>CM060856.1:17407733-18897940 GCA_030737835.1 Acorus gramineus | reverse complement strand
CCCCCGTCTTGGGACTTTGATATTTGGATAGTTTTAAATGACTAGCCAAGGGTGTGCTAATTGTTTAGCATCAAACATGCTAAACCATTGCAAAACACGATCAATGTATTTATCCTGAGACAACTGCAAAGTACCTCTCTGCTTATCCCCCGTAATTCTCATCCCAAGAATCTTCTTTGTTGAACCCAGATCTTTCATATCAAACTCAATTGATAATTGCTTCTTCAAGTTCCTAATTTCATCCATATCTGTACTAGCCACTAACATGTCATTAACATAAAGTAGCAAAATAATATAACTGAAATCAAACCACTTGAAGTAGCAGCAACGATCAGCGTTGCACTTGTGGTAGCCAGTTCTCTGCATGAAGCTATCGAATTTCTTGTATCATTGTCTTGGAGCCTGTTTTAAGCCATACAAGCTTCTCTTCAACCTACACACGAGTTTCTCCTTGCCCTTCACTATGAAACCCTCTGGTCGCTGCATATATATCTCCTCCTCTAAGTCACCATGCAAAAAAGCAGTTTTAACATCTAACTATTCAAGATGCAGACCCTTGGATGCAACGATGCTCAAAACTGACCGAATGGTAGTCAGTTTCACAACTAGTGAGAAAATGTCAGTGTAGTCAATCCCCTCTTTCTACATCACTTTCTTGGAGCCTTCTTCTTAGAGCCTTCTTCTTAGGTCTACAGTTTCACAACTGTAGACCTTTGACCACCAATCTCGCCTTGTATCTCTTACAACCATCCTGCTCCTATTTGACTTGATACACCCATTTGTTGTGAAGAGCCTTCTTCTTCATGAGTAACTCAGCTAGCTCCCATGTCTCATTGGAGATGAGTGACTTCATCTCATCTTCCATAGCAAACTCCCACTTGCTAGCATCCTCTCCTTCACATGCCTCAAAATAGCATTCAGGTTCACGTACATCAGTCAGTAATAAATAATTCATATACCTTCTATTCGGAACATGTGGATGGGTGGATCTCCTGAGTAGAGGAGGCTTACAAGCTGGGGCATGTGGCATATCAACTTGCTGTTGATTATTCTATGGTGTAGTTTCTTCTCTCTGAGATCTATCAACTATTTTCTATGACACTCTTAACCACTGCAGTATTATGAGGCTCAAAATAAACATGATCAATATTCTTCAAATCACTAGACTGTGTTGCATTTCTGTCCTTGTACATCAGCTTTTCATTGAATATGACATCTCTACTTCTTATAACCTTTTTCTTTTGGTCATCCCAGAAATGATAACCAAAATCATCACCACCATATCAAATAAAAGTGCATTTTAGTGATTTAAAGTCAAGCTTACTCCTAGCATTATCACTAATGTGTACATATGAAACACAACCAAAAACTTTCAAATGAGAAAGGTTTACCTCTTTGCTGCTCCATAACTCCTCTGGTATCTTGTGGTCCAAAGGTATTATTGATGGTCCTCGGTTGATCAAGTAAGATGCTGTGTTGACTGCTTCTGCCCAGAACTGCTTTGGTAGACCTGACTTTATACGCATGCTTCTAGCACTCTCAGTCAATGTTTGATTCATCCGTTCTGCTATACCATTATGTTGTGGAGTCCCTTGCACAGTTCTCTCTAATCTGATTGCATTATCATAACAGAACTTCTTGAAATTGGTGTCTTCATACTCACTACCATTGTCGGACCTCAGCCTCTTGATTCTCAAGCCTGTTTCATTTTCCACCATTGCCTTCCACTTCTTGAACACTTCAAACACCTCTGATTTCTGTCTCAAGAAGTAAACCCATACCTTCCTAGAATGGTCATCAATGAAAGTCACAAAATATGACTTTTCGCTAATGGATGAGACTGCAGCCAATCCCCAGACATCTGTGTGAATTAACTCAAGCTTATTCTATTTTGGTGTTCTGTCACACGTCTTGAAACTGATCCTCTTCTGCTTTCCAAAGATACAACTCTCACACAAGTCTATATCAACTGACTGCAATCCTGGCAATCTCCCCATCGAGTGCATGACTTTAAGTCTCTTTTGACTGATGTGACCAAGTCTCTGATGCCATATATTAGGATCATCCTTGTTGTTACTAACTGCAATAGTACCACAAGCGTCAATTGTTACATAAAGAGTATCAGTCATCTTACCTCGTGCAACGATTAATGAGTCTCTCAAAACCTTCTAGTTGTCATCACTGAAGATTGTCACATAGCCTTCATTTGCTAGCTGTTCAACTGAAATCAAGTTCTTTCTTGCGTCAAGATGTGTCTCACATCATTCAATTCCCATATAGAGCCATTCAGCTTGATCTGCACTTTACCCTTGCCGACCACATCGCATGGTTGATCATCACCAAGGTACACCTTCCCAAAGCTGCCTGGGACATAATTTCTGAGAAGATCTTTGTTAGAGGTTGCGTGAAACGATGCACCAGAATCCATCACCCAAGAATCAGATTTGTTCTTATAAAAACAAATCAATGCATCATCTGATTCTTCTGAAAGAACATTGGATTCATTCTTGTTGTGTGTTTTTTTCTTCTCTGACCTACACTGATTTCTGTAATGTCCAATTTTACCACAATTCCAGCACTCAACAATCTTCTTCGCATTCTGATTTTGATTATTATTGGAATTTCTTGGGTTTCTCGATTTGGATCTACCGTTCCTCGATTTTGATCTACCACGCCCATTACCCTTGTTTGAACTTCTGCCTCTGCTATCAACATTTAAGCTGATCCGGAAGTGGAACCACCATCTGCTTGTTGCCTGATCTCCTATGTCATAATCAGATTTACCACATCATTGAACTTCAATTTTTTCTTTCATGTAGAGGAACTGATCGCGGTAACAGTGCCGTTCTAGCTCTCGGGTAACTGTCCGAGGATTAATAAAGCACGGATCTCATCATCGAAAACGCGATCGATTGAATTTAATTGATCCGTAACTTCATTAAATTCGTTGAGATGATCCTTGAAATTGCAATCTTCGATCATCTTCATATTGAATAACTTCTTAATGAGAAGCACCTTATTTGCCGCAAAAGGATGTTCATACATCTTGGACAGCTTGGCCATGACAGCAGTCGTGGATGTGTCTTTCTTGACATTAAAGGCTATATGCCTCGACAGCCTCTTCCTGATTGCGCCGAGAGCCTTCCGATCTAACAGATCCCACGCCGCTTGCTCCATCTCCTCTGGTTTCTCTTTCAACGGTTGATAATGATCTTTTTGGTATAGATGATCCTCCATCTGCATCTTCCAGTAACCAAAGTTTGTGCCATCAAACCTCTTGATTTTGGATAATTCCTTATCTGAATCCATTGCTCCCACTCGAATAGACACCTCTTGTGTCCTAGATCTTCCGATCACGCGAATAGGCACCTCCTGTGCCATAGATCTACCGATCCCGTGAATAGGCACCTCCTGTGCCCTAGATCTACAGATCCCGTGAATAGGCAGGCACATCCTATGTCCTAGATTCGTAAAACCAAAGCTCTGATACCAATTGTTACGATTTCTGGATCTTGGGATGCAATCAATCAAATAAATAAACAAACAAATCAAAGAAAAGACACAGAATTACATGGCTCAACAAATCTTGCCTACATCCATGCAGCACACCAGAGATCAATCCACTATCAATGAGAAGTTTTTACAATGGTCACACCGAAAATAAAAATCCTAGGGCCTAATGAAAAATATGAGATGCCCTTTTATACTGACATCTCATTAAGGGTAGCGTAGCGCAAACAATCCTCTACGCACATCATCAGACTCCACAATATATAACAGAGTTATTGATGAAAGGTGGTGGTGGTGGTGGTGGTGGTGGGTCAAGGTGGTGCTGGTGGAGCTCTGAACGGTGCAGTGGAAGTGAATGTGACCACCCTTTGTGGTGAATGGTGCAGAAGTGATGGGTGTTTTTGGTGGTGGTGGGGATTTATGTTAATGGTGGATCTGGTGCTGGTTTTCTTGGTGGTGGTGGTTTATGTGGTGGTGGTGAATGGTGAAGAGATGATAGGTGTTTTTGGTGGTGGTGATGAAAGGTAATGGTGGATCTGGTGGGTTTCTTGATAGTGGTGGTGAAATGTATTAGGTGGTGGTGAAGTATTCAACCAAACACAAAACATCGAATGAGTGGTAAATATATATGTAATGAGACAAACAAAATATTTTTTTTTTTAAGTATTCAACAAAACATCAAAATAACATTCAACACTTATAAAAAAGACAAAAATACACTTATATAAGCAATATTGTTAAGTGAAAAATCAAACATACTTTTCTGAATAAGTGCGTATTTTTTCCTCACCTGCCTTCATTGGTGATAAGCTGCGAGAACACCTGCGAATCCGAGATTTCTGACCTCCGCTCCATCCTCGAGACGTCACTTATCGTCATATTGTTCGAAGGCATCTTCCTAACAACTGGCACGAATGGCAAATCAATCGCATTGTTTGTGCTGTCCTCATGCGGCTCCCTTTGCATCCCCGTCACCTGCATCTGGAGTGCATACTCCAAGTTCCACAACACGTCCCCGATGCTTGGCCTGTCATCGCCATGCTCGGCCAGGCACTTCTCCACGGTCTCCCAGAACTTCTTCAATGAGTTCGGGTTGATCTTCTCCACCAACTGCGGGTCGATCACCTTCTCGAGCGAGCCTTTCCTCTTCCAATGCAGCGCCCACTCCGTGAGGTTCACCTGCTCCCCACGAGCATCGGATTGATCGCTGGCCTCGCGCACAGGACCTCCAAGAGAACCACCCCGAACGAGTACACTCAGACTTCGTTGTCAGTTGCTGCATCCTGAAGTACTCCGGGTCGAGGTACCCGAAGCTCCTTTCACGGCAGTGCTCACATGGGTCTGCCCGTACAACGGCGCCTCCCTCGACAGCCCGAAATCGGACACCTTTGCCGTGTAGTTCTCCGCGAGGAGGATGTTCGATGACTTGACGTCACGGTGGATGATCACCTGCGATGAGCCCGTTTGGAGGTAGTGTAGCCCCCTCGCGGCGCCAATGCAAACCTCGAGCCTCTCTTTCAGCGTCCCCTTCTCCATGAACTCATACACCAAGATCATCTCCGGCGGCTCCTCACAGTACCCGATGAGCGAGACGAGGTGCTTGTGGCGTATGCGCGACAACAGTAAAACCTCGGTCTGGAATTCGGGGAACCCCTGCCGCGAGCCCCGGGATGCTCGCTTCACTGAGATACGGGTCCCGTCTCTGAGCACCCCTTTGTAGACTTTCCCGAACCCGCCCGAGCCGATGACGAGGCTCTCGTTGAACCCTTTTGTCGCGAATTTCAGGTCCGCTAGTGAAATCTGGAGGCCCAGGTTCACGTTAGGTGAAACAGAGCCGACTGTCCCTTCAATTGACGTGCCGTATGAGTTCGATATCTTGCGACGTCTGCGCATGAAGACAACCGCGGCAATCAAGAGGCCTAGAAGTGCGACCCCTCCAACAACACTGGCGACCACCGCAACAACTGACGTGCTCTTCTTGCCGGTGTCCACACTCAGCGCCGAGCCGGACGTCAGCCTGAATATCTCCAGCCCGTTGAGTAAAGCATTGATTTGCCTTGGGTCGCTCTGGGACGATTTACCGACGCTAACACGGATCGCGTACTGCGTTGAATTCTTCACATACGGGTCCGCCAGGTAGTCCCGGTAGAACGGTGCGTTCAAGCCCGGACGCAAGTTGGTCAACGCTGCGTCGTTGTTGATGTTGGCGTTGAAGGCGAGGATGCTGGCCGTCGAGGACACGAAGTCGCAGAAGTGGAGGCGCACAAGGTAGGCAGAGCCCGGCGTGACGTCCATGACCCACGTCACGTTGAAGTTTGGGTTGTCGCCGACTTGGTCGGTTCGGTTCTGCATCGCCCTGGCCGAGCTGTACACGCTGTCGGGGGCGATCTCTCGCGACAACACGCCGTAGTTGATAGTAGCCGTCGTGCTGACTGCCACGCCGGCGCTGGGCACGAAGAGGTAGGAGGCGTCGTCCGCGGTCCACGTCCTCCACACGGTGTCGTTTGAAGGGGTGACTTTTTGGCCTCCGACGTTGATCCTGTAAACCGTCTCGAAGGCCTGGTTTGGTACGCCATTTTCGAGCTTCGCCGACTGCGAAAAGCTCGTCACGGTCGAATTGCCGAGCAACCCAACCGGCGCCGTGAAGAATTCGATGGCGTTCACGAAGGCGAACGAATTCTGTGAAGGAACGAATGATAGTTGAATGGTCTGCCCCTGGACGTCCATCGGGAACTCTTTCACGACTTGGGTTCTGTTCGGGGCCGTGAAGCCGCTCAAGAGCAGGTGCCCGCCGGCGGAGACGTTGAATACGGCCGATGGGAGGTTGAGGTCTTTGGAAGAGAAGGCGTAGAAGTGGAGGCGGACGAGGTGGGTACCGCTGGAACGGACGCTGAAGAGGTATGATGAAACGCCGGTGAAGACTCGGGCGGTCCGGTAGAGGTCGGACGCGCCGGAAGGTGGGTTTGGGTCCTGGGCCGATGTGTCGTTGGAGAAGGAGGCAGAGAAGGTTTTCTGATCGGTGTCGGGGAGGAAGGCGCGGTTGCCGCCGTCGATGGTTGGGGTTACGGAGGAGGACGAGCCACAGTTGAGGAGGTAGTTGTCGACCGGGGTGTAGTCGGAGGCGGCGGAGATGTGGAGGAGGAGGAGGACTGTGAGGTTTCTCAGATCGGTCTGAAGCTTTAGATTCGCCATGGTTGTGTGGTGGTGATGGATGAAAGAAAGTAATGAAAGAGGGTAAGACCAATTGACCAAGTGGGATGATATATTACATTGTCTGAAATGGGTCCACTTGGTTTTTGGAGGTTGGAACTTTGGATAGTTTAATCAGTTCGTTGAGCAATCCCATTTTAAATAATTTGAATATAGGGAGTTCAGCTAAGTGGATGGAAGGTAGAGATGGAGGAGGAGAAGCAGAGGTAGGGGAAAAAGAAGATTGGGTGTCCTCATTTTGAAGGGACTGAATGAGAGAAATCTTTGTTTGTGTTACTAATTTAGTCCAAAGGCCCCCTCTCTCACGTTGTTTGTTGGTTCATATATATGTGCTATGACTTGTCTGCAATGAAGAAGCCCTATCACCAGAACGTTTGGAAAATCATCAGCTCAATAAAGAATTGGGGCCCTCATTTTCCTGGTGCAAGAGACTTTCGAATGAGTGACTTGGATTAATTACAATTTGCAAGTGGAGTAGTTTTGTTTGTTTGGATCGTTATATTATTATTTATTTGTCTCAGTGGGATCCTCTTCAATACAGTCACAAATTACTCTAATTTTTTGGGATGTTTAAAAAAGTACTTCGATTCAATGCATCTCGTACTTATCGACTGAACATCATATTTCTGTTCATCGAACTGCAAAATCATTACATTTATAATTTGCATATTTTTTAGTTTGGTTATTTTACACATTTATCATAGTTTAAAAAGTTAATCGTACCTTATAATTGACTGAACATCTCGTACTTATACTTCGATTCAATGCATCTCGTACTTATTGACTGAACATCATATTTCTGTTCATTGAACTGCATAATCATTACATTTAGAATTTGCAAATTTATTTAGTTTGGTTATTTAACACATTTATCATAATTTAAAAAGTTAATCATACCTTATAATCGCAGCTTTCATATTTAACATAAAAGCTTTTGCATGTATTTTTTATATTAATGACAAAATACATTTAGAAAGTAGATTAATTATTTCCACAATTGTATCGTATTTAGTTCAATATGGTGTGTGCATGTAAATGTAAATGATTTAGGTCCATTTCTATTTTTAGCCCCATTATATTTTTAGTATCAAGATTGATCCTCGGCCGGTTGTTATTGTAATACTGGCCCGGTATTAGTTTTGAGTCACCCCAGCATTGACCAGCATTGACCTGGATTTTTCTTCTTTCTTATATTTACATAAGCAACGTGATTGTAAATCATGTCTCTCACGCATGTCTCCATGGAAATGTGATTTGTAATAACATTTCATTTACAAATATCATTTCATAATTTTAAAATTTTAAAATTTCAATTTAAATTGTTGTTTTATAAGATTAAATTTTAAATCTTATTTAAATTTAGATAATCTTATCCTAATTTTAAATTTTGAATCTTACATGAAAGTGGTGTTTACCTCCAACAAATGATAGGTCGTCGAAGCTCTGCCTTTGAGTTAGGATCCGCATACACCTGAGAACGAACCTGCACCAAAAAAATCCTTCG
Source organism: Acorus gramineus (assembly GCA_030737835.1). Lineage (NCBI taxonomy): Eukaryota > Viridiplantae > Streptophyta > Magnoliopsida > Acorales > Acoraceae > Acorus > Acorus gramineus. The sequence goes on along the minus strand of CM060856.1, from coordinate 18,889,716 downwards.
ACATCGGTGTGGTGCCCAGCCAAAGAGACTCTGATGCTGAAGTCAGTGGAGAAGGTCATATAGTCTTTTGTGGATAAGAAGAATGGCTTACTCAGGAATGTGATCCCCTCTCTCCTCCTTTTCTATCCCCTTTTTACAGCCGAGAGGGCGACATCATTTTCTTGCCTAATCACATCTATCTCGGTGAATATCTTCCTGACATAGCAGATTCAACAACATACAACACTGGGAGTTTATTATGATGTCATGACCACATGACATCAATTCATTTATTCCATCTATGACTATGACAGTCTTGTCTAAGCCTGTCAATTTTCTAAAAAAAAAAATCTGATCAATCCGAATCCGTATCAAAAAATCAGAAATATCCGATATTCGAATATCCAGAGTGCGGATATGGATATCAGTCTATCCGATCCAAAAAATATCCGTATCCGACATATATTATAAAAATATATATATTTGTATTATATATTACCCATATGGTTATCTTATATGATTAATCACAATGATAATATATTATAATACTATTAAATTTTCAATGTATGATATCTGAAAGAGATAGTAAGCCTTAAAATCTCAATTTTAATTTTAATGTCTCTCTAAAATATCACTTGATTATCCAAATTAATGTTAATATTCAAACATGTCAATTATCCGAAAAATATTCGTATCCGATCCATATCTGAAGGGATCCGAATCCGAAAATTAATATTCGTATCCGAATCCGAAAGTTAGGATACGGGTATTAACATATTCGATCCGTATCCGTCTGATTGACAGGCTTAGTCTTGTCAGGTCAATGACGCTCCTCACTAGCTGCATTGGGCAGAGTGGTCTTTGTCCCATTGTACCATGATTGGGTCGCAGTGGTCCCCTTCTATTTATAGCTAGGCATAGGCTTAGGCCTAGATCTAATCAGCCACTCCCAGAGATGCTTCAACGACCTTGCTTTGGAGGGGGTTCGACCATGTGACTAGTCTCGAGCCTCCTCGATCAAGGTGCCACTGGTCTGATCGCTCCCTGCTCTCCTTGGGCGAGGGACCAATTCGATGCGCTGCTCTCCTCAAGCATGAGATCAAGTCAACTACTAGTTCTTCTAGAGTAAAGGATCAGATTAGGGAACGGTTTCAATTGTGATCTTCGGGTAGGGTCATGTAGTTTGTCAGCCCGATTTGGACGAACACATGGTGCGTCTAGGATGAGCGTGAGATTTTTCCTCCACATTATCTAATTTTAAATTTTGAATATTCAAATTTAAAATTCAAAATTTTCTTATGGATATATTTGATTAATAGATTTGATAAAGGTTTATGGATAACAAGGAAAAATTCATTGTGAAAGCATCAAATCTATCTGTAAATATAAAAATTTAAGATTGAATTCTTGAAAACTTTTTAAAACATCTATATTAATAGGAAACATGATTCACACGTAGGATATATGATTACAAATCACGTTTTCTATGTTAAAATCGGGAAAAAAAAATTTAGTGAGCACTGAGATAGTAGCGCTGACATGGTCAAAGTGACCTAAGGCCAGTTTTGCATTTAAAATCGGAACAGACTAGTTTTAAAATTAAAAAAAGGTAGGGTTAAAAATAAAAATTGCCCAATAATTTATAATTACCTTATATCTGCCATACACATTTTATATGACCATGCTTCTTCTACCTTGTTCCCTTGCGAGGAGTTTTGTCCATTTAATATACAACGGAAATTATCCATCTTCTCTTCAGAAAAATTCTTCATTCCTGGATTTCTCAACACTCTGTTCCATACTTTTTTTGTACTTTTTTTTTCTCTAATATCTTTCAAGACATTTGATGTTTTACAACCTTGTTTGCTTGAGATAATCCATACTTCATATTTGGACTGAGTTACCTTGTTTTTGTTTCAAATTTATTTTAGGGAGATTAAATTTCATAGATTTGATGAACGATAATATGTAATATAACTTTTTAGACGTTACATGCTCTGTTTAGACTATTTGCCTCAATAGTTCTTTGTTGGTTCTTGCATAATGCAATTTGTCTAGCATATGGTAGCCACAAAAGATACAATCGCTATATTCCTTAATTCATAAGACCATGTATCTCGTAAATATGATGTAGGACAGATTATACAGTTGGGAGCACCAAAAAAAGTCCATCAGATAAATTATAAATCAATGGTCACGATCTCGGAATCACACGAAATTTTACATGGTGAAATATATCGAGGAGATCTTCAACTTTTATTTTTTTAAAATTAATTCATTTAGGCCTTTAAATTAACGATTTTACTATTTTTAGTAAGTTTTAGATTTGTGATATCTCAATCATAACATATCGGAATTGATTTCTATCAATTCCTATAATCATTTAGGATCTAAAAAAAAAAAAGAAAGGTTTTGATCAATAATATTTCGAATATCCTCTCTTTTGGGGCTTTCTTCCTTGTGGATTCAAGGATTCCTTGTGGATTCAAAGAGCTTATGAGATCTCAACGCTGGTTGGATCTTTTTATCAGTTTCACGCTGCGTTAGGTGGTATTAGAGCGAGGATTTGCCTTGTTGTGATGGCAAATAATGGAGGGGGAGACAACCAATCTAATGACGCTGGTCGTGGATTGGAGGATGTGCGGAAGGCGATCGAGGAACAGCGCGATCAGATGCGAGAGATTCGCACGATGATCGCTGGCCTGAATCTCAACGCCAATAATAGGCATCCTGAAGGTGATAGGAGACGCGCCGAGGGAGTTGCCCAAGGCCGACCTATTGCTCAGAACATCGTTCGACGTCCCACTCGTTATCAACCTGATGATGAGGAAGACTCGGAGGATGAAGGTGATGGACTTCATGGATATCAGCCGGGGAGGCGGTGCATGAAATACAATGATTACCGATTGAAGGCGGATATTCCATATTTCAATGGTAATATGCAGATCAAAGACTTCCTTGATTGGATCTCAGAGGTCGAGAGATTCTTTGAGATGATGGAGGTTCCAGAGGAGAAGATGGTCAAATTGGTGGCGTTTCGATTAAAAAGTGGTGTCGCCGCTTGGTGGGACCAATTTCAGAAAACCCGACAACGGCAAGGAAGATCACTTGTTCGTACGTGGAGGAGGATGAAAGAGCTCCTCATGGATCAATTTCTGTCACGAAATTATGAACGATATTTACCTCAATTATATCAAAATTGTTGTCAAACCGTAAGGGTGAAATCATGACCGGAGATATCAAAGGCGCAAGAGGTGATAAGAACAAGTCCTCCAAGAGATGGGGATAATTCGAGGGCCAACTCTTATGATCTACCATCATCAGAGAAGTACGGAGGTTCCAATGAACCAGAACTTTGCTCAAATCAAAATCAACAAGAGAGCGAAGTTTTAGCTGAACAAGAAGTTGATGATATATATGATGGCGCAGAGTTCGCAGAAGAAGGAGAGCGGGTCAACTTCATCGTTGAACCAGAGATCGATGAGGACATGAGCAATAAAGAAGCAGAGGATGTTGTTTTCTTTGGTGATTCTGAAGATGTCATTGGAGGAGAACAAGAGGAGTTGTTTCCACAGTCCATAGCGGTGACCCCCAAGATGGAAGAGCCCCTACAGAAGCTCGTGTTGCAAAATATATGCACCATCAACAAAAGTGTTTTGAATGCCATCATCAACATTGATAACAATGAAGACTTTGCGGCTACTACTGTGGTGAAGAAATTTGGGCTACAAATCGAGGGGCATTCAATTTTCTACATGATCGGTTTTATTGAGAAGAAATTTGAAGTCAAGAAAATATCTCTTCTCTTGCCGAAGGTGAAATACAAAGAAACATCAATTGAAGAGCGGAAGAACTCGAGGACGAGTTCTTTTGAAGAAGAGGAGTCTGATGTAGGACAGATTATGCAGATGGGAGCACTAAAAGAAGTCCATCAGATAAATTACAAATCAATGGTCACGATATCGGAATCACATGAAATTTTGCATAGAGAAATATATCGAGGAGATCTTCTAGATTAGTTGTTATACAACTAACAATTCTTATTTTTAAAAAATTAATTCATTTAGGCCTTTAAATTAGCGATTTTACTATTTTTAGTAAGTTTTAGATTTGTGATATCTCAATCATAACAGATCAGAATTGATTTCTATCAATTCCTATGATCATTGAGGATCTCAAAAATAAAAAAAATAAAAAAAAGGTTTTCATCAATAATATTTCGAGTTTCCTCTCTTTTGAGGTTTTCTTCCTTGTGGATTCAAGGATTCCTTGTGGATTCAAGGATTTGTGGATTCAAGGAGCTTATGAGATCTCAACGCTGGTTGGATTTTTTTTTCAGTTTCACGCTGCGTTAAAATAGCATCTTTTTGGAACTTTTTTCTGTTCTCACTGCTGCACTACTTTTTAGAACAAATCAAACTCAACTCAAGAACATATACTGGTATCCTTTGAACCATTGCCTGTAATTATCTAGAACAATGTATTCCTGGCATGCTTCCTCTGCTGCTGATCTACTTATTTATTCAATGTTTTTTCTTTTGGAGGGTAAAAGTAAATTGTATTGCTATATGGGAAGTGTACTTATTCAATGCTGCACAAGAAGCATGTTGTTTTAGACCTGCCATTCATTACTTCATTGAGATCATCAACTAACTCACTTTATGTTCACCAGAATTGAAATGGTATTGCACTATTATTCTATGAATGATGCACAGTTTTGCACCACTGAGAGTAGATCTTTATTTGGTTGAACTTTCTGGACCGAGCCATACACGCAAATGATGGATCTTTTTTTCTCGTACAATATATCTGTTCTTTGTCGAAAACTTGTGTTATTTAGTATTATCTGATCTGATGTCCTTTTAAGAATAAGCTCTTCCAAAAAAAAAAAAAAAAAAAAATCAGATGAACCAACCAACCAACTGGTCTTCCCCTTGTCACATTCAAGCCATCACAACAAAAGAATTGGTCTTCAACAACTATGTTCATACCCATTTGAGTGGATGATCAAAATATAACATATGACTTGAATGTTCTGCACTCCAACATTTGTAGAATCCTCTGTTAAGTGTTACTTTACAAAATAAAATCTCATTCAATACAACAGGAAAAAAACATTGCTTTATCTTATATTCTTATTCACAATCAAAACAGAACAAGCATAGAATAATCTCTTTTCCATCTAAACAAACACACAATAAAAACTAAGCAAGACCAATTGACACAAACATTGCAACCATTTAGTACAATTAATCAAAGATTCAGATCCTCACCTGCCTTCATTGGTGATCAGCTGCGAGAACACCTGCGAATCCGTGACCTCCGACCTCCCCTCCATCCTGGAGACGTCGGTCATCGTCATACTGTTTGAAGGCATCCTCCTAATGACGGGCGCGAATGGCAGATCAATCGCGTTGTTTGTGCTGTCCTCATGTGGATCCCTCCTCTGCATCCCCGTCTCCTGTATCTGGAGCGCGTACTCCAAGTTCCACAACACATCCCCGACGCTCGGCCTGTCGTCGCCATGCTCGGCAAGGCACTTCTCCGCGGTCTCCCCGAACTTCCTCAGCGAGTTCGGGTTGATCTTCCCCACCAACTGCGGGTCGATCACCTTCTCCAGCGAGCCTTTCCTCTGCCAATGCAGCGCCCACTCCGCGAGGTTCACCTGCTCCCTCGCGAGCACCGGATTGATCACCGGCCTTGCGCACAAGACCTCCAAGAGAACCACCCCGAACGAGTACACGTCGGACTTCGTCGTCAGTTGCTGTGTCTTGAAGTACTCCGGGTCGAGGTACCCGAAGCTCCCTTTCACGGCGGTGCTCACGTGCGTCTGCCCGTACGACGGCCCCTCCTTCGACAGCCCGAAATCGGACACCTTCGCCGTGTAGTCCTCCGCGAGGAGGATGTTCGATGACTTGACGTCACGGTGGATGATCGCCTGCGATGAGCCCGTGTGGAGGTAGTGCAGCCCCCTTGCGGCGCCAATGCAAACCTCGAGCCTCTGCTTCCACGACAAGCACGGCGCGTCGGACCCGTACAAGTGCTCCTTGAGCGTCCCCTTCTCCATGAACTCATACACCAAGATCATCTCCGGTGGCTCCTCGCAGTACCCAATGAGCGAGACGAGGTGCTTGTGGCGTATGCGCGACAACAGGAGGATCTCGGTCTGGAATTCAGGGAAACCCTGCCGCGAGCCCCGGGAGGCACGCTTCACCGCGATACGGGTCTCATCTCTGAGCACGCCTTTGTAGACCTTCCCGAACCCGCCCGAGCCGATGACGAGGCTCTCCTTGAACCCCTTTGTCGCGAATTTCAGGTCCGCTAGTGAAATCTGGAGGCCGAGGTTCACGTTAGGCGAGACAGAGCCGACGGTCCCTTCAACTAGTCCGCTTGACGTGCTGTATGAGTTCGATATCTTCCCGTTGACAAGTACCGGCCTCCAGTTATTGGAAGGCTCGGTCTTCTTCGGGGACTTGCGACGTCTGCGCACGAAGACAACCGCAGCAATCAAGAGGCCTAAAAGCGCGACCCCTCCGACGACACCGGCGACCACCGCGACAACTGACGTGCTCTTCTTGCTGGTGCTCACACTCGGCGCCGAGCCGGACGTCAGCCTGAATATCTCCAGCCCGTTGAGTAAAGCATTGATTTGCCTTGGGTCGCTCACGGACGATTTACCGACGCTAACACGGATCGCGTACTGCGTTGAATCCTTCATATACGGGTCCGCCAGGTAGTCCTTGTACAACGGCGCGTTCAATTGCTGGTTGGTGACCGAGCCCGGATTGAAGTCGGTGAGCACTGTGTTGTCATTGATATAGGCGTCGAAGTAGAGAAGAGAGGGCGTCGACGACACGATATCACAGAAGTGGAGGCGCACAAGGTAGGCGGAGCCCGGCGCGACGTCCATGACCCACGTCACGTTGAAGTTTGGGTTTTCGCCGACGTGTTCGGTCTTGTTCTCCATCGCCCTCGCCGAGTTGTACACGCTGTCGGGGGCGATCTCCTGTGACGATCCGCCGTTGCCGTAGTTGATCGCAGCTGTCGTGTTGAATGCCACACCGGCGCTGGCCACGAAGAGGTAGGAGGCGTCGTCCGCGGTCCACGTTCTCCACACGGTGTCGTTTGACGGGGTGACTTTTTGGCCTCCGACGTTGATCCTGTAAACCGTCTCGAAGGCCTGGTTCGATACGCCGTTTTCGAGCTTCGCCGACCGTGAAAAGCTCCTCACGGGCGAACCGCTGAACAACCCATCCGGGGCGGTGAAGAATTCGATGGCGTTCACGAAGGCGAACGAATTCTGTGAAGGAAGGAATGATATTTCAACAGTCTTCCCCTGGACGTCGATAGGGAACTCTTTCACGACGCGGGTTCTTGACGGGGCGGTGAAGCCGCTCAAGAGGAGGTGCCCGCCGGCGGAGACGTTGAATAAGGCCGATGTGAGGTTGTGGTCTTTGGAAGAGAAGGCGTAGAAGTGGAGGCGTACGAGGTGGGTACCGCTGGAAGGGGCACCGAAGTTGTATGACGAATCGCCGGTGAAGACCCGGGCGGTTCGGTAGAGGTCGGACGCGCCGGAAGGTGGGTTTGGGTCCTGGGCCGATGCGTCGTTGGAGAAGGAGGCGGTGAAAGATTTGGGATTGGTGTCGGGGAGGAAGGCGCGGTTGTCGCCGTCGTTGGTTGGGGTTGCGGAGGAGGACGAGCCGCAGTTGAGGAGGTAGTTGTCGGCGGGGTTGTAGTCGGAGGCGGCGGAGATGAGGAGGAGGGGGAGGAGGACTGTGAGGTTTCTCAGATGGGTCTGAAGCTTTCGCTTCGCCATGGTTGTTAGAGCTGGAAAGTGGTGGGGATGGATGACAGAAAGTAGTGAAAGAGGGGAAGACCAAGTGGGTTGATGTAATATCGTTGTCTATTTTTTTTTTTTTTTTGGGTGTAAAATTTATTATCATTAAATGGACTTTGATTGGGTCCAATTTTTTTTTTTTTTTTTTTTTTTTGGTGTGATACATTGGGTCCACCTGGTTTTGGAGGTTTGGAAGTCTTTGAATATTTTAGAGGGGACGGTTAGCCACCCCATGAGTTATTCTATCCATTCTATCCACTCTGTTCATTTAAATAAAAATATTTAATTTGTTATATCTTATCTCATATCTAATCAATCTCATAAGTTCGACATATACAATGTATTGTGTTTAAGATGGTTCGATATAGATTATATTGATCAGGAACGAGAAACTTTAGTTTAATTATGCTTACTATTCGACATAGACGATGTCTTCTGTGTTTAAGATGGTTCGACATGGATCAGGTCCATCGAGAACTAAAAACCTTAGTCTCATTCTGTTTCTTGTTCGACATAGACGATGTCTTCTATGTTTAAGATGATTCGACACGAATCATGTCGATCAGGAACCAGAAATTTTAATCCGTTCCCGTTCGACATAAAATATATCTTTTGTGTTTAAGTTGGTTTGACATGGATCATGTCGAACTGAGACCAGAAGGCTGTGTTTCAATTTCTAATATTAGATCGACATAGTTACTGTCGACAAATTGATACTAGGTCGACTCTTATATTGAAGACCTGAACTTACTTTTATGATAAAGTGTTAAAACATTTGATGTAATCAAATCTTATTGAATTATAATGTTTGTGAATCACCAACATGTTTATCTCATGAATCTAGAAAATAAAAGTGAAATACACATTGTTGATATATTACAACCAATGGCTACAAACCACTTTGCTTGACTTTGTTTATGGAGGGCAATAATTCATCCAACACATTTCATCCCTCCAATGTTTTTGTCGATGTCGACACCGCAAAGAACGATCACCCTACACCCAAATGAATATATGTATGTTATCATATACATGACGTATTAAAGTAGAGCAAGAAAAATTTATTACATTATACATATATTGTCATTCCATACAAGATATACGATGTGATGTCAATAATAAACCAAATTTCATTTGTCTTTGGTCCACCAAGTTCCTGATCGACATGATCCATATTGAATTACCTTAAACATAGAAAAAATCGTCTATGTCAAACTGAAAATTGTTGAGATTATGTCTCGATCCGATGTATCACATCGGATGGCTATGATGAAACCATATTAGGGTGGGCACCTAATTGGTAGAATATTAATTAAGATTTGATCTTAATTAATATTTAAAGTGAATATCTCATAAAATTTGGGAACAATATTTTACTTGTTTGTTAATTGGGAGATTACTTGTGGATGAAGTTATTTATCTGTATAAATATCATCCAGGATTTCATGGCAAGACTTAGCAAGGCATTATACAATGTAGAGATCATAAGGGAAGGTTGAGAAGGTTCTAAGAGAGGGTAACTCCATGGGAGAGTTTGTGAGTCTCTTAATGTATCTCAACTATCAAAGTGGATTTTCTGCCTTTTGCCTCGTGGATGTAGGCTTAGGCTGAATCAAGTATATCTTCTATTCTTCATGTGATTAGTGTTTCGTTTTTATGTTTGATCTCAGGTTTGTTGTTGGCTTCCGCGATCGCCTTCCCAACAGTGGTATCAGAGCTCCAGGTTCGGACCAAGGAGGACAAGATTTGAAGAACGATGATTAATAGCGACACGAATCGATGAATCCATACCATTGACAGATGTACTATTGGAAATTCCAACAATGGTGTGTCGTACATAGTTTCATGCGAAGAAGAAAAAAATCATGCAAGGTTGAATGGAGCTCTCGATGGTGGAAGCGGCACATCTATTCAGGTGTGCAATGATGATACCAATTTGTTGCGGGTCCAAGATCCACCAAGAAGCTTTTGCAAGACACGGACGTGCAGAGATGCTCGGGGTGCAAACTTCGCAGTGACATGGAGAGGCACATGGGGGAATCACGTGAAGCGCGGGTGCGGAGGTCGTACAGAAAAAGATTAAACAATGCAACACTGTCTAAGGCCTTCTGAACCGGGTATGGGAGGAGCTACGTCCCATGTGGTTCTTTTAAAAGAGCAAGTCTAGCCATCTTACTGGCGCATGTGTGCATGTTTAAGGTGGAGATAAGATCCAGATCTTCTTCGAAGATCCTTGAGGAGGGTGGAATAGATGAACGTGAAATCAAGTCATGGCATTGACTTGGGGATGTGCGATTGTTGAGTCTGACTCAGGGGTTGATCCATGATAAGGCGAGCGCAAGCCTATGGATCCAACAAAATTAGGCGGTGTAGACGTTTGGAGGAAGAAGTTCCTAAAATCCATTCAAGATGGAGTTCTACGGAGCGGGTCTAATGCACAAGGAGACTCGTGATAGCGACTTGAAGGCTGATGAAGCTCAAGGAAGTCGAAGGCCACTTGACTACAGGTGGAGGTGCACAATTGTTTGTGCGGTCTTACTTCAAAGATGACATGGAGCAAGGTGGAGACATCAACGGGAATCTTCTAAGGGGTTTGAGGAAGTCCGAATTTATGGGATACAAGCCAAAGCGGAGATTGTTGGGATTATGTCTCGATCCAGTGTATCACATCGGATGCCATGATGAAACCATATTAGGGTGGACACCTAATTGGTAGAATATTAATTAAGATTTTGATTTTAATTAATATTTATAGTGAATATCTCATAAAATCTAGAAAACAATATTTGTTTGTTAATTGGGAGATTACTTGTGAAGGAAGTTATTTATCTGTATAAATATTCTTTATGGTTTCATGACGAAATTTGGCAATGCATTATATAATGTAGAGATCCTAAGGGAATGTTGAGAGGGTTTTAAGAGAGGGTAACGCCATGAGAGAGTTTGTGAGTCTCTTAATGTATCTCAACTATCAAAGTGGATTATCTGTTTTTTGCCCCGTTGATGAAGGCCTAGGCCGAACCACGTATATCTTATATTCTTCGTGTGATTGGTGTTTTGTTCTTGTGTTTGATCTCGAGTTTGTTGTTGATTTCCGCGATTGCCTTCCCAAGAGAAATAAGGTTTCAGGTTCCCGATCGACATGATTTACGTTGAACCATCTTAAACACAAAAGACATCGTCTATATCGAATTTGTGGGGTGGGTTAGATATGAGATAAAATGTAACGAATCAATTTTTTTATTTAACTAAACGAGGTGGGCAGAATGACTCGTGGGGGGGCTACAACCACCCCTTATTTTGAAAACCATTTGTTACATGCAATCTCCATCTAGAAAAAAATATTATGCATTCTTGCATTTATTTTTGCATTTAAGGTTTCATGAGTCTATTATATATATTGAAAAAATTAAAACATATGTTCTAATGAGTTAAATACATATATTTTTTAGTTTTTTATTAATAGAATATATACTGATATAGTGTATTGTATGCTGTATTAAATGATTTTATATATCATATTAGATGATTCTAGAGATAACTACAGAACTGCTTAAGAGTAAATAGTGCCCTTTCATTCACAAATTAACATTTCCAACATGTTTTTGCTTTAATGCTTGATCAAGTGGAACGCATAATTATTATTTATCTTTTAATAATTAGAGTATATATTTTATTTTTATATCATCTCATACTCAATACATGAAATATATATTTAAAAACAAATAAAACGAGAACAAACTGCTTGTGAATTATAATTATTACTAAAAGCTATATTATTTGTATATTGAAATGGAATGAAATCATATAAAAACAAAAGAGAGGAAGGAAAATAACATGAAAAAACGGCATATGGATTATAATGAGTACTAAAACCTATATTACTTTTATTTTGAAATGGAATGCGATCATATAAATACAAAAGAGAGGATGGAAAATTGAAGATGCTGGATTTTAGTGGCAATTGGGGATTGGAAAGTTGCTTTAACCAATGGGATTTCTTTTAGATTTTCTCCGGGTCCTTTTGTCTTCTACATGCCCGTGTGCGGTTGTTGGACGTTTGTTGGAATAGATAACTATACCATATGATATGACGTAAAATGTTTCATTTTTTATTTATTGTCAATTGAATATACCGTATTTGTTAATTTTATTGAAAGATATTAGAGTTGATATAACTTATAATATTAAGGTTTTTATGTTAAAATAAAATTAAATAAAAACAACTGAAGTACTAATAATAAAGATATAGACTCGTCAACGGGGGAGAAGTTAGGACTTGGTCGCTTTGGAAATTGGAATAGACAACCTCGCATGCGATCGTCTGGTGAGAATTACAATTCACACCTGCCTCATTTAATATTATTTGTGGAATTTTCACAGCTGCCTCACTTAATATTTGTGGAATATGAACATTCATAAAAAAAAAAAAAAAAAAATTCAAAAAGAATAGTCAGAGGTACTTTTACATACTTTTAACACGCTATAAATCCACTAGACAAAAAAAAAAATTGAAACACAGAATTCTTACAAATACACCCCCCCCCCCCCCTTCCCCCAAATATCACTTTTTTGCCACACAAACCGATCTGATATTTGTAAATTTTAACACTCAAAACACACAAACCACACAAAGGGGTTGGTTACACCCACACCGTTTTCTTATGAACCCACACCGTCGACCCTTTTGGCCACACAAACCGATCTTATATTTGTGATGTAAATATGGATGACTACCATCGACTTTGAATTTGTCGTCACTTATTCTGAAGGATTAAAACTCAACCCTTTTAACTTTATAAAAGATAGATAAAATCAAATCTCCCTAAAATCTTATTTATTACTATCTTTTAATGACTATAAATACAGGTCTGGATTGTATTCATTTATGATCGGATCAATTAAGAAGATAGAAAATACATAGCTTTTCTTTCTTCTCTCCCATATTTATTTTGCTTAGATTTATAACACGTTATCAGCATGAAGCTCTTTGTATTTTTTTTTTTGTGAATAATCTGGATTTTGTTTTTCTTCTTTCACTGTCCATACATGGACGATATTTATTTTTGCAATATTTATTTTTGTATCCATGCTACAACCCGTATGATTTTTTTTTTGTTTATAAAACCCACGGTCATGCCCACGTCCACATGAACAATTTTTCCATCTGATTATGCACTGTACATTGTACATATTTCATCAATCCATGCAAATTTATTTTATGGCCGTGTAATATATTCATGTAATATATCCCCATGCACCCCGGATTACCGTATGTAAATTTTTTTTTTACATGCAGTCCGTATACAACTTGATAAATCATTCGTGCAATCATACAACCCGTATGTAATTTAGTTTTTATACAATATCTTATTTTATTGTATTTTATATGCAGCAGTTCTATGTTTATGTTTATGATTGTTAGATGTTAGAATGAGATAATGAAATAATGGGAATCTTTGTATTCCACTTAGGGGTTAATCCCTTTATATATACAAATATCTAAGAGTTACACGTGTAATACACTACACACATTATAAGATAACACATATAATCTAACAGTCCTCCTCAAACTCACGGTGGATCATACAAAGTGAGTTTGCGAAGAAGAAACTGAAATCGAGGAATTGGATGTGACTTCGTAAAGAAATCAGCAAGCTGCTCAGCAGAGGAGATATGCGGAAGCGATAATGTCTCTGCAAGAAAGTGCTGACGAACGAAGTGACAATCGATCTCAATGTGTTTGGTCCTCTCATGAAAGACCGGATTGCTAGCAATCTGAATAGCAGACCGGTTATCACAGTGAAGAGGAGTAGGACCAGTCATAGTAACTCCTAGATCCACCAAGAGACGTCTGAGATGAACAATCTCCTTGGTGGTGATAGCCATGGCTCGATATTCAGCCTCAGTGCTGGAAAGAGAAACAACCTCCTGTTTCTTGCTGCGCCAAGAGATGATAGAATCTCCGAGAAATATGCAGAAACCAGTGGTGGAGCGTCTAGTCGTCGGGTCTCCAGCCCAATCAGCATCAGTGTAAGCCCTGAGAACCAGAGTCGAAGAGGATGACAGATAGATCGATCTAGTGATAGTACCACGCAAATATCTAAGAATTCGCATAAGAGCACCATAATGCACTGATCGAGGAGCCGAGACAAACTGACTAACAATACTGACGGCATGAGCAATGTCAGGTCTAGTGATGCAGAGATACACAAGCTGACCCACGATCTGTCTGTATCGAGTAGGATCTGAGAGGAGCTCACCATCCGTAGGACGAAGCTTCACATTAAGCTCGAGAGGAGTATCCGCACTGCGGGTATCGGAGAGGGCAGCACGCTCTAAAATGTCAGCTGTATACTTCTGTTGAGAAAGCAGAATCCCACGATCACTCTGTGCAATCTCGAGACCAAGGAAGTAGCGAAGAGTACCAAGATCTTTCATCTGAAACTGTCGACTGAGGTGATTCTTGACCCGAGTAATACCAGCGGAGTCATCGCCAGTTATAATCATGTCGTCAACATACAGAAGAAGGATTACCCGCCCCTGCGATGAGGATCGCACAAACATAGAGTGGTCCTGGTGGCTCTCAACAAAACCAGCTGTCAGAATAACACTGCGAAAACGCTCAAACCAGGCACGAGGAGCTTGTTTCAGTCCGTATATAGCCCGCCGAAGACGACAAACATGCTGAGGAGGAGTGCTGAGACCTGGAGGTGGTTGCATATAAACAACCTCAGATAAATCACCATGAAGAAAAGCATTCTTCACGTCCATCTGAAAGAGAGGCCAGCGACGAGAAGGGTGCGAACAGTAGTCATCTGAGCAACAGGAGCAAAGGTCTCCTCATAGTCAATGCCATACTCCTGAGTGAAACCTCTGGCAACAAGACGAGCCTTATGTCGTTCAATGGAACCATCAGGGCGATGCTTGATCTTGAAAATCCACTTGCAGCTGATAGGGGTAACACCATCCGGAAGGGGAACAACATCCCAGGTCTGTGTCTGCTCAAACGCCTGAAACTCCTCAGCCATGGCCTGCTGCCACTCAGGGTACTCGACTGCCTTCGATAAGATCGGGGCTCACGATGGGCATGTATAGCGGTGAGATAGGCCTGAAATTCTGGAGAATAGGTACTCACTGATGCAAAGCCAAATCGGTCAAGTGGTCCAGAGTCAAAACTGAAACGATCAGGCGGATGACGTTCACGCTGAGGGTAGCGAGTCAAGGGACAAGGATCCACATCAGAGGGAGGTGTGTTAGCCGTGGAAGACGGAGTACCAGCGGAGTCATCTGCGGAAGGAGCAAGAGGAGACACAATAGGAGGAGAACAGGGAGGACCATGGGAGTTGGCTACAGGAGTGTGAAGAGGAGACGAAGAACCAGGAGAGTCAGCAGTGGGAATGCCAAGATGAGACTCAGGGAGAACAGAACTAGGAGTGGGCTCAAGCAGAACAGACGGCCCGAGAAGAGGTAGAGACTCAATAGGAGAGGCCTGAACAGGAGAAGGCACCGGAGGAGAGGAGGCAGTGGGTGTAGAAGAAAAATAGGGAACATCTTCGACAAATGACACATGACGAGCTATCCAAAAACGATCTCCAATAGGATCGTAGCAGCGATATCCCTTGTGTTCGAAACTAATCCCCAAGAATACACACTTAACTGATCGAGCGGCCAACTTAGTGCGTTGATAAGGAGGGAGAAGCACGAAACAAGTACATCCAAAAGTGTGAAGTCTATTATAATCAGGTTTGAAAGAGTAAAAGCTCATGAGGAGTCATACCGGAGAGGACAGAAGAGGGAGTGATATTGATAAGATGAACAGATAGAAGAGCAGCCTCAACCCAGTATGTGCTGGGGACTGAAGAAGAAAGTAAGAGGGAACGAGCGGTCTCAAGAATATGGCGATGTTTTCTTTCAGCAACACCATTCTGCTCATGAGTATAAGGGCATGATTGCTGAAAGAGAGTGCCATGAGATTGAAGAAGAGAACGCATCGTGGAAGAAATATATTCTCGAGCACAATCAGACCTAAAGATTTTGATACGAGTCTGAAACTGGGTGTGAATCATAGTGGTAAAGACCTCATATATCTTTGGGACCTCAGATCGATGACGCAATAAATAAATCCACGTAAAGCGAGAATAGTCATCAATAAAACTGATATAATACGAAAAACCACTCTTAGACGTGATATGAGGACCCCAGATATCAGAATGAACAAACTCAAATGGAATAGAAGACTGATGATTAGTAGAATAGAATGGAGTAGCAACAGGTTTGGCTAATTTACAGCCCTCACAAACAGAAAGAGGAGAGAAAGAAACATGACCTAAATCACCAGACTTAATAAGGTCTTTAAGACGAGATTCAGAAACATGGCCTAACCTTTTATGCCACAAGTCAGTATCAGAGGTGATAGTGCCACGGAAAACTGAGGGATCAGGTACAGGAAGATAAAGATACTCCACATAATATAGTCCGCCAATCCTACGACCAACACCAATCATCTGCCCTGAACGTGGATCCTGCACAGAACACCCAGAAGAGGTAAAGGTAATGGTGAATCCAGAATCACACAATCTACTAATAGACACAAGATTCATGCAAAGCTCAAGAGCATGCAAAACAAATGATAATGAAAGGCGGCCAGTAGGGTGGGATGTGGTGGTGATCGATCCACACTGCGTGATGACTAAAGGAGAGCCATTAGCAGTATGAATCGAAGGGAGGTGTGAGGGTGCAGGTGAGCATGCAGTGAGGATAGAACTATCAGGAGTCATGTGATGTGAGGCACCCGAATAAAAAATCCAATAAGCAGGAGTACCCATAGTAGAAGACAAGGCAAAGGGAGTAGAAGCACCAGAAAGTGACTGCTGCAGAATCAGGTGGTCTAGGCGCTGACTGATCTGGACAAGCATATCCGAGTGTGACTGAATGGAGGCAATCGAAGTAGCAGTCGCAGTGGCAACAGGAGGAAGATGATGTCCTCGGCCTTTAGGTTGATAAGGCTGCTTAGAAGGTCATTGTCTTTTTGTAGCAGGAGCGGCCCCCAAGATGCCCTCATAGAGAAATGACGAAGTAGACTGACGAGATACCTTTGAAGCCGCCGGTGTCGGAAGAGTAGGGTTGTCGTTGGTTTCTGACATTGTGCAGAACCACTCGGATGAGGATCAGAAGCAGACGAGGACGTAGAGCACAAAAAATCAAGCAAAATGGACTCCTGGATCACCTTAATCGGACTTCCGGAGAGGAAGTTATAACCGATTTAGTGATTCGAAGTCTCAAGGAGGTGCCGGAGGTGGCGGAGAGCGGCCGGTGGCGGCAGGGGGCGGCCGGAGTTGACTTGAGGTCGGACTCGGGTCGGGTGCCGGGCCGGGTTCGCGGATCCGGGTCGCTGGAGAGCGGCCGGTGGCGGCAGGGGAAAGTCAGAGGAGCCGGAGGGCGGCCTGAGTTGACTTGAGGTCGGACTCGGGCCGGGTTCGCGGGCCTGGTCGGATGCTGGGCCGGGTTCACGGATCCGGGTCGTTGGGCAGGGTCCGGGTCGGGTCGCTGGGCAGCGCCCGGGTCGGGCTGGGTTCGCTGGGCAGGGTCCGGGTCGGGTTGCTGGGCAGTGTCCGGGTCGGGTGCCGGGTCGGGCGCTCGAGACGATCCGGAACGCTCGAGACAGGCTGGCACGAGCTGTCCCAGCGGATCTCGGGAAATCCAAGCAGAATCTGCGGATCGGTGCCCGGGCAGATTTCTCAGGCGCGACAGATCCCGGGTAATCCGGGCAGGTTCAGACGCGCGGCAGGGTACACGGCAGGGCAGGGCGCTGCAGGGCCCGCGGCAGGGCAGGGCTGCTGGGCTCGGCAGGGCAGATCTACTAGGGGCGGCAGGGCAGGGCTGCTGGGTGCGGTAGGGCAGATCTGCTGGGCGCGGCAGGGTAGGGCGGCTGGGCGCAGCAGGGCAGCGCAAGGCAGGGCGCGTGCGCGGCAGGGCAGGGCGGCAGGGCGCGCGGCAGGGCAGGGCGACGCATGGCTGGGCGCGGCAGAGCAGGGCAGCGCACGGCTAGGCGCGGCAGGGCAGGGCAGGGCAGGGCGCGCGGCAGGGGTGGCACGCGCACGGCAGGGCACGCGGCAGGGCACGCGGTAGGGCTGGACGCGGCACGGCAGGGCGGCGCGCGTCAGCGACAGGGGCGGCACGCGCAGCGGCAGGGGCACGACGGCAGGGGCGACGGCGACGGAGACGGCGAAGGATTCCAAAAAAAAAATTAGGGTTTTTGAGGTGGTTGCTCTGATACTATGTTAGATGTTAGAATGAGATAATGAAATAATGGGAATCATTGTATTCCACTTAGGGGTTTGTCCCTTTATATATACAAATGTCTAGGAGTTACACGTGTAATACACTACACACATTATGGGTTGCCAAATGGCCTCCTTCCCGGTGCGTCATCTGGGGCTCCCTCTACAGCTGGGGAAATTGAAATCAGAGGCGTGGGCTTCTGTGGTCCAACGCTTTGAAAGGAGATTAGAAGGGTGGCAGAGCAGGGTTCTCTGTCTAGGTGCCCGCATTACCCTTTTACAGTCGGTTCTCTCCAACTTGCCGATATTTTATTGCTCGTTGTTTAAAGTACCAAAAGGGGTGCTACAAGGGCTAGAGGGAATTCGAAGACGTTTTCTATGGAACGGGTCAAGCACGATGACGAACAAGATCCACTTAGTCAAGTGGGGCTGGATATGTAGCAGTAGAAAGGATGGGGGAGCTGGTATCCTAAACTTAGTAGACATGAATTCAGACTTACTATTCAAATGGAAGTGGCGATGGATAAAGCAGAATTCTTCGCAGTATCATTGTATTGTCGAGGCGAGATACCGAGTTGGGGGTGGTCAGTCACTCCGTTTTGCATGAGCATCTACGAGGGTCTCAAGAATATGGAGAGATATCCTGTCAGTCACAGAATAGTTCTCTGAAGCAGTGAGATGGAAGGTGGGAGAGGGAAGCTCTGTTTTGTTCTGGCTAGACCATTGGCTTGGTGACGGTCCTCTTAGCGGTTGGTATCGTAGTATCTTTGAACTCTCGGTGGCACTTTTGAACAAGTTCGTCACTTCAGGGAGAGGCAGGGCTCGAGCAACAGTTGGTCGATCATGCTGTCCTGTGAGCTTTCGAAGGAAGAGGAGGAGGTTTTCTCTGAGTTGCTGTTGGAACTATCAGCTGTCAAAGTGTCAAGTCTTTCGGATGAGGCAATTTGGCGTCCGCAACCTCGAAAAGGTTTCTCAGTTAGAAGTTGTTACAGGTGGTTGAGAAGAGACCACCCCAGATTACTGTCGACATCCCCGAAGTTGCATGAAATTTGGGGCCCGAAAATTCCTTTGAAGGTGAAGGCGTTCATATGGCTTATGTTTCAAGAAAGAATTCTTACCAAAACATACAGAGCAAAGTGGTCCTTACAGACGGATATCCTTTGTCCAATGTGTGAGTTGGAAGAGGAGACTCCGGAGCACCTTTTCGTCACATGTCCGATTTCCTCATGTCCTTGGGCGTTATTAATGGTGGCAACGGATTTTGACCTACAGGGCCAATCCTTGCAGGGGCTTTGGGAAGCAGGCTGAAGGATGAAATCGAGGGGAGACAGAAGCGTGCGGGCGAAGTTGTCTCAATCTTTTATTCCAGCGGTCATGTGGGCTCTCTGGTTGGCATAAAATAGTAAGGTATTTTGCAATACAAGAGTTTATCCCCAAAATGTGTGGGAGTCGGCAATATATTTTATCAAATCTTGGGGATGAGCTTGTGTTGGTGCTAAGATTGGTCTTCTGAGAGGTAAGCTGATCTTCATTGAAGGCTAGGCATGTGGTGGTTGTTTTTTAGGGGGTGGCAGAATTCTCTTCTGCTTATTTTTTGTTGTTTCCTGTTGTTTTTCATTGGTTGTATGGACAGACCTGCTGAGTTGCCCTCAGGTTGGTTTTTTTGGTTTAAATTGGGCTCTAGCTTTTAATGAAAAGGCTCCAGCCTATCTGACAATAAAAAAAAAAAAAAAAAATTCACATACTTTTAACACAATTCGGACATTTTTCTCTCTGTCCTGGTGTTCCTGTTGAGAATCATTGACAGACTCCACTATCTCAACCGTCCATTCCTGTACTAGATTTATTGAGCTTTTATCCTGGTGTAATAATCATATTGATCCCAAGTGTGGTTTGCTCAAATTAAAGATCTAGACAATAAATTATCTTAATTTCAAGGTGAAATTAATTCTGGGTTCTTCAGGGAATCTCTTAATTATTTTCAGATTTCTAGAACATTTAAACTTATTTTTAGGTTCCCATGCCTCATTGTCTATTATTTCTAGATCCTTTTGAATAACAATCATTAAGTTGACCGTTAATATTTTACCCCCCCCCCCCTCTTCAGAGACTGTGTACATTGTTAATATGCATGTATACATTATTAACAGTCACTGTTAACAAGTCTAGATATATTGTTAAGACAGTAGGGTGAAAGTGACAAGAGGGAGACAGTCATCGAGGTTGAGGGTTATAGGAAGGATGGGGTGATGGGAGGCCGCACGCAGAGGATGAGAGGCTATTGTCTGCGTGGATGAGAGAAAGAGGGGGACAAACATAAAAAAAAAAAAATGTGCAAAAGTGAAAAAAATGGTAAAATATAAGGCTCATTGGGGAATGACTCAAAATTAATACCCCAACTAATCTGGAGACCAAAAAATAAATCAAAATGTTCTAGGCACTTAAAATTTGATATATATATATATAGGAACCGATGGTGTGCGGTCGTGCGACCATGCACCCCATCGTGCGCCGACTCGTGGACCGTGCGATCAGCTCTCGCGATCGCACGGCCACATTTTTTTAAAAAATAAAAAATAAAATCAGGCCCCAAAACACTCGTCTTCACCTCGAAATCTCTCTCCCTCGTACATATGTCTCTCTCTCTTCACCTCGACATCTCTCTCTCTCTCGATCTCAAAATCAAACACACAAAATCAAAAACACAATCGACATCTCTCTCTCGTACATCTCTCTCTCTCTCTCTCTCTCTCTCTCTCTCCCCGACCTCTTTTTCATATCTGAAAATTAAGAACCCCCAGCGACGCTGACCCCGACGACGCACGCCGACCCCCTGGCGAGCTCCTTCACGTCCATATGTGACCCCCCGACGTCGCCCTTGTGACCCCCTCCATGCCCCTTCTTTGTTGAATGAATTTGTGGGTGTGTGGTTTTTATTTTTTACTGAATCTGTTTAAATCATGAACATGAACCTCCATTTTTTTTTAAATCTGTTTAAATATGTTGATAAGTCATGTTATTATTGGTTGTGTTTTATTCATATTTACTTCATTTGATATAAGCTGACATAAAATAATATTGGTTATGATAATCCAAGGAGCATGTTACGCTGTCCAAAATCCTAAACACATCACAGTGAAATTTTTAATGTCACATTGAAATCTTAGATTCTCCCCTTCATTCTTGGACATTTTTCTGAATCTTAACGTAGACTTCCTCACATTGTTGATTCACATAACGGTCTTGCTGCCAAGGTTGTTTAGCTTTCTTATTGGCTGCTATAATCCTCACCTCATACTTTGATGCTTCTGCTTCCATTATTAGGTAGGTGTAGATTGGTTTTTTCTTAGATTTTTTTTTTAACTTTGTAGATGCTTATTGAGGAAGTCAATTGAAACCAAAAAAAAAAAAAAAAAAGATACATTAATCAATAGATGTATATGCTTGTGTTTAAATTTTTAATTTGTATATATGTGTGTTCAATTTTTTTTTTATTCTTTAATTTTGTGTAGATCATAAATCATATATAAATTTGTGGCCTTAATTTTTGAAGTTTTGCACAATACTATGTTATAATTGAACTGCATCAAAATTTTGGCAGCTGTGATGTATGTTGTGCACTCTGGTCTGCAAGATCGAATACCAAGCAGCAGGTGTTGATGCCTTTCAACAGCTCAACTAGAGTGACAAAGCCATTTTTGTACCATTATGATGAAGCTTATCAGTTAGTGGAAGGATTTTTTTTTTACAACAGAGACATCATCCTCTGCCAAAACAATGGCTTGATTGCTCTGCTCTTCTGCCATAGTGACATCTTGAATGGGAGAGAATTTGTTAGATGTTTTAGAACCTTGTAAAGGAGCAGACTAATTTGATAGCAATGTTTAATTGTTTGTGAAGGGTTTTTTTGTTTAAACATTTGTCGTTGATATGGGGATTTAGCAATTTATTGAAGATGTTTTCATCTAGTGGTGACCTTTGATCATTTTTTTTCTTCTGATATATTTTTGTATGCATTAATCAGTAGATGTATATGCTCGTGTTTAAATTTTTAATTTGTATATGTGTGTTCAATTTTTTTTATATTCTTGCTATTAATATGATGCTTTCCAGTTAGTGTAAATTCTTTGATTTTGTGTAGATCCCCATCAGTTGAGCATAGGTATTATAGTTATATTCCAAAAAAATGAACATATTAAAAGTTTAAGCTTTTGAAGATTCTTTGTTCGGTAATGGATTTGATGCATGAACTGCCATCGACAAGATGGAAGATTTACATAGTTTTTCATACTGGTTTTAGGTTTTTTTTTTAAATTAATTCTCACAAGGTTTTACTTCCTTCTCAAAGTTTACTTTTGTTTTCCTCTTGCTGATAGATAAAAATGAATGCAAAGAGAAAAGGCGCGTGTCATTGCCCCGAGTGCAGCTGCAAAAACACATGGGGCAGCTTCGAATGCACCTGTAGTGGAGACCTTCTATACATCAAAGACCAAGACACTTGCATAGGTAAGTTCAACTTTCTCTTGTGCTCTCGTAATTGGAGTTTTTAAACATATATTTTCTATATGGCTATTTGTAGCTAAAAGAGCTATATTCAATCAAAGACTGCATGGGTTGCTGTATGGGTTATTTTGAAAGGATTGCTTATGGCAGCAGTTGGCGCCTATAGAGTTTTTTCACATCTAAGGTTTGAATACATGTTTTGTGCTTCAATAATTGATTTATAATCCTTCAGATATCACACTGAGTACACTGAGTAGGTGATATGCAGGAATGGAAAACAGTATCTTTAATCAGCTCAAACGTTTTTTGATCCCACCCTTTGTATTATTGGCATTGTAACTCTCAACCCATTAAAAGATGAAGGCTGTGGAGAGGTCTGCAAAATAATTCATTTTTTATATATGTTTATTATTGTTATATTTGGCCTCTGATTTTTTAGCATTGTTAGTTAGGAGAGTCTTTTGCAACTTATCAGATGGTTTCGTGATGTGGGTTCTTGTTATTTTTATAGTTCCAGACGTGGGTTCTATGTCTCAAGCAAATAGAGAGGAGGATCACTTTGGGACATTCCAAAGAGGTCCAAATCTATGTGCCTCATCTTCAAACACCACCACCACCAACTCACAATACATTCCCCAATTCAGAGCTTTTGATCACAAGAAACAGAGCTGCTTCTTTCTTCTGCCATAGCAAATGTAACATATGTCAATTTTTTCAATATGTTAATGTTGTTAGCTCTGTAAATGTGAATGTTGTTTATTTGAATAAGCGTGAATGATGTTTACATCAAACTAGTATTAATTGAATGTGAAGGAATGTGAATGTTGTTTATTGATTGAAGTCACTCTTTCTATCTCACTCTGGGCTACCATTTCTACTCCTCTTGATAGAGGAGCTGCTTAGTGAAACATTCAAATAGTCTCTTCTTTATTTTTTAATGGAAACAACCGATGTTTGTTCTGTTTATATCAATTGAAGCATCAATTGTTTAGTTCTGAATAGTTTGCAATAAAACATATGGGAAACTAAATAAGTGTATTAGTGTGAATTTGAATTCAAGATGTGGAACTAAAAAATGAATCTCTTCATAAATAACATGAATTTGACTTGAAATTCAACATGAAACTAAAATGAATTTGAATTCAAGATGTGGAACCAAAATGTGGACCTTTTGGAACCAATATGTTGATATTGGGTGTCATTAATGATCCAGGTGTGGCTTCTTTTGGATATGGCCTAATAATCAGTCATAACATACCATTACAAAGTTCTGCAATCAACATCACTTCTTCAGCCTTAAAATTACCTCATTTTTTCTAAAAATGCCTGACAGAACATGGACAATCACAATTACGGTACACACCTATCAATGTATTCAAACAACTTCAGTACATCCACCCAACTCTTAACATTGTTCCCATCTAATTGCATACAAACATATATCAGAAGAAAAAAAATGGTCAAAGGTCACCACTAGATGAAAACATCTTCAATAAATTGCTAAATCCCCATATCAACCACAAATGTTTAAACAAAAAAACCCTTCACAAACAATTAAACATTGCTATCAAATTAGTCTGCTCCTTTACAAGGTTCTAAAACATCTAACAAATTCTCCCCCATTCAAGATGTCACTATGGCAGAAGAGCAAAGCAATCAAGCCATTGTTCTGGCAGAGGATGATGTCTCTGTTGTAAAAAAAAATCCTTCCACTAACTGATAAGCTTCATCATAATGGTACAAAAATGGCTTTTTCACTCCAGTTGAGCTGTTGAAAGGCATCAACACCTGCTGCTTGGTATTCGATCTTGCAGACCAGAGTGCACAACATACATCACAGCTGCCAAAATTTTGATGCAGTTCAATTATAACACAGTATTGTGCAAAACTTCAAAATTTAAGGCCACAAATTTATATAAGATTTATGATCTACACAAAATTAAAGAATAAAAAAAAAATTGAACACACATATATACAAATTAAAAATTTAAACACAAGCATATACATCTATTGATTAATGTATCTTTTTTTTTTTTTTTTTTGGTCTCAAATGCCTTCCTCAATAAGCATCTACAAAGTTAAAAAAAAAATCTAAAAAAAAAAACCAATCTACACCTACCTAATAATGGAAACAGAGGCACAAAGTATGAGGTGAGGATTATAGCAGCCAATAAGAAAGCTAAACAACCTTGGCAGCAAGACCGTTATGTGAATCAACTGTTATATATGTGTCACTTTTTACCTTCTGGTCACCATTGGAGCATTCTGGTTTTTCAACTTTTTCTTTTTTCGATCGGAACCGCTAAAACTCTGGACTTTTAGCTATCATTCTGAGCTTGAGGACTCAATTGAAAATCTAACTGCATATTATGTGTCCTGGTACCATTTCAAGCCACTCACAAAAATTTCATCGAATTCCGGTAACGTTTCAGAATTTCACAGTTCCGAAGCGTATCCGGGTTTTGACCGAGCGAAAAGTCATTGGGAGACTTGACTTGGTCAAAGTTGACCTTTGACTTGGTCAATTGATTTTGGATTTTAGTGTGGTTGGGTTGACTAGGGTCAAATCTCACCTAAGTGCACCTAAACCAAGCCTAAACCTAATTAGGGCTAAGTTAAGTGGGTGTGAGTGTGTGTGGTGTGTGTGTGAGCATAAATAAATCCCACGACCTCAAATAGAGCCTCCCCTATTCATCTTCTTCTCCACTCAAGCTCTCTCTCTCTCCCTCTCTTTAATCCCCCCTTTTGACCTAGTAGAGGTGGTTAAAATCAAAAACCCTAAGAAGAGAAAAGATAGGTGAGGACCCGATCTACCTTCCTATGGTCTTGGATTCGGATTCCCTCATGTGTGACCCCCTCTCATGGTCTCTTTTCTCCTCAGGTTTCAGCCACTTCAAGGGCTGAAGGAGGGCTTGGTAGTGGTGGCCTTGGTGGTGGTATTTCGGTGCGCGAAGAGCACCCGAAGTTCCCTCCCTTCCTTTCCTCTCCTTGGGTGAGTTTTCTTTCCTTCCTTTCTTGTTTAGATGCATGTATAGGAGGTGTTTATGGGTGTGCTAGGGGAGCTTGGTGGTTTGGGGGTTGTTGGGGGCTGTTGGTGGCTGAGGGAGGTGGTTGTGTCGGCTCGGGCCGTGCGGGCTCGCTGGCGCGTGCGCGCAGGCAGGCAGTGCAGGCTGGCAGGCGCTGGGCAGGCGCGCTGTTGGGCGAGCTGGCAGGGCACGCGCGGGGGTGCTGTGCAGGGGGCGCAGTACGCGGGTTGAGTGGGTGGTGGGCGGGTGCTGCGCGCTGGGCGCCGTGCGGGGGCGTGCGCGCGGAGCGCTGCGCAGAGGCGCAGTGCGTGCTGTGTGCGCAGGGCTGCGTGCGGGTGCTGCACGCTGGGCGCCGTGCGGGGGCTTGCGCGCGGAGCGCTGCGCAGAGGCACAGTGCGTGCTGTGCGCGCGGTGAGGCGAGCGGGTGGTGCGCGCGGGGTGCGCGCGGGGTACTGCGCAGGGGCGCAGTGCGTGCGGGTGTGCGCGCGATGTGCTGCACTGGGGCGCAGTGAGCGCGCGCGGTGCACCCGGGGCTGGACGCGCGGTGCGCGCGGGTGCGTGCGAGCATGCGCTCGAGCGCGCAGCGTGTCCGGGCGTGGGGGCAGGGGGCTCGGCAGTGCGTCTAGGCACGCGGGCTGGGGCGCGGCTGTGCGCCCGGGGCGGGTGGCAGTGCGTACGGCTGCCCGGGGGTTCGGGTGAGTCGGGGTGCTCGGACTCGCGTGCGTACGGGCAGTATGTACGCTTGTCCGAGTGTTGGGTATTTATAGCGTATTTTTGTGTGTATTTAGTATGTAGTTGTGTATTTTACTCACCGAGTTGATTACCCTGTCTTGCAGATCTTGACGGACGGTCACGCGACGACCCAGGTATTGGTGAGTGGGACAATCCAACCCAGTAGGGAGGCGTTATATGCACTTGGGCGTGTATCGTCCTCCCCTGGGGCACCATAGTTTAATATTAACTTGTATAATATGTAATCTATGCAGCATGATTAGTATGTAGTATGCATGCCACCCTAGACCTTGTATGTTAGGGACTTGCACCCTTAGGATATGTGTAAGAGCTATGCATCTTGACACCATGTTTTCATGCTAGGAAAGCCTCGGCCTATGCATGCGTCCTATTAGTTTAAATTTATTAAATTAAATGCAACTTATGATATTTATTGCATGCCTTAGAGAATATTATAACCTTGTGGTTATAATATATGCTTCCCCGCATCTTAGTTATGCGCTCTGGAGGAATTCTGAAGAATTCATGACATTTATAAGTTGAGATCGGTGTCAGCGGATCCAAGTGGATCGTATACGTGTGGATAGGCTGTTTCTTTTCCCTTCGTTGGATCCGTATAGAGACTGCCTCAGCGTTAGACAGGCCTTCCTGACAGAGGGCTCCCATCAGTAGGCACCTCCTGATTTGGGTTCGGACTGTGCTGAATTGTGGGAGTAGACCAGGCGGCCTACGGAGTGGAGGAGAGACTATCGGTGGACCAAGGGTGATTAACAGCCTAGTCAGTCCCAATATCCCATGTCACCTATTGGAGGGTGAGGGTGAGGGTGTAGTGGGTCGGCGATGTAGCGACCCACTGGTTTGTGTAGTTGTTGCCACTTTGAGGCTATAAATAATTTGAGGTTAATATGAATTGTGATGCATGGGTTGTGCTATTCACTGAGCGTGTGGCTCACCCCTCGTATAATTTTTCTCCAGTGTTATCTGAGTCGGATCAGCAGGAGGAGCTCCCCGAGGGACCTCAGCAGTAGCGGAGCAGCGCCACATTCCGCGAGTGTTAGAGGCTATCAGCATCCCTTTTTTATTGTATGTATTGTATTCTGTGCTTGGGCACACGTTTGTATTATATTTGGATGTCGTTGTATATATTGGCTCTCACAGGACAGTTGATTATAGATCGAGTTTGTAATATGTCTTTGAATTATAGATTCAGTCTTTTAGCTTCCGCTATTTGTGTATATATCATGTCAGCCTCATTGTTGTCTGTGTTGTCATTGTTGATGTTGTTTAGGGTATATTATTGAACTCCTGTTTAGACTGCTGATATCATATATGCACTTGCCGCGTCCCGGGGACGGCCGCCCTGGGGCGTGACATCAACAATGTGAGGAAGTCTACGTTAAGATTCAGAAAAATGTCCAAGAATGAAGGGGAGAATCTAAGATTTCAATGTGACATTAAAAATTTCACTGTGATGTGTTTAGGATTTTGGACAGCGTAACATGCTCCTTGGATTATCATAACCAATATTATTTTATGTCAGCTTATATCAAATGAAGTAAATATGAATAAAACACAACCAATAATAACATGACTTATCAACAGATTTAAACAGATTTAAAAAAAAATGGAGGTTCATGTTCATGATTTAAACAGATTCAGTAAAAAATAAAAACCACACACCCACAAATTCATTCAACAAAGAAATATCTGTTAAGAAAACACACATATTCAGCAATATGAAATTAAACAAAAATCATACACAATCACACACATTCAGGCTTTTGAAATCAACAAAAATCATACACAAATAAACATATTTAGACAAAAATATTAACACTGACTTACATATGAAATTAAAAAAAAACTATTTGAGGGAGAGAGAGGAATGACCGGAGGATGGTCGTCGAGGTGGTCGTTGATGGGGTTGTAGCAGGGGACGTGGAGGTGGTAGCAAGGGGGACGTCAGGGGGTCATCGAGGTGGCCCTCGATGGGGTTACAGAAGGGGATGTGGAGGGGATCGCAAGGGGGACGTCAGGGGGTCGTCGAGGGGGTCACATATGGACGTGAAGGAGGTCGCCAGGGGGTCGGCGTGCGTCGTCGGGCTCGGCGTCGCTGGGGGTTCTTAATTTTCAGATATGAAAAAGAGGTGGGGGAGATATATATATATATATATATATATATATATATATATATATATATATATATATATATATATATATATATATAGAGAGAGAGAGAGAGAGAGAGAGAGAGAGAGAGAGAGATGTACGAGAGAGAGATGTCGATTATGTTTTTGATTTTGTGTGTTTGATTTTGAGATCGAGAGAGAGAGAGAGATGTTGAGGTGAAGAGAGAGAGATGTATGTACGAGGAGAGAGATTTCAAGGTGAAGACGAGTGTTTTGGATCCCGATTTTATTATTATTATTTTTTTTAAAAATGTGACCTTGCGATCGCGAGAGCAGCGATCGCACGGTCCACGAGTCGGGCGCACGATGGGGTGCACGGTCGCACGACAGCACCCCATCGGTTCCCTATATATATATATATATGGGAGACCAAATTAATCAAAGTCGAATAAGGATAAGATTGTATAAGTGCAAGGATTGAACAAGGATTAGCCCATGTTGATAAAAATATGAGCCAAAGGAAGGAAGGCCCATGGGCCTAAAATTCTATTATAGCCTAAACAAACCCGCTTTCCTCGAAGGTCGAGCAAACGATTATGCCCGACTAGGAGAAGACGACCATACATTGTAGGTCTAAGGACGAGTACCAAACATTGCCCGACCTTAAGGTTAGGCTGTCTAGAGGGCAATGCCCGAACTAAAAAGTAGGTCGGCCATAAGGCCCTCCCCTGCAAGAAAACGGTTAACAAAGGAAATATTCCCTGACACTAGAAAAGGACAGAATGTTAGAAAAATAGTTATAGGATAATGATGATCCCTAGGTGCCACATGTCCATAGATCCTAAGGCCACATGGAGATTCCATATCATGATATGATCACCCTGCAAGGCCAAGCTCGACACGCCCCTGTTTAGTATAAAAGGGGGACTTCACTTCCCTCTCAGGGCGGCAAACACTTTCTCTCTCTCCTACTCAAACTCAAGAATTCTAAATTCTTCTTCTTGATACGAAGAGGTGACTGACTTGAGCGTCAGAGGGGCGTTAGCCGACACCACACTGGTATGAGTTTCAGGTACCTGAAGGCGTAAGAAAAAGAGGAAGACGCCGACAGACATCTAAGGCTTGTAGTGGATTGATGCGAGGAAGAGGACGAGTCCACACCATCTCGGGTCTACATCCAATGCCCTAATCAGCAAAGATCCGGCCCAAGAGGGGAAAGCCAGATTTCATCCCCCACAAATTGGTGCTGTCTGTGGGACTCGAGCAACAAGCCGTCCCAAACTTCGACCGGAGAAGATGGTGTTGACAAGGACCCAATTGACGGTTCACGAGCAAGGAGGAGAAGGACGCGTGACTCCCCCCACCCCTGCCGAAGGGCAAGACCACGGGTTGATCCACTACACAAAACCCGACCTCGGAAGCGGGTCGCGACTTCGCTAAGGAGCTTGAAGTTGTGAACCAATGGTATCATCACTTGGAGAGATTGATGGAGGAATTGCTGAAGCGGAAGGAGGTCACGCCACCACCACCTCCTCCTGAAGCGTGAAACCAGCAAGACCCGGTGAGGATAGGAGCTGAACCACGAGATCATGATCGCCAAAGCCGGCGAGCAAACGTGAGGAGCCATGAGTCGTTATATTCCTCTGACGAAGGGCAAAAGCAACATGATGATGATCCTAATCCCCCAGCCTTTCCTACCATGGAGAACCAGGCCAGGCACGACAAAGGGGAGCGCCATGACTACTCCCCGCGTCGGGAACAGCGGGGCAAGCGTTCCCCCCCTCATCAACCAGCAAGACGAGGGCGGTTCCGAAGTCCTAGTCGATACTCGGCGTCGGACGACGATTATGAGGAAGACCGTCTTGAACAGACAAAGCGAACATACAAGAGTGAAATGACGAACACCCGCGATTGTGAGTTCGTCTCCAGAGTGCCGAAGGGATTCGAGTCCCCCTTTGTGCAGCACATCTTGCACAACACCCCGCCCAAGAAGTTTTTCGAACCCAAGTTTCGATTGTACAACAGAACCACTGACCCATTCGATCATGTGCAGGGCTTCCGGCATGCGATGGCCTTGTACGAGCAGTACGATGAGCTCATGTGCAGGATGTTCCCTTCATGTTTAGAAGGAGCAGCACTCAGCTAGTTCCATCAGCTTCTCGGAGGATCAATCTGGTGTTTCGAAGAACTCGGCACTCTGTTTGCCGAGCACTTCATATGCAGCAGAAAACAGAGGAAGGATCTAGGAGACCTCATGAAGGTGCACATGCAACTGGAGAATCAATTCGGTGCTATGTGGACCGCTTTCGTCTCCTTATGTTTGAGGTCGACAGATGTGATCCGAACGCGGCCAGTATGGCATTCAGGAACGGGTTACCCCAGAGCACGAACTGCGGAACTCTCTGGTAAAGAAGGTCTCAGAATTGCTGAGCTAGTTGATGTGCCGCGCAGAGAAATATGCTAAGGTCGAAGATGAAGCCATCACTTCCTGACTGCAGGCGGTCGCTGCAGTCTCTAAGAACCCCCTGACAAAGGAAGACAAGGGATGAAAATTGCGAGCCGACACCAAGGGTAACCCGACGACCAACGAAGTCAGGGAGTGCCTGTACACCAAGTTCACCCTGCCTCTCGTTCAGATCCTGGAAAAGATAAAAAACGCCCCATTCTTCCAATGGGCACCCTCGATGAAGAGTGACCTTGCCACTTGGGATAAGGGTATCAAGTGTGACTATCACAGAGACTATGGGCACAAGAGGGAAAAAGCTGTCAGACAGTAAAAGGATTCCTGGAAACATTGGTCCGCAAAGGGAAGCTCAGGGAATTTATAGACACTGAAGAGGAATAGAAGCCCGAAAAGCACGTGGTCACCGTTGCACCTTCACACGCGGCCGGGGTTATAGACATGATATGTGGAGGACTACCAGCCTTGAATGACCCAAAGTCGGTCCAACGGGCTGAGAAGAGGAGCGCGGGCCATATGGAGGTTTTGCAGATCAACCAGGAAGCCCGACTCATCCGCAAAAGACCCAAGGTGGAAGACCCTGGGTTCATATCCTTCTCTGACGATGATCTGTCCGATGTATCTGTACCACACAGCGACGCTCTAGTCATCACCTTGCGGATCACAAATTACGACGTTAAACAGATACTGGTCGACACGGGGAGTTTGGCTGACATTCTATTCATGCAATCTTATCTCAAGATGGGCCTGAAACCCTCTAGTCTTGAACGAATGCGGGACCCGCTGATCGCTTTCAATGGAAGCCAGGTTGTTCCGGATGGACGGATAACCTTACCTGTGCGGGCAGGTGAAGAGACTATTCTGGCCGAGTTCACTTTCATGGACCTCCCTTCCCCCTACAATGCCATTATGGGCCGCACCTGGCTGGGGGCAATGAAGGCCATACCGTCAACATACCATCAAAAGTTGCGCTTCCCGACCTCACGTGGGATCATGGAGATACAAGGCGATCAGTCCGTCGCGAGGAGATGTTACGCCATCGCTACCTCTGGCAAGGCTAAGGCCAAAGAGCAACTCGGGGGGTGAGGATGACATACATCCCAAAAGATAGCAATTATTGAAGGATCGGGTGAAGGCTGATAAGGCCTGACCTGATCCTGCTCAGCGGGTAGTTGAAGACCTGGAGAATATCTTCATCGACCCGCTCAAACCAGAAAAGTATTTCCTCATTGGCACCGCGTTGGGCCAAAGTGAAAGCTACTCCATGAACACGTGGACGTGTTCGCATGGAAGCTGTCAGAAATGCCTGGCATCGGTCCAAGTGTAATTTTTCACTGACTGTGCATCTCCCCTACAGTGCGACCCATCAAGCAACGGCAAAGGCGAGTAGCACCAGTTCATGCCGAAGATATCAAAGAGGAGGTGGAGAAGCTCCTGGCTGCAGGGTTCATTCAGGAAGTCCGGTACCTCGATTGGCTAGCCAACATGGTGGTAGTACCCAAGAAGAACAACAAGTGGCGAGTCTGTGTTGACTTCACCGATCTGAACATCGCTTGTCCGAAGGATAGCTTCCCCCTTTCAAAAATAGACCAATTAGTAGATGCCTCCTCGAGGAATGAGTTGATGAGCTTCATGGACCCGTATTCAGGATATCATCAAATTTCGATGTATGAACATGACATGTAGAAGACAGCATTCATCACTCCGATGGGCACCTACTGTTACAAGGACATGCCCTTCGGACTAAAAAATGTGGGGGCAACGTACCAAAGGCTCATCACCAAGATGTTTGAACGGCAGATTGGCAAGACAGTGGAAGTTTACATAGATGACATGTTGGTAAGAAGTGACATGCGGGGCGACCATCTCGAGCATCTCAGGGCAGCTTTTGAATTGCTCCGGAACTACCGCATGAAACTTAACGCAGCTAAGTGCTCCTTCAGGGTAGAATCTGGGAAGTTTCTTGGTTTTTTTAGCACACATCGGGGTATAGAAGCTAACCCCGATCAGATCAAAGCTATGCTCAAAATGAACCCACCAAGGAACAGGAAGGAGGTTCAGAGGCTGACCGGGAGACTGGTAGCCATGAATCGGTTTATCTCTAAGGTGACTGAGAGAAATCTCCCTTTCTTCAGATTGCTTAGGAAAGCCAAGAAATTCGATTGGACCCTCGAGTGCCAGCTGACTTTTGAAGAACTCAAGAGATATCTCGCATCGCCTCCGTTGATGATGAAGCCAAACCCAGTGAGCAACTGTACCTTTACTTGGCGGCCTCTAACCACGTAGTCAGCTCGGCTGTCATAAAAGAGCATGAAGGAGTGCAACAGCGAGTTTATTATGTCAGCAAATTCTTATACGGTCCAGAGTCCAGATACCTGTACCTCGAAAAGGTCATCTATGCCCTTCTCCTATCATCCTGAAAACTCAGACATTACTTCATCGCTCACTCAGTTAATGTGGTGACCGATTACCTGCTCAAGCTTATTCTTAAGAAAGCCAACATCACCGAGAGAATGTTGAAATGGGCGATCGAGCTTTCTCCTTTTGATCTCCAGTACATTCCAAGGAGTGCGATAAAAGGACAAGTAGTCGCTGATGTTTTAGCCGACTTAACCCCACCGCACGAGGAAGTACTTATGATCAACAACCAGGAGGCAGTGATTGGGCCCACGTGGACTCTAAATGTCGATGGAGCATCTAACCGGAAAGGCACGGGAGTAGGATTGGTTTTAAGGAACAGGGACAGGCTGCTGTTTTAACATGCCTTGAAATTAGGTTTATGGGCATCTAACAATGAAGCTGAGTACGAAGCCCTTGTTGCAGGGTTGGAGCTCGCAATTCACCTCGGTGCCCAGATCATTGACATCTACAGCGACTCACAACTGGTAGTGTTTCAGAGCACTGGAGAATATGAAACTAGGGACGAGCGGATGATGGCATATCAAGAAAAGCTGCAGTTGTTACTCTCCTGTTTCAAATCGACCAATATTCATCAGATAGAGAGAGAGCTCAACGTTCAAGCGGATGCTTTAGCTAATTTAGCATCAGCCATCAGCAGAAAGCCGACTAGAAGCTTCCAAATTGACTATTTGAAGAACTCGAGCATTGAAAGGGCTGATGAGATCTTGATGGTTGCTTGCGCAGAAGACTCATCCAACTGGATGACAAACATCAAATGGAACCTCTCGGAAGGATTTCTGCCAGAGAGTAAATTCAAAGTGAAAAATCTCAAGCAGAGGGTGGTCAGATTTTGGATGTCATCTATGGGAATTCTCTATAAAAGGCATTTTCAGAGACCTTACCTAAGATGCGTTGGACTCTGAGAGGCGCAACGGGTGCTGAACACACTCCACTCGGGCTTGTGTGGGGGGCACATCGGATCTCTATCACTAGCCCTCCGGGCAGTGTCGATTGGGTATTTCTGACCGAACATGAAAAGAGATTCCGCAGACCTAGTTCAGAAATGCAAAAACTGGCAAAGATTCAACACACTCATTCACCAACCAACAGCAGACCTTGTTCCCCTCAAGAGCCCTTGGCCATTCGCTCGGTGGGGACTGGATATTATCGGACCTATGCCCATGACACCATGACAAAAACGCTTCTTTCTGGTGGCCACCGATTACTTCACCAAATGGGTTGAAGCGGTGCCTTTGGCAAGAATTAGGGATACCGAGGCCAGGTCCTTTTTGTGGAAGGATATAGTGTGCCGCTTCGGAGTTCCACACTCCATCATCTCAGACAATGACAAGCAGTTTGACAGTGCCCTGATAAAGGGGTTCTACGAAGAGCTGAAGATACAGCATCATTTTTCCACTCCGCGGTATCCCTAGAGCAACAGACAAGTTGAAATCACAAACCGAACTATCCTAGACGGTTTGAAGAAAAGGCTGGATAGTCCAAAAAAAAATGGGTCGATGAACACCCTTCGGTCCTCTAGTCCTACCGGACCACCTCAAGAAGGTCTATAGGAGAAACTCCCTTCTCACTGGCATTCGGAATTGAAGCCGTTCTGCCAGTCAAGACCAACCTACCCACACACTGGACCCAGGACTTTGACCAAGTAGAGAATGACAGCCAGATGATGCAAGACTTAGAACTCCGAGATGAAAGGAGGGAGATTGCAGCATGAAGAACAGTAGATTATCAACATCAAATATCTCGATATTACAATCGACGAGTTTTAAGCAGGAGTTTTTGAGCTGGCAACCTGGTCCTCAGAGAAGTCTTTCTAGAAACCAAGAACAAGAAGGATGGCAAACTTGGACCAAACTTGGAAGCCCCTTTCAAAGTCACGCAGGTCAGACCAAACGGAGGTTATCACTTAGAAACTATGGACGGGACTGAGATTCCTCAACCTTAGAATGTAATCCATCTCAAAAAATATTATCATTGAGTAAGAAGTGCTTTCCTTTCTTTAGTCTTCTATGTGCATGAATAACACAATAGGACGAAGCCACGCTCAACGGGTTGAAACTGATCGGGGTTGCTCTTTGCACTCGACTCAGTTTAGCCCTAGCAGTCGCGCACTAGCCAAATGGCACAACGAAGCAGCGCTCAACGGGCTAAAACTGATCGGGCTCGCTCTTTGTACTCGACTCAGTTCAGCCCTAGCAGTCACGTACTAGCCGAATGGCACAACGAAGCCGCTCTCAAAGGGTTAAAACTGATCAGGGTCGCTCTTTGCACTCGATTCAGTTCAGCCATTAGCAGTCGCGAGCCAAATGGCACAACGAAGCCGTCCTCAACGGGTTGAAACTAATCGGGGTCGCTCTTTGCACTTGACTCAGTTCATCCCTAGCGGTCACACACTAGCCGAATGGCACAATGAAGCCGCACTCAACAGGCTGAAACTGATCGGGGTCGCTCTTTTTACTCGACTCAGTTCAGCCCTAGCAGTCGCGCACTAGCCGAATGGCACAACGAGGCCGCGCTCAACGGGCTGAAACTGATCGCTCTTTGCACTCAACTCAGTTCAGCCGTAGCAGTCGCGCACTAGCCGAATGGCACAACGAAGCTGCGCTCAATCGGCGGGAACCCGATCGAGGTCGCTCATTGCACTCGACTCAATTCAGCCCTAGAAATCAGACAACCGCTTCTACTACATAATGAAGTCTAAACATCCAGGCAACATGCGTCCAAAAGAACGACAAAAAAAAAGATATCAAGAAGAAGAGGTAACCCATAATTCTCAAGCCCGATGCGAAAATGAAATTGCAGGGCGTATCCAAGAATATGCCGACATCAAACTGTTCATTTCCCCCTACTATTAAATTACGTCGGCATCACAAAACAAGCACGCAAAAAGAATAAGTAGCAACAATGAAAACATTCAAACCACAAGCAAAAAGCAAAGTGTACTGTTTAAATGCATTCACCATACAATAAAGTGGCATTCACGCCATTAAACCATGGAACCATGAGTATCTTGTAAAAAAAAAAAAACAGAGAGAAGAATCAAAATAAAAACAACATGCAAAAATGATGGAAGCAGTCCATGAAGCATCGACTTAATCTTCCCCCATGACACGTCTTGGAGGAATTCGGCGGATCAGAGGAATGGAGTCATCCTCGGTATCATCTCAATTTCCAGTTTCGCTAGCCAGCTTCACCAGGTCTTCGCTCATATGGACCACAATTTCGGTTGAGTCAGTAACGGGAAGACGCATCTCAGACTCCGTAATGCTCCTGGAAGGCTCATTCTTCACCCCTGCAACATTTGCAACTACAGGCTTCACGGCAGTGGAGTCATTTGGGCAGCCAGGGGAAGGAAATGCATCGACATCGTTTATATCGGACAAAGTACAGCCAAGGAAATTAGTTGCCTGCCTAGGCGTGTCCTTTTGCTGAGAGGGAGAAGCTGGATTGGGAGGATCCTCTTTATCACGGTCGGCCTCAGTCTCGAGAAGTTGAGGATCGAGTTTCTGAACAACTCGGTCAGCATCCGGTGCAGGCATTCCATCTTTGCAGTCTTGGAAGCCCTTGCGAGGACCGAGGAGATCCTTTACCCTTTCAAGAATTTGGATTTCAAAATCCAACTTCATCTCCCTCTTCTGCTGCTCGGCTTTAGAAATGTCGCGAGCCCTTCCGGCTCGCTCTTCCTCCAAAAGTTCAAATATCTCAGACAGATTCTTTTTAAGCTCTTCAACCACCTGGGAATGCTCCTCCTGGGAGGCCTTCAAAGCAGTCTTGGCCTTCTCCCGAGCAGCCCGCTCCTCCTCACAAGCACGGTGCACCCGAGCCACATCACCGACGACTTGATCATAGGTTGGACCCCCTGTGTTCGCGTAGACGCCGAGCTGTTCCAAAATAAGAAGATCGTAATAATAAAGAATAACAAATAAACAAATAACGTTCCACGGTTTGATTCATATCAGAATAAAACGTCCCTGGTAGGCCATGCTTTGTAGGAATGAACCCGTCTCATAAGCGGATATGGCGCTCGCTAGGGCTCTGTCTTTCTCTAGGATCACCGATTGGATCAAACCAATCGCCACGTCCCGGTCTTTCAGACCGGAATCAGAGACCTGGACTGGGCGAGTCTTGGTCCAAGGGGCAGGGATAAATGTCTGGACCTCTCTATCTCAGGAAGCAGGGGGTAGGGGAGGTAACCTGAAAGCTGGGACGACCTCTTTCCCCTTTCTTAAGGGAACACTAGAAGCGGGTGGAAATGGCCTGGGAGTCGAGGTCAAAAGATCGGACACGGCTGGCTTGCTCCTCTTGCACGGAGTGCTTGGAGACTGCCTTGCCGGTGAATGTTTTCTCTTTTCAGGGCCAGGGAGTTTTCCAATGTTCCCTGACCGTGAATCCAGCTCGGCCTGGAGTGCCGCCAACCTAGCCAACTTATCTTTCTCGCTAGAAGAAAGGGCGGACCTTTCTACGGGACTGTCGCCCGACTTCTCCCTAGACTTAGGACCAGCCTAGAGCGCTGCGGATCCAACAGACCTTTCCTTCTCACCAAAGGCAAGGGCCGACCTCACCAAAGAGATGGAGCCCGATTTCTCCCAAGGCCTAGCGTCAACTAAGAGTGCCTCGGGCTGGGTTACCCTTTTTATCGAAACCGGAGGTCGACTTCCCCACAGAATGGGAGCTTGATTTTTCTCTGAACTTGGGAGTTCGCTTTGGGGCCCTGCGGAGGCGTTAGCCATGCCGAGCACTGCTTGAAGAGCTTTTTGTTGCCATTGGGTCTCCGAAGCCCAATCTATAAAGTGGTGCTAATTCCTCCTTGGCGTCTTTCTCTAACTCCGAAGGATGGCCTGCTTGGGCAACCGGAGGTGTAGGTTCTCGGGCCAGAGAAGGAGGGGTAGCGTAAACATCAGTTAGGTGAGGTCTGAGCCGACGTGTGCTGCTGGGATTCGGGTTATCCTGACCAAGGATTCTGAAGAAGACCCGATCGCTTCTCTTGAAGGCAACCTTAATGTGCTCCAATTTCACCGAGTTCTTAGGTGGACGAGAGTTCGCTGCGGGAGCTGAATCAAAATGGAAAAAGAGTCAGTGAGTCTAGAGCAGAGGATTATACCATGAACGGACTAAGTAATGCAGCCCGACCTACTGTGCCCATCAAGATGAACCGAGGGACCCTCCATATATCTTCAGGAGCATCACCAAACTCCCTGTTGCCAAACAAAACAATCAATTTGCTCTCAGCCCAATTCTTATCTGAGTCTGACAGTTCGTCTATGAGCTTTTCTTTGGAATTCCTAGCCCTAAAGTGATAACCTCTACCAGACTTTCCAAGCTCATATGTATGCATTATTTCGGGGACGCCTAAATCTAGGTCGAGCTCCCTATTCAATGCTACATAACACATCAGAACCCTAAAGAAGTTGGGATTACACTGCGTAGGATGAAGCTCGAAGGTTGACAAAAACTTCCTCACTAACAGGGGGAAGGGCAAAGTCAAGGAACCTTTGGCTATGTGAGAAGGATATATATACATACATGAATGATCCATACTGTCTAGAGGGATGGGGAATGAATCATATTTGGACCACTGCATACCTACCGATACTGGAATTTCAAACATGCTCCTAAGACCAGACAGAGATTTGGTGATCGACATTCTCATGATGGCAGATTGAAAAGAGACTGAAAACAAGGACAATGAACCCTACCTAAAACTGGGGAGTCGGCTCACCTTGACGAAATGAAGGGTGGCTACGGTGAAAGAGCAGAACAAATTAAAACGACGAGAGGAGGAAGAGAGCGAAATAACTCGGTTCGAAGATGAAGGGCTTGATTACCTCCTCATCAAAACGATGAATCCTTATTTAAAGAGACGCCAGCCGCACCGAAGAGATGGCAAGGCACGTCTTTTTGACTAGCCGAGGTGCGGCGGTTGGCACTTCGGGAAGGGGAAGCGGCAACCCTAATCATGGGATCGACTTCAAAACGCCTTAAATATCCCACTCATACGCCACGTGTAAAGGTGTATGTAGACCTCTCACACAAGAAGATACGCAGGATCGCAAGGGTCAGACTCCATATTACCATGTGAACAAACCACACTGCTGAGCTGGAGAACCGGACAGCTGCAATCATAACAGGCCTATGAACCTAGCGATAACAAGTTCGACCCGTAGAAATCGTCTTAAAAGGTAAAGATGATAAGGCCCGACCAGAAAGGGCTAACCCACTTTAAATCTGACCAGAGAAAGTCAGCTAACTCCAAGCCTGACCTAAAAGGCCCGACTTGCCTAAAAGTCCGACTTGCCCAAAACCGACTTACAGCGTTAAAGCAGGCAAAACAGTAGCATGCAAGGGCAATACCTCACGTTAAAAACCAGATACATTATAAAATTTTCAATTACATAAGGTCGATAAAAAGCATCTGTTACACAAAATAGTTCCATAACGAAAGAAACAAAAAAAACGGTGCGATCAATTGTGCTCAAGATGGCTGGGGGTTTGGGCCTGAGGCGTTGTTGTGGCCCCCTCATTAGCACGAGCCGCTGCGCAACGATGCCCAAGGGACGAACGATAAGACTCGCCTAGTTCACGGCTAGAAGGGAAAACGCGCCTGGATCTGCCATCCTTGAAGTCATCGTGATATCCAAAGGCATAGTCTTTCACTCTTTCGTCCTCCAAATCTTGAGCAAGTCGGCATAACCTCATCATTTGCTCTTCTATCGCAAGATAGGTTTCCACCAGCTCAAATGGGATGCTTATTTCCCTTGCTGGCAAGGGAAAAATGGGGACAAGACCATCTGCCTGCATCCCATCGCAGTCCGAGCCCCTCTTTTCTTGGAGCGTGATGGACGCAAAGCGGGACGAGAAGGTCCCACCGGAGGTGAAAGATAAGGAAAGGCGCGGGATGCAGACGTCTTACCTTCCCTAGCATTAGGAGTTGCCGAAGGAAAAGGCCTCACGTGAAGAGCATTTATCAGCTCAAATCGACGAGAGGCATCGACAAGCAGGCTTACCCAGCTTCGCTCTCGGAAGGCTAACGCTTTAGCTATATCATCCAACCTCAACTCACTGTCAAGAGGGCATTCTAAACAGTTCAAACCATCCCCTGCATCAAACAAGAAACTGTTTATAGATAATAGATGAGTGAACAAAAAGTAACTCCATGAGATATGCAAGGCTATTACCAGGGGGAGTTCTCCTGAAGACTGGGGGAAGCTGCCATGTAGACTCGAAAGGTTTCCATGCACCAAACACCTTCACTGGCCAAGTCTTCCAGCCTATAATGGCGTCCCCAGTGTCTAAGATCAGAGGGGGGCCATTCAAGCGCCTGGCAAGATAGTAAGTGACCTCTTCCTTCAGCAGATGTTCGACTTGATAGAATCAGTGGATTTCCTTCAACCTGAGCCGAACCCTGGCAGCAGAGCAAAGTGCTATCACACTCATCAGGATCATGTAGCCACCAGGGACCAGTTTGAGTGGATGGAGTTCGAAAAACTCAAGGAAGCGCCCCATCAAGTCAAGAAGAGGAAAGTACAACCTCCCCGCTTCAATCTGACTGTAATATACGATGCAAGATGATGGGTCAGGAATTGGGGGCATCCCACCTTGATACTGATCTATTGAAATACTCTTAGAAGTATGAGACATGATGACCAAAACAAGAGACTGAAAGAGAATTCAGAAAAGTAAGCATCACGGCTACAACAAACCAGCTTTATATGGCCACACACAGGCATTAATTATAAATTCAAAGTCGTGCTGGCCTCCTCAGAAGTTGAATCGAGACCTGTTGAATACAAGGAGTCATTCCCACCATAATTGGGTGTACCTATCTACCTTTGACTCGAGGAAAGAACCCAAGAGCCGGAGTTATCAACAGAATCAATAAAGAGACAGGAGCTTATAAAGAAAAGCATTCAGTGCGCAATCATATAGGATAAACCAAAGACATTCATCATGCAAAGAGGATAATTAAGTTTAGAGTCACAATAAAGAGACAGGCTATATGCGGGACGCAGCCCGAATAATAAAGTTTGACCAAAAAATTGTTTTGACAAGAAAAGAGAGGCACAGGGAGACACGAAGTGGCGCCCTCTCACTGATGAGGGCGAGAAGTTGTTATATATGTGTCACTTTTTGGCCTGCTGGTAACCATTGGAGCATTTTGGCAGTTTTTGAGTTTTTTTCGTTTTTCGATCGGAACCGCAAAATTTTGGACTGTTAGCTATCGTCCTGAGCTAGAGGACTCCGATTGAAAATCTAACTGCATATTATGTGTCCTGGTGCCATTTTAAGCCACTCACAAAAATTTCATCGAATTCCGATAACGTTTCCAAAATTTCACAGTTCCGGGGCGTATCCGGGTTTTGACCGAGTGAGAAGTCATTGGGAGAGTTGACTCGGTCAAAGTGGGCCCATGACTTGGTCAACCCTTTTTGTTTTTTTGTGTGGTTGGGTTTACCTAAGTCAAATCCCACTTAAAGCCTTAATCCTCACTTAAACCTAGCTTAAGCCCTAATTTAAGTTGAGTTGACTATTTAAGTGAGCTAAAAAGTTGCCATGCACTATTCATCATCTTCCTCTTTGAGCTTTCTCTCTCTCCCTCTCTCAAAAACCCCCATTTGAGCCCCTTGGAGTGCCCAAACCTTAAAACCTAAAACATAGAAAGGGTAGATCCGGTCCCGATCTACACCCCGGTGGTTTCAAATCCGAATTCCGGCGTGTCTAGCCCTTTCTTCCGCCCTCTCTTCTCCTCAGATCCGAGCCATTTCGGAGGTGGGAATAGGTCTTGGTGGTAGAGACCTTTGGGGAAGCACTTCGGTGCGAAAGGAGCTTCCGGTTCCCTTCCTTTCCTCTTCTTCCTTTGGGTAAGCTCCCCTTCCTTGTATTTCTTGTTTAGATGCTTGTTAGGAGGGTGGGTTTGGGTGTTAGTGGCGGTGGGGGGGGGGGGGGTGATTGGTGGCGGTCGGAGGCCATGGGTGGCCGGTGGTTGGTGGTGGAGGTGGTCGGACAGGGTGGGGTTGCTGTCTCGGGCAGGGCAGCAGCACAGTCGCAGCAGGCGGAGCAGCTGGCAGGGCGCGCGCGTGCGTGCGCGCGGGCGTGCGCTCGGGTGGAGCTGGAGGTCAGCAGGGCGCGCGTGCTGGGCGTGCTGGGCGTGCGGGTGCTGGGCGTGCTGGGTGCTGGTCGAGTAGGCATGAGTGCAGGGCGTCGTGCGGGGTGCGCGTGGAGCGCTACGCAGGGGCGCAGGCACGCTGTGAGCGCGCGGCGAGTTGGTGGAGCGCTCGGCGAGCCGGTGGTGCGCGCGGGGTGCGCGCGGAGCGCGGTGAGGCAGCGGAGGTGAGCGCGGGGTGCGCGCGGGGTGAGGCGCTGGGCGCGCGGGGCGTGCGGTGTGCTCGCGGGCCAGCGCGGGGCGTGCAGTGTGCGCGCGGGCTGCTGCGATGGGGCGCAGTGGGCGCGTGGTGCACCCGGGTGGCTCGGCGGCAAGTCCAGGCGTGCGGGCAGGGGCCCGGCGGTGCGCCTAGGTGCGCGGGCTGAGGCGCGGCGGTGCATCCGGGGGCGGGTGGCTGTGCGGGTGGTTGCCGGGGGTGCGGGAGTGAGTCGGGGTGCTCGGGCTAGCGTGCATACGGGCCGTATGCACGTTTGCCCGAGTGTTGGGTGTTTATTTGTGTATTTTGTAGTATTTGTGTGTTTTACTCACCAAGTAGATTACCTGTCTTGCAGATCTCGATGGACGGTCGCGCGACGACCCGACTTCCGGTGAGTGGGACAACCCAACCCAGTTGGGAGGCGCTACATGCACTTGGGCGTGTACCGTCCTCCCCTGGGGCACATAGTTGATATTAACTGTTTTATTGTAATCCATGCAAGCATGATCTATGTGTAGAATGCATGCCACCCTAGACTTGTATGTTAGGGACTTGCACCCTTAGGGTATGTGCATGAGCCGTGCATCCTGTCACCTCGTTATCATGCTAGGAAAGCCCTGACCTATGTATGCGTCCTATTAGTTTGATTTATTTACTTAAATGCAAGCTTGTGATATTGTTAGCATGCCTTGGGGAATATAAGGGGGCCTTGCGAGGTAAACATTGAGACCCGGGCTAGGGTACTCCGTGTTCCTTGTTTGGTTGGCGGATGTCCTATATCGGGACCTCAGGTTGCCCTCCCAAGGTCTCTTTTCCCTCATTATTATCTTATGTATTCCCCGCATCTTGGTTATGCGCGCTGGTGGAATTCTGAAGAATTCAAGACATTAGAGTAGTAGGGATGTGCTGTCAGCGGATCCGAGTGGATCATATGCGATGGATAGGCTGTTCTGTTCCCTTCGTTGGATCCGTGTAGAGACTACCTCAGCGTTAGAAAGGTTGTCCCGTGCAGGGGCTCCCATCAGTAGGCACCTCCTGATTTGGTAGATGGACTGTGCCGAATGTGGGAGTGGCCAAACGACCTACGGAGTGGGGAGAGACTATCGGTGGACCAAGGGTGACCAACAGCCTAGTCAGTCCCAAGAGCCTATGTCACTTATTGAGGGGTGAGGGTGAGGGTGTGGTGGGCCGGCGATGTGACGACCCACTGGATTGTGTAAGGATGATTATCAGCCTATTAAGTCCCAACATCCTTTGTCACCTATTGAGGGGTGAGGGTGAGGGTGAGGGTATGGTGGTTCGGCGATGTACGAACCCCCGGATTTGTGTTGTTTATGGCACTTTGAGGCTAGTGACTTGATCAAATGTGGTTAATATAAACTGTATGCATGGGTTGTGCTATCCACTGAGCGTGTGGCTCACCCCTCGCATAATTATTTTCTCCAGTGATTACCGAGGCGGACTTGAAGGAGGAGCTTCCCGAGCGACTACACCAGTAGCGGAGTAGCGCCACGTCAGGCGAGTTTTG
This sequence comes from Acorus gramineus, assembly GCA_030737835.1. Classification (NCBI taxonomy): domain Eukaryota; kingdom Viridiplantae; phylum Streptophyta; class Magnoliopsida; order Acorales; family Acoraceae; genus Acorus; species Acorus gramineus. Next base: position 18,845,464 of record CM060856.1, on the reverse strand, counting down.
AGGCCATCAGCATCCTTCTCTTTCATTGTATGTATATATTTCTGTGCTTGGGCACCTAGTATGGATTGTAGTTGGATGTATTGTGGATATATTGGCTCTCACAGGACGTATGATTATGTATCGAGTCTGTAAAGTGTTGTTGATTTACAGATTCAGTCTTTTGCTTCCGTTTTTCTATGTATACATCATGTCAGCCCTTTTGTTGTCTGTGTTGTCTTTTTAGCTGTTGTTTATGGTATATTATTGATCTTCTGTATTGACTGCTGATATCATGTATACCCTTGCCGCGTCCCGGGGACGGCCACCCTGGGGCGTGACAGAAGTAGACGGATCTGACCGAGTAGAAGTACTCAGAGCATCCTCCCCAAAGCGGCCATAGCGCCTCTCATAGATAGAGAGATTGTAAATATCTTTCAATTGGGTCGAGGAGGGAAAGGCTTCCCCGTCTCAACAAGCCATGTAACCGGCATAAAAGCCGGCAGAGAAGTCACTGAATCGCTCCTTCTCCTCCTCCTCGATAAGGTGCCTCAGCTTCTCGAGCTCCTTCCTGGCGGCAGTGACGTGTCCCCAAGCTGTGAGGCTGGCCTTGCGAGGAAGGGCCAGGAGCATTACAAACTGGCCTTCAGCCACAACTCGGTGAGGGGTGGAACCGTGAGCTTGATCGGGCAGTAGCGAAGGGGATAAAGGAATCAGAGTCAAAGCCCTGAGCCCTCCTTCAGCCGCTGCGGAGCCCTGGAAGAACTCCGCATAATTCTCTAATCGAGGAGAGCGGTCAAGGAAATCTGCAGGAAGAGGAGAAGGGGGCACCCGCCTACGTAAGGGGGAATCATCACCAAGGACCTCTCCCTCTTCTTCTTCCTACCCTCCAAGGATCGGGGCAGGGGGAGACTGCTGATTCGAGGGTGAAGGGGGAGTTGGACGATTCAAGGAGCAACCACTTCCTCTTCCTCGTCTTCTTCTTCTTCACCGATTTTAATCTGGCGGCTGTAGGCCACGGCAGACAAGACCGCGATTTTGTGACGACGACCCGATCTCCTCAACGCTCCTCCAGCACCAAAAGCGGAGCCTAAGGCCTCGCCTCGGGAAGCGCCTTGGCAAGCCGCCCGACTCGTAGACGGTCTAGAAGCCGGAGGAGGGAGGACTTGAGAATTCGGGGGGTGCCGGCCAGTAGGGTCTTCCAGCTCCTGTCCTCGAAGCCCAGGGCACAGTCCACATCTTCCATGCGAAGAACTTCGGAGGAGGACACGCGTTGAGGGACGACGCGCCTAGAAAGAAAGGGTGTTACAAAAGGAAAATCATCCCTAATAAGAAAAATAGCGACCATTGTAGAAAGGAAAGACCAACATGATTCCAATGGCGAGCCCCTCCATTCGATTGGAATCCAAAAAATGCAGTTTTTAGGCATCCAAGCGCCTCGAATCCGGAGAACTTTGGATCGCCAATCGTAGACGAATTTCTGGGCGTCCTTTATTAGCATTCGCGACGCCGACCTTCAGGCGCGGTAAAACGTCTTGCCTCCTCCGTTGAGGAGCTCCAGAGCATAGAAGCTCTGCACTTCGTTCAGTCCGAGGCTGGTGCCAAGGGCACGATTGAGGGTGGTGACCGCCACCAAGATACGAAAGGCACTCGGGACAAGCTGGAGGGGGTGCAGGCCGAAGAAGCTGAGGAATTCCATTATCAACATGGATAATGGGAAAGTGATCATACCGGCTTCAACCTGACCAAAGAAGATCAAAAGGGACTCGGAATCCATGGGGGGGGGGGGAGGCATCTCCCCTGTATATTTCTCCACCATGAGGTTGTCAGGAAATTGTGCCATTAAGATGGGATGTTGGAATGAAGAAAAAGAACAAAGAAGTGCTGATCGAAATCTTTGAAGGATGAAAAAATTCGTAAGAGGAAGATGCGGGAACAAGCACATGTATATATAAGGGACTTCGAGCTAGAAATCTAACTGTCGCGGTCGATTGGGGGAAACAAAGCGGCAAAATTAAAATTCAAAAGCTGTTCCCCATGTGGCATTAAATAGAGGGGATGCATGAGACGGTGACAAGTGTCGCATGCACAAGCCATCAGGCCCAGCGCCCAAATCCAATCGACCCAGAAGGCTTGGCGGGCGAGCCATTCAGTCAGACAGGTCTCCTGAGATCAGTTCTTCTGAACTCCCAAGCAGTTGAGAGACCAAAAGAAGGGGGCATTTGTGGGAGACCAAATTAATCAAAGTCGAATAAGGATAAGATTGTATAAGTGCAAGGATTGAACAAGGATTAGCCCATGTTGATAAAAATATGAGCCAGAGGAAGGAAAGCCCATGGGTCCAAAATTCTATTATGACCTAAACAAGCCCGCTTTCCTCGAAGGTCGTGCAAACGATTATGCCCGACCTAGCCAAGTCGGACAAATATTATGCCCGACCAGAATAAGACGACAACACTCTGTAGGTCTAAGGACGAGCACCAAACATTGCCCGACCTTAAAGTTAGGCCGTCCAGAGGGCAATGCCTGAACTAAAAAGCAGGTCAGCCATAAGGCCGTCCCCTACAAGAAAACGGTTAACAAAGGGAATATTCACTGACACTAGAAAATGACAGAATGTCAGAAAAACAGTTATAGGATAATGATGATCCCTAGGTGCAACATTTCCACAGATCCTAAGGCCACATGGAGATTCCATATCATGATATGATCACCCTGCAAGGCCAAGCTCGGAACGCCCCTGTTTAGTATGAAAGGGGGACTTCACCTCCCTCTCAGGGAGGCGAACACTGACTATCTCTCCTACTCAAACTCTAAATTCTAAGTTCTTCTTCTTGATATGAAGAGGTGATTGACTTGAGCGTCGGAGGGGCGTTAGCTGACACCTAAGCCTATCAATTATCCAAAAAATATCTGTATTCGATCCGAATCCGTATCCGAAAATGTGGAAAATATCCGATATCCAAAAATCCGTATCCGTATCCGAAGTAAATTATCTGTATCCAAATTTTTTTGGATCGGATCGGATATAGCCTATATCCGATCCGAATAGTATCCGTATCCGAACTGTTATTTTATTTATATATGTTAGAATTAATTTCAACCCTTAGATGAAAACCCAATGGCTCATGATCTAGGACAAAACACAAACCTATTTGACCATGTTGGATACTTGTTTAACTATATTAGGATTTGTGTTTTTCTATCTTTGGTATATATACCTATTTAACCATGTTAGGACTTAAAATTTATAAATTTTTTATATTTTAATCTGGTTCAAATAATTCGGATATTATCCGAATCCGTATCCGGATTTTTGGATCGGATACGGATATGTTTTGAATTATCCGTCGGATATCGGATACGGATATTTTTTTGGATATCTAATTCGGATACGGATACGGATATGGGCCTATCTGATCCGTATCCGTCCGATTGACAAGCCTACCGACACCACACTGGTGTGAGTTTCAGGTACCTGAAGGCGGAAGAAAAAGGAGGAAGAGGATGACGCCGACAGACATCGAAGGCTTGTAGTGGATCGACGCGAGGAAGAGGACGAGCCCACACCATCTCGGGTCTACATCCAAAGCCCGAATCAGTGAAGATCCAGCCCAAGAGGGGAAATATATATATATATATATATATATATATATATAGAGAGAGAGAGAGAACAAAAAAATCCTCATTTTTTATTTAAAAATATTTTTTTGTTTTGATTTTTTTGGTAACAAATATGATAATTTTTTTTCATCCAATCTTTTCTTTTTCTATCAAATTTGAGGGGACCGGATCCAGTTAGACCAGGATGAGGTTAGTACCGTCAGTGTCCAATGGACACTTGACAAGTATCCCTAACAAAAACCACTCTTAATACCCCTGAGACACCCCTAACATTAATGTCTGTTAATATTAAAAAATTCAATTGAACTCATTTTTTCAGATTTTTTTCTCTGTTACTTTTCTTTTCCCTCCCTTTCTCTTCTGTCCACAAATCCTAGCAAGATCATTTTTTTTTCTTTCCCTCCCTCGGTTTTTTTCCCCTCTATCTCATATATCAACGCATCCATCACCAAAAAATTGTTAAATCCTCAATCTCCCCCCCCCCCCCCCTCTATACATGATTTGAGCTACACACCTTTTTTTGAACATCTATATTTAGGGTTTTTTATATTTATTATAAATATTTTTTGTATCCCTTTATGGTTTTGAAATTTGTTGATGAGGGCTTTTGTTTCTCTTGTAGAATTTTCTATTTTAGAGATTTTCTATTTTTTGTATACATAGCTTTTATAGTTCAATTCTAATATTATGCAGTTTGATTCATATATTGTTTTGTTTGATTTAGATTTTTTCAATTTAAATCATATGTGCTCATATCAATTCAGATAATGTGCTATTAAACTATCCAGTACTCATGACACGAACTGAAATTGTGGTTGAATCTAACTGAACTACTTGTTAATCGAACTAAACTACTAATGAATCAAACTATCCGGTACTCATGACACAAAATTGTGGTTGAATCATATTGAATTACTTATTAATTGAACTGAAGTATTTGTGGTTGAATCGAACTGAACTACTTGTTAATCGAACTAAAGTATTTGTTAATAAAACTGGATGGGTTATGAATCAAACTATCCAGTACACATGACACGAACTTAATTTATGGTTGAATCGAACTGAACTAGTTATTAATCAAACTAAAGTATTTGTTAATTGAACTGAACTACTTGTTAATCGAACTAAAGTATTTGTTAATCGAATTGAACTATTTGTTAATCAAATTGAATTACTAATGAATCAAACTTTCCAGTACTCATGACATGAACTGAAATTGTGGTTGAATTGAATTGAACTCCTGAAGTATTTTAGTTCGTGTCATTAGTACTGGATAATATGATTCATTAGTAATTCAGTTTGATTAATAAGTAGTTCAGTTCGATTAACCAAATTTCAGTTCATGTCATGAGAACTATATATTTTGATTCATTAATAGTTTAGTTCGATTAACAAATACTTTAGTTCGCTTAACAAGCAGTAAAGTTTGATTTTTTTTAAAAAAAAAGAAAACAAAAATAGAAAATGCAAAATTTAAAATAGAAAAATAAAATTCTTTTGAAGGAATAAAAACCATTAAAATTTCTTCAATTATGGGATTTACTCTTATCTAGTAGTATGTTAAAAAAAATAAATAAAAATTTAAAACAAAAACCTTAAGTAAAACAAAAAATAAAAAAATAAAACTCAGTTTTACCTTCCTCTTCTTTCGGTATGGATATGAAGGAATAAAAACCATAAAAATTCATTAAATCAAGAGATTTATTCCGATCTACTAATATGTTAAAGAAAAGAATTTTACTTAAAAAATAAAATAACTAAATCCATAGAAACAAGACAAATAAATGACAAAAAAAAGGAACAAAAAATATAAAAGTAGATAAGTTGTTTAAAAAAGGAAAATAAAAGAATATGAAAACAAGAAAAAGGTAAAATTTACATCAACTAAACGTAAGACCATCTCCAGCCTTTACTCAAACCTATACTCAAATTTCACTTAGAATTTGAGTAAAAACTTGATTTGATATGATGTGTCTCCAACCATCACTTTGTGTTTTACTCAGATCTTTTAAAAATTTCATATCTTCCTCTAAATATTTCCTATAAACATTTTCAAAGTCCTTTCCTCAAACATTTTTATTACTCAATTTGTCTTTCCTTTAAAATATTATCATCCATTTTTTTTTTAAAAAGGTAAAAGTAATATTTAATTTTTTTATAGGAGTAAAAATAATAAGTTAAAAAACAAAGATGAAAACTTAAGAAAGTAGATTTTTTTTTTTGAATTTCAATAGATGGTGAAGAATTTGGGAAGTGGGAAAACATTTAATATAATAATATATAATTAAACAAAATGTGGAATTGAAGGGAAAAAAATGTTACATTGAAAGAAAATGTGGAGATAAAAGGAAAAAAAGAGATGTTAAAATTTGGGTTAAGATTTGAGTCTCCCTTGATTTGGGTAAAGATTTGAGTAAAAGCTTGATTTGGTATAGGTATGGGTAAATGGTTGGAAAAACTTTTGTGTGATTTTTACTCAAATTTAAGTTTGAGTGAGGGTTTGGGTATAGGATTGGAGATGCAACCAAGAATGAGATTACAATTAAAAAAAATTGTGAAAAAAAATCATATGAATGCATGTTTTCAAAATCTGATTTTTTATATTAATAATGATTTTTTGGTCCCAATTGGTCGCATCCTAAGCCCCATGAGGAGAAGTTTTTTCCATAACCGATTCCTTAAATCTCGAGGTGGTTGTGATTTGTGATATTCTCTTTCTTTTTGAAGCAATCAATTCAATTGAATACCAAAAAAATAAGATTTACATTTTTTTTTATTCAGATTGATATGTGGAAACGAAAACAAATATCGAATTCAGTTTTGATGGGGATTGGAGGAGAAGATTATAATTACTCTAGTAATTTTTTTTTATTTGCAACCTGATTGTGGTGCAAACAATGACGATCCATTTAGGTTAAGCTTTTCGATCTGAATAAAACATATTGTTCTGATTTTACATTCATCTTTGAATCATCAATACATTTTTGAGATCGAATTTAATTTAAATTCAGATACATGGCCACTGTATCTGGATTTTTAGCCTTGCATAATCATTATTCAATACGATTTTTGAGATCTGAATAAGTACAATTTGTATAATCGTTTTTATTGTTGTGTATGTGTATAAGTATGCATATTGAGTCATTCAATATATTTTTAACCTTGCATGATCATTATTCAACTCATTCAGATTCAAGATACACTATTATCTAATGTAAAGTTGTTAATTCATATTCTAGATACATGTGTATCTGAATTATTTACTCAACCCCAATTTGTTGTTTGTTATTTTTCTTCTGATGGATTTGATTGATGTGTATCTGAATAATGTTTAATTATTTTTTGACATCTATATTTAAAGTCTTTTATTAATCATCTATGCAATGCCTCATTAGCATGTAAACCATAATTGTTTCATTTTTAAACTCATTCAGATTTCAGATACACTTGTATCTAATGTAAAATTGTTATTTCAGATTCCAGATACATGTGTATCTAAATTGTTTACCCAGCTCAATTTTTTGTTTGTTATTTTTGTTTTAATGGATTTGATTAATGTGTATCTGAATAATATTTAATTGTTTTGTCATGTATAATGTATATTTAAAGATTTTTATTATTCATCTAAACAATGCTTCATTAGTATGTAGAACATAATTGTTTCATATGAATATATGAAATTCTAATATATTCATATGTAGTTGTATTTGAAAAAAATGGAGGTAGAGGTCGGAGGAGTGCTTGAAAGATAGCCGATCCACCTCTCATATGATAGAGAACAACGAGAGCAATTCAAAGGTGGTGATGCCGGTCGCCGGAGATGAGAAGACCGGCCGAAATGAATTTTTGAAGTAGTGGATGCCTTATGAGAGTAAAAAAGAATTTTTTTTCAAAGATAGAGTGCTAGAGGCGGTTATACAATTCCAACTAATGATGGATTGTTTTTTAGAATGAAAAATTCAAATATAAAGGAAGGGTAATATTGTCTTTTACTCTTTTTATCTTTTTAAAAAGTCAAACAGGAACCAATTAGGTAATGACACCTATTGGGACTTCTCAATAGGGTTCAAATTTTAGGGTCCATGTAACAAGACCCTTTTTATATTTATTTATTATTTATTTTCAAATTTGGGAGCTCTAGTTAGCTGCTTATTCTGCTATCTCAAGGCCGGGCATGCATATTAGAGTTGTTATTTATTTATTTATTTATCGTGTTTCTATTTTATAGAGATTTAGTTATTTTTTAAAATAAAATTCTTTTCTTTAACATATTAATAGATAATATTATATCCCATGATTTAAGATTTTTATTGTTTTCATTCATTCAAAAGAGTTTTATTTTGTATTTTTGTTTCCTTTTCTGTTTTTGTTTAATTTTTTTAGATTCTGTTTTATTTTTTTACATATATTAATATATAAGAAAAATCCCATAGTTTAACTTTAAGGAGTGGTTTATATTTCTTCAAAAGATTTTTATTTATATTTTTTTGTTTTTTTATTTCCCTTTTTTAAAAACAAATCTTTATATTCTTTATAGTTATCTTTTGTGTTTTTTTTTATTTTAATTGATTTTTTTATTTTTATGACACTGTTAGAAACAAAAAATTAATTAATTAATAAAAAGAAAAAAAATGGGAGGAAAAGAAACGAGAGGGAGAAATAAAAAGCGAGTTGAAAGTGAGATGAAGAAAACCAAACATAAAAGAAGGAAGAAAAAAAGGTGCTCACAATAAGGTTAACGGTGTTAATTGAGCTGTTTCACTCTTTTTTTTTCAAAGTAAACATGTACACGTGTCAGGCTCTAATTGGATACTGACTCAATTGGGGTCTAGTAAGATCGGGACCCAAATATGAGTTTTATAAAACAGGGTTCTAATTTTACGCATCAATTTGGATAATTTGATCATTTGTGTATAAAGAAAACAAAAAAAAGACAGCATCAACTCAGTATGGTCCATCTTTTTGTCACTAAAACCACTTTAGTGTTTTTAGTGGTGTCCACCAAAAGGATGAGTGTTTTATCCTGTTATGTTGTCCACCAAACATTGACTACATTCGGAATGATATTTATAGTTATAATATAATGTGGAATTAGCTTGCCACTTTACTCTCCATGATGAATGATCTTTCTGAATATTTGTCATCTCTGGTAATGATGCAAATTGAAAATAAGGTTGTTATGATTATTATTATTTTGTTTAAATAATTATTATTATCTCCGGTACTTTCCTCTATCTTCTTTGCAGGTACCCAATAGTGCAGTTGAATGAATGCACTTATGACCTCTTAGACGGCCTAAACCATTTTTAGTGGAGGAACAATCAAAATACTAAGCCGATTTAGCTGAAAAATATCAATAACTGTTCTGACTGTTAGCACACATGATTAATCATAATGTCATAAATCAAAGAACTGTTGTATTATATATGGATGAAGATTGAAAAAGAGAAGAAGCCCTCAAATCTCAATATTAATTTTTCTTATGTCTCTAACATGTCACATGATCACCTAGACTATTATTCATATTTACACAAATATCAATATCTGCTCAAGTTTGTTGATTAGATACATATAATAGAGCATCCATCTGTGTTTATACTACACATATTAGCTAGTGACAATTGTCATATGTTATTATTAACCATTTAAACAAATTAATATATTGGGATTAACTGGTTAACACCTCTATGCAATAAAGAAATCAGTAGCCCATTATCCTTCTAATAAATATATCATTATAACTTAACTATAGTACAACAACATAATATAATCCTGGACTCCTAGTAACTTAACAAGAAGAGCATCCTCCCTAAGCTTCCAATTTACTTATAATAAAAATCTAATAAACACCCAATCCACATTGGAAACCAGCAACCCATTATCCTTTTTGAGTCTCACCCACTCTTCAAGCACCAAATCAGTCTTCCAACATCGAAACATATCTCAACAAAACAAAATGCAAATGTTCCATTGCTCCCACCAAATCATGGTAAATCAAGCGTGTAATGAACAACTTGATCAATAGAATTTGAAGATCCCAGCCGGAATTGATAATCAATAGACAAAGGAAAAGGAACCATGTTCACTATAAAACCATTCTCATTTTCTGGAGAACTGGCTGTTTCTCCAACACCACAAATATCACAATGCACACAACACACTGCATCACAGAATCATCTGCCCTCACTGGAGATAATCTGCGAGAACACCTGAGACGCCGTGCTCTCCGACTTCGTATCACGGGCGATGGATGAGTCATCCTGGTGGCTCATCACAACACTCGAAATTGAATTCCATCTCCCAATCGCAGGAGGCAGAGGAAGCTCGGTAGCGCAATTAGTACTATCTTCAAAAGGCTCTCTTGCCATTTCAGTCTCTTGTAATTTAAGCGCGTATTCCAGGTTCCACACAACATCCGCCATTGTAGGCCTATCCGCCCCATATTCCTCCAAGCATTTCTCCGCAATCTGCCCGAACATCCGCAGCGAGTTTGGGTTGATCTCCCCAACCAGTCTTGGATCGATGGTCCGCCCGAGCAACCCCTGCTTTTGCCAACTCATCGCCCAATCCGCCAAGTTAATTTCCTCGCTCGGCAAGCCTGTCCTGATCACCGGCCTCGCGCACAGCACCTCTAACAAGATCACCCCGAAAGAGTAGACATCAGACTTCGTCGTCAGTTGTCGCGTCCTCACGTACTCCGGATCGAAGTATCCGAAGGTGCCCTTCACGCCGGTGCTCACGTGGGTCTCGGTCAACGACGGTCCCACCACCCTTGATAGCCCGAAGTCGGAGACCTTCGCGGTGAAGTTGTCGTCGAGGAGTATGTTCGAAGATTTCACGTCGCGGTGTATGATGGGGTGAGCCAAGCCCGAGTGGAGGTATTGTAGCCCCCTCGCGGAGCCTATGCACATCTCGAGCCTCTGCTTCCAGGAGAGGCTCGGGAGGTCCGAATTGTAAAGGTGGTCCCTCAGCGTGCCATTCGACATGAACTCGTAGACCAGTATCATCTCCGAGTGTTCTTGGCAGTACCCGATGAGCGACACCAGGTGCCGATGGCGTATCCCGGACAACACATGTATCTCCGTCTCGAACTCCGGGAACCCCTGTTTGGACCTCTGCGAGGCTCTCTTGATGGCGACTCTTGTTTGCGGGCCGCTGTCTTTAAGCACGCCTTTGTAGACCTTCCCGAACCCACCCGCACCGATGACGAGGCTCTCATCGAAGTTCTTTGTCGCGGATTTTATTTGGGAGAGGGTGATGTGGAGTTCGAGGTTCATGTTCGTCGCGACGGACCGAACCGTCAATTGGGAGACGTCCGAATTGGCCGCCGGAGTCGCGGATTCTTTCGACTTCAATCGGTTTCGGCGTCTGTAGAGCAGAAACAACAACAACGATGCCGCGGACAGCAGAGCGGATCCTCCGACGATGCAGGAGACCATGAGACGGGAGGGCTTCTTGTAACACTTGTGCTGCACTGAAGCGGGGACTAATTTGAATATCTCGAGCCCATTGAGAATCCCCTTCATGTTCCGGCTGGTAGTCGTGGGCCGTCCGATTCTCACGCGGATCAACCATTTGCCTCTGCTCGAAAGGCGACGGGAGTCGGCGGTGAAGTCTATGTAGAAGGGGGTGGCGATCCGTTCCACAAACTTCCATGGCTCGAGATCTTGGTGGGCGATCTCGTCGTTGATGTAGACATTGAAGGAGAGATCAGCCAGTGTCAACGACGTTATGTCGCAGAAGTGGAGCCTTACGAGATGCGTGGCGTGGCCGCTCGCTTCGAACGCCCAGGTGATGTTGGAATTCTCGCTCGACATGGACCTGCATGTATCATAGACGCTGTCCGGCGCGATCTTCTCCCCTCCAGGCGAATTGTAATTGATCCGGTTGGTGAAGGTGTTTTGATGGCTCGTATCACCCGAAGCGAGGTAGCCGTCGTCGGGGGTCCAGGTCCTCCACATGGAGTCGCTCGACAGGGTCACCTTGGAACCGCCAACGTTGATCCTATAAAGGGTCTCCAAAGCTTGGCTCGATACGGAGAAATTGAGGTCCGTCTGCCCCACGACGGTGGGTTCCGAAGACTGGATTATATCATCGGGGATGGAGAACACTTCGATGGCGCTGACGAATGCTAATCCGTAAATAGGAGTGAAACAGATTCTTAATTTTTCGGCATCAACGGTTATCAAGTACTCCTTCTTCACTGGGGTGGTGGTGTTGGTGGCGCTGAAATTGCTCAGCAAGTTGAATTCGTCGTTGGCGGAGACATTGAAAACGGCGGTGGAGAGGGCTGTGGTGAGCGGCAGGAAGTGGAGGCGCACCATGTGTGTCTTTGTGCCGTTGATGTCGAACTCGTAGGACGAAGAGTCGGTGAAGACCCTCGCCGCCGCATAGAGAGTGGGAGAGTTGGCGTCACCGACGACGGAGTTGTGCTTCCTGGTTGAGAGAGCGGATTGGTCGGGGAGGAAGTCGCGGTTGTCTTCGGATGATGGGGTGGTGTTGGAGGCCGAGGAACCGCAGTTGAGGAGGTAATCCCCATCGGGAGGGGTGTATTGAGCGGAGGATTTGAAGGTGAGAATGGAGAAGAAGAGAAGTGCAACCACTTTGAATTGTAGTTGCAGCTGCACTTGCTCCATGGTTTGATGGGGGAGAAAGGCAAAGAGAGAATGAGAGATGGGAAATGAAATTTTTGTAATGGTTTGGCTTTTTGAAGATACACTAGACGAATCATGGTCAGCAATTATTTTGGTCTATGAATAAAGCCAGACATTGATAGGGCAAGGCACCCTGATAAGGTCATTTCTTATTCTTATTCAATCCTATATTTAAATTTTATTAGCAATTTAAATGAAAGCTTCGTTTGATATATGTTATGTCTCAAACCATTTACTCAAATATTTTTTTAAAATTTCTATCTTCTCTCAATTATTCACTCTTTTGAACTAAAATTTGTAAAACCCTTCGACATTTTTTAAATGGACAAAATTCATATAACCCCCTAAAATCTGACTGAAATCCATATTACCCCTTGAAAAAATCTAATAAATCCAAATAGCCCCCTGAATAAAATTTTCTTTTATAGATGATAAATATTTTGTGAATATTTAGTTTGGTTAACCCTCACTGAAGATGCAATATACTAAATAATCACTACAATGTGTTAAAAATGTGAAAAATCATATGAAAATGACGATTGTACCCTCTCTAAAATATTATAAAACCCTATCTAGAGGAGTAAAATCATCATTTATAGAAGATTTTTACATTTTTAACACATTATATGATTTTTTTAGTGTACTGTATTTTCTATTATGGTTAAACAAACATAATATTCATAAAATATTGATCATCTGTAAATGTAAATTTTATTCAGGGGGTTATTTGGATTTACTAAGTGTTTTCAGGGGGTTATATGGATTTTAAGAAAAATCAGGGGGTTATATGGATTTCAGTCAGTTTAAAGGGGTTTGTATGAATTTTTCCCTTGGGTATCCAAGGATTTGTAAATTTTGGAGTCTCCTTTCATTTGATATGGGTTTGGTGGGTCAAGGGTTGAAAATTATTTTTTTTCAAGTTTAAATTTGATATAAGCATAGGACTAGGATTGGAGATGCTCAAAGATTTTGGTTTGTTCCCTATTCATTAGACTTGTATTATAGGTAGGCACCACATATTTTTTCCACATCCAAAACACTGACAGGTTAGGGAGTCGCACTTCTCATTTTGTCCAGCGAAGATGCGCAGAAAGAAAATGTTACATATGTTATTTTTTCCAATTCATTTTTAATCCACACATATTTTAATTTTTTTAAAAATAGTATATCCCATTTAATGAGGTATATGCTTTTTAAAAAAAAGAAACATATATTTTAATAAATTCCACGGATACATTTATGGGAAATATGAAAATTTTCTAACGAAACATATATCTCATTTATACTTTGTTAACGTAAATGTATAACGCAAACGAGATATATAAGACTGAAACTGGAACTGAAACTTAGACTGAAAAGAAAAGACTCCGTGTAACCGAGCTCTTTGGATGAAAGGGTGGTGGAGGGGGCGAGGACCCGAAGTTGAGGCTTTTTGAAGATACATTAGACGAATCATGGTCAGCAATTATCTTGGTCTAGAGAAAAGTCAATTGGTATTGATTGGGCAAAGGCAGACTCGTATCATAGGTTTCGGCTTCTCCTCTCTATCCATTAGACTCGTATTATAGGTAGCCACATATTTTTCAATCCTAAACACTAATGGTTGGTTTGGTAAATGACATGTGATAATTATTATGATAAGTGAGTAGGACAGTTTATCCTTATTTGACATTAAAAAAAAATAATTAGAATAAAATGTAGATAGTTGTCTTAATTTTTAAATGAAAATGAATATATTTTGTTACACCTAAAGGTTGCGATAATATTTATCCGACCTTTTATTCCAATGTTAACAAATGTGAATATAAACAAAATTAGTATATTTTTTATCTTCTAAAATTAAAGCAACTTATCCTCAAAATCTTAACTTAGTACTAAACTAGCTGTGAGTGGTTAGAGACTCGCTCGCTTCTTCTCATTTTGTCTAGTGAAGATGCGCAAAATACAATTTTGATTGATATATTTTACATTGAACACATTTTAATATTGTTTCTTTGGAAATTTCGGATTTGTAACACAAAAACAATTGAGTGAAAATTCCAAACGTAAAGGGGTCTTCCAGTCCTCACCTTTCCCTCATCAATGAAATGCTAGATAAAAAAATAAAATATACATTCAATTCATTTGATGTATATTTTTTTTTATAATTTTGTAACGATATGTATTTTGTATTGGGATTCATATCATTCGAATACCAGTTCTTAGGTGTACAACAAATATATAGAAATACCAAAAATATGTATGTGAACAAACACTCTGATGGAGGTTGAGTTTGTTCTCTTCAGTTTTGTCGCGTTTGGAAATTCGGGAGAGCAAATTTATATTTTCCGCATGATGTTTCCTGTTGTCTAGGTGAACATCACAGTCCAGCTGATCCGTGATGCACTATTTAAGGAGTCATAACCATTTTTTTTTCCCTATCTTTTAAAGAGAACCACCTTTTATCGTCGTGAAGCCTATAAATAACTTGGAAACCTTACATATTCTAGGAGTCAGTAGAAGTAACATAGGTCCATACATTGAGGGAACCGTGTAAATCCATGTGTAGATGAGTAGATCATTTTTATTTTATTTTTTATGTTTTCAATGTTTGATAGTATTTCATTCACCCTTGGATTTATTGTCGAAATAGATCCGATATACCATCAATTTTTTCAAACAACTATTATTAGAGCAATTCTGGTTTACACTGCACTAAGCATGATATATTATAAATATATAGTTTAACTTAACAAAAAATTAAAACAAAGATCCAACAAACATTGAGATCCTTAAACAAATTTACAATTCTCACAAGAAAAATAAAAACTCAAAATTATATTAATCAAAGCTAAAAACCCTAGACCTTCTCTTTTATTAATTAAAGATTATTAGGGGAAAACCATAAACTTTTGGGGTTTTTTCGTGTACCCTATTCAAAGATATGATATTTATTATTATACCATTACAAACACTCAATTTTCTTTGATACCATTCAAAAGTATAAAATTATTGCATATTTGTCAATCTAGTTAAGTTTCCTCATTTACTTCCTAAATATGTTAATTAAGACCATTTAGTCACACAGAAAGACCAAATTACTCTTACTTCCTTTTTTTGATATATTCTCTCACAATATAATATTTATTTTTATAATATAAAAATATAGAATTCAAGTTTCGAACAAAAAAAATTAATCAACAAAGATTTACAATCATATATATATACCTTAATCACAAAATAGTTTTCTTATATTTTGATTACATTAAGGTAACAAAACTATATAAAAAAAAATTCATTCAAATAATTATCATATAATAACAGTAAAATGATATATATAGAAAACTTAATATCTATCTTTAAAAATCTATATAATCCTCGTAGACATATGAAAATCCACATAACCTTTTGTATTTTCTCAAAATCCAAATAATCTTCCACAAACAAATGAAAAATCCAAATCATACCTTCTTTCAGTTATAGTAACCCAAGATTACCCTAATTTAACCCCAAAGTATGAAGTTACTATTATGCTAATCCCCAATTTAGCCAATGAGAAACCCTAACCATACAACACCTCCATTCACTCTCTCCTCAAGCGTCGTCATACTCATCGTCGTTGCTCCCCTTTGATCGTCCTCGTCAGTTGTCACCCTAATCATCGACGCTGGAGGTCGGCAGTCTTGCATGTGTTGGGTGGGGGTGTTTGATGGAAACAAAGAATTCTTTTATAAAACAGGTGTGAGGGGGTGGAGAACAGAGGGACGATGGCAGAAGGCGGCGGACGGAGTCGACAATAGGCTTCTCGGATTGGCTAAGAAGGGAAAATACTTGAGTTGGCCTCGAGCCGGAGGACGTCAACAAGGGCGTTCGAGTGGCGGTGGAGTGCTACCGATGTCGACGGCTTCAAGAGCTCCCTGTTGATGATTCTAAGGATCCCGTTGTTCTGGTTGACCATCTCCACGAACTACCCCGATCACGAGCAGCATGTGATCCTTCACGTACTCCTCTGAGATATCGAGGAACTCAATCTTAGAGGGACCTAATTGCATTTTTGCATTTTGCCTGGGTTAGTTGACGGAATATCTGAGGAATGTGTCAATTTTGTTACTGGTTAATTAATTTAAGGGGTTGATTTGGATTTTTCATTTGTTTGTGGGAGATTATTTGGTTTTTGAAAAACACAGTGAGTTATCTAAATTTTAATATGTTCGTGGGGGATTATATGGATTTTTCCTTATTTAATTTGAAAAAAATATGGAAAGAGCAAAGAGTAATCAACTAAGTGGGTTAAAAATCAATTATTAAAATTATTACAAAGATTAGACTATTATTATAAATATTAAGCTAAGGTTATTTTTGTCCTTTCTTTTCATTAGTTATATGTTAACTATATATAGTTAAATTAGGGTTTGTTCATAATATGTAATCAAATGATATATTTTTACATTAAATAAGATTTAATGGCATACAAATAAATATGTGATTTACAACGGCATACAAATAATTTGCATGTATTTCAAGGGTATACATTCAAAAAAGCTCTAATTTTTTTTATATTCAATATTGGCTTCATTTCCTCCATCTCCCATGGAAACCTCCAAAGCCTCTATATTTAGATGATATGCCTTTTTGGAAGGGGTTGTACTGTAACCATCCCCCTTCATTTTTTCTTATGGTTAATATTATTTTTAATATTATATCAAAACCCATTAATAAATATTACTTATATTAATCCATTTTTATAAAACAAAATTACACCATTAAAAAGTTTAGAATGTTGAGACATTTAAAATGCGTTTAACATTAAATGATTTTAGAGTTATCTTTAAATTAGTAAATTTTTATTTTAAAAAATAACATATCTTGAATAATCAAACATATGAGAATCTATTTAACTTGCCCTAAAAGGAAATTACAAGTCATAGGATAAGCCATTGGAAACTATAAGTCATAACTGATTTTACATTACATGAAAAAGATAACAAACAGCTAATAGTCTGGTACTTCACTTAGGCCCCATTTGGTTTGTGTCATTCTGGGATGGAATTTGATTCAATGTGAGATTACCAAGAAAGTGTATAAAATCCAGTGTTTGGTTGGTGATAATCTTGATGGTAATTGTGGGCCCCCACTGGAATTAAAATCCTGAGAAAATAGGGTGGAATTAGATTCCCACCCTTTATGGTAGTAATATCAAATTCCATTAAGAATCCTAAATTAGATTACTATTATACCCTTTACAAATGAATGAAATTACTATATATATATTTTTAAAAATAAATAGCCTCCTCTTTTTTTTTCCACCACCCATATAATGGGTTCATATAGTCATTTCGATTTTTCAACTAAAAAATTATGTTGTAATTTTTATATGTGATGTAAAAAATCTAAACTGTGTATTAGATATTCATTTATATTTTTAAATCTATTTTTTATTTTGTAGATGGGTTTAGATATTATTATAATTGGTATAATATGTGATGTGTGATGTGGGTTTAGGCCTAAAGCAATACCTCTGAATCCTAACTAATAAATTTGGTTATCTAGTTTGTAGGGGAGTTCATAATATTCAACTGATTTAGAAAAATTACTATTATTATATATTTAATTACATAATTGGTTATTTTATTAATTTGCATTCATTAAATATTTATAAAAATATTTATAAATTTTTATTTATTATTATTGTGATATAGATAAAGAAATAAATTTTACTAGTATATATATAATAGTAAATGTATTTTAGACATTGAAATCAAATTCCTTATCATTTTTCATGATGAACCAAACACTTGAAAATGATTCTTTGGAGAAATCACCTAGCGAACCAAACAGTCTAATGGAATCAGCATTCCTGATAAAATAATTCCAGGTAAACTGATCCTTGATAAAGTAATTCCATAAAAAAATGACAATATTTTTATTTAATTAAAAATTAAAATTTAAAAATTAATTCTAAAATAATTTAATATTAGCCTCATTCGACGAGACCTTTCTAACAATACTATTTTTGTTAAAAATGGATTATCGTATCTAAATATACACAATGTTGAAATAATTAGCGTATAAAATGGAAAATGATATAAAAGGAATTTTAAATATGTTTGGATGAGATTTAGATATTTTAAAAGTAAAAAAGTGTTTTATAGGTGGCCTCCAAATTCACCTCCACAGCTTCAAATTTGAAGTGTCAAATCCCAATATTTTTATTTGAAGGCTTATTTAGAGTGTAGTTGAATAAAATGGCCTCCAAATTTGAAGATATGATTACCTTAGTATTAATAATAGGCTAAAGCTCAAAAGGAAATTACCAAACAAATAAAATCATTAAAGAAAAACAAGGCAGAAAATAAAGGCTCATGGAATAGAGAAAACAGGGAACAGCTCCCAAATAATACAATAGACTTATTATAGGGAAAAGTTACTCAACAATAATATGAAGTCCAGAAACATGAAACGCAAAAAACATGAAACGCATTATTACAGTCATAATAAGAAACTCCCGAAACAACCACTATGAGAAAGAGGGATTAACAATACTATCCTGAGGGCCTGTTTGGTTGACAAGTGAGATTGAGATTCTGTGAATCCTGGGATTCTAAATCCAGGTGAATTGGGATTGTGAATCATCTCAACCTGTTCAAAAAACAGGATTGAGATTCTCAGTCTCAATAATGTGTTTGCTAATGCATGGATTATAATATAAAAAATATATATTTCTAAAAATATCCAATATATATATATATTAGATGTATATATATATATGTGTGTGTGTGTGTGTGTGTGTGTGTGTGTATCATAGCAAATTAGTTATGATATCATAGCAAAATAGTTATGATAATAATATAATATATTATTTTTTATATATATCATAGCAAATTAGTTATGATAAATTACATGAATCTCATATCATCCAATCAATAGGTTATGAAAGTTTCCTTATTCATATATTATATAAATAAAGTAAATCAAGAGGATTTATGAACGTGTGCATCACAATTAATGCTTGAATATATATGTATATTTTTAAATATATTTATATTCTTTATTTAAATATATATTATATTATATATATATATATTATATTATATATATAAATTTATATTAATTATATTATGTTTTATATATTTTATATATATATATCTGTGTGTGTGTGTGTGTATTTTTTAATATATTTATTATATATTTAAATATATATTATATTAAATATATATATATACAGATATTTATATTAAATATGTTATGTTATGTTATATATATATATATATAATGTGTTAAGGGAGATGAAGAGCCTGGGTAAAAATGTCTTTTTTTCAATTCACCCAGATTGAGATTGAGAGAATATCACCTCTTGAGGGGATTCCCAATCCCACTCTCTCCATATCAATCCCCATTTTAAAATTTATTCAAACAGACCTGAGTGTAGGCTAAGTAGGTAGCCAAGTACACAACTAGACTCCCTCCTCAAAAAGAGCCCCTATATAAATATATATAAAAAAAATTATATTGAGTATTTTAATTATAAAATATAATTTCTTTTTTCAAATTTAAATATCTCTATCAATTTTTTTTAATTTTTAAATTTATAATTTTCATTTCAAAATTAAATTTATAAGTAATTTTTTTTTTATTATTTTAAAAAAAATTCTATTTCTTTTTTTATTTCTTCTAATTTGTTACAATCTATCTATTTTATAGGGATTTATCTTTTTTTAATGAAGATAATATTTATTTCTATCATAAATAAATAAATCCCATCATTTGAGGATATTTTTGTTGTTTTTTTATAATTTTAAAAAAGAAAATGTATACAATCGGATTTTACTTTTTGAATAACTTGTATTTCTTACTTTTTATTTGGTTGTTTTTTCTTATTACTAATTTTTTATTTTATATTTCTCTGTATCTATTTTATTTTAATTTTTATAATCGTTGGGTTTTTTTTTGTGTCTTGAATTTTTTATAACTACTAGGTGAATGAAATTTTATTTTCTTGTTTTATTATTAACAAAAAAAATTAGTGCAAATGAATTGGGGCCCCATTTTGTAGGTTTGCTCAGTGACTCATGTCTAACATTCAATCTCAGGGCCTAGCATTAGAATATGGTGGATAATCAACACTTTTCTAACCCATAACCTCCCCCACTCTTCAACTCGATAACCCCTCATTCAACTTTATAATCCTTCTATCTTAATTACTCCACTAACTGCCCTTTCACCTCTTTGGCTTGTAACTCTCAACCTTTGAGATTCTTTTATGTACTCTATAAATAGAAGGGCATTGCCTTGTATTATATAACTAAATAACAAATATTGAATAAGAAATCTCTTTCTACTTCTCTTCTCTATATGTATTCATATTCTATTTAGTCTATATGTGCTTTGTTTATATACTCTTATGTATTCATATTCTATTTAGTTTATAACACGTTGTAAGCACGACGATGCTCTAGTCTAATTCGTCAAAGAGGTTTGTATTTTGGTGAGTTCATAATGTTCATATCATTATGATTTCATTTTGTTTACAATATAATTGGATGTCAACAGTACCCAGTTTGTGATATTTTTGTCATGTGATTTTTTTTTGAAGTACGCACTATTAATCGTGTAATTGTTCACAATTAATTTCTTACATAAAATTTTTATTAGTTTTTATTGCATACTACTGTGAATGATACACCTCATGTTAATAATACAAGCATACATGCAGCTATATACTTATATATTCTACAAGTTGGTGTAGGCTCTTATGTGTGATCACGGTAACATTATTTTTAGACTTGTTGATTATTTTATACATAAAATCGGAAGTTCTAACTTCATACGTAGAATCAAAAGTTCTTATTTTATAAATAGAACCAGAGGTTCTTATTTTATATGTAGAACCAGAAGTTCTCACAGACAAATGATAGAATCAGACGATTTATTTATTTATTTATTTATTTTCTCTTAGCAATGACCGTTTAAATGACTTGTATTATATAAATCCATAATGTATGTGATTAATGAAAACTTAAAAAATTAATTAATAATAGAAACTTTTCGGATAGAATTGTTATAAATGATTTTATGGGGTTTGTTTTCATCTATTCGGTTGAAGATGAAAATGTCTCGCATATATATTAATCCCGTAAGATATATTGGTTTTAGTATATAGTGTTTTGATAACGGAGATTTGATATTATCCATATGCATGCAAATATGATTTCCATATCATATGATCTTTTTAAAAAAAAAAGGCCCATGCAGCACGTATAGACAAATTAAATGGTAAATATGTATGGATGATATTGAGGATGGCAGTGATGTAATCATGCATGTATTTTTTAAATTTCATTTTGATGGATTGAAAGTCTTATAGAAATGAACATCATTGTTCTTCAATGCGCGGTATATTCTGTTTGCGTTAATATAATCGGGTTATATAATATTTTATTAATATGTTACGTTTTTAACGACCCATAAAGCTTGATGTTTATCAATATTTGGATCAAGTACTCGTATTAATGTTTTTGGATTACATAAATCCCATATGTAAAATTAAAGGCTCATCAAGTTATTTTCTGTTTTATTATGAGTAAATGATTTTTATTATTATAGGGGTCTACAGTAAACATAAATTTATGAATTTTATTATCCATTTTAATGGTATGGATTGGAAAGTTAGAACAAATAATAGTGCAACAATACAATTCTGAAATACTAGAAGTTTTTATCTGATTTGGTATACAATGCAACTATGGTATCCATCATAATAGGACCAATTAATATTATTGAGCCCCAAAAGAGCCCATTTGATGTTATCAAATGGTACAGCTTATTCATCTAGAATACATGATACTTAAGAAATTCTAAAAGAAGTTTGCTTCTAGTGTTGAAAGCCTGAAGCTTACACTAGATAAACTCTCTACGCTTTCTATTTATTTTTACATTTATTTTTAATTATCTATTTTAAAGCTATGGATTTGCAGCATGAGACTCGCAGTGGAGATCACTAATGAAGGTTGGATAAGGTTCAAGCGGTATATATCTGATTTTCATTGTATATATTAGTAAATATATATCAGTAGATCTCCGTAATTTTCAGGTAATTAAATTACTTTTGCTCTTGTTCCTATTCTTTCTCTAGCTTGAAGCTATTATGTCCCTAATCGATTTATTAAATTGATATAACTTGGTTACATTTGTATCATCTCTACATGCATGGTACAAATTATATATTAGCATGGCGAAATAGCATGTCCATGATGAATTATCTAATTAAGCAACTAATATATTTTTCCATGCGTTTTCTTGTAGATGTTGATTTGAGATTCCCATATTCCGCAGGTTATATAACTCTGTTATATATTTTAATTTTAAAATCTATTGCTTTAATTGTGCTACATTCATCCAATGCTTATCTTGCATGACACCAGTGGGTTATTGTCATATCAAATTTGATGAAATTCATATTTACCAAATAATATATTTAAGATCCACTTTGGTATTACATAGTCATGTGATTACATGAATCCCTAAAGGATCATGTAAAAGTATCACTGAAGGACCATGTAATTTTTTTTATCCATGAATGATTATACAAAAAATCATGGTTACTCATGTCTGTAGGAAGTAGGAACATACAAAAATTGTAATACTTTTTCGGGTTCCTGAAGGATCTGAAAAAAAAAAAGGTTCATGTATCCTAGCAAGAACATGTAAAAATTATGATTAATTAGATTTACCATTATAATGAAGAGGATTTAAATATAATATCTCGTTGGCCGTGGTCCATCGACCATTATGCCTCAAATATGCTCCAGTAGTAACAATATCGATAGCAATATTTTTATTATTATCAATTTCCATGTATTCTCATTGTTGAACAATGAGCTTTGATAATAATAATAAAAATCATGAAACCCAATATATTGACTCTAACATCTTTGTCTGAAGCAAATGAATTTATTTTATTTTAAGGTATGAACATGGTCATGTTCAAGGGATAAATCATGGTTAATAAAACCACAACAATTGTAGAGATGACATGTTATCGGAAACCACCAGAAGTGGAATGCTATTGAATGAAATCAAGGGAAAAGTTTGTATAACAAACCTCTAAAATGCAAAGGAAAATTATTGTCATCTATGTGATATTTTAGAACATAATTTTGGTCACGTACCTGAAGTACGTCCAAATCCATAAATTGGTTACATACCTGAAGTATGCTTAAACTCTTTATTGGTCATGTACTTGATATATGATTAGATATCTGTCAATTTTATATCTACGTCTTTATTTTTCTTTGTTATATGAAATGCAATTTTACATTTAATTTCTAGATTTATCTTATTCTTCTCACATCCTAAAGTATGAAAATTTTAATATTATATTTTGAATATTACAAATTGTTTGTAAGCTCTGGAAGAGCAAACATCATATGATCATGGATTACATAATGATGCTTCAAACAATTAAAATTTTATTACATACCTATTAAAGAACTAGAAGATTCTTTAATCCAATTATGGGTATTATTTTATTTACTTATTTATTTTAGTTATCATTTTAATGAGACAATATTCCCGCCGTTAGGGGGAGCGAAGAACATACCTGAAGTACGATCTGTTCCTAAAGAACGACGAGAATTATCGTGGAATGCATCCACTCCGTCTCATCTAGACTCACGTACTACTCGACGTGAAATTTAAATTCCTAAAGCACGTCGGAAGGGTGACAGACCTATAAAAAAAATTCAGCTCCCCAGAAGTGGAGATCAAATGAAAAATCATGCTCTTAATGCTCTAGAAGAAGTTATACATAATGCTCCAGAAGAGATTATGAACAATATATCAATTTTCTCTAAGACTCTAGAAGAGTATAATGCCGTGAAGATAAACGAGTCCCAGAAGTGACTACCCAAACTCTTGAAGAGAAAAATATACCTAATAATATTGAGATCTCTATATTTTACATGCATATAAGAGAAATGTGGAATCGCAGATAAATGATAATCGATGACATATTTATCATACGAAGTAGCTATTGAAATTTCAAAGGGCGATGATTACAATGAATCACACAACATAAATAAATGTCGACAAACAAATAATTGGCCATAGTGGAAATATGTTATTCAAGCATAATTGGATTTTCTTGAAAATGTGGTGTATTCGAACCAATAATACATACCCTAAAAGATGTTAACCCTGAAGGTTACAAATGGGTGTTTGTAAGAAAGAAAAATGAAAAGATAAAATTGCTAGATATAAAACACGTCTTGTGGCACAAGGTTTTCTGCAAAAACCTGGGATTTGGCTATGAAGAAACATACTCATCAGTCATGGATGTACACGAATACAAAAAGATTTAGTTACAATATAGACAAAACACTTAGGGTCTGTTTGTTTTCATGTAAAACTTCTGCATGTACCAGGTTTTCAGGAAAATCAATTACAGATTTCTGTTTGGGAGCATTTGAAAATAAAGTCAGCAGAAAATAAAATACCTAACTACTTTAAAATCCCGATTTTGTGATGCGTACACCGTTTTCCTTGCATCTAGAAATCCTTTAAAGCCCTCAATTCTCTTTCTCCTCCATTTTTTATCTGTCTCATTTTGTTTTAATTTTTGTTAGTGCATCAGAAAAGGTACATCATTCCTCTCTTTATATTTATTTTTTCATATATTAAGTTTATGTTTGTGAATTCATGTCTTAATTTAAAAAAAAAAGAATTCTGAAAAAAAAAAAAACTCATTTTAAAAATGTTGGATGCATATAATTGTTTTTAA
This sequence comes from Acorus gramineus, assembly GCA_030737835.1. NCBI lineage: Eukaryota > Viridiplantae > Streptophyta > Magnoliopsida > Acorales > Acoraceae > Acorus > Acorus gramineus. The sequence continues at coordinate 18,820,453 of CM060856.1, read as the reverse complement.
TCCAAAATGTTTTGAACATCTGATTTGTATATTTTATTAATGCCATGTTAGACATGATATCTTATTGAACAAAATACATAATAGATTATATGATTTAAAATTTACTAAAATAGAATTTTTAAGGGTCATAGGGATTTTAATGAATCTAAATAATCCAAAATAAGATCCAATAAATGCCACGTTGAATTTTTTTTTGTTCATGTCAATTGGAAAGGTTTGATAAGTTGAAGATGATATATATATATATATATATATATATATATATTACAAAAATGGGATAGATAATCAGATGTGTATGATATTATTTCAAATGATAAGGTTATTTCAAATAATAAATATTTGATAAGATAATTTAAAAGAGAGCTAGCTGAATTTATCCCAAACAATCTAAATAAAAATAGTTTTAACAAAAAAAGGCCACGGTGAAATTGATAGGTAAAAAATTCATCAGATTTTATAAGATAAGGTTAATTGTTAACTTTGAATTGGTCATATATTTGATTTTAAAAAAAAATGGTATAGACTATTTATTTTGTAGGAAATATTTTAGGTGATCATATGGTTATTCTTTGAACTTTTTAAAATGTTATGTAATTTTAATGTTTTTTTTAATATAAATAGAACAAAGGACACGTTGAATTTTAATTTATTAGGTGATAAGTTTATTTAGTCAACTTTTTATAATTTTATGAAACTTACATATTTTGAAAAATAATCATGTTAAATAGTACTTTTTTTATGACTAATAAGGTTAAATAGTGTAGGTATTGTTATTCTGAAACAATGGAATGCAAGAATAATTTTTGTAATTGTATTTATTAATAATTTTGATCTATTTGTTGTTATTATATTTTTTATATTCATAATTTTATATTAATGCATACATATGAAAAACAATATTTTTTGAATTTATAAAACCAAACACTAGAAAACAATTTCATGTTAACATTTTATGGGGAAACAAACGACGGATATTGTTGTCTATAAAATGATTTCAGTACAACCAAACACCGAAAATGGATTTTTTTTTTCTGAAAAAAATTTTTCACGTAAAATGAAAACCTTAAAAATCAAATTACATAAAACTAAACATACCCTTGGTCAAGCTGAATGGTAAACCCATCATTGAGAGGGAAATGTAGGGCCAGCTACACTGCATCCCCAACAATGAATTAACCATCCCTCCTGGCCAATTGTCCAGTATGCTGCACAGTAACACCATTTCAAAAAACTTTTTTTCTTGGGTACACTGAACCAACTGCATCAGAGAGTAGTGCACGCCTAAGCTCTGGCCATATGGAGCCGGCATGTACCAACACTTCACCATCCGAAGTGTTCCATGAGGCCATCAGGTCCGCTGGTTGGTTAGCTTCTCTCCCTATGTGTGAGGCCTTCCATTGCGAAAAAAACGAACAGGGAAGACTTGATTTCATTCAAAGTTCGAAGTGCAGTCCACGGTGGGGATCCTTTCCCTTGAGTCCATGTGATTGCTGTTTGAGAATCTCCTTCAATCCATAGGTTGGAACAGTTCTGCTTGATTGCCAATTGGATCCCTGCTAGGATTCCCCTTCAGCTCCAACACATTGATAGATGCCCAAGGGGACTGAACAGCAACGCCCTCTAGGAATTCTCCATTTTGATTGCGCAATACAGCCCCATATCCTGTCCTATCCGCAGATGAAGAACCATCAGAATTTGTTTTATGCCAGCCCGGGTCAGGAGGGATCCACCGAATGAAGTGAGTGGTAGATTGCTGCTGTTCCACCGTGACCCCCAATTAGAAGCAATTCTTATCAACGGCGGGGTGAGGTCTTCAGTGAGGCGTTTCCCTCCAATGAGAGTCTGGACTGTCTCCAATATCATCCTGCAAAGGACCTGTTTGTGATTATGGGCTTTACCTCGAATCCTGTCATTACGCTCCCTCCATATCCACCAAAATTGTGGATGTCCAAGCAGCCTGCATTATAGTTTTTGGGGCCCCCACAGGAAACTTGTTCTTGAGCAATTTGAGAAATTCTTGTAGGCTAGGATGACTGTTCTTTTCTCCACCCATCTTATGCAGGACATAGGTCCAAAGAAAGGCGGAGTAGGAGCAATTAAAAAACAAATGCACCCCTATTTCAGACTCCCTGTTACATAGCTTGCAGATAGTATCATTCACTATTCCTCTGCGGAACAGAACATCCAATGTAGGAGCCTTATTGTGACATGCGAGCCACGCACAACATGAATGCTTGGGGGATTGGTGGGACTGCCATAGCCAGTCTGCCAATTCCGTCCGTTCCCTCTTCTGATGAATGGCCGCCCATGCTTCTGAAGTAGAGAGAATCCCTGAGTAACTTGGTGGCTAGATTAGAGTATCCTTGCTTGAACCACCAACCTCTGCTTGTGAAATAAACGAAAAATCATCGATATTTTTTGTGCTACAAGAATTTAAAAAAAATACATAAAATGGTAAAACATTTGTTCACATTTTCTACTCTCACAAATAAATCATTAAAAAAAAATGTAGAGTGTGGAGAAAAACCTAAAGAATCAATCAAATAAGCACAAAAGCTAAGTGCACATTAAAATAATAATATAAATTAATAATAAAATAAAAGTTTAGAAAATTCCCCACAATCTCCTCAACAAAAATACATTAAATAAAACATGAGGATAAAAAAAAATAAAATATTGTATAGATTATTATAAAAAAATCAATGGTTAACTGAGAAAAAAATCATACAATCCATTGGAAAAAAAAAAACTCACGAGTCTTTTTTTATTCTTTCTTTTAATGAGAAATGATAATAAAACTTGAACCCTCCCTTATGAGTTATGAACGTCAATTCTAATACTTTTTTGGATATTTTCAAATAAAAATCACATTGAAAATACATTTCAGTTGTATGCATTCATAAACAAAATATGTAATCTTGTATTATTAATTCAATCAACTTTTTTTTAGCTCTTATAACCTAACAAATAACAATACTAACTTATTAATTATACATAAAAAATTATCAATCACTTCTATTAATATAGAGAAGAGAATAAATACTAAATAAATTGAAACAAATTTTCATACCTTTTAGTTATATCTAGAAATTTCTTCACAACTTCTTCAACTTCATATTTTATAAGTCTACAACATCAAATATTAAAAATCAAATAAAATTTAAAATTAATACAAATCCCAAAAAATGAATAAATAAAGAAACTTGGAAGGTGGGGAATGGGTTGGTAAGGGAGGAGGTGAGCGGAGTAATAACAGAAAAGTCGGGGAGAAAAAAATTTAAGATGTGTTAAAAGAAAATTGGGTTCCCTAAATTTAAAATCTTAAATATTATAAAAAATAGGATATAAGTAATAAATTTATGGTAAAAAAGCTGGATCACTTTCATTTTAATAAGTAAATAAAATATAAAGTTATGCCAAATGTGTGTGGACGATGTAACTATAATATTTTCCCAAACAAAAAATGCATTTGACCCAAAATTTTAAGTGCATATGAATATAATATAATAAGGATCACACAACAAAGATCACCCTAGAAATGATAAAATATAAAATGTGACATGCATGAAATTCTAATGCTAGGGCTGATGTAAGAGAATCTGAGCGAACAAAAATATCAAATGCATAAATATTTATTTTTCTCTATAGAATACCTACCAAAATTTAAAAGACAAAGGTTTTAACCATGAAAAAAAAAACCTATTATCTAGAAAGTTGATAAAACAAAATAAATACAAAAAAAAAATCATTCATTGTATTCAAATTTATATATATTTTTGGAATAATTATTTGTATTCAAATATGATAACTCAGAGTTTCCAACCAACCAAAAAAAATTGATAACTAAGAGTAAGCCATTTTTGTAAACAAAGTAACTTAAAGCACCCATCTCAAACCCAACCCTGTTGATTTAGAAAATATGATAAGGAAAACAATCCATGAGATTTGTCTCTCTCAATATTTTTTTTATTAATATGATCATATCATTGGTTAAATTAATAAAATTAAAATAAAAAATGAATAAAAGCACTTACTCTTGTTTAAGTACGTATATCTTATAAAGGATAAAGTACTATATGTATAATTAATCATTATGTGATCCAAAACATCAAGTAAAGGATTAAAACAAATTTATCTAAATGCAATTCATAAAATATATTAAAAAAATATTAAAAATAAAAAACAAACAAAATATAATTCTTGCATTTTTACCTCTATTTTGTAGAGAAGAGGAACTAAATGAATCAATGACTTCAACTGAAAGTAAAAAAATGAAATAAAAGATGAATTTTTTTTATGTGGCTCAACAAAAAAATATTCATTGAAAAATTATTAAAAATAAAACACTTACTAAAAAATTTAACAATCTAAACAAAAAATATTCAAAAATAAAAAAAATATTTTGTACATTTTTACCTCTATTGTAAAGAACATCAATTGAATGAGTCAATAACTTCAACTGAGAAAGTAAAAAAAAATAAAACAAAGATGAGTTTTTTTTATTTTAAAAAAAATAAAACAAAGATGAATTTTTTTATGTGACTCAACGAAAAGTATTCATTGAATAAATATTAAAAATACAACACCTACTAAAAAATTCAGCAATATAAACAAAAAAATCTTCACAAATGTTATAAATAAGACAATTTCTAGAATCTATTTTTACCTTGATTTCGTATTGAAAAGGTAGTCCATTTATCTTCTTGAACCCATCAATAACATGAACTTAGATAATGAAAAAATATAATAAAAATTAAAAGATGATAAAATAAAATACATAATATATTTGGTTTATAAAATAAAAAATTAAGAATAAAACAACAATTGGTGTAGCTAAGGGGAAAAAAAGCATATTGAAAATGAGATTCACCGCAATGAAGGAATGAATGGAGTGAATAGCAAATGCTAAAAAAAAAAAGCACTATATGATGTTGTGCTTGCAGCGATTAATTACACCTAACGAAGCTTCTATCATTAATTACCTTAATGGCTTGGATGAGAATCGATCCTTCCTTCAGGAGGAACTAGCATTAGCAACTTCAAGAACATGATGACCCTAACATCATCATCATCATTGGAGAAGATAAGTCCACCACATGAACCCATTGGTGCTGCAAAATGAATAATTGACAAAATAAAATATGTAAATAATTTGTTTGATAAAATAAATAATTTAAGAACAATACACCAATCGGTGCTGCTATGGAAAAAAAAAAAAAAAAAAAAAACAGAAGCAAAGTTACTGCTTAAAAAAAAGATATTCTGGATTCTTAACATCAATAAACAAACTAAATAAGATGTTCCATTGGTTCAATAAACAATTCGAGATAATTTAGGATTTATTTTTTTATTTTTACTTATCTTATTAGAATTATCAAATCAATATGACTCAACAACAAATCAGGTTGTTGAGATTCTCATTTTACTGAGTTGATATTGAATTCATCCCGGATATATCAACAATAAACTTATTTTTTAAATATAAATTTTTTGTTAAGAGATAAATTAGGAGTAAATAGATAAGAAGTAATAGAGAAGTAGTCAATCCTAAATCAAACTCAGTCAAATCTATATCTTCATATCCTAACTTGTTTTTTTTTCACTACCAAATGTTTTTCTTATCATAATCTTATTAGATCAACTTAATATCTGATTGTCTTATTAGATTAGATACAAAAAATAAAGGGTGATGATACCAGGCCCCAATTCACAGGCCCCACTCACAGGCCCCATGAGGTGTCATCACCTTATTGGTTGGCTTATTGACTTTTAAAAATGGGTAAAATGGTAAAATATTGATATGCCCTCATTAAAAATAGATCCCATTAACCCAAATCCTTTTTTTTCTCTTATTAATCTCTTACATTAATTTGAATTTGTCTATTTTGAATTTGTCTATTTTGAAAAATATATCCCACTCTAAAATTTTCTTATTTCAAAATTTGAATTTTGAAATTCTTATGAATTTTATACCAAAACTTACCTAACTTACACAAAAATTACCTAAATTGTTTTTTTTTTTTTATCAAAATTGCACCAAAACTTATCTAAATTACACCAAAATTACCTAAATAACAAAAAAAAAAAAAACGTTCCAGTTTTTTTTTTTATGATTATAACTATTACAGAATGTAACAGTATTGTATAAATGTAAATGTAACAATCTTATGATTGTATAACTGTGCTGTATAAATGTAACAGTAACTGCAATGTAGCAGACTCCTCTGCAAAAGCAGATAAAAAATTTGCTCTTCAATGACTTTAGATTGTCATGCAAACAAAAAAAACACTTCCACAACAATACACCTATAGTTAACTGTTACATTTACAAATATATAAATCATTACATGTATGCGATTGACTGTTATATTTACGAATGTAACAATAATATACATTTACGAATGTAACAGTGTTGCATAAATGTAACAGTGATGCATAAATGTAACATAAATATGTGAATGTAACAGATTATGACATTCATGTTAAAAAATGTTGTAGAAACAAAAAAAGAGGAGAAGAAATGTAGCAAACTCCCTTGCAAACCAAATAGTCATGAATAATAATATGATTGATCCTTGAAATATCCATGAATCAGCAAGTTAAAAAACATTATGTCGTTACAAGACTGTTACATTTCAAATGTAAATACAAAAAACAATACACACATTTACAAAACTGTTACATTTCAAATGTAACAAAATAACAAAAAACTGTGTATTGCTTAAATGTGTCTCTTTCACATCAAACCGCAATATTCATTAACTGTTACATTTATAAACGTAACAATATTAATCAGTACACAGTTCCCACAATGTAAATACAACAAAACAATATCTGACCTCGCTTTAGATTTACTTCACTTTCTCCGTCTCCAATGGCGACCTCGCTTTTGTGGTTATCCCGGAGAGTCCGTCGTTTAAAGATAGGAAGCCCTCCGACCGTCCTCTCTGTCAGTCTCAACGCTTCAATGGTTGGAATCGACGTCGACGGGGTCGTCAAACCGAGCAAATTCACAACCGTCAATTTGGCGGTGAACGGCGGAGAGAGATTGCACGCGTGGATCGACTACAGCGGAAGCTCAACAAGGCTGGAAGTCCGCCTAAGCAAACCCGACACGTCACGATCGTTTGAACTATATAAAAAATGGATCGGCAATTGATGATTCTCCACGTTGTGAAATCCCATTAATTGTTGACGTCCCAAACAAAACAGAAGAAATCATAACCGTCGGGTTTCCCAAAATAGAATTAAGGGTATAATAGACAATGTACACTTGCCACATCATGGTGCCTATTTGGGGCATGTGAAATTGGAGCCTAAAAATCATTATTAAAAAATAAATAATTTTGAAATTTTAAAATTTAAATAAATCTATATATATATCAGTAATTAATAAACTATTTAAAGGATAATAAGGGAAATGAAAATACTTATAATCCATGTAAATCTATTATGTAGTTATCCATTATATATTTTAAAATTTAAATTAATAAATATATTAGTAATTAATCAACTATTTAAAGGATAAAAAGGGAAATGAAAATACTGGATCAGAATCATTTTAATAATAAGTAATAGATTATATCTCATAACTAAAAATAGTTTTTGTAAATAAAAATCAAATTTCAATTTTTTTTTAAATATTTCTGATGTAAATTTAATTGATCAAATTTATCTCAGAATATCCTAAAGTAACTATTGGATATCTAAAGATCTCATATATTTTCTAGTTTGATCTCACTTTGAAATTTAAATTCAAAATTCAAATTTAAAATTTAAATTTAAAATTTGGATTTACATGGTATTTGAACTTTTTTGTGCTAGACATTTTTCATAAGTAAGGTAAACATAGCAGATATCTTTATTCTGAATAAATATAATACAGTACTAATTTTTTAATAAAATTAATCAATGATTTCGATCTGTTTATGGTTATTATATTTTTTATTCATAATTTGATATTAATGCATATAGGTGAAAAATAAGATTTCACATATTTATAGAACCAAACACTAAAAGACTAATATTTTACGAGAAAACAAACAAGAGAAATCATTTTCCATAAAATAATTTCAATACAACCAAAATGCCGGAAATGAATTTCATTTTCCGGGAAAACTTTTTCCTTGTAAAAGAAAATTATTAGAAAATCAAACTATATGAAACCAAACAGGCTTTAGCTTCTTGCGAAATCAATTTTAAACCCAGCATTCGTAAAAAATCAGTTTTACAATCATGTAACCAAACGCACCCTAAATCTTAATCACTAGTCATTGTGATTAAGGGGTTGTTTGATACGTAGCACGATTGTGCTGTTTTTACAATTGCAAAAACCTTGTTTTTCTGAAACTCAGAACCAAACGTTTAGAATGTAGGGATTTTGCGATTGGAAGGTTTTTGTGGTTTTGAAGGCAAAAATGACAATCATTGCACCCCTTTTAAAAGCCAACTCCCAAAATACCTTGCGAAATGGCATACCCCCTAATACTTCTGAGTATTTCCCGTATATATAATTTTCATTCATCCGACAATCCCTCCCTCTCTCTCTTCATTCAACACAAAACTGAGAAACCCAAAACATGTCACCCCCTAAACACAGAGTGCTCCCTCAGGAAACCCTAATTTGTTGTTCATTGTTTTCCCTATCTCTTATTGCCTACAACTAACCCTAAGTTGTTCATTGTTTCCCCTATCTCTTATTGCCTACTACTCTCTTTTTGCATAAATCATATTTACTCCAAACTAATTTCAGAAAGCATGTATCCTGTGGTCCCATTCATTTTTTAAAGAAAGCAGAATGAAAATTCATTCCTCTCAAGAATGTAGTTCTAATAGATTCCTTATTGGGTGTTCCTGGTCGCCAACCGATTCTTATTTATAAAAAAATTGTATATTCATAAATCCAACTAAAATATACTTCTTAAAAAACTATTTTAAAAAAATGCTTTAAGTGAAGGGCCATGTTTTTTTTTTAAAAAAAAATGCTAGATATTTGCTACCCGATTTCATTTCAAAAGGATCGAATTACAAATTCTAAATTGAGTGAGAATAGAAAAATAGAAAGGAAAAAAACTATATACAAGAGACTCATAACCCTCCCCACCCAAACGAAGAGAAGACGAGTCATCTATCCTAGTGAATGTGGAGGACCAAAGATCACCTCCGTTTGGGTGTTAGGTGTACCACATTGAAAGTATCTCATGGAATCATAAGAAAGTGGACAATTAATTCACAAGAGGCAGTGATTGAACGATTATAAAAGAGAATTTGTCAATATATTCTGGAACTTATTTATTTATTTTTTTTATTCTTGATATCGAAGGGACCCCTCATGATTGACCTTACAATCAAGTTGGGAAAGCTGTATACCTCCGCCTATTTGCCCCGGTTCTATAAAAAAAACTTTTGAATAATCAGCAACAAACAGGTGGGTAAGTCAGCACCAAAACTTAAACTCAAAACTTACCCTTAACATAAATGTTATATATGTGTCACTTTTTAACCTGTTGGTAACCGTTGGAGCGTTCTGGCAGTTTTTCGGTTTTTACGGGTTTTTGATCGGAACCGCTTATTTTTGGACTGTTAGCTATCGTCCTGAGCTAGAGGACTCCGATTGGAAATCTAACTGCATATTTGGTGTCCTGGTGCCATTTTAAGCCTCTCACGAAAATTTCATCGAATTCCGGAATCGTTTGCAAAAATTTCGCAGTTCCGGGGCGTATCCGGGTTTTTAAGTCGCGCACTATAAATAAGTGGGATCTAAAACCCGAGTTACTGTTCATCATCTTCCTCGTCGAGCCCTCTCTCTCCCCTTCTCCGTTTTTCTTCCGTTTGAGCCCCCTACACCCCTCAAAATCAAAAACCTAAAGCACGAGAAGTGTAGATCGGGTCCCGATCTACACTCCGGTGTCTTCAAAACCCGATTCCGACGACTCTAGCCACTCCGTCCCCCTCTCTTTGTCCTCTGATTCGGGCCATTTCGAGGGCCGTGGTAGATCGGGGCGAAAGAGAGCCTTTGAGAAAGGTTTCGGCGCGCGGAGAGCGCCCGGACTTCGCTTCCTCCCCTCGGTAAGGTCCTTTTCTTCACTTTTCTTGCATAGATGTATGCTAGGAGTGTGGATCTGTGTATGGGAGGAGGTCGGCGGCTGTGGGTGGCCGTCGGAGGGCGGTGGAGGTGGTCGGAGGTCGGTAGGTGGTGGTTTGGGTGCTCGGGAATGGTGGGAGATGTCCTCGGGCGCAAGCAGCAGCGGCAGCGGCCCAGGCAGCGCACATGCTGGGCGCGCGCGGGCATGCGCGCGTGCGTGCGCGGGTGTGCGCGCGGGTCTGGTGCGGGGTGCTGGTCGTGCTGGGCGCGCGGGACGGCCTGGCAGTGCTGGCGTGCTCGGGCTGGAGGTCTCAAGCAGCACAGCAGCGCAGCAGGCCGGACGCGCGCGGGCGTGCGCGCGTGCGTGCGCATGGGCGTGCGCGCGGGCGTGCGGGGCGCGTGCTGGTCGTGCTGGGCGGCTGGTGCTGGGCGGGCTGGTGCGCGTGGAGCAGGTCGCGCGGGTGCGAGGTGGTGGTTGAGCAGCGGTGGTGTGGGCGCGAGGTGGTGGCCGAGTGCTGGGTGCGCGCGGAGGGCGCGGCGAGGCCGTGGTGGTGCACGCGGGGCGCGGCGAGGCCGTGGTGGTGCGCGCGGGGCGCGGTGAGGCGGCGGTGGTGCGCGTGAGGCGCGGCGAGGTGGCGGAGGTGCGCGCGGGGTGCGCGCGGGGCGAGACGCTGCGCGCGGGGGCGTGCGGGGTGCTCGCGGGGGCGGCGCGAGGCGTTGGGGCTCGCGCGGGCTGCTGCGGTCGGGCGCAGTGGACGCGCGGTGCCCCGGGTGGTGCGGCGGCGTGTCCAGGCGGCGGGCAGAGGCCCGGCGGTGCGCGGGGTGCGCGGGCGGAGGCGCGGCGGTGCACCCGGGCGGTCGGGTGGCCGTGCGGGTGGTTGCCGGCCGTGCGGGTAGTTGCCGGAGTGCTCGGGCTAGCGTGCGTGCGGGTCGTGTGCACGTTTGCCCGAGTGTTAGGTGTTTGTTGTGGGTTTTGGGGTATTTATTTGTGTATTTAATGATAATCGTGGATTTATACTTACCAAGTAATAGCCTGTCTTGCAGATCTCGACGGGCGGTCGCGCGACGACCCAGATACTGGTGAGTGGGACAATCCAACCCAGTAGAGAGGTGTTATACGCACTTGGGCGTATACCGACCTCTCCTGGGGCACCGTGGATTATATTAACCTGTAATAATATGTATTGCATGTGAGCCTGATGAATATGTAGAAATGCATGTTACCCTAGGCTTTTCTGTTAGGGACTTGCACCCTTAGGATATGCGTATGAGCCATGCACCATGCCTCCTGTTTCTTGTTAGGAAACCTCGACCTGTGTATGCGTCCTACTAGTTTATTTATTCAATTAAATGCTAGTGTATGTTAAATCGCATGCCTTAGGTAATATTATCGGGAGGAGCCTTGCGAGGACAGCGGTGAGACCCGTGTTAGGGTACTCCGTGTTCCTTGTTTGGTTGTCGGGATGTCCTGTATCGGGACCTCAGGCTGCCCTCCCAAGGTTTCTAGTCCCAATAATATTATAAGTAATGTTGTATGATTAGTATGATTATTAGCATGAGTAGTGAATATTATAGGGGAGGGGCCTTGCAAGGACAGCGGTGAGACCCGTGTTAGGGTACTCCGTGTTCCTTGTTTGGTTGTCGGGGTATCCTGTATCGGGAACTCACGCCGCCCTCCCGAGTTTCTTTCCCCCAATGATATTCCAACATTGCTTTTGATTGTACTTATTCCCCGCATCTTGGATATGCGCCCTGGAGGAACTCTGAAGAGTTCATGACATTTGAGTGGTAGAGATGTATTGTTGGCGGATCCGAGTGGATCATATGCGTATGGATAGGCTGTTCTGTTCCCTGCGTTGGATCCGGTAGAGGCTACCCCCAGCGTTAGAAAGGCCGTCCTTCGGAGGACCCACATCAGTAGGCACCTCCTGATTTGGTTTCGGACTGTGCTGAAGTTGTGGGTGGAGACCAAGCGGCCTACGGAGTGGAGGGAGAGACTATCGGTGGACCAAGGGTGACCAACAGCCTAGTCAGTCCCGAAATCCTATGTCACCCGTGATAGGGTGAGGGTGAGGGTGTAGTGGGTTGGCGATGAGCGACCTACTGGATTTGTGAATGGATGATTATCAGTCCCAATAGCCTATGTCACCCATTGATGGGTGAGGGTGAGGGTGTGGTGGTTCGGCGAAGTACGAATCACTGGATTATGTTGTTATGTCTTTGAGCATGGATAAATAATGGAATTGTAGTAAATATTGTCTGCGATGCATGGGTTGTGCTATTCACTGAGCGTGTGGCTCACCCCTCGCACATGTTTTTCCCCAGTGGTCACTGAGCCTGAGCTAGAGCCGGAGCAGCAATTGGAGCTTTCCGAGGGATTTCTTCAGTAGCGGAGCAGCGCCACGTTCCGCGAGTGCCAGAGGTTATCAGCATCCCTTCTTGACTGTATGTATTTGATTTCTGTGCTTGGCACGTGTTTGTATATGTTCAGTTGTATTTGTGTATATTGGTGTCACGCCCCAGGGCGGCCAACCCCGGAACGCGGCAAATGTATACATATCATATCAGAAACCTACACAGGAGGTCAACAATATATATCATACACAATAAACAGAATGACACACAACGACAAGAAGCTGACATGATATATACACCTAATGCGGAAGCAAAAGACTGAGTCTGTGAATAAACATTCTACAGACTCGATACACAATCATACGTCCTGTGAGAGCCAATATACACAAATATATAACTGAACATATACAACACGTGCTCAGCACGAAAATACAATACATACAGCCAAGGAAAGGGATGCTGATAGCCTCTGGTACTCGCGGACGTAGCGCTGCTCCGCTACTGAAGAAATCCCTCGGAAAGCTCCAACTGCTGCTCCGGCTCCAGCTCAGGCTCAGTGGCAACTGGGGAAAAACATATGCGAGGGGTGAGCCACACGCTCAGTGAACGGCACAACCCATGCATCACAGACAATATTGACCACAACATATTAATCCGTTCTAATCCACAATTTCCATAACCCAGATCATACCCTCACCTTTACCCCTCAACAGGGGACTCAGGATGTTGGGACTAACAATCATCCATAAACAAATCTAGCAGGTCGCTCATCGCCAACCCACTACACCCTCACCCTCACCTTTCCAAAGGTGACATAGGATTTTGGGACTGATAATCATCCATTCACATAACCAGTAGGTCGCTCATCGCCAACCCACTACACCCTCACCCTCACCCTACCACGGGTGACATAGGATTTTGGGACTGACTAGGCTGTTGGTCACCCTTGGTCCACCGATAGTCTCTCCCTCCACTCCGTAGGCCGCCTGGTCTACTCCCACATTCAGCACAGTCCGTCACCAAATCAGGAGGTGCCTACTGATGGGAGCCCTCTGTCAGGAAGGCCCTGTCTAACGTTGGGGGTAGTCTCTACCGGATCCAACGCAGGGAACAGAACAGCCTAATCCATACGCATATGATCCACTCGGATCCGCCGACAACGCATCTCTCCAACTCAAATGTCATGAACTCTTCAGAGTTCCTCCAGCGCGCATAACCAAGATGCGGGGAAACAGTACAATCAAAAGCAGTGTTGGAATATCACTGGGGGAAAGAAACTCGGGAGGGCGGCGTGAGTTCCCGATACAGGGTACCCCGACAACCAAACAAGGAACACGGAGTACCCTAACACGGGTCTCACCGCTGTCCTCGCAAGGTCCCTCCCCTATAATATTCACTACTCATGCTAATAATCATACCAAACATACAACTCTAACGTTCTGAATTCCTCAGAACCCACCAGGGCGCATAACTACGATGCGGGGAACATGCATAAGGTTATAACATGGTGAAATATTCTTGGGGGAAAGCAACTCGGGAGGGCAGCGTGAGTTCCCGTTATAGGACGCTCCGACAACCAAACAAGGAACACGGTGTACCCTAACCCGGGTCTCACCGCTGTCCTCGCAAGGCCCCTCCCCTAAAATAATCACTATAACATGCAATTCAACAGATACTAGTATTTAATTTAATAAATAAACTAGTAGGGCACATGCATCGGTCGGGCTTCCTAACAAGGAACCAGGGGACATGCTGCATGGCTCATACGCATATCCTAAGGGGGCAAGTCCCTAACATGCAAAAACTAGGGAAGCATGCATTCTACACATAAATTATACAAGCATGGATTACATATTATCGCAGGTTAATATTCATCCAAGACGCCCCAGGAGAGGTCGGTATACGCCCAAGTGCGTATAACACCTCTCGACTGGGTTGGATTGTCCCACTCACCAGTATCTGGGTCGACGCGCGACCGTCCGTCTAGATCTGCAAGACAGACATTATGGTAAGTATAAATCCACAATTATCATTAAATACATAACACACTCAAACAAACATCCAACACCTCCCCAACAACTACCCGCGGCCTCGGCAACCACCCGCACGGCCCCCCGGCAACCACCCGCACGGCCGGCCACCGCCCGGACGCGCCACCGCGGGCCCCGCACGCCTCGCGCCGGTCCGCGAGCACCCCGCGCGCCCCCGCACGCAGTGCCCCGCCTCGCGCGCACCCCGCGCGCACCTCCGCCACCTCGCCGCACCTCGCGCGCACCTCGCACGCACCTCGCACACCTTGCCGCACCTCGCGCGCACCTCGCACGCCTTGCCGCACCTCGCGCACGCCTCGCGCACGCCTCCTCGCCCCGCGCGCACCCCGCGCGCACCTCCGCCACCTCCGCCACCTCCTCCGCGCGCACCTCGCGCGTCCAGCACCTCCGGCAGCACCTCCGCGCGCCTCCGCGCGCGTCCAGCACGCCCAGCACCGGCCACTGCTCGCCCAGCACCGGCCAGCACCTCCGCGCGCACCTGCTCCACGCGCGCCAGCCGCCCAGCACCCGCCTCTGCTCGCCCAGCACCGGCGCCCTGCACCAGGCCCGCGCGCCCTCGCGCGCACGCCGCGCACCCGCGCACGCACGCGCGCCTGCCCGCGCGCACCCGACCTGGCGCCGCCCGGGGCTGCTGCTGCTGCTGCTGCTTGGCCCGGACGACCTGCCGCAGCCCGAGCGCCACCACCACTGCCCGAGACCACCCAAACCACCTTCCAACCACCCCCGACCGCCCTCCGACGACCCCCACAGCCTCCGACCACCCCCAAGCACAAAAACCCCTCCCTAGCATTCATCTAAGCAAGAAAAAAGAGGGAAAGGAGGCTTACCGAGGGGAGGGAGCGAAGTCCGGACGCTCTCCACGCGCCGAAACCCTTCCCAAAAGCCTTCTCACGCCCCGATCTAGCTCCACCACCAATATGGGCCAAAACAGAGGAGAGAGAGGGGAGGTCGGGGAGGCTAAAGTCGTCGGAATTCGGATTTGAAGACACCGGTGTGTAGATCGGGACCCGATCTACACTTCCCGTGCTTTGGGTTTTCGATTTTGAGGGTCTAGGGGGCTCGAACGGAAGAAAATCGGAGGAGAGGAGAGAGAAATCTCGACGGGAGAGACGATGAATAGTGACGAGGTGATTTTTGATTTCTTTTAAGTAGAGCACGACTTAAAAACCCGGATACGCCCCGGAACTGGAAAATTTTTGCAAACGATGCCGGAATTCAATGAAATTTTCGTGGGAGGTCAGAAATGGCACCAGGACACCAAATATGCAGTCAGATTTCCAATCGGAGTCCTCTAGCTCAGACGATAGCTAACAGTCTGAAATTAAGCGGTTCCGATCGAAAACCCTAAAAATTTTAAAAACCGCCAGGGCGCTCTAACGGTTACCAACAGGTTAAAAGTGACACATATATAACATTATTCCCCCCTTAGGAAATTTTGTCCCCAAAATTCGCCAAAAACATCTAGGAGGGGAAAGATGCGGATATGCGTCGAACCTGGCCTCCATGAGCTCCCAAGTGTCCTTAACACCGGAACGGTGCTGCCATCGCACCTCGACCAACTGGACGGTCTTGGTGCAGGGCCTCCTCACGCGGCGGTCCATGATCTCAATCGACTGCTCCACGAATGACTGTCCGGCTCAGAGACGAGCGGCTCGAACGGGATGACGTGAGCAGGATCGCGGACACACCTTTACCCAACTGCGAACCCACCACTCCAAGACGGAGAGGTAAGAATTGGCGCTGAGGTGAGCCTCCGAGTAAACTCCAGGAAGCTCTCCTCGCAAGAAGGGGACCACTCGAACCGGATATCCCTCCGAGTAAGGCGGGTAAGAGGAACAGCTATCTTCGAGAATCCTCGTCAAACTCGCTGCAATAACTCGCCAAACTCCGGAAGCTCCGAATCCATGCGGGGCTCGACGGTCTACGCCAATTCGACATAGCAAGCGTCTTACCCGGGTCCACAGATATCCTTTCCCAGAAACCACTCAGCCCAAAAGGCCTTAACCTCTACCAAACTCGCACTTGATCTCTCATCATCTGATGCTTCCATGGTATCCCTTGACTGGGAAAAGAACCTCGGGAGCAGCATGAAATCCCGATATAGGATACCCCGACAACCAAACAAGGAACACGAAGTATCCTAGTCCGGGTTTCAACGCCGACCTCACAAGGCCCCTTAATCCAGAAAGGAACACTAGAAGAAGACATCATTATTAAAGAACATTACCAATCTCACCGGATCATCTACATCTAGATAATCATCCACCGATATCCTTCAGCATCCATCTCAAGACCGGACCCAACCTCTATGGGAACGGTCGAACCACGACCGAGTCACGAGGCGACGCGTCTTTGTCTCATCCACACCCTCACTCCCATCAGGAGACATATTGGGACTTTGGGAGAGACTTAGACTGTTCTCTACCCCTGGTCCACCGGTAGCCTCTCCTCCACACCGTAGGCCGCCTGGTCCGCTCCCACAATTCAGCACAGTCCGAAACCAAATCAGGAGGTGCCTACTGAGGGGAGCCCTCTGTCAGGAAGGCCTCTCTAACGCTGAGGAGTCCCTACTCGGGTCCAACGAAGGGGAGAACGACACCATACTCGCGTCATCATCCATTACAGGACCGAACCCAACATCATCGGGAATGGTCGAATAAACCATTTGGTCACGAGCGACCCGTCTTCGCCTCATCCACACCCTCACTCCCGAAAGGAGACATTTTGGGACTTTGGGAGAGACTTAGACTGCTCTCTACCCCTGGTCCACCGGTAGCCTCTCCCCGCTCCGTAGCTCGCCTGGTCCTCTGACCGGGAGCCTGTCTAACGCCGGGGCTGTACTACGCGGATCCAACGAAGGGGAGAGCGATTCCACGCTCGCGACACCATTCAATAACCTCTTACCGAGTAGCCCCTACCTAGCATACTCCCAAATTCAGTACTCCTCCGATTGCATCGGCGGTACCTACTGATGGGAATTCACTGCCAGGACAGCTAAAACCCGGCTTCCTTAACCCAAACAACCACTCTTGATACTCACTCATCCAGATACCCCACACACTTGCATAATAACCACCAATTACACACACAACTATCCTTATACTAGAAAGCTGGGAACTTAGGATAATACCTCGAACCATGACACCCGAAGGCTGCGCCTCCTCGGCCGTAAGCGCTGCAACTCTGCCTTGAACCAACCGCGGCTGAGGAACAGGAGCACGCCTCGCCGGCTGCACTGGCTGCTGCTGGCGCTGAGGCTGCTGCTGCTGCTGCTGGCGCGGAAGCTGCTGCTGCAAGAACGGCGGCTGCTGAGGTGGCACTCGGGGTCGGTCAGCATCTGGGCAATTGTATCTGATATGCCCGATGCGCTGACAATGGAAGCAGTGCCGCTTCTCCGGCTGCCAGGACTGGATGGGCACTGCTGCAATGGGCGCCGGATCCCATACTGGCACCGCATCTGCTGGAGGAGAGGCAGCCGCTGACTGCTCGAAGCGGGGCCTCTTCCTCTTGCGCTGCCCCTGGTCCCGACTCCCGGAAGGACCCTGATCTGAAGAAGGGGTCGGAGCCCGCACTTGAATCCCGAGGTCTCTCTCGACGGTCTTCGCCCGAGACACTACGTCGGAGTACCTCGTGAAAGCGTGGGCAGTGACATGCACCCGGATAGCGCTGCTGAGACCCAGCTCGAATCGCCGGCACCTCGTGACCTCATCCGTCACCAAGGCTGGAGCAAATCTGGACAGACTCGTGAAGCGCGTAGAGTAGTCAGCGACGGACATAGTGCCCTGAGTCAGCTGCTCAAACTCCCGCTCCACTAGCTGGCGCGTCGAGAACGGGAAGTACTCATCCAAGAAGTACCTCCGGAATCCCGCCCATGAAAGCTGCTCCACTCCCTCTGGAATGTCCACCACTCGGGTAGCCCACCAGTCGGCGGCATCACCCTTCAGCATGAAAGTGGCCAAGGCGACTCGCTGGCGATCGGTGCAAAGCATGGCCGCGAAGATCACATCCACCTCCCTCAACCAACGCTCTGGCGCAAGAGGATCTGCCGACTGCCCATGAAACTCGGGAGGATGGAGCTTTAGAAAGGCTGCGAGGCCACTCTGCTGCACTCGCGCTGCCGCCTCTAGCTCCTCCTCCCTCTGCAGGGGATCCTCAACTCCAACTGCCGGAACTGCCACAGGAACTGGGGGTACATCGGGTACCACAGGCGGATCTACCACCAAGGGGACCGGCGGAACTGCCTCGCGGGTCGCCCTCAGCTCCTGAATCTCTCTAGCCTGCTCTGCTATCATCCGCGTCTGTGTCTCCACCAAATCAGCCAACCGAGCGAAAGCACGCTCCCAAGCAGGTGGCTCCTGCGTCAAGGGCTCTCCAGTAGCATCCTCGTCTCTGGTAGGTCCGGAAACCTCCAAAGACCGAGAGGGACCTCGTCCGCGCCGTCCTCTGCGAGGAGGCATATCAGCACCCTAAGAAAACCAGACACTAGGATCAGAATACTCATCTCGAAATCCTAGGACTCACTTCTACGAAAGGAAGACTATTGGCTCTGACAGGACCAGGCTCTGATACCAACTTTTGTCACGCCCCAGGGCGGCCAACCCCGGAACGCGGCAAATGTATACATATCATATCAGAAACCTACACAGGAGGTCAACAATATATATCATACACAATAAACAGAATGACACACAACGACAAGAAGCTGACATGATATATACACCTAATGCGGAAGCAAAAGACTGAGTCTGTGAATAAACATTCTACAGACTCGATACACAATCATACGTCCTGTGAGAGCCAATATACACAAATATATAACTGAACATATACAAACGTGCTCAGCACAGAAATACAATACATACAGCCAAGGAAAGGGATGCTGATAGCCTCTGGTACTCGCGGACGTAGCGCTGCTCCGCTACTGAAGGAATCCCTCGGAAAGCTCCAACTGCTGCTCCGGCTCCAGCTCAGGCTCAGTGGCAACTGGGGAAAAACATATGCGAGGGGTGAGCCACACGCTCAGTGAACGGCACAACCCATGCATCACAGACAATATTGACCACAACATATTAATCCATTCTAATCCACAATTTCCATAACCCAGATCATACCCTCACCTTTACCCCTCAACAGGGGACTCAGGATGTTGGGACTAACAATCATCCATAAACAAATCTAGCAGGTCGCTCATCGCCAACCCACTACACCCTCACCCTCAACGGGTGACATAGGATTTTGGGACTGATAATCATCCATTCACATATCCAGTAGGTCGCTCATCGCCAACCCACTACACCCTCACCCTCACCCTACCACGGGTGACATAGGATTTTGGGACTGACTAGGCTGTTGGTCACCCTTGGTCCACCGATAGTCTCTCGTCCACTCCGTAGGCCGCCTGGTCTACTCCCACATTCAGCACAGTCCGTCACCAAATCAGGAGGTGCCTACTGATGGGAGCCCTCTGTCAGGAAGGCCCTGTCTAACGTTGGGGGTAGTCTCTACCGGATCCAACGCAGGGAACAGAACAGCCTAATCCATACGCATATGATCCACTCGGATCCGCCGACAACGCATCTCTCCAACTCAAATGTCATGAACTCTTCAGAGTTCCTCCAGCGCGCATAACCAAGATGCGGGGAAACAGTACAATCAAAAGCAGTGTTGGAATACCACTGGGGGAAAGAAACTCGGGAGGGCGGCGTGAGTTCCCGATACAGGGTACCCCGACAACCAAACAAGGAACACGGAGTACCCTAACACGGGTCTCACCGCTGTCCTCGCAAGGTCCCTCCCCTATAATATTCACTACTCATGCTAATAATCATACCAAACATACAACTCTAACGTTCTGAATTCCTCAGAACCCACCAGGGCGCATAACTACGATGCGGGGAACATGCATAAGGTTATAACATGGTGAAATATTCTTGGGGGAAAGCAACTCGGGAGGGCAGCGTGAGTTCCCGTTATAGGACGCTCCGACAACCAAACAAGGAACACGGTGTACCCTAACCCGGGTCTCACCGCTGTCCTCGCAAGGCCCCTCCCCTAAAATAATCACTATAACATGCAATTCAACAGATACTAGTATTTAATTTAATAAATAAACTAGTAGGGCACATGCATCGGTCGGGCTTCCTAACAAGGAACAGGAGACATGCTGCATGGCTCATACGCATATCCTAAGGGGCAAGTCCCTAACATGCAAAGACTAGGGAAGCATGCATTCTACACATAAATCATACAAGCATGGATTACATATTATCGCAGGTTAATATTCATCCAAGACGCCCCAGGAGAGGTCGGTATACGCCCAAGTGCGTATAACACCTCTCGACTGGGTTGGATTGTCCCACTCACCAGTATCTGGGTCGACGCGCGACCGTCCGTCTAGATCTGCAAGACAGACATTATGGTAAGTATAATCCACAATTATCATTAAATACATAACACACACAACCAAACATCCAACACCTCCCCAACAACTACCCGCGGCCTCGGCAACCACCCGCACGGCCCCCGGCAACCACCCGCACGGCCACCCGACCGCCCGGACGCGCCGCCGCGGGCCCCGCACGCCTTGCGCCGGTCCGCGAGCACCCCGCGCGCCCCCGCACGCAGTGCCCCGCCTCGCGCGCACCCCGCGCGCACCTCCGCCACCTCGCCGCACCTCGCGCGCACCTCGCACGCACCTCGCACACCTTGCCGCACCTCGCGCGCACCTCGCACGCCTTGCCGCACCTCGCGCACGCCTCGCGCACGCCTCCTCGCCCCGCGCGCACCCCGCGCGCACCTCCGCCACCTCCGCCACCTCCTCCGCGCGCACCTCGCGCGTCCAGCACCTCCGGCAGCACCTCCGCGCGCCTCCGCGCGCGTCCAGCACGCCCAGCACCGGCCACTGCTCGCCCAGCACCGGCCAGCACCTCCGCGCGCACCTGCTCCACGCGCGCCAGCCGCCCAGCACCCGCCTCTGCTCGCCCAGCACCGGCGCCCTGCACCAGGCCCGCGCGCCCTCGCGCGCACGCCGCGCACCCGCGCACGCACGCGCGCCTGCCCGCGCGCACCCGACCTGGCGCCGCCCGGGGCTGCTGCTGCTGCTGCTGCTTGGCCCGGACGACCTGCCGCAGCCCGAGCGCCACCACCACTGCCCGAGACCACCCAAACCACCTTCCAACCACCCCCGACCGCCCTCCGACGACCCCCACAGCCTCCGACCACCCCCAAACACAAAAACCCCTCCCTACCATTCATCTAAGCAAGAAAAAGGAGGGAAAGAAGGCTTACCGAGGGGAGGGAGCGAAGTCCGGACGCTCTCCACGCGCCGAAACCCTTCCCAAAAGCTTTCTCACGCCCGATCTAGCTCCACCACCAAAATGGGCCAAAACAGAGGAGAGAGAGGGGAGGTCGGGGAGGCTAAAGTCGTCGGAATTCGGATTTGAAGACACCGGTGTGTAGATCGGGACCCGATCTACACTTCCCGTGCTTTGGGTTTTTGGTTTTGAGGGGTGTAGGGGGCTCAAACGGAAGAAAATCGGAGGAGAGGAGAGAGAAATCTCGACGGGAGAGACGATGAATAGTGACGAGGTGATTTTTGATTTCTTTTAAGTAGAGCGCGACTTAAAAACCCGGATACGCCCCGGAACTGGAAAATTTTTGCAAACGATGCCGGAATTCAATGAAATTTTCGTGGGAGGTCAGAAATGGCACCAGGACACCAAATATGCAGTTAGATTTCCAATCGGAGTCCTCTAGCTCAGAAAATAGCTAACAGACTGAAATTAAGCGGTTCCGATCGAAAACCCTAAAAAATTTTAAAAACCGCCAGGGCGCTCTAACGGTTACCAACAGGTCAAAAGTGACACATATATAACAATTGGCTCTCACAGGACAGATGATTGAGTATCGAGTCTGTAGAATGTTTATTCACAGATTCAGTCTTTTGCTTCCGCATTTGGTGTATATATCATGTCAGCCCCTTTTGTTGCATGTGTCTCATTCTAGTTGTCTGTGTATGATATATATTATTGACCTCTTGTGTAGATTCTGATATTATATATACACTTGCCGCGTCCCTGGGTTGGCCGCCCTGGGGCGTGACAATAAATAAATCCTGAACCGTTGTGTTATGATCACTGATGACATATAATTTAATTTGTATAATATATATTCCTTCGTTGTTGATTTATCTAGTGGGTGTAGATTTAAACATGTTTAGGTAGAACCTTATAAATTTGCATTTATTATCTTATCTTGTATATTAAATGGAAGAATTTTTGGATAGTTCAAATTTTCCCTTCCATATTTGTCCTTAAGCCCCCTTTTAGATTGAGGAATAAACTATTATGGGGTTTATACCTATTCCATGAATAGATAATTTTATCAATAGAATAAGTGATTTTCTGTTTGGTTGTGTTTTTTTTATTCTCATTGAAAAACGTAAGAATAAAGGTTGAGTTGTTTGATTGATGAAAAATAAAATGTGAATAAGGTATAAAAAGTTGATTTAACATGTGTGCCCTATTGATGTATAAGAGGTGTTGATAGGTGATTTGATGTGATGAGATGTGATTTTTTTTAATGTGATGGTGAACCCCACTTATCAATGGGAATAAATAAACTGAGTATATCTTATCCTAGGGGTTACTTAATAGTTAATACCACCCTTATACCCCCTTATTCCACCTTAACCCACCATCTAAATGGGGGGGGGGGGTTTAAAATATCTAATTGAGAATTACCGTGGAATCAAGATAGGGGAGCTTTATTTCCACCCCACTAGTTCTCTAACCCACCCTTCAAAAAAAAAATTTGGGGTGGGCTAGGGAAACAGTGAAAAACAGAGGGAGAGAGAAAGGTCCCGATGAAGGAGGCGCTGGGCGGCAGGCCGGCACGGGGGAGGAAGGAGAGGCGCTGGAGGAGGCCAAGACTGAGGTGGTGGTGACGGGGATGGTTCATCCTCCGACCAGTGCCTCCTTCGTCCGGGATTCACCGATCCCGCGTTGTACATCGATCTTGCCGGCATCTCCTCTGACCAGGTACGTCGGTGTTCCGACGATGACGATGATCGCCTACAAGTACCCCGACATCCAGGTCGTCGTCGTCAACATCTCCGTTTCCCACATCAAAGCTTGGAACAGTGACCACCTCCCCATCTTTGAATCCACACTCGACAACGTCGTCCGCTCCTGCCATTGGAGTCAACCTCCACTTCAGCTTCCACATCGAGTCCCACGCCGTCAACTCCAACATCATCTTCGTCTCCATCAACACCCCCACCAAGATCCACGGCCTTGGTGCCGACAAGACCGCCAACCTCACCTATGCATGATCGTTGTCGAGTGGTCCACCGGTCCCCGTCAAGATCGCTGAGGCTATCAAGAAGATCCAGCCACGGCGTTCAACCCCCTCGACCTTTTTTTTTCGGTGGTTCTCTACCCCGTCCCGGAAATTTTTTTTTTTTGGGTGGGTTGAAAAACTGGTGGGGGTGGTAGTAACTGCCTCCATCAAGAAATCCGTGTGAGTACTTTTTAAATTTCGAAGTACATAGCATTATGTCTACACGTCTACTTGAAATTTTCAAATGACTATTTTTAAGGATAATGTTAGATTAACTAATTTTTTTAATAGAATATTTAAATAATATCAAACTCATATTATTTTCAAGAAAATAATAATATTTGAAAAACATTATTTTTAGAACAAATAATATTACGTTAAAAATGTGTTAGAAAATTTCACATTTCAATGCATTTATTTGTGATAAAACATATTTCATACGCAATACAAACTTATTTCATACACAACACACCCTTGGTAAATGACACTGTTCTAGGTGCAACCTGTTATACATGAGCGTAGATAGAAAAAAATAATAATAATAATTCAATTCTATGATATTCATCCAGTGGACTTTAGTTCACATACAATTTCTGTTGGGAATATATTGAGACGTTTAACACCAATTGCAGTAAATACTGGTTTTTTTTTTTTAAAATGATACACTCTTCAAATAAAGTGCATGTTATTATATAAAATGAAGTATATACTGAAATACATTAGTACATTTTTTTAAATTAAAAAAATGATATTTTTTTATGTCATGTAATATTATAGAAACCCTGTATACTTTTATAGTGCATTATATATTATATTATCATAGCATATAGGGCTACAAAACGGGTTGCAAAATAGACTGATTTTCTTTTTTAAAAAAAATCACACATTCTTCAAATAAAGTGATGCTGTTATATGAAATGAAGCATATACTTAGTTACATTAGTGCATTTTTTTAAGTTATGATAAATTTTTATTGTCATATATTATAGTAGAACCCTATATACTTTGATAATGCAATATAAACTACGCTATCACTACGGATGAGGCTACAAAACTCTTTCTTTTGGGTTCATTTTGGCCCATGAATATCTAGTAATAGTAGTCATCTAACACTATATGTTAAGGAGTTGTAATTGTAACCTATTAAAGAGACAAAGGGCATTGATACATTCGTTTCGATTTGCATTCTCGTTTGTAGTCCCCACATCACTACCCATTTATAGTAGTCATGTTTGTAATCATCACGTCACTAACATAGTTTATACTCCACTATACCAGTATATATTTTATTACGAAAGAATAAAAATATGTTAATTCAATTGATACATATATATACTTCTTCTTTAATAAAACACACACACACACATATGATGTAGCGTAGGATTACGCTTTTCTGTTGATCTGATTAACCTTCATGGATGGAGATTTGCAAACTCCAACGATGCTGTTGATTCGCGAATAATAGCAGGACGATAGGCTTCAACGTACCCATTGATTTCTAATAAAGAATACCAGAATGATGAAATTTTATATACTTGCTAATCCTTCTAAGATAACAACATACAATAGAAATTAAAAAGAATAAAATTCTATTATCAAAGTTAACAAACTAGGATGTCAACAAACCTTTTTAAATCTCTCAAATCACAAATAAATGCAATCTAAATCTTAACTAACTCCAAATTCGAATTCAAATTTAAAATTCAAATTCAAATCTAGATCATGAAATAAAAAAAGAAATCCTAGCATACTAAAAAATTACCAAAAATAGTAAAAGTAACCTTCAACAGTTGATTTGATCTCTAAGATGATCTCAGATCGCTTCGAAATTTTTCGTAGGGACATACCAACTACTTCTGCAATGCTCATCGATACGAACGTGTAGACATAATGAAATAGCAATTCTGATGTACGGTTTAAAAGTTATAACCTTCTGAATTTACGAAATTCCCCAACAATTATGATTTCTTCTTTTTTTTTGTCCATTTGATCACAACCGTCCATGTAACTTGCGGCTGTGATGTCTCTGAGTCAATATACTTTAAAAAAAATCAATCATGCAGCAAAAGATTGAGCATAACACTCTTTAGGGAAAAAAAGAGAGAGATGACCAATACATGGACCACAACAGCATTATCCTGTGAACCTTTTTTTTTTTTTGCAATCACTAGACCACAAATATATACAGAGGTGTGTCTGAAATGAATCAAATCAAACAGATGCAACTTGTGTGGTTGTGGGTGGAGCCCATGGAGAAAGTTGTGAGAGCCTGTCTCTGTCATTCCTCCCTTTCCACTGATGAAGTCAAGGAAAAACAACCGTCCAATAAAGCAGATAAGTTCGACTGACTTGAGTTAGTTCACATTGTTACGTCGAAGTTTACTTACTTCAACCACACAACTGTTCTTCCTTCCAGGTAGATTCACAGTCACATGTTTTAGTTTAGAAGATTTTTTTGTTGTTTTTATCAAACTTATGAGTTGCATGACATGATGAGTTGTTTAACCATGTGGATCAGAAGTGCTGTTACATATAGTCCGCGGGAATAGTCCTCGCAAAGGGTCTATATAGCTTTGATAATTTTCAATATTAAATTTGTTTCACATTTGTTAAAAATTGTACCAACTTCGGTAACTAGCTAGATCGGCCAGTGAATCCTGGGCTCAGACACACGAGCCTTTCTAGTCAACGAGCCCGGGCTAGACCTGCCCCATGGGTAAACTCTGGCCTTAAACCCACCCACAGGATCGAGCTTGAATAGGTCTAACAGGTTGGGCTCAAACTTTGAGCCTGCGAGCCCAAAAGATCTAATATTTATTTTTTTAAAAAAAATTGACCTGGTTCAAGTTGGTATGTTCTCTAAACGACCAGGTTAGATGGATGGGTCGGGTTTGCTGGTTTCCGATAAAATTATATATATTTTTCATAAAAAATAACTAAAAAAAAAGAAAAAAAAGGCGCGCGGATTGCACGTGGGATTGTCCTGGACTATCCCTAGCATTATTCTTTGTATCGGTAAAGGTTGTGCTTGACTTAGGCAGCGTTTTATTGCACGATCGGACAGTTTTTACATTTACAGAAAGCTGCTTTTATAATCGCACAACAAAACAGTTTTACTATAGCTCCTGCATACATACAGATTTCGATCACTAGGGCCCGGGCCCCCCCATGCCATCCAGGAATATGGCCTAGTTTGAGATTCTATCAAATCCACTGTTAATTTAAGCAATCAACCTGATCTTTTGGCACCTAATCCAAACAGCCCATAATCATTTGAACATTTTGATTTTTAGAAGTTCTCATAATATCCAACTGTTATAATTGTGCTGTAATAGCAGAGATTTGATAATAAAAAAAAAATTGAACATTAATTATTCTAATAAAATAAAGGAAAAAATCCATCTACCACATGATTATTAATAAAGATATTGATTTTTTTATGCGATATGTAATTGTTATTATCTAGAAAAAGTATGGTTAGATTTGAATAAAGAAGAATTCATTTTTATTAGAAACAAATAAAAACGTTAACAAATGAAAATGAACCATGGTAACGATTTAATTACTTTTGCAATCATGTGTATCACAAGTTGTTTACATAAAAATCTAAGAATCAAACACAATAATCAATTACGTGAAAACGTTAGAATCAAAAGCAGCGTGATGCTTGAAAAGTATTATCTATCTAATCTACTATTGATCTTCATGAAATTGAGACTGACAAGAGTTTTGATTTTAGCGACGCTATTACCGACGGCCGGACCTACAAACTTCATTAATGCTCCTAACTACCGAGAGGTGCGGTTATAATTTGTGTATTACCGACAGCCAACTTCTAGCCGTCGCTAATAGTTCGACAGTGGCCTAAAAAACAAAATGTAGTGGCTTTCAGTGACGGACGACGACCGCTGTTAGAGGGTTTAAAAAGTAATTAATTTTTAATTGTACTTCAGTCATTAGTAGCGATGGCCAGTGGCCGTCGCTAAAGAATTTGAATAAACTCAAAATTTGTTTTAATTCGCGTAAAAATGATATAAGCCGTCGCTAAACCTATAACACAGTAACAAAAATAAATGGCACGTGCAATTACATATTAGTGCTTAAACATTTTAACTTTTACTTTCGATCCCGAATTGACCCATTTTTAACCCTAAGTTTTACTTATCGACGGCGCACCATTCCCCGTTCCGTCAGAACAATCTGACGCCCTTCGCCCCAATCTAACGCCATGGTCCTCCCCCGTTGCCTGCCGTGGCCCTCCCACACCCACCGTAGCCCTCCGCTATCGCCTGCAGTCGCTTATCCCACCCGCCGTAGCCCTTCGCCCCTTCTCCTTCACCTCTCTAGCTCCAATTGAATTGCGGCTTGCTTCAGTCGCACCTAAGCCACTTGTCGATTCATTTGTAAGTATTACAATTTTTTTTATTCCTTTGATTTTATGATATTTTTTATATGTATGATTGTTAGTTACTTTGGAGGAATTGAAACCAATTATTTGATGTGCACTATAGTTTTTATTAAGTAGAATCCCAATTAAATAGTTTATATTTAATTTTTAAAATTAATCTGAGGTGAAGTTTATATTTGTTGGCGAATTTCCTGGAAGTGATAGAGTTGGAGTTCTTGAATGCTTAACCATTTTATGAAAACTACTTGTGTAATTGTGTATTGAATTGATGAAAACATGACTAAAATTCTTTAAATTGGCATGCTTAATTATTTTATGAAAACTAATTGTTAACACGAGAAATTGGTATGTGGAAGAGAAAGGAGCATTAGAAATAGAGACTAATCATAGTACTGTATATGTTAATGGTCAAAGAAGTAGGATGAACACGAGGCAGGTACAGGGGTATTGAATTTTTTTAACATGGATCAGACTTTGATAAGGAAATAGTTGTGGAGTTTGTTGGTTGACAAAGAGACTTTATAGAGTAAAGGTGGTGAGGGAAATATATTATGAGATGTGTGGTAGACTGGTGTTGGTACTATCGAAGGTGGTGGGCGAGATTGTTGTCAGTGAAGGAGGATGTGTGTCATAAATTTTTTTTGAAGGGGGGGAATCTCTAGGAACTTGATTACAGACTTGGCAACTAGAATAAGGTTGTCTTTTAGAAAAATGAGTTGCAAGAGATGCATCTAGAGTCTTGGACTCCGAAGAAGATGAAGATGATGATACAGTCTATTGGAGGCCACCCACAATCTAGTGCATGAGAGAGTTGGGTAACCATTGTATGTTACATCCTGAAGATATTCGGTGATCATCCTTGTATTCTAAGTCTCTTGCTTGGCTCTTGGGCCCTTGTTTTAATTCTTGGTTCCACCTTTGCTCATGGCTGGTTTTGAATTTGAGCCTTTTTTCATTTGCTTTTTTTTTTTTAAATCATCCTTCTAGTGTTTCCTATAGTCACATGGTAACATCCGTAAAATCATTTTAGTTTGTTCAAGGTTTTGGGCTAAACAAATTAGGAACTTAGAATTCATGTCTTCGTTAATTAATTGTTTTAGAACTTTAATATGGTCTGCATGATGTAACTGATTGCAGTCACTTGTTTACTCAACTAAACTCACCAGCGCAATCTAGATATAATTTACAATCTCGCTTGCAACACTGCATGTGGGTTGATTTTTTCACACATTTTAAAATTTATTAAGCCTATATCCTAGCATGTGTAACATGATAAAAATTATATATGTATATATATATATATATATATGAATTGCACAAAAATAAAAAAATTAAATCATCTAACAAAACACAAGCTTCGATACAAGACTACATGCTAGGCTACAATTTAAGAACTCCATGTAACATTAAATAGCATTTATTTAATCATCAACATATTATTATACAGTCCCATATGTAATATTATCACTCCCATGTTATTGTATGTACAACATTTCACAATCAAGCTCATTGTTATACTTCCTCCATTTTATATACCAGTCAACGACGTATTACGTCCCTAACTCTACTGAACCTTAGAAGAGAGTGTGGACACCGTGACGATGTGGTATCAGAGTAATAAAGCCCTATCTCTATAAAAGAAATTGCTCTGATACCCCCTTCATAAATATGATAAAGCCCTTCTCGGTTGATACTGAAGGCATCCATGCCACCCAAAATGGGAAAAATATTTTATATAAATTTTGTACTACACTTAAGTTATCTTTTCTCAACCAGCTTAGGCAGGCCTTAGAATACAAAGAAAAGTTTATTAATGAACTCTCTGAACAGATCAGGTTTCAGATATTTTCCAAATGAAGGTCTCTGATTTTCAAAAGACTATTGAAAATGAGGTCTGTTCAGATCTACCCTCTGCCTTCTGGCATAGGAAAAAGCATATGGTAAGCCTACCATACATCAAAGACTTTAATGAAGAAAACATCCCCACAAAAGCCAGGCCCATCCAAATGAATAATAGGCTCCTTGAGATCTGCAAAGAGGAAATATCCCAACTACTTACAAAAAACCTTATTAGGAAGAGCTCCTCACCTTGGAGCTGTGCATCTTTCTATGTAGAAAAAGCCGCAGAGTTAGAGAGGGGAGTACCAAGTAACGCAGCGTGAAACTGATAAAAAGATCCAACCAGCGTTGAGATCTCATAAGCTCCTTGAATCCACAATGAAGAAAACCCCACAATAGAAGAAATTCAAAATATTATTGATCAAAAACTGTTTTTTACAAAATATGGTGGCACTCATTATATAGGCCACAAACATTAAATACATATTCATAATGTGAATTATGACTTTACTAAAAATAGTAAAGACACAATTACAATGACAATAATTAAAATTTAATAAAATAAAACATAAGATCCTAAATTCCTAAATAAAATCTCATAAAAATTTATTTTGATAACAGATTTGAAATCAAATATTCTGCAATGATTTCTTTCCAAATCTGTCCTACATCATCTATTCTTCTTAAAAAAAAATTCGTCCTCGAATTTAAGAAGAAAAGATCTTAGATGATCAGGAGGATGATATTTGATGTAATCAAATACACCAATAGGAGAGATTAAAACCGTTTCTTCCATCTTAATTGATGCATCTTTGTATTTGACCTTTGGCAAGAGGAGAGACATCTTCTTGATTTTAAATTCCTTCTCAATCAAATCGACCATTGTGGTAGTTGCAATGTCCCCATTATTACTGTTGTCGACGATGGCATCAAAAATGCTCATGTTGATGTGGCATGTAGTCTGCAACACGAACGTTTGCAAGAGTTTTTCTATCTCTGGAGTCATCACTAAGGAATAAGAAAATGACTTCTCTTGTTCTCCTCCGATTATCTTTTCGGATTCAACGGAGAGAACAACATCCTCCACTTCTTTATTTGCCCTATCCTCATCACTTTCTGATTCAACTAGAGGTTTTTCTATCTCTGGAGTCACCACTAAGGAATAAGAAAATGACTTCTCTTGTTCTCCTCCGATAATCTTTTCAGATTCAACGGAGAGAACAACATCCTCCACTTCTTTATTTGCCCTGTCCTCATCAATTTCTGATTCAACTAGAGGTTGATCATGGGGGTCGGTCACTAAATTCTCCTGATTTTCTGGTGGACTTTCTTCGGTCTTCTCCATCGATCCATCAACCATATCTTGATTTAATGTAACATGTAGCGGGTTGATCATGGAAGAGCCTTTAGACATCACGTGCACCCATGATCTCTCCAGTTGTGATTCCACTTTTATGGCCGCAGAGATTGCTTCTGTCAAGCTGTAAATCTCTTCTGAAGCAATACGATTTCGAACTGAAGACCTCAACCCATTAAGATAATGGGCCACTCGTCGCCATTTAGCTTCTGCAAGGTTATACCGACCAGAAAATTTTAAAAATTCAGCGATATAGTCGAATATGGAACGATTACCTTGGCAACAATTATGGTACAACTGGAGCAAATATTGTTCATAATCTAGAGGAAGGAAGCGATCCATGAGAAATTGTCTCATCCTCCTCCATGTTCGAATAGGTGCTCTTCCTTGTCGTTGTCTAGTCCTTTGAAGGTGGTCCCACCAATTAGCGGCACTACTCGTGAGTCGAAGCGCCACCAATCTGACCATCTCCTTTTCACGCACCTCCATTATTTCAAAGAATTTATCAATCTCTAAGATTCAATCAAGGAACTTATCGATTGATAAATTAGCGTTAAAATATGACATGTCCACCTTTGAAAAATAATTATTGTAGTATGTGCCGCTTGCTCAGCTGATAGTCGTACAGTTCACCACCTTCATCATCCGAGTCATCCTCATAATCGGGTAGATAATGAGAATGTCGTCGAACAACGTTATAAGCAACAGGTTGGCCTCGGGCAAATCCCTCGGCGTGCATCCTGTCACTCCCAGGTCGTCTGTTGTCGGTGTTGAGATTCACGCCAGCCTTCACCTCATGAAGAGTCTGCCGCGTTTGTTGATAAAACTCTTCCCGAAGTGACTTCTGGTCCTCCCGCAACGGCCGAAACAGCTCCTGCACCCCACGATCACCGTCAATGGGATGGTTGTTTCCCGCACGGCTATGTGTCATCGAAGCCAGGCGAATCCTCGCTCTGATACCACCTAACGCAGCGTGAAACTGATAAAAAGATCCAACCAGCGTTGAGATCTCATAAGCTCCTTGAATCCATAAGGAATCCTTGAATCCACAAGGAAGAAAGCCCCAAAATAGAGGAAATTCAAAATATTATTGATCAAAAACTGTTTTTTACAAAATATGGTGGCACTCATTATATAGGCCACAAACATTAAATACATATTTATAATGTAAATTATGACTTTACTAAAAATAGTAAATGCACAATTACAATAACAATAATTAAAATTTAATAAAATAAAACATAAGATCCTAAAAATCCTAAATTCCTAAATAAAATCTCATAAAAATTTATTTTGATAACAGATTTGAAATCAAATATTCTGCAATGATTTCTTTCCAAATCTGTCCTACATCACAAAGACTTGTCATAAATTATAAGCCATTAAATAAAGTACTCCAGTGGATCAGGTATCCTATCCCCAGTAAGCAAGATCTGATCAAAAGGGTCTATAATTCCAAAAAAATTTCTAAGTTTGACCTTAAATCAGGATTCTGGCAAATCCAGATAAAAGAAGAAGATAGATACAAGACTGCATTTACAGTGCCATTGAGCATTATGAGTGGAATGTTTTACCTTTTGGGCTAAAAAATGCACCCTCGGAATTTCAAAACATAATGAATGAAATATTTAATCCTTATGGATCTTTTTCCATTGTCTATATTGATGACGTACTAATATTTTCTGAGAACATAGATAAACATTGGAAACATCTAAATATCTTTCTTAAAATAGTAAAACAAAATGGTTTGGTAGTATCAGCCAAGAAGGTAAAACTCTTCCAGACCACAGTTCAATTTCTAGGATATAAAATCTCCGGAAATGATATTACACCCATAAAAAGGGTAATAGATTTTGTAGACAAATTCCCGGATGACATGAAAGATAAAAAACAACTTCAAAGGTTTCTTGGTTGTCTCAACTATGTCTCAGACTTTTATAAAAATGTAGCCTTGGACAGAAAGCTTTTGTCCAACAGACTAAAGAAAAATCCTACACCTTGGACCATAGAACATACCCATGCAGTCCAAAGGATTAAAGGGAAAGTAAAACAGTTGCCATGCTTGAATATAGCAAGCCCCAATGCACCAAAAATCATAGAAACTGATGCCTCTGACATAGGATATGGAGGAATACTAAAACAAAGGATTGATAACAAAGAACAATTAGTAAGATTTACTTCAGGGACGTGGAATGAAGCTCAAAGAAAATATTCCACAATAAAAAAGGAGATCCTTGCCATAGTTAATTGCATAACCAAATTCCAAGGGGACATTTTAAACCAAAAGTTCCTCTTAAGGATAGATTGTAGCTCAGCAAAATATGTACTTGAAAAAGATGTAAAAAATCTTGCATCAAAACAAATTTTTGCTAGATGGCAAGCATTATTAGGAATTTATGATTTTGACATAGAATACATTAAAGGAGACTTTAATAGTCTTCTTGATTATCTCTCGCGTGAATTCTTGCAGGGAAATGGACCAAAAGAAGAAGGCAAAGATCCTTCCACAAAGGACCCTAAAAATTGAGAGCTCAAGACCTTCTGTAAACCTCATAAAGCCAGAGGTTAAGGAAGAAAATCTCTTTGAAAATCAAAATCAATTTGCCGTACTTGCTGAAATAGCTTCGCCAGAATCACAAAGCAATTATGAACTCAAAACTTCTGTGCCACTATTCTCTATTGAGAAATCTGAAGTAGACAAAGAGATAATAGAACTTATCAAGATATACTGTTTTAAAGATGACCATTCTGATACTGGTTATCATTTTTATATCCCTGAAATGATAGGGAAAAATCCTGATTATTATGAAATTTCTCTCTCCCCTTGTTATATTTGTGTCACTTTTAACCTGCTGGTAACCGTTGGAGCATTCTGGCAGTTTTTCATTTTTTTCGGTTTTCGATCGGAACCGCTAATTTTTGGACTGTTAGCTATCGTCCTGAGTTAGAGGACTCCGATTGGAAATCTAACTGCATATTATGTGTCCTGGTGCCATTTTAGGCCTCTCACAAAAATTTCATCGAATTCCGGTAACGTTCCCGAAATTTCACAGTTCCGGGGCGTATCCGGGTTTTTAAGTCGCACACTATATAAAGGGGGGATCTAATTTCGAAATCACTATTCATCATCCCTACCAAAGTGATTTTCTCTCTCCCCTCTCTCCTTTTCTCACTTTTGAGCCCCCTAGAGCCCTCAAAGCTTAAAACCCAAAGCATAGGAAGTGTAGATCGGGTCCCGATCTACACTCCGGTGCTTTCAAATCCGAATTCCGGCGAGTTTTGCCCCTCCGTCCGCCCTCTCTTCTCCTCTGTTTTGGCTCCCTTTGGGAGAGGTTTCGGTACGCGGAGAGCAACCGGACTTCCCTTTCTCCCCTTGGTAAGCCTCTTTCCTCTCTTTTTCATGCTTAGATGGATGTTAGGAGGTGGGATTTGGGGTTGGGAGGTGGTTGGCGGCGGTGGGTGGTCGTCTCCTCTGTTTTGGTTCATTTCGGAGGTGGGAGTAGATCTGGGCATTGGAAGCCCTTTGGGAGAGGTTTCGGTGCGCGGAGAGCAACCGGACTTCCCTTTCTCCCCTTGGTAAGCCTCTTTCCTCTCTTTTTCATGCTTAGATGGATGTTAGGAGGTGGGATTTGGGGTTGGGAGGTGGTTGGCGGCGGTGGGTGGTCGTCGGAGGGCTGTGGAGGTGGTTGGAGGCCATTGGTGGCCGGAGGAGTGGTGGTGGAGGTGCTCGGGCAGGGTGGCTGGTGGCAGCAGCACAGGCAGCAGGCACAGCAGCTGGCAGGGGCGCGTGCGCGCGGACGTGCGCGCGGGCGTGCGCGCGGGTGGCGCTGGGCGCTGGGTGCTGGGCGCTGGCGGGCGCAGTCGGGCGCGCAGTCGCGCGCGGGTGCGCGGGTGCGCGCGGAGTGGTCGCGGGCGTGCGCGCGGGTGCTGGCGCGAGCAGGGGTGTGCGCGCGGGCGTGCGCGCGCTCGGGCAGGGCGCCTGGGCACTGTGCCTGGGTGCTGGGCAGGGCGCCTAGGCATGCGCCTGGGCGCTGTGCTGGGGACAAGTGCGCGCGGTGCTGGGGACCAGTGCGCGCGCGTGCTGGGGCGTGCGTGCAGTGCGCGCGGGGGCGCGCTGGGCTGGCGCGTGCGTGCGGCAGTGCGTCGGGGCGCGCGGGCTGAGGCGCGGCGGCGCATCCGAGGGCGGGTGGCCGTGCGGGTGGTAGCCGGAGTGCTCGGGCTAGCGTGCATGCGGGTCGTATGCACGTTTGCCCGAGTGTTAGGTGTGAAGTTGTGGGTTTTGTATGTTTGGGTATTTTAGAGTATTTATGTTTTGTTCTCACCATATTGAATGTCTGTCTTGCAGATCTGGACGGACGGTCGCGCGACGACCCAGATACCGGTGAGTGGGACAATCCAACCCAGTAGAGAGGCGTTATACGCACTTGGGCGTATACCGACCTCTCCTGGGGCACCATGGATTATATTAACCTGTAGTAATATGTATTACATGTGAGCATGATTTTAAATACAGAATGCATGCTACCCTAGGCTTTTATGTTAGGGACTTGCACCCATAGGATAGGTGTGAGAGCCATGCGGCATGCCCCCTGTTTTCATGATAGGAAACCTCGGCCTATGCATGCGTCCTACTAGTTTATTTATTAAATTAAATGCTAGTGTATGTTAATTCGCATGCCTTAGATAATATTATAGGGAGGAGCCTTGCGAGGTCAACATTGAGACCCGTGTTAGGGTACTCCGTGTTCCTTGTTTGGTTGTCGGGATGTCCTGTATCGGGACCTCATGCTGCCCTCCCAAGGTTTCTAGTCCCAATAATATTATAAATAATGTTGTATGATTGGTATGTTTATTAGCATGTTAGTGAATATTATAGGGGAGGGGCCTTGCGAGGACAGCGGTGAGAC
This sequence comes from Acorus gramineus, assembly GCA_030737835.1. NCBI lineage: Eukaryota > Viridiplantae > Streptophyta > Magnoliopsida > Acorales > Acoraceae > Acorus > Acorus gramineus. Next base: position 18,784,113 of record CM060856.1, on the reverse strand, counting down.
CCGGGTTAGGGTACTCCGTGTTCCTTGTTTGGTTGTCGGGGTATCGTATAACGGGAACTCACGCCGCCCTCCCGAGTTCTTTCCCCCAATGATATTACAACCTTGCTTTCATTGTTCATGTTCCCCGCATCTTGGTTATGCGCCCTGGAGGAACTCTGAAGAGTTCATGACATTAGAGTTGTAGAGATGTGTTGTCGGCGGATCCGAGTGGATCATATGCGTATGGATAGGCTGTTCTGTCCCCTTCGTTGGATCCGGTAGAGACTGCCCCAGCGTTAGAAAGGTCGTCCCTTCCAAGGGTTCCCATCAGTAGGCGCCTCCTGATTTGGTTTCGGACTGGGCCGAAGTTGTGGGTAAAAACCAAGCGGCCTACGGAGTGGAGGAGAGACTATCGGTGGACCAAGGGTGACCAACAGCCTAGTCAGTCCCAAAATCCTATGTCACCCGTGGTAGGGTGAGGGTGAGGGTGTAGTGGGTTGGCGATGAGCGACCTACTGGATTTGTGAATGGATGATTATCAGTCCCAATAGCCTATGTCACCCATTGATGGGTGAGGGTGAGGGTGTGGTGGTTCGGCGAAGTACGAACCACTGGATTATGTTGTTATGTCTTGGAGATTGGATAAATAATGGAATTGTGGTAAATATTGTCTGTGATGCATGGGTTGTGCTGTTCACTGAGCGTGTGGCTCACCCCTCGCATATGTTTTTCCCCAGTGGTCACTGAGCCTGAGCTAGAGCCGGAGCAGCAGTTGGAGCTTTCCGAGGGATTCCTTCAGTAGCGGAGCAGCGCCACGTTCCGCGAGTGCCAGAGGTTATCAGCATCCCTTCTTGACTGTATGTATTTGATTTCCGTGCTTGGCACGTGTTTGTATATGTTCAGTTGTATTTGTGTATATTGGCTCTCACAGGACAGATGATTGAGTATCGAGTCTGTAGAATGTTTATTTACAGATTCAGTCTTTTGCTTCCGCATTTGGTGTATATATCATGTCAGCCCTTTGTTGTCTGTGTGTCATTCTGGTTGTTTGTGTATGATATATTGTTGACCTCCTGTGTAGATTCTGATATTATATATACACTTGCCGCGTCCCAGAGTTGGCCGCCCTGGGGCGTGACAAAAAGTTGGTATCAGAGCCTGGTCCTGTCAGAGCCAATAGTCCTCCTTTCGTAGAGATGAGTCCTAGGATTTCTATATGAGTATTCTGATCCTAGTGTCTGGTTTTCTTAGGGTGCTGATATGCCTCCTCGCAGAGGACGGCGCGGACGAGGTCCCTCTCGGTCTTTGCAGGTTTCCGGACCTACCAGAGACGAGGATGCTACCGGAGAGCCCTTGACGCAGGAGCCTCCTGCTTGGGAGCGTGCTTTCGCTCGGTTGGCTGATTTGGTGGAGACACAGACGCGGATGTTGGCAGAGCAGGCTAGGGAGATTCAGGAGCTGAGGGTGACCCGCGAGGCAGTTCCGCAGGTCCCCTTGGTGGCAGTTCCCCAGTTCCAGTGGCGATTCCGGCGGTAGGAGTCCAGGGTCCCCTGCAGAGGGAGGAGGAGCTAGAGGCGGCAGCGCGAGTGCGGCAGAGCGGCCTCAGCGCCTTTCTGAAGCTCCATCCTCCCGAGTTTCATGGGCAGTCGGCAGATCCTCTTGCACCAGAGCGTTGGTTGAGGGAGGTGGATACCATTTTCGCGGCCATGCTTTGCACCGATCGCCAGCGAGTCGCCTTGGCCACCTTCATGCTGAAGGGTAACGCCGCCGACTGGTGGGCTACCCGAGCGGTGGACGTCCCCGAGGGAGTGGCGCAGCTCTCATGGGCGGGTTTCCGGAGGCATTTTCTGGATGAGTACTTCCCGTTCTCGACGCGGCAGCTAGTGGAGCGGGAGTTCGAGCAGCTGACGCAGGGTTCCATGTCAGTTGCTGATTACTCTACGCGCTTTACGAGGCTGTCCAGATTCGCTCCAGCGTTGGTAATGGACGAGGTCACGAGGTGCCGTCGATTCGAGCTCGGTCTCAGCAGCGCTATCCGGGTGCACGTCACCGCCCACGCTTTCACGAGGTACTCCGACTTAGTGTCTCGAGCGAAGACCGTCGAGAGAGACCTCGGGATCCAGGTGGGGGTTCCGATCCCTTCTGCAGATCAGGGTCCTTCCGGGAGTCAGGACCAGGGGCAGCGCAAGAGGAAGAGGCCCCGCTTCGAGCAGTCAGCGGCTGCCTCTCCTCCAGCAGATGCGGTGCCAGTGTGGGATCCAGCACCCATTGCAGCAGTGCCCATCCAGTCCATGCAGCCGGAGAAGCGGCGCTGCTTCCATTGTCAGCGCATCGGGCATATCAGATGCAATTGCCCTGATGCTGGCCGACCCCGAGTGCCACCTCAGCAGCCGCAGTTCTTGCAGCAGCAGCCTCAGCGTCAGCAGCAGCCAGTGCAGCCGGCGAGGCGTGCCCCTGCTCCTCAGCCGCGGTTGGTCCAAGGCAGAGTTGCAGCTCTTACGGCCGAGGAGGCACAGCCTTCGGGTGTCATGGTTCGAGGTATCATCTTGTGTTCCCAGCTCTCTAGTATAAGGATGTGTGTGTGTAATTGGTGGTTATTATGCAAGTGTGTGGAGTATCTGGATGAGTGAGTGTCAAGAGCGGTTGTTTGGGTTAAGGAAGCCGGGTTATAGCCGTCCTGGCAGCGAGTTCCCATCAGTAGGTACCACCGATGCAGTCGGAGGGGTACTGAATTTGGGAGTATGCTAGGTAGGGGCTACCCGGTAAGAGATTATTGAATGGTGTCGCGAGCGTGGAATCGCTCTCCCCTTCGTTGGATCCGCGTAGTACAGCCCCGGCGTTAGACAGGCTCCCGGTCAGAGGACCAGGCGAGCTACGGAGCGGGGAGAGGCTACCGGTGGACCAGGGGTGAAGAGCAGTCTAAGTCTCTCCCAAAGTCCCAAAATGTCTCCCTTTGGGAGTGAGGGTGTGGATGAGGCGAAGACGGGTCGCTCGTGACCCAGTTTCTGTTAGACCATTCCCAATGATGTTGGGTCCGGTCTTGTTGTTGATGTTGAAGGACATCGTTGTGCTATCATCTAGATGTAGGTGATCCGGAAGGGGTTAGTTGTGTTATTTAAAATGATGACTTCTTCTAGTGTTCCTTTCTGGATTAAGGGGCCTTGTGAGGTCGGCGTTGAAACCCGGGCTAGGATACTTCGTGTTCCTTGTTTGGTTGTCGGGGTATCCTATATCGGGATTTCATGGTGCCCTCCCGAGGTTTCTTTTCCCAGACAAGGGATACCATGGAAGTATCAGATAGATGGGAGATCAAGTGTGAGTTTTGGTTGGAGGTTGAGGCCTTTTGGGCTGGGTGAGTTCTGGTGAAGGAATATCTGTGGACCCGGGCAAGACGCTCGTCGCGTCTTATTGGCGCCGACCGTCGAACCCTGCAAGGATTCGGAGCTTCCCGAGTTGGAAGGTTATTGTAGGAAGCTTGACGAGGGACTCTCGAAGATAGCTGTTCCTCTTAACCGCCTTACTCGGAAGGATGTCCGGTTCGAGTGGTCCCCTTCTTGCGAGGAGAGCTTCCTGGAGTTTTATCGGAGGCTCACCTCAGCGCCAATTCTTACCTCTCCGTCTTGGAGTGGTGGGTTCGCAGTTGGGTAAAGGTGCATCCGTGATCCTGCTCACGTCATCCCGTTCAAGCCGCTCGTCTCTGAGCCGGACAGTCATTCGTGGAGCAGTCGATTGAGATCATGGACCGCCGCGTGAGGAGGCTCTGCACCAAGACCGTCCAGTTGGTCGAGGTGCGATGGCAGCACCATTACGGTGTCGAGGACACTTGGGAGCTCAAGGATGCCAGGTGTGACGCGTATCCGCATCTTTTCCCCTCCTAGATGTTTTTGCATATTTTGAGGACAAAATTTCCTAAGGGGGGAAGAATGTTATATATGTGTCACTTTTAACCTGCTGGTAACCGTTGGAGCATTCTGGCAGTTTTTCGTTTTTTTTCGGTTTTCGATCGGAACCGCTAATTTTTGGACTGTTAGCTATCGTCCTGAGTTAGAGGACTCCGATTGGAAATCTAACTGCATATTTGGTGTCCTGGTGCCATTTTAGGCCTCTCACGAAAATTTCATCGAATTCCGGTAACGTTCCCAAAAATTTCACAGTTCCGGGGCGTATCCGGGTTTTTAAGTCGCGCACTATATAAAGGGGGGATCTAATTTCGAAATCACTATTCATCATCCCTACCAACTTGATTTTCTCTCTCCCCTCTCTCCTTTTCTCACTTTTGAGCCCCCTAGAGCCCTCAAAGCTTAAAACCTAAAGCATAGGAAGTGTAGATCGGGTCCCGATCTACACTCCGGTGCTTTCAAATCCGAATTCCGGTGAGTTTTGCCCCTCCGTCCGCCCTCTCTTCTCCTCTGTTTTGGCTCATTTCGGAGGTGGGAGTAGATCCGGGCATTGGAAGCCCTTTGGGAGAGGTTTCGGTGCGCGGAGAGCAACCGGACTTCCCTTTCTCCCCTTGGTAAGCCTCTTTCCTCTCTTTTTCATGCTTAGATGGATGTTAGGAGGTGGGATTTGGGGTTGGGAGGTGGTTGGCGGAGGTGGGTGGTCGTCGGAGGGCTGTGGAGGTGGTCGGAGGCCATTGGTGGCCGGAGGAGTGGTGGTGGAGGTGCGCGGGCAGGGTGGCTGGTGGCAGCAGCACAGGCAGCAGGCGCAGCAGCTGGCAGGGGCGCGCGCGCGTGCGCGCGGACGTGCGCGCGGGTGGCGCTGGGCGCTGGGTGCTGGGCGCTGGGCGCTGGGTGCTGGGCGCTGGGCGCTGGCGGGCGCAGTCGCGCGCGGGTGCGTGCTGGCGCGAGCGGGGGTGGGCGCGGGAGTGCGCGCGGGTGCGCGCGGGCGTGCGCTCGAGCGTGCGCGCGCGCGGGCAGGGCGCCTGGGCACTGTGCCTGGGTGCTGGGCAGGGCGCCTGGGCATGCGCCTGGGCGCCGTGCTGGGGACCAGTGCGCGCGGGCGCGCGCGGGCGTGCGCTCGAGCGTGCGCGCGCGCGGGCAGGGCGCCTGGGCACTGTGCCTGGGTGCTGGGCAGGGCGCCTGGGCATGCGCCTGGGCGCCGTGCTGGGGACCAGTGCGCGCGGTGCTGGGGACCAGTGCGCGCGCGTGCTGGGGCGTGCGTGCAGTGCGCGCGGGGGCGTGCTGGGCTGGACGCGCGGTGCGCGCGAGAGCGCGCGAGCTTGCGCGTGCGTGCGGAAGTGCGTCGGGGCGCGCGGGCTGAGGCGCGGCGGCGCATCCGTGGGCGGGTGGCCGTGCGGGTGGTAGCCGGAGTGCTCAGGCTAGCGTGCGTGCGGGTCGTATGCACGTTTGCCCGAGTGTTAGGTGTGAAGTTGTGGGTTTTGTATGTTTGGGTATTTTAGAGTATTTATGTTTTGTTCTCACCATATTGAATGTCTGTCTTGCAGATCTGGACGGACGGTCGCGCGATGACCCAGATACCGGTGAGTGGGACAATCCAACCCAGTAGAGAGGCGTTATACGCACTTGGGCGTATACCGACCTCTCCTGGGGCACCGTGGATTATATTAACCTGTAGTAATATGTATTGCATGTGAGCATGATTTTAAATACAGAATGCATGCTACCCTAGGCTTTTATGTTAGGGACTTGCACCCATAGGATAGGTGTGAGAGCCATGCACCATGTCCCCCTGTTTTCATGCTAGGAAACCTCGGCCTATGCATGCGTCCTACTAGTTTATTTATTAAATTAATGCTAGTGTATGTTAATTCGCATGCCTTAGATAATATTATAGGGAGGAGCCTTGCGAGGTCAACATTGAGACCCGTGTTAGGGTACTCCGTGTTCCTTGTTTGGTTGTCGGGATGTCCTGTATCGGGACCTCATGCTGCCCTCCCAAGGTTTCTAGTCCCAATAATATTATAAATAATGTTTTATGATTGGTATGTTTATTAGCATGTTAGTGAATATTATAGGGGAGGGGCCTTGCGAGGACAGCGGTGAGACCCGGGTTAGGGTACTCCGTGATCCTTGTTTGGTTGTCGGGGTATCGTATAACAGGAACTCACGCCGCCCTCCCGAGTTCTTTCCCCCAATGATATTACAACCTTGCTTTCATTGTTCATGTTCCCCGCATCTTGGTTATGCGCCCTGGAGGAACTCTGAAGAGTTCATGGCATTAGAGTTGTAGAGATGTGTTGTCGGCGGATCCGAGTGGATCATATGCGTATGGATAGACTGTTCTGTCCCCTTCGTTGGATCCGGTAGAGACTGCCCCAGCGTTAGAAAGGTCGTCCCTTCCAAGGGTTCCCATCAGTAGGCGCCTCCTGATTTGGTTTCGGACTGGGCCGAAGTTGTGGGTAAAAACCAAGCGGCCTACGGAGTGGAGGAGAGACTATCGGTGGACCAAGGGTGACCAACAACCTAGTCAGTCCCAAAATCCTATGTCACCCGTGGTAGGGTAAGGGTGAGGGTGTAGTGGGTTGGCGATGAGCGACCTACTGGATTTGTGAATGGATGATTATCAGTCCCAATAGCCTATGTCACCCATTGATGGGTGAGGGTGAGGGTGTGGTGGTTCGGCGAAGTACGAACCACTGGATTATGTTGTTATGTCTTGGAGATTGGATAAATAATGGAATTGTGGTAAATATTGTCTGTGTTGCATGGGTTGTGCCGTTCACTGAGCGTGTGGCTCACCCCTCGCATATGTTTTTCCCCAAAGGTCACTGAGCCTGAGCTAGAGCCGGAGCAGTAGTTGGAGCTTTCCGAGGGATTCCTTCAGTAGCGGAGCAGCGCCACGTTCCGCGAGTGCCAGAGGTTATCAGCATCCCTTCTTGACTGTATGTATTTGATTTCCGTGCTTGGCACGTGTTTGTATATGTTCAGTTGTATTTGTGTATATTGGCTCTCACAGGACAGATGATTGAGTATCGAGTCTGAAGAATGTTTATTTACAGATTCAGTCTTTTGCTTCCGCATTTGGTGTATATATCATGTCAGCCCTTTGTTGTCTGTGTGTCATTCTGGTTGTTTGTGTATGATATATTGTTGACCTCCTGTGTAGATTCTGATATTATATATACACTTGCCGCGTCCCGGGGTTGGTTGCCCTGGGGCGTGACACCCCTCTCTTTATTTGCTTGTTTTGATCTAGCTAGAGGGATCAAAACCAAAAACCCTAAGAAGAGAAAGGTTAGATTTTGTCCCGATCTATCTTCCGATGGTCTCGGATTCGAGTTCCCAGAAGTGTGACCCCCTGTAATACCCTCTTTTCTCCTCTGTTTTTATCCTTGCTTTGGCTGAGTGGAGATCTTGGTGGTGGTGGTCTTGGAGGTGGCGAATCGGTGCGCGAAGAGCAACCAATCTTCCCTTCCTCCCTTTCCTTCCTAGGGTAAGGTTTCTTTCCTTCCTTTTCTTGCTTAGATGCATGTTAGGAGGGTGTTTTTGGGTGTGGGTGCCTGTTGGTGGCGGCGGGTGGCCGTTGGTGGCGGTTGGGGGCCATGGGTGGCCGTGGGGGAGGTGGTAGGTTGGCTCGGGTAGGCTGGCAGTGCAGGCAGGCAGCGCAAGCAAGCAGGGCAGGCAGGCTGGCTGGCGCAGGGCTGTGCGCTGTCGGGCATGCTGGCAGGGCAGCGCGGGCGTGCACGCGGGCTTGTGCGCGGGTAGAGCTGGAGTGTGCGGGTGCTGCGTGCTGGGCGCCGTGCGAGGGCGTGCGCGCGGAGCCGCGTGCGGGTGCTGCGCGTAGGAGGCCTTGCGGGGGCGTGCGCGCGGAGCGCTGCCCTGCCAGCAAGTAGGCATCTCCTGATTTGGGACGGACTGTGCTGAATGTGGGAGTGGGGAGAGACTATCGGTGGAACAAGGGTGACCAACAACCTAGTCAGTCCCAATATCCTATGTCACCATATTGAGGGGTGAGGGTGAGGGTGTGGTGGGTTGGCGATAGCGACCCACTGGTTTGTAAGTCCCAATATCCTATGTCACCTATTGAGGGGTGAGGGTGAGGGTGTGGTGGGTCGGCGATAGCGACCCACTGGTTTGTAAGTCCCAATATCCTATGTCACCTATTGAGGGGTGAGGGTGAGGGTGTAGTGGGTTGGCGATAGCGACCCACTGGATTTGTGTAGTTCCTGCCACTTTGAGGCTTTTAATAAGATTGTGGTTAATATAAATTGTGATGCATGGGTTGTGCTATTCACTGAGCGTGTGGCTCACCCCTCGCATGTATTATTCTCCAGTGTTATCTGAGTCGGATCTGAAGGAGGAGCTCCCCGAGGGACTTCATCAGTAGCGGAGTAGCGCCACGTCCCGCGAGTATCAGAGGCTATCAGCATCCCTTTTTGATTGTATGTATTATATTCCGTGCTTGGGCACGCGTTTGTATTATATTTGGATGTCGTTGTATATATATTGGCTCTCACATGACAGTTGATTATGTATCGAGTCTGTAATATGTTTTTGAATTACAGACTCAGTCTTTTAGCTTCCGCTATTTGTGTATATATCCTGTCAGCTTCATTGTTGTCTATGTTGTCATATTGATGCTGTTTAGGGTATGTTATTGACCTCCTGTTTAGACTGCTGATATCATATATACACTTGCCGCGTCCCGGGGACGCCCGGGGCGTGACAATTATGAACTCAAAACTTCTGTGCCACTATTCTCTATTGAGAAATCTGAAGTAGACAAAGAGATAGTAGAACTTATCAAGATATACTTTCCTAAAGATGACCATTCTGGTACTGGTTATCATTTTTATATCCCTGAAATGATAGGAAAAAATCCTGATTATTATGAAAATATCCTTTTAGAAACGAACAGTGCCAGAATTGTGCACCACTATAAAAATAAAAGCACCTTAGAGATCTCATACTCTAAACTATGCATCCAGAAGATATTAACCTTAAAAGACTGGGACAAGAACCCCAATGCTTCTAGGCGATTCTAAAAATCAATGATCAGAAAGCTTGGAAAAATGCACTATTAGTTCAAAATTGTGTCTTAAAACATTCTTGGTTTATCCATTTTGTCTGCCAAGCCAAAATTCCAACTTGGTTTTACTCCTGGTGGCAAGTATTTGGTGCTAATTGGAAAAATTTACCAGAAGGTATCCAAACTCATATGGAACAGGAAGAATTAAACCCACAAGATAATATTGATTTATTAAAATATCACAATCAGACAGGGATACCATGGATCCTCCAATGGGATTTCCAGGTAGAAAAAAGATTTCCTCCTCACCTCAAGAGGGACGTGTACACGAAATGGTGGGTTAAATATGACCCACAAAATTTTTTATCTAGTTATAAATTACCAATTTATGGAAGACCACGAGAAGATAGTTATGAGACTATCAAAGCAAGCCTTATTGGAGAATACACTAAAAGATTCCCAAATTTGAGCCAGGAATCCATTGAATTAAAGGCATATGAGCACATGTTTAAGATGTTCAAAGGAGACAAGCCCACAACAACAATGGCAACCAGCTCTCGAGGTCCGGGAGGGACTCAACAAGGGTTAGAAGATGACTCTCAAAGGCCAGAAGATTGTGATTCTCAGAATACGGACAATGACTCCCAAGGGCTTGAAAACATACCCTCAGATTTTCCTGAAGACGAGTTTGATCCAGCTGAAGGATCTGTGTAAAAAAAAAAAGAGAGAGATAATAATAATAATATAATAATATATAACAAGAAGAAGAATCCAGAAGACCTTAGCAACTCTTGGGTTCAAAAGGATTGTCATGGGAGCGCACGACAAAAAAGAAAAAGAAGAAATGACTTAAAGCAAAAAGATGTCACCAGAAGAGGACAAGAAGTCACTCAAGGAAGAATGACCACGGATTCCAAACCCATTGAAGTCCGCAAGCTTTGCCTATAAAAAGGAAGGAAGTTAGTCGAAGGAGGGCATCGGCGAAAAAACCAAGTCCACAATAACCCTCTACCAAAAATCCACCAAAAAACCCAGAGTGCTTTGTAACATAGAAGATAGGGCAGAAGAGGGAGATATCCTTCTCAACCCCAGTATTGTAAGTTTTTCTTCTGTAAGCCTATGTGCTACGTATTATGTATTATACATGTTGCTATGGTTTATGCATGTTTAATAAGATAAGTCTTTCCAGTTCCCATCCTATCTATCTTGTGTCAATTAATTTTCAAATTAAAAAAAAAAATTGGTCTTTAAAAGAAATTGGTCTTGAAAGTGGTATCAGAGCCAAAACTTGATTTTTAAGGGATTTGCTTGTATGAACAGTACTTTATGAACAGTACCGGCCGGTGAACAGTGCTTTTGAGACCTTGTAGTCGCGTTGTCCACACTCTCTTCTAAGGTTCAGTAGAGTTAGGGACGTAATACGTCGTTGACTGGTTCCCTTGCACTCCCTCATGGCCAATCTTTTCCGATCCCTTATATCATGGGTACATGAAGCCTCCACTTCTACGGATGGAGCCTCCACCTCTAGAACATCGAATTCCCCTGCCATTAGGACTATGTCCATTAAAAACATGCAACAGATAAATTACGAGTATAGAACAATCTGTCAGTAATTGGAAGATCCCTAAAGTCCCATTCAACGAGATTTATGTTTGTAACACCTTTAGTCTTAAAACAGACTATTATATCAAGACTATTGAAAGAACTATTCCTTTGACTGATGGGCATGAGAATTTCCACCTTATATCCCAAAACGAAATAGACAGGATAAGGGCAAAACCCCAATATCACTATCTTCACATTGGATTAGTGCAGGTATCAGTAGATGCCCTAGTTCGAGAAAACTTGAATACTGCAGTTTTAGTTTGTCTCCAAGACAATAGGCATCTAAGATTTGCCGATTCTGTTCTAGGGATAGTTGAATCCAGCTTAAGTAAAGGACCGATATTTTTTAATGCCTTTCCTAATTTCCCTGTGTCCTTAGATGATCCCAACATTTTGGATGCTTTAGTCCTGAGAATCCAGACTAATGGTTTCAGCCTTAATAATGGCACTTTAAATATAAACCTTAGTTATAGAGTTTATTTCAAGGTCATGAACACTTTATCCCCTAAAAGCAGGGTCTCAAATATTAAAGGTATTACTACATTGCTTCAGACAAACCCAAAGAATAACTCTTTTATCCCTAAAACTTTAAAATGGGATGAGATCAGACTGCCAAATTCCTGGACCCTTGAAAATGCTCAACCTGATAAGCCCCTGGAAAACTCAGACCTTAAAGAAATTCTTGAAAAGGATGGTGGTAATATTGAAATACGATTTTCTAATACTAATTGTAGTTTTCAAAGGACAAGATCTTTTAGAACTACTTCGGTAAGCAGAAGGGAAAACTTGACTCCCAGAAGACGCTCTGTTTCTGAGAGAGATAGCCAGTATTTGGCAACCCATGCCTCCTACTTTAGCCAGCCTATAGGAGTTGCATCAGCAGTTTATGAAGCTGAAACTCAAAATGAAATTCCTTCTGAATATGATCCCGCTGAGTCGGACATGCTTACTATAAGTGAGAATGATGACTATGAAATAGATAAAGAAATTATAAAAAATGATTTTTATTCATCAAAAAATAATGAGAAAAGAAAATGGTTTTTCAACACTATACCCAAAGAAGAACAAGGCCCGATTAGAGAACAGTGGTATGATCATATGAGATTTGAACGTAACACTGTATATTTCTTTGATTGGTTTGAACAAACTTATATTCCGATGTTACAAAACATGCTCGTTGATCTTCCCAAAGAAGACCATGCTATGGTCCTTGAAAAAATTGATAAATATACCACTAAATGGAGGAAGTATAACAATGAAGAGGTGGAATCTATCCATCCACCGTTTGAAAAGATTAAAGTTACAAAATCTGACATTATAGCTAGCCCTCTTAAGACTACTACTGGGATAGACCCTGGTAGTCCCTTCAAGGCAGAATATTTTATTCAGGTCATGGAACAAAATAATTTTACTAATGTTGTTTCGAGATCTATAAGTAGCCAAACTGAAAGAATAGAGAAAGCCCTCGCTGAAAACTGTATCCTTGACAATATTCATACCGAAGGTCTGCAAAATCTAAAGACCTCGGCTACTTCATCCAAAAATATAGTAAAAAAGACTGAAAAACCAATATTCATTTCTCAACAAAATCTTGAAAAAGGGATCAAGTTCAAAGAAACACACTCTGAAGAATTGCTGTTTAAATTATCTGAAAGACCGAAAAAATTATCCATTAATAACCTCAATGATGAGTCCTCTTGTGAAGAGAACTCTCAAGAAGACAGTGTTATATTTGTGTCACTTTTAACCTACTGGTAACCGTTGGAGCGTTCTGACAGTTTTTTGTTTTTTCGGTTTTCGATCGAAACCGCTAATTTTTTTGGACTGTTAGCTATCGTCCTGAGTTAGAGGACTCCGATTGGAAATCTAACTGCATATTTGGTGTCCTGGTGCCATTTTAGGCCTCTCACGAAAATTTCATCGAATTCCGGCAACGTTTCCAAAATTTCACAGTTCCGGGGCGTATCCGGGTTTTTAAGTCACTTGCTATATATAGTGAGATCTAATATTTGATGGGCACTATTCATCATCCCTACCAAATTGCTTCTCTCTCTCCCCTCTCTCTATTTCTCACTTTTGAAGCCCTTAGACCCCTCAAACCCAAAAACCTAAAGCATAGGAAGTGTAGATCGGGTCCCGATCTACACCCCGGTGCTTTCAAATCCGAATTCCGGTGAGTTTTGCCCCTCCATCCGCCCTCTCTTCTCCTCAGATCCGAGCCATTTCGGAGGTGGGAGTAGATCTCGGTGTTGGAAGCCTTTTGGGAGAGGTTTCGGTGCGCGGAGAGCAACTGAACATCTCTTCCTCCCCTTGGTAAGCCCTCTTTCTCTCTTTTTCATGCTTAGATGTATGTTAGGAGGGTGGAAATGAGGTTGGGTGGTGGTCGGAGGCGGTGGGTGGCCGTCGGAGGGCTGGGGTGGTGGTCGGAGGCCAGGGGTGGCCGGAGGTGGGTGGTAGAGGAGCTCGGGCATGTGGGCTGGCAGTCCCGGGCAGCAGGCAGCACAGGCAGGCGCAGCTGGCGAGCAGCGACAGGGCGCGGGCGTGCGCTCGGGTTGGCGCTGGGCGTGCTGGGCGCGCAGGGAAGACTAGCTCGGGTAGGCTGGGAGCAGGTGCACCAGTTTGCCGGGCCCGCGAGCGCGTGCGCGCGGGTGCGCGCGCGGGCGGGCGCTCGGGGGGTGCAGGGGGAGGTCTGCGGAGTAGGATGGCTGTGGGTTGTGCGAGCAGGGCGGGCCGGCTGGGCAGGCCATGCTCGGGCAGCTGGCAGGGGGCGCTCGGGCATCAGGCGGGCAGTGCCCAGGCGTGCAGGCGAGCGGTGCTCGGGCCACTCGGCGATGCGCGTGGGCAGCAGCGCGGGCAGGCTGGCAGGCGCGTTGAGCGCGTGCTGCCAGGCGCGCTGGGCACGTGTTGCGCGGGCGTGCGCGTGGACGCTGGGTGAGGGTCCAGGGTGCTGGGCGCTGAGCGTCGGGCGCTGGGTCGCGGATACTGGGTGCTGGGCGAAGGTGCTGAGCGCTGGGCACTGCAGAGATGCATGCGCGCGGGGCGCTGGGCAGAGGCAGGCGTGCGCGTGGGTAGAGGCTGGTGGTGCGCGCGGAGTGCGCGCGGGTAGAGGTTGGCGGTGCGCGCGGAGCGAGGCGCTGGGCGCGCGGGGCGTGCGCTGTGCTCGCGGGTCAGCGCGGGGTGTGCGGGGTGCGCGCGGGCTGCTGCGGCGGGGCATAGTGGGCGCGTGGCGCACCGGGTGGCTCGGCTGCGGGTCTAGGCGTGCGGGCAGGGGCCCGGCGGTGCGCCTGGGCGCGCGGGCTGAGGCGCGGCGGCGCATCCGGGGGCGGTGGCCGTGCGGGTGGTTGCCGGTGGGTTCGGGAGTGAGTCGGGATGCTCGGATACGTGTGCGTACGGGCCGTATGTACGTTATCCGAGTGTTGGGTATTTTAGAGTATTTTGGATGTATTTATGGATTTTTACTCACCAAGTTGTTACCCTGTCTTGCAGATCTCGACGGACGGTCGCGCGTCTACCCGATCTCCGGTGAGTGGGACAATCCAACCCAGTAGGGAGGCGCTACATGCACTTGGGCGTGTACCGTCCTCCCCTGGGGCACCATAGTAAATATTAACCTATTTAATATGAAAAGCTATGAAAGCATGATAATCTGTAGTATGCATGCCACCCTAGATTTGTATGCTAGAGACTTATACCCTTAGGACCCGTATAAGATCCATGCACCCTGTTATCATGTTTCCATGCTAGGAAAGCCCCGACCGATGCATGTTCCCATTTAGTTTAATTTATTTAAATAAAATGCGAGCATGTGATTATTAGCCTGTATTAGCGAATATCATAGGGGAGGGGCCTTGCGAGGACAGCGGTGAGACCCGGGCTAGGGTACTCCGTGTTCCTTGTTTGGTTGTCGGGATGTCCTATATCGGGACCTCACACTGTCCTCCCAAGGATTCTTTCCCCGTTAATATTCCAACCTTGTTATAACTATTATGCATGTTCCCCGCATCTTGGTTATGCGCCCTGGAGGAATTCTGAAGAATTCATGACACCAGAGTTGTTAGGATGTGTTGTCTGCGGATCCGAGTGGATCATATGCGATGGATAGGCTATTCTGTTCCCTTCGTTGGATCCATGTAGAGACTACCCCGGCGTTGGAAAGGTCGTCCCGTGCAGGGGCTCCCATCAGTAGGCGCCTCCTGATCTGGTAGAAGGACTGCGCTGAATGTGGGAGTGGCCAAACGACCTACGGAGTGGGGAGAGACTATCGGTGGACCAAGGGTGACCAACAGCCTAGTCAGTCCCAAGAGCCTAGGTCACCTATTGAGGGTGAGGGTGAGGGTATGGTGGGCCGGCGATGTGGCGACCCACTGGATTGTAAGTCCCAATATCCTTGGTCACCCATTGAGGGTGAGGGTGAGGGTGTAGCGGGTTGGCGGTAGCGACCCGCTGGTTTTGTGTAATTAGTCCCAACATCCTTGGTCACCTCGTGAGGGTGAGGGTGAGGGTGAGGGTGAGGATATGGTGGTTCGGCGATGTGACGAACCCCCGGATTTGTGTTGTTTATGCCACTTTGAGGCTTGAGTAATGTGATTGTGGATTAATAATATCTGGTTGTGATTAATATAAGCTGTGATGCATGGGTTGTGTTGTTCACTGAGCGTGTGGCTCACCCCTCGCATAATATTTTTCTCCAGAGTCATCTGAGTTGGATCTGGAGGAGGAGCTCCCCGAGGGACTTCATCAGTAGCGGAGTAGCGCCACGTCCCGCGAGTATTAGAGGCTATCAGCATCCCTTTTGATTGTATGTATTATATTCCGTGCTTGGGCACGTGTTTGTGTATTATTTGGATGTCTTTGTATATATTGGCTCTCACAGGACAGTTGATTATGTATCGAGTCTGTAATATGTTTTTGGATTACAGATTCAGTCTTTTAGCTTTCGCAATTGGTGTATATATCATGTCAGCCCTGCTTTTATTTGTGTAGTCATTTTTAGCTGTTGTGTGAGTATGTTATTGAACTCCTGTTACTGATATCATATATACACTTGTCGCGTCCCGGGGTCGGCCGGCCCTGGGGCGTGATAGACAGTGAGAGTGGAAGCATGCCTGAAAACTCTCCTGATCATTCTGATATTGAAATCAATAAGCTAGGGACTATAACTCAGACCTCGAGAACAAAAAACTTCTATAGGAGACCAACCCCAGTTGATGTTCAAATAGAAGAAAATAATGATATTACTCTTACAACCTTCTATGATGGAAAATCTCTTGTTGAATGGAATCTTGATGGCATGTCTGAATATCAAATCAGCCAATTATGTCATTCTATGCTTATTTATGCTAATGCCTGTAGGATACAGGGTAATAGTGATAAACATATAACTGATATGATAACCACATCTTTCATGGGCCAATTAAGAGGCTGGTGGGATAACTTCATTACCCCTGAGCAAAGACGTGCTATTTATACAGCTGTAAAAGTAGATCCCAATGGGAGATCTAAGCCTGATATTGTCACTACACTAGTTCTCACTATATTTAAACATTTTGTTGGCAGCCATAGTGACACTGCTGACAGGATTAGAGAACAACTTATAAATCTTAGGTGTCCAACCTTATCTGATTTTAGATGGTATAAGGACACATTTTTATCACAAATTTATAGGATAGACAATTCAAACAATGACTTTTGGAAAGAAAAGTTTATCTCTGGGCTACCCAAGCTCTTCGCTGAAAGGGTTAGAAACAGCCTTCGTCAAGAATATGGGGGACACATCCCTTACTCCGTCATAACATTCGGAGAGCTTATACAAAAAATAAACCTGATAGGTCTGGCCCTTTGCAATGATCTGAAGATAAAGAATCAGCTCAAAAATCAACATTTGACTTCCAAGAGAGAACTTGGAGACTTCTGCTACTAGTTCAGGTATCAGAAGGAAGACATTAAGAGTCCTTCTAGATCTCGGAAAAGGAATACCAAACATTCTTATAATAAAAGACCTCCTGAGAGAAGATATTATAACTCAAATAGAACTCCTGTTCAAAAACCCAGAAAGCGGTTCCCCAAAAAGAAACCCAGCACCTCTAGTCCTCCTACCTGCTTCAAATGCAAGCAGAAAGGACATTATGCCAATAAATGCTTTAATAGAAAAACGAAAAATAAAGAATCTATACAAAACTTAGAAGAACAGAATTCTGAGTCTGAAAACTGTGGCTGTGACTGTTGTGATCTTGAATCCTATGATTCATCCTCAGACACAGATGGCCTGATGGTCCTTTCAGTCCAAGAACAGTTCGTTTTAGATACTATTGATTCTATTGAGAATCCTGTCGAAAAGAAACGACAATTAGAAAAATATATCAGTTTAATAAAAACCCCTATCAGTCAGACTCAAGAAGATAATAAAGAAAAATACTCTTATAAAGAGGTAATTCAAATATTAGAATCTGAAAAGCCCAAAAGGGTGACTATAGGGGAATTAAGAAAAGAACAAATTGATATGAAAAAAGAAATCAAGGACCTTAGAGACAGGGTTACATACCTTGAAGCCATCCCAAAATTAAGGAAAAACACTGAAAATGAAGAACCTATCGGAGAGCAACCTGAAGAAGAAGAAGAATTTATTAGCTCTCTCGAAAGATATACAAAACAAAAATGGAATGTTGAAGTCATGCTAAAAATTAAGACCTTTTCTTTAAAGTACAAGGCCCTTATTGACACAGGGGTAGATATGAACTGCATAAGGGAAGGATTGATCCCTTCAAGATACTTTGAAAAGACTACCCATGGTATAAACACTGCCAATGGGGAGAGCCTAAAGATTAATTATAAGATACCAGATGTCCATATTTGTAATAAAGGATCATGTTTAAAGACATCGTTCCTTTTAGTAAAAGATCTTCGTCAGGGTGTCATCCTAGGAACCCCCTTCATAAATATGATAAAGCCCTTCTCGGTTGATACTGAAGGCATCCATGCCACCCAAAATGGGAAAAATATTTTATACAAATTTTGTACTACACCAAAGTTATCTTTTCTCAACCAGCTTAGGCAGGCCTTAGAATACAAAGAAAAGTTTATTAATGAACTCTCTGAAGAGATCAGGTTTCAGAAGACATCCGAGCAAATCAGTAGTCCTATTTTCCAAAAGAAGGTCTCTGATTTTCAAAAGACTATTGAAAATGAGGCCTGTTCAGATCTACCCTCTGCCTTCTGGCATAGGAAAAAGCATATGGTAAGCCTACCATACATCAAAGACTTTAATGAAGAAAACATCCCCACAAAAGCCAGGCCCATCCAAATGAATAATAGGCTCCTTGAGATCTGCAAAGAGGAAATATCCCAACTACTTGCAAAAAACCTTATTAGGAAGAGCTCCTCACCTTGGAGCTGTGCAGCTTTCTATGTAGAAAAAGCCGCAGAGTTAGAGAGGGGAGTACTGTCACGCCCCAAGGCCGGCCGACTCCGGGACGCGACAGGTGTATATATGATATCAGTAACAAGAGTTCAATAACATACTCACACAACAACTAAAATGACAACACAGACAAAAGCAGGGCTGACATGATATACACACCAAATGCGGAAGCTAAAAGACTGAATCTGTAATCAAAACATACTACAGACTCGATACATAATCATATGTTCTGTGAGAGCCAATATATACAAAGACATCCAAATAATACACAAACGCGTGCCCAAGCACGGAAAATAATACATACAAGCACAAGGGATGCTGATAGCCTCTGATACTCGCGGGACGTGGCGCTACTCCGCTACTGATGAAGTCCCTCGGGGAGCTCCTCCTCCAGATCCGACTCAGATGACACTGGAGAAAAATATTATGCGAGGGGTGAGCCACACGCTCAGTGAGCAGCACAACCCATGCATCACAATTTATATTAACCAAAACCAGTTATCATTAATCCACAAACACATTGCACAAGCCAAAAAATGGCAACAACTCCGCAATCCAGTGGGTCGCTACCGCCAACCCACTACACCCTCACCCTCACCCTCACTGGGTGACCAAGGATATTGGGACTAACTACACCAATCCAGCAAGTCGCTATCGCCAACCTACTACACCCTCACCCTCACCCCTCAACAGGAGTGACAAAGGATATTGGGACTTACAATCCAGTGGGTCGCCACATCGCCGGCCCACCATACCCTCACCCTCACCCTCAATAGGTGACCTAGGCTCTTGGGACTGACTAGGCTGTTGGTCACCCTTGGTCCACGGATAGTCTCTCCCCACTCCGTAGGTCGTTTTGGCCACTCCCACGTTCGGCGCAGTCCTTCTACCAAATCAGGAGGCGCCTACTGATGGAAGCCCCTGCACGGGACAACCTTTCCAACGCCAGGGTAGTCTCTAAAGGATCCATTGAAGGGAACAGAACAGCCTATCCATCGCATATGATCCACTCGGATCCGCAGACATCACCTCCTATCAACTCTAATGTCCTGAATTCCTCAGAATTCCTCCAGGGCGCATAACCAAGATGCGGGGAACATGCATAAAATTTATAACAAGGTTGGAATATTAACAGGGAAAGAATCCTTGGGAGGGCAGCGTGAGGTCCCGATATAGGACATCCCGACAACCAAACAAGGAACACGGAGTACCCTAGCCCGGGTCTCACCGCTATCCTCGCGAGGCCCCTCCCCTATAATATTCACTAACCCAGGCTAATAATCACATGCTCGCATTTTATTTAAATAAATAAACTAAATGGGAACATGCATCAGTCGGGGCTTTCCTAGCATGGAAACATGATAACAGGGTGCATAGCTCTGATACGGGTCCTAAGGGTATAAGTCCATAGGACACAAATCTAGGGTGGCATGCATACTACAGATTATCATGCTTTTCATATTAAACAGGTTAATATTTACTATGGTGTCCCAAGGGAGGACGGTACACGCCCAAGTGCATGTAACGCCTCCCTACCGGGTTGGATCGTCCCACTCACCGAAGATCGGGTCGTCGCGCGACCGCCCGTCAAGATCTGCAAGACAGACATTTATATGGTGAGTAAAAATCCACAACTACTGCTAAACACACAAAAATACACAAAACCCAAAATCAAACACCCAACACTCGGGCAAACGTGCATACGACCCGCACGCACGCTAGCCCGAGCACTCCGACAACCACCCGCACGGCCACCTGACCGCCCGGGTGCACCGCCGCGCCTCAGCCCACGCACCCCGCGCCTCGCCGGGCCCCTGCCCACCGCCTGGACACGACGCCGAACCTCCCTGGTGCACCGCGCGCCCCTTGCGCCCCAGCGCAGCCGCCCGCGCACACCCCGCACGCCTCGTGCCGGCCCGCGAGCACCCCGCACGCCCCGCGCGCAGCGCCTCGCCCCGCGCGCACCTCCAGCCCCTATCCGCGCGCACTCCGCGCGCACCTACCAGCCTCTACCCGCGCGCACCACGCGCGCACCACCCGCTCGCACCCACTACACCCCCACGCCTGCGCCCAGCACGCCTCCGCCTCTGCCCTCCACACCGCGCGCACGCCTGCCTCAGCCCAGCGGCCCGTGCGCATGCACCTCTGCGGTGCCCAGTGCCCAGCGCCCCTGCGCCCAGCGCTAAGCACCCTCGCCCAGCACACCCGGTATCCACGACCAGCTCCCAGCGCTCAGCGCCCAGCACCCGGGACCCTCACCCAGCGCCCACGCGCACGCCCGCGCAACACATGCCCAGCGCGCCTTGCAGCACGTCCCCAACGCGCCTGCCAGCCTACCCGCGCTGCTGCCCGCGCTGCCTGCCTGCGCGCATCGCCGAGTGGCCCGAGCACCGTTCGCCTGCACGCCCGGCACTGCTCGCCTGATGCCCGAGCACCTCCTGCCCTACTCGCCTGCGCACCCAGCCTGCTAGCCCGGCCTGCCCGTGCGCACAGCCCAGCCATCCTACCCGAGCTAGCCCTGCCAGTCTCCCCTGCACGCCTAGCACCCAGCACGCCCAGCGCCAACCCGAGCGCACGCCCGCGCGCACGTCCGCGCGCACGCGCGCGCGCACCCTGCCGCTGCACGACCGCTGCGCCTGCCTGGGTGCTGCCTGTGCTGCCTGCTGCCCGGAACTGCCAGCCTCCATACCCGAGCACCTCCACCACCCATCCCCGGCCACCAATGGCCTCCGACCACCACCACAGCCCTCCGACGGCCACCCACCGCCGCCGACCGCCTCCCAACCTCATTTCCACCCTCCTAACATACATCTAAGCATAAAGGAGAAGAAAGAGGGCTTACCGAGGGGAAGAAGGGAAATCCGGTTGCTCTCCGCGCACCGAAACCTCTCCCAAAGGGCTTCCAACGCCCGGATCTACTCCCACCTCCGAGATGGGCCAAAACAGAGGAGAAGAGAGGGGGGATGGAGGGGCAAAACTCGCCGGAATCGGGATTTGAAAGCACCGGGGTGTAGATCGGGACCCGATCTACACTTCCTAGGTTTTAGGTTTTAAGCTTTGAGGGGTCTAGGGGGCTCAAAAGGGAGAAAAATGGAGAAGAGGAGAGAGGGAGCTCAAGGAAGGAGATGATGAATAGTGCCCATCTAATTTTAGATTCCATTTATATAGCGAGCGACTTAAAAACCACATACGCCCCGGAACTGTGAAATTTTGGAAATGTTACCGGAATTCAATGAAATTTTTGTGAGAGGCCTAAAATGGCAGCAGGACACCAAATATGCAGTTAGATTTCCAATCGGAGTCCTCTAACTCAGGACGATAGCTAACAGTCTAAAAATTAGCGGTTCCGATCGAAAACCGAAAAAAAAAATGAAAAACTGCCAGAACGCTCCAACGGTTACCAGCAGGTTAAAAGTGACACATATATAACAAGTACCAAGACTTGTCATAAATTATAAGCCATTAAATAAAGTACTCCAGTGGATCAGGTATCCTATCCCCAATAAGCAAGATCTGATCAAAAGGGTCTATAATTCCAAAAAAATTTCTAAGTTTGACCTTAAATCAGGATTCTGGCAAATCCAGATAAAAGAAGAAGATAGATACAAGACTGCATTTACAGTGCCATTTGGGCATTATGAGTGGAATGTTTTACCTTTTGGGCTAAAAAATGCACCCTCGGAATTTCAAAACATAATGAATGAAATATTTAATCCTTATGAATCTTTTTCCATTGTCTATATTGATGACGTATTAATATTTTCTGAGAACATAGATAAACATTGGAAACATCTAAATATCTTTCTTAAAATAGTAAAACAAAATGTCTTGGTAGTATCAGCCAAGAAGGTAAAACTCTTCCAGACCACAGTTCAATTTCTAGGATATAAAATCTCCGAAAATGATATTACACCCATAAAAAGGGTAATAGATTTTGCAGACAAATTCCCGGATGACATGAAAGATAAAAAACAACTTCAAAGGTTTCTTTTTTGTCTCAACTATGTCTCAGACTTTTATAAAAATGTAGCCTTGGACAGAAAGCTTTTGTCCAACAGACTAAAGAAAAATCCTACACCTTGGACCATAGAATATACCCATGCAGTCCAAAGGATTAAAGGGAAAGTAAAGCAGTTGCCATGCTTGAATATAGCAAGCCCCAATGCACCAAAAATCATAGAAACTTATGCCTCCACATAGGATATGGAGGAATACTAAAACAAAGGATTGACAACAAAAAACAATTAGTAAGATTTACTTCAGGGACATGGAATGAAGCTCAAAGAAAATATTCCACAATAAAAAAGGAGATCCTTGCCATAGTTAATTGCATAACCAAATTCCAAGGGGACATTTTAAACCAAAAGTTCCTCTTAAGGATAGATTGTAGCTCAGCAAAATATGTACTTGAAAAAGATGTAAAAAATCTTGCATCAAAACAAATTTTTGCTAGATGGCAAGCATTATTAGGAATTTATGATTTTGACATAGAATACATTAAAGGAGACTTTAATAGTCTTCCTGATTATCTCTCGCGTGAATTCTTGCAGGGAAATGGACCAAAAGAAGAAGGCAAAGATCCTTCCACAAAGGACCCTAAAAATTGAGAGCTCATGTAAACCTCATAAAGCCAGAGGTTAAGGAAGAAAATCTCTTTGAAAATCAAAATCAATTTGCCGTACTTGCTGAAATAGCTTCGCCAGAATCACAAAGCAATTATGAACTCAAAACTTCTATGCCACTATCCTGTATTGAGAAATCTGAAGTAGACAAAGAGATAATAGAACTTATCAAGATATACTGTTTTAAAGATGACCATTCTGATACTGGTTATCATTTTTATATCCCTGAAATGATAGGGAAAAATCCTGATTATTATGAAAATATCCTTTTAGAAACGAACAGTGCCAGAATTGTGCACCACTATAAAAATAAAAGCACCTTAGAGATCTCATACTCTAAACTATGCATCCAGAAGATATTAACCTTAAAAGACGGGGACAAGAACCCCAATGCTTCTAGGCGATTCCAAAAATCAATTATCAGACCCAATTACTATAACT
The DNA here is from genome assembly GCA_030737835.1 of Acorus gramineus. Lineage (NCBI taxonomy): Eukaryota > Viridiplantae > Streptophyta > Magnoliopsida > Acorales > Acoraceae > Acorus > Acorus gramineus. Next base: position 18,761,121 of record CM060856.1, on the reverse strand, counting down.
ATTGGGATTATTAGAAAGCTTGGGAAAATGCACTATTAGTTCAAAATTGTGTCTTAAAACATTCTTGGTTTATCCATTTTGTCTACCAAGCTAAAATTCCAACTTGGTTTTACTCCTGGTGGCAAGTATTTGATGCTAATTGAAAAAATTTACCAGAACGTATCCAAACTCATATGGAACAGGAAGAATTAAACCCACAAAATAATATTGATTTATTAAAATATCACAATCAGACAGGGATACCATGGATCCTCCAATGGGATTTTCAGATAGAAAAAAAATTTCCTCCTCACCTCAAGAGGGACGTGTACACGAAATGGTGGGTTAAATATGACCCACAGAAAATTTTATCTGGTTATAAATTACCAATTTATGGAAGACCACGAGAAGATAGTTATGAGACTATCAAAGCAAGCCTTATTGGAGAATACACTAAAAGATTCCCAAATTTGAGCCAGGAATCCATTGAATTAAAGGCATATGAGCACATGTTTAAGATGTTCAAAGGAGACAAGCCCACAACAACAATGGCAACCAGCTCTCGAGGTCCGGGAGGGACTCAACAAGGGTTAGAAGATGACTCTCAAAGGCCAGAAGATTGTGATTCTCAGAATACGGACAATGACTCCCAAGGGCTTGAAAACATACCCTCAGATTTTCCTGAAGACGAGTTTGATCCAGCTGAAGGATCTGTGTAAAAAAAAAAAAGAGAGAGAGAAAATAATAAATAATAATATATAACAGGAAGAAGAATCCAGAAGACCCCAGCAACTCACGGGTTCAAAAGGATTGTCATGGGAGCGCACGACAAAAATGAGAAAGAAGAAATGACTTAAAGCAAAAAGATGTCACCAGAAGAGGACAAGAAGTCACTCAAGGAAGAATGACCACGGATTCCAAACCCATTGAAGTCCGCAAGCTTTGCCTATAAAAAGGAAGGAAGTTAGTCGAAGGAGGGCATCGGCGAAAAAACCAAGTCCACAATAACCCTCTACCAAAAATCCACAAAAAAACCCAGAGTGCTTTGTAACATAGAAGATAGGGCAGAAGAGGGAGATATCCTTCTCAACCCCAGTATTGTAAGTTATTCTTCTGTAAGCCTATGTGCTACGTATTATGTATTATACATGTTGCTATGTAATATGTTTTATGCATGTTTAATAAGATAAGTCTTTCCAGTTCCCATCCTATCTATCTTATGTCAATTAATTTTCAAATTAAAAAAAAAAAAATTGGTCTTTAAAAGATATTGGTCTTGAAAGTGGTATCAGAGCCAAAACTTGATTTTTAAGGGATTTGCTTGTATGAACAGTACTTTATGAACAGTACCGGCCGGTGAACAGTGCTTTTGAGACCTTGTAGTCGCGTTGTCCACACTCTCTTCTAAGGTTCAGTAGAGTTAGGGACGTAATACGTCGTTGACTGGTTCCCTTGCACTCCCTCATGGCCAATCTTTTCCGATCCCTTATATCATGGGTACATGAAGCCTCCACTTCTACGGATGGAGCCTCCACCTCTAGAACATCGAATTCCCCTGCCATTAGGACTATGTCCATTAAAAACATGCAACAGATAAATTACGAGAGTATAGAACAATCTGTCAGTAATTGGAAGATCCCTAAAGTCCCATTCAACGAGATTTATGTTTGTAACACCTTTAGTCTTAAAACAGACTATTATATCAAGACTATTGAAAGAACTATTCCTTTGACTGATGGGCATGAGAATTTCCACCTTAGTTTGTCTCCAAGACAATAGGCATCTAAGATTTGCCGATTCTGTTCTAGGGATAGTTGAATCCAGCTTAAGTAAAGGACCGATATTTTTTAATGCCTTTCCTAATTTCTCTGTGTCCTTAGATGATCCCAACATTTTGGATGCTTTAGTCCTGAGAATCCAGACTAATGGTTTCAACCTTAATAATGGCACTTTAAATATAAACCTTAGTTATAGAGTTTATTTCAAGGTCATGAACACTTTATCCCCTAAAAGCAGGGTCTCAGATATTAAAGGTATTACTACATTGCTTCAGACAAACCCAAAGAATAACTCTTTTATCCCTAAAACTTTAAAATGGGATGAGATCAGACTGCCAAATTCCTGGACCCTTGAAAATGCTCAACCTGATAAGCCCCTGGAAAACTCAGACCTTAAAGAAATTCTTGAAAAGGATGGTGGTAATATTGAAATACGATTTTCTAATACTAATTGTAGTTTTCAAAGGACAAGATCTTTTAGAACTACTCCGGTAAGCAGAAGGGAAAACTTGACTCCCAGAAGACGCTCTGTTTCTGAGAGAGATAGCCAGTATTTGGCAACCCATGCCTCCTACTTTAGCCAGCCTATAGGAGTTGCATCAGCAGTTTATGAAGCTGAAACTCAAAATGAAATTCCTTCTGATTATGATCCCGCTGAGTCGGACATGCTTACTATAAGTGAGAATGATGACTATGAAATAAATAAAGAAATTATAAAAAATGATTTTTATTCATCAAAAAATAATGAGAAAAGAAAATGCATTTTCAACACTATACCCAAAGAAGAACAAGGCCCGATTAGAGAACAGTGGTATGATCATATGAGATTTGAACGTAGCACTGTATATTTCTTTGATTGGTTTGAACAAACTTATATTCCGATATTACAAAACATGCTCGTTGATCTTCCCAAAGAAGACCATGCTATGGTCCTTGAAAAAATTGATAAATATACTACTAAATTAATGGCACTTTAAATATAAACCTTAGTTATAGAGTTTATTTCAAGGTCATGAACACTTTATCCCCTAAAAGCAGGGTCTCAGATATTAAAGGTATTACTACATTGCTTCAGACAAACCCAAAGAATAACTCTTTCATCCCTAAAACTTTAAAATGGGATGAGATCAGACTGTCAAATTCCTTTAGCAGTGTCACTATGGCTGCTAACAAAATGTTTAAATATAGTGAGAACTAGTGTAGTGACAATATCAGGCTCAGATCTTCCATTGGGATCTACTTTTACAACTGTATAAATAGCACGTCTTTGCTCAGGGGTAATGAAGGGATCAAGTTTAAAGATATACCAGATGTAACATTTCACAATCAAGCATCCTCTCGAAGTGAAAAGCAGTGCCTCACCAACCCACTTAGACTGCACAAAAGCACTCTTTTGGAATGAGAAATCACCAGCTGAAGCTGATAGACTTGTAGTGCAGATTGTCTGCTAGACCAGACGAACAGATCGCCGCAACATGATGTCGCATCTCCGTTGGGCCGCTCACCTTGACTCCGACTCTCGCCTCCTTCAGTTCCAACAACATCTCTGGAACAACCAAAACATCACATATTGATAACCAAAACACCCGATGTGGGATCCAATTCTGGAATTCATTTGTTTTTTTTCTCAAATATTGAATTTTGTGTGTTTCAGAGCGCGTCAAATCGATTCCACGCGTGGCTAGTGTAATAACTTAGAATCAGTTTGATAACTCTAATTCAAAAATAGAACTTATTCTCAAGAATTCAATCATGATAGATTAGTGGAGAAGAAATTAATTTTATCTAGAATGTCTGTAGAAAAAAGATACGAAAATGTAGAATGAGAATTAATGAATGCCAAACTGGCTCTTACTCTGGAGATTAGGCCTTCCACCGTAGTGCAAGGTGGTGGCCTGGACGAGGGACTGATGAGGGATGCCCTCGAGCTCGCTCTCCGTGTTGTAGAACCACGATCCCGGGGACGTCGTCGACGTTGGCACGTCCATGCTTTGGATCTGGTTGGTCTCTCTACCATTCTTCCTCTTGTTCCACTGGACCGCGATCCCACCGGTCACAGCCACGCAGACGCACACGAATAGCACAATCAACATATCTCTCGACGAGGATGAGTAGACCTTATTTGTGTTGTTGTCGATTGGGTATATGTAGTAGCGGTAAGTGATGCCCAAAAGCAAGAGGAAGGCCACGAAGGAGGCGGAGATGATCGCACTGAGCCAGAGCCAGCCGTTTGGACCAAGAACAGGTGAGACGGGCACGTCGGATGTGTAGGACTTGAAGCAGACAGTGTTGATGAGCTTCTGTTGGTCGGACTCCGGACTAGCTTTCTCCCTCGTGATGAAGGCCTCCACTTTGAGCTGGAGTTGCGATGTTTCGGATGGCACACCGGAGACGGGGATGAGGAGATCGAGCATGGTGAGGTCTAGGGAGTTATTGAAGGCACTGATGAGGAGGATGTTTGGTGTCGGTGCGCTCTGGCCGCTGGCGATGGTGCTTCGGAACATAAACTCTCTGATGATGGAGATGAATGGAGTGATGCCGCTGCCTCCACTAATCATCACTAGTGTGTCATATCTGTGTATTAACAATTTGTATCAGAGTGATCTGAGTATTAACAACTGGTATCAGAGCGAGAGAGTGATCTGGGCACGCACCTTGGGAAGGAAACCGATGTAGGGCCATATGGTCCCTCAATGGAGACATTGAGATGATCGAGAGAGGGCGACGATAGTTGTTGGTAGAGCTTTTGTGTCCAACTTCCTTCCTTTTTAATTACCACGCTTAGAGTCTCAGGCTCCAAGTTGCTGTTGGATGTCACTGTGTATGGGTGCCATTGGAGCTTGGAAACACTAGGGACATTCATAAAAATGGTGCTCATGGTGGAATAACTAAAGCCTGAAAAGAAAATTCATCATAAACATATGTCTAGTATGCCAACGCTGTGAATCACCATCAAAAAAGAAAAACCAACCCCGGCTCTTGGAGAAGTTCAATTCAATGGCTTCACAAGGTAGTAGCCGTGCTGAGACTAGCCTGACATTTTGCCTGGACTGTAAGAAGCGGAGATAGCGATCAATCAAGTAGAGGTAGATGCCAGGGAGGATCAGACTAAAGTAGTTGATCCCCACATGAAGCAGATAGAAGAGAAGGAAGAGGAAGTAGAGCTGGTGGGAGTAGAAGAAGATCTCGAACGTCTTCCGCCTTATGCGAGGGAATGCGGTCACCCACATAACAAGCCCAAAGAGAATCGCTAATTCCCCTGCCACGTTCGATATCCCAACGTTTGCCCATTCTATGATCTATGGAAATGATAAGTGATGCAACCAATTAATTTTCAACATGAAGAACAACCTCTATGGTGTATTGATCAAATGAATAACTGAGTCTTCCTTTACATCTTTGTTCATATGATGCGATTTAATCAGCGATAGACTGACGTGTATCCAAAATTGACACAAAATCCTCATCAAAATTGACAATATATTATACCTGTGACATCTGGTTAATGGCTGCCCACCAGATGATGTAACAGATACCGTGAAGGACGAAGAAGGCCATAGCGATGTGGCCGAGCCATGCGTGGTATTTGATGCTGCCTTCGGAGGTGAGACCGACGAGGGGCAGGAGCGACGATCCCCGTGTGACTGGGAAGAAGAGGAAAGCACAACATATGTTACCTATGAACGCGAACCGGTGACCGACGACCATAATCTTCATCTTCCACCTGTGCCAAACAATGGAAATCTGATTTAATTAGTTCAGCATGAAATACACACATGAAGATGCATGAATAAATCACTACCTCGTACTCACATTGCATACTGTTGCTTCTTGCTTTCAACGCTTTGAAAGCCAGTGCGAACATACGTCGCAAAAGACCAGATTAAGAGAGCAAGGAACATCAATGAAAAGGCAACCTCTATTGCTGAAAGGACTCCTAGAGGACCTTTCACAAGCACTGGCCTCCTCCATGGATCAAGTTTGCTGTCTTTAATTTGGCTGTGCTATTTAAAACCATACAAAAACATTAGAAATGCATATGTTATTATGAATGAGTGGAAAACGAAGGCTGTGAAATTTGCACAGACCTCTGAATTGCAATTCTTTTCTTTCGGAAGTGAAGATAGAGACACCCCAAAACAGAGATGAAAAGGATTGGGAAAGTGAACACCAAAAGTTTAAACCCTGCAACGTTTGATATAGGTATTTTAGACAAAATGAAAAGCAAACCATACATAGATGTATATCTTTCATGGATTATTATACTTCATGGTTAGACATACCTTGTGCTCCAAAATATGTAGAATCCGTGTGTGATTTGAGATTTGGTTGCCAGTTCAATTTGTAGGTGTTTGTGGGCATCATAACCCATAACATCAACCATCCCACAAAAACTAACCCCATCAATACTTTCATCACATCAGACACTTTAAACTGTGTTGCCTCCATCTCTCTCTCTCTCTCTCTCTCACACACACACACACACACACACACACACACATACAACACTTGTTTTTTTAGGTTTGGCTGAACTATGAGGGAGATGTTGCTGTGTTATTTATAGTTGCTTTGGTGAGAATACAACACAAACGGGGGATTAATGATAAGAGTTTGATGAAAATAGAAGTGTCCGATTACGAGATTTTTGGGATCGAATGGTCCATACACGATGCCACGCAAAGTATCCCAATCTACACCTAATCACTCATTAGTCTCTCTCATATATATATATATATATATATATATATATATATATATATATAGAAATATAGGTCCACCATTGGATGAATGATTCCTGAATGATCTCTTATGCCGATGAGATGCATGAGATGGACCATAACAACCATCTCATATCCCCTGTCAATCTTTTCCCATGGTCTCTTCATTATGTACATATGTTTTCACTATTTTTGCACAAGGTGTTCTTTACATCAAGGGAGACTGTACTGCAGAATTGCTATCATCTCTTCAAATTGTACTATCATTGCTCTTCATGTACCGGATGCAAGCATGTGACCGCATTGGAAGTATGCAATAAAGCTAGAATGACATGCTTGATCAATTTAAATATGGAAAGTTAAATATCTAGGTTTATTCTGGAGTTAATAATGCATATTTTTTTTAGATGAGTTCTTCCTTATTTTATATAGTTCTATCAAATTATCTTATACATTGAACTTCAGAGCACTTGACATTTTTAAACACATAGTTTGATCAGCTGAGGTCTGATGAAAGTTTGATCAATAAGGGAGAGAGTTTTAATTTAATTGCTCTTTTATATTTAATATAAAATATGTAAATGATGCTCTAACCCATGTTTGAGGTGCGGAATAAGTGAATAACACAAGAATAAAAGGATACATGAAAAGAAGAAAAAAAAAACGTTTGTTTTTGTAAGAATAAATATTTGATAATTATGCATAAATTTTGATAACTATTGCAGGGGGGTAGAATTGCTCATCGAGACTTGTAAATGCAAATGGATAAAATTACCCTTCTATGCTCGCTAAACACTCTCACACACATCTCAAAAATATATATTTATCATATCACACATATATCTCTCACACATATTCCTAAATATAAATAATTTAGATAGGGATAGAGTTTTCAATTCATTTAAAAAGACATCAACTTTTATACATCTATTATTTCAAAAAATTGCCTTTTTTTATAGATAGTTATCTATCCCGATACACACACACACACACACACACGTATGTCACACTCCAAAACCAGAGGGGAAGGTTAAAATAAAGAACAGATCCGATTATATAAACTAATAACACAAATTTGGTGCACAAAACTTTGATTGAATTATTGTCATTAAAGATTATAAAAATAATATGTAATGCACTTTGAGGGATCTATAACTTATAGGTTGGATGGTGGTTGAAAGATATACAACCCCCCCTACGCAACTGCCAAAAATTAAGTAACCATTAATAATACATTAAGTTTTTCTCATTAAATATGTTAGCTTTGAGTTTGGATAGAGATTGCTTTTGCTTTCAATACAGAATCTCATAGATGTTGGTTGCACCTCACATTCAAGTTGTCAGATTTATAAATCCAATGAGTTGATTTCCCAATGCAAAAGAATTTAAACCGGATTTGTTAATAAATTTTTGTTTTGTTAATTTAGAAGTTATTAATTGTTAAAAGAAAAAAATAATGTGATCACTTTAGTTTTAATTTGTTAAGAGAAGAAAGTTTATCATTCCCAACCATTTGTTATAGTTTCACATATCATTCATCCAAAGAGTTTGGATTTGTGTCTTGCTATCCCCAACAAATCCATGTCATGTCATCTTAGGAAAACCAACACAGATAATATTAGTTACTGTCTTATATGCAGTACGTACTCCTATTTATTGTCGTCTCACATTCTTTTATTTACTTTTAATGTATGCTACGATTCATATGATGAAACATATACTAATTTGTAATGATAAAAACATCCTTTTTTAATACATAAATGCTAATATATACCCAATGGGTTGTAAGTTTTTTTTTAATAGAGAAACGTATACCTCCTTACACAACCTAGAACTACATACATGCTTACGTACAAAGCTGCTTTAAACAACACCCTTTAATAAAATTTCCAAAAAATGCTATCATTTGTGGACTCTTTCTAACTTATGTAGTTTTACCCTATTTTCTTTCTGAAAAAAATTAGCATTAATTGGAGTTTCCATGATTTCCTTGTTTGGTTTTTGTTGTAGCATTATATAGATTTTTTTGTGATTAGGAACCCAAACATTAATTAATTGGTAAACCGATACACAAGAGCATGGAATAAGATGGGAAGGATTCAAACTCAAGATCTATGAGAGCATTCCCATAGCTTTATCCAAAGGACGAACCCCGGGTGGGTTACATATTGTGTAGTAGAACTACCGTGGTTCTTTTTCTTTCACTATGAATTCTTTGAATTTTCAGAACTAATAGAGTAATTTTATCTGCAGTTTTCATATACTTAATCCATTGCATGATAGGTTCAGTTTAATTTTATTATATTAAATTGCTAAGAAAAAATAAACATAAGAAAATAATTGGGGGGCAGCATGTAGAGACTATAAAACTTCCACCATCTTTTATTAATATATTGCTTTAAAGATATCATGGTGAATGTCTTGGAAATTTTTTTTTCCATTAATATTTTTTAGCATTATTATAAACAGTCTTTATAAACCTAGTTGGCTATCTATATATATATATATAAATTCTCATTCATAAATCGTTAAAGTAAGTGTTGCATTTTTTTTATAAACTTATATATACATTTTTAATCAAATGTTATATGCTAATTAAAAAAAAATCAGGAACTATAAATAAGAATGAAATAAGGATTGTGTGTAATATTATTCATGCTCTTATGTCACATTCATTGGTTGTTTATTGGATCGGTCCTGCTTTTAAAAATCATTATATCATTTCACTTGGTATATACCCATGGAAAGTATACACCTTATTATACTTTTGTTAGAAGGTATTAATTGTTTATTATTTGTGTGGGAGGTGAAAACGTGCTCCTCCTCGAATGGGCCGAACTCGAGAACGGTCCGGGCTTGGTTTGGGTATATCCGCGAAAAGGCGACGATGAGGGTCCGCTATGAATGGATTGATAAGGTTTGTCAAGACTGAACCTGATGTGAATCAGGCTGCCTACGTATCCTTTTCGATGGATCAAGCCATAAGTAGTTCCTTTTTTGGTTGGGGTCTCACACCGGAGGTGGTGCCATCCCAAGAACGTCCGACGATGAAGCTCAATCTCCATTAAAATGGGACTTGAAGCTTGGGTCTAGGGTTCTCTTTTTTGGTGAAGAAGAAGAAGTATCTCGCTCCCTTCTCTTAATGAAGGGGATACCCTCCTATTCATAGTGGGAGGGGGAGTGAGCTTATGATCATGGGATGAAATCCTCTTTTGACCCAACTTGAGATGGTGTGTTTGTGGCCCAATGTGATGGGCCAAGGTAGTATGGTCTTTTAAATGGATCCTAAGATGTGACAGATTTGATCTTCTACACTTTATGATTTCAAAATTATAATTATTAATATTAAATACAATAGGTTGCCCTCTTGATTTTATAAAATGCATGAACCCTGTTTCCCAAGAACATAATGACTTTCTGATTCATTGTACCATATTAGCTTTCCAATGAATGTGTTATTTTGGGTTTCCCTGATTTCATTAATTAATATGGATGCATGGACTCCATGTTGAGAAACGGATACGCAGAAGCAATCAACAAAATATGAGATTGAATACAAGAATGGAGCACCATCACACGAAGAACACAAAAAAATACGTGGTTCGACCTAGGTCTACATCCACGAGGTGTAAACAGATAATCTACTATGATAGTTGAGATACAAAAAGACCTTACAAACTCTCTCATGGGGTTACCCTCTATTGAACTCTCTCAACCTCTCTCATATGGATCTTTACATTGTTTTTGTATGTGCCAAGCCAATTTTTACCCTGAAACCCTAGGAGGATATTTATATGAATAAATAACTACTTCTCTAAGTAATCTCTCAAAAAACAAATTTGTTTCCCTGATTTTAAGAGATTCACTTTATATCTTAATTAATTAAGATCAAATCTTAATTAATTTACTGCCCACCCTAATTTGATTTCATCATGGCCATCTGATGTTGATACACCGGATCGAGACATAATCCCAACAATCTCAACCTTGGCTCGAATATCGTAAACTCTGACTTCCATGAACTCCTTGAAGATTTCTGTTGATGTCTCCACCTCGCTCTGCAAACTCCACCTGGCTAAATAACTTTTCTCCTTCTGGAAGTCTGCACTGCTGCATCTTCAAGTCAGTATCTTGACTTGATAATTAGGTGAATCTATCGCATGCTCCATGTGCTATCTGAAGAAGGATCGTCTGGAATCCATCTTGAACAAGCTACAACAAGCGTTCGCAAGCTCCAAATACCTGGACTCGCTTTTTACCTGAACCACCTGGGACGCCACCCGGATTCAGAACGCCTTCTCTGTGTTGCATCTCTGAAAAAAGATCTGGACTCCACCTTGAACAAACACACCACACGCTCGCAAGCTCCGAATCTGGACTCGCTTTTACCTGAATCACCTGGGACGCCACCCGAGTTCAGAACGCTTTCGCTATGTTGCATTGTTCCATCTTCTTCTGCACGAATTGAGCATCGGCATCATAGGCCTCGCATTGTGACTCCACGCTCTTCGTCGTGGCCGTGTCACATCTCTTGTCTTCGCTTGTGTTTTTGCACGTGATCTGCCTCCACGTGTGACCCTGCATCCTCGGCCTGCACCCGCACCTGTGCTTGTGCCTCACGCATTGCACAAGCCTCTGCCTACTAGTCCCATGAATCACCTTGAACAGAAAAAATACCTTCTACATGGATATGTATATTGATGACATCACCCATGCAAATTTCATGCAAAATCCCGGCACCCGCACCCGTGCTTGTGCCTCACGCATTGCACGAGCCTCTGCCTACTAGTCCCATGAATCACCTTGAAGAGAAAAAAATACCTTCTACGTGAATATGTATATTGATCACATCACCCATGCAAATTTCATGCAAAATCCCTCTTCTCTAGGGATTGATTTTCTTTTCTTTTCTTTTCTCCATCCACGGGTGGAAGCGATATTTTTTTTTTCTTTCGTCTGCAACATCGACATGAAACCTCCATTGTTCCATTCAAATAGGCACCTCCATTTTCTTAGTTCTTCAGATCTCATGAATAAGCACCTCTTGTATCCTAGATCTTCAGATCTTGCGAGTAGACACCTCTTGTGCCCTAAATCTTTAGATCTCGCGAATAGACACCTCTTGTGCCTTAGATCTTCAGATCTTGTGAATAGACACCTCCTGTGTCTTAGATCTTCAGATCTTATCTTTCTAGGTCGTAATCTGAAGCTCTGATACCAGTTGTTGGGGAACGGAGCGCGGAAGCCATCGATCAAAGACGAGATCATACGAAGAACACAAAAATACGTGGTTCGGCCTAGGCTTACATCCACGGGACGAAAACAGATAATCCACTATGGTAGTTGAGATACAAAAAAGCCTTATAAACTCTCTCACATGGAATTACCATTTCTTGAACCCTCTCAACCTCTCTCATATGGATCTCTACATTTTATCTGCATGTACCAAGCCAAGTTTTACACTGAAACCATAGATGACATTTATATGAATAAATAACTTTCTCTTTAAATAATCTCCTAACAAACAAATATGTTTCCCTGATTCTAGGAGATTCACTTTATGATGCAGCTTGGGCTCACACTCTTCTGCGGATCCGATCAAAGATGCAAGATCTGCAGGCTCCAACAACTCTGTTTATTCTTCACGAAGAATGTCAGGATGATGGACTTCAACATATCTGTTGATTCCTAAGAATACCAGAACGATGGACTTCTATGAATCTGCTATTCTACCAAGAACAACAAAGACAATAGTAGAATTTTAATAAAGAGAATAATCTCAAATTTTCAAATTAAATCTAATCTCTTTTAATTTTGTGTTTACAAAGTTTATTTATAGAGTCCTAACAAACTAGAATCTCAACAAATCTATAAATATCTCAAATCATCAAATCTTAACTGAATCCTAAATAAAAAAATACAAAACATATATGAATATATGTAAATATAAAAAAATTAATTAATCCTAATTATCTAGAAAAGATATGATAAACCTAACAAATAATATAAAAATTACAAATCATCAATAATTGTCAATTCGGTGGTCCTAGATCGAATGGTCCATGAATTGTGCTGCATCAATTTATATCTTAATTAAGATCAAATCTTAACTAATTACCAATTAGGTGTCCACCCTAATATGGTTTCATCATGGCCATCTGATATTGATAGACCGGATCGAGACATAATCCCAACAATCTCCGCCTTGGCTCAAAATCGATAAACTTCGACTTCCACGAACCCCTTGAAGATTTCTGTTGATGTCTCCACCTCACTCTGCAAACTCCACTTGGCTGAAGAACTTCTCTTCTTCCGGAAGTCTGCACCACTTCATCTTCAAGTCAATATCTTGACTTGGTAATTACGTGAATCTGTCGTATGCTCCATGTGAGTTTCCGAAGAAGGATCGTCTATTCACATTAAACAAGCTACACCACGCGCTCGCAAACTCCAAATATTTGGACTCGCTTTTTACCTGAACCACCTGGGACGCCACCTGGGTTCAGAACACCTTCTCTGTGCTGCGTCTCTGAAGAAGGATCTGGACTCCATTTTGAACAAGCTACACCACGCGTTTGCAAACTCTGAATACCTGGACTCACTTTTTACTTGAACCACCTGGGGCGCCACCCGAGCTCAGAATGCCTTCTCTATGTTACATTGTTCCATCTTCTTCTTCTACACAAACTTAACATTTCGTAGGCCATTTTATGCCACGCGAACTAAACATCACGTGCCTCGCGTAGGCCATTTCGCGTTTGTCGTATGCCGCCTTGCATCTTGCATCTTCGCACGTGCCTCCGCACGCCCACGGCCCGCACTCGCCCGTGGACCCGTGTCCGCAACCGTGCCACACCTTTGGCACCTCTCTGCATCGGATACGTCTCTGTATGGATCTTCATGGGTGTGGGCCCCATTTTTTTTTTTTTTTTAATTGAACCCAAGGCACACAGTGTCTCCATATGATCACCCGTGCTAAAAAAAGAAAACAATCAGAATCATTTTAATTTTCACCTGCTCTGATGATATTCCTCAGATGATTTTTTTTTTTTTTTTGTTCTTCTTCCGTGTGGATCCTCCAAACGACAAGATCATTGATGTATTCACCTCCGACAAGATCGTCGTCGAGTGGTCCACCGGTCCCCATCAAGATCGCTGAGGATATCGAGAAGATCCAGCCACGGCGTTCAACTTCCTCGACCTTTTTTTTTTTGTGGTTCTCTAACCCGCCCCGGAAATTTTTTTTTTTGGGTGGGTTGAAGAACTGGAGGGGTGGTAGTAACTGCCCCTATCAAGAAATCCGTGTGAGTACTTTTCAAATTTCGAAATACATAGCATTATGTCTACACGTCTACTTGAAAATTTCAAATGACTATTTTTAAGGATAATGTTAGATTAACTAATTTTTTTAATAGAATATTTAAATAACATCAAACTCATATTATTTTCCAGAAAATAATAATATTTGAAAAACATTATTTTTAGAACAAATAATATTATGTTAAAAATGTGTTAGAAAATTTCACATTTCAATGCATTTATTTGTGATAAAACATATCTCATACGCAATACAAACATATTTCATACACAACACACCCTTGGTAAATGACACTGTTCTAGGTGCAACCTGTTATACATGAGCGTAGATAGAAAAAAATAATAATAATAATTCAATTCTATGATATTCATCCAGTGGACTTTAGTTCACATACAATTTCTGTTGGGAATATATTGAGACGTCTAACACCAATTGCAGTAAATACTGGTTTTTTTTTTTTAAATGATACACTCTTCAAATAAAGTGCATCTTATTATATGAAATGAAGTATATACTGAGATACATTAGTACATTTTTTTAAATTAAAAAAATGATATTTTTTTATGTCATGTAATATTATAGAAACCCTATATACTTTTATAGTGCATTATATACTATATCATCATAGCATATAGGGCTACAAAACGGGCTGCAAAATGGACTGATTTTCTTTTTTTAAAAAATCACACATTCTTCAAATAAAATGCATGCTGTTATATGAAATGAAGCATATACTTAATTACATTAGTGCATTTTTTTAAGTTATGATAAATTTTTATTGTCATATATTATAGTAGAACCCTATATACTTTGATAATGCAATATAAACTACGCTATCATTACGGATGAGGCTACAAAACTCTTTCTTTTGGGTTCATTTTGGCCCATGAATATCTAGTAATAGTAGTCATCTAACACTATATGTTAAGGAGTTGTAATTGTAACCTATTAAAGAGACAAAGGGCATTGATACATTCATTTCGTTTTGCATTCTCGTTTATAGTCCCCACATCACTACCCATTTATAGTAGTCATGTTTGTAATCATCACGTCACTAAAATAGTTTATACTCCACTATGTCAGTATATATTTTATTACGAAAGAATAAAAATATGTTAATTCAATTGATACATATATATACTTCTTCTTTAATAAAACACACACACACACACACATATGATGTAGCGTAGGATTACGCTTTTATGTTGATCTGATCAACCTTCATGGATGGAGATTTGCAAACTCCAACGATGTTGTTGATTCCCGAATAATAGCAGGACGATAGGCTTCAACGTACCCATTGATTTCTAATAAAGAATACCAGAATGATGAAATTTTATATACTTGCTAATCCTTCTAGGATAACAACATACAATAGAAATTAAAGAGAATAAAATTCTATTATCAAAGTTAACAAACTAGGATCTCAACAAACCTTTTTAAATCTCTCAAATCACAAATAAATGCAATCTAAATCTTAACTAACTCCGAATTGGAATTCAAATTTAAAATTCAATTTCAGATCTAGATCATGAAATAAAAAAAGAAATCCTAGCATACTAAAAAATTACCAAAAATAGTAAAAGTAACCTTCAACAGTCGATTTGATCTCCAAGATGATCTCAGATCGCTTCAAAATTTTTCGTAGTGGCATACCAACTACTTCTGCAATGCTCATCGATACGAACGTGTAGACATAATGAAATAGCGATTCTGATGTACGGTTTAAAAGTTATAACCTTCTGAATTTACGAAATTCCCCAACAATTATGATTTCTTCTTTTTTTTTGTCCATTTGATCACAACCGTCCATGTAACTTGCGGCTGTGATGTCTCTGAGTCAATATACTTTAAAAAAAATCAATCATGCAGCAAAAGATTGAGCATAACACTCTTTAGGGAAAAAAAGAGAGAGATGACCAATACATGGACCACAACAGCATTATCCTGTGAACCTTTTTTTTTTTTTGCAATCACTAGACCACAAATATATACAGAGGTGTGTCTGAAATGAATCAAATCAAACAGATGCAACTTGTGTGGTTGTGGGTGGAGCCCATGGAGAAAGTTGTGAGAGCCTGTCTCTGTCATTCCTCCCTTTCCACTGATGAAGTCAAGGAAAGACAACCGTCCAATAAAGCAGATAAGTTCGACTGACTTGAGTTAGTTCACATCGTTACGTCGAAGTTTACTTCAACCACACAACTGTTCTTCCTTCCAGGTAGATTCACAGTCACATGTTTTAGTTTAGAAGATTTTTTTGTTGTTTTTATCAAACTTATGAGTTGCATGACATGATGAGTTGTTTAACCATGTGGATCAGGAGTGCTGTTATATATAGTCCGCGGGAATAGTCCCGCAAAGGGTCTATATAGCCTTGATAATTTTCAATATTAAATTTGTTTCACATTTGTTAAAAATTGTATCAACTTCGGTAACCAGCTAGATCGGCCAGTGAATCCTGGGCTCAGGCGCACGGGCCTTTCTAGTCAATGAGCCCGGGCTAGGCCTGCCCCATGGGTAAACTTCGGCCTTAAACCCACCCACAGGATCGAGCTTGAACAGGTCTAACAGGCTGGGCTCAAACTTTGAGCCTGCGAGCCCAAAAGATCTAATATTTATTTTTTTAAAAAAAATGGACCTGGTTCAAGTTAGTATGTTCTCTGAACGACCAGGTTAGATGCATGGGTCGGGTTTGCTGGTTTCCTATAAAATTATGTATATTTTTCATAAAAAATAACTAAAAAAAAAGAAAAAAAGAAAAAAAAGGCGCGCGGATTGCACGTGGGATTGTCCTGGACTATCCCTAACATCATTCTTTGTATCGGTAAAGGTTGTGCTTGACTTAGGCAGCGTTTGATTGCACGATCGGACAGTTTTTGCATTTACAAGAAGCCGCTTCTACAATTATACAACAAAACAATTTTACTATAGCTCCTGCATACAGATTTCGATCACTAGGTGCCCCCCCCCCCAAGCCATCCAGGAATATGGCCTAGTTTGAGATTCTATCAAATCCACTGTTAATTTAAGCAATCAACCTGATCTTTTGGCACCTAATCCAAACAGCCCATAATCATTTGAACATTTTGATTTTTAGAAGTTCTCATAATATCCAACTGTTATAATTGTGCTGTAATAGCAGAGATTTGATAATAAAAAAAAATTGAACATTAATTATTCTAATAAAATAAAGGAAAAAAATCCGTCTACCACATGATTATTAATAAAGATATTGATTTTTTTATGCGATATTTAATTGTTGTTATCTAGAAAAAGTATGGTTAGATTTGAATAAAGAATAATTCATTTTTATTAGAAACAAATAAAAACGTTAACAAATGAAAATGAACCATGGTAACGATTTAATTACTTTTGCAATCATGTGTATCACAAGTTGTTTACATAAAAATCTAAGAATCAAACACAATAATCAATTACCTAAAACGTTAGAATCAAAAGCAGCGTGATGCTTGAAAAGTATTATCTATCTAATCTACTATTGATCTTCATGAAATTGAGACTGACAAGAGTTTTGATTTTAGCGACGCTATTACCGACGGCCGGACCTACAAACTTCATTAATGCTCCTAACTACCGAGAGGTACGGTTATAATTTGTGTATTACCGACAGCCAACTTCTAGCCGTCGCTAATAGTTCGACAGTGGCCTAAAAAACAAAATGTAGTAGCTTTCAGTGACGGACGACGACCGCTGTTAGAGGGTTCAAAAAGTAATTAATTTTTAATTGTCCTTCAGTCATTAGTAGCGACGGCCAGTGGCCGTCGCTAAAGAATTTGAATAAACTCAAAATTTGTTTTAATTCGCGTAAAAATGATATAAGCCGGCGCTATAACTATAACACAGTAGCAAAAATAAATGGCATGTGTAATTAAATATTAGTGCTTAAACATTTTAACTTTTACTTTCGATCCCGAATTGACCCATTTTTAACCCTAAGTTTTACTCATTGACGGCGCACCATTCCCCCTTCCGTCCGAACAATCTGACGCCCTTCGGCCCAATCTAATGCCATGGCCCTCCCCCACCCGGCGAAGCCCTCCACCGTTGCCTGCCGTGGCCCTCCCACACCCACCGTAGCCCTCCGCTATCGCCCGCAGTCGCTTATCCCACCCGCCGTAGCCCTTCACCCCTTCTCCTTCATCTCTCCAGCTCCAATTGAATCGCGGCTCACTTCAGTCGCACCTAAGCCACTTGTCGATTCATTTGTAAGTATTACAATTTTTTTTATTCCTTTGATTTTATGATATTTTTTATATGTATGATTGTTAGTTACTTTGGAGGAATTGAAACCAATTGTTTGATGTGCACTATAGTTTTTATTAAGTAGAATCCCAATTAAATAGTTTATATTTAATTTTTAAAATTAATCTGAGGTGAAGTTTATATTTGTAGGCGAATTTCTAGGAAGTGATAGAGTTGGAGTTCTTGAATGCTTAACCATTTTATGAAAACTACTTGTGTAATTGTGTATTGAACTGATGAAAACATGATTAAAATTCTTTAAATTGGCATGCTTAATTATTTTATGAAAACTAATTGTTGACACAAGAAATTGGTATGTGGAAGAGAAAGGAGCATTAGAAATAGAGACTAATCATAGTACTGTATATGTTAATGGTCAAAGAAGTAGGATGAACACGAGGCAGGTACGGGGGTATTGAATCTTTTTAACATGGATCAGACTTTGATGAGGAAATAGTTGTGGAGTTTGTTGGTTGACAAAGAGACTTTATAGAGTAAAGGTGGTGAGGGAAATATATTATGAGATGTGTGGTAGACTGGTGTTGGTACTATCGAAGGTGGTGGACGAGGTTGTTATCAGTGAAGGAGGATGTGTGTCATGAATTTTTTTTGAAGGGGGGGATCTCTAGGAACTTGATTACAGACTTGGCAACTAGAATAAGGTTGTCTTTTAGAAAAATGAGTTGCAAGAGATGCATCTAGAGTCTTGGACTCCGAAGAAGATGAAGATGATGATACAGTCTATTGGAGGCCACCCACAATCTAGTGCATGAGAGAGTTGGGTAACCATTGTATGTTACATCCTGAAGATATTCGGTGATCATCCTTGTATTCTAAGTCTCTTGCTTGGCTCTTGGGCCCTTGTTTTAATTCTTGGTTCCACCTTTGCTCATGGCTGGTTTTGAATTTGAGCCTTTTTTCATTTGCCTTTTTTTTTTTTAAATCATCCTTCTAGTGTTTCCTACAGTCACATGGTAACATCCGTAAAATCATTTTAGTTTGTTCAAGGTTTTGGGCTAAACAAATTAGGAACTTCGAATTCATGTCTTCGTTAATTAATTGTTTTAGAACTTTAATATGGTCTGAATGATGTATCTGATTGCAGTCACTTGTTTATTCAACTAAACTCACCAGCGCAATCTAGATATAATTTACAATCTCGCTTGCAACACTGCATGTGGGTTGATTTTTTCACACATTTTAAAATTTATTAAGCCTATATCCTAGCATGTGTAACATGATAAAAATTATATATATATATATGAATTGCACAAAAATAAAAAAAATTAAATCATCTAACAAAACACAAGCTTCGATACAAGACTACATGCTAGGCTACAATTTAAGAACTCCATGTAACATTAAATAGCATTTATTTAATTATCAACATATTAGTATACAGTCCCATATGTAATATTCTCACTCCCATGTTATTGTATGTACAACATTTCACAATCAAGCATCCTCTCGAAGTGAAAAGCACTGCCCCACCAACCCACTTAGACTGCACAAAAGCACTCTTTTGGAATGACAAATCACCAGCTGAAGCTGATAGACTCGTAGTGCAGATTGTCTGCCAGACCAGACGAACAGATCGCCGCAACGTGATGTCGCATCTCCGTTGGGCCGCTCACCATGACTCCGACTCTCGCCTCCTTCAGTTCCAACAACATCTCTGGAACAACAAAAAACATCACATATTGATAACCGAAACACCCGATGTGGGATCCAATTCTGGAATTCATTTGTTTTTTTTCTCAAATATTGAATTTTGTGTGTTTCAGATCGTGTCAAATCGATTCCATGCATGGCTAGTGTAATAACTTAGAATCAGTTTGATAACTCTGATTCAAAAAAAGAACTTATTCTCAAGAATTCAAACATGATAGATTAGTGGAGAAGAAATTAATTTTATCTAGAATGTTTGTAGAAAAAAGATACGAAAATGTAGAATGAGAATTAATGAATGCCAAACTGGCTCTTACTCTGGAGATTAGGCCTTCCACCGTAGTGCAAGGTGGTGGCCTGGACGAGGGACTGATGAGGGACACTCTCGAGCTCGCTCTCCGTGTTGTAGAACCACGATCCCGGGGACGTCGTCGACGTCGGCACGTCCATGCTTTGGATCTGGTTGGTCTCTCTACCATTCTTCCTCTTGTTCCACTGGACCGCGATCCCGCCGGTCACAGCCACGCAGACGCACACGAATAGCACATTCAACATATCTCTCGACGAGGATGAGTAGACCTTATTTGTGTTTTTGTCAATTGGGTATATGTAGTAGCGGTAAGTGATGCCCAAAAGCAAGAGGAAGGCCACAAAGGAGGCGGAGATGATCGCACTGAGCCAGAGCCAGCCGTTTGGACCAAGAACAGGTGAGACGGGCACGTCGGATGTGTAGGACTTGAACCAGACAGTGTTGATGAGCTTCTGTTGGTCGGACTCCGGACCAGCTTTCTCCCTCGTGATGAAGGCCTCCACTTTGAGCTGGAGTTGCGATGTTTCGGATGGCACACCGGAGACGGGGATGAGGAGATCGAGCATGGTGAGGTCTAGGGAGTTCTTGAAGGCGCTGATGAGGAGGATGTTCGGTGTCGGTGCGCTCTGGCCGCTGGCGATGGTGCTTCGGAACATAAACTCTCTGATGATGGAGATGAATGGAGTGATGCCGCTGCCTCCACTAATCATCACTAGTGTGTCATATCTGTGTATTAAAAATTTGTATCAGAGTGATCTGAGTATTAACAACTGGTATCAGAGCGAGAGAGCGATCTGGGCACGCACCTTGGGAAGGAAACCGATGTAGGGCCATATGGTCCCTCAATGGAGACATTGAGATGATCGAGAGAGGGCGATGATAGTTGTTGGTAGAGCTTTTGTGTCCAACTTCCTTCCTTTTTAATAACCACGCTTAGAGTCTCAGGCTCCAAGTTGCTGTTGGATGTTACTGTGTATGGGTGCCATTGGAGCTTGGAAACACTAGGGACATTCATAAAAATGGTGCTCATGGTGGAATAACTAAAGCCTGAAAAGAAAATCCATCATAAACATATGTCTAGTATGCCAACGCTGTGAATCACCATCAAAAAAGAAAAACCTACCCCTGCTCTTGGAGAAGTTCAATTCAATGGCTTCACAAGGTAGTAGCCGTGCTGAGACTAGCCTGACATTTTGCCTGGACTGTAAGAAGCGGAGATAGCGATCAATCAAGTAGAGGTAGATGCCAGGGAGGATCAGACTGAAGTAGTTGATCCCCACATGAAGCAGATAGAAGAGAAGGAAGAGGAAGTAGAGCTGGTGGGAGTAGAAGAAGATCTCAAACGTCTTCCGCCTTATGCGAGGGAATGCGGTCACCCACATAACCAGCCCAAAGAGAATCGCTAATTCCCCTGCCACGTTCGATATCCCAACGTTTGCCCATTCTATGATCTATGGAAATGATAAGTGATGCAACAAATTAATTTTCAACATGGAGAACAACCTCTATGGTGTATTGATCAAATGAATAACTGAGTCTTCCTTTACATCTTTGTTCATATGATGCGATTTAATCAGCGATAGACTGACGTGTATCCAAAATTGACACAATCCTCATCAAAATTGACAATATATTATACCTGTGACATCTGGTTAATGGCTGCCCACCAGATGATGTAACAGATACCGTGAAGGACGAAGAAGGCCATAGCGATGTGGCCGAGCCATGCGTGGTATTTGATGCTGCCTTCGGAGGTGAGACCGACGAGGGGCAGGATCGACGATCCCCGTGTGACTGGGAAGAAGAGGAAAGCACAACATATGTTACCTATGAACGCGAACCGGTGACCGACGACCATAATCTTCATCTTCCACCTGTGCCAAACAATGGAAATCTGATTTAATTAGTTCAGCATGAAATACACACATGAAGATGCATGAATAAATCACTACCTCGTACTCACATTGCATACTGTTGCTTCTTGCTTTCAACGCTTTGAAAGCCAGTGCGAACATACGTCGCAAAAGACCAGATTAAGAGAGCAAGGAACATCAATGAAAAGGCAAACTCTATGGCTGAAAGGACTCCTAGAGGACCTTTCACAAGCACTGGCCTCCTCCATGGATCAAGTTTGCTGTCCTTAATGTGGCTGTGCTATTTAAAACCATACAAAAACATTAGAAATGCATATGTTACTATGAATGAGTAGAAAACGAAGGCTGTGAAATTTGCACAGACCTCTGAGTTGCAATTCTTTTCTTTCGGAAGTGAAGATAGAGACACCCCAAAACAGAGATGAAAAGGATTGGGAAAGTGAACACCAAAAGTTTAAACCCTGCAACGTTTGATATAGGTATTTTAGACAAAATGAAAAGCAAACCATACATAGATGTATATCTTTCAAGGATTATTATACTTCATGGTTAGACATACCTTGTGCTCCAAAATATGTAGAATCCGTGTGTGATTTGAGATTTGGTTGCCAGTTCAACTTGTAGGTGTTTGTGGGCATCATAACCCATAACATCAACCATCCCACAAAAACTAACCCCATCAATACTTTCATCACATAAGACACTTTAAACTGTGTTGCCTCCATCTCTCTCTCTCTCTCTCTCTCACACACACACAACACTTGTTTTTTTAGGTTTGGCTGA
Source organism: Acorus gramineus (assembly GCA_030737835.1). Taxonomy (NCBI): domain Eukaryota; kingdom Viridiplantae; phylum Streptophyta; class Magnoliopsida; order Acorales; family Acoraceae; genus Acorus; species Acorus gramineus. The sequence goes on along the minus strand of CM060856.1, from coordinate 18,738,427 downwards.
ACTATGAGGGAGATGTTGCTGTGTTATTTATAGTGGCTTTGGTGAGAATACAACACAAAGCAAACAATGAATGCATTGTTCCTGATTTACTGTCAAGGTACGTGAAGGGTGACATTAATTTAAGGCTGCCACTTCAACATAATTGGGTTTTGTACGTTATGCTACTTCTATGCTACTTTAGGTTGGTTAAAATATAAGATTACGCAGTTTGTGATTCCGAGTGAAGGCATGAATTGTGTTGTTTGGATGAATAAAGAAACGTTGTAACGATACGGGCACAGGAGAGGTCAACTCTCATTTGGCCAAAAGTTGACATTCACCTATTCTCTTACCTTTTATTTGGCCACAAGTTGAAATTACAAGTAGAATAAAAAAAAAATTGTTAATTTGTTATATATATATATATATATATGAGTGCTAATATGCGGCTCATATAACCCATGTGGATTACGTATGGGCCATCCAATCTAGCAAATCTCAATGTTCCTTTCTCAAGAAAATATTTATCAGTGAGAGTTGTATGAACTCTTAAGCTCCCGTTTTGAAGTTGAATAAACCCAGATAAGCAACAGAATAAGTCGGAATAAGCTTATTAGGTTGTTTGGAAACATAGTATATTCAGGGATAAAATGTGTCAGAATAAACTAGTATAAAATGGTATATGGATTCCAACCAACCTCTGCATTAAAGTTACCATGGGTTATTCCACCCAAAGAATATGTGGGCCCACTGTCAAATCAACTGTCATCACTTCTTATAAATCACATGTCAAATCAACTATTATTTTTTTTCACCTTTTATAAACCTTCATCCATACTTTATTCACATTTTATCCAAACAACAAAATATTTATTCTTACGTTTACCAACGAGAATAATTCAAAACACAACAAAACACAAAATCAATTTATCCTTATTTATACTCCCTCATGCCAGAATAACTGTATGTCATAAAATAAGTCATATTCTGTATCCAAACGGAGGCTTAATGATAAGAGTTTGATGAAAATAGGACTGTCCGATTACAAGATTTTTGCGATCGAATGGTCCATACGCGATGCCACGCAAAGCATCCCAATCTACACCTAATCACTCATTAGTCTCTCTCTCTCATATATATATATATATATATATATATATATATATATATATATATATATATATATATATATATATATGTCCACCATTGGATGAATGATTCCTGAATGATCTCTTATGCCGATGAGATGCATGAGATGGACCATAACAACCATCTCATATCCCCTGTCAGTCTTTTCCCATGGTCTCTTCATTATGTACATATGTTTTCACTATTTTTTTTTGCACAAGGTGTTCTTTACATCAAGGGAGACTGTACTGCAGAATTGCTATCATCCCTTCAAATTGTACTATCATTGCTCTTCATGTACCGGATGCAAGCATGTGACCGCATTGGAAGTATGCAATAAAGCTAGAATGACATGCTTGATCAATTTAAATATGGAAAGTTAAATATCTAGGTTTATTCTGGAGTTAATAATGCATATTTTTTTAAGATGAGTTCTTCCTTATTTTATATAGTTCTATCAAATTATCTTATACATTGAACTTCAGAGCACTTGACATTTTTAAAGACATAGTTTGATCAGCTGAGGTCTGATGAAAGTTTGATCAATAAGGGAGAGAGTTTTAATTTAATTGCTCTTTTATATTTAATATAAAATATGTAAATGATGCTCTAACCCATGTTTGAGGTGCGGAATAAGTGAATAACACAAGAAAAAAAGGATACATGAAAAGAAGAAGAAAAAAATGTTTGTTTTTGTAAGAATAAATATTTGATAATTATGCATAAATTTTGATAACTATTGCAAGGGGCTAGAATTGCTCATCGAGACTTGTAAATGCAAATGGATAAAATTACCCTTCTATGCTCGCTGAACACTCTCACACACATCTCAAAAATATATATTTATCATATCACACATGTATCTCTCACACATATTTTTAAATACAAATAATTTAGATAGGGATAGAGTTTTCAATTCATTTAAAAAAACATCAACTTTTATGCATCTATTATTTCAAAAAATTGCTTACTTTTATAGATAGTTAGTTATCTATCCCAATACACACACACACACACACACGTGTGTCACACTCCAAAACAAGAGGGGAAGGTTAAAATAAAGATCAGATCCGATTATATAAACTAATAACACAAATTTGGTGCACAAAACTTTGATTGAATTATTGTCATTAAAGATTATAAAAATAATATGTAATGCACTTTGAGGGATCTATAACTTATAGGTTGGATGGTGGTTGAAAGATATACAACCCCCCCTACGCAACTGCCAAAAATTAAGTAACCATTAATAATACATTAAGTTTTTCTCATTAAATATGTTAGCTTTGAGTTTGGATAGAGATTGCTTTTGCTTTCAATACAGAATCTCATAGATGTTGGTTGCACCTCACATTCAAGTTGTCAGATTTATAAATCCAATGAGTTGATTTCCCAATGCAAAGAATTTAAACCAGATTTGTTAATAAATTTTTGTTTTGTTAATTTAGAAGTTTATTAATTGTTAAAAGAAAAAAATAATGTGATCACTTTAGTTTTAATTTGTTAAGAGAAGAAAGTTTATCATTCCCAACCATTTGTTATAGTTTCATATATCATTCATCCAAAGAGTTTGGATTTGTGTCTTGCTATCCCCAACAAATCCATGTCATGTCATCTTAGGAAAACCAACACAGATAATATTAGTTACTGTCTTATATGCAGTACGTACTCCTATTTATTGTCGTCTCACATTCTTTTATTTACTTTTAATGTATGCTACGATTCATATGATGAAACATATACTAATTTTTAATGATAAAAACATCCATTTTTAATACATAAATTTTAATATATACCCAATGGGTTGTAAGTTTTTTTTTAATAGAGAAACATATACCTCCTTACATAACCTAGAACTACATACATGCTTACATACAAAGCTGCTTTAAACAACACCCTTTAATAAAATTTCCAAAAAATGCTATCATTTGTGGACTCTTTCTAACTTATGTAGTTTTACCCTATTTTCTTTCTGAAAAAAATTAGCATTAATTGGAGTTTCCATGATTTCCTTGTTTGGTTTTTGTTGTAGCATTATATAGATTTTTTCTGTGATTAGGAACCCAAACATTAATTAATTGGTAAACTGATACACAAGAGCATGGAATAAGATGGGAAGGATTCAAACTCAAGATCTATGAGAGCATTCCCATAGCTTTATCCAAAGGACCAACCGTGATTCCTTTTCTTTGATTATGAATTCTTTGAGTTTTCAAAACTAATAGAGTAATTTTATCTGCAGTTTTCATATACTTAATCCATTGCATAATAGGTTCAGTTTAATTTTATTATATTAAATTCCAAAGAAAAAATAAACATAAGAAAATAATTGGGGGGCAGCATGTAGAGACTATAAAACTTCCACCATCTTTTATTAATATATTGCTTTAAAGATATCATGGTGAATGACTTGGAAATTTTTTTTTCTATTAATATTTTTTAGCATTGTTATACAGTGTCTTTTTTTTTCAATCTCATTTTCAATCTTATAAACCTCGTTGGCTATCTATATATATAAAAAAAAAATTCTTACTCATAATTCATTAAAGTAAGTGTTGCATTTTTTTTATAAAAATTTATACATTTTTAATCAAATGTTGTATGCTAATTAAAAAAAATCAGGAACTATAAATAAAAATGAAATAAGGATTGTGTGTAATATTATTCATGCTCTTATGTCACATTCATTAGTTGTTTATTGGATCGGTCCTGCTTTTAAAAATCATTATATCATTTCACTTGGTTTATACCCATGGAAAGTATACACCTTATTATACTTTTGTTAGAAGGTATTAATTGTTTATTATTTGTGTGGGATGTGAAAACGTGCTCTTCCTTGAATGGGCCAGACTCGAGGACGGTCCGGGCTTGATTTGGGTAGATCCGCGAAAAGGCGACGACGAGGGTCCGCCATGAATGGACTGAACCTGATGTGAATCAGACTGCCTACGTATCCTTTTTGAGGGATCAAGCCACAAGTAGTTCCTTTTTTGGTTGGGAACTCACACCGGAGGTGGTGCCATCCCAAGAACGTCTGACGATGAAGCTTAATCTCTGTTAAAATGGGACTTGAAGCTTGGATCTAGGGTTCTCTTTTTTGGAGAAGGGTTCTCTTTTTTGGAGAAGAAGAAGAAGTATCTCGCTCCCCTCTCTTAATGAAGGGGATACCCTCCTATTCATAGTGGGAGGGGGAGTGAGCTTTTGATCATGGGATGAAATCCCCTTTTGACTCAACTTAAGATGGTGTGTTTATGGCCCAATGTGATGGGCCAAGGCAGTATGGCCTTTTAAATGGATCAAAAGATGTGACCGATTTGATCTTCTACACTTTGTGATTATTAATATTAAATACACTTTGTGATTTGATCTTTTAAAATTATAATTATTAATATTAAATACAATAGCTTGGCCTCTTGATTTTATAAAATGCATGAACCCTGTTTCCCAAGAACATAATGACTTTCTGATTCATTGTACCATATTAGCTTTCCAATGAATGTGTTATTTTGGGTTTCCCTGATTTCATTAATTAATATGGATGCATGGACTCCATGTTGAGAAACGGATACGCAGAAGCAATCAACAAAATATGAGATTTAACACAAGAATGAAACACCATCACACGAAGAACACAAAAAAATACGTGGTTCGACCTAGGTCTACATCCACGAGGTGTAAACAGATAATCTACTATGATAGTTGAGATACAAAAAGACCTTACAAACTCTCTCATGGGGTTACCCTCTATTGAACTCTCTCAACCTCTCTCATATGGATCTTTACATTGTTTTTGTATGTGCCAAGCCAATTTTTACCCTGAAACCCTAGGAGGATATTTATATGAATAAATAACTACTTCTCTAAGTAATCTCTCAAAAAACAAATTTGTTTCCCTGATTTTAAGAGATTCACTTTATATCTTAATTAATTAAGATCAAATCTTAATTAATTTACTGCCCACCCTAATTTGATTTCATCATGGCCATCTGATGTTGATACACCGGATCGAGACATAATCCCAACAATCTCAACCTTGGCTCGAATATCATAAACTCTGACTTCCATGAACCCCTTGAAGATTTCAGTTGATGTCTCCACCTCGCTCTGTAGAACTCCACCTGGCTAAATAACTTTTCTTCTTCTGGAAGTCTGCACTGCTGCATCTTCAAGTCAGTATCTTGACTTGATAATTAGGTGAATCTATCGCATGCTCCATGTGCTATCTGAAGAAGGATCGTCTGGAATCCATCTTGAAAAAGCTACAACAAGTGTTCGCGAGCTCCAAATACCTGGAATCGCTTTTTACCTGGACCACATGGGACGCCACCCAGGTTCAGAACGCCTTCTCTATGTTGCATCTCTGAAGAAAGATCAGGACTCCACCTTGAACAAACACACCACACGCTCGCAAGCTCCGAATCTGGACTCGCTTTTACCTGAATCACCTGGGACGCCACCCGAGTTCAGAACGCTTTCGCTATGTTGCATTGTTCCATCTTCTTCTGCACGAATTGAACATCGGCATCTCGTGCCTTGCATTGTGACTCCACGCTCTTCGTCGTGGCCGTGTCACATCTCTTGTCTTCGCTTGTGTTTTTGCACGTGATCTGCCTCCACGTGTGACCCTGCATCCTCGGCCTGCACCCGCACCTGTGCTTGTGCCTCACGCATTGCACAAGCCTCTGCCTACTAGTCCCATGAATCACCTTGAAGAGAAAAAATACCTTCTACATGGATATGTATATTGATGACATCACCCATGCAAATTTCATGCAAAATCCCTCTTCTCTAGGGATTGATTTTCTTTTCTTTTCTTTTCTCCATCCACGGGTGGAAGCGATATATTTTTTTTCTTTCGTCTGCAACATCGACATGAAACCTCCATTGTTCCATTCAAATAGGCACCTCCATTTTCTTAGTTCTTCAGATCTCATGAATAAGCACCTCTTGTATCCTAGATCTTCAGATCTTGCGAGTAGACACCTCTTGTGCCCTAAATCTTTAGATCTCGCGAATAGACACCTCTTGTGCCTTAGATCTTCAGATCTTGTGAATAGACACCTCCTGTGTCTTAGATCTTCAGATCTTATCTTTCTAGGTCGTAATCTGAAGCTCTGATACCAGTTGTTGGGGAACGGAGCGCGGAAGCCATCGATCAAAGACGAGATCATACGAAGAACACAAAAATATGTGGTTTGGCCTAGGCTTACATCCACGAGGCGAAAACAGAGAATTCACTATGATAGTTGAGAAACAAAAAAGCCTTACAAACTCTCTCACATGGAGTTACCATTTCCTCAACCCTCTCAACCTCTCTCATATGGATCTCTACATTTCATCTGTATGTGCCAAGCCAAGTTTTACCCTGAAAAAACTAGAGGATATTTATATGAATAAATAACTTTCTTTTTAAATAATCTCCTAACAAACAAATATGTTTCCCTGATTCTAGGAGATTCACTTTATGATGTAGCGTGGGATCACGCTCTTCTGCGGATCCGATCAAAGATGCAAGATCTGCAGGCTCCAATGATGCTGTTGATTCTTTACGAAGAATGCCAAAACGATGGGCTTCAACGTATCTGTTGATTCCTAAGAATACCAGAACGATGGACTTCTATGAGTCTACTATTCTACCAAGAACAACAAAGACAATAGGAGAATTTTAATAAAGAGAATAATCTCAAAATTTCAAATTAAATCTAATCTCCCTTAATTTTGTGTTTACAGAGTTTATTTATAAAGTCCTAACAAACTAGAATCTCAACAAATCTATAAATATCTCAAATCACCAAATCTTAACTGAATCCTAAATAAAAAATACAAAACATATCTGAATATATGTAAATATAAAAAAATTAATTAATCCTAATTATCCAGAAAAGATATGATAAACCTAACAAATAATATAAAAATTATAAATCATCAATAACGGTCAATTTGGTGGTCCTAGATCGAATGGTCCACGATTGTGCTGCATCACTTTATATCTTAGTTAAGATCAAATCTTAACTAATTACCAATTAGGTGTCCACCCTAATATGGTTTCATCATGGCCATCTGATGTTGATACAATGGATCGAGACATAATCCCAACTATCTCCGCCTTGGCCCGAAATCGGTAAACTCCGACTTCTACGAAACCCTTGAAGATTTCTGTTGATATCTCCACCTCACTCTGCAAACTCCACTTGGCTGAAGAACTTCTCTTCTTCCGGAAGTCTGCACCACTTCATCTTCAAGTCAATATCTTGACTTGGTAATCACGTGAATCTGTCGTATGCTCCATGTGCGTTTCCGAATAAGGATCATCTGTAATCCACCTTAAACAAGCTACACCATGCGCTCGCAAGCTCTGAATATTTGGACTCTGCTTTTTACCTGAACCACCTAGGATGCCACCCGGGTTCAAAACACCTTCTCTGTGTTGCGTCTCTGAAGAAGGATCTGGACTCCATTTTGAACAAGCTACACCACGCGTTTGCGAACTCCGAATACCTGGACTCACTTTTTACTTGAACCACCTGGGGACAGAACTCTCTCTGTGTTGCATTGTTCCATCTTCTTCTTTTACACGAACTAAACATTTCGTAGGCTATTTCGTGCCACACGAACTAAACATAACGTGCCTCACGTAGGCCATTTCGCGTTTGTCGTATGCCGCCTCGCATCTTGCATCTTTGCATGTGCCTCCGCACGCCCACGGCCCGCACTCGCCTGCGGACCCGTGCCCGCAACCGTGCCACAGCTTTGGCACCTCTCTGCATCGGATACGTCTCTGTATGGATCTTCATGGGTGTGGGCCCCATTTTTTTTTTTTTTTTAATTGAACCCAAGGCACACAGTGTCTCCATATGATCACCCGTGCTAAAAAAAGAAAACAATCAGAATCATTTTATTTTTCACCTGCTCGGATGATATTCCTCAAATGATTTTTTTTTTTTTTGTTCTTCTTCCGTGTGGATCCTCCAAACGACATCGCTGGTCTTCTCTAACATATGCTCTTTCATCGTTCTTTAGATCTCATCCTTTAAATCGTAACTTGGAGCTCTGATACCGGTTGTTGGGAGACGGATATGCAGAAGTAATCAATAAAATATGAGATCAAACACAAGAACAGAACACTATCACACGAAGAACACAAAAAAAATACGTGGTTCGGCCTAGGCTTACATCCACGGGGCGTAAACAGATAATCCACTATGATAGTTGAGATACAAAAAAGCCTTATAAACTCTCTCATGGAGTTACCCTCTCTTGACCCCTCTCAACCTCTCTCATATGGATCTCTACATTTTATCTGAATGTGCTAAGCCAATTTTTACCCTGAAACCATAGGAGGATATTTATATGAATAAATAATTTCCTCTCTAAGTAATCCCCTAACAAACAAATCTATTTCTTTGATTTTAAGAGATTCACTTTATATCTTAATTAATTAAGATCAAATCTTAATTAATCTATTGCCCACCCTAATTTGATTTCATCATGGCCATCCAATGTTGATACACCGGAGCGAGACATAATCCCACTCCAAGCCTCTATTTGGATATGAAATAGCCCAAGGAATAAGTGAGAATAAAGCAAAATAAATGTTTTTTTTATTGTTTGGATGCAAGGAACACCCAGGGATAAACTATATTGGAATAAAATGGTATAAAGTGGTATATGGATTCCAACCAACAGCGAGTGATAAAATTAAAGTTATTCCAGGCTATTCCACACAAACAATATGTGAGTTTACTGTCAAATCAACTGTCATCACCTCTATAAATCACATGTTAAATCAACTATCATTATTTTTTACTATAAATCATTATCCACACTATATTCACATTTTACCCAAACAATAAGAAAATTTATTATTACATTTCCCAATAAGAATAGTTTAAAACACAACCAAACACAAAATCATTTTATCTTCACATATACTCATTTATGTCAAAATAACTGTATACCAAAAAATATGTCACGTTGTGTATCCAAACGAGGGCTAAGGGTTTGGAGCTTCATATACGTGCATGCATGCATTTCCTAAGAACGACACACAACACACATCTCATTTATTACTTCATTCTACATTTTCATCTTTAGAGCATTATGAGTCCTATGATTTTCGCCCAAGGGTGAAATTGGTCATATGAACAGTAGACATCAAACTTAAGGCCTTGTTTGGTTGACCCAAATATAAGAGCTTATTCAACTAAAAGCTAAATATCAGAGCTTATTGAGCATAAATACTATTTGGTTGACAACCGACTATAAGAACTTATTATTTCTCGTTTAGATAAATACCCCTAAAAATTATCAGTTGAATCCTGCCCCTTATTAATTCGCAATCGCCAACCGCATTTTTTTATCCGACGTGAAATGACCCCTATACCCCTGCTACTAACCCAAAATTACACCTCATATATAAGGTAGTCGACCAGCTCTCTCTCTCCTCACCCCTCTCTGCGTCGACTGATTCGAAGAAACACAAAAGGGGAGCAGGGGTTCGTCGTCCGTCTCTCAATGCCAAACAGCCCCCTGAAATCCTGTGTAGGTCATCCTTAACCCCTCTATCTGTGCCGTGACGTGAAGATCCGGGTTCCTCTCTGTTCTCGCCACCCTTGATCGCCGGACCTCCACCACCATTGCAGAGCAGCATCACCATCTCCGTCTCTGTCTATCGACAGTCCGAGCTCATCCCTCCTCTTCGGATTGCCTCCACATCCAAACATCGAAGTAATACCACTCATTTCAGCTAGGTCGTCATTTATTTTTGAATGTTAAAGCCTTTTTCATTGTGGGTTTGTTGATGTGTTGCTTTGAATAATGTGCTTCTGTTGTGCAAATGGTTGATAGATGTGTGATCTACTGAATATTAACCTAATTTGGTGCTAACACAAGGATCTGTTTCTTGTAAATTTATTTTTTCTTCCTATTAATTTTCTAGATTACATTAGATTATCTAAATTAAACGTCAACTGATTTTTAATACTAAACAAAATAGGATTTTTAATACTAAACAAAACAATCTTTAATATATATAAAAAAAGCATGTTTTCAGGTTTTTCAACCAAACATCAAAATAACATTCAACACTTATAAAATAGATCAAAATAACCTCTAATAAGCTCATATGTTAAGTGGTCAACCAAACATACTCATCTAAATAACTGCTTAATATTTTTCACTGAACCAAACACAATTTTTTTTTAAACTCCTAAAGATTATCAACATAACGTCTTTTTGCACCTATTAATCAACATTTAAAATCTGTATTCCATCGCGCCAAACATCACCTTAGTCACTTTTTTATTCACTTTTCGATTTATTTATTTGCATCAATTAATAAATAATTTCTATTTTATTTTTTCTTATTTTCCGTCATAATCTACTTGGAACATCATGTATATATCAAATGAGCCAGTAAATAAGGTTAAAAAATAGTGTTATTTTTATGGACCTTAGAACCACATGAATAAGTGCTTCATCTTCTTTTTCTTTTTTCCGGTTTTTTTTTTTTTGTGAAAAGTTCTTCAACGTTGCTTGATCGACTTGTACTCGCATGACTTTTATTTCAGCTATTTATGTTGGCTAAGTACATGCATTTATAGTGCATTTATAGTCAAATATTGCTCCGAAGTGTGAATGCTTTTTTTTGGTTAAGTCAGTGGTCTTCACAAGAGATGAATTCACACACATTCAAAGAAAGAAACGTGAGTGGGCAAGTTCCATGGGCCTCTCGCAATTAGGTTACACCGACCAAATTAAACCCAATTCCTTTTATTTTCTTCAAAACCATAGCGTGACTCTCAGTCTCAATGTGAGGTGAGACCGGGAGAGTCACGTCATGGTTTAACCTCACAACATCTAAATAAGATAAAACAGTTTGTCCCTGCACGTTAATATGACTTTTATATATCATGAAGTGTTTTAAAATTGTTGGTTAGTGGAGAGATAAAGGGCATAAAATCTTGTAGTTTATGTGTCTAATAAGATTTTTTCTTTTTGTTACTCAAGGCCCTCAGGGGCTAGAATATCCCACCCAATTGTTACTAGTACAAATTGGACGTTAATATGGACTCACAAACTATGGGCTAAAGCCCAGAAGACAAGCCCAAAGGGTTTTAGGGATAATGTTACATCCAGCCCATTTTCCACTCCTAAATTCAATCTACAACTGTTTTAATTTTTTTTTAAATAGTATACCTCATTTAATGAGGTATATGTTTTTATAAAAAATGAAGCATATTCTCCACTTATAAAAAATGTGGGGGAGTATATGCTTTGATCATTTTCTATCAACACATATTGGGCTAGAATAAAAATTGTGTGTAACAACACTCTTTTTAAACATTTCTGGCAGCCAACAAGACCTGAATCCAGGCCTCCCCGGAGGAGAGTGGTGTCCTCACCCACTAGGCTACAGCAGGGTAGGATGTCTAAAAAGATTCAAAAATTTGAGTTTATTACACACCTTTTATTTTCAACCCCAATTCAAGTCCTATATGTGTCGATAAAAAATTACCGGCTCATATTAGCGATGAGGAGGATATTTTCCCCCTTCAGTTAGATTTATAAATTTATTGGGAAAAAGAACTCAAACAATATGAATTCTCGTAACTATGCTTCAATTCTCTCAATGATTGCATAGGAAATAACATAAATGAAGGTCAATGAATAACTTTTTTGACCTTGCTTGACTGTGCCTTTAGAGTGCTGAGCGCGCGACCTCTTTATAGGCTGCCTACGTACCCCTTGGGGATCAAGTCACACGTAGTTCCTTAAATACCCTTGTAACCGCCTTGCCACTAAGTGCTTAGTGGGCCTTTTTCCAGGGAAACGTCCCTGGTATTTATGTTCCACGTCGGTCCTTGACTACCCACATTCTGTTGGTAATGGGCCTCAAATGCTACCTTGGCAGTTACGGGCGTTATTGGTCTTCTGACCGTTTCTTCTTCTTGCTCGGGGTCTCTTAATGTGCTCGCCCGTACGCTTCACATCATGCCTTCAAAGAGTAAGGTCGACCGACCAGACCTCATGTCTGATCCTGCCTTAGTCTACTCGCCTTTGAGGAGTATGGTCGACCGACCAGATCTCATGTCTGGTCGTGCCTTAGACTATTCGCCTTCGAGGAGTAACGTCGATCGACCAGACCTCATGTCTAGTCGTGCCTTAGACTACTCACCTTCGGGTGCCCAACCGCGTCAGCACATCTGGGAGAGTCATCATGACCAAGGATTGGAACTCGGATTTGCGGGTCCCATGGCAGGCCCACGTTCATCCTGGTGTGACGCATTACCCCTTGAGGTGACACGTGTCGCGGTGAGGATTTTTACCTCCATAGATGCCCTCTCTCCTGCTCTTTTGGCTTGTTGAGAGAGTAGGAGATCATGATAAATCACCTCGTCCCCATTCCTTTTTGGGGGTCAAAGATCTGGTTGTCTGCCTTCTCGGGATTCTCTAACCCGCCCAGGATTTGATGGCGGATTTTCTTTGTCAGCCTTAATGGCGCCTGGCCTCTAAATGGCGTTTGGGAAATCCAAACGTCAGCATCCCTTCAGATTCTGTGAATCCCCTTTTTATTGGCATTGATGATTACTCCTCGATACTTGCAGCGAAATAAGTGCGGCTGTCTTCTCGAGGAGCCGCTTCAATGGATATTAAAAGGGGGGGTGAGAGGGAGGAGCCCCTCATCCCATCTGACGCCTTCCTTCATTATCATGGAAGAAACTGCCACTATCGTAGCCCTCCACAGAGAGTTGGGCCTCTCGTCTAACTTCGTGATTGACGAGTTGGCCGAAGACAAGGTCCCCACCCTTTATCTTGATTATGTTATCTTCCATCCCAGCTACTTCATAGATGGAGGTCTTTCTCTCCCTCTGCCACGCTTGGTGGCAGAGTTTCTTGATTTCTTTGGCCTCCATCCCATCCTGGTCATCCCCAACGTATATCACGTCTTGATGTGCGTGGTTGAGTTGGGGAAGAATACAGGAGTTGAGCTGGGCCTGACCGAGGTCAGTTGGATCTATCAGGTCAAGGCCTCATCCTTCGGGCAGTCCCCGCCTTTCTATGTCTCTCGTCGGGCCAGAGCGCCTGAGCTGGTCCTTGGCATGGGTTGGGGCAACATCCACGGCTGGGAGAGTCGCCGGATTCGGGTCCAAGGTTCCTGGATGCCATGTGGTTGGGATTCGTCCCATCGCCATTTCTGTCGCCCTCGGAGGCCGACAGTGGATGCCCCCAGGCCGGAGGTCGAGGAGGTAAAGATGAGCGACATCTCTTGGGTGATGGACTATCCGGACCGATCGTGGTGGGAGCTTCTTGAATTGGAGGAACCGCGACATGCTCCACCCGTTGCAACTGTTCTTGTCGGTGTGGTCGACTTAGTGGGTGGCTCTGGTCCTGTTCCTCCTACCACCGCCCTGCACAACGGGACGAGGCGGCGCTCCTCGAGGCTCCTCCGGTTGGGTTTTGGATCAAATTACATTGCCCTGTCGGTGGACTTAACCTTGTCTCCTCCGCATTCTGTTCCATCATCTCCACCACTAGCAGTTCGATCATCTTCCTCTTCTTCTTCTTTTTCTTTGTCGTCTGTTCCTCTTAAGGAAACGGTTCCTCCCACCCATGAGACGGATGCTGACGCCCCGCCGACGGTGCCCCCAGTGACCTGGGGTGTTGAGGCTGATGCTGCTCCTATTCCCGAAGACCATCTTCAAAGTGTCCTCCTCCCCTCTGGCGGCCCTTCAAGGAATTTGCAAGCCTCCGTTCATGCCGCCTCCCACTCCATAACTCATCAGTTGCGGTCGCTTCGCGAAGCTTGTGAGGGTGATGAAGAAGATCACCTTCTGGACTTCATCAGCGACTGCCACTTTGGCTATGCTGACCACTCACGTGGTTTTCGAGAGATGAGCAATGAGGAATTACCCGGACTGCACCAAGCTGTGAGGGAGAGGAGACTTCGTAGGAGGGGACGAGTAGAAGACCGAGCAAAGGGTTGAAACCTTTTTTTTTTTGTAACCTTTATCCAATCAATGAATAAAAAATTACTTTCTTTGCTCAACCTTGATCGTCTTTTATCTAGTCGTGCGCTTTGACTATTACATCTCCTCGCTGTACAATTCTATTGGTGAGTCGCAAAGTCCCAAAAACTTGTCGTATCCACGACCATCCGCGAACAGGATCCTCGAATAGAATTCACGACCCAGGTTAACGAGCAAGATTTCTCTGGTCATGCCCACCTATCCGTAGGGGCTTTCTCGTCGTTCCGTCTCTTCTTCATGCCACATGGAAAATTCGCGACATTAAATTCACCACGTAGGCTGCACGTTTATTGAAACTGGCGCCTCGTTTCTCTTGCCAGCTGTCCCTCGATATCTGCAGAAGATTTCAGTGGCAAATCTTCCATGATTTCAACTTTCGCGCTTCAGTCGTGATTCCAGGAATTTTTTGAGGGAGGGCTGCTTTATAAGTTTCGATCACTCGACGAGAAGAGGAGAGAGAATTCAAAAATCAAATTCCCTGCTCGTTATCAAACTTCGCCTCTTCTCGAATTCCTTCTCTAGCCGCCATGTTGATGGATATTGCTCAGAAGCTAAGGTGCTCCCTGTCGATTCCCGAATCAATCCTCATCACACCTACTCCTTTTAAATCCATATATGGTCTTAAAGGCAGCTGCTCTGAGAAGCTCTTCATGTATCCTTCTCAGATGCTAAGGAGCTCCCTTTCTTTCCCTCTCCCTGAGCTGGTCAGGGACTTAATGCGCCGATTCAATATTCACCCGGTGCAATGCTTCCCTAATCTGTTATGGGTGCTGATGTGCGTCGTCACGATCAACCACAAGCTGTAGCTTCAGCTTGGGGTGGATGACATCCACCATCTATATGATTTGAGGAGGTCAGAGCACGCCTAA
This sequence comes from Acorus gramineus, assembly GCA_030737835.1. NCBI lineage: Eukaryota > Viridiplantae > Streptophyta > Magnoliopsida > Acorales > Acoraceae > Acorus > Acorus gramineus. Next base: position 18,723,423 of record CM060856.1, on the reverse strand, counting down.
TATCTTCAGGCGAGGCCTGGCGCGGTCCCTCTCGTGGAAAAGCTTCCTTCATCCGACAATGGATAGAGGGATGAATACCTTATGCAACTGACCGGCCCGTGGGTGCTTCCTGCCACTACTTTGAGTGACACGCCGTGGGTGCCATGTCACCTTCGCCAGGCGAAATTGGGTGAGCATGAAATCACCGGATCTTATACACCTTATCTGCCCTTGCCTTCTCTCTTTAGCCAATGGGCATCCTTATGCTTCCTGCAGATGATTCTGAGTGCGCGCCCCCAGACCCATCAGTGGTGAAGCTGGATCAGATTGCCAGGTCTCAAAAGCTGGAGGAAAAGGATTTCTGTAAAATCCTTAACCTCCCCGTATCCAAGGCTACCGGCTCTTCTTCGAAGGTAGCCGGCTCGTCTTTGGAAGTTGACGCATCTTCTGCCCTCGCGGAAGCATCGTCTCCTGCTATCTCCGAGGAAGCGGGCGAGCAATCAGCCACTCCCAAGGTTGGGTTAGCTTCAAAGAAGAGATCTAAGCTTCCCCTTCCTTCAAAGCGGCAGAACAAGATTGCTCGCTCGGCTTCAGAGTCTGAACGGGTGGACCCCGAGGATCGAGTCAACGCCCTGCTAGGCGTATCTCGAGCTCCCTTAGGGGAAGACTCGCCTTCGAGCACCGTTGGCGCGGCTGTTGCTGAGCCTGTCGTGTCTTCTGACGAAGAGGAACGCCCACCTAGCTTTGTAATCATTCATGCATTAGAGACGGTGGAGGTACCCTCCTCTTCAGAAATTGAGGTGGTTACGGATCCCGCCTCCAATCTACCAGCCGCTGCCTTCGGAGTTTTGGTTGGAGCAACCCGTGCTGAGCCCTCCCTTGCCTAGGAGGTAGTGATCGTTGCTTCTTCGATTTCCGCTCCTGGGGTTACCTCAGCTGCAACAGAAGGTTTGGTGTCAGGGATCGTCGCCTCGTCAGAGGTGCCCCCAGTTGCAGCAAGAATGCCCACAGTTGCTTCGACTATGGCAGTGATGCCCCCAGTCGCTTTGGCTGTGGTTGATCCTTCGGGCCCCTCTCGCTCGGATGCACCCTTCGTTCTGACGTCCGAGGCTACCTCTCCAGCTGTCGCAGGTGCTGAACTTCCTCGCTCGGTTCCTGCAAAAACCCCCTTAGTCCCTGCTCCTACGGCTACAACCGGCACTTCCTCCGGAGGTTTTCTAGCGAATCGAGCCGACAAGGAGTTAGCTTGCACACAGCTCAGGGGCTGCCTTCTTGAGGGCGACTTGAATTGTGCTCGCCGGGCTACGACTAAAGAACTTTTCACTCGGCTTGGCTGGAGTTTTTACAACGTAAGTGTCCGGCTCCTATCTTCGAAGGTTTTTTATATATATATATTCAAGGTTTCAACCCCTTGCTTTTCAGAATTCTGTCATCTGGCAGGTGCTCAACGAGCGAAGCCTGGATGCGATGAGGTATGAAGACCTCTTGAAGTCGGCCCAAGAGCTCGCTCATCGCAGAGAAGCACAGCTTAAGTCGGCTGAGGAACAGACTGTGATCGCTAAGCGAGCGTGTCTTGCTGCGGAACTTGTTGAATCCTCTGCTCGTCGGGACTTGTCTGCCGCTCAAGTTCAGGCCATCGCTGCTGAAGATTGTGTGAGAGAGCTCTGTTATATATGTATCACTTTTAGCATTTTGATAACCATTGGAGCATTCTGACAGTTTTTTAGTTTTTTTCGTTTTTCGATCGGAACCGCTAAAATTTTGGACTGTTAGCTATCATCCTGAGTTTGAGGACTCCGATTGAAAATCTAACTATATATTATGTGTCCTGGTGCCATTTCAAGCCACTCACAAAAATTTCATCGAATTCCGGTAACGTTTCAGAATTTCACAGTTCCGGGGCGTATCCGGGTTTTGACCGGGCGAAAAGTAAACTTGACTTGGTCAAATTTTGACTTTGACTTGGTCAACCCCCTTTGTTTTCTTGTGTGGTTGGGTTGACCCAAGTCAAATTGCACTTAAACCCTAATTAACCTAGCTTAGCCTAATCTAATTTCAAGTGTGTGTGTGTGTGGTGTGTATGTGGGGACTTAAATAGAAGTCCACGCCTAAGATGCCCTATTCATCATCTTCTCCACACCATCTCTCTCTCTCCCCTCTCTTTATTTCTTTGTTTTGATCTAGCTAGAGGGGTTAAAACCAAAAACCCAAAGAAGAGAAAGGTTAGATCTTGTCCCGATCTATCTTCCAATGGTTTCTTTTCCAAGTTTCCTCATGTATGAACCCCTTTCATACCCTCTTTTCTCCTCTGATTTCAGCCCCTTTGAAGGCTGAAAGAGATCTAGGTGGTGGTGGTCCTTGAGGAGGTGTTTCGGTGCGTGAAGAGCAACTGATCTTCCCCTTCCTTCCTTCCCTTCCTTGAGTAAGGTTTCTTTCCTTCCTTTCCATGTTTAGATGCATGTTAGGAGGGTGTTTTTGAGTGTGGGTGGCGGTGGGTGGCCGTTGGTGGCGGTCGGTGGTTGTTGGTGGCCATTGGTGGCCGGTGAGAGGTGGTAGGGTGGCTCGGGCAGGATGGCAGGCTGTCTCGGGCAGGATGGCAGGCAGGCAAGGCAGCGCAGGCAGGGGCAGGGCAGGGCGCTGTCGGGCATGCAGGCAGAGCAGCGCGGGCGTGCGCGCAGGCTTGCGCGCGGGTGAGGCAGGTGTGTGCGGGTGCTGCACGTTGGGTGCCGTGTGAGGGCGTGTGCGCGGGGCGCTGCGCAGAGGCACAGTGCGTGCTGCGCGCGCGGGGCCGCGTGCGGGTACTGCGCGCCGGGCGCCGTGTGGAGGCGTGCGCGTGGAGCGCTGCGCAGGAGGCGCAGGCGTGCTGTGCGCTCGCGGAGAGGCTGGTGGTGCGCGCGGGGTGAGGCGATGGGGCGCAGGGCGTGCGGGTGTGCGCGTGGGTTGCTGCGCTGGGGCGCAGTTAGCGCGGTGCACCCGGGGGGGATCGGCGGCGTGTCCTGGCGTGCGGGCAGAGGCTCGGCAGTGCGCCTGGGTGCGCGGGCTGGGGCGCGGCGGTGCGCCGGGGGCGGGTGGCCGTGCAGATGGTTGCCGGGGGTTCGGGAATGAGTCGGGGTGCTCGGACTCGCGTGCGTACAGGCCGTATGTACGCTTGTCCGAGTATTGTGTATTTTTAGTGTATTTTTGTGGTATTTGTGTATTTTACTCACCAAGTTGATTACCCTGTCTTTCAGATCTTGACGGATGGTCGCGCGACGACCCGGTTATCGGTGAGTGGGACAACCCAACCCAGTTGGGAGGCGCTATATGCACTTGGGCGTATACCGCCCTCCCCTAGGGCACCATATTTAATATTAACTTGTTAATATGTAATCTATGCTAGCATGATAAATATGTAGTATGCATGTTACCCTAGACTTTGTATGTTAGGGACTTGCACCTTTAGGATATGTGTAAAAGCCATGCATCCTGTCACCTTGTTATCATGCTAGGAAAGCCTCAACCTATGCATGTGTCCTATTAGTTTAATTTATTAAATTAAATGCAAGCATATGTCTATTAGTATGCCTTGGGGAATATTAAGGGGGCCTTGCGAGGTCAACATTGAGACCCGGGCTAGGATACTCCGTGTTCCTTGTTTGGTTGTCGGGATGTCCTATATCGGGACCTCAGGTTACCCTCTCGAGGTTTCTTTTCCTCATTATTATCTTATATTTTTCCCGCATCTTGGTTATGCGCCCTGGAGGAATTCTGAAGAATTCAAGACATTAGAGTTGTTGAGATGTGTTGTCGGCGGATCCGAGTGGATCATATGCGTATGGATAGGCTGTTCTGTTCCCTTCGTTGGATCCGTGTAGAGACTGCCCCAGCGTTAGAAAGGCCGTCCCGTGAGAGGGCTCCCATCAGTAGGCACCTCCTGATTTGAGACGGACTGTGCTGAATGTGGGAGTGGCCAAGCGGCTACGGAGTGGAGGAGAGACTATCGGTGGACCAAGGGTGACCAACAGCCTAGTCAGTCCCAATATCCTATGTCACCTATTGAGGGGTGAGGGTGAGGGTGTGGTGGGTTGGCGATGTAGCGACCCACTGGATTTGTGTATGGATGATTATCAGCCTAGTAAGTCCCAATATCCTATGTCACCTATTGAGGGGTGAGGGTGAGGGTGTGGTGGTTCGGCGATGTAGCGACCTACTGGATTTGTGTATTTCCTGCCACTTTGAGGCTTTTGATTTGATTATTTGTGGTTAATATATATTGTGATGCATGGGTTGTGCTATTCACTGAGCGTGTGGCTCACCCCTCGCATAATATTTTTCTCCAGTGATTACTGAGGCGGACTTGAAGGAGGAGCTCCCCGAGCGACTGCACCAGTAGCGGAGTAGCGCCACGTCCCGCGAGTTTTAGAGGCCATCAGCATCCTTTTTTATTGTATGTATATATTTCCGTGCTTGGGCACCCAGTTTGGATTGTATTTGGATGTATTTGTGTATATTGGCTCTCACAGGACATTTGATTGTGTATCGAGTCTGTAGTATGTTTTTGGATTACAGACTCAGTCTTTTAGCTTCCGCTATCCGTGTATATATCATGTCAGCCTTGCTTTAATCTGTGTTGTCATTTTAGTTGTTGTTTAGATTATTTTATTGATCTCTTGTATAGACTGCTGATATCATGTATACACTTGCCGCGTCCCGGGGACGGCCGCCGTGGGGCGTGACAAGCTCCTCGAGCTGAAGCTCTCTCAGTCATTCGATCATGCTTCCTATTCCTTGAGGGTGCACAACGCGTAAAAGCAAGTTGAGGCCCTGATGCGTGAGTCTCAAGAGTAGCAAGTCAAGCTCTGCAAACTTCAAACCGACTGTGCTGTTGCTTAAAAGGACGGTCTGTCGAAGGGTTGAGCAGAAGCCTTCGCGACTATGAGGGACCAGATGAAGGAACTTTCAGATTCCTTGACGACTTGTGCTGAGAACAACTTCAATTGTGGATATCGTCAAGGTTATGAAAATAAATCGAGAAACTTCTCTCCTCGTATTGCCGCTGATCCTCCTTGTGTTCATGATTCTAGCCCTGATGACGGGTCTCAGCCCTAGACATTTTATAAAATAAACAATGTTTTCATAAACAACTTGTCTTTTACATGTCTGCTTGCTTTCACATGATCTGAATGTTTGGAGTGCTTATTGTCGTTATAATAGAGTTTTGCACCCACTCGATGGACTAACTCTGACTTATCCCGTCATCGCGACCTCCTTAGGGCGGGGTGTCACGCCCCAGGCGTCCCCGAGACGTGGCAATAATAAAATGTATAATATCAGCTATCAATACCTGAGGTCAATAAGGACACCAACAACAATACACAAGGCGGCAAAGCAAGATAATGATAACTGACTGAAAAGCGGAAGCATAATATATAACAATGTCTGTAAATCAAAAACATTATTACAGACCCGAATACACAATCAATGTCCTGTGGAAGCCAAGTCTAGATCAAAGAAAATACAACTTGTGCCACATACACGATTTACAAAGCATAAAATGACTCTAGGAATGCTGACAGCCTCGCACTCGCCACCCGCCGGCAGAACGCTCCACGCCCATAAGACCACGCCACAGGAAAGCTCCAGCTCCATGCCCAACACTGCCCCTGAAAAGAAACAGTATGCGAGGGGTGAGCTACAAGCTCAGTGAGTGGCTGGAAACCAATCACCATTCTACAGATCAATACATAATCAGTTCCCTTTTTCAAGGAAAAACATGGGTAGAAACCCAATGGATAACTGGGTCACGCGGCGGCGCGACCAACCTCACCCCCACCCTCACTCCCGAAGGGAGTCTTTTGGGACTTATGGGGAGAGACCATACCGTCGATCGAAGAGACCCGGATTTACTGGTCTAGAGACCATACCGTCGGTCGAAGAGACCTGGATTTACTGGTCCACTCAACACTATTGGATCATCTATATCTAGATAATCGCCCATCGATGTTCTTCAACATCCATCACGAGACCGGACCCAACATCTATGGGAACGGTCGAACAACGAATGGGTCACGAGGCGACGCGTCTTCGCCTCATCCACACCCTCACTCCTGAAAGGAGACATTTTGGGACTTTGGGAGAGACTTAGACTGCTCTACACCCCTGGTCCACCGGTAGCCTCTCCCCGCTCCGTAGCTTACCTGGTATACTCCCACGATCAGCACTGTCCGAACACATCGGAGGTACCTACAGATGGGAGCCCTCTGTCAGGACAGCCTGTCTAACGCCGGGGATGTACTACACGGATCCAACGAAGGGGAGAACGATTCCACGCTCGCGACATCATTCATTAACCCTCTCCCGGGTAGTATCTACAACCCGATCTCCTCAACTCACCGCTCTTACCCTTGGTCTACCGGTAGCCTCTCCCACCCTCGTGGCCTCCGCCTAGTCCTCTGACAGGTATAGCCAACGCCGGGGAGTTCCTACATCGGATCCAAACGAAGGGGAGAACGATCTCATGTTCGCAAAGCGAAACCCAATGGAAAACAACCACTCTCGATACTCGCTCATCTAGATGTCACACACATGCATATCAGCAACCAACACACTCATATTAACCTCAAAGTAGTCATAGTCCCTAAACGGGAGTAACTACACAATCCAGTGGGTCGTTACATCGCCGACCCACCACACCCTCACCCTCACCCTCGAAGGGGTGACATGGTCTTTTGGGACTGACTAGGCTGTTAATCACCCTTGGTCCACCGGTAGCCTCTCCCCGCTCCGTAGCTTACCTGGTATACTCCCACAATCAGCACTGTCCGAACACATCGGAGGTACCTACATATGGGAGCCCTCTATCAGGATAGCCTATCTAACGTCGGGGCTGTACTACACGGATCCAACGAAGGGAAGAGAACAGCCTACTCACACGCATGCGATCCTCTTAGATCCGTCGACAACGCTTCCTAAAATTTCTAATGACATGAATTCTCAAGAATTCCTCCAGGGCGCATAACCAAGATGCGGGGAGACACATATTATAACAACGAGGTTATAATATCCTCTAAGGCATGCTAATAGCCATAAGCTCGCATTTGATTTAAATAAATTAACTAAATGGGAACATGCGTAGTTTCAGGGCTCTCCTAGAATGAAAACATGGTATCAGGATGTATAGGCCTCTATCCACAACATAAGGGTGCATATCCCTAGCATACAAGTCTAAGGTGGCATGGATACATCATATTAATCATGCATAGATCAAGGCTTTTAACTACAGGACATGGTGTGCAGGCATGTACGGGCCTCTATACACGATACATGGATGTATATTCCTAGCATGCAAATATCTACATATTAGTTAGGGGGGCCCATCGATGCGCGACGCGCGTCTACGCGGGTCGAGCGCATCCCTAGAGAGGGGGGGGATTGGAATCAAACCACTCACCTTACAACCCGGGACCTCGCGCATCCCATCCCACGAGATCTGCAAGGTAGGGGCATCCAACTGGTGAGAAACAACAATATTTGCACAAAGAAATCATTAGAAATACCCCATACTCGGACAAGCATGCATACGGGCTCGCACGGATGCGAGCACGCACGTATGCACGCGACTCTGAGTGCCCCGACACCTACCCAAACCCTCGGGCAGCCATACGCATGCCCCCCCGCACGCGCACGCATGAATGCGCACGCACGCACACACCCCGGCACCATCGGCGAACTGCCGCGCGCTTGCCCGCGCGCCCAGACGCGCTGCCTGCACGTCCAGCTCGTGCCCTCGCGCAGCAACCCGCGCACGCCCCAACACGCGCACGCACGCGCGCACACGCACTGGTCCCCTGCCCCGCGCGCACTCGTGCACACTCCCGCGCGCACCCGCTCACCCGCGTGCACACCCGCGCGCACGCGCCCATGCGCGTCTGCGCGCCTGACTGCGCCTGCTAGCGTCCACAGGCGCGCACGCGCGCAGACTACGCCCAGCGCGCGCCCAGCCCGTCCTAACCCCTTTTTAACCCTCCCCAACCCCTCACACACACCCCAACCCATCTACCTAGCATGCATGACCTCCCCAACATCCCCTTAAGCCAAGAAAATCAAGAAAAGAAGGGGAGGAGCTCACCTTGGAGGGGGAACAAAAGGGGGAGGTTCGGGGGCCCTCGACGCACCCGCGACCACCTCAACCGCCACCACCACCACCACCACCTCCTCGGCCTCTCCTCAGCCTCCTCCTCAGCTGAAAATCAGGAGGGGAAGATCATGTATAGGGAGCTTGAGAGAAGGGAAGAAACAAGCAACAACAACACAAGAACCAACCCTTCACCAACACTTCCTCCACCACCATCTCATTCTCATTGAGGCATTCCATCAAACACTTGGTGGGGGCTTGAATGAGAGAAAGAGAGACAAGAAAAATGGTATTCGACGTGGGGATTTGGGAGGGGAGAGAGAGAGAGAGATATTTATCACAAATATCTTAAGGAGAAATGACCTAGTCACCCTTTGACTAGAAATTCTGCGCAAGCTTCACTGGAACAGCCATAACTTCCTCGATACAGCTCCGAATTGCACAATTCTAAAACCGTTGGAAAGCTAAGAAGATTATCTACAACTTTCATGTTCATGCCAAGATCAAATAATCTCTCCAGCTATTCCGCAATTAGAGCTAAACATCGAGCAGGGCTGCTGCCAGAATTTCCATCCCCGGGGTATACTTGGAAAAATACCCATAACTTTTACTACAAGAATCCAGTTGATCTAATTCCACTTCTGTACGAAAGCTAACTCAAAACTGGACATCTCATAGTAAACTCATATTTAAACCTCTTCATCTTGGATTTTAACAAAATCAAATCCAAATACCAAATCAGGAATACATAACTTCTAGGAAAAAATTATGTTCCCAAATTTTCAAACAGAGCGCTCCAAATGACACAGGCACAACACCGGGGCTCCTAGAATGGCAGGGGAAAGTTATCCCTCTTTTCGTCTTCGTCGTGCGAGTGCGTCTTATGCGTTCCTTCAGCTCCTGCTTGCAGATTTTGTAGACGGAGTGCTTAGGACGAGAGGGACGTACCCTTTCAAAATTAAGTCCTGGGACTAATCCTGCACATCCTTTCCTAGCAACCGCCAAGGGTTTGTCGTAGAGCCTGGGCTCTATGCGACCGTTTGAGCATAGGGGGAAGCTTGTACTTCCGAACGACCTCATCGTTTGAGTGTAACCTATGTGTCTCACTTTTGCAAATCTTTTACTCGAGTGCTTATCAATGGATGGGGCGTCCCCTGCGCGACCGCTTACAAAGAGTGCTCATCCAATCGACCTGAACTGGATCAACGCGCAACTTTCGTGGAGTGCTATACTCACGACCTCCTTGGAGTGCTATATTTGAAACCAAGTTCACGTGCGACCTCGAACGGGCTCTTATTGACATAAAATATTTCATACGAGAAAAAATACTTTTTATTTGAGAAGAAATACTTTTTTAAATGCATTACATTGCGAGGTCTTATGAGTGCCTCTCCATTCATTCGTTCCAGATAATAAGCTCCTTTGGGGCCCAGTCCGATGACCTTGTACGGGCCTTCCCAACTGGGCCCGAGCTTACCATCAGATCTTTTTCGACATTCAGGGAATACATCTTGAAGGATCAGGTCCCCTACTCGAAAGCTTCATCGTGAAACCCTCTTGTTGTAGCTTCGTGCGATCTGGTTCCGATAGTTCACCATTCTGATGGAAGCTGTTATTCTCTGCTCGTCCCTCAGGTCGAGATCAGACGCGAGATTTTCTTCGTTAATCTGTGGCTCAAAGCTCTCGGTCCGAAATGTCAGGATCCCGAGCTCTATGGGGATTACAACCTCGACGCCAAAAGCCAAGGAAAAGGGAGTCTCCCCTGTGGCTCTTCGCACCGTGGTGCGGTATGCCCATAATACCGAGGGAAGCTCGTCCACCCAGTTTCCCTAGGCCGCGTTGAGCCATTTCTTGATCCCATCCAGGATGGTATGATTGGTGATTTCTGCCTGACAATTTCCTTGGGGGTAACGCGGAGAGGAGAAAAGGTGTTTTATGCCCAACTCCTCGCAGAACTCCCTCATGGTGGCATTATCGAATTGTGTCCCATTGTCGGAGATTATGGTGTTCGGCACTCCGAATCGACACACGATCTCCTTCCAAAGAAAACTTCGTACTTCGATGTCGCGGATCTGGCCAGGGCCACAGCCTCCACCCACTTGGTGAAACAATCAGTGGTGACCAGGAAGAATCGCTTCTGGGATGGCGCCAAGGGCATGGAACCGACAATATCGAACCCCCATTGAGCGAATGGCCAGGGACTTGACAATGTATTCAAATCCCCAGCTGGTCGGTGAATCAGGGGACCGAATCGTTGGCACTTGTCGCATTTCCTCACCAGGTCGAGTGAGTTCTTTGCCAGAGTTGGCCCAGAAATATCTGGCTGTCAATGCGCGTCTCGCCAAGAACCTCAAGGCCGTATGGGTTCCGCACACCCCTCAATGCATTTCTTCCAATATTCTTCAGCTTCTTCAGAATTAACACACCTGAGGAGAGGGCCTTGAAAGCTTTACTTATATAGTACGCCATGATTAGAGATCAAGAACCGAGCGGGTCGGCTCTTGATTTTCCTGGCCTCTTCTTTATCTACTGGGAGGAAGTCGTCTTTCAAGTAAGATAGAACGGGGTCCACCCAGGTCGGTTATCAGGTTGCTGACTCCACTGCCACAACCTGTTCGGGATGGGTTATGCTTGGCTCCCAAAAGAACTCGACCTGAATCTCCCGGGATGGTTCTCTCTCCAGCGCACTTGCCAGATTTGGTAGAGCATCAGCATGAGTATTCTACTCGCGATCCATTGCGTGGATTACCCACTCACCGATTTGTTCAAGCAAAGTACGAGTGTAGCCCTGATAAGCCGCCATTCAGTCATCCTTCGTTTGATATTCTCCAGTGCTCTGACAGACCACGAGATGGGAATCACTGTAGATCACCAATTTATGGATGGCGAGATCTACGACGAATTCCAAGCCCGCGATGAGCGCCTTGTACTTGGCTTTGTTGTTAGAAGCGTTGAATCCCAGTTTGATTGCGTGTTAAAACAGGAAACCGTCTTCATTGCGTAGGATCATCCCTGCTCCCGCCCTTTTGCAGTTGGACTCCCCGTCAACATGCAGTGGCCAGGAAATTGGCTTGCAGTCAGAGATTAAACAAACCTGCTGCTGGGCAGGTGTAAGGTCGACGATGATGTCTGCGATGACCTTTTTGTCTCGTGGGGGCTCCATCTCCAATATCGCTTTGATTTGGTCAGGGTTGGCTTCGATTCCTCGCTGCGTCGTTAGGTACCCCAAAAACTTGCCCGAGGTGACTCCGAAAGACTATTTCATCGCGTTTAGTTTGAGGCAATACTTACGCAACACAGCAAAGACTTCTTCCATGTGAGCCAAGTGGTCAACTCGGCGCTCACTTTTTACCATCATGTCATCGATGTAGACTTCAATAGTCTTACCAATCTAAAGCTGGAAGATTTTAGTCACCAACCTCTGATGAGTGGCTCCTGCGTTCTTTAACCCGAACGGCATCACTTTATAGCAATAAATGCCCATAGGGGTTATGAACGTTGTCCTCTCTTGGTCAGGCTCGTGCATTGGGATCTGGTGGTAGCCTAAATAAGCATCCATAATACTCATTAGTTCATTACCTGATCAGGAGTCCACTAGTTGGTCGATCTTCAGAAGTGGGAAGCTGTCCTTCGGACATGCGCTGTTCAGGTCGGTGAAAATCCACGCAGACCTGCCACTTCTTGTTCTTCTTTGGAACCACCACGGTGTTGGCCAGCCACTCGGGGTGTCGCACTTCACGTATGAACCCTGCGGCCAGGAGTTTATTCACCTCATCCCACACCGCCTCGATGTGTGTGGTGGCCATTCGTCGCTGCTTCTATTGGACTGGACATATGATCGGCGAGATGGACAGCCAATGGCTTGCCACCTCAAGATCAATTCCCAGCATGTCTTGAGGCTTCCAGGCGAAGATGTCCCTGTTCTCGACGAGGAGGTCGAGTACCGCCTTACTCTCTTCTGCGGAGAGTAAACTCCCGATGAGAAAGTATTTCTCGGAGTCGATGGGGTCTATCGGGACCTTCTCCATGTCTTCAAGGACCCTGTCTTTGGGACTGGGTCGGCGCTCATCAGCCTTGACTTGGTTCTGCAGTAATTGCTACCTTTTTGGATGAATTTCTCCATCCTCAGGCTGCTCCTCAAAGTCTGGTAGGGCCGACTTCCCTTACATCGCCGCCATGTTGCACCGTTTCGTGGCAATTTGATCTCCTCAATTTTTCATTATCCCTTCAACCATTGGGAAACGGAGCCGTTGATGGTACATAGACCGAATTGCCTTCATCGCCGCCAGCCAGGTGCGTTCGATGATGGCGTTGTATAGAGACGGGAGGTCCATGATAATGAACTCCATCATAGTGTCTGATTCCCTACTCGAACTGGCAGTGTGATTCATCCAGCGGGGACGACTCGTGCTCCGTTGAATGCAACCAGAAGGTCCTTCATGGGAGTGAGGTCAGTGGCTTTTAACCCCATCCGAAAAAAGGGTTTCATGAAGAGGATGTCGGCTGAGCTTCGTGTATCAACGAGAATTCTCTTAACGTCAAAATTAGAGATACGCAGGGTGATTACCAGGGCGTCTGAGTGCGGGGCTTGGACTACTTCCAGGTCGGCGTCAGAGAAAGTGATGGCTCCTTCATCACCGCTTCTTTGTCTTTTTACGACCAGCTTCGGCTCCTGGTCGATCTACATCATTTCGAAGGAGACCTACATCTTCCTCGAATCTTGATGGGCACTTTTTGGTGAGATGTAATGCGTTATGCCTCCAAAAATGACGTCAATGACCCCTGCCGATGTATTAGGGTCAACGCTCATCACATGCCGCTCACCGAAAGCTGGGGCCTTCTCTATAGGAACATATTCCTTCAAGCATCCCTTTTGGAACTGGGCCTCCAAGAAGCCCCGGAAGATACGACATTGGTCAGTAGTATGGCCCACGCTCTTGTGGTAGTCATAGCGGAGAGCTTGGTCCCGCTTTGATTCGTTGCTCCTCATAGGTGCGAGCCATTGGAACCACAGCTCCCCCTGGATTTTATATAGGATCTATGACGGAGGGATCTTGAAGAACATCCCTCATCCTTCTCATACCTCATTTGTTGAGACACCAAACCTTTTGCCCTTCTTGCCCCACTGGTCCTTCTTATGCGGCTCTTGCAGACGTTTTACTGCTGGTGATGGGGTGGCAACTGTCACGCCCCAGGGCGGCCGTCCCCGGAACGCGGCAAGTGTATACATGATATTAGTAATCTAAACTGGAGGTCAATAACATACTCTAAATAACAGCTAAAATGACAACACAGACAACAAAGCAAGGCTGACATGATATATACACAGACAACGGAAGCTAAAAGACTGAGTCTGTAAATCAAAAACATACTACAGACTCGATACATAATCAACTGTCCTGTGAGAACCAATATACACACATACATCCAAATAATATACAAACGGTGCCCAAGCACGGAAATATATACATACAATCAAAAGAAAGGATGCTGATGGCCTCTAACACTCGCGGGACGTGGCGCTACTCCGCTACTGATGCAGTCTCTTGGGGAGCTCCTCCTTCAAGTCCGACTCAGTGATAACTGGAGAAAAATTATGCGAGGGGTGAGCCACACGCTCAGTGAATAGCACAACCCATGCATCACAATTATATCAACCACAAATAAATAATCAAGCCTCAAAGTGGCAGGAACTACACAATCCAGTGGGTCGCTACATCGCCGACCCACCACACCCTCACCCTCACCCCTCAATATGGTGACATAGGATATTCGGACTGACTAGGCTGTTAATCACCCTTGGTCCACCGATAGTCTCTCCTCCACTCCGTAGGCGGCTTGGCCACTCCCACATTCAGCACAGTCCGAATCCAAAATCAGGAGGTACCTACTGATGGGAGCCCTCTCACGGGACGGCCTTTGTAACGCTGGGGTAGTCTCTATACGGATCCAACGAAGGGAATAAAACAGCCTATCCATACGCATACGATCCACTCGGATCCGCCGACAACACATCTCAACAACTCTAATGTCATGAATTCTTCAGAATTCCTCCAGGGCGCATAACCAAGATGCGGGGAACATATATAATATTATTGGGAAAAGAAACCTTGGGAGGGCACCATGAGGTCCCGATATAGGACATCCCGACAACCAAACAAGGAAACACGGAGTACCCTAGCCTGGGTCTCAATGTTGACCTCGCAAGGCCCCTTAATATTCCCCAAGGCGTGTTAAAATACTATAAGTTTGCATTTAATTTAATAAATCAAAATATTAGGACACATGCATAGGTCGAGGCTTCCTAACATGAGAACAGGGGGACAGGATGCATGGCTCTTACACATATCCTAAGGGTGCAAGTCCCTAACATACACGGTCTAGGGTAGCATGCATACTACACATTAATCATGCTTGCATGGATTACATATTACACAAGTTAATATTAACCATGGTGCCCCAGGGGAGGACGGTATACGCCCAAGTGCATATAGCGCCTCCCTACTGGGTTGGATTGTACCACTCACCAATGACCGGGTCATCGCGCGACCGTCCGTCAAGATCTGCAAGACAGGGTAATCAACTTGGTGAGTAAAATACACAAATACATACAAAAATACACTAAAAATACCGAACACTCGGACAAGCGTACATACGGCCTGTACGCAAGCGAGTCCGAGCACCCCGACTCATTCTGGAACCCCCGGATAGCCGTACGCACGGCCACCCGCCCCGGGCGCATAGCCGAGCCCCGGCCCGCGCGCCTAGCACACTGCCGAGCCCCCTGCCCGCACGCCCGGACACTCTGTCGAGCCCCCCGGGTGCACCGCGCGCTCACTGCGCCCCAGCGCAGCAACCCGCGCGCACACCCGCACGCCCTGCGCCCCATCGCCTCACCCCGCGCGCACCCCGCGCGCACCACCGGCTCGCCCCACCGCGTACGCACAGCACGCCTGCGCCTCTGCACAGCGCTCCTCGCGCACGCCTCCGCACAGCCCCCTGCGTGCAGCACCCGCGCGCACGCCCGCACTGCGCCTCTACGCAGCACCCCGCGCGCACGCCCCCGCACAGCGCCCAGCGCGCAGCACCCGCACGCCCCTACTCCACCCGCGCGCACGCCCGCGCGCACGCGCGCGTGCCCTGCCAGCCTGCTCTGCCCCGCCCTGCCTGCTAGCCCGCCTGCCTGTGCTGATTGCGCTGCCAGCCTACCCGAGACACCCTACCACCTCCCCGACGGCCACCAATGGCCACCCACGGCCACCAACAGCCACCAACGGCCACCAACATCCACCAACAGCCAAAAACACCCTCCTAACATGCATCTAAACATGGAAAGGAAGGAGAGAAACCTCACCCAAGGAAGGAAAGGAAGGAAGGGAAGATCGGTTGCTCTTCGCACATCGAAACACCACCTCAAAGGCCACCACCACCGAGATCTCCTTCAGCCCTAAAAATGGCTGAAATCAGAGGAGAAAAGAGGGCATGAGAGGGGGTCACACTTGAGGGAACTCGAATCCGAGACCACCGGAAGATAGATCGGGACAAGACCTAACCTTTCTCTTCTTAGGGTTTTTGGTTTCAACCACCTTAGCTAGGTCAAAATGAGGTTTTAAGGAGAGGGAAGAGAGAGAAATTTGGGTGGAGAAGATGATGAATAGTGGGGGGAGATATTTTAGCTTCACTTATAAGTCAACCCACACTTAGATTAGGTTAAACTAGGATTAGGGAGGACTAAGATTAGGTTTAAGTGTGGTTTGACCTTAGTCAACCCAACCACACTAAAATCCAAACCAATTTGACAAAGTCATGGGGCCCACCTAAGTCAAGTCTCCCAATGACTTCTCGCTCGGTCAAAACCCGGATACGCTTCAGAACTGTGAAATTCTGAAACGTACCGGAATTCGATGAAATTTTCGTGAGTGGCTTGGAATGGCACCAGGACACATAATATGCAGTTAGATTTTCAATCGGAGTCCTCAAACTCAGGATGATAGCTAACAGTCCAAAATTTTAGCGGTTCCGATCGAAAAACAAAAAAAACCAAAAAACTGCCAGAATGGTCCAATGGTTACCAGAAGGCAAAAAGTGACACATATATAACATTCTCCCCCCCTTAGGAAATTTTGTCCTCAAAATAAATACAAGAACATCTAAGAAGGGAAAAGATGCGGATACGCGTCACGCATGGCGTCCTCGAGCTCCCAAGTGGCCTCGGCACCGGAACGGTGCTGCCATCGCACCTTGACCAGCTGGACGGTCTTGGTGCGGAGCCTCTTCTCGCGGCGGTCCAGGATCTCAATCGGCTGCTCGACGAATGACAAGTCCGGCTCGAAGACGAGCGGCTCGAACGGGATGACGTGAGCAGGATCGTGGACATAGCACCTCAGCTGCGAGACATGGAAGACGTCATGGGCCTGAGCCAACTGTGGGGGCAGAGCTATGCGATAGGCCACCTCCCCAACTCGCTCGAGGATGAGGAACGGCCCAATGAAACGCGGACTCAGCTTGCCCCGCACACCGAAACGGAAGATGCCCTTCATCGGGGACACCTTCAGGAAGACATGGTCACCAACCTCGAAGGCGAGCTCACGGCGACGACGGTCGGCGTAGCTCTTCTGACGACTCTGAGCGACTCGGATACGCTCGTGAATCGTCTTCACCATCTCTGAGGTCTGGTGAATGATCTCTGGTCCCTCCAACTGGCGCTCTCCGACCTCGTCCCAACACAAGGGGGACCTGCAGCTGCGGCCATAGAGCGCCTCGTAAGGAGCCATCCGGATACTCGAGTGGTAGCTGTTGTTGTAGGCAAACTCCACCAACGGAAGGTGCCTCTCCCAACTGCCCCCAAAATCGAGAACACAGGCTCGCAGCATATCCTCCAAGGTCTGGATCGTCCTCTCCGACTGGCCGTCCGTCTGCGGATGAAACGCTGTACTGAAGTGGAGGTTCGTACCAAGGGCGTGCTGGAGGCTACGCCAGAACCTCGAAGTAAAACGCGCGTCTCGATCGGAAATGATGCTGACGGGAGTGCCATGGAGACGAACAATCTCTGAGACGAACAACTACGCCAGGGTGTCCAGAGAATCGGTGAGTCGGATGGGGAGGAAATGAGCAGACTTCGTCAGCCGGTCGACGATCACCCAGATGGCATCGCGACCCGAACGTGACCTCGGCAAACCCGAGACGAAGTCCATGGTGATCTGCTCCCACTTCCACTGAGGAATCTCAATGGACTGCAGCTTCCCCGCAGGACGCTGATGCTCCAACTTCACCTGCTGGCATACTAAGCATCGGGCAACGAAACGGGCAATATCCGTCTTCATCCCGCGCCACCAGTAGCCACGACGAAGGCCCCTGTACATCTTCGTGCCACCAGGATGCACTGTGTACCTCGAACGATGGGCCTCGTCCAGAATCTTCTGCTTCAGCTCTGCGTCGTCAGGAATGCATACTCGACCTCTGAACCGCAGGATCCCGTCCTCGCGAATCTGGTAGTCCGGACGCTCGCCCCGGGCGACGCCTTCAGAGAGGACTATAAAATGCGGATCCTGAGCCTGAGCCGTGCGGATATCATCGAGAAGGACTGGCTGCACCACTAGCCTGGCCAAAAAGCCACCCGCAGGAGTCTCTCGAACACTGATCCAGCAAGCGGCCTCCTCCAGAAGCCTCCAACGACGGACAGCCATGCCCAAGGGCTGCCTGCTGAGAGCATCTGCCACGACATTCGCCTTACCCGGATGGTAAGCGATGTCACAATCATAGTCCGTCAGGAACTCGACCCAACGTCTCTGACGCATGTTGAGCCCGGCTGGGACTGCAGGTATCTCAAGCTCTTATGATCGGTAAAGAGCTCGAACTCCTCTCCATAGAGGTAATGCCTCCACATCTTCAGCGCAAAGATGATCGCTGCCAACTCAAGGTCGTGGGTGGGGTAATTCTGCTCATGGGGCTTCAACTGACGCGACGCGTAAGCCACAACCTTACCGTGCTGCATCAGGACGCAACCCACACCCAACTGCGATGCATCCCTGTAAACTGCGAGCCCACCACTCCCAGACGGAAGGGTAAGAACTGGCGCTGAGGTGAGCCTTCGCTTCAACTCTTGGAAGCTCTCCTCGCAAGACGGGGACCACTCGAACCGGACATCCTTCCGAGTGAGGCGGGTAAGAGGAACGGCTATCTTCGAGAAACCCTCAACAAACCTCCTGTAATAACCCGCCAAGCCCAGGAAGCTCCGAATCTCTGTGGGGTTCGACGGTCAACGCCAATTCGACACGGCGAGCGTCTTCTCCGGGTCCACAGATATGCCCTCGCCAGATATCACATGGCCTAGAAAGGCCATACGCTCCAACCAGAACTCGCACTTGCTGAACTTGGTGAACAACTGATATCTGGCCAAAGTCTGCAAGACAGTGCGAAGATGGTGAGCGTGCTCCTCAAGACTCCTCGAGTACACCAATATGTAATCGATGAATACTACCACAAAGGAGTCGAGGAAGGGCCGAAACACCCGGTTCATCAGATCCATGAAGGCCGCTGGCGCATTCGTCAACCCGAACGGCAGTACTCTGAACTCGTAGTGCCCATACCGGGTACGAAAGGCCGTCTTCGGAATGTCTGACTCCCGGATCTTCAGCTGATAGTAGCCCGAGCGGAGATCGATCTTAGAAAAGACTCGCGCTCCCTGGAGCTGGTCAAACAGATCATAAATCTGCGGCAAGGGGTACTTGTTCTTTACTGTCCGATTGTTCAGCTGCCTGTATTTGATACAAAGCCGCAGCGAACTGTCCTTCTTCCCGGACGTACAGGACAGGGGCTCCCCACGGAGAAACACTCGGACGTGCGAAGCCCTTCTCCAGCAACTCCTCCAACTGCTCCTTGAGCACCCTCAGCTCTGCAGGGGCCATCCGATACGGAGCTCTCAAAATCGGCTCGGTCTCCGGAATCAGATTTATCTCAAACTCGATCGCGCGATCCGGTGGTAATCTCGGAAGATCATCGAGGAAAACCTCGGGATACTCTGCCACGACCGGAGTCTGACTGATATCTGCCTGCAGCGGTGCATCCTCTTGAGCAATGTACGCCAGAAAGCCCTCGCATCCTCCCTGAAGGAGTCTCCACGCCTGCATGGACGACACGAACCCCAAAGGGGCTACGTCACGATCGCCCACGAATTGGAAAGACCTCCGACCCGGAAGGTGGAAAGACACCGACTTGGCAAAACAGTCGATGCTGGCGTGACTAGCCGCAAGCCAATCCATTCCCAGGATGGCATCAAAGTCCGTCATCGCGAGCTCCACCAACTCCACTGGAAACTCATGCTCCGCAACCACCACCGTACACCCTCGGTACACAGAACGGAGGAGAATACGGTCTCCTACGGGCAATGATATCTCCAGGATAGCATCTAAAGGGGCGGACGCCACGCCCATCCGTCTCGCAAAAGCGGGAGACACGAACGAGTGCGTGGCTCTGGAATCAAACAACACATATGCAGGGAGCTGGGAGATCTGAACAATACCTCGGACCACGCTGCCTGATGCCTGAGCCTCCTCTGTCGAAAGCGCTGCCACTCGGCCCTGAACAAACTGCGGCTGAGGAGCAGGGGCACGCCTCGCCGGCTGCGTTGGCTGCCTCCTCTGGTCAGCTCGGCCACCCTGTGGTTGCTGCTGCTGACGCTGAGGTTGCTGCTGCGGCTGGCGCTGAGGTTGCTGCTGCGGCTGGCGCTGAGGCTGCTACTGCTGGTATGGCTGCTGCTGTAACTGCTGCTGCTGCTGTGGAGGCAGCACGCGGGGTCGGCCAGCATCAGGGCAATTATACAAGATATGCCCGATGCACTGACAGTGATAACAGCGCCGTGTCTCTGGTCGCCTGGACTGGACTGGCACCGCCGTGATGGGTGTTGAACCGCCCACTGGCACCACATCTGCTGGAGGAGAGGCAGCCGCTAACTGATCAAAGCGGGGCCTCTTCTTCTTGCGCTGTCCCTGGTCCTGGCTCCTGGGAGGTCTCTGGTCTGCCGAAGGGGTTGAAACCCTCACGAGGATCCCGAGGTCTCGCTCGACTGTCTTCGCCCGAGACACCAAGTCCGAGTACCTCGTGAATGCCTGGGAGGTGACATGTACCCGAATGACGCTGCTGAGACCGAGCTCAAAACGACGGCACCTCGTCTCCTCGTCCATCACCAAGGCTGGGGTGAATCTGGACAGCCTCGTGAAGCGCGTGGAGTAGTCAGCGACAGACATAGAGCCCTGCATCAGCTGCTCAAACTCCTGCATCACTATCTGGCGCGTCGAGAACGGGAAGTACTCCTCCAAGAAATACCTCCGGAATCCCGCCCATGTAAGCTGCTCCACTCCCTCGGGGATGTCCACTGATCTAGTAGCCCACCAGTCGGCGGCGCTACCCTTCAGCATAAAGGTGGCCAGGGAGACTCGCTGGCGATCGGTGCAAAGCATGGTCGAGAAGATCGTATCCACCTCCATCAACCAACGCTATCGGGCAAGGGGATCCGCCGTCTGGCCATGGAACTCAGGAGGGTGGAGCTTCAGAAAGGCAGCGAGGCCGCTCTGCTGCACTCGCGCTGCAGCCTCTAGCCCCACCTCCCTCTCCTGGGGATCCTGAACTCTCACCGCCAGAACCACCACGGGGACTGGGGGTACGTCGGGTACCACTAGCGGATCTGCCACCAAGCGGACCTGTGGAACTGCATCACGGGTCGCCCTCAGCTCCTGTATCTCTCGCGCCTGCTTAGCCAATACTCTCGTCTGGGCCTCCAGTGCCCTGGTTTGGGTCTCCACCAAATCCGCTATCCGCGCGAACGCGCGCTCCCAGGCAGGAGGCTCCTGCGTCGATCCTGGCCTCACGGCCGAGGACTCTCCAGTAGCATCCTCGCCTCTGGTAGGTCCGGAAACCTCCAAAGGTCGAGAGGGACCACATCCGCGCCGTCCTCTGCGAGGAGGCATATC
The DNA here is from genome assembly GCA_030737835.1 of Acorus gramineus. Lineage (NCBI taxonomy): Eukaryota > Viridiplantae > Streptophyta > Magnoliopsida > Acorales > Acoraceae > Acorus > Acorus gramineus. Next base: position 18,702,363 of record CM060856.1, on the reverse strand, counting down.
AGCAACCTAAGAAAATCAGACACTAGGATCAGAATACTCATATAGAAATCCTAGGACTCATCTCTACGAAAAGAAGACAATTGGCTCTAACAAGACCAGGCTCTGATACCAACTTTTGTCACGCCCCAGGGCGGCCGTCCCCGGGACGCGGCAAGTGTATACATGATATCAATAATCTAAACTGGAGGTCAATAACATACTCTAAATAACAGCTAAAATGACAACACAGACAACAAAGCAAGGCTGACATGATATATACACAGATAGCGGAAGCTAAAAGATTGAGTCTGTAATTCAAAAACATACTACAGACTCGATACATAATCAACTGTCCTGTGAGAGCCAATATACACACATACATCCAAATAATATACAAACGGTGCCCAAGCACGAAAATATATACATACAATCAAAAGAAAGGATGCTGATGGCCTCTAACACTCGTGGGACGTGGCGCTGCTCCGCTACTGATGAAGTCTCTTGGGGAGCTCCTCCTTCAGTCCGACTCAGTGATAACTGGAGAAAAATTATGCGAGGGGTGAGCCACACGCTCAGTGAATAGCACAACCCATGCATCACAATTATATCAACCACAAATAAATAATCAAGCCTCAAAGTGGCAGGAACTACACAATCCAGTGGGTCGCTACATCGCCGACCCACCACACCCTCACCCTCACCCCTCAATATGGTGACATAGGATATTGGGATTGACTAGGCTGTTAATCACCCTTGGTCCACCGATAGTCTCTCCTCCACTCCGTAGGCCGCTTGGCCACTCCCACATTCAGCACAGTCCGAATCCAAAATCAGGAGGTACCTACTGATGGGAGCCCTCTCACGGGACGGCATTTCTAACGCTGGGGCAGTCTCTATACGGATCCAACGAAGGGAATAAAACAGCCTATCCATACGCATATGATCCACTCGGATCCGCCGACAACACATCTCAACAACTCTAACGCCATGAATTCTTCAGAATTCCTCCAGGGCGCATAACCAAGATGCGGGGAACATATATAATATTATTGGGAAAAGAAACCTTGGGAGGGCACCATGAGGTCCCGATATAGGACATCCCGACAACCAAACAAGGAACAGGGAGTACCCTAGCGCGGGTCTCAATGTTGACCTCGCAAGGCCCCTTAATATTCCCCAAGGCGTGTTAAAATACTATAAGTTCGCATTTAATTTAATAAATCAAACTAGTAGGACCCATGCATAAGTCGAGGTTTCCTAACATGAGAACAGGGGGTAGTTCTGCTCATGGGGCTTCAACTGACGAGACGCGTAAGCCACCACCTTACCGTACTGCATCAGGACGCCGCCCACACCCAACTGCGATGCATCTGTGTATACTGCGAACCCACCGCTCCCAGATGGAAGGGTAAGAACCGGCGCTGAGGTGAGTCTTCGCTTCAGCTCCTGGAAGCTCTCCTCGCAAGAAGGGGACCACTCGAACCGAACGTCTTTCCGAGTGAGGCGGGTAAGAGGAACGGCTATCTTGGAGAAACCCTCCACAAACCTCCTATAATAACCCGCCAAGCCCAAGAAGCTACGAATCTCTGTGGGGTTCGACGGTCGACGCCAATTCGACACGGCGAGCGTCTTCTCCGGGTCCACAGCTATACCCTCACCGGAAATCACATGGCCCAGAAAGGCCATCCGCTCCAACCAGAACTCGCACTTGCTGAACTTGGCGAACAACTGATGTCCAGCCAGAGTCTCCAAAACAGTGCGGAGGTGGTGAGCGTGCTCCTCCAGACTCCTCGAGTACACCAATATGTCATCGATGAATACTACCACAAAGGAGTCGAGGAAGGGTCGAAATACCCGGTTCATCAGATCCATGAAGGCCGCCGGCGCGTTCGTCAACCCGAAAGGCAGTACTCTGAACTCGTAGTGCCCGTACCGGGTGCGAAAGGCCGTCTTCGGAATATCTGACTCCCGGATCTTCAACTGGTAGTACCCCGAGCGGAGATCGATCTTGGAAAAGACACACGCTCCCTGAAGCTGGTCAAACAGATCGTCGATCCGCGGCAACGGGTACTTGTTCTTCACTGTCCGCTTATTCAACTGCCTGTAATCAATACACAGCCGCAGTGAACCGTCCTTCTTCCGGACGAACAGGACAGGGGCTCCCCACGGAGACACGCTCGGACGTGCGAAGCCCTTCTCCAGCAACTCCTCCAACTGCTCCTTCAGCACCCTCAGCTCTGCGGGAGCCATCCGGTACGGAGCCCTCGAAACTGGCTCGGTCCCCGGAAGCAGATTGATCTCAAACTCAATCGCGCGGTCCGGCGGTAATCCCGGAAGATCGTCGGGGAAAACCTCAGGAAACTCTGCCACGACTGGAGTCTGACTGATATCTGCCCGCAGCGGTGCATCCTCCAGAGCAATATAAGCCAGAAAGCCCTCGCATCCACCCTGAAGGAGTCTCCACGCCTGCATGGACGACACGAACCCCAAAGGAGCTACGTCTCGATCGCCCACGTACTGGAAAGACCTCCGACCAGGAAGGTGGAACGACACCGACTTGGCGAAACAGTCGATGCTGGCATGACTAGCTGCAAGCCAATCCATCCCCAGGATGGCATCAAAATCCGACATCGCGAGCTCCACCAGCTCTACCGGAAACTCATGATCCGCGATCTCCACCGTGCACCCTCGGTACACAGAACTGAGGAGAATCCGGTCTCCCACGGGCAATGCTACCTCTAACACAGCATCTAGAGGAGCGGACGCCACACCCGTCCGTCTCGCGAAAGCGGGAGACACGAACGAGTGGGTGGCTCCGGAATCAAATAGTACATAAGCAGGAAGCTGGGAGATCTGAACAGTACCTCTGACCACGCTGCCTGATGCCTGGGCCTCCTCTGCCGAAAGCGCTGCCACTCGGCCCTGAACGAACTGAGGCTGAGGAGCAATGGCACGCCTCGCCTGCTGCGCTGGCTGCCTCCTCTGATCAGCACGGCCACCCTGTGGCTGCTGCTGCTGACGCTGAGGCTGCTGCTGCGGCTGGCGCTGAGGCTGCTGCTGCTGGCGCTGCTGCAACTGCTGCTGAAACGGCTGCTGCTGCAACTGCTGCTGCTGCTGCTGAGGCATCACTCTGGGTCGGCCTGCGTCAGGGCAATTATACAAGATATGCCCGACGCGCTGACAGTGATAACAGCGCCTCGTCTCCGGTCGCCTCGACTGGACCGGCACGGCTGCGATGGGTGCTGGGCCTCGCGCTGGCACCACATCTGCTGGAAGAGAGGGAGCCGCTGACTGCTCGAAGCGGGCCCTCTTCTTCTTCCGCTGCCCTCTGTCCTGGCCTCTGGGTGGCCTCTGCTCTGTCGACGGGGTCGGAGCCCTCACCTGGATCCCGAGGTCTCTCTCGACTGTCTTCGCCCGCGAGACCAAGTCGGAGTACCTCGTGAATCCCTGGGCGGTGACGTGCACTCGGATGGCATTGCTCAGACCGAGCTCGAACCGACGGCACCTCGACACCTCATCCATCACCAGAGCTGGAGCGAACCTGGACAGCCTCGTGAACCGCGTGGAGTACTCAGCGACGGACATGGTGCCCTGAGTCAGCTGCTCAAACTCCCGCTCCACTAGCTGTCGGGTCGAGAAGGGGAAATACTCCTCCAAGAAATATCCCCTGAATCCCGCCCAGGTGAGCTGCTCCAGTCCCTCTGGAATGTCAACTGATCTAGTAGCCCACCACTCGGCGGCGCTACCCTTCAGCATAAACGCAGCCAGGGAGACCCTCTGGCGGTCTGTGCATAGCATCGTGGAGAAGATGGTATCCACCTCCATCAGCCATCTCTCCGGAGCAAGGGGGTCCTCCGTCTGTCCTCTGAACTCGGGAGGATGGAGCTTCAAAAAGGCTGAGAGTCCACTCTGCTGGACCCTCGCTGCTGCCTCTAGCCCCATCTCCCTCTCTCGAGGATCCTGAACTCTGGTCGCCGGAATCTCCACCTCGGGGACTGGGGGTGTATCAGGCACTACAGGCGGATCTGCCGCCAAGGGAACCTGCGGTACTGCCTCGCGGGCTGCCCGCAGCTCCTGTATCTCCCGTGCCTGATCTGCTAACATCCTCGTCTGGGTCTCCACCATATCTGCTAACCGCGCAATCGCGCGCTCCCAGGCAGGAGGCTCCTGCGCTGGTCCTGACCTCTCGGCTGAGGACTCACCAATAGCATTCTCGACCCTGGCAGGTCCGGAGACCTCCAAGGGTCGAGAGGGACCACGTCCGCGTCGTCCTCTGCGAGGAGGCATATCAGCAACCTAAGAAAACCAGACACTAGGATCAGAATACGCATATAGAAATCCTAGGACTCATCTCTATGAAAAAGAAGACATTTGGCTCTGACAGGACCAGGCTCTGATACCAACTTTTGTCACGCCCCAGGGCGGCCGTCCCCGGGACGCGGCAAGTGTATATATGATATCAGTAACAGGAAATCAATAATAAACCACAAACAATCACTAAAATGACACACAGATAAAAGCAGGGCTGACATAATATATACACCAAGTGCGGAAGCTAAAGACTGAGTCTGTAGTCAAAAACATACTACAGACTCGATACATAATCATAAGTCCTGTGAGAGCCAACATGTCATAAATATACACAACAAAATCCAAATATAATCCAACTAAGTGCCCAAGCACAGAACATATACATACAACAGAAAGAAGGGTGCTGATGGCCTCAAAACTCGTGGGACGCGGCGCTGCCCTCTGCCGCTGTAGTCGCTCGGGAAGCTCCTCCCTCAGAGATCACTGAAAAGGCAATATGCGAGGGGTGAGCTACACGCTCAGTGAATAGCACAACCCATGCATACAGTCATATTAACCACATTTAATCAATTCATAAGCCACAAGTGGCATAATATCACCATCCGGGGGTTCGTTCATCGCCGAACCCCATACCCTCACCCTCACCCTCACCCTCAACAGGTGACCTAGGATGTTGGGACTTAGCGGGTTGATAAACATCCATTCATAATCCTGTGGGTCGTCGCATCGCCGGCCCACCATACCCTCACCCTCACCTCTCAACAGGTGACCTAGGCTCTTGGGACTGACTAGGCTGTTGGTTACCCTTGGTCCACCGATAGTCTCTCCTCACTCCGCGGTTGTTTGGCCACTCCCATGTTCAGCGCAGTCCTTCCAAGTCAGGAGGCGCCTACTAGTGGGAGCCCCTGCACGGGACAACCTGTCTAACGCCGAGGTAGTCTCTACACGGATCCGACGAGGGGAACAGAACAGCCTATCCATCGCATATGATCCACTCGGATCCGCTGACAGCACATCTCTACGACTCTAATGTCTCGAATTCCTCAGAATTCCACCAGCGCGCATAACCAGGATGCGGGGAACATGCATTTATTAATCATAACACAGGGTGCAATATTATTGGGAAAGTATCCTGGGGAGGGCAACGTGAGGTCCCGATACAGGACGTCCCGACAACCACACAAGGAACACGGAGTACCCTGACCCGGGTCTCAATGTTGACCTCGCAAGGCCCCTCCCTATAATATTGACTAAAACATGCAATCCTTATTTATGCTAGCATTTGAATAAACAAATCAAACTATAGGACGCATGTAGAGGTCGGGCTTTCCTAGCATGATAGCGAGGTGGCAGGATGCACGGCTCATGCACAATCCTAAGGGTGCAAGTCCCTATCACACAATCTAGGGTGGCATGCAATTCTACACACACATCATGCATACATGGATTACATCAAGCAGTTAACATTAACTATAAGCCCCAGGGGAGGACGGTACACGCCCAAAGCATGTAGCGCCTCCCACGCTGGGTTGGGTTGTCCCACTCACCGGGAATCGGGTCGACACGCGACCGTCCGTCGAGATCTGCAAGACAAGGTATTAACTGGTTAGAATAAATCCACAATTATCCCAAAAATGCATAACACACACAAACAAACACCCAAAGATCCCAAATCAACACCCAACACCCTCGGCACCCCCGCACGGCCACCCGACCGCCCGGGTGCACCGCCGCGCTTCAGCCCGCGCACCGCCCGGGGCACCGCGCGTCCACCGAGCCCAGCCGCGGCAGCCCGCACGCGCCCCGCACGCCGTGCGCTGGCCCGCGAGCACCCCGCATGCCCCCGCGCGCGGCGCCTCGCCCCCGCCCACACCGCGCCCCGCGCACGCCTCGCGCACGCCTCCTCGCCCCGCGCGCACCTCCGTCGCTCCGCCGCGCCTCGCGTGCACCACGGCCGCCTCGCCGCGCCCTCCGCGCGCACTCTGCACACCCGCGCGCACTGCCTAGCACCTCTGCCACCACCCCGCGCACGCCTAGCACCTCGGCCACCACCTCGCGCACGCCCCCGACCAGCCCCTCGCGCCGGACCCGCGCGACCAGCTCCTCGCACACAGCCGCACGGACAGCCCTGCGCACAGCCGCCCGAGCAGCTCCCCGCACCAGACCCGCGCGCACTCGCGCGCACGCCGCGCGCACGCACGCCCTCGCATGCACGCGCGCGCGCCCGGCCTGCGCGCCGCCTGGGTCGCTGCCGCTGCTGCCTGCGCCCGAGGACGTCTCCCACCAGCCCGAGCACCACCAACCACCCCTCACACTGCCGCCGACCACCTCCAACCACCTTCGACCACCCTCCGACGACCCCCACTGCCACCCACCACCTCCCAAACACAAAACCCTCCCCTAGCAATCATCTAGACAAGAAATAAGAGGGAAAGGAGGCTTACCGAGGGGAGGAAGAGGCGTCCGGTGGATCTCCACGCGCCGAAACCCTTCCCAAAAGCCTTCTCACGCCCCGATCTATCACGGCCCTCGATTTGGCTCGAAACAGAGGAGAGAGAGGGGAGGTCGGGGAGGCTAGGATCGTCGGAATTCGGATTTGAAGACACCGGAGCGTAGATCGGGACCCGATCTACACTTCCCGTGCTTTAGGTTTTTGGTTTTGAGGGGTGTAGGGGGCTCAAACGGAAGAAAAACGGAGGAGAGGAGAGAGAGAGAGCAAGTCGGGAAGATGATGAATAGTGATTAGATATTTTTTGATTCCTTTTAAGTAGAGCGCGACTTAAAAACCCGGATACGCCCCGTGTTATATATGTGTCACTTTTTAGCCTGCTGGTAACCGTTGGAGCATTTCTGGCAGTTTTAAAAATTTTTGGGGTTTTGCGATCGGAACCGCATAATTTCAGACTGTTAGCTATCGTCTGAGCTAGAGGACTCCGATTGAAAATCTAACTGCATATTTGGTGTCCTGGTGCCATTTTAGACCTCCCACGAAAATTCCATCGAATTCTGGCATCGTTTGCGAAAATTTCGCAGTTCCGGGGCGTATCCGGGTTTTTAAGTCGCGCTCTACTTAAATGGAAATAAAAAATCACCCACCACTATTCATCATCCCTACGACTAGCTTTCTCTCTCTCCCCCTCTCTCAAAAGCTTCCATTTGAAGCCCTTAAACCCTTCAAAACCAAAAACCCAAAGCACGGGAAGTGTAGATCGGGTCCCGATCTACGCTCCGGTGTCTTTAAATTCGAGTTCCGACGATCCTAGCCTCCCCGACCTCCTCTCTCTCTCCTCTGTTTCGAGCCAAATTGAGGGCCGTGATAGATCGGGGTGTGGGAAAGCCTTTGAGGAAGGTTTCGGCGCGCGAGGAGCTACCGAACGTCTTCCCCTCCCCTCGGTAAGCTTCCCTTCCCTCTTTTTCTTGCATGAATGTGTGCTTGGGGGGTAGGTTTTGTGTTTGGGGGTGGTCGGCGGCGGTGGGGGTCGTCGGAGGAGGGTCGGAGGTGGTTGGAGGTGGTCGGCGGCAGTGGGAGGGGTGGTTGGAGGTGCTCGGCTGGCAGGGACACTGCCCCGGGCAGCAAGCAGCGGCGGCAGCAGCCCAGGCCGCGCGTGAGCTGGGCGCGTGCGGGGATGCGCGTGCGCGCGCGGGCGTGCGTGCGTGCGGCATGCGCACGGGCGTGCGCGGGTCGGGGGCTGGCCGTCTTGGTCGTGCGGGTGTGCTGGAGGGGCAGGCAACGCAGGAGTGTGGGCTGGTGGCCTCGGGTAGCTCGGGCGCAGGGGCTGGCGGCGTGCGCTCGGGAAGAGATGGCGAGCTGGTCTGGGCGCTGGTCTGGGCGCGCGCGGAGGTGCTAGACACGCGAGTTGCTGGTCTGGGCGCGCGCGGAGGTGCTGGACGCGCGAGTTGCTGGTCTGGGCGCGCGCGGAGGTGCTGGCCGAGGTGCTGGGGCGCGCGCGGAGGAGGCGCGGGGCGAGGAGCTGTGCGCGAGGCGTGCGCGGGGCGCGGCGGAGCGGCGGAGGTGCGCGCGGGGCGAGGAGGCGCGCGCACGGTGTGCGGGGCGCGTGCGGGCTGCCGCGGCTGGGCGCGGTGGACGCGCGGAGCCCCGGGCGGTGCACGGAGTGCGCGGGCTGAGGCGCGGCGGCGCGTCTGGGCGATCGGGTGGCCGTGCGGGGGTGCCGAGGGTGTTGGGGGATTTGTTTGGGAACTTTGGGTGTTTGTTTGAGTGTGTTATGTATTTTTGGGATATCTGTGGATTTATTCTAACCAGTTAATACACTGTCTTGCAGATCTCGACGGACGGTCGCGCGTCGACCCGAGTTCTGGTGAGTGGGACAATCCAACCCAGTAGAGAGGTGCTATACGCACTTGTGCGTATACCGACCTCTCCTGGGGCACCTTGGATGAATATTGACCATGTGTAATATGTATATCATGCGAGCATGATTTAATTGTAGAATGCATGTTACCCTAGACCTTGCATGTTAGGGACTTGCACCCTTAGGATGTATATGAGCCATGCAGCATGTTCCCTGGTTCCATGTTAGGAAGCCCGGCCGATGCATGTGCCCTACTAGTTTATTTATTAAATTAAATGCTAGTATTTGTTTACAATGCATGTTATAGTGAATATTATAGGGGAGGGGCCTTGCGAGGACAGCGGTGAGACCCGGGTTAGGGTACACCGTGTTCCTTGTTTGGTTGTCGGGGTGTCCTATAGCGGGAACTCACGCTGCCCTCCCGAGTTTCTTTCCCCAACGATATTCCACATTGTTATAACCTTATGCATGTTCCCCGCATCGTAGTTATGCGCCCTGGTGGGTTCTGAGGAATTCAGAACATTAGTGTTGTTATAATGTGCCGTCTGCGGATCCAAGTGGATCATATGCGATGGTTAGGCTGTTCTGTTCCCTTCGTTGGATCCGGTAGAGACTACCCCAGCGTTAGACAGGCCTTCCTGACAGAGGGCTCCCATTAGTAGGCACCTCCTGATTTTGGACGGACTGTGCTGAATGTGGGAGTAGACCAGGCGGCCTACGGAGTGGAGGAGAGCCTATCGGTGGACCAAGGGTGACCAACAGCCTAGTCAGTCCCAAAATCCTGTGTCACCCATTGAAGGGTGAGGGTGAGGGTGTAGCGGGTTGGCGGAAGCGACCCGTTGGTTTTTGGTGCAGTTAGTCCCAATATCCTATGTCACCCATTGAAGGGTGAGGGTGAGGGTGTGGCGGGTTGGCGGAAGCGACCCGCTGGTTATGTGTAGTCAGTCCCAAAATCCTATGTCACCCGTGGTAGGGTGAGGGTGAGGGTGTAGTGGGTTGGCGATGAGCGACCTACTGGATTTGTGAATGGATTATTATCAGTCCCAATAACCTATGTCACCCATTGATGGGTGAGGGTGAGGGTGTGGTGGTTCGGCGAAGTACGAATCACTGGATCATGTTGTTATGTCTTAGAGGCTGGATAAATAATGGAATTGTGGTAAATATTTTCTGTGATGCATGGGTTGTGCCGTTCACTGAGCGTGTGGCTCACCCCTCGCACAATATTTTTTCTTCAGTGTCATCTGAGTCGGATCTGGAGGAGGAGCTCCCCGAGGGACTTCATCAGTAGCGGAGTAGCGCCACGTCCCGCGAGTTGCAGAGACTATCAGCATCCTTTGTACCAGTATGTATTATTTTCCGTGCTTGGGCACGCGTTTGTGTTGTATTTGGATCTCTTTGTATGTATATTGGCTCTCACAGGACATGTGATTATGTATGGAGTCTGTAGTGTATTTTGATTACAGATTCAGTCTTAGTTATCCGCATTTGGTGTATATATATCCTGTCAGCCTTGCTTTTGTTGTCTGTGTGTCATTTTGGCTGCTTGTGTATGATATTATTGACCTCCTGAGTAGATTCTGATATATATATACACTTGCCGCGTCCCGGGGACGCCTGGGGCGTGACACCCCGGAACTGCGAAATTTTTGCAAACGATGCCAGAATTCGATGAAATTTTCACGAGTGGCTTAAAATGGCACCAGGACACATAATATGCAGTTAGATTTTCAATCGGAGTCCTCTAGCTCAGACGATAGCTAACAGTCTGAAATTATGCGGTTCCGATCGAAAAACCCTAAAAATTTTAAAACTGGCAAAAATGCTCCAATGATTGCCAATCGGCCAAAAAGTGACACATATATAACAAATCAACTTGGTGAGTAAAATACACAAATACATACAAAAATACACTAAAATACCGAACACTCGGACAAGAGTACATACGGCCTGTACGCACGTGAGTCCGAGCACCCCGACTCATTCCCGAACCCTCGGGCAGCCGTACGCAAGGCCACCCGCCCTGAGCGCGAAGCCGAGCCCCGGCCCGCGCGCCCAGCGCACTACCGAGCCCCCTGCCCGCACGCTCGGACACTCTGCCGAGCCCCCCGGTGCACCGCGTGCTCACTGCGCCCCAGCGCAGCAACCCGCGCGCACACCCCCACGCCTGCGCCCCATCGCCCCACCTCGCGCGCACCCCGCGCGCACCACCGGCTCGCCTCACCGCGCGCGCACAGCACGCCTGCGCCTCTGCGTAGCGCTTCGCGCGCACGGCCCCCTGCGCGCAGCACCCGCACGCGGCCCCGCGCGCACGCCCGCACTGCGCCTCTACACAGCGCGTCGCCCGCACGCCCCCGCACGGCGCCCAGCGCGCAACACCCGCACGCCCCTGCTCCACCCGCGTGCACGCCCGCGCTCACGCGCGCATGCCCTACCAGCCTGCTCTGCCCGCCCAACCTGCCAGCCCGCCTGCCTGTGCTGCCTGCGCTGCCAGCCTACCCGAGACACCTTACCGCCTCCCCGACGGCCACCAATGGCCTCCAACCGCCACCAACCGCCACCAACAGCCACCAACGGCCACCAACATCCACCAACAGCCAAAAACACCCTCCTAACATGCATCTAAACATGGAAAGGAAGGAAAGAAACCTCACCCAAGGAAGGAAAGGAAGGAAGGGAAGATCGGTTGCTCTTCGCGCACCGAAACACCGCCTCAAGGACCACCACCACCGAGATCTCCTTCAGCCCTCGAAATCTCTGAAATCAGAGGAGAAAAGAGGGCATTAGAGGGGGTCACACTTGAGGGAACTCGAATCCGAGACCACCGGAAGATAGATCGGGACAATACCTATCCTTTCTCTTCTTAGGGTTTTTGGTTTCAACCACCTTAGCTAGGTCAAAATGAGGTTTTAAGGAGAGGGAAGAGAGAGAAATTTGGGTGGAGAAGATGATGAATAGTAGGGGGAGATATTTTAGCTTCACTTATAAGTCAACCCACACTTAGATTAGGTTAAACTAGGATTAGGGAGGATTAAGATTAGGTTTAAGTGTGGTTTGACCTTAGTCAACCCAACCACACTAAAATCCAAACCAATTTGACCAAGTCATGGGACCCACCTTGACCAAGTCAAGTCTCCCAATGACTTCTCGCTCAGTCAAAACCCGTATACGCTTCAAAACTGTGAAATTCTGAAACGTTATCGAAATTCGATGAAATTTTCGTGAGTGGCTTGGAATGGCACCAGGACACATAATATGCAGTTAGATTTTCAATCGGAGTCCTCTAACTCAGGATGATAGCTAACAGTAAAAAAAAAACTGAAAAACTGCCAGAATGTCCCAATGGTTACCAGAAGGCTAAAAAGTGACACATATATAACAGCAACCGTTGGTGGAGACCAGGACGCAGCCATCGCCTGTTTAAAGGTCCTCGATTCTTCTTCCACCTTGGCGTACTTTTCAGCACGCCCCATCAAATCACGCAAGTCGGACGTGGTACGCTTGATAAGCGACTCCTTGAGGCTGTTTCTAGATGACAGGCCGTTCCGGAAAAGCCATTATTGCAACGTCCTCGTTGTAGTCTTCCACTTTGAATTTAAGGATGCGGAAGCTATCGACAAACTGCCGAATCGTCTCTCCTGACAGCATTTGGATCTTCATGAGATCGCCGAGGTCCTTCTTCCTCCGCCGACTACAGATGAAGTGCTCAGTGAACATAGTGTCGAGCTCCTCAAAAGTTCTGATTGTCACAGGGGAAAGGAAGTGCAACCATGTCAAAGCGACCCCTTCCAAGCTGGAAGGGAAGAGGCGGCACATAAGCTCATCATAGAGCTCATACAATGCCATCGAATGTCGGAACGCCAAGATATGATCATAGGGATCCGTTGTGCCATTGTACAGCTTGAATTTGGGCTGGACAAACTTCTGGAGAAGTCGTTCTCTGAGAATCTCTGTGCAAAATGGGGAGGCGAATCCCCGTATTGCGTGCTCCACCATCTCGTGATTCAGAACGTGCCGTATCTCAGAGCGCAAAGCGTAACGCGGCTGTGCGACCGGTCCCCCAGTTTGATGGCGGGGTGGGGAATCATACTAACGCCCTTCCGAAACCTCACGTGAGATGCCTCCCATCCTGCGGAGCATTCTCCATGAGGTGAACGCCCTCGTCTTTGTCCTTCGTGGAGCCGTCGACCCGCCCGAGGGGTGCGCGAGCGCCGACGAGACCGCTGCCTCTGATTGGAGGAAAAAGGTACTTCCTTCCAAACCTTTAGTGTTGATGGTCAGGGGGTTGGGCCGTACAGGAGGTGGCGGCCGGATTTCTTCCTGGATTGGCTGTTATCAATCCACGTTCGTATAGAACTGTTGCATCGAGGCTTCGATCATCTACTGCATTGACTCTTGCAGACAGGTAAATAGAGTTTCTTGCGTGGACTCCATTACCCGTCTGAGGCCCTGGACCTGACTAACCAAGGTTTCCAATGAGCCGTCGGCGGCATCGGACGGGAGGACGTTTTGTTCCTGTCGCCCTCCTACATTGGTGTCACTCAGACCTGACATTGCGGACACTGGCTTTTTGTTTCAGTATCCCACAGACGGCGCCAAACTGAGGAGGATATTTTTCCCCTTTAGTTAGATTTGTAAATTTACTGGGAAAAAGAACTCAAGCAATATGAATTCTCATAGCTATGCTTCAATTTTCTCAATGACTGTATATGAAATAACACAAATGAAGCTCAATGAATAAATTTTTTGAACTTGCTTGACTGTGCCTTTAGAGTGCTGAGCACGCGACCTCTTTATAGGCTACCTACGTACCCCTTGGGGATCAAGTCACACGTAGTTCCTTAAATACCATTTTGACCGCCTTGCCACTAAGTGCTTAGTGGTTCTTTTTCCAAGGAAACATGCCTTCGAGGAGTAAGGTCGACAAACCAGACCTCATTTCTGGTCCTGCCTTAGACTACTCGCGTTCGAGGAGTAAGGTTGACCGACCAGACCTCATGTCTGGTCGTGCCTTAGACTACTCGCATTCGAGGAGTAAAGTTGACCGACCAGACCTCATGTCTGATCTTGCCTTAGACTACTCGCCTTCGGGTGCCCAACCGCGTCAGCACATCTGGGAGAGTCATCATGACCAAGGATTGGAACTCGGATTTGAAGGTCCCACGGAAAGCCCACGTTCATCCCAGTGTGACGCATTCCCCCTTAAGGTGACACGTGTCGCGGTGAGGATTTTTACCTCCACAAACGAGGTATATGCTTTGATAGAAATTTTTTACATTTTCATAAATGCATCCATAAAATTCATTGAAGTATATGCTTTATTTTTTATAAAAGCATGTACCTCATTAAATAATTTATATTATTTTTAAAAAAAATTCAAAACACGTGTAAATTAGAATTGGAGTTGGAAAATTAAATGTACGTAAGCGCATATCTCCAATGAGGGTTTTCATTTTGAACACTTTCTTTGAAGATATTGGAATTTTGAAGGTCCCTAAACTCCAATGGAGTCTTCAATTTGAAGATTTTGATGTTTTGATAACCCATCAATTCTAATGTAACATCTTCAATTTTTATTGTATGAATCTTCAAATCACTATTTAAGATTGTAATTCTACCATTTTGTTTCTTTCATCTTTTTTATTGAAATTTGTTATCAAACCTATATTCACATTTAAAAAATATTATATTTGTACAGATGCTATTAGGTTGAGAATAATTTGATTGAACTGGTGACTCTTAAACCTTTTTTTTTTGTTCAATAAATGATTCGATTTTAAAACATTGCTTTTGAACTTTACATAGAAAAAATATGTGAAAAAATCAACTCACGTTTGAATATAAATTCTAATTTTTTATTATATCCAAAAGATAAATTGAGGAATCGTTAAGAAATAAGAGTTAATAATTACTACAAAAGGTGTTTTTGGGGTATTTGAGATATTTGAAGGGGTGATGGGACATTTGAAGAGCCAAATATAAAGGTTAAGGGGTTTTGGAGTTTGCAAAATGAAGATGGGCACCGATATTCCCACCCACATAGCTATTCACCCCACCCCTCTCAAAAAATCAGAATGTGATTTTTTTAATGAGTGAACCCATCCCGACCCATTCGACTTTATAAAATCATCCATTATGTCACATGTCGACATCATAGAGTCGAACTGGTCACAAAGGCCTAAAGCCCTCTCCGTGGCACATTCGACTTTGTGTAGTCATCAATTATATACTATGTTTGACATCACAGAGTCAAACAGGTTACAAAAACCTAATGTCTTCTCCGTGACCCATTCTACTTTGTGAAGTCGTTCATTATTTCACAGGTCGAAATCACAGAGTCGAACTGGTCACAAGACTTAAGGCCCTCTCTACGCCCCCTTTGACTTTGTGTTTTAAACAATGTGTTCAAGTGTTATGACATTCTCAATGAAATGATATCTTCAAACAATGGTGTGTTGTTCAGTATCATGAACGACAGAACACTTGATGTAGTGTTTAGTTATCTCTTTGTGACGTCGGACAGTGAGACACCTCATGGAAGAGTACCACCCCGAGTAGTTAAGGCACAATCAGATTAGAGGTCTGATCAGACGATCTTACTCCTCGCGAACGAGCAGGGAAGACACGACTAGATAGGAGGACTGGTTGGGTGATCTTTCACCTCGCAGACGTATTCGAAGACGTAACATATGCACGAGCAAGCCAAAGAGCCACGAGCAGACCAAAGAAATGGTCAAATTAAGGACCACAAATGCTTGTAACCACCAGACGGACAATTAAAGCTCGCTAATCATGTGACGTGGGTACGACGTGCCTCATTAACACGTGGGGGTTTCCACCAAAATCGCCCACTAACTAATCAATGAGGAGGTTACAAAAACCAAAGGGAAGTGGAAGCGGCAACTAGCCGAGGTGACCTTATAAAAAGGGAAGTAACTCAATAAGCTAAGGTATCGAATCAATTTTGATTTACGACACTCAAACCACCTAAATTCAAGTGAGTTTTGTTTTGAATCCCCAACTGATACATCTCTTCGGAGAGCCTTTGGCTGGCACCACACTGGTGTCCCCTGATTTCTTTGTGAGTGCAAGATCCATTCTTATTCGGGTCCGAGTTCATGAAGAGAAGCTCCGAAGACCGATAGTTTAATTGAAGGGGAAAATATCCTCCTCAAGGTTATATGGGTAAACCGAATTGGAATTTAAAGCAAGTGAAGGTTTAACTATTTCAACCAGGAAGGTCAGGTTGGGTTTAAAACACTGCATAATTGATGACTTCACAAACTTGAATAGGTTACATGTGAGTCTTAGGTTTCTGTGACCTGTTCAACTCTGTGATGTCGAACGGAGTATATAACTGACGACTACACAAAGTCGAATGGGTCGCAGAGAGGGTCTTAGGTCTCTGTAACCAGTTCAACTCTATGATGTCGACCTGTGACATAATGGATGACTTTACAAATTCGAATGGATCGGGGTGAGTTCACCTCTAAAAAAACCACATTCTTATATTTTTTGAGAGGGGTGGGTTGAAGAACTCTGTGGATGAAAATATCGGCACCCAATGAAGGTATAATATGCAGCCCCCTTGTAGTTGGCCGGCCTCTAACATTATCCTAGAAATTTGGAATCCATGTAGGTGTCCATCCTTTATTTATTTTATATTATTTTATTTTTAGAATAATAGGCCTTCCTAGGATTAACTTTCTATTATTTCAAAAGTATTATTTACAATCTAATATAGAAGCTACTTCAACTATACAGTCCTTCCTCTACCAAGCAAAAAAAAAAAAAAAAACTATATATGCATCCCTTTACCCTCGTTTGGGAAGTGGAATTGCCTTATTCAGCCCTGATAGTTATACTGGGATAGATAATAGTATTTGGCAGAATAAGTCTATCCGTGTTTGGTTGTATTTTTTGTTATTCTTATTGGGAAACGTAAAATTCAGATTTTTGGTGTTTGGTTAACCAAGAATAAACTGTGGATAAATGGGTGATAAGGGATGGATAAGAAGTTATTATTTTCAAAATGTCAACTTTTTCCCTGAAATATAAGTTGTTGTTTGGTATAGTTGATAGATATCTATCAATCCATGATGAATGAAATTAAATATGAACCGTCCATCTTATGTAATATTTTATGGTGGACCTTCAAATATTTTTTACAATTAACTCTATGTATGCTTAGTGTTGATTCCAATTGCTTTGTAATGATTCCAATTATGGGTAATGTGTTAATTAAATTTACTTAATCGGTTGGTCATAAATAGTAATAAATTAAAATGTTTTTATTTTTGTCTAATAAAATGACTGAGAATTATTAACAAATTTTATTGTCAATCTTAATCTTTTTGTTGTACCAAATAGCTCTAGTCATCTTATATATTACTTTATTTAATTTGCTTATATGTGTTATATGTCAATTTTCATGTAACTTATAATAGGGTCCACTAAGTTATTTATACACTTATATTGCGTTTTTTTTTTATTTTTGTATAAACCAGGTAAATATATAAATAATGATATATACAAAAATAATCTAAGTAGTAATAATTGTAAATATACCATATATTTGATATTAGGAAAGTGAAGTTAGTAAAACACACACTCACATGATACAACCACTTCACATTGATTCAAAATCCCTTCTTGTTTGGGAAACTATGGTCAACATGAAGGTTTGTCATTGATATAGTATATTCAATTGAAACTATAACATCCCTGTTATCGTTCCGAATAACATATATATAAATTTCATAATCACACATATATCCAAACACATATATATGGCATGTTATAAGAAGGCTAAATTATATAATACTAGACATGAAAGACATCATCACAAACATACATTCATAAGTTCATATTCACATTAACCTCCTGGACTATCGAGGTTAAGTCAAAATTAACATCTGGATAAACAGAATGTGGTGTTTAAACATCCATACAAACTGAATAATCCACAAAATTAGCCCATAAAGTAGTGGGCATCACAAAATAAAAGTTTTGAGTTTGTAAGACCATCCCAACCCCTGCATACTATCAATGACGCAGGAACAAAACAAACAACAGAACAAAAATAAGTCCAACAAGCACCACAAGTGATGCAAACAAACCCAGCAAGAGTGGCATAAATGGAATCCCATGAACAATCACCTCAAACAAGGAAATAGTGGCTCGAACCTCACCTGAAATGGGACATGACCGTTCTGCACTGTACAACAACTGGTGGTACACTAGCTGTGAGGATTGTGGTAGTATCTTGGTTGGTGTAAGATCTGGAAGGTCTGAAGTAGCTGGTGGAGTGTCTGGTAGCAGTGGTCTGTTCATGCCAATGGTCTAATCTGATGGAGGGGGTGTGGTATTCGACACGATGATAGGTGCATCCAACTGTAGGCCTGCATTCACGGAGTTTATGAATGCAAACCCCTCCTCGATGTCGTTCACACCCATGAATGTAGCTCCTCTAAAGCGATGCACCTGCGCGTGACAGGCTGCCCAATTATCGTACACTCCGGGCCTCCTTCCCTTTGCAATCGCGTAATATGGATAATTTCCCATCTGATAGAAACAAGTGCCTGTTACATAAAGAGAAAATATACTGACTAATATTATTTTAAATCACATAGTCAACCAAATGAATGTTGTATATAACTAAATAAATATCATAGAATGCAAAGGACAACAGGAGTTCAATACATTGACAAACCAAACTACCAGAAATGCCATCACCTCACTGCCTCTGCAATTAAAAAACCCATATTTAGATGAATAACACATCGAGGATTGTTAAATTCAAATATCATATTTTTTAAAGACTCCATTTCAACCTTCAGTTATATTCCTACCCCCCCCCCCCCACAATTGACCAATAATCATTGTTCGCATTTGATCCCCTCCAACAATATCCTCGTTTGCCAAATTGATATTTCCTTCATCTCTGACATCCCCAACTCCATCCATTTCATCTTGACTCATATTAAATAAAATGTCTGACCCTTCCTCCCTACGAATGAAGTTATGGAGTATGCAACATGCAAGTGCAATTCTAGTTTGGGCTCTGAATGAATAATATGGAGTGCATCTAAGCCATTTGAAGCACATTTTTGGAACTCCAAATGCACACTCAATGACATTCCTCAACTGTGCATGCCTATGGTTGAAGAGTTCATTTGGACCACTATATCTATTACATCTGCGATTCAGAAACTCAGACAAATGATATCTATGATAACGGTAGGGTGCAAGAAACTTATCAGTGTTCGCATATCCAGAGTCAACCAAATAATATTTTCCTGGTAGAAAGGATTCATATTAATTCAATACAAATGAATGATGTAGCACAAGTTAAAAAACTGATTGATAATAATATGGATGAATATACCTTCTGGGACACTAAAACCCCCACTCTCCAATGCCCAACTAAGGACTTTCATGTCGGCCGTTGAACCTTCCCAACCAACTGTGTATTGGAATTGCAAGTCAAGCGAGCAAGCGGCCATCCCGTTCTGTCATATCCATCCCTTCCGATTGCGATATCGCGTGGCCTTATTTTTTCTGACAAGTGCAGGGATGTGTGTCCCATCAATTGCCCCCACCGCATTCTATAATTGAAGAACAAATGTATTTGCATAATATTGATATGACATGTATGAGGAAGAGTTGGAATATAACATGTTATGGGTAGTATGAACTCACCTTAAAATATGGGTAAAAGATTTTGTTGTGCCTCACATGAGGATGGACTTGCACTTTATTTTGTGGAAGGTTGATGTACTCTCGTTTTAGGGACACCACTGCTTTGAGGGCAGCATTGAAGTGCCTACTTATTGTCTCCTCTGAATGGTGAAAGCGTTCTGATAACACCCTATTAGACACGCCATGGCCGAGAGCATGAAGAAAGATTGCAAGTTGTTTGGTACAAGTGAGGTTGGTAGTGTCTTTCAATAGACCTTTGTTGATCATGACATCCCTCAAGTTTAAGAACATTGGAGGACTCATGCGGAGATTCTCATATGCCTTAGCCTCATTTCCTTGGAGCAACTCATGTACAAATGCATGGCCTGAGAAGAGTCCAGTTCTCATCGGTCTCCTTGTCAATGATAGACGTTCAACCCTATACCTGAAATGGTCAAGTACATAGGCCATCTCCAAGAACATTGATTTCTCATCCTCTTCAAAAAATTGCCTAAAAAATTCAGACCAAAGTCTTTTCCTTGTTGAGGAATCCATAGACTTCATTGGGCAAATAAGAGAGCATTGAATATACACATACTGTTATATATGTGTCACTTTCTGGCCTGTTGGTAACCATTGGAGCATTTTAGCAGTTTTTGAAATTTTCGCATTTTTAAATCGGAACCGCATAATTTTGGACTGTTAGCTATCGTCCTGAGTTAGAGGACTCCGATTGAAAATCTAACTGCATATTATGTGTCCTGGTGCCATTTTAAGCCACTCATGAAAATTTCATTGAATTCCGGCAACGTTTCTGAAATTTCGCAGTTCCGGGGCGTATCTGGGTTTTTAAGTCGCACACTATATATATGTGAGATCTAATTTTTGAAATCACTATTCATCATCCCTACCAACCTTCCCTCTCTCTTCCCTCTCTCTTTTTCTTCCATTTGAGGCCCTTAGACCCCTCAAAACCAAAAACCTAAAACCTAAGAAGTGTAGATCGGGTCCCGATCTACACCCCGGTACCTTCAAATCCTTTTCCGACGATCCTAGCCTCCCCGTCCTCCCCTCTTTCTCCTCTGGTTTGGGCCGTTTCGAAGGCCGTGATAGATTGGGGCGTAGGAGGACCTTTGAGAAAGGTTTCGGTGCGCGGAGAGCACCCGTCACCTCTTCCTCCCCCTTGGTAAGCTTCTTTCCCTCTTTTTTCTTGCTTAGATGCTTGATAGGAGGGGGTTTTTGGGTTTGGGAGGTGGTCGGCGGCAGTGGGGGGTCGTCGGAGGTGGTTGGGGGCGGTCGGAGGCCGTCGGAGGCCATTGGGTGGTGGTGGAGGTACTCGGGCAGTAGTGTCTGTTCCGCCAGCAGGCAGCAGCGGCAGCAGCGCAGGCAGCGCGCGGGCTGGACACGCGCGGGCGTGTGCTCGGGGGAGCTGGTGGCCAGCCGGGCGCGCGTGCAGGGCGTGCTGTGCGCGGGAGTGCAGGGCGTGCGTGCTGGTCGGGCTGGTCGCGCGGGTCTGGTGCGAGGAGCCGGTCGAGCAGCTGCGCGCGGGTGTGCTGGGCGTGCGGACGCTGGGCGTGCTGCGCTCTGGTGCACCCGGGAGGGGCTGGTCGAGCGGCTGGTGCGGGAGAGGTGCGAGTGGCGATGCACGCGGGTCGGCGGTGCTGGGCGTGCGGGTACTGGGGAGGGGGTGATGGCCGAGGGCAGTGCGCGTGCGGAAGGTTGTGCAGGGTGCGCGCGGGGGCGCGGCGTGCAGTGGTGGTGCGCGCGGGGCGTGGCAAGGCAGCTGTGGTGCGCGCGGGGCGCGGCGAGGTGGCGGAGGTGCGCGCGGGGTGCGCGCGGGGCGTGCGGGGTGCTCGCGGGGCGGGGCGAGGCGTTCGGGGCGCGCGCGGGCTGCTGCGGCTGGGCGCAGTGGACGCGCGGTGCCCCGGGTGGTGCGGCGGTGTGTCCAGGCGGCGGGCAGGGGCCCGGCGGGGCGCGGGGTGCGTGGGCCGAGGCGCGGCGGTGCCCCCGGGCGGTCGGGTGGCCGTGCCGGTGGTTGCCGGCCGTGCGGGTGTTTTGATTCGGGATTTTGGGTATTTGATTGTGTGTTTTGTATAATTTGGGGTGATTGTGGATTATACTTACCCAGTTAATACCTGTCTTGCAGATCTCGACGGACGGTCGCGCATCGACCTATTTTCGGTGAGTGGGACAACCCAACCCAGTTTGGGAGGCGCTACATGCCCTTGGGCGTCTACCGTCCTCCCTTGGGACACATAGTTAGTATTAACTGTTGTTTTGAAATCCATGTAAGCATGATGTGTGTATGTAGAATGTATGCCACCCCTAGACTTGTATGTTAGGGACTTGCACCCTTAGGTTTTGTGCATGAGCCGTGTATCATGTCACCCCATTATCATGCTAGGGAAGCCCTGACCTGTGCATGCGTCCTATTAGTTTGATTTATTTAATTAAATGCAAGCTTTATTATTGATAGCATGCTTAGGGAATATAAGGGGGCCTTGCGAGGTTAACATTGAGACCCGGGTTAGGGTACTCCGTGTTCCTCATTTGGTTGTCGGATGTCCTACATCGGGACCTCAGGTTACCCTCCCAAGGTCTCTTTTCCCCTTTTTGTGTCTTATTTATTTCCCCGCATCCTGGTTATGCGCGCTGGTGGAATTCTGAGGAATTCAAGGCATTAGAGTTGTAGAGATGTGCTGTCAGCGGATCCGAGTGGATCATATGCGATGGATAGGCTGTTCTGTTCCCTCCGTTGGATCTGTGTAGAGACTACCCCGGCGTTAGAAAGGTTGTCCCGTGCAGGGGCTTCCATCAGTAGGCGCCTCCTGATTTGGTAGAAGGACTGCGCCGAACGTGGAAGTGGCCAAACGACCTACGGAGTGGGGAGAGACTATCGGTGGACCGAGGGTGACCAACAGCCTAGTCAGTCCCAAGAGCCTAGGTCACCTGTTGAGAGGTGAGGGTGAGGGTATGGTGGGCCGGCGATGCGACGACCCACAGGATTATGTATGGATGATTATCAACCCACTAAGTCCCAACATCCTTGGTCACCTATTGAGGGTGAGGGTGAGGGTAAGGGTATGGCGGTTCGGCGATGTGACGAACCCCCGGATTTGTGATGTTTATGCCGCTTTGGGCTATTGGCTTGATTTAAATGTGGTTAATATGAACTGTATGCATGGGTTGTGCTATTCACTGAGCGTGTGGCTCACCCCTCGCATATTATCTTTTTCAGTGATCTCTGAGGGAGGAGCTTCCCGAGCGACTACACCAGTAGAGGAGTAGCGCCACGTCCCATGAGTTTTGAGGCCATCAGCACCCTTCTCTTGTTGTATGTATATATTCTGTGCTTGGGCACCTGGTTGGGATTATGTATGGATTTTTATTTGTGTATATATGGGCATGTTGGCTCTCACAGGACTTATGATTATGTATCGAGTCTGTAGTATATTTTGATTACAGATTCAGTCTTTTAGCTTCCGCATTTGGTGTATATATTATGTCAGCCCTGCTTTATCTGTGTTGTCATTTTAGTTGTTGTGTGAGTATGTTATTGATTCCTGTTTACTGATATCATATATACACTTGCCGTGTCACGGGGACGGCCGCCCCAGGGCGTGACAAAAGTTGGTTTCAGAGCCTGGTCCTGTCAGAGCCAAATGTCTTCTTTTTCATAGAGATGAGTCCTAGGATTTCTATATGCGTATTCTGATCCTAGTGTCTGGTTTTCTTAGGTTGCTGATATGCCTCCTCGCAGAGGACGGCGCGGACGTGGTCCCTCTCGACCCTTGGAGGTCTCCGGACCTGCCAGAGTCGAGGATGCTATTGGTGAGTCCTCAGGCGTGAGGCCAGATTCAGCGCAGGAGCCTCCTGCCTGGGAGCGCGCATTTGCGCGGTTGGCGGATATGGTGGAGACCCAGACGAGGATGTTGGCGGAGCAGGCACGGGATATTCGGGAGCTGCGAGCGGCCCGCGAGGCAGTTCCGCAGGTTCCCTTGGTGGCGGATCCACCGATGGTACCTGATGTACCCCCAGTCCCTGTGGTGGAGATTCTGGCGGCCAGAGTTCAGGATCCTCGGGAGAGGGAGATGGGGCTAGAGGCAGCAGCGAGAGTGCAGCAGAGTGGCCTCTCAGCCTTTCTGAAGCTCCACCCTCCCGAGTTCCGGGGTCAGACGGAGGACCCCCTTGCCCCAGAGAGATGGCTGATGGAGGTGGATACCATCTTCTCGACGATGCTTTGCACAGACCGCCAGCGGGTCTCCCTGGCCGCATTTATGCTGAAGGGTAGCGCCGCCGACTGGTGGGCTACTAGATCAGTTGACATTCCAGAGGGATTGGAGCAGCTCACATGGGCAGCTGACTCAGGGCACTATGTCCGTCGCTGACTACTCCACGCGATTCACGAGGCTGTCCAGATTTGCTCCAGCTCTGGCGATGGACGAGGAGACGAGGTGCCGTCGATTCGAGCTCGGTCTCAGCAGTGCCATCCGAGTGCACGTCACCGCCCATGCTTTCACGAGGTACTCCGACCTAGTGTCTCGAGCGAAGACCGTCGAGAGAGACCTCAGGATCCAGGTGCGGGCTCCGATCCCGTCGACAGACCAGAGGCCACCCAGAGGCCAGGACAGAGGGCAGTGGAAGAAGAAGAGGGCCCGCTTTGAGCAGTCAGCGGCTGCCCCTCTTCCAGCTGATGCGGTGCCAGTGCGAGGGACGGCACCCATCGCAGCAGTGCCAGTCCAGATGAGGCGACCGGAGACGAGGCGCTGTTATCACTGCCAGCGCGTCGGGCATATTCTGTATAATTGCCCCGACGCTGGCCGACCCGCAGTGATGCCCCAGCAGCAGCAGTTGCAGCAGCGGCCGTTCCAGCAGCCGTTTCAGCTGCAGCGCCAGCAGCAGCAGCCTCAGCGTCAGCAGCAGCAGCCACAGGGTGGCCGTGCTGATCAGAGGAGGCAGCCAGCGCAGCAGGCGAGGCGTGCCCCTGCTCCTCAGCCTCAGTTCGTCCAGGGCCGTGTGGCAGCGCTTTCGACAGAGGAGGCCCAGGCATCAGGCAGCGTGGTTAGAGGTACTGTTCAGATCTCCCAGCTTCCTGCTTATGTACTATTTGATTCCGGAGCCACCCACTCGTTCGTGTCTCCCGCTTTCGCGAGACGGACGGGTGTGGCGTCCGCTCCTCTAGATGCTGTATTAGAGGTATCTTTGCCCGTGGGAGACCGGATTCTCCTCAGTTCGGTGTACCGAGGGTGCACGGTGGAGATCGCGGAGCATGAGTTCCCGGTAGAGCTGGTGGAGCTTGCGATGGCGGATTTTGATGCCATCCTGGGGATGGATTGGCTTGCAGCTAGTCATGCCAGCATCGACTGTTTCGCCAAGTCGGTGTCGTTCCACCTTCCTGGTCGGAGGTCTTTCCAGTTCGTGGGCGATCGAGACGTAGCTCCTTTGGGGTTCGTGTCGTCCATGCAGGCGTGGAGACTCCTTCAGGGTGGGTGCGAGGGCTTTCTGGCTTATATTGCTCTGGAGGATGCACCGCTGCGGGCAGATATCAGTCAGACTCCGGTCGTGGCAGAGTATCCCGAGGTTTTCCCCGATGATCTTCCGGGATTACCGCCGGATCGCGCGATCGAGTTTGAGATCAATCTGCTTCCGGGGACCGAGCCGGTTTCGAGGGCTCCGTACCGGATGGCTCCCGCAGAGCTGAGGGTGCTGAAGGAGCAGTTGGAGGAGTTGCTGGAGAAGGGCTTCGCACGTCCGAGTGTGTCTCCGTGGGGAGCCCCTGTCCTGTTCGTCCGGAAGAAGGACGGTTCACTGCGGCTGTGTATTGATTACAGGCAGTTGAATAAGCGGACAGTGAAGAACAAGTACCCGTTGCCGCGGATCGACGATCTGTTTGACCAGCTTCAGGGAGCGTGTCTTTCCCAAGATCGATCTCCGCTCGGGGTACTACCAGTTGAAGATCCGGGAGTCAGACATATCGAAGACGGCCTTTCGCACCCGGTATGGGCACTACGAGTTCAGAGTACTGCCATTCGGGTTGACGAACGCGCCGGCGGCCTTCATGGATCTGATGAACCGGGTATTTCGACCCTTCCTCGACTCCTTTGTGGTAGTATTCATCGATGATATATTGGTGTACTCGAGGAGTCTTGAGGAGCACGCTCACCATCTTCGCACTGTTTTGGAGACTTTGGCCAGACATCAGTTGTTCGCCAAGTTCAGCAAGTGCGAGTTCTGGTTGGAGCGTATGGCCTTTCTGGGCCATGTGATTTCCGGTGAGGGTATAGCTGTGGACCCGGAGAAGACGCTCGCCGTGTCGAATTGGCGTCGACCGTCGAACCCCACAGAGATTCGGAGCTTCTTGGGCTTGGCGGGTTATTACAGGAGGTTTGTGGAGGGTTTCTCCAAGATAGCCGTTCCTCTTACCCGCCTCACTCGGAAAGACGTTCGGTTCGAGTGGTCCCCTTCTTGTGAGGAGAGCTTCCAGGAGCTGAAGCGTAGGCTCACCTCAGCGCCAGTTCTTACCCTTCCATCTGGGAGTGGTGGGTTCGCAGTATACACAGATGCATCGCAGTTGGGTGTGGGTTGCGTCCTGATGCAGCACGGTAAGGTGGTGGCTTACGCGTCTCGTCAGTTGAAGCCCCATGAGCAGAACTACCCCACCCATGACCTCGAGTTGGCTGCGATCATATTTGCGCTGAAGATATGGAGGCATTATCTCTACGGAGAGGAGTTCGAGCTCTTTACTGACCATAAGAGCTTGACGTATCTGCAGTCTCAGCCGGAGCTCAACATGCGACAGAGGCGTTGGGTTGAGTTCCTTACAGACTACGACTGTGACATCGCTTACCATCCGGGTAAGGCGAATGTCGTTGCAGATGCGCTCAGTAGGCAGCCCCTGGGCATGGCCGCCCACATGGCTGTCCGTCGTTGGAGGCTTCTGGAGGAGGCCGCTTGCTGGATCAGTGTTCGGGAGACTCCTGCGGGTGGCTTTTTGGCCAGGCTGGTGGTGCAGCCGGTTCTTCTCGACGAGATCCGCACGGCTCAGGCGCAGGATCCGCATTTTATAGTCCTTTCTGAGGGCGTCGCCCGGGGCGAGCGTCCGGACTACCAGATTCGCGCAGACGGGATCCTGCGATTCAGAGGCCGAGTGTGCATCCCCGACGACGCAGAGCTGAGGCGGAAGATTCTGGACGAGGCCCATCGCTCGAGGTACACCGTGCACCCGTGGCACGAAGATGTACAGAGGCCTTCGTCGCGGCTACTGGTGGCGCGGGATGAAGACGGATATCGCCCGTTTCGTTGCCCGGTGCCTAGTATGCCAGCAGGTGAAGTCGGAGCATCAGCGCCCTGCGGGGAAGCTGCAGTCCATTGAGATCCCTCAGTGGAAGTGGGAGCAGATTACCATGGACTTCGTCTCGGGTCTGCCGAGGTCACGTTCGGGTCGCGATGCCATCTGGGTGATCGTCGACCGGCTGACGAAGTCTGCTCATTTCCTCCCCATCCGACTCACCGATTCTCTGGACACCCTGGCGCAGTTATTTGTCTCCGAGATTGTCCGACTCCATGGCACTCCAGTCAGCATCATTTCTGATCGAGACGCGCGTTTTACTTCGAGGTTCTGGCGTAGCCTCCAGCACGCCCTTGGTACGAACCTCCACTTCAGTACAGCGTTTCATCCTCAGACGGACGGCCAGTCGGAGAGGACGATCCAGACCCTTGAGGACATGCTGCGGGCCTGTGTACTCGATTTTGGGGGCAGTTGGGAGAGGCACCTTCCGTTGGTGGAGTTCGCCTACAACAACAGCTATCATTCGAGCATCCGGATGGCTCCCTACGAGGCACTTTATGGCCGCAGCTGCAGGTCCCCCCTGTGTTGGGATGAGGTCGGAGAGCGCCAGCTAGAGGGACCAGAGATTGTTCACCAGACCTCCGAGATGGTGAAGACGATCCGCGAGCGTATCCGAGTCGCTCAGAGTCGTCAAAAGAGCTACGCCGACCGCCGTCGCCGTCGCCGTCGCCGTGAGCTCGCCTTCGAGGTCGGTGATCATGTGTTCTTGAAGGTGTCCCCGATGAAGGGCATCTTCCGATTTGGTGTGCGGGGCAAGCTGAGTCCGCGTTTCATTGGGCCGTTCCTCATCCTCGAGCGAGTTGGGGAGGTGGCCTATCGCATAGCTCTGCCCCCACAGTTGGCTCAGGCCCATGACGTCTTCCACGTCTCGCAGCTGAGGCGATACGTCCACGATCCTGCTCACATCATCCCGTTCGAGCCGCTCGTCTTCGAGCCGGACTTGTCTTTCGTGGAGCAGCCGATTGAGATCTTGGACCGCCGCGAGAAGAGGCTCCGCACCAAGACCGTCCAGCTGGTCAAGGTGCGATGGCAGCACCGTTCCGGTGCCGAGGCCACCTGGGAGCTTGAGGACGCCATGCGTGACGCGTATCCGCATCTTTTCCCTTCTTAGATGTTCTTGTATTTATTTTGAGGACAAAATTTCCTAAGGGGGGGAGAATGTTATATATGTGTCCATTGGAGCATTTTAGCAGTTTTTGAAATTTTTGCATTTTTTGATCGGAACCGCAAAATTTTGGACTGTTAGCTATCGTCCTGAGTTAGAGGACTCCGATTGAAAATCTAACTGCATATTATGTGTCCTGGTGCCATTTTAAGCCACTCATGAAAATTTCATTGAATTCCGGCAACGTTTCCGAAATTTCACAGTTCCGGGGCGTATCTGGGTTTTTAAGTCGCACACTATATATATGTGAGATCTAATTTTTGAAATCACTATTCATCATCCCTACCAACCTTCCCTCTCTCTTCCCTCTCTCTTTTTCTTCCTTTTGAGGCCCTTAGACCCCTCAAAACCAAAAACCTAAAACCTAAGAAGTGTAGATCGGGTCCCGATCTACACCCCAGTGCCTTCAAATCCCTTTTTCGGCGATCCTAGCCTCCCCATCCTCCCCCCTTTCTCCTCTGTTTTGGGCCGTTTCGAAGGCCGTGATAGATCGGGGCGTAGGAGGACCTTTGAGAAAGGTTTCGGTGCGCGGAGAGCACCCGATCACCTCTTCCTCCCCCTTGGTAAGCTTCTTTCCCTCTTTTTTCTTGCTTAGAAGCTTGATAGGAGGGGGTTTTTGGGTTTGGGAGGTGGTCGGCGGCAGTGGGGGGTCGTCGGAGGTGGTTGGGGGCGGTCGGAGGCCGTCGGAGGCCATTGGGTGGTGGTGGAGGTACTCGGGCAGTGGGGCTCGGTTCCGGGCATCAGGCAGCAGCGGCAGCGGCTCAGGCAGCGCGCGGGCTGGACGTGCGGGGGCGTGCGCGCGTGCGTGCGCGCGGGCGTGCGCTCGGGGGAGCTGGTGGCCAGCCGGGCGCGCGTGCAGGGCGTGCTGTGCGCGGGAGTGCAGGGCGTGCGTGCTGGTCGGGCTGGTCGCGCCGGTCTAGTGCGAGGAGCGGGTCGAGCAGCTGCGCGCGGGTGTGCTGGGCGTGCGGACGCTGGGTGTGCTGCGCGCTGGTGCACCCGGGAGGGGCTGGTCGAGCGGCTGGTGCGGGGAGAGGTGCGAGCGGCGATGCACGCGGGTCGGCGGTGCTGGGCGTGCGGGTGCTGGGGAGGGGGTGATGGCCGAGGGCAGTGCGCGTGCGGAAGGTTGTGCAGGGTGCGCGCGGGGGCGCGGCGTGCAGTGGTGGTGCGCGCGGGGCGCAGCGAGGCGGCTGTGGTGCGCGCGGGGCGCGGCGAGGTGGCGGAGGTGCGCGCGGGGGCGTGTGGGGTGCTCGCGGGGCGGCGCGAGTCGTTCGGGGCGCGCGCGGGCTGCTGCGGCTGGGCGCAGTGGACGCGCGGTGCCCCGGGTGGTGCGGCGGTGTGTCCAGGCGGCGGGCAGGGGCCCGGCGGGGCGCGGGGTGCGTGGGCCGAGGCGCGGCGGTGCCCCCGGGCGGTCGGGTGGCCGTGCAGGTGGTTGCCGGCCGTGCAGGTGTTTGATTCAGGATTTTGGGTATTTAATTGTGTATGTTGTATATTTTGGGGGTATTTGTGGATTGTACTTACCCAGTTAATATCCTGTCTTGCAGATCTCGACGGACGGTCGCGCGTCGACCTATTTTCGGTGAGTGGGACAACCCAACCCAGTTTGAGAGGCGCTACATGCCTTGGAGCGTGTACCGTCCTCCCTTGGGGCACATAGTTAGTATTAACTGTTGTTTTGAAATCCATGTAAGCATGATGTGTGTATGTAGAATGTATGCCACCCCTAGACTTGTATGTTAGGGACTTGCACCCTTAGGATTTGTGCATGAGCCGTGTATCATGTGACCCCATTATCATGCTAGGAAAGCCCGACCTGTGCATGCGTCCTATTAGTTTGATTTATTTAATTAAATGCAAGCTTTAATACTGATAGCATGTTTAGGGAATATAAGGGGGCCTTGCGAGGTTAACATTGAGACCCGGGTTAGGGTACTCCGTGTTCCTCATTTGGTTGTCGGATGTCCTACATCGGGACCTCAGGTTACCCTCCCAAGGTCTCTTTTCCCCTTTTTGTGTCTTATTTATTTCCCCGCATCCTGGTTATGCGCGCTGGTGGAATTCTGAGGAATTCAAGACATTAGAGTTGTAGAGATGTGCTGTCAGCGGATCCGAGTGGATCATATGCGATGGACAGGCTGTTCTGTTCCCTCCGTTGGATCTGTGTAGAGACTACCCCGGCGTTAGAAAGGTTGTCCCGTGCAGGGGCTTCCATCAGTAGGCGCCTCCTGATTTGGTAGAAGGACTGCGCCGAACGTGGAAGTGGCCAAACGACCTACGGAGTGGGGAGAGACTATCGGTGGACCAAGGGTGACCAACAACCTAGTCAGTCCCAAGAGCCTAGGTCACCTGTTGAGAGGTGAGGGTGAGGGTATGGTGGGCCGGCGATGCGACGACCCACAGGATTATGTATGGATGATTATCAGCCCACTAAGTCCCAACATCCTTGGTCACCTATTGAGGGTGAGGGTGAGGGTAAGGGTATGGGGTTCGGCGATGTAACGAACCCCGGATTTGTGATGTTTATGCCGCTTTGGGCTATTGGCTTGATTTAAATGTGGTTAATATGAACTGTTTGCATGGGTTGTGCTATTCACTGAGCGTGTGGCTCACCCCTCGCATATTATCTTTTTCAGTGATCTCTGAGGGAGGAGCTTCCCGAGCGACTACACCAGTAGAGGAGTAGCGCCACGTCCCACGAGTTTTGAGGCCATCAGCACCCTTCTCTTGTTGTATGTATATATTTCTGTGCTTGGGCACCTAGTTTGGATTTTGTATGGGTTGTATTTGTGTATATATGGACATGTTGGCTCTCACAGGACTTATGATTATGTATCGAGTCTGTAGTATGTTTTGATTACAGATTCAGTCTTTTAGCTTCCGCATTTGGTGTATATATTATGTCAGCCCTGTTTCTATCTGTGTTGTCATTTTAGTTGTTGTGTGAGTATGTTATTGATTCCTGTTTACTGATATCATATATACACTTGCCGCGTCACGGGGACGGCCGCCCTGGGGCGTGACACATACATAATGGAAGAGGGATACAAATGGATTGTGAATTTCCATTCGACGGATAATGCATGAGTTCATATCACATGAAGGTTTCAAGCATTCAGACATAACATCACCATCACCAATATATACATGTGGATTATCATATAGCATCCATGTGCTACAAATACTTACAAAAGTATGAGTGTTTCCAGAAATAACCCTAATTACACATCATTCTAGTTTTTGCATCAAAAGATGAGAATGCCTTCTTTGGTTACATATCCATATTAATAATATGTTACTAGCATTTCTACAGTAGGTGGCTCAAAAAATAAGACTACGTTAGGAAAAACATAAAGGCAACTGCTTGGTCCTTCCTATGGTGCAAGTGGAACGTAGGGAGGTGGTTGATAGTTCATCCCCTGTCTCTCAATCCAGTCTATCTTCAAGTCATCCGGGAATGTCATGAAAATAGTGCGGTTCGCCTCATCCTTCAGAGCCTCTGCTACATCCAACTTACTAGCCGAACTGAGTTGCCTAAACATTGAAAGACACTTGATTGCCTGCTCCAAAGTGTACTTCCCCTCATAATCCTTTTCCAAGTATTCTTTTGCCACATCCACCCTTCGCCTCCCAATTTCAATGAACTCAGCCATGTATCCTTCAGTAGCAATTGAGTTCTTCATCCTCTTACCAAACCCAGATGATCATTTTTCTGGAATTTTCAAATCATCCTCTTCCATGTCAGAAGCAGTGGACGCTATGGAACGTTTACCCTTTCTCCTAGAGGTTGGTTCACCTTCATCAGGTATCTCAATCGGTGTGGTGGTCCCCCACTTGTTCTCATATGTATTCCCTCGAGTGAAGTAATCCTCCACTGATGGTCTCCCTATATGTAGTGAATCGAACCTATTTTTGTTGGCCTCCATTGAGTCTCCTTCAGTGTCATTGTCATCCTCATCCTCACTGATAAGGGAGGCATGGGCATGGAATCCCTTGGATGTGGAGTTCCCACATATCATGGAGAATTCCTTGAATCATATAAATGGTTTGTCTCGGTATAACCCAAACTTGGTATTGTTCTGCACAAAATAAGCAGACAACGACTTTAATTTAACATCGAACATTGGAGGAGACTATGACAAAACTAAACTATCCTCAATTGTACATACCGATATGACCCTATCCCAGTCTTGTGCATCTCCTGGTACAGCCATTTTCCTTGCATCATCCCAACTCCATCATGTTTTGTTGCTAAGTTCTTGGTATAGGTAATAGGTTTGCTTCAACACTTTCCAACGATTCTTGCAATGACTCATTTCCAAAGTTATAGCCATGCGATAGTTCAAGGTTGCGGTGATAGTCTTCCAAGAACTGTTTTGGAAGTTTTTGGAAGACTCCCTTCACGCAATTACCCTGTTGAAATTGATCTACAAGCAACCCCACCAAACAAGCATCCATCGGGTTGGTCCAGTTTCCAATCCGATTCTTATTGGATGCCATGCGTAGGGGAGGCTGGCTCATCTTTGACATCTAGACACATTGGACACCAGGGAATGGATTAAGACACCAACAAAATGTCAAAGAACATGGATGATCAGAAAGATACACCTACCCAATGTTAAAAGTTTATACTCTATTTAGCATATAAATCTATCAATAAATTAACGAGTGATATAAGGACATGGGAGAGAATACAATACAGTAAGACACACTGAACATTCCGATGTAATTCTATGCTTTGACTTAGAGGTCACTCTAAAAATATATGAATACAAATAACACTATGAATGTTGGACACATACATATATTAATCCATCATTGACCTCACATGTGTGGATTAAAATATACTACCTTAGTGTAAACATCAATATATTAGAGGTGATAAGTGAGGGTTGGTTATACACAAGCATGATCACACACCTATGGGTTTACAAGATCAAGAAAATTGATTTATTTGTCAATAAGAAGGTCCAACAGATGCAATAAGTAATCTAAAGCAAAGGAGTTGACTTAGGGGCCACTCCAAAAATATATGAATGCTCAGAACACTCATAAACATGAATACACACATGAATATTTATTAGTTTATACCTTACATTTGTGAATTCAGATAACAACTTTAGTGTAAACATCAATATATTATAGGTGATAAGTGAGGTTTAGTTATACACAAGCATGGGATACACCAATGGGTCTTGAAGATGACAATCATTCATTCATCATGTTATAATAAGGTCCAATAGATGGAAAAGAAAATCTAAAGCAAGAAACAAGACATAAAATCCATGTCTACAAATATATGAATCGGTATATCACTCATAAAGAAGAACATAAATTTATAATATGCCTTATACTTTATCATTGACCTCACATGTGCGGAGAAACATATGCATCTTATGTCTAAACATCAATATATGCTTGCATTTAGTTGGGGGTAGTTTGTACACTGGGATGGGATACCAATTGACTAAAACATGTAAAGGACATTCATTCATTTGGGAATAATAAGGTCCAAGAGATGCAAAAAGAAATCTAGGAAATCTAAAGTAAAAAAACAAATACTTAGGAGCCATGTCTAAAAATATATGAATGTTAATAACAGTCACAAAGATGAACACATACATATATGTTTTTATTGGTCATTCAATTCACTTGTTGACTAGCTTAAAAAATATTATATTGTTCAAAATATGCTTACATTTCTGTGGGGGTAGGTTATATACAAGCAGTATTGTCAGGGCTCAAATCATCCTCCCCAATAAATTGGGGAGAAGTAAATCAATGTAATGCTAGAAAAAAACAGAGAAATCCATAACACACCTAATCAATGTTCATTGAAAACCCTGTGATACCACCACAGTTTAGATATTAACATATCATTCACATATTAAAGAGTGGCTAATATATCATATTAACCATGTCATTCAGTAGCAGAGAAGCCCAATAATACTTGACCAATATGAACTACTCATTCATAGCAATTATTACATAGAAAAACCACACAATGCACCATGATGAAAATATCCATTTGTTCTTTATCAATTTTCATATAAATATATTATTCAGATCCTTTGGTTCTCACCCTTATATAATAGATGGGTCCAAGAGATGCAAAGGGAAATGTATCCTTCAACAAACATATACTTAGGAGTCACACTTAAAATTAAACGAATAATTATAATAGTCACAAAGGAGAACAAATACATATATGTTTTTATTGGTTATTCAACTACTCTATTGTTGACATATACAACAAGAGATAAAGGCATCAAAATATAATTGAGCCCGTCTATCACCACCAACCTAAATGCTCTCCCCCCCAACCTAATAAAAATTTAAAACATCTTGTATTAGACATTCATCCCACCAATTTCAGTTGACACAAACCCAGTCATACTGGGGTGTCTAATATGACACAAAGTGTGTCACCCAAAAATTTTCAATTGTAATATTTTAACGCGACACACCTTGGGTCAAAGTAAGTTGTACAGTTCGACATACTCTGAGTCAAACCATAGTGTCTACTATGACCCAAGGTATGTCGTCCAACACTATTCAATTAACAATAATTTAATTTTTTTATCTATCATAAATATCATAAATACATAACAAATAATATCATAAATAAACAAAATTCACGTACATAATCACATAAGTTAATTCACGTACATATTATGCACATACTATTGACATAACAGTCTTCCTTGTTCAACATTCACACATCCAAATTCAACCAACGAATACATCCATATTATTTTGGCTTTTGAACAATGTATTAAGTAAAAAAATGTATTAACGTGGATGTGTTAATTAATTGAATTTGGATGTATACATTTTCAACAGGGAAGACTGTTATGTTAATAGTAGGTTTTCATTTGTGAAAAAAATAATGTATTGGATTTGTGAATGTGCAGGTTGGATATGTGAATGTTGAATTAACTTATATGACCATGTATACGAATGTTGTTTATTTATGATATTTTATTTGTTGTGTATTTATGATATTTATGATAGATAAAAAAATTAACTTATTGTTAATTGGATAGTATTTGGCGACACACATTGGGTCATAGTGGACATTCTAGTTTGACTCGGAGTATGTCAAATCAAATAACTTATAGTGACTCAAGGTGTGTCACATTACTTCTAAAATATCGTAATTGAAAAATTCTATGTGACACACCTTAAGTCATAGTAAACATCTTAGTTTGACTCGAGTATGTCAAATCGAACAACTTATGGTGACTCAAGGTGTGTCGCGCAACTTTTAAAATATTGTAGTTGAAAATTTTTGGGTGACACACCTTGGGTCACATTAGACGTCCCAGTATGACAAAGTTTGTGTCAAGTGAGGTTGGTGTGATGAGTGTCTAAAATAAAATGTTTTAACTTTTGATTGGGTTGGGGGGAGAGTAATTGGTTTGGTGGGATTAGACCGGCTCAATATGATTAGATGCTTACTAGGGGTTGGTTATATACAAGCAACATTGTAAGGGATGAAATATGGACAATGAATTGGAGAAGAAATTGACTGTAATGTAACAAGAAAGAGAGGAAATAACACACCTACCCAATGTTCATTGATAACCTATTAATTTAACTACATATATTGAATAATGATTAACCAGTTTAGAATCCAAATCATATTTAAAAGTATGCTCCCACATATCATTATGCTATATGAAATACAGTAACATATCATATATACCATGTCATTCACTTACAGTAAGCCCATGAAGAACATTCCTATGAACTACTCCTCTGAATCAAATATTACATAGCAATATCACACAATGGAACATGATAAAAATATCAATTTAACCCAGTCAATTTTCATATAAATACATTATTCGAACATAGAAAATTCTTAGGTTCTCACCATTTTTAGATCTACCCACAGAAATCATTTATTATATGATTCTATTTTTTTTCTTTGAATGACTGGGTTTCAGCTGAATGTGGTGATAGATCTTTTGCATCACCAAAAATCCTTTTAATAGAATTTAAATGGATGTTGGCCATGGGCTTCTCTACTAATGAATACTATAAACACTGGTAGGTAGAAATACATTAAAAAATGTTCAAAGAATCAACCAACAACCAATATATGGAAACCATAATCAAATCTACAAAACCCTAACCAGAACCCAAATCATCTAGACTTTAACAACACAAATTAGGGGTGCAACTCGGACGGGTTGGGTCGGGTTAGAGGGTTGTCCAAACCCAACACACAAGTTAAAATGCCCAACCCAAACTCGAGCGCGAACCCAAGCCAAACCCGAAATAGCCAACCCGAACCCAACCCGACCTTGAATCTGCGGGTTCGTGTCGGGTTCGGGTTATGCCCGGGATCAGGTTGGGCTGAGCGGGCTCGGGTTAATACAAACAACAATGCATTAAAAAATTTATAAAATTTTATTTTATTTAACAAAAACCACACACAAGGAGCCCATTAACAGCCCACTCGCACGATCCATCACAGGCCCGATCCACGCCCAAATTTCTTGAGGGTTTCCCTAATAACAAGCACAACCAATGCTTATGAGATGATTCATCTCCGCCAACCAAAGCAACGCTCACCTCCGCCATCAATAGTCCTCGGACCTCACCGAGCAGCAATCGCTGGTCTTCAATGCTGTTGTGCGCAGCCATTCCGTCTTCATCACTGGCTCCACCGACACCGGTTCTCCTCCGCCATGCCATTCACGTCCTCTGAAACACCCTCCCTGATATACTTCGTCTTCGCCACCACCTCCATCGGCATCGTCGTCACCACCTCCACTCCACCTTCATCGGCCTCCTCAGAAGCCAATCCGCCTACCCCAACGAAGTCCTCCACGAGGTCCTCGGTGCTATAAGAGAAAATGAAGGAAACCAGGAGAGGTTTTTTTCTTATTTTTTTGGGGTTCTCTCACTCTCTGTTTTGTGAACAAGAAGTGTTTTTTGTGAGTTGTAATGGCAAGTCGGCAGTCGACAACGAAGGAGAGGAGTGGAGGAAAAGAGAAATCTAGGTTACTCGGCTACAATGGACGGTGAGGATTTTATTTTGTAAAACTGGACAGTGTAGATGAGGTAGGGTGTTTTGAATGCAAAGGGTACTCTTCGAGTTCGGGTTGAACCCAACCAACCCGAGACACTAACCCGAACCCGACCTGAATTGGGTTCGGGTTATCTCGGGTTCGGGTCGGGTTAAACCCGTCAGGGAAAAACTCTAACCGGCCCACCCACGAGTCGGGTTGGGTCAGGTTCAATTCGCCCAAGTTGCACCCCTGACACAAATAGACCCAAAATAAATAGACCCATCATTGAAACAAGGGGAAATGCATAGATCAAGTACCCCAATATAAACAATACAAAAAAAAAAACTCATTAACCATATGAATCTCCAAAATAACATGAGGGTCTCAAATTGAATAGCAAGTTTAGCATAAGATCATACCACAAACCATCGGATGGTGTCGCAGCAGAATTATTTACCTCGGATTGGTTCTGCGATGAGGTGGATGCAGTCGTCTGAATGCTTCGCCGCCTTTTCCAACCGTCGCGCAATCCAACTTCATCACATGTATAATTGTCATAGAACCAGACACCTGCATTCACGGGACGAACATGGTGAAGAGAATCACAGTTGTTCCTAGGGTTTTGGTTTTTTCGGAGGAGACGAAGTGGGGGAGAAGAAGTCGATGGGGGAAGAAAACCAAATAAATGGGTGGGTGTTTAATTGGATGGG
The DNA here is from genome assembly GCA_030737835.1 of Acorus gramineus. NCBI lineage: Eukaryota > Viridiplantae > Streptophyta > Magnoliopsida > Acorales > Acoraceae > Acorus > Acorus gramineus. The sequence continues at coordinate 18,664,843 of CM060856.1, read as the reverse complement.
ACTTTGGTTGTACACGTGGAAGCAGATGATAATTTTCAATGGGGATTTTAGATGGTCATGATTAACTCGCTTTTATTTGGTATTTTGGACAATTCTGATGGATTCTGGCTGGATTGGTCCACTGATCAGATGGTCATTAATAAATATGGGTGTATCATTGGGATTTGTTAAAATAAGTGAGAGAAATTTTTAGTAATGATGGTGAGGGGTATTGTTATTCCAAGGAATAGATAAGCTCTGATAAGCTATTCTCACTTTTTATTAGAATTGTTATCAGGCCTTATCCTAGCTTATCCTGGCATAGCTATTGGAGTTTATCTGCGCCAAACAAACAGCGAATAAGTGTTATTCTGCTGCTACTCTCCCTTATTCACTGTTTATGTCAGTTGGCAAATGGAGGGTTAGACTCTACAACCGGAGATAGTAAATAAGCCATTAAATAACTTGGAATAAAGCATAATAGAGACTTTTTGGTGTTTGGATGCAATATATACCTTGGGATAATCTATGCCAGAATAAATTAGTATAAAATGGTATATGGATTATAGCCAACCCTTGAAATTAAAGTTATTTCAGGTTATTCCACCCAAAGATATGTGGACCCACTGTCAAATCAATTGTCATTACCTCTTATAAATCAACTATCATCATTTTTTCTTTTTTGTAAATCCTTATCCACACTTTATTTACATTTTATCCAAAGAACAAAAACTTTATTATTGCGTTTCCCAATGAGAATAATTCAAAACACAACCAAACACAAAATCATTTATTCCACTTGTGGAGGTAAAAATCTGCACCATGTTAAATAACGACGCGTGTCAAGCCAAGATGGATATGGGCCGTCACCTCTGAAGTCCAAAAACCTGGATCCAAATTCAAGATATCATAAGGACACTCCCGAATAGGTGCGACACGATTAGATTAATGGTCTAGTCGGATGGTCTTGCACCTCGTGGGCGAATGTCACCCCGGGTAGATAAGGCACGATCAAATTAGAGATTTGATCGGACGACCTTACACCTCACAAATGAATAAATAAGACATGACCAGACTAAAGGTCTGGTCGGACGATCTTTCATCTCGCAGATACACAAACGAAAACAACATGTGAACGACCAGGCCAAAGACCACGAGGAGGACTAATGAAATGGTTAGATGTCCATAACGTCTGTAACTGTCAAGAGGACAATTAAGGCTCACTACTTATATAACGTGGGTAATTAGTGACACAACGTGATACATTAACACGTGGTGGTTTCCACAAAAATCGTCCACTAAGTGTTTAATATAAAAACCATTTATAACAGCCAGAGAAGTAGTAGCAGCAACAATCTAGGCCAAGTGCCCCTATAAAAAGGGAGGTAACCCGAAAGTAAAGGTATCCAACTTTTCTACACTCAAGCTATCACGCCCCAGGGCGGCCGTCCCCGGGACGCGGCAAGTGTATATATGATATCAGTAACAGGAATTCAATAATATACTCATACAACAGCTAAAATGACAACACAGATAAAAGCAGGACTGACATAATATATACCAAATGCGGAAGCTAAAAGACTGAATCTGTAATCAAAACATACTACAGACTCGATACATAATCATATGTCCTGTGAGAGCCAACATGTCCATATACACACAAATACAATCCATACATAATCCAAACTAGGTGCCCAAGCATAGAGATATATACATACAACAAAGAGAAGGATGCTGATGGCCTCAAAACTCGAGGGACGTGGCGCTACTCCGCTACTGGTGTAGTCGCTCGGGAAGCTCCTCCTTCAAGTCCTCCTCAGTGATCACTGAAAAAGATTTTATACGAGGGGTGAGCCACACGCTCAGTGAATAGCACAACCCATGCATACAGTTTATATTAACCACAATTTACAACAAAGAGCCTCAAAGTGGCATAATCAATCACAAGTCCGGTGGTTCGCTACATCGCCGAACCACCACACCCTCACCCTTACCCCTCAATATGGTGACAAAGGATATTGGGACTTAATGGGCTGATAATCATCCATACACAATCCTGTGGGTCGTCGCATCGCCGGCCCACCATACCCTCACCCTCACCCCTCAATAGGTGACATAGGCTCTTGGGACTGACTAGGCTGTTGGTCACCCTTGGTCCATCGGTAGTCTCTCCTCACTCCGTAGGTCGTTTGGCCACCCCCACGTTCGGCACAGTCCTTCTACCAAATCAGGAGGCGCCTACTGATGGGAGCCCCTGCACGGGACGACCTTTCCAACACCGAGGTAGTCTCTACACGGATCCAACGAAGGGAACAGAACAGCCTATCCATCGCATATGATCCACTCGGATCCGCTGACAGCACATCTCTACAACTCTAATGTCTTGAATTCTTTCAGAATTCCACCAGCACGCATAACCAAGATGCGGGGAATACAGATAAAAAAAATGAGGAAAAGAGACCTTGGGAGGGTAACCTGAGGTCCCGATATAGGACATCCGAAAACCAAACAAGGAACACGGAGTACCCTAACCCGGGTCTCAATGTTAACCTCGCAAGGCCCCCTTATATTCCCCAAAGCATGCTAATCAATATCACAGTTTGCATTTAAATAAATAAATCAAACTAATAGGACGCATGCATAGGCCAGGGCTTTCCTAGCATGATAGCGGGGTGACAGGATGCACGGCTCATGCACAAATCCTAAGGGTGCAAGTCCCTAACATACAAGTCTAGGGTGGCATGCATTCTACACATAGATCATGCTTGCATGGATTATAAATAAATAGTTAATACCAACTATGTGCCCCAGGGGAGGACGGTACACGCCCAAGTGCATGTAGCGCCTCCCAAACTGGGTTGGGTTGTCCCACTCACCGGAAGTCGGGTCGACGCGCGACCGTCTGTCGAGATCTGCAAGACAGGGTATCAACTGGTGAGTAAAAATCCACAACATACTACCAAAGACATCAAAAATACACAAAACCCACAAACAACCACCCAACACTTGGGCAAACGTGCATACGCCCCGTACGCACGCTAGCCCGAGCACCCCGGCAACCACCCGCACCCCCGGCAACCACCAGCACGGCCGGCAACCACCCGCACGGCCACCCGACCGCCCGAGTGCACCGCCGCGCTTCAGCCCGCGCACCCAGCGCACCGCCGGGCCCCTGCCCGCCGCCTGGACACGCCGCCGCACCACCCGGGGCACCGCGCGTCCACTGCGCCCTGCCGCAGCAGCCCGCGCGCGCCCCGCACGCCTCCGCGCGCAGCGCCTCGCCCCGCGCGCACCCCGCGCGCACCTCCGCCACCTCACCGCGCCCCGCGCGCACCACCGCTGCCTCACCGCGCCCCGCGCGCACCCTGCACGACGCCCCGCACGCACTCCGCGCGCATCATCCTCTCGCACAGCTCCCCGCACCAGCCGCTCGACCAGCACCTCGCACCAGCCGCTCGACCAGCACCTCGCGCACAGCTGCTTGACCAGCACCTCGCGCACAGCTGCTCGACCAGCATCTCGCGCACAGCACGCCCAGCACACGCGCCCTGCTGGCCACCAGCTCCCCCCCCCCCCCCCGCGCACACGCACGCGCGCACGCTGGCGCGCGCCCATCCTGCTGCGCTGCCTGTGCTGCTTGTGCTGCCTGCTGCCCGAACAGCAGCCCCCAACCTGCCGAGCACCTCCACCGCCCATCCCACGGCCTCCGACCTCCCCCAACCACCTCCGACAGCCTCCCACAGCCGCTGACCACCCCCCAAACACAGATCTACCCTCCTAACATACATCTAAGTAAGAAAAGAGGGAAAAAGAGGCTTACCAAGGGGAGGAAGAGATGATCGGTTGCTCTCCACGCACCGAAACCTTTTCCCAAAGCCCTCCAACGCCCGGATCTCACTTGGCCTTCGAAATGGCCCAAAACAGAGGAGAAAGAGGGGGGAATGGAAAGGCTAGACTCGCCGGAATAGGATTTGAAAGCACCGGACCCGATCTACACTTCTTATGCTTTAGGTTTTTGGGTTTGAGGGCTCTAAGGGCCTCAAATGGGAGAAAAGGAGAGAGGGGAGAGAGAGGAAGCTCTTGGTAGGGATGATGAATAGTGCTATCTCAAATTTTAGATCTCATATATATATAGTAAGTCACTTAAAAACCCAGATACGCCCCGGAACTGTGAAATTTCAGAAACGTTGTCGGAATTCGATGAAATTTTCATGAGTGGCTTAAAATGGCACCAGGACACATAATATGCAGTTAGATTTTCAATCGGAGTCCTCTAGCTCAGGACGATAGCTAACAGTCCAAAATTTTGCGGTTCCGATCGAAAAACGAAAAAACTCAAAAACTGCCAAAATGCTCCAATGGTTACCAGCAGGCCAAAAAGTGACACATATATAACATTCTCCCCCCCTTAGGAAATTTTGTCCTCAAAATAAATACAAGAACAACTAAGAAGGGAAAAGATGCGGATACGCGTCACGCATGGCGTCCTCGAGCTCCCAAGTGGCCTCGGCACCGGAACGGTGCTACCATCGCACCTTGACCAGCTGGACGGTCTTGGTGCGGAGCCTCTTCTCACGGCGGTCCAGGATCTCAATCGGCTGCTCCACGAAAGACAAGTCCGGCTCGAAGACGAGCGGCTCGAACGGGATGATGTGAGCAGGATCGTGGACGTATCGCCTCAGCTGCGAGACATGGAAGACGTCATGGGCCTGAGCCAACTGTGGGGGCAGAGCTATGCGATAGGCCACCTCCCCAACTCGCTCGAGGATGAGGAACGGCCCAATGAAACGCGGACTCAGCTTGCCCCGCACACCGAATCGGAAGATGCCCTTCATCGGGGACACCTTCAAGAACACATGATCACCAACCTCGAAGGTGAGCTCACGGCGACGGCGGTCGGCGTAGCACTTCTGACGACTCTGAGCGACTCGGATACGCTCGCGAATCGTCTTCACCATCTCGGAGGTCTGGTGAACGATCTCTGGTCCCTCTAGCTGGCTCTCTGACCTCGTCCCAACACAGGGGGGACCTGCAGCTGCGGCCATAAAGTGCCTCGTAGGGAGCCATCCGGATGCTCGAGTGGTAGCTGTTGTTGTAGGCAAACTCCACCAACGGAAGGTGCTTCTCCCAACTGCCCCCAAAATCGAGTACACAGGCCCGCAGCATGTCCTCAAGGGTCTGGATCGTCCTCTCCGACTGGCCGTCCGTCTGAGGATGAAACGCGGTACTGAAATGGAGGTTCGTACCAAGGGCGTGCTGGAGGCTACGCCAGAACCTCGAAGTAAAACGCGCGTCTCGATCTGAAATGATGCTGACTGGAGTGCCATGGAGACGGACAATCTCGGAGACGAATAACTGCGCCAGAGTGTCCAGAGAATCGGTGAGTCGGATGGGAGGAAATGAGCAGACTTCGTCAGCCGGTCGACGATCACCCAGATGGCATCGCGACCCGAACGTGACCTCGGCAAACCCGAGACGAAGTCCATGGTGATCTGCTCCCACTTCCACTGAGGGATCTCAATGGACTGCAGCTTCCCCGCAGGGCACTGATGCTCCGACTTCACCTGCTGGCATACTAGGCACCGGGCAACGAAACGGGCGATATCCGTCTTCATCCCGCGCCACCAGTAGCCGCGACAAAGGCCCCTGTACATCTTCGTGCCACCAGGGTGCACTGTGTACCTCGAGCGATGGGCCTCGTCCAGAATCTTCCGCCTCAGCTCTGCGACGTCGGGGATGCACACTCGGCCTCTGAATCGCAGGATCCCGTCCGCGCGAATCTGGTAGTCCTGACGCTCGCCCCGGGCGACGCCTTCAGAGAGGACTATAAAATGCGGATCCTGAGCCTGAGCCGTGCGGATCTCGTCGAGAAGAACTGGCTGCACCACCAGCCTGGCCAAAAAGCCACCAGCAGGAGTCTCTCGAACACTGATCCAGCAAGCGGCCTCCTCCAGAAGCCTCCAACGACGGACAGCCATGTGGGCGGCCATGCCCAGGGGCTGCCTACTGAGCGCATCTGCAACGACATTCGCCTTACCCGGATGGTAAGCGATGTCGCAATCGTAGTCTGTAAGGAACTCAACCCAACGCCTCTGACGCATGTTGAGCTCCGGCTGAGACTGCAGATATGTCAAGCTCTTATGATCAGTAAAGAGCTCGAACTCCTCTCCATAGAGGTAATGCCTCCACATCTTCAGCGCAAATATGATCGCAGCCAACTCAAGGTCATGGGTGGGGTAGTTCTGCTCATGGGGCTTCAACTGACGAGACGCGTAAGCCACCACCTTACCGTGCTGCATCAGGACGCAACCCACACCCAACTGCGATGCATCTGTGTATACTGCGAACCCACCACTCCCAGATGGAAGGGTAAGAACTGGCGCTGAGGTGAGCCTTCGCTTCAGCTCCTGGAAGCTCTCCTCACAAGAAGGGGACCACTCGAACCGAACGTCCTTCCGAGTGAGGCGGGTAAGAGGAACGGCTATCTTGGAGAAACCCTCGACAAACCGCCTGTAATAACCCGCCAAGCCCAAGAAGCTCCGAATCTCAGTGGGGTTCGACGGTCGACGCCAATTCGATACCAGGAAGGTGGAACGACACCGACTTGGCGAAACAGTCGATGCTGGCATGACTAGCTGCAAGCCAATCCATTCCCAGGATGGCATCAAAATCCGACATAGCAAGCTCCACCAGCTCCACCGAAAACTCATGCTCCGCGATCTCTACCGTACACCCTCGGTACACTGAACTGAGGAGAATACGGTCTCCCACGGGCAATGACACCTCTAATACGGCATCTAAAGGAGCGGACGCCACGCCCGTCCGTCTCGCGAAAGCGGGAGACACGAACGAGTGGGTGGCTCCGGAATCAAATAATACATAAGCAGGAAGCTGGGAGATCTGAACAGTACCTCTGACCACGCTGCCTGATGCCTGGGCCTCCTCTGCCGAAAGCGCTGCCACTCGGCCCTGGACGAACTGAGGCTGAGGAGCAGGGGCACGCCTCGCCTGCTGCGCTGGCTGCCTCCTCTGATCAGCACGGCCACCCTGTGGCTGCTGCGGCTGGCGCTGAGGCTGCTGCTGCTGCTGAAACAGCTGCTGCTGTTGAGGCATCACTCGGGGTCGGCCAGCGTCGGGGCAATTGTACAGGATATGCCCGACGCGCTAACAGTGATAACAGCGCCTCGTCTCCGGTTGCCTCGTCTGGACTGGCACTGCTGCGATGGGTGCCGGACCTCGCACTGGCACCACATCTGCTGGAGGAGAGGCAGCCGCTGACTGCTCGAAGCGGGGCCTCTTCTTCTTGCGCTGCCCTCTGTCCTGACTCCTGGGTGGCCTCTGGTCTGTCGACGAGGTCGAAGCCCTCACCTGGATCCCGAGGTCTCTCTCGACGGTCTTCGCTCGAGACACTAAGTCGGAGTACCTCGTGAATGCGTGGGAGGTGACGTGCACCCGAATAGCACTGCTGAGATCGAGCTCAAATAGACGGCACCTCGTCTCCTCGTCCATCACCAGAGCTGGAGCGAATCTAGACAGCCTCGTGAATCACGTGGAGTAGTCAGCGACAGACATAGTGCCCTGAGTCAGCTGCTCAAACTCCTGCATCACTATCTGTCGCGTCGAGAAGGGGAAATACTCCTCCAAGAAATATCTCCTGAATCCCGCCCATGTGAGCTGCTCCAGTCCCTCTGGGAGGTCCACTGATCTGGTAGCCCACCAGTCGGCGGCGCTACCCTTCAGCATAAATGTAGCCAGGGAGACCCTCTGGCGGTCTGTGCAGAGCATCGTCGAGAAGATGGTATCCACCTCCATCAACCATCTCTCTGGAGCAAGGGGGTCCTCCGTCTGACCCTGGAACTCGGGTGGGTGGAGCTTCAGAAAGGCTGAGAGGCCACTCTGCTGCACCCTCGCTGCAGCCTCTAGCCCCGCCTCCCTCTCCTGAGGATCCTGAACTCTGACCGCCGGGACTACCACGGGAACTGGGGGTGTATCGGGTACCACAGGCGGATCTGCCGCCAAGGGAACCTGCGGTACTGCCTCGCGGGCCGCCCGCAGCTCCTGTATCTCCCGTGCCTGATCTGCTAGCACTCTGGTCTGGGCCTCCAACGCCCTAGTCTGCGTCTCCACTAAATCAGCTATCCGCGCAAACGCGCGCTCCCAGGCAGGAGGCTCCTGCGCTGGTCCTGACCTCTCGGCTGAGGACTCACCAATAACATCCTCGACTCTGGCAGGTCCGGAGACCTCCAAGGGTCGAGAGGGACCACGTCCGCGCCGTCCTCTGCGAGGAGGCATATCAGCAACCTAAGAAAACCAGACACTAGGATCAGAATACGCATATAGAAATCCTAGGACTCATCTCTACAAAAAAGAAGACAATTGGCTCTGACAAGACCTGGCTCTGATACCAACTTTTGTCACGCCCCAGGGCGGCCGTCCCCGGGACGCGGCAAGTGTATATATGATATCAGTAACAGGAATTCAATAATATACTCATACGACAGCTAAAATGACAACACAGATAAAAGCAGGGCTGACATAATATATACACCAAATGCTGAAGCTAAAAGACTGAATCTGTAATCAAAACATACTACAGACTCGATACATAATCATACGTCCTGTGAGAGCCAACATGTCCATATACACACAAACACAATCCATACATAATCCAACTAGGTGCCCAAGCACAGAGATATATACATACAACAAAGAGAAGGATGCTGATGGCCTCAAAACTCGAGGGACGTGGCGCTACTCCGCTACTGGTGTAGTCGCTCGGGATGCTCCTCCTTCAAGTCCTCCTCAGTGATCACTGAAAAATATTTTATGCGAGGGGTAAGCCACACGCTCAGTGAATAGCACAACCCATGCATACAGTTTATATTAACCACAATTTACAACAAAGAGCCTCAAAGTGGCATAATCAATCACAAGTCCGGTGGTTCGCTACATCGCCGAACCACCACACCCTCACCCTCACCCTTACCCCTCAATATGGTGACAAAGGATATTGGGACTTAATGGGCTGATAATCATCCATACACAATCCTGTGGGTCATCGCATCGCCGGCCCACCATACCCTCACCTTCACCCTCACCCCTCAATAGGTGACATAGGCTCTTGGGACTGACTAGGCTGTTGGTCACCCTTGGTCCACCGGTAGTCTCTCCTCACTCCGTAGGTCGTTTGGCCACCCCCACGTTCGGCACAGTCCTTCTACCAAATCAGGAGGCGCCTACTGATGGGATCCCCTGCACGGGACAACCTTTCTAACGCCGAGGTAGTCTCTACACGGATCCAACGAAGGGAACAGAACAGCCTATCCATCGCATATGATCCACTCGGATCCGCTGACAGCACATCTCTACAACTCTAATGTCTTGAATTCTTTCAGAATTCCACCAGCACGCATAACCAAGATGCGGGGAATACAGATAATAAAAATGAGGAAAAGAGACCTTGGGAGGGTAACCTGAGGTCCCGATATAGGGCATCCGACAACCAAACAAGGAACACGGAGTACCCTAACCCGGGTCTCAATGTTAACCTCACAAGGCCCCCTTATATTCCCCAAAGCATGCTAATAAATATTACAGTTTGCATTTAAGTTAATAAATCAAACTAATAGGACGCATGCATAGGCCAGGGCTTTCCTAGCATGATAGCAGGGTGACAGGATTCACGGCTCATGCACAAATCCTAAGGGTGCAAGTCCCTAACATACCAGTCTAGGGTGGCATGCATTCTACACATAGATCATGCTTGCATGGATTATAATAAAACAGTTAATACTAACTATGTGCCCCAAGGGAGGACGGTACACGCCCAAGTGCATGTAGCGCCTCCCAAACTGGGTTGGGTTGTCCCACTCACCGGAAGTCGGGTCGACGCGCGACCGTCTGTCGAGATCTGCAAGACAGTGTATCAACTAATGAGTAAAAATCCACAACTACTACCAAAGACATCAAAAATACACAAAACCCACAAACAACCACCCAACACTTGGGCAAACGTGCATACGCCCCGTACGCACGCTAGCCCGAGCACCCCGGCAACCACCCGCACGGCCAGCAACCACCCGCACGGCCGGCAACCACCCGCACGGCCACCCGACCGCCCGGGTGCACCGCCGCGCCTCAGCCCACGCACCCAGCGCACCGCCGGGCCCCTGCCCGCCGCCTGGACACGCCGCCGCACCACCCGGGGCACCGCGCGTCCACTGCGCTCTGCCGCAGCAGCCCGCGCGCTCCCCGCACGCCTCCACGCCCCGCGCGCGCCCCGCGCGCACCTCCGCCACCTCGCCGCGCCCCGCGAGCACCACCGCTGCCTCACCGCGCCCCGCGCGCACCCTGCACGACGCCCCGCACGCACTCCGCGCGCATCATCCTCTCGCACAGCTCCCCGCACCAGCCGCTCGACCAGCACCTCGCACCAGCCGCTCGACCAGCACCTCGCGCACAGCTGCTCGACCAGCACCTCGCGCACAGCTGCTCGACCAGCATCTCGCGCACAGCTGCTCGACCTGCACCTCACGCACAGCTCGCCCAGCCCCCACACGCCCAGCACACCCGCGCACAGCACGCCCAACACACGCGCCCTGTTGGCCGCCAGCTCCCCCCCCCCTTGAGCGCACGCCCGCTCGCAGGCCCGCGCGCACGCACGCGCGCGCCCAGCCTGCTGCGCTGCCTGTGCTGCTGCCGCTGCTGCTTGTGCTGCCTGCTGCCCGAACAGCAGCCCCCAGCCTGCCGAGCACCTCCACCGCCCATCCCACGGCCTCCGACCGCCCCCAACCGCCTCCGACAGCCTCCCACAGCCGCCGACCACCCCCCAAACACAAATCTACCCTTCTAACATACATCTAAGTAAGAAAAGAGGGGAAAAGAGGCTTACCGAGGGGAGGAAGAGATGATCGGTTGCTCTCCGCGCACCGAAACCTTTCCCCAAAGCCCTCCCACGCCCGGATCTCACTCGGCCTTCGAAATGGCCCAAAACAGAGGAGAAAGAGGGGGGGATGGAAAGGCTAGACTCGCCGGAATCGGGATTTGAAGGCACCGGGGTGTAGATCGGGACCCGATCTACACTTCTTATGCTTTAGGTTTTTGGGTTTGAGGTCTCTAACGGCTTCAAATGGGAGAAAAGGAGAGAGGGGAGAGAGAGAATGCTTTGGTAGGGATGATGAATAGTGCATCTCAAATTTTAGATCTCATGTATTTATAGCAAGTCACTTAAAAACCCGGATACGCCCCGGAACTGCAAAATTTTAGAAACGTTGCCGGAATTCGATGAAATTTTCATGAGTGGCTTAAAATGGCACCAGGACACATAATATGCAGTTAGATTTTCAATCGGAGTCCTCTAGCTCAGGACGATAGCTAACAGTCCAAAATTTTGCGGTTCCGATCGAAAAACGAAAAAACTCAAAAACTGTCAAAATGCTCTAATGGTTACCAGCAGACCAAAAAGTGACACATATATAACACAAGCCACCAAGTTAGTGAGATTTGCTTTGAATTCCCTTATTGATACATCTCTTCATAGACCCTTTGGCTGGCACCACACTGGTATTCCCCAATTCCTTTTTTGAGTGCAGGATCCATTGCTAAGCGGATCCAAGTTCAAGAAGAAAGGCTCCGAAGGTTGACTGTTTAATTGGAGGGGAAAAAATTCTCTTCATTACTGTTATACGCACTTATGCTAGAATAATTGTATACCGTAGAATAAGTCTTATTCTGTATCCAAACATGGACTTAGAGTGTTGCTAGTTAAATTATCTGAGAAAATATGATCATGTGAATCTCGAGCATGCTTTGCTAACACTTTGGCAGCTCCAACATGAGAACAACTGAACAAGTAACTTAATTTGCAAAATCTTATCTTATCCACCAAAGAATCACAAGCTCGGATAGACGAAATTGTCTGTTGCAACGCAATGGGTCCCTCCTAAGCCTGTCAATCAAACGGATATGGATCGGATATGCCCATATATGTATCCGTATCCAAACTAAATATCCAAAAATTTATCCCTATCCGATATCCAACGGATATTCAAAAATAGGTATCCGTATCCGATCTGAACATCCGGATTCGGATTCAGATAATTATCTGAAATATTTGAAACAGTGAAACATGATATCGAAGGTAGATGATATTCATGATATTAAGCAATTAAACATGGTGACAAGATGATATTGATCAAAACCCACATCATAAGTAACACTTTTAAGATGAATAGATGATGATAATCAAAACCCATTGAAACAAGAAACAATTAAATACGATGAATAGATGATATTGATCCGAAACAAATAAACATGGTGAATAGATTATATTGATGATGATATAATATTAAAAAAAAAAAAAGTAACTCGCATCAAAACAATCAAAATTAACCCAAAATGGTGTCACTTTTAAGATGAATAGATGGTGTTCATCAAAACCCATTGAAACAAGAAATCAAGAACCCATTAAAGAAGGAGAAGGTGGATGAAAGGTTCCTCTGCTGTGAAGGTGTGGAGATGTGGTGGTGGCAGCGGGGATTCTTGATGCCATTCTTGTGAGCTTGTTTCGTCGCAAGCCCCTTCCTTCAAATCGTGAAAAATAGAGAGGGGGGGGGGGGTGTGGAGGGGGAGGAGGAGGAGGAGAAGAAGAAGAAGAAATGAAGAGTGCATATACCGGAAAAGATTGAAAGGGTGGCGGCTGGTGGAGGTGGAGATTGAAAGGGGGCGACCGGTGGAGGTGAAAGTGATGGTGAGGAGTATACGATGGGGTTGAAGAGGCGGCTGCTTGGGTTGGGAGTGTGTAAACCCTAAAAGTTAGTTTATATGTGTGATAAACGTGAGTATCCATTGGCTCATATCAATCTTAAATATCAAATGAATATAATATATATATACAATTATGTTACGTCGGATATCGGATTATTTTTTGATCGGATAAAGGTGTATCCGTATACGAATCGAAGCAATTCAGATACGGATAATTTTTTCAGATACGGATACGGATATTTTGGATATCGGATATTTTCTGCATTTTCGGATACGAATTCAGATCGAATGCAGATATTTTTTCAGATAATTGATAGGCTTAGTCCCTCCATAGATCCCTACAGCAAATCTTCGAGTGCTTGAGAATCTGAGCAAACAATTAAATTTTTAAACCCCATCTTACGAGCAGTCTGAACCGCATCTGGAAGGCCTCTACTTCCATACGAATTGGTATGTTCCAAGGCCACCCAACAAGGCCGGCCTGCACCTAAAACAGTGAGCTTCTTTGTATCATTCTCTTCACATATTAGAATAAAAGCAGAACCTGCTTCCCGAGTGATTGAATGAACACTACCATCAGTAACTATAAAAACAGGACCACATTGCTCATCCACCCCCAGGCATGGATATTTGATTCCCAATCAGGTCATCAAAAATAACTTGTGAAACAAGGAGCCTGTCATTTGATACTCCCGTCTTTTTCCCACTTCAAACACCCAGTTGCGAGTGAAAGAGCCATTAAAACAGTCCAAAATGCATTAGGACATTGCCTTTTAAAGACTACAGCATGTCTCATCTTCCAAATCTGCCACAGTAATACACACAATGACATAACTACCAGCCTATAAGTACCATTAGTCCCACTGGACCGTTTCCTTCCTTAATTTTACCAACTGACGTGAACTGAATTGAAAGGTGGAACTCATAAGTATTTTGAGAATTATTTGATCAAATCCACATCTTGCATCATTTTCTCTTTTGCTAGATACACTCTTCTTGTAGGGAATCCTGGATTCAAATCTTAACCACTAAATTGGACCTAAAAAAAATACTTATCCACAAAAAAAATAAAAAATGCGGCATCATGCAACAGAGAGTAAGTGGGAATGCCCAGATTGTAGTCCATCTACTTTCCAATTTCCATTTCTTTTGATTTGGTTAGGCAAATGATATGTCCAGCTAGGGCTGCAACTTGGGTCGGGTTGAACCCGATTTTTATATGGGTTGAGTTGGTTAAATCGGGTTTGGGTTTGGATGCGGGTTAACCAATTCGGGTTGACTCACAAATCGGATTGGTTCGAGTTGATCTCACTCACAACCCGACCCAACCCGAACCCGTAAATTAATAGTTAAAAAAACAAATCATGGTCATTTATTTTGTAGCTCAAAATATGGACCATTCAAATTTTAGGTAAACCTAACTAATCTTACGGGTTAAGTCGGGTTGATTTATTTAATTTGCACATTATGTTTAAAAATTGGGTTGAGTCGGGTTGATTTATTTAATTGCAGGTTGGGTTCGGGTTAGTCCAATTCGGATTGAAAATCGGAGTCGGGTTATGGTTGAGTAGTTTAGAATTCGGGTTGCCCGCCCAAGTTGCAGCCCTATGTCCAGCCTTTACCATGCATCCTCATTTGCAATCCACACCGGTTTTTTTTTTTTTCAATTATACACTCTCTCATTGTAGCAGATGTTGTTATATGAAATGAAGTATATATTGAAATACAATAGCATATTTTTTCTTTTAAAAAAAATAATATTCTTTTTTACTCTATACACTATAATACAACTATTACAATGTTTTACATTGATCAAGATTATTTTAATCACGGTTTTAAAAAAACTGTGATCGTAATATTGCGATCACAGTTTTTTGAAAACTGCGATCATTTATAAATTTATGATCCCGGTTTTTAGTAAATTAAACCGTGATTATTTTAATAACAAAGATCACGTTTTACCAAAAATTGTATTCATTTAATAGATATTTTATCACAGATTAATTAAAATGTGATATTTTATTTATGGAAGGATCACATATTAAAACTGAGATCTTTTTCATTGAAAAAACCTAAAATATATTGTGTGTGAACCCATTACCCCGACCTCACTGCTGTCTTTCTCATGCGTACCCTCTGCAACGCTAGCATCTCCTCGCCATCCGCAACATTGCAACTACCGCCCCTTCCTTCTCCCCCGACATTGTCTTGACCCTCCTCCTCCGGCTGAGTAACTCTCACTCTCTCTCTCTCTCACTCTCTCTCTCTCTCATCTTCTCCCCCTACCACCAGATCTGCCTCCCTCTGAATCAGATCTGCCCTTCCCCGTCCTCTCCCCTTGATTTTTTTATAATGTAAAGATTACGTATTGTTCATAAAGTATGATCTTAAATAATGTAAATATCATAGATTGTTTAAAAAAGTGAGATCTTAAATAATATAAAGATCATAATTCTAATCTAAACTATATTCTTTTTTAATCATAGATCACGTTTCATTTTAAAAGCGTGATTTTTTCCTCTACAACGATCATGGTTTATTTTAAAACTGTGAACTTTGCTCACTTATGATCACGCTTCCAAACCTTGAGAAAAATTATGATATAAAGAATCACACCATCAGATATCACGGTATAAAATCGTGATTAAAAGTCTTTAATCTTAGTTTAAACCATGATCAATATCAAATATTGTAGTAAAGATAAAACATCATATACAATGATAACGGAGTATATATTACGCCATCATAGGGTATAAGATTGCAAAATGAACTGCAAAATGGGGGATCGGGTTAGGTCCAATGCGGGTTGGACAATTTGATTGTCCAACGTAATCGTGACCATCTAATCTTATCACTTTGATAATGTTATAATTTAATTGATTCTAATTTTAATTTTGAAATCTCACATAATATCTTAGTCATAATGCTTATATAAGATTGGACAGCCACGATCATATTGGACAATTATTTTATCCATCACACATTGAACCTAACCCGATCCCTTATAACGGACTTGGGTGTATGATCGCTTAGTTGGTTATTGGGTTTTCTTTCTAAATCTGTTTCCTTTCCGATTTCTTGTATATATAAAACTCAACTTTCGTAACTCAATGATATGATCAACTACATAATGTCAACTTCTGTCCACACCACAATGTGGACTTGGTCATAAGTCTTATTTTGTAATTGTTTTATGGTTTTACATATTTCTAAAGGGAATTATCATTTGGACATGTAATAATATCCAATTGTTTCAATCAAATCCATAGATAATAATAAAGAAGGTGGATATTTTTTTGTAGAAAATTTAGACTATATAACTTTAAGAAGATGTTACAAGTTTAAAATTTACCTCAAAACAAGTAGAGAAGGGGGGAGGAGAGAAAATTGAAATGCGAGACATGAGCACACCAGTGGTATGCGTCTTGACCTCAGAAGATGAGAAGATATCACATAGACCTGGGTTAAAGGGTCAGGATGGAGGCCTTGTGATAAAGCAGATGGATGTTGATCAAAACAAATGGAATATGGCAGACATTACAAGCCGAAATCAGGCTGCATGTGTTCTGCTATAGTTCTCACTTTGCCATTTGCAAATAATTCAGTTATTACTCTTGTGCATAGCAGTGTATGACAATACACAAATTGTAATAGGTAATCACAACAAAGCAATTGATTAAAAATAAATTATGATCCGAAAGTATTACATACACACTCGGACAAAACCTTTAACACTGCACGAAGCCCCCAAACCAACCCCCATGGCCGGCCCTGACTATAGGCTGGGTAGGCGACCGCCTAGGACCTCTTCTTCAAAGAGGGCCCCCAAATCCAGGAATTTTTTTTTATGTTAAGCTTTTGACATTAAACTTAATGATAATTTTACATCCAGTCCATTTTGTAGCCCTAAATTCAATTTGAAAGTGTTTTGAATTTTTTTAAAATAGTATACATCATCTAATAAGGTACATGTTTTTACAATAAGTGAAACATATACTATAATAAATAGCATATATGCATTGCTAAGGTGAGTATACGCTCTGATAATTTTTTATCAACGCATATGGGATTGGGATTGAGGCTGGAATAAAAACTATGTGTAACAACACCCTAAAATTAATTTTTTTTTTTAAAATAACTTGAATATGTCTTCCTATTTATTTTAAATTTATAAGTTTTATTTGAAAATGTAATATTTGTTGACATCATTATGAAAAGTATTTTTTTTGTGATTTTTAAAAAATCTCTTCTGTATCTTATATATTTAATATATTTTTAGTATATTCTATTTTATAGGGATTTATTTATTTTCTATAAAAGAAATGATCTTATTTTTGTGAATTTTTTTTCTTTTTAAAGAAGAACTCGATGAGTTTTTTTTTGTTATATTTTATTTTTAATCATTATTATCATTTTTTTTGCTTATTCTTGATTTTTTTTATTATTAACACGATTAAAACATTTACTCAAAAATTTCAATATACATATATAGGGCCCCATTTTATGAGCTCGCCTAGGGCCCCACCTGGATTTTCTTATCTCAGAGCTGGCCCTCCCCCCCCCCCCCCCCCCCCCCCAAACACCATAAAAAAAAAAAAAAACCCACAACAACAAAACAAATATAATAAACCAATAAACCATCAATGTATACTCCATTATGAAAACACTCAATTCATATGAGTATATTATATCTTTTATTAAAAAATTATAATTCATTAGCTAAGAAAATATTTAAAAAATCAAAATGTGTATGAGCTACAAACTGGACATAGCATATCATTTTTCAAGAGAAAAATGTAAAATAGCTCTTTCCAAGAGCAAACAAATGAATTGAACTGTGTCAAGAAAAACCGAAACCAATGGGGCCAACAAGGAGAGAGTCCAAGATCGAAAAAACGATACCAATGGAACAAACAGAGGTATATAGTTTATAGAAAACGTTACACTCAATCCATTTTATAGTCCATTTTACATGATTTTTTTTAAATCATATATCTCATTTACTGAGATTATTATTTTATAAAAGATGAAATATATACTCTAAGGAATTGAATTATATCATTGAAAGTGTAAAAAAAATTCAATGAACGAGGTATATGCCTCGATATAACAAATTATATAAGACTATATTTAGAACTATAAAAAAAACTGGATGTAATAGAACTCATAGTTTATTATCTCTTAATAGTGATATGTTTATGATCTTGACATATGTAGATTAGACTGTTGTTTTTCTATTGCCTTATTTTATAGTTGAAAAAATTTCAGATACACAAAAACACCAACAAATCTTGTACATTAGATAAACCGAGGTTGTTTTTTTTTTTTTAATGAAAGGCTCAGTATACAGTGCAGAGAGAAACAGAGCTATTAGACCGTTTAACAACCAACTAGAGGGCTTTAGCAACTAGTTCAGATGAACTAAATCATTTTTTTCCTCATCCTGAATTCAGCCGGCATCGAGGATTTGACCTTCCACAAGGAAGGGTGTCTCTGCCACCATGCTAAAACATGTGGGACAATGAACCGAATTTTGGTTGATAACTGGACGGAGCTCACCACACATTACTATTGTTGAAAGAGTAATCTATGCATGGAGTGTGGTTGAATTTGACAACCGGACGTACATTATCTATACTGTATATGAAGCGGCACAGCATGCTGGAGATGGGCGTACAAGTCTGTCGATTATGGACAAAAATGGGTATTTTGCAAATATAGCCCCAAGTGCTAACGATTTGACAAACAAGTCCCTAATATTCCTTCATTCCGAACAAAAAATGGGTGAATCATTTTGTCCTTTTCTACTGTATTTGCAGATCGGCCCCCGGATTCCAACAGTTTTACAAATAGCCCCCTATATATTTTATAAAAAGGTCCCTCATAGTCATAGTTATAACCAGGCCCCTAAAAACATACATCTAATTTTGTCTTTTTATGGGGTATTTGCATAACCGCCCCCCAGGTTCTACATGTTTCAAAACCAGATTCGTATCTGTGATACAAACAGGTCCCTCATTTAGATATTTAAATTTATAATCAAGTCCCTAATATCAGAACACCAGTTCACAAATTTCAAATTTCATGAAATTTCAACCAATATTTTGGTTGCATTAATGATCAGAAAACTAATTATTCTATAAATTTTCATAAATCCTTCTTCATTTCACGCAGCAAGTACATCCACATGTTCTTGACTCTCTCTCTCTCTTTAATATGAAGGGATTTTGACTTCCGATAAAAAGATTTAAATCAGTTTTTTTTTTTTAGTATCATAAATATTATAATATTAGTTATTAAATATTTTTAATTAAGATATCTAAAATTATAAAATAAATATTTTAGTGTCATTTAATAAATGCTAAAAGTACAAATGGAATCAGATCCATTTGAACCCATAAAGCACAGCAGGAAGGAGTCCCCCAACCAGTGTATTTTCATAATTTTACCAGACGAATGTACATGCATCAGACAAATGAATACATATGCTTGCATGCATTTGCTCGGCATTTTGCAGATAGGGCCCCAAGTTGTATACTATATACATAAAGCGTCATCAATCCTAATGACAAGAATTGGGGGTATTTTGTTTTCTATGAGATGTTTGTAGATTAACCCCCAGGCTCTAATGTTTTAACAAGAAGACCTCTACATATGTTACAGAAAAATCCCAAATATTTATAACCACGTCTCTCGTAAAAATCCGGCTATTTTTGTCCTTTTTTGGGCTGTTTGCGTATCCACTCCCAAATTCTAGAGGTTTCATAAACAGACCCCTATACCCTATAATCAGGTTCATGTTAATCTTATTCATTCAATTATTTGAGAGCTATATATATATGGACTTTAATCTTTTTTCACACTTATTTTATTAGTATAATTCTCACAAAACTCGATACTATGCACAAAGCACGTACACCAAACTATTATGATATGATATTTTGAGGATTGTGTAGTTGGATTTCTTAAAAGGAGATGAAACATTTGGGGTGGATCCGGTCTACGAAACCGCTGGATACTTAAAAATCAACAGATATTAAAAACATGAGTCTATTTCAGAGGGCTCACGAGAAACCCATAGATTACTGATTGGCCACACTCAACTATTAATTTCAAGGTTGGGTACATCTTTTTGTAATGTGAACTCTGCATTTGGATTACTGGTTGTTCACGGTATTGTTAAGCAAAAATTCAGTGACTATTTCATGATATATCATTGGAGTTATCCCATGTAAGTTATCTCAATTTGAAGTGCTAAGTGTAGCCCTTTTTGCTGTCCTATATTATATGATATTGTAATATATATTATACTATAATAGTATATGATGCTCTATCAACATAAAAAAAATATATTAATGTATCTCAATAAATATTTTATTTCATATAACATCATGTACCCCAATAAGAGAGTATATGATTTCTTTTAAAACAGAAAATTAATGTGGACTATAATTGAAGCTGCACAGGGAGTTGGACATATCAGTTTCCGCTAATAAAATCCATAAACCTCGTACATTTATAGTAATATATATATATGGGTATATACATATGTATATGTAACAAATGGAATCTCCTAATTTTAGGCAGCATTTGGTTGTACGATTTTCAAACTGATTTTAGGCAAAAGCCAAATTTATAACTGATTTGGTAGGAAACTGATTCTCCACATCTTCTGAAAAACTATGGTTCGTGTTATATATTGTGGAGCCTGATGATGTGCGCATAGGATTGTTGGCACTACGCAGAGTCAAACGGGGGTTGAGCGCCCTGCAAAGCTCGCTTTTGGATGATGGGAGTCTATTGCTTCAGAAGATCTAGAGAAGCAAGAATCCAGCTGACATGTTGACTAAGACAATGACTATAGAGAAACTGGAGTTGTGTGGAGCTTCAGTTGGTCTTCTATCTTGAGGACAGGGATGAGCACCAGATTATAGATCGATCATTTGATAGAAGTTATTTACTCTTGGTTCAGTCTCCAAGTGAGAGATTGTTATATATTGTGGAGCATAATGATGTGCGTAGATGATTGTTGGCACTACGCAAGTTCGGACGGGGTTTGAGCTCGTGGGCTCTAGGAGCAGCGCCCCAAGAAATTATTTTGGGTTGTCTTTCATGTATTGACTTTTTTGCCCTTAATGAGATATCAGTAAAAAAGGGCATCTCATATTTTTCATTAGGTTCTAGGGTTTTTATCTTCGGTGTGACCATTGTAAAAACTTCTCATTGATAGTGGATTGATCTCTGGTGTGCTCCGTGGATGTAGGCAAGATTTGCCGAACCACGTAAATTTTTGTGTCTTTGCTTGGATTTGTTTGTTTATTTTATTTGATTGATTGCATCTCAAGATCCGAAATCGTAATAGTTCGGGCACTATTTTACAAAAATCTGTCTGAATTTTTTGCCTCATAACTGTTTGGAAACGAGTTTGTGAAAAGCAGCTTCCTCAAACCCAAAAGTTGTCCAAATTAATAACACTTGCGGACAATCCTTAATCCCATGTTTGGTATTGAACAATAGATGTTGAATAGGATGAAACATGGTTAAATAAGTCTTAAAATATTTGTTTATTTGAAAAGAATAACCAAATATATTTATATCAAAATATGTGATAAAAACTGGTAACGGTATTCAAAGTTCTCTATAGAATTGTGTTATTTTACAAGTATAAGAGGGGCTCACAAATCAAATCATCTAGCTATCATCACATCTTCTAAATAAGTGGATCTAAATGTCAAATCATTTTTTTTACATTTGATAATACATTATCCATAACTTATTCATCTTTTATGAGCAACTTATTCCTAGTTCACCAAACAACAAAATTTTTAATGCATTACAGTTTCTTAACTAGTAATAAATAAAAATATAACAAAATAAAAGATGATTTATTCTATTGCGGTAGCAATATATGCTGGACTAATATTTATCTATACCTAGCTTATGTGATGTTCATTAATTTAATTAACATAATTGATGAAGTTGTTTGAACACTGCCGTAGATGATAAATAAAGAAATAAAACAAAACTAAATGCGGATGTTCAGATCACGAACAGAAGAATCCCGTAGGTCAAAGTCCACATGATCCATAGTAAAGTCCAACGACGTCGACTTCGAAACAAGATTTTAACGCTGCGTAAACCGGATGGGGTTGAAGTGAGTACACCTGAGGACATCCAACTGCATGTTACAGAATTCTGTCAAGACCATTGGAATTCAAAGTTTCAGCACCTTCAGCCCATACCAGATGAACTAATGCAGAGACGGGTGACGGGTGACTCAACAGATGGCTGATCAGTTAGTCTCTCCTTTTACTGAGGAAGAAGTGTTTGGTGCTGTCTGTAGACTTCCGCGAAACAAATCTCCAGGTCTGGATGGGTATCCAGCAGAGTTTTACAAAGCCTTTTGGCCAATTCTCAAGAGGAATATTCTGCATGCGATGCATAATTTTTACCATTCGGCAGCAATGCCCGTTTCATGGGGATCATAACATGTGGTTCTTATTCCCAAGGTCAAATCACCAGCATGCCTAAATGGAATATCGTCCAATCAGTGTATGCGATACAAAGTACAAGATTTTGGCTCATATTCTGGTTCACAGACTCAAGCCAGTACTTATGCAGCTCGTGGGGAAAGAACAAGGTGCTTTTGTTCCTCATCGTTCGATTCATGCTCATCTCCTGCTCTTTCAAGATATGTTACATTCGTTACAGCACCGGAAAGGGAAACACGCACTGTTTGCTGCCAAGATAGACCTTGCAAGTGCTTATGATTCCATTGAATGGCTCTGCTTAGACAAGACGATGAGGGTCTTCGGTTTCCCTCCTAAGTGGCGGTCATGGATTATGGAGTGTGTGACTCAATCACGTTCGGCGATTCTACTTAATGGTTCATCTTCTCAATGGATATACCCGGGACGAGGTCTAAGACAGGGTGACCCACTGTCTCCATATTTATTTGTCCTAGTGGCAGAGGTTATGTCTGCCCGTTTCAGATACGAGCAAAGGGAGGGAGGACTGTTGGGCTATCAACCGGATGCCCGCCTATCTCGAGATACAAACATCCAAGGCTTGTCCCATATATTATATGCAGATGATCTCGTAGTGATGAGTACAGCTACTCCGACTCAATGTCAAGCGGTTCGGCAAGTTTTGCAAGATGTCCATCATATGACGGGGCTCACGGTGAGCTGGCCTAAAAGCACAGTGAGATTTTCTCCACAAGTTCACCCTCGATGGCGTCGATGGATGTCGAGAATTCTACGATTGAAAGCTGCAGCAGGGGGGTGTAAGTACTTGGGAGTTCCCGTAATTGGGGAAAGGAGTCGGAGAGCTCGATGTTCATTTGTGGCGGATCACGTGAAACAGCATATCCAAGGTTGGAAATCTCAACAGTTGACAATGGCAGGTCGGCTTCTTCTTATCAAATCTGTGTTGAATGCCCTACCTATCCATCTCTTGCAAGCAACAACATTAGCTTTATCAACTATTCATGATATCGAAAAAGCCACTAGATCATTCCTATGGTCTGGGGAGGCTCGGGGGCGTTCAGTCCATTTAATAAATTGGGAGACAGTGACTTCCCCACACTCTTTGGGAGGTTTGGGTCTCAAGCGATTGCAGGTGGTCAAGAAAGCGGTTTTAGCAAAGTTGGCTTTCCAGATTCTTTTACAGCCTAATATAACAGGGGAGTTGTTAGCTTTCAAACATGGCTGGGCGGGGAACCCATGGGAGATTCGACACACCTCTAGGTGCGCTCCAGTATGGAAATCACTCTCTACAGGCTTGAAGCTTATTCGTTTTCAACTTCACCGGATTCCCGGCGTGTTGAGTGATACTGATCTCCTTCGGGACCCATGGTATGCATCGATTCCCTTTTCGCGCATACCTACCTTTATTAATATGCAGGCGGCATGTTTGGACTATCGATTATCAGATGTCGTGGATTCAAATGGGTGGAATGTCCAGGCTCTGCATAATATTTTTCCTGCATACTGGGTGGACTTGATTGTTCGTGCGAGGGTCCCTAGATGTAATGACGATGGACGTCCAGCCTGGGTATGGGACGGGTCGGTTTTGCCAATTCCTCGCCTTAGAGACTTTTATTCGACTCTAGATAACCCAGTGCGAGCACCTGCGAATCAGAGGTGGGGTCATATCTGGAGACTGCCAGTGTTTCCGAAAGTCAAATTGTTTCTTTGGAAGTTATGTTGGAATCGCCTTCCAACCATATGTTATTTAGACTCTATCGGCCTGAGGATGGACATAACCTGCCTGAGGATGGACATAACCTGCCCCGTTTGTGAAGCAACTTTTGAAACTTCATTTCATCTCTTTTGTGAATGCTCCTTCACGGTGGATTGTTGGAGGCTCTCTCCATCATCTATGCTACCGCCGCAGGAAGTGTGGACTACACAATCTTGGATCGAGGTTTTTGAGGATCGTCATTGGACGCACACCCATTCTAACCAAGTCAAGCGGCTATTTTTTATAGCAATGCTATGGGGACTTTGGAAGATGCGGGATCAGGTACTCTTTAAGAGGAAGACCCCAAGTATGATTTGGGTAGTGTCTCAAGCCATCACACATACTAGAGAATGAAGTCTATCTCTTGACCATAGGCATGTGGAACAAAATCGGCAGTTCATCTCCTTTTTTGCACTAAATCAAGGAATACCACACAACCTGGTTTTCGAAGGACGCAGATCACTCAGCGACAGAGACTACAAATAGTTGCTTTGTGGTGGCGGATGGGAGTGTCCACACTTTATCTAGAGCTGCTGCTGCAGCCTTTGTTTGTTTGGAAGGATTCCCAATTCGTGTGCTTGGGGCGGGTTTTGCGCATTGGTCGTGGGCTTCCCCGATACGTATGGAAGCGGAGGCAATTGCGATGGGAGTAGCGTTTAGTACACGCTTTGGGCGACATCACATTAAGGTGTTTTCCGACTCTGCTGCATTGGTTAATCTCCTCCGAGGAACAGGACCGGCCCTCCAATGCTTAGGCAGATTGTGGAAACCGTTCATCATGCTGTTTTGGATGGCAACTGCATCACATTTTTTAAGATGTCACGGCAGGCAATTTGAGGAGTTGAAGTACTCGCACGGCATGCAATGCGGACTAGCAGTGATGGGTGTACTCTCGGTTTACAGGATCAAACTATTCGGCGTTTAATTCAGCCTGTTTGGAATACTCTGGTGGCCTGTGTAAGTTATGTTGACAGTTAGCCATTAGATATGTAATTTTGTGTATATCCTACTTGCCTCATTTATTGGGGCCTTTACTTTCCAAAAAAAAAAAAAAAGTCCACATGATCCTGAATTATTTAAAGGATAGGAAATCTCTTAGGTTACCCTAATCTTATTAATGAACTTGTGGCGGCATCAGACTGCCGTTCTACTATAATCATTTTGAAAGCTGTAATTATCAATGCACGCAAGTGTTTAATGGTTATTAATGGTTCCTTAAGCATCATTTGTTATAAAGACTACAAGCGTAGCCTTTTCAACAATTTCTGTGTAAGATCTCCAACATGCCACTTGCACGTGGAGTGAATTTTTCATTTGACATTTTTAATTAGGGCCTTTACTTTCCAAAAAAAAAAAAAAAGTCCACATGATCCTGAATTATTTAAAGGATAGGAAATCTCTTAGGTTACCCTAATCTTATTAATGAACTTGTGGCGGCATCAGACTGCCGTTCTACTATAATCATTTTGAAAGCTGTAATTATCAATGCACGCAAGTGTTTAATGGTTATTAATGGTTCCTTAAGCATCATTTGTTATAAAGACTACAAGCGTAGCCTTTTCAACAATTTCTGTGTAAGATCTCCAACATGCCACTTGCACGTGGAGTGAATTTTTCATTTGACATTTTTAATTTAGATATAAGTTTGGTCTCTTTTTTGTTTAATTTTTTTCCCTGCTCAATTTCAACTAGTCAAAACAACTGTCTTTAACAGATTGGATACACAGGGAGCCTAAGAAATTAATTATCTGACTCGATTAGATTTTGGTTTGAGTGTGAGTCGTTACATTTTACTTTAAAGATTGTGAATACCCAGGATGGCTGGTGGTATTCTTAAAAAATAATTGCAGGGTCTTAAGTGAAAAAAATAGTTTTTAATCACTGTCCCTCTTTGGTATTTTATCTATAAAAAAAAATCCCAGTCCCACTAAGCTGATGGTATTAAGAAAATGTTGATTTTTTTTTGTTACACTAATACAATTTTTAACATTGGTCACGATTGTTTTAATTACATTTTTTTAAAATATGTGATTATGGTAACAGTTTTTTTAAACCGTGATCATTTTAAAATATATGATCACAGTTTTTAATAAACCGTAATATTTTAGGTAACATAAATTGTAGTAGTGTTAATGTTATTGTGCACCTTGAAAAGTAATATGATAAAGTATTAATTAGATTACAATTCACGTCTACCATCAAATTAAGAAAACGGTCAATTTGTGTTCAAGATTGCGAAGAATGCTATTTTATATAAGCCAAATGTGAAAAGATGATTATGTGTAGGAATGGTATAATGATTAAACATTAGTAAATAAATTATTTAAATATAATGATTAAGTGAAACAAACAAACTTAGAGAGATTAAAACAAAACAATTGTGGCAATTAAAACATAAAAAAAAATAATTTGACACATGTCCTCCTTGTATGATTTGTTATTCAAGTACAAGTTTAAGAGTTTGTATGGAATTATATAATTAATTATAAAAAGACTTGAAATGACAATACCTATTCCTTAAAAATAAACATTTTTTTGAGATTTTTGCATATATGCCCCTGTTTAATCTTAATTTTATCATAATACTCTTGTTAAACTCTAGTTTGCATCAATATCCCTGATAAAATTTAAGTTAGCGCATCCACACCCCTAGAATTATGTTGTGTGAGCTATGATTTATTTGCTTCGTTTTTCTCCATTAGTGGCCTTTGAAAACCCATTTATACCTCTGTCTTCCTTGATTGACACATGATAAAACCCCCAACATCTTCATGTTTTCTTCCTTCCACCTTCACTTTCACCTTCAACGATTTTTTTTTTAAATCCCGAATCCACCATTGTTAACGCCTACAATTAGCATTTCATCACAATCTTCATCAATGATGAATAGCCGACCTAACCCCGCTTGCTATTGCAACTTGCCTTGCAAGGTGTTTTTTTGTCCCCTCATTAAGATTTTCACCGAAGAGAGGAGGATAAAAGATGTGAAGGGATTCAGGTTTAGTGAAGAGAGAAAGGATGAAAGATAGAGGGGATTTGGGTTAGGCGGCTATGCTGGGACATAAAGGGGTATCAAATATGTTAAGGTTAGGGTTTATTTTGAGATTCTTTTTATTCTGTTTTTATATGAGCGCAATTATGTATTTTTACATATGTGGTTAGATATATTAACCATGGTTCACCTCTGATTTTTATGGCGTCTATCTTAGGGATACAAATGTACTAACTTAAACTTTACAAATTATAGTTTAACAGGGGGTCTTACAATAAAATTAGAATTTATCAAGAATATATATACAAAAATCTTTTTTTTTTTTAATACTTTCTCGTTCCTCCTATCATGTTTCACATATCCTTCCATCAAGACCTCCTACCTAACTGTGTCCACGGTAAGAAACTGTGGTCGCTTAGATCACTGCGTGAGGCAATAATTGGTCTGTGACAGCTTTAGATTTACTGTTCCACGTGCATTACACTTATGTATTCAGCTAGTCTATAGCCATGATACACAAGCTCAGACGATCTCTAGAAATTTTGAAATTTCAACGCGATGGGAATATATTATTCCGAGTGCTGGTCTTGAACTGATAAGAATTCCTGATTCATCAACTCCTGTTGCCACAAGTCCATGCAACATCATCATTAATAAGAGGAACTGAGATTCCACTGGGCACGTGGTGAAGGCCACGATATAAATTTTTCACATGATATCAAGAAAGAGAGAGATATGATACATTATGATAATTTAATATATATTATGTATATCATAATATACAGTTCTAATTATAATGTATAACAGAATTTTTTTAATTTTTTTTTAATATATAAATTATGTCATATAACGCCATACATTTCAAATAAATATTATGATTTTAAAAAAAAATCAATATGAACTGCGATTCAATGAGGGTTTAGTGTATTTTTTCCTTAATCTATAATAAAAACAAAAATAAATAAATGGATAGTTCTAAAGAAAATAAAATCTGAACCGTGCATTTCAAAGCGCCGAACGGATTCCCCTTCCAACCCAGAACGTGCAGAGCAGGACAAGAATCAACCATCCACGCGGCACGAAGAGAAGCTCGAGATCCTGAGAGCGGACGGTCCGGATTTCATCCAACAAACAAACAAACGTGTAAAAAAAAAAAAAGAGGTGTGACCCACCCACCGAGAGAAATGGAAGAGATGGGTCCCACCCGGCACCGACACAAGGTGCCGCATCTGCTACAGGCTTTTCACTCACGGGTCTCCCATTTCACGCACATCTCTCAACGTCCTCGTTACACGTGTCACGTATCCTGGTACACGTTGAACCGCTCCATGCGGGGCCGGTCAGTACCGCAATCAGCGTTTTTTTTTCGAAGGTCCACCAGGACAACCCATAAAGGATCAACTAAGGGTACGTTTGAAAACATATTGAAAAATAACTTTTAAAATAAAACTATTTTTTAAGATAATTTTAAACGTTGATTTTTTTAGGATATTTTTTTTTTAAATCAGAAATCAATATTTGAAAGGAGTTTAATGTTTGACAGAGAAAATTGCTTTTCAATTCAAAAAATCGATTCCGATAAAAAAAAACATTGTTTTTGAACTTTTTAAAATACAGATTTGAAAGAAAAATTAAAAAAAATCCAGCTTTCAATTCTGTAAAAATTTATTCTATTTAACTACACTATTTTAACTTTTCAACTTTTCAAAAAAATAAAAAAACACTACCTAAATCTTCATTATTATTTTATTTGACGGCCAGCTTTTAGACCCACATCTATGAAGACCTTTTCTTGGGGGAAACCAAAGTACCTGACCCACACAGCCCTACCACAGGGCCAGTCTCTGTTACTCTTTTAATTATTATAATATATATATATATATAAATAAATAAATTATGTGATCATATCAAATGGTACCATACAATAGGACGTTGTTTGATTCGTTTGGACAAATAAGGACCAATTCATTGAACTAAAAAATCCCCCACCCCCCAAGCTTTCAAACACAACCACCTTTCCCTTACCCACCACAATATTACAAACAAAAAAATTACGCAATATAATCTGTTAAAATGAATAACAAAAGAGAGACTACAAAACTTCACTGATTTCACCATCCCTGCAGTCACCTACATCTACGCTCATAGTGGTCTCGTTCCACGGCAACACCCTGCAACAGTTGCGCCTCGGTGACTGCTCCAACAATAAAGACATAAACACGTTATCATCAGATTTTACTTTGCTCATTAAAATATGAGCATTAAATGTACTGAAAAATAAACAAATTAAATGAAAATATCGACTCACCTTGTCCCACATATACGGGTCGGGTCTCTTATATACAACCACACGATCAACCTCCGACGGGTCCGCCATCTTCCACCGGCAATGCGACTGCTTCTGCTCGACGTGCCTGCCGTACTCCGTGACCGTCCGATTCGACGACCCACCGTCCATCCCAGCCGTCGAAAGGTAGAACAGGAAGGGCTTCTGGCACACGTTGCGGAAGAAAGGCCTCGTGTTGAACGCGTACGCCTTGTAGTCCGCCCTCCTGTACCAGTTCAAGAACGTCCGCGGCGGCATCTCCATCTCCCGCGCCGACAGCGTCCCGCGCACCACCTGCACCGCGAACCCCCATGACACCGACACCGTCCACTTCCGCCTGTTGTCGTAGCATATCGACTGCTGCATCACCGCAGCCGAGTCGAGCCTCACCGGGCCCTCGAACACCCTCTTCAGACCCTCCGCCCGCGTCAGGTTCGGCAGCACGGGCTCCACCACGTCGAGGTGGTGAAGCGACACCATCGGCGCGACCGGGTGCGCCGCGAGAAGCCCGAAGAGGTCGCCGTACACGTCGTACTGGTGGAACCCCGGGTGGCGCGTGAGGGGCACGCCGAGCTCCGCCATGCACGCTTGCATCCGGTCGTCGGAGCCGTACAGGCCCGGGTACCTCATGATGCAGCGGTCCTGCATCTTCTCGAGAGCGACGGCGAGTGGGTAACTGACGGCGAACCCGCCGCCTCCGTAGGCCATGTTGTAGGAGAAGTAGATGTTCTGGAGGTGGCTCTCGGAGAGGCTCCCGATGTAGTAGAACTGGGTGTGGTCGTATTTCGAGAGGACCCTCACGAGGTTATCGGCAACGAAGGCGGTGTCGTCGTCGCCCATCACGAACCATCGGATCTCGCCGTCTTTCTCCGAGCGGAGGGTCTCGGAGACGATGCGGGAGATGCGGATGGCGGAGCGGTGGCCGTCGCGGTTGGTGTAGGGGAAGCGGGAGGTGTCGGAGGAGATGCGGATGAGGGGGAGCGAGCGGAGGTCCGAGGGGCGGGTCTTCTTGGGTTTGCTATCTAGCCAGACGAGGCCGCGCATCTGACCGGGCCTCCACCAGATCTTGATGTACTCCTTGCGCTTCTCCCAGAGGCGAGACGAGGCGGCGATGCCGAAGACGATGTGTTTGAGCCCAGTCGGAGGAGGGGGCGGAGGGGGGGATGGGATGGTGGTGTTGGAGAGGTGGATGTGGGTGGTGGAGGTGACAATGTCGGGGCAGGAGGTGTGGGTGGAGGTGGAGGAGGAGGAGAGGAAGAGGAGGGCGTAGAAGAGGGAGGAGAGGCAGAGGAGCCAGAAGACAAGCTTGTAGAAGGCGGCGGGGACGGAGGAGCGAGGGGAGCGGGGGAGGAGGTGGTGGTGGTTGGTGGTGGGGGTGGTGGCCGACATGGGTTCCCAGTGGAGCTTCTCATCCACCTTTGAATCCCTCTTTGGGTGGTGTTGGTTGTTGGGTTTCATTATGAGAGAGCACCCCACACCACCCACCACCACTACAGCTTCCTCTGCTTCTTCTTTATTGTTTGATAAGACCAAGAGAGAGGTTGATTTCAATGGTTCATTGGGGGGGGATTATTGGGTTTTCTTTTTTCAGTTGGATCACACAGACTCACAGAGAGAAGACAGAGAGAGAAGGGGAATCTGATTTTTGTTATTTGGGGATGACCATGACAAGTGTGCAATTTTTTATTCTTTATTTTTTATTTTTATTGTTCATTTGTTAGTTAGTTTTTGAAAATGGACTTATTTAGGTGGGGTAGTGTACGGGTGGGTGCATTTGGTTGCGAGGTTTAACAGTTTTTAAAAGTTATTTTTAAAATGATATAATTAAATAATTTTATTATAACAGTTTTTTTATACATAGATTAAAGATAAATAGTATTTAAAAATTATGATTTTTAAAAGTCAGAGAGGTGAGTTTCATGTAAAATCAATTTTAAAATCTAAAATCTTATATAATCAGTTTTACAATCATGCAACAAAACGCACCATGCATTTTGTTTGTTTAAATTTATGAGCAGAAGATTATATCTTTTAAGTTGAAATAAATAATAGTTGTATGTTAATTTCAATTTATTAAAATTTATTAAAGTAAAAAACAATTTAAAGTTAAAATCTGAAATCGGGTAAAAAGTGCTTCTTATGAAATTATGAAGTGCTTTAAATAATCTTTATTTTAGGTATTAATGTCTTTAATATTTTATTAATTATAAATTTTCTTTCTGTCTCCTTCTAAATTCTTCCTCTCCTACCATAAATTAAATTTCGTTTATTCTAATAAGCATTTAATGTTGAATTTTTTTTATTTTTTTTTTACCGTTACAACAAATATATATATTTTTTTTTATAAAACTAATATGTATAATTTATCATTTATAAATTAATAAAATTATAACCTCTGTAACTATATAAGCTCTGGAATGACCGGGTTTTCCTATGACGCGGAGATTGGGGAGGAAAAACGGGGTGAGGCCTGATAGAGTGAGAGATGATGTTTGTCTGATGTGTGGGCCTTGGATTAATAAATGTAGCTTTGATTCACTTGTCGCGTGGTTTATACCCAGTACAGTGAGTTCTAGCTGAAAACGATTGCTCACTCTTGTCTCTTCCACCGTCCATTAGTCCAACATAACCAGCAGGTTGAACCGGATTCACTTAAGCAGAATGAGTTGGATTCAAGTATAAATTGCACAATTTGAACATGGTTTAACCTGAATTTTAGACTAGCATGGATTAGAATTTTAGCATTCGGTTTGAGCTGAAGGACTCGGATCACACAACCCGATACTATAAGTGATAAATTCAAAATTCTAGATCTAATTTTAAGCACCCATTTGGTTAGAGAACAAAGCCCAAAATAAGTGAGAATTTATCAAAATAGCTTTAAAATGGGTGTTTGGAAGATTGAAATATGCTAGAATAAATTGATATAAAGTGTTATATATGGATTCCAAACAACTCTTGGAATTAAGTTATTCCATGTTTTCCAACTCAAAAGAATATGTGGATTTACTGTCAAATCAACTACAATCATTTTTTCATCTTTTATAAGTATTTATTCATAATTTATCTAAACAATAAAAACTTTAGGTTTTTTTAGTTTTTAGTCCCTATAAACATGCATATTTAGGGATCGATCCCTCACTTCTTCATATTTTGGTTTTAGTCCCTAAATTTAAAAGATATGTTTTTTTTTAGTCCCTCACAGGGACTAAAATAAAACTAAATAATTTAGGAATAGGTCTCTCCCAGGGACTAAAAAGGAACATATTCTTTAAATCTGGGGACTAAAACCAAAATATGAAGAATTGAGGGATCAATCACTAAATCTTATGGTTTATGGTGAATTAAAAATAAAAATCCCAAAACTTTATTATTCAATTTTCCAACGAGAATAATTCAAAAAGTAAGCAAACAAAAAATCAATTTATTCTCATTTACTCTAGAATAGTCATAAACCTCAATAATTTAATTCTCTATCCAAATAAGAGCTAAATGTTTAATCTTTAAACCCCCGTTTGGGGTATGACATAGGGTTATTCACCCTTGATAACTATGCTGGAATAGATACAATCTATGCTGAATAAATAAATTTTTGTTTCATTGTTTTATCTGTTATTCTCATTGGGAAATACAAAAGTGATCTTTTTGTTGTTTTGTTTACCTTAAATAAAGTAATGATAAGTAGTAGATAAGAGATGAATAAAAATTTATGACTTTTTAAATTACAATTATACCCTTGCATAAATTATTGTGTTTGGGAATAAGTATAAGAGGTGTGTGTGATATGGTAAATGTGATAGTTTTTGAAATGTGTGTAAAGAGTGTTAGGTGAGATAAATTTTTTAAAATGACAAAGAAGAGTATTTTATCCATTGGCATAGATAAGCCTTGATAAACAATTCCAACCCTTTTTTAGAATAGTTATTAGACTTTATTCTAGCTAATCTAGACATAGCTATTAAAGTTTATTCTATCAAAATAAACTTTTTTTTTTTTTTATCTATTCTTCTGTATTTTTCTCTATTCCATTCTTATGTTCCACCCCAATCGGTGGTAAAAGGCTCATATAGGGTGTGACATAAGCTTATGCGCCCCTGATAGCTATACAGGGACAGATAACAATCCACGTTGAATAAACAAATTTTTGTTTGATTGCCTTTTCTATTATTCTCATTGGAAAACATACAAGTGGCATTTTTATTGATTGGTTCACATTGGATAAAGTGATGTTAAATAGTGAATAAGGGATGATTAAGAATTTATGATTTTTTAAATGATAATTATACCTTGAATAAGTGTGAGACATGTGTGATTGATTTGATATATGTGACTGTTTTGGAATGTGCATGTGAGATTGTTAGGAAAGATAACTTTTTTAAAATGACACAAGGGTATTTTTAACCATTGACATAGATAAGTCATGATAAACAATTCCAACTTTTTTTATAATAGTTATCAGGTATTATCCTAACTTATTCAGGCATGGTTATCAGGGTTTATCCAGGGAAAACAAACAGCGAATAAAAACTATTCTCCAATATTCCCTCCTATTCTCTGTTAATTCTCCATCACGAACAGAAGGTAATAGAATTTTGTATTAAATCTTTGTCCTAAAATCTATCATTATGTATTTTCATTTTTTTTTATTGGTATGTATTTTCATTATTATTCACTCTACATTGTTCTTTTTCATTTCCATCATTATTATCTTTTATTGTATGAAACAATTACAGTTGCACGGCTCATATTACCTAAAATGAGACAATTACAAAGCTAAAGGAGAATCGAATCCTAACCAACCTAAATCCAACCCAACCTTAGACTGGAACCAAACTCGAGAGCATGGGTTCCAGATGATCTTTGGTATGGGGATTTAATTGGTTTTGATTTGGGTGGTTTTCTCTTACTTCAAATTAAATTTGAGTTTGAACTCGAACACGATCCAAATCGTCCAAGTAGCAATCCTATCATCCAATAATATCATGGAATTTAGAGACTATCTCCATTCACAATTTATTTTACAGCGTAGTACATTTGAATGTTTAAAGCGCATATGGTTGTCAATTAAATTTTATTTATAAAAAAAATGAATTGAACACTTATTTTTTATTAAAAAAAATAGTACATTAGAATAAAATAATAATATATATTAACATTAGAAAACAAAAACGCTCAAAATGGGGTTATAAGAAAGTGCTTGTATATCAATGTCCCTTTTTCCTAAATCTCGCTCATGTTTATGCGTGACGCAAACGTGTAATTAAAATAGACAAATTTATAAGAATTCGTACCATGTATTACCAATTTTAAAAACTGCATATGCATTACTTGTTAGAAAATTATTTTATTTTAATTTGGGAAAGTTAATATTAATCTTTGTTGTTGCTATTATTTTTGTTAACAGTTTTTAATTGGTTTATTTGGGTGTGTGAAAGCACACTGTGCCTTTGACTTTTCAAATGGTTGGAAACCATTTCTCTGCGGGTGTTTTTGCAGCTCTTGTCATTTATTAAGAGGGGTGTCTTGTAACCAATAGACAGAGTCAATTCAAAACCATCTTTGGTCGGTACACAGAAAAAACAAAAAATAGAGAGCATCTTGTGTGGATTCAAATCAAATTCGTACAAACAGTCAGAGAAATACATTAAAACTGAAAACACAAAAAAGAGTGGTCTCCTATTCCTAAAGACCAATAGGTGTTTGCTAAATCCTTCTCACTTGGAGTGCACTTTGAGAAGGGTCAGGGATCTTCGTATCTTTGGAGTTGACCGCCATTGAACCATTGCACTAGAGTGGGGCAGAATCTGCTTTTCGAATGTTGGAACAACACTAAGTTTTCTAATTTTGAAACCTGGGAGTACTCCTTTTGATTGTAGTATTAAACTAAGGAAAAATATAGATGAGAGTGTTTTTCAACACAGGTGTTCGTAGATCATTGGTAGTTTGATGTATCTTTCAAATTGTACTAGACCAGATATTGCATTTGCTGTGAGTAGACTTAGTAGATATATTAATTGTCTTGATACGAATCATTGGAATATTGACACTGGTGATGGAAAGGGAACTACAGGTTATCTTTTCACTTTAGCAGTCGTGTGGAAATCAGCAAAATAGACCTTAAGTTCTCGGTCCACCATGGAATCCAAGTTAAATAGCCTTCTATACTACGGGTTCTGAGGCGGAATGGCTTAAGGGCCTTTTGACCGACATTCCATTGTTGAATAAGCCAATTCCTGCTATTTTTATACATTGTGATTGCCAAGCTGCAATAGCAAAAGGCAAAGAGTAAAAGTTCAAATGATAAAATGAGGAGACATATTCTCATTAGACTGAAGTCCTTAAGGCATTTGCTTACCCATGGGATAATATCTTTGGATTATGTGCAATTAGCATTAAATATTGCTGATCCTCTCACTAAAGCTTTATCGAGAAAGCTTATTGATAAATCATCGAGGAGGATGGGGCTGAAGCCCACAGTGTAATCACCTCAGTGGTAACCCAACCTAAATGACTGGAGATCCCAAGAAACAGGTTCAATGTGGAAAATAAACTGGGAGTGACCTAGAGGATCACAAAAATAGAGTATTTTCTCTAAGCCCCTCCTTATGATGATGGTGCTCAATCTATAACAAAAAAGGATGAGTTTAAATACTCTTAATGAAATTCAAGGCCTAAGAGCAGGATGTCTAGTTACAGAGCATCCTTGGAGAATTTACCTAAGTGAGTGTGGTTGTTTGGCTGCGACCTATGAGAAGTAGGGCTTGTTTTTAGAGCACTCATGAAAAGAGGATATCAGCGCATGGCCGTAATGCGCTATCCAGTGAGAATACCTTTATAAGTCTATACTATGTGTGTATCTTGATAATATTTTCACATAAGGGTTTGAGTTCAAGACTTAGTTCACTCGGATCTGTGGGAATAAAGTCTTGATACACTAAGTAAAGGTTCAAGTCTTGCCGACACCTTTATCTATGCACAGTATAAGTTTAGGAGACCTACTTTAAAATAATAATAATAAAAATAATAATAAAATAATTTTGTGGGGGATTGTTAAAAAATTATTTTATTTTAATTTGGTAAGGTTAATATTAATCTTTGTTGTTGCTATTATTTTTGTTAACAGTTTTTAATTGGTTTATTTTGGTGTGTGAAAGCACACTGTGCCTTTGAGTTTTCAAACGGTTGGAAACCGTTTCTCTGTGGGTGCTTTTGCACCTCTTGTCATTTATTAAGAGGGGTGTCTTGTAACCAATAGGCGGAGTCAATTCAAAACCATCTTTAGCTGGTACACACAGAAAAAACCAAAAACAGAGAGCAACTTGTGTGGATTCAAATCAAATTCGTACAAACAGTATGAGAAATACATTAAAATTGAAAACACAAAAAACAGAGGTCTCCTATTCCTAAATACTTACAGGTGTTCGATAAAACATTCTCATTTGGAGTGCATCTTCAGAAGAGTCAGGGATCGTCGTATCTTCGAAGTGGAACGCCATTGAACCATTGCACTAGGTGGGGCGGAATCTGTTTTTTGAAAAGCGCATTTGTGTGTTTTGATCCATCAAATTCATCAAATTTTTCTAACTCTATATTTAGTCCTAATTTTGTTGCAGTTTTCAAAATTAAAAAACTTAGTGTTGTTCCAACATTACTCACTGATAACTAAATCAAGTACAGAATAATTTTTCTTACCATGATTTCTTGTCCTCTGTTGTTTAAATTGATTTATCTTCTTCAAGTGAGTAGCTTAAGTCTTGCATAATACCTTCGGCCCCTAAAATTACTACGGACGATAATTTAAAGTGTTAAACTTATATGGTTTTTCCACGGTATTTATCTGTTGTGGTCGAACAGTAGGGTTTTTTTTTTTTTCAAACATGTTTTTGCTATTTGTGTTTTATCCATTCTGTTGTTTGGAATCTTGATTGGGTTGTGTGCAGAGGCGGCGTCGTATGAGGTCAATTGACCCCATCAAACTTAAAAAAGAAATATTAAACTACCTAACCTATCTAACCTTTACCCTATATTTACACGTTAACCCAAGCCGACAAGCCCATTTAACAAAAAAAAAAAAAGGAAAAGAAAACGTGGGATACTTGGATTGCATGGGTTGGATATTTATTGTACATTTAATTTTTAAAACAACCACATTTTATTCAATATTCACCACATCATACCCAATATTTACCAAAAAGTCCAAAAAACCTACGTCCCTACCCTATCTTACATATATTAAAAAAATTTGGGACCCTTTGCCTTTTGTAAAGTTGGCAGACCCTCGCCACACAGACGCGTCAATCACCCACGTTGCCGATCGGCAATCGCCGCTCCCAAGTTCCAATCATCTCTGATCACGTTGTCAATTTCCTCTGCCTACTTATCTTTAGTTATCTAGTCATGAATTTAATTTTGATGTGTTTTTTCTTTTTTGTTTTATTTTTAATTTAAAACTCTTCCATAATTGTATAATCGTGTATAAATAATATTGATACTAAAATAATCGTATATGAATGATTGTTTGGTTACATATATTGAAAAAGATATATTTGATAATGTTTTTTTTTTTTTGAATAAAAATGATATGGTGGATTTGCCACTTCTTTGATTACTCAAAAGTAGTACATTTCCAAGAAAACAACATCACCAATAGAAGCCAAAGGGAAAGTGATCCAATAGAAACCAAATTAGGAGATCTAATTAGGATTCTGACAGATCTCAGCCCCTCCACTCTTGATCAGGAGATAAGTAAAGCGTGCCGCTCCACCCGCACCGAGTGCGCCCCTACATAGTGACAGCCCTAGGTCGCAATGCACCTCTTGGCCCCCTCCCAAATACCATCCGCCGAGGCCGCAACTCGTCCAAAGATCTTGTCATTTCTCCCTAGCCAAAGAGCCCACATAACCGCTGGGACCAGAGACTACAAGATCTTGCCTCAGGTGCTTCTATCTTCACGCCTAGATAAACGACTTCCCAAGGCCCACAGATGGTCAAGGGAGGTGGGAGACCGGGTGCTGCCCAATGAGAGACCAAGGGAATGCCACACCTCTTTGGCCACCACACACTCATAGAACAAGTGGGCTGTGTTCTCCAAACCGAGCTCGTAGAGAGCGCACGCTGCATTGTCTCCTGTTCTCCAGAGTGCACGGTATGCGCGAGTGAGGAGACACTCATTGTACGCCAACCAAAGGAAGAAGCGCACCTTTAAGGGGATTTTACAACGCCGGATTTGGAATGCCTTACGCGCTACCACCCCATTGAATGGTCTGTCTCTAACCCACTAGGAGTAGGCGGATTTGACAGAGAAACCTTTCGATGGTGCAGGCATCCAAACTGGCACATCATCCACGGCTTCATGGACTCGAAGATTGGTAAGCACACAGAATAATTGTGTGTAGTGAAGGAATTCAGAGTCAGTTAGGTGCCGCCTTAGATGGACCTCCCATCCTCCCCCTGCCTCCGAGTGTCTCCAGAAATCTTGAACCAGCCCCTCCTTATTGCTAACCGCCTTGAAGAGATCAGAATAGACCTCCACAAGCGAACCGGAGCCGCACCAGTGGAAAGACCAAAATCTGATCCTGTCTCCTCTGCCAAGCTGCCATGTGATAGAGGAAATCACCGGTCCTCCAAGCCTAGCGATGTTCTGCCAGACCGAGGAAGAACAAGCACTGGGTCTTGACAGTTGAAGGAAGCGCTGACTTCTCCCTTGGAGACTACCCGAAACCGCTGCCTTCAAGATTGGGTTCCTATATGTGCCAAACTTCCACACCCATTTCGATCAGAGAGCTTTATTAAATTCTGAAAGGTTGAGGACCCCTAACCCTCCACAAGTTTTGCTCATGCAAACACACCCCAAGCTCACGAGGTATACTCTATTGGAACGTTGTCCAGCACCACTCCATAACAGCCGCCTTCTCAAGACATCTAGGCGGTGCAGGATAGTCCAGGGAATCTTGAACAAGGAGAGCATGAAGACCTGAAGGTTTGATAGAACAGCCTAAAGAAGGACTAGCTTGCCTCCCATGCTTAACAGCCTCCCCGACCACCCCTCCAGTTTGTGTCCAAAACGATGAACTATAAGGGCCCAATCACTGCAAGAAAGCGATCGGAGGCTCAACGAAAGCCCCAGGAATCGGGTGGAGAAGGAGTCGGTTGGACAGTCGAATTGTTCAGCCAAAAGGCGTACCTCGGGTTCTTCCAAATGGATACCATAAAAGGCGCATTTCCCCCGATTGATAGAGAGGCCCGAGAGCCACCCAAACACCTTAACTATGAACATAGCAACTTCGACGAACCGTGCCTCCTCGTGACAAAGAAGCACCGTATCATCCGCATAGAGCACGTGTGAAAGAGCAAAAGCTGATCGTCCGCATTGAACTCCCCACACCCACCCAGCGCCCTCAACCTTCGCAAGCATTCTGCTTAGCGCATTGGTCACTAGGATGAACAAGAACGGCGACAGAGGATCTCCTTGCCGGAGGCCTCTCCGAATTTGCAAAGAAACCGCATGAAGTTCCGTTTACTAGAACGTTCACTGAAGCCAATGAGATGCAGAACATAATCATGCGCACCCATCTCCCGCCAAAACCGTGATTACACATGAGCTGCTGAAGAAAACTCTAGTTAACTTGATCGAAAGCTTTTTGGAAATCAAGTTTTAACATAACACCTTTCCTTCGAAGCCGATGCGTCCTGACTAAGGCTTCTTGGACCGCCAGGAAGCCTTCTTGGAGAGAACGATCTGGGACAAACGCAGTTTGGTTAGCCTCGACGAGGGATCCAATCACTTCTTTCAATTGATTGGCCAAAACCTTGGAAATAATTTTATAACTGGCATTGATCAAATTGATGGGTCTGTAGTCCGCAATTGCCTCCGCCCCAAAATTTTTTGGGATG
Source organism: Acorus gramineus (assembly GCA_030737835.1). Classification (NCBI taxonomy): domain Eukaryota; kingdom Viridiplantae; phylum Streptophyta; class Magnoliopsida; order Acorales; family Acoraceae; genus Acorus; species Acorus gramineus. The sequence continues at coordinate 18,624,644 of CM060856.1, read as the reverse complement.
AATGCGAGGTGGGTCGCGTTGAGGTAGCCAACCCCTTGATCACTGGAGTGAAATTTTGAAAGCAAATCAACTATGTCAGGCTTGACAACCTCCCAAAATTCCTAGAAGAAGCGGGTGCTGAATCCATCCGGACCTAGAGACTTATCACCCTCGACTTCAAAAATCGCCCTCCGAATTTTCGTCTCCGTGAAAGGACTATCCAGGAAAAGCTTCTTCTCTTCAGACAAACGGGGGAGATCTGCGTCAAACCATTCCACCCTTTTGCCGCGAGGGGCCTTGGCCATCTTAGCAAAGTGGTCCACGAGAGCCTCTTGAATGCCCGCTTCCGAGGTTAGGCGAGTGTCTCCAACAAGAAGAGAGTCGATCTTGTTGACCCGTCTTCTATGATTGGCAACCTTATGGAAAAATGCAGTATTGTTATCTCCTTCCTTTAACTAGACCGCCCTTGATCGCAATCTCCACTCTTCTTCTTCCAGGTTGAGAATCAGTTGCATGGCCACCTTCAATCTAATTCTAGAGTCGCGCTCCTCCTCACCCATAAGCCATGAGTCTTCTAGAGCATCTAAAACTGCGATGTTGTGTGCAATGGCGGTTTTGTGCATTGCCCGTTGAAGCTTGGCTTCCTGGCACCACCTCTTTAGGAAATGCTTTAGCCTTTTCAATTTGATAGCCATTCTCTTGGCCCCACTAACACTGTCTACCGGGAGAGACCAAGAGTTCACAACCGCTGCCCTAAAGCCTCCCACCTTGAGCCACCACGTTTCAAAATGAAACTTAGATCGGTACTGCTCAGGCACACCCCCGAAAAGCAAGATCGGACGATGATCTGACGTAATTCGGGGTAGACAGGCAATGGCACAGGACGGGAAGTGGTCTTCCCAAGCAGTGTCCACCAACACACGGTCCAGTCGGGCCAGAGACAGGGTCTCACGGAGGTTGCTCCAGGTAAACGCATGTGAACGCGGAGGGAGGTCAATGAGCCCTTCCTCCCCAATCCAGTCCGTGAATCCTTGCATATCACTACTGATCCCACCAGCCCGGTTCTTGTCTTCTGTCCAATGAGTGACATTAAAGTCCCCCATGCAACACCAAGGGGCCATCCATTCCCCTCTAATCGTGCTGAGTTCGACCCACATTAGAGCCCTGGAGAGGCCATCGTGCGAACCCTACACCCCGGAGCAGCCCCAGGTCCAACCTGAAAGAACATCAACCAGCTTGACAGAGATTGAGAACTGCCCGACGAGATCCGTTGAGCATCTTTATCACGAATAATTCTAGGCCATAATGATGCCCCTCGATGCACCCACCGCGGGCAGGAACCAAAATTCATTCAGGCGCCCCCTGCTAATGGCTCAAAGTGTGCCTTGTGATACCCCAACCAATTTGGTTTCCTGAAGGAAGCAGATGTCAATAGCATGCTCCATAACAAATCTGTGGACCGCCTCCTTCTTATGGTGATCGTGGAGCCCACGCACGTTCCAACTAAGAACTTTAAACATAAAAAACCAATTGAGATCCCTTCGAGGACACAAACCCAGCCAAGGCTGTTGTGTATGTGTCATTTGGAGCGCTCTGTTTGAAGATTTGGGTACATAATTTTTTTTCCTAAGTTATGTATTCCTGATTTGGTGTTTGGATTTGATTTTGTTAAAATCCAAGATGAAGAGGTTTAAATATGAGTTTACTATGAGATGTCCAGTTTTGAGTTAGCTTTCGCACAGAAGTGGAATTAGATCAACTAGATTCTTGTAGTAAAAGTTATGGGTATTTTTCCAAGTATACCCCGGGGATGGAAATTCTGGCAGCAGCCCTGTTCCATGTTTAGCTCTAATTTCGGATGATTATCTGATCTTGCCATGAACATGAAAGTTGTAGATAATCTTCTTAGCTTTCCATCGGTCTTGGAATCAAGCAATTCGGAGCTGTATCGGGGAAGTTATGGCTGTTCCAGTGAAGCTTGCGCAGAATTTCTAGTCGAAGGGCGACTTAGTAATTTTCCTTAGATATTTGTGATAAATATCTTCTCTCTCTCTCTCCCTTCCCCTCTCACTTCCGACCAGAAATCTGGTCTCTCCTTCTCTTTTCCTTTGCCCCCCTTGGTGTTTGATGAAATGCCTCAAAGAGAAGGAGGAGGAAGTGGTGGTGGATCATGGCTAGGGTTGTTGTTGTGTTGTTGTTTCTTCCCTTCCCTCAAGCTCCCTTTGCATGTTCTCCCCCCCCCCTGATTTTCGGCTGAGAGGAGGCTGAGGAGAAGCTAGAGGCGGTGGTGGTGGTTGAGGTGGTCGCGGGTGCGTCGAGGGCCCCCGAACCTCCCCCTTTTGTTCCCCCTCCAAGGTGAGCTCCTCCCCTCCTTTTCTTGATTTTTTTGGCTTAAGGTGTTGGTTGGCAGGTCATGCATGCTTGGTAGTTGGGTTAGGGTGTGTGTGAGGGGTTGGGGAGGACGAAAATGAGGTTTAGAGGGCTTGGGCGCATGCTGGGCGTGGTCTGCGAGCGTGCGCGCGCAGGCGGGCGCAGGCGAGCGCTGGCAGGCGCAGTCGGGCGCGCAGTCGCGCGCGGGTGCGTGCGCATGGGTGCGCGGGTGCGCGCGGGTGCAGGCGCGAGTGGGGGTGCGCGCGCGCGGGCAGGGCACCTGGGCACTGCGCCTGGGTGCGGGGCAGGGTGCCTGGGCATGCGCCTGGGCGCGGAGCTGGGGACCAGTGCGTGCGCGTGCTGGGGCGTGCGCGCAGTGCGTGCGCGTGCTGGGGCATGCGCGCAGTGCGCGCGGGGGCGCGCTGGGCTGGACGCGCGGTGCGCGGGGGTGCGCGCGAGCTTGCGCGTGCGTGCGGTAGTGCGTAAGGGCGGGCGCGCGGGCGCGCGGCAGTGCGCCGATGGTGCCGGCGTGCGTGCGTGCGTGCGTGCGTGCGCATTCGTGGGTGCGCGTGCGGGTGGCCGGGGGTTCGGGAATGAGTTGGGGTGCTCGGGCTCGCGTGCGTACGGGCCGTATGTACGTTTGCCCGAGTATTGTGTATTTTTAGTGTATTTTGGGGGTATTTGTGGATTTTACTCACCAAGTCAATACCATGTCTTGCAGATCTTGACGGACGGTCGCGCGACGACCCGACTTCCTGTGAGTGGGACAATCCAACCCAGTTGGGAGGCGTTATATGCACTTGGGCGTATACCGTCCTCCCCTAGGGCACCATAGATTAATATTAACCTGTTTAATATGTAATCCATGCTAGCATGATTGATATGTAGTATGCATGCTACCCTAGACTGATTATGTTAGGGACTTGCACCCTTAGGTTGTGTAAGAGCCATGCACCTTGTCACGTTGTTATTATGCTAGGAAAGCCTCGGCCTTTGTATGCTCCTATTAGTTTAATTTGTTAAATTAAGTGCAACTGGTAATATTATTGCATGCCTTAGGGAATAATAAGGGGCCTTGCAAGGTCAACATTGAGACCCGGGCTAGGGTGCTCCGTGTTCCTTGTTTGGTTGTCGGGACGTCCTATATCGGGACCTCATGGTGCCCTCCAAGGGTTTCTTTTCCTGTCTACATTAATGCATGTTCCCCGCATCTTGGTTATGCACCCTGGAAGAATTCTGATGAATTCAAGACACTAGAGTTGTAGAGATGTGTTGTCAGCGGATCCGAGTGGATCATATGTGTGTGGGTAGGCTGTTTCTCTTCCCTTCGTTGGATCCGTGTAGGGACTCCTCAGCATAGACAGACTATTCTGACACAGGGCTCCCATCAGTAGGCACCTCCTGATCTTGGACTCGGACTGTGCTGAATGTGGGAGTAGACCAGGCAATAGCAGGCTATCCTGACAGAGGGCTCCCATCAGTAGGCACCTCCTGATCTTGGACTCGGACTGTGCTGAATGTGGGAGTAGACCAGGTAAGCTACGGTGTGGCGGAGAGGCTATCGGTGGACCAAGGGTGATTAACAGCCTAGTCAGTCCCAATATCCTATGTCACCTGTTGAGGGGTGAGGGTGAGGGTGTGGTGGGTCGGCGATGTGGCGACCCACTGGTTTGTAAGTCCCAATACCCTATGTCACCTATTGAGGGGTGAGGGTGAGGGTGAGGGTGTATGGATGTGTATGGATGTGTATGGATGATTATCAGTCCCAATATCCTATGTCACCTATTGAGGGGTGAGGGTGAGGGTGTATGGATGTGTTTGGATGATTATAAGTCCCAATATCCTATGTCACCTGTTGAGGGGTGAGGGTGAGGGTGTGGTGGTTCGGCGATGTACGAACTACTGGATTTATGTTGTATGCCACTTTGAGGCTGGTTGTTGATTAATTGTGGTTAATATATCTGTGATGCATGGGTTGTGCTGTTCACTGAGCGTGTGGCTCACCCCTCGCATAAAATTATTTCTCCAGAGTCATCTAAGTCAGAACTGAAGGAAGAGCTCCCCGAGGGACTTCATCAGTAGCAGAGTAGCGCCACGTCCCGCGAGTATCAGAGGCTATCAGCATCCCTTGTGATTGTATGTATTATATTCCGTGCTTGGGCACGCGTTTGTATTGTATTTGGATGTCATTGTATATATTGGCTCTCACAGGACAGTTGATTATGTATCGAGTCTATAATATGTTTTTGGATTACAGATTCAGTCTTTTAGCTTCCGCTTTTGGTGTATATATTATGTCAGCCCTGCTTTTACTGTCTGTGTGTCATTTTAGTCGTTGTGTGAGTATATTATTGAACTCCTATTTAGACTGATATCATATATACATTTACCGTGTGTCGAGGACGCCCGGGGTGTGACAAAAGTTGGTATCAGAGCCTGGTCTTGTCAGAGCCAATGGTCTTCTTTTCGTAGAGATGAGTCCTAGGATTTCTATATGAGTATTGTGATCCTAGTGTCTGGTTTTCTTAGGATTGCTGATATGCCTCCTCGTGGAGGACGGCGCGGACATGGTCCCTCTCGACCTTTGGAGGTTTCCGGACCTACTAGAGGCGAGGATGCTACTGGAGAGTCCACGGCTGTGAGGCCAGGATCGGCGCAGGAGCCTCCCGCATGGAAACGTGCGTTCACTTGGATAGCGGATTTGGTGGAGACTCAGACCAAGGCACTGGAGGCCAGGTTGTAGCTGTTCTGGCAGAGAATTCCCATCCGTAGGTACCTCCGATGCAGTCGGAGGGGTACTGATCGTGGGAGTATGCCAGGTAGAGGCTAACCCGGAAAAGGATTAATGAATGATGTCACGAGCGTGGAATCGTTCTCCCCTTCGTCAGATCCGTGTAGTACAGCCCCGGCGTTAGATAGGCTATCCTGTACCAGGTAAGCTACGGAGCGGGGAGAGGCTACCGGTGGACCAGGGTGTAGAGCAGTCTAAGTCTCTCCCAAAGTCCCAAGTTTCCTCCTTTCGGGAGTGAGGGTGTGGATGAGGCGAAGACGCGACGTCTCGTGACCCAATTGTTGTTCGACCGTTCCCAAAGATGTTGGGTCCGGTCTTGTGATGGATGTTGAAGGATATCGATGGGTGATTATCTAGATGTAGATGATCCAGTGGGGTTAGTAGTGTTCTTTAAGGGTGATGTCTTCTTCCAGACTTCCTACTCTGGATGAGGGGCCTTGCAGGGTCAGCGTTGAGAGCCAGGCTAGGGTACTCCGTGTTCCTTGTTTGGTTGTCGGGGTATCCTATATCGGGACCTCATGGTGCACTGCCAAGGTCTCTTTTCCCAAACAAGGACTACCATAGAAGCATCAAATTGATGGTGGATTAAGTGCGAGTTTTGGTTGGAGAGTATGGCCTTGCTGGGCCACGTGATTTTTCTGGCAAAGGCATATCTGTGGACCCGGATAAGATGCTCGCCGTGTTAAATTGGCGTCGACCATCGAACCCCGCAGAGATTTGGAGCTTCCTGGGCTTGGCGGGTTATTACAGGAGGCTTGTCGAGGGTTTCTCGAAGATAGCTGTACCTCTTAACCGCCTCGCTCAGAAGGATGTCCGGTTCGAGTGGTCCCCGTCTTGCGAGGAGAGCTTCCTGGAGTTTAAGCGAAGGCTCACCTCAGTGCCAGTTCTTACCTTCCATCTGGGAGGGGTGGGTTCGCAGTTTGCTCCGATGCATCGCGGTTGGGTGTGGTGATGCGTTCGATCGGGATTGGGTGCGTCCTATTGCAGCTCAGTGGGCGATCGCTAGTGGACAGGGTTCCATAGTGGCATCTGGAGTTGCTTCGATAAATCATTGTGTGTTGTAGCTGCCCGGTTGAGGCCAAAGCCCTGTGGGGTGCTCCCAGATGCTGGGCTTGTTGGTGCGCCCATGTGGCAAAGATAGCGGGCTGGGGAGGCTACCAGGTGGGGGCCACACCGGGAGAGTGCTGCTAAATGATGGCGAGAGCGTGGACTCCCCGTGATGAATCTGCCCATGGAGTGCAGGATGCCGGAGTTTCAATGATTGTGAAGAGCGGCCTATCTCTGGCGGCATGTAAGCACAGTTATGGATACTGTCGCGGTTGCCCCACATTGGCCGCGAATAAGGAGACGCGATGCTAGCGTTCGTGATGGGACTCAACCGCCTATCAGATAGATGACGTCGCATAGGCATTGTCGAGGTTCGACGACCCCTTAATGCGTGTCTTGTGGATTGAGTGCGGTTGAGCGGCTTACCTAGTGTGTAAGTGTTATCACGAGCGCCAGCCATGCTCGAGGAGCAGAATCCGAACTTGATTGTTCATGGTGTTGTTTTGATCTCCCCGTGGAGGTAGAAGATCAATTACCTTTGCCGCGAATCGATGATCTATTTGACCAGCTCTGGGAGCGAGTGTCTGCTGTTAGATCGATCTTCGCACAAGGGTACCACAAGCTGGAGATCCGAGAGTTGGACATCCCGTAGATGGCCTTTCGTGACCGTTCAGGCACTACGAGTTTTAAGTACTGCCGTCGGGGTTGACGAATGCGCCGGATGCCTTGTGGATCTCAAAGGTTTTATTGGGCTTCCGTGGACTACTTTGAGGTAGTCTCCATTGTGATTGCTGTGGTATGATGAAAAAGGTGATGTGGGTGACCTTGTTTCCCCAGGTTGGCATGCCCTCAGGCAAAGTTCGAGATCATCATCGCGTGGCAAGCGTCAGTCCATCGAGATTCCTCAGTGGACGTGAGAGTGGGTTGTCAGGGATTGTTGCAGACTCGTTAATGTCACGTTCGGGTCACGACGCCGTCTGGGTGATCATTGACCGACTGACTAAGTCTGCGATTCCCTCCCTATCAGACTGATTGAGTCTCTGGACGCATTGACGTGGGTTTTCACCTTCGCGATTGTTCGTCTTCATGGCACTCCAGTCGGCGCTATTTTCGGTTGAGACGCGAGGGTTACTTTGAGGTTGTGGCGCAGCCTTTGGCGCGAGCCTCCATTTAAGTATAGCGTTTCATCGCCGATGGACAGCCAGTCAATGAGGACGATTCAGACCTTGGAGGACATGCTATGTGCCTGCGTGCTCGATGATGAAGGCAGTTGGGTGAGGCATGTCACGCCCCAGGGCGGCCGTCCCCGGGACGCGGCAAGTGTATATATGATATCAGTGACAGGAAATCAATAATAAACCAGAAACGGTCACTAAAATGACACACAGATAAAAGCAGGGCTGACATAATATATACACCGAATGCGGAAGCTAAAAGACTGAGTCTGTAGTCAAAAACATACTACAGACTCGATACATAATCATAAGTCCTGTGAGAGCCAACATGTCATAAATATACACAACAAAATCCAAATATAATCCAACTAAGTGCCCAAGCACAGAACATATACATACAACAGAAAGAAGGGTGCTGATGGCCTCAAAACTCGTGGGACGCGGCGCTGCCCTCTGCTGGTGCAGTCGCTCGGGAAGCTCCTCCCTCAGAGATCACTGAAAAGGCAATATGCGAGGGGTGAGCTACACGCTCAGTGAATAGCACAACCCATGCATACAGTCATATTAACCACATTTAATCAATTCACAAGCCACAAATGGCATAATATCACCATCTGGGGGTTCGTTCATCGCCGAACTCCATACCCTCACCCTCACCCTCACCCTCACCCTCAAGAGGTGACCTAGGATGTTGGGACTTAGCGGGTTGATAAACATCCATTCATAATCCTGTGGGTCGTCGCATCGCCGGCCCACCATACCCTCACCCTCACCTCTCAACAGGTGACCTAGGCTCTTGGGACTGACTAGGCTGTTGGTTACCCTTGGTCCACCGATAGTCTCTCCTCACTCCGCGGTTGTTTGGCCACTCCCATGTTCAGCGCAGTCCTTCCAAGTCAGGAGGCGCCTACTAGTGGGAGCCCCTGCACGGGACAACCTGTCTAACGCCGAGGTAGTCTCTACACGGATCCGACGAGGGGAACAGAACAGCCTATCCATCGCATATGATCCAATCGGATCCGCTGACAGCACATCTCTAAGACTCTAATGTCTCGAATTCCTCAGAATTTCACCAGCGCGCATAACCAGGATGCGGGGAACATGCATTTATTAATCATAATACAAGGGAAAATAGAGACCTTGGGAGGGTAACCTGAGGTCCCGATGTAGGACATCCGACAACCAAACGAGGAACACGGAGTACCCTAACCCGGGTCTCAGTGTTAACCTCGCAAGGCCCCCCTTATATTCCCTAAACATGCTATCTATATATATATATTACAGTTCGCATTTAATTAAATAAACCAAACTAATAGGACGCATGCACAGGTTGGGCTTTCCTAGCATGATAGCGAGGAGGCAGGATGCACGGCTCATGCACAATCCTAAGGGTGCAAGTCCCTATCACACAATCTAGGGTGGCATGCAATTCTACACACACATCATGCATACATGGATTACATCAAAGCAGTTAATACTAACTATAAGCCCCAGGGGAGGACGGTACACGCCCAAAGCATGTAGCGCCTCCCACACTGGGTTGGGTTGTCCCACTCACCGGAAATCGGGTCGACGCGCGACCGTCCGTCGAGATCTGCAAGACAAGTTATTAACTGGTTAGAATAAATCCACAATGACCCCAAAAATACATAACACACACAAACAGACACTCAACATCCCAAACAAAACCCCCAACACCCTCGGCACCCCCGCACGGCCACCCGACCGCCCGGACGCGCCGCCGCGCCTCAGCCCGCGCACTCCGCGCACCGCCCGGGGCTCCGCGCGTCCACCGAGCCCAGCCGCGGCAGCCCGCACGCGCCCAGACCAGCGCCCAGACCAGCTCCTCGCGCACAGCTGCACGAGCAGACCCGCGCACAGCACCACCCGAGCAGCTCGCACACCTCGCACCGCCGCGACCAGCTCCCCCGAGCGCACGCCCGCGCGCACGCTCGCGCGTACGCACGCGCGCACGCCCAGTCGGCTCCTGCTCGTTGCCTGTGCTGCCTGAGGCCCCCAGCCCATCCAGCGAGCCCAGCACGACCAGCCCCACGCACCCGACCCGCGCACACCCAAGCACACGCCGCGCGCACGCACACCCGCGCACGCACGCGCGCATGCCCGCGCGCGCCCGGCCTGCGCGCTGCCTGGCCGCTGCCGCTGCTCCCTGCTGCCCGGGACAGTCCCCCCAGCCTGCTGAGCGCCTCTAACCACCCTTCCCACTGCCCCGACCACTTCCAACCACCTCCGACCACCCTCCGACGACCCCCACCGCCTCCAACCACCTCCCAAACACAAAACCCTCCCCTAGCAATCATCTAGACGAGAAATAATAGAGAAAGGAGGCTTACCGAGGGGGAGGAAGGGGCGTCCGGTGGATCTCCACGCGCCGAAACCCTTCCCACAAGCCTTCTCACGCCCCGATCTATCACGGCCCTTGAAGTGGCTCGAAACAGAGGAGAGAGAGAGGAGGTCGGGGAGGCTAGGATCGTCGGAACTCGGATTTGAAGACACCGGAGCATAGATCGGGACCCGATCTACACTTCCCGTGCTTTAGGTTTTTGATTTTGAGGGGTGTAGGGGGCTCGAACGGAAGAAAATCGGAGGAGAGGTGAGAGAGAAAGCTAGTCGGGAAGATGATGAATAGTAAAATCAGATATTTTGATTCCTTTTAAGTAGAGCGCGACTTAAAAACCCGGATACGCCCCGGAACTGCGAAATTTTTGGAAACGATGCCGGAATTCGATGAAATTTTCATGAGTGGCTTAAAATGGCACCAGGACACATAATATGCAGTTAGATTTTCAATCGGAGTCCTCTAGCTCAGACGATAGCTAACAGTCTGAAATTACGCGGTTCCGATCGAAAAACACTGAAAATTTTAAAACTGCTAAAAATGCTCCAATGGTTGCCAATAGGCCAAAAAGTGACACATATATAACAAGGCACCACCATTTGTTGGGGTATGCCTGTAAGCGACTGCCATTCGAGCACCCAGATGGATTTGTGAAGGGCACTCTACAGGCGCAGTTTCATACCTCCCTTGTGTTGGGACAGTTGTGGAGCGCCAGTTTGAGGGGCCTTCGTCGTGGCTACTGGTGGCGCGGGATGAAGACGGATATTGCCCGTTTCGTTGCCCGATGCCTAGTATGCCAGCAGGTGAAGTCGGAGCATCAGCGCCCTGCGGGGAAGCTGCAGTCCATTGAGATTCCTCAGTGGAAGTGGGAGCAGATCACCATGGACTTCATCTCGGGTTTGCCGAGGTCACGTTCGGGTCGCGATGCCATCTGGGTGATCGTCGACCGGCTGACGAAGTCTGCTCATTTCCTCCCCATCCGACTCACCGATTCTCTGGACACCCTAGCGCAGTTATTTGTCTCCGAGATTGTTCGTCTCCATGGCACTCCCGTCAGCATCATTTTCGATCGAGACGCGTGTTTTACTTCGAGGTTCTGGCGTAGCCTCCAGCACGCCCTTGGTACGAACCTCCATTTCAGTACAGCGTTTCATCCGCAGACGGACGGCCAGTCGGGGAGGACGATCCAGACTCTTGAGGATATGCTGCGAGCCTGTGTTCTCGATTTTGGAGGCAGTTGGGAGAGGCACCTTCCGTTGGTGGAGTTTGCCTACAACAACAGCTACCACTCGAGTATCCGGATGGCTTCTTACGAGGCGCTCTATGGTCGCAGCTGCAGGTCCCCTTTGTGTTGGGACGAGGTCGGAGAGCGCCAGTTGGAGGGACCAGAGATCGTTCACCAGACCTCAGAGATGGTGAAGACGATTCACGAGCGTATCCGAGTCGCTCAGAGTCGTCAGAAGTGCTACGCCGACCGTCGTCGCCGTGAGCTCACCTTCGAGGTTGGTGACCATGTCTTCAAGAAGGTGTCCTGGTTAAAGGGCACCCTCTTTTCTGACGTTCGGGGCAAGCTGAGTTTACTCTTTAATGGGACCATTTCTCATCATTGAGTGGATTGGGGAGGTGGCTTATCATGTAGCCTTTCCCCCACAGCTGGTTCATGCCCACGACGTCATCCTTGTCCCATGGCCGAGGCGTTATGTCCATGATCCTGCTCAGTTTTTCTGTTCGACTGCCTCATCCTCGAGGTGGATTTGTCGTTGTGGAGCAGTTGATCGAGGTCAGGGACAAGCATGGGAAGAGGCTCCACGCTAAGACCATTCATTCGATTATAGTGTGTTAGTAGCGCCAGTCCGGTGCGAAGACCACTTGGGAGCAAAGGTCTAAACATGATACTTTCGGTCTTCCCTTTTGGGTTTCCTTAAATTTTGAGGACTAAATTTCCTAAGGGGGGAATAATGTTGTGTATGTGTCATTTGGAGCGCTCTGTTTGAAGATTTGGGTACATAATTTTTTTTCCTAAGTTATGTATTTCTGATTTGGTGTTTGGATTTGATTTTGTTAAAATCCAAGATGAAGAGGTTTAAATATGAGTTTACTATGAGATGTCCAGTTTTGAGTTAGCTTTCGCACAGAAGTGGAATTAGATCAACTGGATTCTTGTAGTAAAAGTTATGGGTATTTTTCCAAGTATACCCCGGGGATGGAAATTCTGGCAGCAGCCCTGTTCCATGTTTAGCTCTAATTTCGGATTTTCTAGAGAGATTATCTGATCTTGCCATGAACATGGAAGTTGTAGATAATATTCTTATCTTTCCATCGGTCTTGGAATCAAGCAATTCGAAGCTGTATCGGGGAAGTTATGGCTGTTCCAGGGAAGCTTGCGCAGAATTTCTAGTCAGAGGGCGACTTAGTAATTTTCGTTAGATATTTGTGATAAATATCTCCTCTCTCTCTCTCCCTTCCCCTCTCACTTCCGACCAGAAATCTGGTCTCTCCTTCTCTTTTCCTTTGCCCCCCTTGGTGTTTGATGAAATGCCTCAAAGAGAAGGAGGAGGTGGAGGAGGAAGTGGTGGTGGATCATGGCTAGGGTTGTTGTTGTGTTGTTGTTTCTTCCATTCCCTCAAGCTCCCTTTGCATGTTCCCCCCCCCCCCCTGATTTTCGGCTGAGAGGAGGCTGAGGAGAAGCTAGAGGCGGTGGTGGTGGTTGAGGTGGTCGCGGGTGCGTCGAGGGCCCCCGAACCTCCCTCTTTTGTTCCCCCTCCAAGGTGAGCTCCTCCCCTCCTTTTCTTGATTTTTTTGGCTTAAGGGGTTGGTTGGGAGGTCATGCATGCTTGGTAGTTGGGTTAGGGTGTGTGTGAGGGGTTGGGGAGGATGAAAATGAGGTTTAGAGGGCTTGGGCGCGTGCTGGCGGGCGTTGTCGGGCGCGCAGTCGCGCGCGGGTGCAGGCGCGAGCGGGGGTGCTCACGAGTGCGCGCGGGCGCGCGTGGGTAGGGCACCTGGGCACTGCGCCTGGGTGCGGGGCAGGGCGCCTGGGCGCGGAGCTGGGGACCAGTGCGCGCGCGTGCGTGCAGTGCGCCCGGGGGAGCGCTGGGCTGCACGCGCGGTGCGCGCGGGCGCGCGCGAGCGTGCGCGTGCGTGCGGTAGTGCGTCGGGGTGCGCGGGCAGGCGCGTGGTAGTGCGCCGATGGTGCCGGCGTGCGTGCGTGCGTGCGCATTCGTGCGTGCGCGTGCGGGTGGCCGTGCGTGCGGCTGCCTGGCTGTTCGGGAATGAGTTGGGGTGCTCGGGCTCACGTGCGTACGGGCCATATGTATGTTTGCCCGAGTATTGTGTATTTTTAGTGTATTTTTTGGGTATTTGTGTATTTTACTCACCAAGTTGATACCCTGTCTTGCAGATCTTGACGGACGGTCGCGCGACGACCCGACTTCATGTGAGTGGGACAATCCAACCCAGTTGGGAGGCGTTATATGCACTTGGGCGTATACCGTCCTCCCCTGGGGCACCATAGATTAATATTAACCTGTTTAATATGTAATCCATGCTAGCATGATTGATATGTAGTATGCATGCTACCCTAGACTGATTATGTTAGGGACTTGCACCCTTAGGTTGTCTAAGAGCCATGCACCTTGTCACCTTGTTATCATGCTATGAAAGCCTCGGCCTTTGTATGCTCCTATTAGTTTAATTTGTTAAATTAAATACAACTGGTAATATTATTGCATGCCTTAGGGAATAATAAGGGGCCTTGCGAGGTCAACATTGAGACCCGGGCTAGGGTGCTCCGTGTTCCTTGTTCGGTTGTCGGGATGTCCTATATCGGGACCTCATGGTGCCCTCCCAAGGTTTCTTTTCTCGTCTACATTAATGCATGTTCCCCGCATCTTGGTTATGCGCCCTGGAGGAATTCTGATGAATTCAAGACACTAGAGTTGTAGAGATGTGTTGTCAGCGGATCCGAGTGGATCATATGCGTGTGGGTAGGCTGTTTCTGTCCCCTTCGTTGGATCCATGTAGGGACTCCTCAGCATAGACAGACTATCCTGACTGAGGACTCCCATCAGTAGGCACCTCCTGATCTTGGACTCGGACTGTGCTGAATGTGGGAGTAGATCAGGCAGTAGCAGGCTATCCTGACAGAGGGCTCCCATCAGTAGGCACCTCCTGATCTTGGACTCGGACTGTGCTGAATGTGGGAGTAGACCAGGTAAGCTACGGTGTGGAGGAGAGGCTATCGGTGGACCAAGGGTGATTAACAGCCTAGTCAGTCCCAATATCCTATGTCACCTGTTGAGGGGTGAGGGTGAGGGTGTGGTGGGTCGGCGATGTAGCGACCCACCGGTTTGTAAGTCCCAATATCCTATGTCACCTATTAAGGGGTGAGGGTGAGGGTGAGGGTGTATAGATGTGTATGGATGTGTATGGATGATTATCAGTCCCAATATCCTATGTCGCCTATTGAGGGGTGAGGGTGAGGGTGTATGGATGTGTTTGGATGATTATAAGTCCCAATATCCTATGTCACCTATTAAGGGGTGAAGGTGAGGGTGTGGTGGTTCGGCGATGTACGAACTACTGGATTTATGTTGTTATGCCACTTTGAGGTTGATTGTTGATTAATTGTAGTTAATATATCTGTGATGCATGGGTTGTGCTGTTCACTGAGCTTGTGGCTCACCCCTCGCATAAAATTATTTCTCCAGAGTCATCTAAGTCAGAACTGAAGGAAGAGCTCCCCGAGGGACTTCATCAGTAGCGGAGTAGCGCCACGTCCCGCGAGTATCAGAGGCTATCAGCATCCCTTGTGATTGTATGTATTATATTCCGTGCTTGGGCACGCGTTTGTATTGTATTTGGATGTCATTGTATATATTGGCTCTCACAGGACAGTTGATTATGTATCGAGTCTGTAATATGTTTTTGGATTACAGATTCAGTCTTTTAGCTTCCGCTTTTAGTGTATATATCATGTCAGCCCTGCTTTTGTTGTCTATGTTGTCATTTTAGCTGTTGTGTGAGTATGTTATTGAACTCCTGTTTATACTGATATCATATATACACTTGCCGTGTCCCGGGGACGCCCGGGGCGTGACAAAGGCACCTCAGATGGTAGGGCTAGAGCCACTCCGCAGGAACGCTGTGAACCTTTGCGAGTCCTGGCACCCATGAAACCTCAAACCAATCTGCTCTACCTTCTCCTTTGCGAAATGCCCGCTAAACTCTGCCGAGGAGGACAGACGAGAATAATGCCCAGAACCGGTGGGACCAGGAGGGGTAGAGGCCGGGACCTCAAACATTTCCCCATGGACCACCAGGGTATCCGTTCCCCCGACTTCATCTTCGACACTAGGAACTCTCCGTGGGACCGCCGAAGAGAGAGCCTCACAGTCCAACAACAATCCAAGCGGCGACAACACCTCGTACCCCAAGGAGATACCGCACGAACCCTCTGATGAGGCTGGAGAGGGAGACCGTACAACCAGCTTTGACCTCAACGTCCTTCGTCTGTGCCAGTCCTTGAAAAACGGTTTCCCGGATTGTAAAGGGGCTGGAGGATGGCCCGATAAACAATGATCCGGATCCTCGTCATCAGAGGCCCGAAACCATACCCAACGTGCCACACCGTCTTCCCCCACCTGGTTAGCCCACGAGCCACATCCCAAGGACCCATGGATACTAGGGGTGGACCCCAGGGAAGGGTTGTGCTCCCCAGAAAGTTGGTGGTGAGACCCGCCCCAAGAGTTCGACGGGCTGATGTTGACTCCTAGAAAGGACAATCCCATGTCCATTAGACTGCTGTCCTGCTCCATCTGGGAATCGTCAGTGTGAGGCAGCTTTTCCTGACAACTCTCCAAAACGGTGGTGCTATCAGAGGCGAAGTGATTGACTAAAGCCCTCAGAGGTCATGTGAGAGAGCACCAGTTCCCCATCATGACCATCCCCCCCAAGACGTTGCATGTCTTGTCCGTCTTCCCTGGGAACCTCGAGCTGCACACCCTCCTGCGCCACTTGGTCCCTGCCGTCTGAACGAGAGGAAACAGCCACTCCGGCTGAGACACCACCGCCAGCCGTCACCGCGTAAGAGCGAGTCTTGCCGCCCTCCTCCTCCCTAACCTCTACCAGGCCTAACCATCCGCCAAAGCCAACTTCAATTGCTTCCGGGAACCGGACACACGAATTGGCCTGGAGAGAGACCGAGATAGCCAAAAAATTGTCAACCCCTCAAGCATCCTCGAAGGATGATTGAGAGACACCTAATGGTGCCACGATAGAGCGAATCACCTCATCGGTTCTCCATGCAAGCGGTATCCCTCTGAGCGACAGTCTCCTTATCTCTCCCTGGTCACCTGCCACTCCAGTTGAAATATCACAAACAGAGAAGGAGATCGACCCACCCTCCGTTCGCTGAAAGAGCCCCCTTCTCAAGCAACAAGTCTCGGGCGGCTATGGTCCAGAGCTTGATAATCACGCGGTTGTGACATAGCCAACCCAAGTTGCTGATGGCCAAATTCCTCTAGTTCTAAGCCAAGATGTGGGACAGAGCCTCGTAAGTAAGCACCGTCTCACCCGTCCAGGACGCAAGAACGCAGGATTGAAGGTTAGCCACACGTTCTTGCACCTCCTTGGACTAGCTAACAGACACCTGGGGGACGAGGGGTGATGGGGGAAAGGACGTAGGAGATTGGAACTTCTGGGGTGGCCGCGGGAGGGAAAGCCGAGACCCAAAAGAGCAGTGCAAGCGTCTATGTCCCAGACCTCAACATTTCCAACAGCGTGGGGCTCCCGGCAGGAGGATGCAAAATGGCCCGTCCCCAAGCAGCGGAAACACCGCCCACCTTTCTTACATGGGCCCCCTGTTGACCCCTGCCGTCTGGAGCTCCATCGTGAACAGCCCTCCCCAGCACGAACGTTGAGTGACCGTACTCCTAAAGCCTCCAACCTCCTCTTCTTCCTGCTTTTCACCTGCTGCCATCCCTCTTCACCCGCAGCTTCCTTTCCTTGCTCGGCCTAGGCTTCTGAAGTTCCCCCACCGTCACCACCCGCACTGCCTGAGCTTCTCCTCACCTTCTTGCCACGCTCGCCATGTGTGCTTTCGCCATCGTCTTCACACGCTCCACCGTCGAAATGCTACCACTCACCATTAGTTCAAGAGAGAGGGATGTGTTATTGTGATTGATTGATTGATGGTCTCTTTCAATATTTGATAATGTTGATACTGCAATTATCATGCAACGATTTTAAAATATGAAATCTCGTCAAGGACAATTGTAAAAGTTTATATATTGAAAATCTTTGATTTTTTTTTTGTGATTTATTTTTTTTAATGTTAGTTTTTTAGTGACCCCATCTATAAAAATTCCTGGAGCCGCCACTGGCTTTATGCATGGAGCAACTCAATTGATTCACCTTGGCAGACATTTGCTAGGGCCTGGGCTCATATCTAGGAATGTCTACAGGTACTGCTTGCAAAAGGAGAACCCCTACTTTATTGGATCCAATATAATGAATGTTCATCATGTGTCATTCAAAGAACCTACACCTCAGCATAACGGAACCAATCGACAATTGACACATGTCTATCAGGCACGCGACACGTGTCACCTTTGGCCCAACTTAGACTTTCATCACACTCTCTCAAATTCAGCATTCTTTCTGATCCCACTGTATCCTCCCACCCTAAGTATACAACAATGACTTGTCCTTACAGAACTTTTTTGCAGGTCACCCCCCCCCCCCCCCCCCCCCTCCCCCCCCCTCGATTGGAATTCAAAGGAAGTCCACCAGATCAAGTACCCGACCTGATCCGGATCCGGGTGGTCAGATTTTTACCTCCTCCAGTGCCCAACTCATTGGCTTTGTTTCCAGCATCTCCAAGTGTTAACACACGGGATTGACTCTAATAGTAATGGGTACTTGGTTAGGATCCAATAGCAAGAACTGGAATTTTTTAAAATGGTAAAGGATTGTTCAGAATTTCAAAAATATGGAATTTTTTTTTTATAGGAATCTGAATCCATGTAGGGAGTAAATACTTCTTCATCCAAAGTAGACAGTGCCGGCTTCAAGAATTTTTATAAATGGTGTCATTAAAAAAATAAATTTTACAAAATTTTTAAAAAATCTATTCTTGTCGTATGGTTTTTTAATGGGTCCGTGTGATTTTGATATGATTGTATAAATGGGCCTCTTGAATGACCCCATCACTTAAAAATTTATTTGTTTTTTGAGCGCTAATACATTCAGTCCGTTTTGCAGTCCCATACACCATGATAATGTAGTATATACTGCGCTATCATAGTGTATGGAATTCTATCATAGTGTATGACGCAATTTTATTTTTTTTTATCATTTTTCCAATTTGAAAAAAAAATACACTGATGTATCTCAGTATATATTTTATTTTATATAACTATATATACTTTAATTAAATAATATATGATTAAAAAATTTTATGTTAGACTGCAATTGGGGTTGGACACGTCATTTTTCTTTAAAAAATAAAAAATTGATGGGATATATTTGTATAAACGGATCTCCTGATATGGTTATATAAATTGGCATATAAATGATCCCACCTCAACAAAGGTGATTAGTTTGTTTTTTTTAAAAAAATTGATGGGGTCAATTGACCCCACCTCAACAAAGGTGGAGCCGCCCCTGAAAGTAGATCAAATCGGTCAGAGACTGTTGATGCTCCTGCATGTCCCTTTACTATGCAGGAACATAATAACCATTGAAACCATGCAATCTTTTATTGAATATCTTTATATAGCAATATATAACATGGCAATACAGTCGCTTTTCATAATCTTTATTGAATGGTTTTTCATGATGAATGGTTCACATAAATCCGTTCCATGAAGACCATGATGTAGACATATACATGTGTAGGGAAGAGCAAAAAAATGGAAAAAAAAGAAAAGAAAAAAGAGATCTGTTGGAATCCTTTTTGAGGAATATTTATATCTCCTATAAGCAACAATAGAAAAACCTTGGAGAAGAACACATGATGTTACATTCCTGTGTTACATAAACGGCCTTATTTGTCCCTATCGGATGAAAAGGTTTGAAACAAATAACATGTAAGTATTGAATGAGATGTTTCAACTTCCAACAATTGATGGTTTCCATCTTGACCTGCCAATGTGTAAAGGCTAATTAGGAAATATTCAAAACTGAGTGATCTTCATGCATTGAGATGTTCCTTATTAGATGAGTATGCAAGCATAATAGATCTCAATTTTTCTTCCAGAAAAAGTAAACCAAATGATGCCCACCTGAAAGTTGGCAATGAGAATCTCAGGAATTGCTAGTTGGGTACAAATGTTATCCACCTGTTGATTATCAAATTTAATTGAAGTTTGAATGATTTGATTGTAGAAATTTAACCAATTAATGGGTCATGTCAATTGGTTTGTAATATGCCAGTTTTAGTAATCCATCTAAACTATGTCAATTTGCATTTCGATTTCAAATGGTTATCTTAACTCCTTAACACTTGCATGCAAGATAAACTGGCATCAATGCCAATTCCATTCCTACTGGAAAATATATGCAAGTCTATAGCACAGGAAGAAACTGAATTGAAATTTTAATGCAAAAATATACCAAGTTATAGGCCCAGGAAAATCTACCCAAATTCTAACTATAGAGTAAGTTTTGAACAAACTTATTTGATGAAAGATTTGGATAGAAAATGGTCCACAAAAGTTTATCAATACTCATACATGGAAACAATAATAATGCTTTGATACAGATCATTTGACCCCCAGTGTGTCCTATGAATGACCCAATAGGTTCTCTTGACCTACATGTTCAAAATAAATATTAATAGTTACATTTCCTAGCTTGTATTACAATTCAAAATGAACAGCTAAATGGGTAAATTATAGCCACAATAACAGACAAAATTCTACATAGAGACCTCAGCTATGTACTCAAAGCAGAATTTTTGCTACTTTTCTACGTATGCCAAAGCTTCAAGGTTCCTTAGAGGACTTCAAGAGAAGCCTCTTGACTTGCAAGTGAGGTCTCCAGTTTGTTGTCCTAACAAATTGTCAGCAAATAAGCCAGTTAAGATTCCCATGTATGTCCCTACATGAGCATTTTCAGTATCACAATACATAGGCTGCTACTTGATGACTAAGTCTGGAAAGAGTGTGACATCAGCTATTAAATTCAAATGGTATATATTTATTTTAATTTTGTCACATCAAATTACATTTTGATCAAAATACAAAGAACCAATGGTTGATGAAAGAACACATAATTCAATTTAAAAAACCCATGGTGGGGAAAGTTCTGAATGAAAACAACCCTTAGCAAGTATAGAAGGCCCGGACTAGCAACACTAGATAGAGCTGGTCCAAGGCCCAAATGAGACAGGGCAGAGCTTAATAACACATAGCAGCCCAAAGGCCATATGATCCACTCTTTTTTTTTTCTCCTGTATGTGACAGGGATCGAACCCATCTCCCTCAGTTAATGGGAGTTGTCCACTGTCACTATGCCAAGCGTGGTTAAGAATACATGAGTTTGGCACTTGAAAAGTTTAAATTCACTGAGCTTTTTTTTTTTTCTTTGGTCATCTCTTATCCTTTTCTCTACATGAGAAATTTTTGTGCTTTTAGGACAGAAATGTTGGGTTTATTTCTCACATTTTGGTTTTTGGATTATTAAGGAAGAACTGGAGCGGTGGAGCTCTTCCTATAATAGTAATATTGTTTGTTATTATGAATGATAACATAGATCGAGCTATGCAATTAGCTCGTTGGAGGGGTAGGGGAGGTGAAGAGGGTAGCACCCCTAAATAAAAAAAAGTGTGCACAAATATTTTTTCATGTGTAATTCCGACAATATAATTTTGTATTATGTGAGACGGATTGCGGTCATGTATCAAACTATGTATATTCTTTTGTGAGTTAATTTTTTCCTCATATTATTGAGAGACAGTCTTAAGACCTAAGAGAGAGTCAAATTGTAATCTAAAAAATATAACATAAAATTATTTTCCTTCTTAGACAGGCAATTTTCGTTGGGCACATAAATCTGTTTTCTTGTGTGGGTGTATGATTGTTTTTATTTGCTCTATTTAGATTCATAACAACATTTTTCAACAATAAATTGTTCATAATTCGTGATTTATAGTGCCTTCCAGATGTTCGTGGTATTTGATGAGCATTTCTAGAATATTAACATACAATAATCAAACATATAATCTATGGTTGAAGGACTATTGTTACATAATCAATATTCATTTTTCATGAGTTTTTTTTTTTTTTTTTTTTTGGTATGAAGGCCCGTGCCATTTTTATACATATACCAAAAAGTATCAAAAGTACATATACATCAATTTACATTAGATAACCTTAGTTTCATTACACATTCAAACAAGACAGAAAGAAAAGCATTAAGACATCGACACACTTGTTGATCATGAAGAACCCGAGTACAAATCAATGCCTGCGTTTGATGGGCCATTTTAACTAACTACTCTGGGGCAGCCATTATTGTTCTAGGAACTTTCACAAATTGTACAGAATCCTACGTAGAAGTCCATCTTCTAATATCCGCCACAATATCTTGAATTTGTAGTGGTCCGTCTCCTGCTCCTTGTCTAAGTCGAATGAAACTCTCAGCATCCTCCGACCCTATGCACAGGCGGTGTAAACCAAGTGATCTAGCAAAACAAATTGCTAGGTAAATCACATCGGCCTCCGCTGACATAGGAGAAGTCCATAGCCAGCCTCTACATCCTGCGCCGAGAATTTGATGTGGGTTCTCTATGCTATGATGAAAGCAGCCCCAGCTTGTCCTAAACTTGGATCTACACTCCCATGTGTCAAAATATAAATGGGCTCATTGCTGCCCCTTTCATTAGGTTTATTTAATTGAAGGTATTGTTGGGAAACAGATACACGGAAGTCCACAATGAAACACGAGATCGAATACAAGAACGGAACACAATCACACGAAGAACACAAAGATACGTGGTTCGGCCTAGGCCTATATCCACGGGGTGAAAACTGAGAATCCACTATAATAGTTGAGATACAAAAAAGCCTTACAAACTCTCTTTCATGAAGTTATCCTCTCTTGAACCCTCTCAACCTCTCTCATATGGATCTCTACATTTTGTCTATGCTAGCCATGCCAAGTTTTACTTGAAAACCTAGAGGATATTTATATAGATAAATAACTTCCTCTCTAAGTAATCTCTTAACAAACAAATCTGTTTCCTTGATTTTAGAAGATTCATTTTATATCTTAATTAAGATCAAATCTTAACTAATTAGCAATTGGGTGCCCACCCTAATATGGCTTCATCATGGCCATCCGTTGTTGATACACCGGATCGAGACATAATCCCAACAATCTCCACCTTGGCTCGAATTCGGTAAACTCCGATTTCCATGAACCCTTGAAGATTTCTGTTGATGTCTCCACCTCAATTTGCAAATTCTACCTGGCTAAAGAACTTCTCTTATTCCGGAAGTCTGCACCGCCGCATCTTCAAGTCAGTATCTTGACTTGGTAATCATGTGAATCTGTCGCATGCATTATGTGTGTTTTTGAAAAAGTATCGTCTGGACTCTACCTTAAATGAGCTACACCAAGTGCTCGCGAGCTCCGAATACCTGGACTCACTTTTTACATGAACCACCTGGGACGCCACTCGGGTTCAAAACGCCTTCTCTGTGTTGCGTCTCTGAAGAAGGATCTGGACTCCACTTTGAACAAGCTTCACCACGTGCTCGCGAGCCCCAAACCTGGACTCGCTTTTACCTGAACCACTTGGGACGCCACCCAGGTTCAGAACGCCTTCTCTATGTTGCACTGTTCCATCTTCTTCTTCTTCTGCACGGACTGAGCATCGACATCACATGCATGTTTCGCATTGTGACTCCATGCTCTTCGTCGTGGCCGTGTCACATCTCGCATTTTCGCTCGTGTCTCTGCATGAGACTTGCCTCCGCACGTGACCCTGCACCCGCACGCCTACGAGTCCCGTGAATCACCTTGATGAGAAAAAATACCATGGATATGTAGATTGATGACATCACCCATGCAAAATTCATGCGAAATCCCGTCTCTAGGGATTGATTTTTTTTCTTCTCCATCCACGGGTGGAGGCAAATCTTCTTCTTCTTCTTTATTTTTTTTTCCTTCTTCTTCTTCGTGTGGAACCTCCATATGACATCGCTGGCCTTTTCTGCCCCATGTCGTTTCTTCTTTCTTCAGATCTCGTCCTCCTAGGTCGCAACCTGGAGTTCTGATACCAGTTGTTGGAAAACAAATACTCAAAAATCCACAATAAAACACGAGATCGAATACAAGAACGGAACACAATCACATGAAGAACACAAAGATACGTGGTTCGGCCTAGGCCTACATCCACGAGGCGAAAACTGAGAATCAACTATAATAGTTGAGATACAAAAAAGCCTTACAAATTCTCTTTCATGGAGTTACCCTATCTTGAACCCTCTCAACCTCTCTTATATGGATTTCTACATTTTGTCTATGCTAGCCATGCAAAGTTTTACTTGAAACCTAGAGGATATTTATATAGATAAATAACTTCCTCTCTAAGTAATCTCCTAACAAACAAATCTGTTTCCTGATTTTAGAAGATTCACTTTATATCTTAATTAAGATCAAATCTTAACTAATTAGCAATTAGGTGCCCACCCTAATATGGCTTCATTATGGCCATCCGTTATTGATACACCGGATCGAGACATAATCCCAACAGGTATCAGGTCCTCCCCTTGCAAAATACATAGAGACCGGACTTCTTTCTGTAAAATAAATGTTAGACACTCCAAACTATGGCTAAGGGCACTAAGTGCTACCATTTTTGGATGTATATATACATTTTTTAAAACTATTGAATTTCTTGCTTTCCAAATATTCCAACGCATAGTAGAAAATATCACTAACCTGATGATAAACTGAGGAGAATGGCCCCATTCCTCATCTGACAATACCTCTAACCATGCTCCCTTCATCCACACCATAGGTTAAGGCAACAAGTGAGGAGGTATAAACCGCAAACATTTAGCAGAGAAGTCACAATTTGCAAATAAATGTATGGAGGTCTCCTGTTTAAGTGAACACATAAGACATCTATCATTCATAAACATACCAATTGAAACCAAATAAGATCTTAGAGGTTGTTGGTTTTTTTAAATGTTTTTTCAAAAATAAAGTTTCAAAATTCTATGTTTAATATGGAAAAACATATTAATATATTTTGACTCCAATATTTAATCCCCCACATGATTTCAAATAATCACCTATTAGCTAACTATTAGACTTGGATTTAATATGAACAAGGGCTATAAGAATATGGATGTGAGTTTGGCATGTGAATATAGACTTGGCATGATTCATGTATTTTGGTGGAATAAGACATTGAACTCTATTAATTGTTGATTAATGTATTAACTTTGCAAGGTTTATGTGTATAGTATTTCTATGATGAACTTAGGTTGGAATGAATCACATTTATGACAATGAATGTGCATGTGTGAATTTGAAGGATGTACCTAGGTGAATACATGCACCTTTGCATGGAAAAGTGAGGAGCCCCATACATGTACTTTGAATTTGCCACCACCATTGATTATGGAATAATAAACCATGCATAAAATAATTATATATCCATTATTTCCTAATTGAATGGGTACCTTGAATTTAGAGAGGACTCTTGAGCAAGCTAGAAGCTTATATAAAAGGACCCATGTATGCTATTCTTCTATCCAAGTCAAAAAATGAGCATCCGCTCAAACAGAGAAAGTATCTTGTGAGAGTTTGTGGGAGATAGTGTCACGCCCCAGGCGTCCCCGAGACGTGGCAATAATAAAATATAATATCAGTTATCAATACATGAGGTCAATAAGGACACCAACAACAATACACAAGGCAGCAAAGCAAGGTAAAGATAACTGACTGGAAAGCGGAAGCATAATATATAACAATGTCTGCAAATCAAAAACATTATTACAGACCCGAATACACAATCAATGTCCTGTGGAAGCCAAGTCTAGACCAAAGAAAATACAACCTGTGCCACATGCACGATTTACAAAGCATAAAATGACTCTAGGAATGCTGACAGCCTCGCACTCGCCACTCACCGGAAGAACGCTCCACGCCCATAAGACCACGCCACAGGAAAGCTCCAGCTCCACGCCCAACACTGCCCCTGAAAAGAAACAGTATGTGAGGGGTGAGCTACAAGCTCAGTGAGTGGCTGGAAACCAATCACCATTCTACAGTTCAATACATAATCAATTCCCTTCTTCAAGGAAAAACATGGGTAGAAACCCAATGATCACTGGGTCACGCGGCGGCGCGACCAACCTCACCCCCACCCTCACTCCCGGCGGGAGTCTTTTGGGACTTATGGGGAGAGACCATACCGTCGGTCGAAGAGACCCGGATTTACTGGTCTACTCAACACTACTGGATCATCTACATCTAGATAATCGCCCATCGATGTCCTTCAATCATCGATCACGAGTCCGGACCCAACATCTATGGGAACGGTCGAACAACGTGTCACGAGGCGACGCGTCTTCGCCTCATCCACACCCTCACTCCTGAAAGGAGACATTTTGGGACTTTGGGAGAGACTTAGACTGCTCTACACCCCTGGTCCACCGGTAGCCTCTCCCCGCTCCGTAGCTCGCCTGGTCTACTCCCACGATTCAGCACAGTCCGAAAGCAAATCAGGAGGTGCCTACTGATGGGAGCCCTCTGTCAGGACGGCCTGTCTAACGCCGGGGATGTCACTACATCGGATCCAAATGAAGGGGGAGAACGATCCCATGTTCGCAAAGCGGAACCCAATGGAAAACAACAACTCCCGATACTCGCTCATCGCGATATCACACACATGCATAACAGCAACCAATACACTCATATTAATCTCAAAGTAGTCATAGTCCCTAAACGGGAGTAACTACACAAACTAGTGGGTCGTAACATCGCCGACCCACCACACCCTCACCCTCACCCTCAAGGGGGTGACATGGGCTTTTGGGACTGACTAGGCTGTTAATCACCCTTGGTCCACCGATAGCCTCTCCTCCACACTGTAGCTCGCCTGGTCTACTCCCACGATTCAGCACAGTCCGAAACCAAATCAGGAGGTACCTACTGATGGGAGCCCTCTGTCAGGACGGCCTGTCTAACGCTAAGGAGTCCCTACACGGATCCAACGAAGGGAAGAGAAACAGCCTACCCACATGGATACGATCCACTTGGATCCGCCGACACCGATCTCAACTCTACTAATGACATGAATTCTTCAGAATTCCACCAGGGCGCATAACTAAGATGCGGGGAAAGCATATATTATAACAACTGGGTTATAATATTCTCTAAGGCATGCTTGCAACTAAATGCTCACATAATCCCCTAAGATGCGGGGAGACATATATCATAACCACAAGGTTACAATATTCACTAAGGCATGCGCACATTCTGATTTAATTAGATTAAACTAGATGGGAACATGCATAGCTCGGGGCTTGGTATGTAAGCATGCATAGGCCGCTATACATGATATAAGGGTGCATATCCCTGGCATACAAAGTCTAAGGTGGCATGGATACATCATAGCAAAGCATGTATAGATCAAGGCTCTTAAGTACAGGACATGGTGTCCAGGCATATACGGGCCTCTATACATGATGTATGGGTGTATATCCCTAGCATGCAATGTCTAAGGTGGCATGGATACATCATAATAATCAGGCATGCACAGGTGGCTACATAATTTAACTAGGGGCCCCATCGATGCGCGACGCGCGTCTATGCGGGTCGAGCGCGTCCCTAGAGAGGGGGGGGGGGGATTGGAATCAAACCACTCACCTTACGACCCGGGACCTCGCACATCTCATCCTACGAGATCTGCAAGGTAGAGGTATCCAACTGGTGAGAAACAACATAATTTATACAAGGAAAATATTAGAAATACCCCATACTCGGACAAGCATGCATACGGGATCGCACGCATGCGAGCACGCACGTACGCACGCGAGTTCGAGTGCCCCGACACCTACCCGAACCCTTGGGCAGCCACACGCATGGCCCCCCGCACGCGCACGCACGAATGCGCACGCACGCACACACCCCGGCACCCTCTGTGCACTGCCGCGTGCCCAGACACGTTGCCGCGCGCACGCGCACGCTCGCGTGCGCCCGCACGCACTGCACGCCCAGCCCGCACCCCTCACGCAGCACCCCGCGCACGCCCCAGCACCATCGGCGCACTGCCGCGCGCCTGCCTGCGTGCCCAGACGCGTTGCCACACGCACGCGCATGTCGCGCGCGCCCGCGCGCACTGCACGTCCAGCCCGCGCCCTCGCGCAGCACCCCGTGCATGCCCCAGCACGCGCACGCACGCACGCGCGCGCACTGCTTCCCTGCCCCGTGCCCAGGCAACATGCCCAGGCGCCCTGCCGCGCGCGCGCATGCTGGCGCGCATGCCCGCGCGCACCCCCGCTCGCACCCCCGCTCGCGCCTGCACCCGGGCGCGCCCGCGCGCGTCTGCACGCCCGCCAAAGCCTGCCAGCGCGCGGGCAGACTGCGCCCAGCGCGCGCCCAAGCCATCCTTACCCCATTTTAACCCTTCCCAACCCCTCACACACACCCTAACACATCTACCCAACATGCATGACCTTCCCACAACCCCTTAAGCCCTAAAAATCCAAGAAAAGAAGGGGAGGAGCTCACCTTGGAGGGGGAACGAAAGGGGGAGGTTCAGGGGCCCTTCGCGCACCGAAACGCCGCCACCGAGACCACCACCACCACCACCTCTCCTCAGCCTTCTCCTTAGCTGAAAAACAGGTGGGGGGGGGGGGGGGAAGGATCATGAGGGGAGCTTGAGAGAGAGAAGAAGACAACAACACAACAACACTTACACAAAGATCCACCATCACTTCCTCCTCCACCTTCTCTTCTCATTGGGGACTTTCATCAAACACTTGGTGTGCTTTTGAAGGAGAGGAAGAGGGACCAGAAAAGCTAGTCGACGTGGGGGTGAGAGGGGAAGAGAGAGGGAGGAGATATTTATCAAAAATATCTAAGGGGGAATTACTAAGTTGCCCTTTGACTAGAAATTCTGCGCAAGCTTCACTGGAACAGCCATAACTTCCTCGATACAGCTCCAAATTGCACAATTCCAAGTCCGTTGGAAAGCTAAGAAGATTATCTACAACTTTCATATTTATGCCAAGATCAAATAATCTCTCTAGCTATTCCGAAATTAGCGCTAAACATCGAGCAGGGTTGCTGCCAGAATTTCCATCCTTGGGGTATACTTGGAAAAATACCCATAACTTTTACTACAAGAATCCAGTTGATCTAATTCCACTTCTGTGCGAAAGCTAACTCAAAACTGGACATCTCATAGTAAACTCATATTTAAACGTCTTCATCTTGGATTTTAACTAAATCAAATCCAAATACCAAATCGGGAATACATAACTTCTAAGAAAAAATTTATGTACCCAAATTTTTCAAACAGAGCGCTCCAAATGACACAGGCACAACAGATAGCCTAGGCGTCTTATTAATCCAGTAGCCCGAATGCTTTTGTTGTTATAGAATTCTTAGCCAATTTCTGATTCCACCTAAGCGCGCACTTTGTGTGGGCTTACTGGATCTTGGGGGTAGTTCGGTTCGTGACTTTTGCACTGAGAGGAGCTGAATAACGTCTTAAGCGTCGCAGCGGGCTTCGTCCATGGCTTCATCCATCCATCATCTCTCACTCCTTCTCTCTATTATTTCAGTATTTTATTTTGCTAAATTTATTATATATTTTCACACCATCATCGTCTAATTCAGTAACTTAAGACGTTATGGATCTGTCGATTATGATGGGGCTGGACTGGACAAGTTCGATGGCACCGACTTCAACATCTTGACAGATCATCTTTGCTCTTCAACGTCTGGAGGTCTTCCACATCCTAATGGACGTTGAACCATCTGCGGAGATTGCATCCAGAAGAAACCAGGGTTGTGGAAGAAAGCTAACTCTTTCTATCATCCATGCATCATGAACTCACTCGACAACTCTCTAGTGAGGTCTCTTCTGCTAGAGAGATCTGGGAGGAGTTGGAGAAGCAATATAAGACGGAGAAGGAGCTTTCAAAGACGTTCCTTATGAACAACTTCCTCAACTTGAAGTTGGAGAATGGGAAGCAAATTCTGCCTCAAATTAAGGAGCTTCAAACGAAGGCATTGAAGTTGAAGAGAAGGCATGGAGCTGCCTGAAGGCTTCACGGTTGGTGTCATCATCAAGAAGTTACCACAATCATGGCTTGGCTTCATGAACGAGATGCACCTGACGAAGCACAAAGTGAGCCTCAAGGAGCTTATTCGGTTCATCTTAATCGAGGACAAGTGAAGGACTCAGGCCAACTGGATGCTTTCGCATCGCAGTCCACTCAGGCCAACATGGTGGAGTCCAAGACCGATCAAAGGAGGTTCAAGAAGAAGGATGAGAAACTTAAGAATTCTGATCAAAAGAATTTGGAGATTTCAAACCCAAAGGTGAAGTAGAAGACATCGGAGCTCTACTACAAGTGCCACTAGCCAGGTCACTTCGCTCAAAAGTGTCCATCGAAGGACCAAGTGAACCAACTCGTGACACCGAGTTCCACACTCCAAGACTGAAGTCACTTCGCTCGAGCCGTGGTTTAAATACCCACCATAATTGAATTCTCTCAAAGTGTGGGGGTAAGATCACAGACGAGGACCATGCTGTCCCTAATCCTTATCCAATGCAAGCTGAAGTTGAGGTTGAAGCAAATCAGCCTTTACTGAAGAGAATCAGATATAGCAAGTCCTTAGGGCCAGACTTCATGATGTACAACGTCGAAGGGGATCCACAATCATTCGAAGAACTGATGAAATCTAGAATTGCTCATCTTTGGAGGGAGGCTGTTAATGACGAGATGGAGTCCATCATGGCGAATGGGAAGTGGGTACTGATGGATCTTCCAGGATGAGCCAGACCGATCGGCTACAAGTGGGTCTTCAAATGAAAGCAAAGTTGATGGTTCTGTGGAGAAGTTGAAGGCTCAACTGGTTGCAAAGGGTTTCACTCAGAAGGAGGGAGTCAACTTCTTCAACACCTATGCACTAGTTGCTCGTATCTTAACCATCTGAATATTGGTTGCTCTAGCCGCAATCAATAAGATGATGGTCCATCAAATGGATGTGAGGACGGCCTTCCTGAACGGAGATCTACATGGAGCAACCGCAAGGCTTTCTCGTCAAAAGGTCTAGAGAAAAAGGTATGCAAGCTTGCAAATCTTTGTACTGGTTGAAGCAGACTCCTAACCTATGGCATGAAAAGTTTGACAAAGTCATTCGATATAAATGATTCATTGTCAGTGAATCCGGCAAGTGTGTCTATAGCAAGTTTGTTGATAATCGAGGTGTGATAGTATGTCTCTACGTCGATGACATGCTGATCATTGGCATTGACTTAGTGCGTGTGAAGTCAATAAAGAGTCTTCTATCCTCAAAGATCAGCATGAAATTGGATCTACAATGTGATTCTAGAAATCGATAGTGAGGTCAACCATCGGGTTCGGTATGACTGAGTGTCACTATATAGAGAAGATACTGAAGAAGCTCAGATACTTTGATCTTCTGGAATCATTGTTGGAATGAGACTAAGGCCTATTTAATTCTACCATTAGATGAAATTTTTGGTTCAAAGGTTTACCTACCCATATATATTGAAGTTTATGGTTCAAAGTAAACATTTATGTAAGGACATTGATGCACAATAAATTAATACTTTAAGTCTCATTCTGATTAGAGGCGAGGAGGTGATCAAACTCTTCGAGGGGGCCATCCAAGGTGGAGAGCCAAGTGGGCAACCCGAGGTGGCAAGCCAAAGGGGCTGAAGTAATGAACTGAGGGGGAGACCCATGGTGACAAGCAGAAAAGGTGACCTGAAGAGGTGAGCCGAGGGTCTGATTCTTCGGTCCAATATCTTTTTTCTATTTGTCATATCTCCTTATCCTCTTGTGCATGCTTCCTATTCTGCTATTAGGCTGGTCTGGACCTTAATAAGTCTATAGCACTTTGGCATGTGGGGTGACTAACAGGAAGCACTCCTCATAGACTTACTTATGTGAGAGAGGAGATATGGGCCATCTCCTATGGAATTTTTAGGCGATTCCTAGTAGCTCTCACAGAACCAAAAATTAGGCACAAGGCTTTAATCTGCATTCTTTCTGTCGTTGTGTTAGGCTGGCTCGGAACCTTAATAAGTCTATAACACTTAAAAAGTGTGGGGTGACTGACAAAAAGCACTTCTTTTGGACTTACTTATGTGGGAATGGAGATGTGGGCCATCCCCTATGGAATTTTAGTAAGCAGCTCTCTTAGAACCAGGAATATGCACTTTAATGTGGTACCAATTAGATATGGCTATTAAGTTTTTGTGTGTGCTAATGAACTAGTTTTGATGCTTAGTTCAAGGCTTGGTCCACTATTGCATTGTCAGTCAAAGATTCAGTTATGTCAAGTATAGATTCAAGTGATCTTCAAACATCCGCATTAGATGTAGTAATTTGTGGGATAGAAGTCGATGATATTTTGAAACTTGTGGTGGATTGTTGGTTTTTTGAAATGTTTTTTTCAAAAATAAAGATTCAAAATTCTATGTTTAATATGGAAAAATATATTAATATATTTTGACTCCAATATTTAATCCCTTACATGATTTCAAACAATCATATATTAGCTAAGTATAGGGCTTGGATTTAATATGGACAAAGGCTATAAGAATATGGATATGAAATTGGCATGCAAATATGGATTTGGCATGATTCATGTATTTTGGTGGAGTAAGTACATTGCACTCTATTAATTGTTGATTAATGTATTAACTTTGTAAGGTTCATGTGTATAGTATTTCTATGATGAACTTAGGTAAGAATGAACCACATTTATGACAATGAATGTGCATGTGAGAATTCCAATGATGTACATAGGTGAATACATGAACCTTTGCATGGAAAAGTGAAGAGTCTCATACACCATTGATAATGGAACAATGAACCATGCACAAAATATTATTGCCTAATTGAATGGGTACCTTGAATTTAAAAGAGCACTCTTGGCAACCTAGATGCCTATATAAAGGGACTCATGTATGTCATGCTTTCTATCCAAGTCAAAAGGTGAGTATCCACTCAAAGAGAAAGTATCTTGTGAGAGTTTGTGGGAGATAACTCAAATGTCTTTTTAATCCAGTAGCCTGAGTGCTTTTGTGTTGATAGTTAGTTTCTGATTTTACTTGAGCGTGCACTTTGTGAACTTGCTAGATTCTAAGGCTGTTCGGTTCGTGACTTCTGCACCAGGAGGAGATGAATAACGCCTTGACCGTCGCAGCGGACTTCGTCCATGGCTTCGTCCATCCATTCACCTCTCACTCCTTCTCTTTATTATTTCAGTATTTTGTTTTGCTAATATATTTTCACCCCATTATTGTCTAATCCCGTAACAGAGGTAATCTATCCCAGAACAGCCTCCAAAGAAGCATTGAGTTTAGGAAAAACTGAGAGCTTCTACATTCTTTTCCAGCTTGCAGCTTGAGGTGAAACCGAGGGATACATCAACTTATATAAGTCTTCTGCCCTCATAGATGTACCTGTTGAATTCTCCCAACACCAGGATGTAACCCTGTTCGGATTACACTTTGGAACAGCTGCTAGTATATATTTGAAATCCAATAAGGCGGGAAAATACTTTATAATTTCTGCATAATCCATTGATTATCCTCCAATACATTCGATAGTTTTAGATCCAGGCTTACCCAATCCATGTTAACATAGGTGGGTATTCTAGAATTTTTCATGAGTTTAAAAGTTTCTTTTTTTGCACACTCATTGATAAGAGATGTGCGCAATTCCTTATGTCCAAGTTTCCAACTGTGACAATCCGGTAACGACACCAACTTATCAATCTTCTAGTGATAAGTTGTTGGAGCATTTCAAAATGTTCTCTTCTTCAGCTTGATTTTTTTTATTTATTGATGGATGCTCAAGTCAATAAATTGATATCAACTTCTTATTTATACTTATTTTCCAAGGCCTTTCCATTTGAGTTGCTTGGAGAGGTACCCAGATAGTTTAACTATAACAGCTTCTTGCAGTCAGATTTCAGCAAGTAGTGTCCAAAAGTTGTAATTTCGAAAAGCTTGGGGTTGAGTTTCCTACATAATCAGTTTTAAAACTCAAATTCCTGTAGAATCAGTTTTATAATCGCGCAACCAAACGCACCATGATGGAGTTTCGATAATCTTGATAAAATAATATAATACATGGCATGATTTTACTAACCAAAAAAATTGGTCCCTACAAGAGATAATAATCATTTTTTTTAGATTTTTTAGCTTCATAAACTAATAAAAATAAGTAAATTATAACCAGAAAAAAAAAAAATTGTACAAAGAGTCCCGGACAAGGGCGACACTATCCCCCTAAACAACACTGAATAACAATGGATCAGAGCCTAACACAACATAGAACAACAGTGGGCTAAAGCCCAACACATCTTAGCCTAGGAACTAGAATTGATCCTGGGGAGAGTCAAAGACGTTGATGTCTTTACACCACTAGCATAAGCCGTGGGGGACATAACCAAAGAGTTTTTGTGAGCTGGATTTAACCCCCAACTTTTAAAAAGTGCGTATTCATATTTATACACTAGAGAATTCTTTTTCAGCTTGGAAATTCCATTGAATTGATGAAGTACCCATGGTATTTTTGTTTCATCATGACGCCCAAACAAATCTTGAGAAATTTGGAAGATTTCACTAGTGTTCCAATCATGCATTTAAAACATTGCCCCAATTATGATTCCCCTACTATGACAGCAGCCTAGCACGGCAACATTATAGTTAAGGACGTAGCGGTCCATTGTATTATAAAATAAGTGTTGACACATTTAGTACATGTTTGTTAAAATTTATAAGCGATATATTATAGTTTTTAGTTTAAAATAAACAATTGTTATATATTTATTTAAACTTATTGAAATTTATTTAAGCTAAAAATAATTTAAAAAAATCGTAATCTCTAAACTAGGCTAGGGGTGATTTTCATAATATAATTTATGGATTATTTTAAAAAAAAAATTTGTTGGACAGTCCTACACTTCACTTTATTAACTAAACACAAGTCTTTTTTTCCTCCCCTCTCATCCTCTAAAACCATCACCGATCATGACAAAATAATTCAAGACCAGTGAAGCTATCATGAAAAATAAAATCTGAGCTGAGATTCAGAGAGAGAGAGAGAGAGAGAGAGGGGAGAAATAAAGAAAGAGAGATATGATATCCCAGGTAACTGTGGATTGTATATTTATTTATTTTTTTAATAAAATTTGGAATGTGACATGTCATCTACTGTTGTATTGTTTTTGGTAAAATTCGATATGCGGCTAGAATATTCACTTGTGTTTTTTATTAATAGAGATCAAATCTATTTTTTGTCTCTCAAGTTCTACAAGTATAATCACATTCTGTTATCAAACATAAATTAAATTTAACTTCTACATTTTGTATGGGTATTTTTGATAATTACATAACAAAAAGCTTTTTTTACCGCTTATTCAAACAAACATCCACAACTGCTTATTCTCTGCTTTTCAACAACTACAATAATTATGTCAATTATTTATCAGAAAATTTATAATTTATAATTTGTAAATTTAAGCTGCAACAAACATACCCTTAAAGATGTTTATAGCCCCGTCTATTCTTTATAAGTGGTACTTCAAGTAGACTATACACTTTATTAAAATAATGTATGCTCAATTTAAAAAAAAATTCTATTTAAAAAATAAAACATAAAAGCATTCATTTCATGAATATACATATTTTAAATAAAGCAAAATGGTCAGGGATTGTAAAGAAGGCTCGTCATATCATTTTCCTTGTAAGAACCTAGTTTCTCACATTAATTTGTTTTGAATATTAGAGCATCTCCGTTGGATTCTCTAAAGTAAGATCTCGTATACCTTAAAAATGATAAAAGTGTGTTTAC
The DNA here is from genome assembly GCA_030737835.1 of Acorus gramineus. Classification (NCBI taxonomy): domain Eukaryota; kingdom Viridiplantae; phylum Streptophyta; class Magnoliopsida; order Acorales; family Acoraceae; genus Acorus; species Acorus gramineus. Next base: position 18,589,835 of record CM060856.1, on the reverse strand, counting down.
AACATCATTTAACTATAAATCCAACTCACAATCTCATTCTCCGTCTCTATTTTACTTTCACATATTTTTTGGGTTTTTTTTATGTATACCATCCAAAAATATGCTATTTAATTTTATATCACTCTAAATAATCTATTTATTTTTATATCATTGAAATATATAGAATTTATGCGTATTTACCATCCTAATTAACTTTCATCTAAATTTTCATTAAAATCGTTAAAGTCTTAGAGAAAAGGCCAAATTACCTTTCTTCCTTTTTAATATTTTACTTTACCAAATACAATATTTATAAAAATAAAAAATATTAATTTTAACATGAAAATGATAAATTTCATTTAAAATTCAAAAACATAAAAAGTAATCATACAAACTATTTATTAGCAAAAACATAATAATTATTAATACTTAGATTAACAAAAATAAAATAAAATTATTAGGTTATTATGTTTGAATAGCTCATGATTGATTTAGAAAGAACATGAAATTAATTAGGTTATTATATTTAATTATTTACATTATGACAAATATCATATGTTGATATTATTTTTGTCATTTTTATTTGTTACTTAAAAAATGAACTATAGTTAAAATTTATTTTATTTAAAAAGGATGAAAGATGGGCTTATTAAAGCTCCGTTTGGATTGGAGGTGCCCATCAATCTCTTCCGGCTGCTTGGGCAATGCTGGCAACCAGTTTTACCAAAACACTCCTCAAATGAGACCACCCAGTACATGACATATAAACCCTATTTTTTTTGTTCGGCACCTCCTTCAAGCGCCGCAGCCGATCGTGGATCATCGTCTCCTCCAACCAAGTCATTGTGATCAAGGTGAAGGGGTAAACACCGAAGCACATCTCCTCTCCACCATGTGTCATCTTCGTAAAACCATAGATGTATTTTTTATTTTTTTTGGTTGGTAACCAAAGTTGTGTACGTTGAAATGTTTATCGTCAGTATTTGGATTGATAATCAGATGTCCCCTACACTTGATCTTTTAATTTTTGTTTTTCGGGTTTGCACTGACCCAAATCAAAATGGGAAAACTTTGGATGTTCGGATCAATTGTGTTCAGCTTGGGTGCTCATCTATTGTGGATCCGTTTGTAAAAATTACCCAAAAAAAAAAAAAAAAAATACATGGTCGGGGACAGGGGGAAGGTATTTGAGGAAAATTACATGGGTAATCTCGTCATTTCCATGTAATTTATCTTACATTCATTCAAAAAATTCAAAAAATATAATTCATTCAAAAAATATAATGCATGTAATATCAAATTTCAAACTAACATTCATGTTGATTCCCATGAGTTCAACGGGGGTTCAATGACAACTATATCTTACTCATTGAGAGAAATTATAATTCTAAGAGCATCTCTAATGGAGATCTCTAAACTGAAGTCTCAAAATATATTAAAAAAATAAAAAAGTGAGTTTAGAGTTTCACTACTCATTCATCAACTCCAACCACAATCTCTATTTTCATCTCTATTCTATTTTTTATATTTTTTAATATTTTTTAAAAAATGAAAAAATGTGTTTTGTTGTGTTTTATTTAATATTTCATGTATTTTCTTTTGTTGTATTATCAGTTTCGATTAGAATAAACTCATTTTAGAACATAAGTGTAAATAATAATTAATATAATATTAATGTAAAAAATAAATAATATTAAATATATAGCAATTTTAAACATATGTTAAACATATTCAATATTAGACTCATTTGAATCGTATCGACGACATCTATCCAACGGTATCATTTTTATGAAAATTAAACTTATATTATAGAAGTTATCAAACATTATTTAAAAAAAAAAATAACAAACCTCCATATTTGGAGGCTCAAACAGTGAGCCTCCAAATATGGAGTCTCATTTAGTAGCCTCTAAAATAGAGGTGGCTTTTGGCTATCGGTTGGAGAGAAAAAATACTCTAAAATGAAGATATAGAGTACCATTGGAGTTGCTCTAAATTCACTATAAACAACAAAATTTGTTTTACTAAGAGAAACCAAATCAAATGAATTCAGCTAAAATCTACAAATTCAATAGTGAAACGAAAATTTTATGCGATTATGTGATCTTCACCATTTATTTCTACATAATAATTTATTTATCAGAATTCCACTACTGGTTCCTATAATCTTCTTTATCATCTCTGAGTGGCACTTGAAAGCGAAAATCAAATCACTGTAAAATAAAACAATAAATCCCTCCCAAAAAATAAATGATGTTTTGTATTTTCACAATTAAAAATGAACGACTGTTGATACCACCACACAAAAAGAAATCAAAACTGAAATAATATTGAGTTCACACAGTTTAAATATGGGCATAATTAATGTATAATTGTCCCTCAACTATGGGTGAGAAGTTATCCAGAAAAATTAAAAAAACCAAACAAAAATATAACAGAAATTGAATATATGTCAGCTCATAGGACTTCTAATGGGGCCTTCAATATGAGTGATGAAAATCATTACTGATTATTATTATGTTCGGTCCACTACAAGAAATTGGGGTTTTAGCGACGCATATTACCGACGGCCAGCAGAATACCGTCGCTAATATGAATGCAGATTTGTATCTATGTGGAGTATTTCCGACGGCTAAAGTCTGTCCGTCGCTAAAGACCTCTTAGAATAAAATTGAGTATTAGCGACGGTCAACAACGTCGCTATACAGTTTAGCGTCGCTGATAGTGTGGCTTAACAAAAACTTACCACGATTTTTTTTTTTACACAAACCTAAACCGACTCTCACTTTCCCCCCCGAGCCCTACCTCGCTTGATCTGCCGCTGTCTCGCCCCGATCCGCCGCCGCCTCTCCCCGATCCGCTGCCTCATCCGATCCGCCACCACCTCGCCTGCATCCACCACTGCCTCAGCCCGATCCACCACTGCCTCTCCCCGATCTGCATCTCCTGCCTCGGCCGATCCGCCATTGCCTCGCTCGGATCCGCATCCCCCTCAGCTTGATCCGCCGCTGCCTCTCCGCGATCCACCTCTGCCTTGCCAGGTTAGAGATTACTATCTAATAAAATTTATTGAAGAAAGTCATGATTTTTCTAAGTCCGATTGCGGCATATTTCATGTTCTATGCAATTTGGGAGGTTGTATTAATTGTTGGTTTGCATTGATTTGGATACTTGAATCAAATTAAGAACCAGTCCAAATTTTCAGCAACTCCTGTGAAAACATAATTTCATTTATTGCTAATAGAAAAGAAATTAATATATACTTGTGTGCTTCTCTTAATTTTTGAAAAATTTATATTTTTCTCTATCAATGGAATTATATAAATATCATTGAGCTATCATGTTATAACTTATATAACCTGTATATATAGAGAGAGTTTAGCGCTTTATCTGTTATTGTAATGTAACTACATTGTCAATTTGTCATCTTCTCCATCATGGACATGTGAACTTTTAGCGTATTCAGTTATTATGTAGTGCTTCTTAAAACAAATGTTTGACGGTCATATTTGTGTGTGAGCTACCAAAATATACTATTTTGTTTTAATGATGGATCCATCTTACTTTTTGTGACCATATTCAATTGTTAGGCATTTTGTTGGCTTGAAAATGTGTTTCTGAGGATTTTTGCTTGTTGTATTTGTTCAGGAGGAAGTTTCAAACAGAGAAGACATTGACACGGGTTGATAAGTACTCTAAAAGTGACATTCAAGTGATATTGACTTTGGACTGGTGAGGGAATCCACATTCTTTATTATATAGCTGCCCTATGTTGCCTTCAATATACTTGTACTTATTTTCTTTGAATAAATTATATTTTTATGTATGACTAACATTGTTGAAGCTAAATGCTCATATTTCAACCATTTGAAATTTATTTCATATTCTATTGGTAAAATAAGGTGATTGTGATATAAAAGGAACTTATGCCAAGTACAAAAATGTAGAGTCATAGTTTTTTATTTATAATCCATAGTTTTATATTGGAGTGACTTTTTTTTATATGAAATGGGAGGATACAAACCAATACAATATTCTTGCTTACGCAAAAATGGAAGGAAATGCGGATTGAGAGTATATGTAAAATTGATTATTTTTTATTAGGGTTTATTATATCTAGCTGATGTTTGTCTATAACTTTGAATAATATATTATATGCATAGAGTCATGTTAATGTAACTTTTATGTGCTAACATTTGACCCCTGCTATGTTCTATCAAAAACATGTGTTTTATTTGAATTAGTTGATTTGGTTTTTTTACTTTATTTCAATGGATATAAGTTGGATTCAAAAGCCAAGAAACCTTTTAATATCTCAACCTTTTATTACATGTTTTAAGAGAATTCCAAAGTATAGAGTCATCCTTTTAATTGTTGAATTCACATTACGTGTCACTTTTAAAAAAAATTTATCTTGTATTAATACTAAGCTGATCAAACCAAACAATACACAACAAACCTTTATTTGGTGTAATATCCCACCTTCACATGTCCAACGATAGTTGTTGATCCAAAAAAAAAAAAAAAAAAAGATTAAATCTCATCTATAGAGATAGTTAGGTTTTTTCTTGGCATTTTGAATTCTCTTATTCCATTGCGATAACTATTTTTTTTTAATTATTTACAGTAGTTTTCAGGATTTGTTTCAATGGATGAAAGTTGGATGCAAAAATCAAGAAATAGTCCTGAATATATGAATGGAGTCATTCAATTTTTAGATTTTGCATTTACACGATCACCATTTGGAAACAAAATTCAATGCCCGTGTAAGGATTGCCGAAATGTATTCCATAAGGAACGTGATGATGTTCATGGAGATTTATTATGGAAGGGGATATTACCGAACTACACTACTTGGTATCTTCATGGAGAAAAATTTCCTGGTGCATATAGCAGCGATGAAACCTCCAACGAGGGTGATGATATTCAGGGAATGCTACATGATGCATTTGGAATACATGATTCGGGTGATAGGAGTGCTAATGAATTAAATGATAATAGTTCCCATGAGCCAAATGATGAAGCACAAAAGTTTTATGAGTTGTAGAAAGATGCTAAGACCGATTTGTATCTAGGCTGCACTACATTTTCAAAGTTTTCTTTTACTGTCCAGTTGTTACATTTGAAGTGTCTCAATGGATGGAGCAATAAGTCCTTCGATATGTTATTGGAATTGTTGAAAAAGGCATTTCCAGAAGGTGAAAAATTACCAAAGAACCATTATGAATCTAAAATATTCTTCGAGAGCTTGGCCTGGAATATAAGAAGATTGATCCTTGCCCAAATGACAGTATGTTATATTGGAAGGAGAATGAAAATGCAATTGAATGCATGGTATGTGGTTTGTCCCGGTGGAAGACAGATTCATGTAAAAATCCGATTTCTTGTAGTGGTCATTCATTTCGAATAAAATGGAGGACAAAGCCCCCGTTTGGATATAGAATAGGACTTATTATTGGGCATACAATTATCCCGGCATAAGTGAGTATAAATAAGGATAAATTGATTTTGTGTTTGGTTGTGTTTTGAATTATTCTCATTGGTAAACGTAAGAATAAATGTTTTGTTGTTTGGGTAAAATGTGAATAAAGTATGGATAAAGATTTATAAAAGGTAAAAAAGTAATGATAGTTGATTTGACAGGTGATTTATAAGAGGTGATGACAGTTGATTTGACAGTGGACCCACATATTCTTTGGGTAGAATAACATTGGATAACTTTTATTCTATGGGTTGAATGGAATCCATGTACCACTTTATACCAGTTTATTCTGGCATATTTTATCTGAGGTTATCCGGGCTTTTTAAACACAACAAAATTTCTATCCGGGGGTATCCGAGGGTTTATTCTCATTCCAAACATGGGCTAAGATTTTTTTTGGATGGATGAAATTGGATTTTATGAGATGGACGGTTAATCTCATCAGTAGCCACTTTTTTTTAAAAAATATCCTAATCAAATTCCAATTTTGCTTATTGATTCCTAAATTATTTTTAATAAATCTTTTTTTGAGAAGAGATAGACTATATAGATAACTTTTCAAGAATTGTTGCATAAGTCTAAATCTTGCTTGAGGTGCAAGAAAAGGGGCAAGAAAAGACCTAAAACATGGGAGAAAAAGATAAACCCACAAGTAGTGAGCTCCACCTCCCCTCCAAAAACAAAAAAAAAAAGGTGAAAACAAAAAAATCTTAAATTGGGTTTGATAGGGTATGCTTGGATTTATTCTTTTGTTATCTCATTCTCTTCCTGATGTGTGAATATTGAAATAATTGTTTTTATTTTAAATATGATTTTAAATATTTATTTTTTGATTCGTATTTGATTAACGTCGATATTGATTGAGTTATATGGTGGAGTTCTATATTTGAATATAATCCATAAATTGGTATTGCATGGTGGGTTCTAAAACCCCAGTTATCTTTCTATACTAATATTTTCTTTTAAAAAAAATAATAATAAAAAATTCATCAATCTTTTCCTTCTAGCTCGATTAGTTGAATCGATTAATAATCTGATTTGAACAATTCTCTGTGGGGTTTGACCCATATTTGCTAGATTTACTCTTTTGTAATAATCCGTGTACTTGCAGTAATTAATAACAACTTAAAAAATCAATCACAACCACTTTTTAAATTATACCTAAAGAAGTCTCATTTTACAATTTTAGAAACACAAAAGACTAACATACCCTTATGTAATTAGATCCTTAACATATTCCATACCTCTTAACTTTGTTAAAATATTTCACCCTCTCAATTTTGTTAATTTATTTTACACATTCTCATATAGAATATTTTCTTTATTCTAGATTCTTGTGATTAGGTGAATTTTGTGAGATATGTGTAATATAATTTGAGTTTTTTTATTATAAACTCCATTAAATGTTGATGCTTCTTTAAAAAAATTAATATGTGCTAATGACGCTATTACAATACATGAATAGCCAAGCAAAAATAAATGTGAATAAATATTTAGAATATTCAAATATTATCTGTTGCATTGGAGCGCAACACATATTTAAACTTTTACCCCCCGTATGGGGACTGACATTGGGTTATTCGCTCCTGATAGCTATACTGGGATAGATAACAATCCAGGCTGAATAAGCAATTTTTTGTTTGGTTGTCTTTTTTGTTATTCTCATTGGGAAACGTAAAAATGACTTTTTTGTTGTTTGGTTCACCTTGAATAAAGTGATGATAAATGGTTGATAAGGGATGAATAAGAGTTTATGATTTTTTAAATGACAATTATACCCCCTGGGAATAGTGTGAGAGATATATGATTGATTTGATAGATGTGACAGTTTTTGGAATTTGTGTGAGTCTGTTAGGTGAGATAAATTTTTTAAAATGACAGAGAAGGGTATTTTTATCCATTGGGATAGATAAGCCTTGATAAGCAATTCCACCATTTCCTTAGAATAGTTATCAGGCCTTATCCTAACTTATCCAGACATAACTATCGGGGTTTATTCTGTCAAAACAAACAGCTTTTTTTTACTATTCTCTTGTATTCTTCCTTATTCTGGGTTTATGTCTCTAGGCATACGGGGGGTTAGGAGTTTTTTTGGTCATTTTCCCTTAAATATACTTTAGGAAAATGTTAGACTCAATCTTTGACAGTCCAAAACGTAGACCACATGTTTTTATGTTAGATCATCTAATGAGGTATATGCTTTGATGAAAATTGTATATCGTTTCATTTCAAGTTAAATGAACCCATTTGTAGTAAATTTAAAAAATTTTAACGAGGCATGCGCCTTGTCTAACTATGCATATGCTATAAAATAATTTAGAAATAGAGAAGAATATAGTGCAGATAGCAACTCTGAAGAACTCCTACAACACTCTAAAGTGATAATTAATCTGTTCAATGAAGAGACTTATATAGTGTTTGAAGGGTTACCTTTGCAACCTTTCAAAAATTCACGCTAATAATGCGCCTATTAGACAACACCACTAAAGTAGTGGGCTAATATGTCACGCCCCAAGGCGGCCAACCCCGGGACGCGGCAAATGTATATATATCATATCAGAAACCTACACAGGAGGTCAACAATATATATCATACACAATAAACAGAATGACACACAATGACAAGAAGCTGACATGATATATACACCTAATGCGGAAGCAAAAGACTGAATCTGTGAATAAACATTCTACAGACTCGATACTCAATCATCTGTCCTGTGAGAGCCAATATACACAAATACAACTGAACATATACAACACGTGCCAAGCACGGAAATCAAATACATACAGCCAAGGAAAGGGATGCTGATAGCCTCTGGTACTCGCGGACGTAGCGCTGCTCCGCTACTGAAGAAATCCCTCGGAAAGCTCCAACTGCTGCTCCGGCTCCAGCTCAGTGGCAACTGGGGAAAAACATATGCGAGGGGTGAGCCACACGCTCAGTGAACGGCACAACCCATGCATCACAGACAATATTGACCACAACATATTAATCCATTTCAATTCACAATTTCCATAACCCAGATCATACCCTCACCCTTACCCCTCAACAAGGGACTCAGGATATTGGGACTAACCATCCATAAACAAACTAGCAGGTCGCTCATCGCCAACCCACTACACCCTCACCCTCACCTCGACGGTGACATAGGATTTTGGGACTGATAATCATCCATTCACAACCAGTAGGTCGCTCATCGCCAACCCACTACACCCTCACCCTCACCCTACCACGGGTGACATAGGATTTTGGGACTGACTAGGCTGTTGGTCACCCTTAGTCCACCGATAGTCTCTCCTCACTCCGCGGTTGTTTGGCCACTCCCATGTTCAGCACAGTCCTTCATCAAACCAGGAGGCGCCTACTAGTGGGAGCCCCTGCACGGGACAACCTGTCTAACGCCGAGGTAGTCTCTAAAGGATCCAACGCAGGGCAACAGAACAGCCTATCCATCGCATATGATCCACTCGGATCCGCCGACAACGCATCTCTCCAACTCAATGTCATGAACTCTTCAGAGTTCCTCCAGGGCGCATATCCAAGATGCGGGGAAACAGTACAATCAAAAGCAGTGTTGGAATACCACTGGGGGAAAGAAACTCGGGAGGGCGGCGTGAGTTCCCGATACAGGGTACCCCGACAACCAAACAAGGAACACGGAGTACCCTAACACGGGTCTCACCGCTGTCCTCGCAAGGTCCCTCCCCTATAATATTCACTACTCATGCTAATAATCATACCAAACATACAACTCTAACGTTCTGAATTCCTCAGAACCCACCAGGGCGCATAACTACGATGCGGGGAACATGCATAAGGTTATAACATGGTGAAATATTCTTGGGGGAAAGCAACTCGGGAGGGCAGCGTGAGTTCCCGTTATAGGACGCTCCGACAACCAAACAAGGAACACGGTGTACCCTAACCCGGGTCTCACCGCTGTCCTCGCAAGGCCCCTCCCCTAAAATAATCACTATAACATGCAATTCAACAGATACTAGTATTTAATTTAATAAATAAAACTAGTAGGACACATGCATAGGCCGGGTTTCCTAGCATGTAAACAGGGGACATGCTGCAAGGCTCATATGCATATCCTAAGGGGCAAGTCCCTAACATGCAAAGACTAGGGAAGCATGCATTCTACACATAAATTATACAATCATGGATACATATTATTGCAGGTTAATATTCATCCAAGACGCCCCAGGAGAGGTCGGTATACGCCCAAGTGCGTATAACACCTCTCGACTGGGTTGGATTGTCCCACTCACCAGTATCTGGGTCGACGCGCGACCGTCTGTCGAGATCTGCAAGACAGGTATTATTTGGTAAGTATTAATCCACAATTATCATTAAATACATAAATAAACACCCCAAACCCACAACAAGCATCCAACACCTCCCCAACAACTACCCGCGGCCTCGGCAACCACCCGCACGGCCCCTGGCAACCACCCGCACGGTCGGCCACCGCCCGGACGCGCCACCGCGGGCCCCGCACGCCTCGCGCCGGTCCGCGAGCACCCCGCGCGCCCCCGCACGCAGTGCCCCGCCTCGCGCGCACCCCGCGCGCACCTCCGCCACCTCGCCGCACCTCGCGCGCACCTCGCACGACCTCGCCGCACCTCGCGCACGCCTCGCGCACGCCTCGCGCACCCCGCGCCTCCTCCGCGCGCGCCCCAACACCCGCCAGCACCTCGGCCACCTCGCCAGCACCTCGCGCGTCCAGCACCTCGGCCAGCACCTCCGCGCGCACCTGCTCCACGCGCGCCACCTCGCGCAGCACCACCCGCGCGACCTGCTCCACGCGCGCCACCTCGCGCAGCAGCCCTGCTCGCCCAGCACCAGCCTCTGCTCGCCCAGCACGACCAGCACCCTGCACCAGGCCCGCGCGCCCTCGCGCGCACGCCGCGCGCGCGCCCGCGCACGCACGCGCGCCTGCCCGCGCGCACCCGACCTGGCGCTGCTGCTGCTGCTGCTGCTTGGCCCGGACGACCCCGCAGCCCGAGCACCCCACGCCCCCCCACCCCGACCACCACCACTTCCAACCACCCCGACCACCCCCGACGACCCCCACAGCCTCCGACCACCCCCAAACACAAAAACCCCTCCCTAGCATTCATCTAAGCAAGAAAAAGGAGGGAAAGAAGGCTTACCGAGGGGAGGGAGCGAAGTCCGGACGCTCTCCACGCGCCGAAACCCTTCCCAAAAGCCTTCTCACGCCCCGATCTACCACCCCAAATGGGCCAAAACAGAGGAAGAGAGGGGGACGGGGGAGGCTAAAGTCGTCGGAATTCGGATTTGAAGACACCGGTGTGTAGATCGGGACCCGATCTACACTTCCCGTGCTTTGGGTTTTCGATTTCGAGGGGTGGAGGGGGCTCAAACGGAAGAAAAACGGAGGAGAGGGAGAGAGAATCACGTCGGGAGAGACAATGAATAGTGACGAGGTGATTTTTGATTTCTTTTAAGTAGAGCGCGACTTAAAAACCCGGATACGCCCCGGAACTGGAAAATTTTTGCAAACGATGCCGGAATTCAATGAAATTTTCGTGGGAGGTCAGAAATGGCACCAGGACACCAAATATGCAATTAGATTTTCAATCGGAGTCCTCTAGCTCAGACGATAGCTAACAGTCTGAAATTATGCGGTTCCGATCAAAAACCCTAAAAATTTTAAAACGCCAGGCGCTCTAACGGTTATCAACAGGTTAAAAGTGACACATATATAACATTATTCCCCCCTTAGGAAATTTTGTCCCCAAAATTCGCCAAAAACATCTAGGAGGGGAAAGATGCGGATACGCGTCGAACCTGGCCTCCATGAGCTCCCAAGTGTCCTTAACACCGGAACGGTGCTGCCATCGCACCTCGACCAACTGGACGGTCTTGGTGCAGAGCCTCCTCACGCGGCGGTCCATGATCACAATCTACTGCTCCACGAATGACTGTCCGGCTCAGAGACGAGCGGCTCGAACGGGATGACGTGAGCAGGATCGCGGACACACCTTTACCCAACTGCGAACCCACCACTCCAAGACGGAGAGGTAAGAATTGGCGCTGAGGTGAGCCTCCGAGTAAACTCCAGGAAGCTCTCCTCGCAAGAAGGGGACCACTCGAACCGGATATCCCTCCGAGTAAGGCGGTTAAGAGGAACAGCTATCTTCGAGAATCCTCGTCAAACCTCCTGCAATAACGCCAAACTCCGGAAGCTCCGAATCCATGCGGGGCTCGACGGTCTACGCCAATTCGACATAGCAAGCGTCTTACCCGGGTCCACAGATATCCTTTCCCAGAAACCACTCAGCCCAAAAGGCCTTAACCTCTACCAAACTCGCACTTGATCCATCACCAGCTGATGCTTCTAGGTATCCCTTGACTGGGAAAAGAACCTCGGGAAAGCAGCATGAAATCCCGATATAGGATACCCCGACAACCAAACAAGGAACACGAAGTATCCTAGTCCGGGTTTCAACGCCGACCTCACAAGGCCCCTTAATCCAGAAAGGAACACTAGAAGAAGACATCATTATTAAAGAACATTACCAATCTCACCGGATCATCTACATCTAGATAATCATCCACCGATATCCTTCAGCATCCATCTCAAGACCGGACCCAACCTCTATGGGAACGGTCGAACCACGACCGAGTCACGAGGCGACGCGTCTTTGTCTCATCCACACCCTCACTCCCATCAGGAGACATATTGGGACTTTGGGAGAGACTTAGACTGTTCTCTACCCCTGGTCCACCGGTAGCCTCTCCTCCACACCGTAGGCCGCCTGGTCCGCTCCCACAATTCAGCACCGTCCGAAACCAAATCAGGAGGTGCCTACTGAGGGGAGCCCTCTGTCAGGAAGGCCTCTCTAACGCTGAGGAGTCCCTACTAGGGTCCAACGAAGGGGAGAACGACACCATACTCGCGTCATCATCCATTACAGGACCGAACCCAACATCATCGGGAATGGTCGAATAAACCATTTGGTCACGAGCGACCCGTCTTCGCCTCATCCACACCCTCACTCCCGAAAGGAGACATTTTGGGACTTTGGGAGAGACTTAGACTGCTCTCTACCCCTGGTCCACCGGTAGCCTCTCCCCGCTCCGTAGCTCGCCTGGTCCTCTGACCGGGAGCCTGTCTAACGCCGGGGCTGTACTACGCGGATCCAACTAAGGGGAGAGCGATTCCACGCTCGCGACACCATTCAATAACCTCTTACCGGGTAGCCCCTACCTAGCATACTCCCAAATTCAGTACTCCTCCGATTGCATCGGCGGTACCTACTGATGGGAACTCACTGCCAGGACAGCTAAAACCCGGCTTCCTTAACCCAACCAACCGCTCTTGACACTCACTCATCCAGATACCCCACACACTTGCATAATAACCACCAATTACACACACAACTATCCTTATACTAGAAAGCTGGGAACACAAGATGATACCTCGAACCATGACACCCGAAGGCTGCGCCTCCTCGGCCGTAAGCGCTGCAACTCTGCCTTGAACCAACCGCGGCTGAGGAACAGGAGCACGCCTCGCCGGCTGCACTGGCTGCACTGGCTGCTGCTGGCGCGGAAGCTGCTGCTGCAAGAACGGCGGCTGCTGAGGTGGCACTCGGGGTCGGTCAGCATCTGGGCAATTGTATCTGATATGCCCGATGCGCTGACAATGAAAACAGCGCCGCTTCTCCGGCTGCCAGGACTGGATGGGCACTGCTGCAATGGGCGCCGGATCCCATACTGGCACCGCATCTGCTGGAGGAGAGGCAGCCGCTGACTGCTCGAAGCGGGGCCTCTTCCTCTTGCGCTGCCCCTGGTCCCGACTCCCGGAAGGACCCTGATCTGAAGAAGGGGTCGGAGCCCGCACTTGAATCCCGAGGTCTCTCTCGACGGTCTTCGCCCGAGACACTACGTCGGAGTACCTCGTGAAAGCGTGGGCAGTGACATGCACCCGGATAGCGCTGCTGAGACCCAGCTCGAATCGCCGGCACCTCGTGACCTCATCCGTCACCAAGGCTGGAGCAAATCTGGACAGACTCGTGAAGCGCGCAGAGTAGTCAGCGACGGACATGGTGCCCTGAGTCAGCTGCTCGAACTCCCGCTCCACTAGCTGTCGCGACGAGAACGGGAAGTACTCATCCAAGAAGTACCTCCGGAATCCCGCCCAAGAAAGCTGCTCCACTCCCTCTGGAATGTCCACCACTCGGGTAGCCCACCACTCGGCGGCGTCACCCTTCAGCATGAAGGTGGCCAGGCGACTCGCTGGCGATCGGTGCAAAGCATGGCCGCGAAGATCACATCCACCTCCCTCAACCAACGCTCTGGCGCAAGAGGATCTGCCGACTGCCCATGAAACTCGGGAGGATGGAGCTTTAGAAAGGCGTTGAGGCCGCTCTGCTGCACTCGCGCTGCCGCCTCTAGCTCCTCCTCCCTTTCCAGGGGATCCTCAACTCCTACTGCCGGAACTGCCACAGGAACTGGGGGTACATCGGGTACCACAGGCGGATCTACCACCAAGGGGACCGGCGGAACTGCCTCGCGGGCCGCCCTCAGCTCCTGAATCTCTCTAGCCTGCTCTGCCACATCCGCGTCTGTGTCTCCACCAAATCTGCCAACCGAGCGAAAGCACGCTCCCAAGCAGGTGGCTCCTGCGTCAAGGGCTCTCCGGTAGCATCCTCGTCTCTGGTAGGTCCGGAAACCTCCAAAGACCGAGAGGGACCTCGTCCGCGCCGTCCTCTGCGAGGAGGCATATCAGCACCCTAAGAAAACCAGACACTAGGATCAGAATACTCATCTCGAAATCCTAGGACTCACTTCTACGAAAGGAAGACTATTGGCTCTGACAGGACCAGGCTCTGATACCAACTTTTGTCACGCCCCAGGGCGGCCAACCCCGGGACGCGGCAAATGTATATATCATATCAGAACTACACAGGAGGTCAACAATATATATCATACACAATAAACAGAATGACACACAACGACAAGAAGCTGACATGATATATACACCTAATGCGGAAGCAAAAGACTGAGTCTGTAAATAAACATTCTACAGACTCGATACACAATCATACGTCCTGTGAGAGCCAATATACACAAATATAACTGAACATATACAAACGTGCTCAGCACGAAATACAATACATACAGCCAAGAAAAGGGATGCTGATAGCCTCTGGCACTCGCGGACGTAGCGCTGCTCCGCTACTGAAGGAATCCCTCGGAAAGCTCCAACTGCTGCTCCGGCTCCAGCTCAGTGGCAACTGGGGAAAAACATATGCGAGGGGTGAGCCACACGCTCAGTGAATGGCACAACCCATGCATCACAGACAATATTGACCACAACATATTAATCCATTCTAATCCACAATTTCCATAACCCAGATCATACCCTCACCCTTACCCCTCAACAGGGGACTCAGGATGTTGGGACTAACAAACATCCATAAACAAACCAGCAGGTCGCTTATCGCCAACCCACTACACCCTCACCCTCACCTTTCCAAAGGTGACATAGGATTTTGGGACTGATAAACATTCACAACCAGTAGGTCGCTCATCGACAACCCACTACACCCTCACCCTCACCCTACCACGGGTGACATAGGATTTTGGGACTGACTAGGCTGTTGGTCACCCTTGGTCCACCGATAGTCTCTCCTCACTCCGCGGTTGTTTGGCCACTCCCATGTTCAGCACAGTCCTTCATCAAACCAGGAGGCGCCTACTAGTGGGAGCCCCTGCACGGGACAACCTGTCTAACGCCGAGGTAGTCTCTAAAGGATCCAACGCAGGGCAACAGAACAGCCTATCCATCGCATATGATCCACTCGGATCCGCCGACAACGCATCTCTCCAACTCAAATGTCATGAACTCTTCAGAGTTCCTCCAGCGCGCATAACCAAGATGCGGGGAAACAGTACAATCAAAAGCAGTGTTGGAATACCACTGGGGGAAAGAAACTCGGGAGGGCGGCGTGAGTTCCCGATACAGGGTACCCCGACAACCAAACAAGGAACACGGAGTACCCTAACACGGGTCTCACCGCTGTCCTCGCAAGGTCCCTCCCCTATAATATTCACTACTCATGCTAATAATCATACCAAACATACAACTCTAACGTTCTGAATTCCTCAGAACCCACCAGGGCGCATAACTACGATGCGGGGAACATGCATAAGGTTATAACATGGTGAAATATTCTTGGGGGAAAGCAACTCGGGAGGGCAGCGTGAGTTCCCGTTATAGGACGCTCCGACAACCAAACAAGGAACACGGTGTACCCTAACCCGGGTCTCACCGCTGTCCTCGCAAGGCCCCTCCCCTAAAATAATCACTATAACATGCAATTCAACAGATACTAGTATTTAATTTAATAAATAAAACTAGTAGGACGCATGCATAGGCCGGGTTTCCTAGCATGTAAACAGGGGACATGCTGCAAGGCTCATATGCATATCCTAAGGGGCAAGTCCCTAACATGCAAAGACTAGGGAAGCATGCATTCTACACATAAATTATACAATCGTGGATACATATTATTGCAGGTTAATATTCATCCAAGACGCCCCAGGAGAGGTCGGTATACGCCCAAGTGCGTATAACACCTCTCGACTGGGTTGGATTGTCCCACTCACCAGTATCTGGGTCGACGCGCGACCGTCTGTCGAGATCTGCAAGACAGGTATTATTTGGTAAGTATTAATCCACAATTATCATTAAATACATAAATAAACACCCCAAAACCCACAACAAGCATCCAACACCTCCCCAACAACTACCCGCGGCCTCGACAACCACCCGCACGGCCCCCGGCAACCACCCGCACGGTCGGCCACCGCCCGGACGCGCCACCGCGGGCCCCGCACGCCTCGCGCCGGTCCGCGAGCACCCCGCGCGCCCCCGCACGCAGTGCCCCGCCTCGCGCGCACCCCGCGCGCACCTCCGCCACCTCGCCGCACCTCGCGCGCACCTCGCACGCACCTCGCCGCACCTCGCGCACGCCTCGCGCACGCCTCGCGCACGGCTCCTTGCCCCGCGCCTCCTCCGCGCGCGCCCCAGCACCCGGCCAGCACCTCGGCCAGCCCCTCGCCAGCACCTCGCGCGTCCAGCACCTCGGCCAGCACCTCCGCGCGCACCTGCTCCACGCGCGCCACCTCGCGCAGCACCACCCGCGCGACCTGCTCCACGCGCGCCACCTCGCGCAGCAGCCTCTGCTCGCCCAGCACCAGCTTCTGCTCGCCCAGCACGACCAGCACCCTGCACCAGGCCCGCGCGCACGCCGCGCGTACGCGCGCCCGCGCACGCACGCGCGCCTGCCCGCGCGCACCCGACCTGGCGCTGCTGCTGCTCTGCCTGCTGCCCGAGAACACCCCCTGCAGCCCGAGCACCTCCAACCGCCCCTCCCACGGCCGCCGACCACTTCCGACCACCTCCAACCACCCCCGACAGCCTCCCACAGCCGCCGACCACCCCTCATACACAAATCCACACTCCTAGCATACATCTATGCAAGAAAAGTGAAGGAAAGGACCTTACCGAGGGGAGCGAAGTCCGGACGCTCTCCGCGCGCCGAAACCTTTCACAACGGCTCTCTTTCGCCCCGATCTACCACGGCCCTCAAAATGGACCAAATCAGAGGACAAAGAGAGGGGGACGGAGTGGCTAGAGTCGTCGGAATTCGGATTTGAAGACACCGGAGCGTAGATCGGGACCCGATCTACACTTCCCGTGCTTTGGGTTTTCGATTTCGAGGGGTGGAGGGGGCTCAAACGGAAGAAAAACGGAGGAGAGGAGAGAGAGATCACGTCGGGAGAGACGATGAATAGTGATTTTTGTTTTATTTGATTTCCTTTTATAACAAGTCACTTAAAACCCGGATACGCCCCGGAACTGCGAAATTTTTGCAAACGATGCCAGAATTCGATGAAATTTTCGTGGGAGGTCAGAAATGGCACCAGGACACCAAATATGCAGTCAGATTTCCAATCGGAGTCCTCTAGCTCAGACGATAGCTAACAGTCTGAAATTATGCGGTTCCGACCAAAAACCCTAAAAATTTTTAAAACTGCCAGGACGCTCTAACGGTTACCAACAGGTTAAAAGTGACACATATATAACACAATATAAGCTAGAAAATTCTTTTTCCATTTCCAATGTGAGATTATGTTTTAAGTCTCTCAAAATCTCCAACTTATTATAATCTATTCAACATATGCTTCACTGGATTCTAACAATTCTTATAAGACTACATTTTAGACTGTAAAAAGAATTGAGTACAATAGCATTGATGCAGCATAGGACTATGCTCTTCTGTTGACCTGATCAATCATCAGGGATGCAAGGTCTACAGGCTCCAATGACGCTGTTGATTTACGAAGAATAGTAGGACACTTCAACGAGTCTATTAAAAATCTATGTAGTTGTTAATCCTCCTAGGATAACAAAATACAATAGAAAAAATAAATAAATTCTATTAACCAAATCTTCTTCTTCTTAATTTTGTGATTACAAAGCTATTTATAGAACAGAGTCAACTATGATATCAACAAATCTCTAAATCTTTCAAATCACAACTAAATCTAAATTTAAATTCAAATTTAAAATTCAAATTTATATTTAAATTCATTTTCTAAAAATAAAAAAAAGAAATCCTAACAAACTAAAAAATTATTAAAATTGTAAATCTGGTAGTTCTCAATGTCAATCAAACAATCTATGATCTTGCATGCTACATCAAGCGTCTTATACTTTATTAGAGAAATATATATTTAAAAAAAAGTAAAACTACTGGTATTGAAAAATAAGTAAGGGTAATATTCAAATGTTGCATTTTTGTTTGGTGTTCAATATTCAATTGTTGGGTTTGGAGAAGGCCCTATGTGGGGAAATTGAACTGAGTGGTCAGTAGATTGAACAGGTTCAAGAAATGAATTTGGAGAAGGCTGATAAGAATAAATGAGGACCATCTCATTGTCCCAAAAAAATTGGTGTGCTAGAGTATTATTTCTTAGGCCATTTGATTCATATTAATTTTTTTTATTGTGGAATTATTTTACTAAGAATTATTTTACCAAGAATCAAGATTCCATCAAACTGTTTAGTTCGCTAATGGATTTCTCCAAATAATCACTTTCCAGTGTTTGGTTCACACATAGAAAATGATAAGGAATTTGGTTTAAATGTCTAAAATACCATTACTTGCAAAATTTATTTATTTACTCATATTAGAATTCTAAAAAAAAGTAATTTTTTATAAATATTTAACTAATGTAAATAAATAAAAATTATTATACCAATTATAATAATATATAAACCCATCTATAAAAATAAAAACTAAATTAAAAATTACAAATCAATAACTAATAGACAGTCAAGATTTTCACATCACATATACCAATTATAATAGAGTTTCTTACTTAAAAAATCAAAATGAATATGTAAATGGTGGGTAAAAAAAAAAAGAGCAGGCAATTTATTTTAGAAATGATGTAGATAATTTACAAAGAGTAGAATAGTAATCTAATTTAAGATTACTGGTGGAATTTGTGATTCGAAAAATATTCAAAAAAATCTTCTAAAAGTTAGATATATCAAAATAAATCACTTTTTAAAATTATACAAAAAAAAATTATTTTACAATTTTGGAAACTAAAAAGACAAACATACCTTTATGTAACTTTTAAGCTTTCTAATCATATTTAAAAACTTTTATAATCATCATTTAATTAAAAAATAATATTAATATAAGAAATAACTTTTATTTGAGAGTGATTTTACATTTTATTAAATTTTTTAAATATGCTCTAAAATTTTTTTAATGATATTATAATACAATATATATTATATGGTACACAAATTTATTACTCTATATATTAAATGGAATGAGATTTTTGGATGGTTTAATATTAATAAATATTTCTTCTATATTGTGTTATTCATGTTAATATTATAGTTACATCTTTTACGTTTAGGACACATGTATATCAAGATTTAACATGAATAGATTGAAACAATATATAATTTATTTTTTATTTTTAAATTAGAATACATATGATAGATAAAAAAGGATGATAATAAAAAATAATAATTTTGATTAAAATTAAATATAAATAGATAGCTAAAATAATTGGTTTTCCATTTTAAAAATTAAAATACTGGATAAATAAATTAAAAATGATATTCTCTTTTGTGGTGATTGGGTTTACCCAAATCCCATTTTTTTAGGATTACACGTATCACTCAATTAAACAATCCACACAATGTATTAAGACTCCGTTTAGTTTGTGTCATTTTAGGATGTAATTTGATTCTACGTGAGATTAACAGTAAAGTGTATAAAATTCAATGTTTGGTTAGTGATAATCTTGATGATAATTGTGGGCCCCACTGGAATTAAAATTCACGCATATGGGAAAATATGCTGGAATCAGATCTCCACTCTTTATGGTGATAATCTTAAATTCCATCAGTAATCCTACTTAAATTACTATTATATGCTTTACAAATTAATGAAATTATTATGTATATCCTTTCTAAAATAAATAGCCTCCTCTTCTTTTTTTCTTTCTTTTTTTACTAACCACCCATATAATGGGTTTATATATTGATCTTTTAACTAATAAATTATGTTATAATTTTTATATTGATATGAAAAATATTAATTGTGTATTAGATATTAATCTATGTTTTTAAATTTATTTTTTATTTTTGTAGATGGGTTTTTATATTATTATAATTGGTATAATATATGATGTGTGATGTGGGTTTAAGCCTAAAGTAATACCTCTGAATCCGTAACTAATAAAATTGGTTATTTAGTTTTTAGAGGAGTTCATAATATTCAACTGATTTAGGAATATTACTATTATTATATGTTTAATTATATAATTGGTTATTTTATTTATTTGCATTCATTAAATATTTATAAAAACAATACTCTTTTTTTTTTATTGTGATATGGGTAATGAAATAAATTATGCAAGTATATATATAATAGTAAGGGTATTTTAGACATTTAAATTAAATTCCTTATTATTTTCTATGTACGAACCAAACACTTGAAAATGATTCTTTGAAGAAATCCACTAACGAACCAAAATAAAAATTCCTGGTAAAATAGTTCCTGGTAAACTGATTTCTGGTAAAGTAATTCCATTAAAAAAAATGACACGAACTAAATAGTACCTGAATGAATTATTTTGAACAAATAAAGTGAAATGCCACATTCAATCAAGATCGCCTTGATCCGGATTGAATGAAATAATCAAATTATTCTTTCAATTTAATCCACCAATTCAAATATTATTTATTATCAATTGAGATGATAAAAAACAAACCATAACAAATAAAGAGATAAGAATGAATGACATGAGAATCCCATATCAGCAACCGTTTATTCAGTATATGAAGATCACCAGTGGCTTGCTTCTTGACAAATAACACCATGATACCAATTTAGAAGATTATTGTAAATACATTTGGTCTCTCTCAAGAACCTTTTTTTTTTGGTATCAAATATGTTATTTGAAGGTTTTTTTTCTATGGATTTGGTTTGTGTTTGGATTTATATTAATTGTTGATAAATTTTTATGTATAATCTCACTATAAATTTATTTTTCCGATATGGTGACCTTATCAATTATGAATGTTGCTGGATTTCTGTTACTATTTTCATTTCAATAAATATGCAATCCTTCATTTTTTATATGATTACTTATTGTTTTTCCTCTTCAAACGTGAAAGGTGGATCAAGTCTTGACCTCAAGATCAAACTAATGGTAATTCTTCCTTCAAAATTTTTCATGCTTCTATCTTAATTGGGACTATGTTACATGAGTTTTTTGTTTATCCATTGAATATTACGTGAACAGTGATGATATATAGGCCCCAAGTTATAGGCCCCACTCACAAGCTCCATGAGATGTCATCACCTTATTGGTTAGTTTGTTGACTTTTGAAAATGGGTAAAATAGCAAAATACAGATATGCCCTTCATTAAAAATATATCTCATTAACCCAAATCCCCCTTTTTTCTTATATTAATCTTTCACATTAATTTCAGTTACTCTAAAATTTGTCTATTTCAAAATTTGAATTTTGAAATTCCTATGAATTTTCTATTTCAGTTACACCAAAACTTACCTAAATTACACCAAAATTGTTTTTCGTCAAAATTACACCAAAACTTACCTAAATTACACTAAAATTACCTAAATAACACAAAAAAAAAAAAATGTTCCAATTTTTTTTATTGCATGATACACAAAAATGTTAAATTTTTAGTTTATTCCTTCAATAAATGTAACAAACAATTAAAGAGATGATTCATTTTTAAATTTGTGGAACCAATGTAATATGTACTGGTAAATGTTTCATTTTGTTACATTTATATATGAATGTAACAAAAAACAGTATATGAGTTGAAACATTTATGAACTTTAATAATAAATGCAACAATTAGTTGTTTTGGTTTTGTTACATTTATGTGATTATAACTGTTACAGAATGTAACAGTGTTGTATAAATATAAATATAACAATCTTATGATTGTATAATTGTGCTGTATAAATGTAACAATAACTTCAATATAGCAGACTCCTCTGTAAAAGCAAATAAAAAATTTGTTCTTCAATGACTATTTAGATTGTAATGTAAAAAATGTAACACTTCCACAACAATACATCTATAGTTGACTGTTACATTTACAAATGTATAAATCATTACATGTATGCGATTGACTATTACATTTACAAATGTAACAAATAAAATCATTATGTGTATGCGATTGAATGTTACATTTACGAATGTAACAAAAATATATATTTACATTGACTGTTACATTTACAAATGTGACACAGATTTGAAAAATGATTATTTACGTTATCAACAATGTAGCAGTAGCATCAAATAAACTATCACATATAAAATGTAATAGTATCTAGTGTTACATTTAGATATTGAGACAAAAATAAATCAAAACTGTGGTAAATGGCATTCAATCCATTAAAAAAATTCATGTTTAAATATTTAAAACAAAAAACAAAACACAATTCGATTACCAATTCAATAATGTCAAACCTGATTGGAGAGACATTGATGTGATATTCAAATCGAAAAAAAAAACAACTTCCGTACCTTCCAAAACCTCAAAAGTATAATTTCCGATCCGCTCCTACGTGTTCTTCATAAACAAAATCGATTTCGAAATTCAATCATCGGTTAATGTTGTTGATCGATTATCATAATCTAATTAATGGTGAAGAAATGGAGGATTAAAAATAGAAAATCTGCTCCCGCCCTAACAAATCCTTCTCGATCAGACATCCTTGACTTCTCCGTCATCTGAGGCGGCGCTCCTGATGGGACCCGACCCCTCCCACTTCTAGACCTTTTGAGCCACCTCGCGTTGACCTCCAACGAGCAATGCTCGCGCGCCGATTCCCTCTACAATCTCTGCCACGATTCCCACCGGGACCACCTCTCCCTCTCCCTCTCCCGCACCCTCACCGCCTCGCCCTCCACCGAGCTCCACGCCATGTCCGCCATCCTCCTCCGCAAGCTCCTCACCCTCTCCTCCTCCCCCTCCAACTTGCTGCGTTGATTTCAATCATAAACAAAAATTGGTTATGATTTCAATCATCGATTAGAATTGCTGCGTTGATCTTCGAATGAATTAATGGTGAAGAAATACAGAATTTTCAGAATTGATAATACTCCACAATCATAGGGATACATCAAAACAGTCACACACATTTTAAGGTAGTTATCAAGTAAAGGGCATAATCGATAATGTCTTATTGTCACCTCATAGAGCCTGTGTTGGGGCCTATGAGTTGGGGTCTAAATAACATTATTGTTATGTAAATCATGCTTGTATTTTGATCTTTTTAGACTTTATGTTGATTGGTTTTCTACAATGAATTGTCTCTGTCATCTAAAATGCGATAATGACCAATCAAAAGTGGAGGTAAATTGTGTTTAATTGATATTTATATGTAAAAATAATTTCTTTTGCTTTTGTGTTCTTATATGTTTCTACATTTTTCATTTTATTTTAATAAATATATACCAATCACACAAAGAAGATCGTTGAGAATTTGAAAGGGAAGCCAATCCGCTTCTCCTCTATTTTTCTTTTATTTTGTTTGCTTTTTTATTTAATAGCCAAAAAAATGTTGAGTATATATTTGATGCTATTTTATTTTATAATTTTAGTTAAGAATAAATATACTTACATATGCTTACGTTTGTCTCGTATGGTATAAAAAATTCTTAGTCAGGAATTTTTTAAGGTCAGGATTTTTTTCTTCTTTGCTGTATTTATTTTTAATGTTAAAGGATAGATTATTTAAATTATTTCCACGATCTGATTGAAGAATTTAGGTGGCTATTAGCGAGAGACAATGGTATAAGTGGGTACTACAGTCATTAAATCATGTTTAGTGGTCTCTTAAAGCTTGGACGACTCAATTTGTTTCTCATATGTGATTTTAGGAAGACATAACTACAGTCATTAAATCATGTTTAGTGGTCTCTTAAAGCTTGGACGACTCAATTTGTTTCTCATATGTGATTTTAGGAAGACACTATACTTATTAATAATGCAATTGAATGACATTACTGAGATGTTTTTAAAGTATTCTGCCTTTGACATGGTATGTTTTATCTATTTTTCATTTCTGTCATCATCCTATATAAATATGACATGTTATATTTCATGTTAAAACATGATGACTTGAATTAAAGTGAAACTGCATTATATCTTTTTGAGGTCACTTGAAAATTTAATAATGATTCTAAAGGGCTTAATTCCAATTTCGAAGATTATTGTTAGAATATTCATGTCTTAAAACCATTATGGACAATCATATGTATCTAAATTCTAAATTATGTGATTCTAAAACAAAATATGATTTACAAATTTATTTTATATATTAGTTTACATATATATCATTTCATATAATTGATGTATTTGTCAAACCCATGATCCATGTGTCAGTGAATATGCCATAATTACATATAGAGTGCTGTTACACTAAGTTTATTTCTCAGTCCAAAACATAGTATTATATACTACATTATAAATCCAGCGAAGCATTTACCTCGCTAGATGTTGTATATATCACATTAAATATTTTCTTACACTTACTAAAAATGAGTTCATTCAACTCGAAATGGAGCGATATATACTTTTTATCAAAGTATATACCTCATTAGATGATGTTTACTATTTTTAAAAAATTAAAAACATGAGAGGTCTGAGTTTTGGTTAGTGAATGTGACTGGGTCTAACATTTTCCGTACATATATTTTAAAATTTTGGTTATGCCACTGAACAATTATAGAATGTTAGACATTGGTGATTTACTGGTGAGAAATGGGTGAAATATAACAAAATGTTAAATGCAAGGATTTACTAGTAAATTAAGGGAATATCAGTTCATCAACAATCCTAGATTACCCATACTAAAAAAACAGACGATAAAATATATTATGAATGAAGGTGTTGATGTATTTGTTTGTGGTAACATTGTATTTCATATATAAAACATATTATCCATTACTTATATATATATATATTTATATATTGGAATGTTATACCACATGCATTTGCACGTGCATGATAAATTGATAACTAGTAACTTTTAAAAGATTTTTTTTTGGCATTTTCTTTTTGAGAAATCGACCATTTCCCCCTCGCCAATCACCCATGCGAATGAGGCTGCAAACTCCACTATGAGAGAAAAAAATGCCTTGGGAACATGCCCGCAGGGCTGAGAGCAATCCCATATCGTTCCCGCAAGACAACGCACCATGCAAGCTCAGGCAAATTCAACCATCGCCACAACCACTTTGACAGGAGGGCCCGGTTTAGATCATTAAGATGAAGAACCACCAGCCCACCCTTCACCTTACGCTGGCAGATGAAGTCCCATTTCACCAGGTGCGGATGGCGTGTACCCTCATCTGAGTCATTCCACAAGAACCGAAGTCGAATGTGATCAATGGACTGACCCACCCCAATTAGCATTTGAAAATGGATAAGAAGAACACCGGTAAGCTAGAGAGCACCGCCTGAAGTTAGCATAAGCCTACGACCGAAAGAGAGGTGCCTCCCTTCCACCCTGCCAACCTCTGCTGGAACTGCTCCACCAAAGCCAACCAATCGGATGCCAACAGTCAATTACGCACTAGGGGCAGACCAAGATGTCTGCAAGGGAGGTCCATAATTGAGCAGCCCACCACATCCGCTCCAAATTGAGGGGGATTAACACACTCTTCTAGAAGTTGATCCGGAGTCCAGACAACAACTCGAAAGACTTCAAGATGAAATGGAGAATGGGAGAATGGGAAGGCAAGAGCCCCCTGCAATTTCAGCTGCACCAACAAGCCAACCATCTTGGACAGCCGCCACACACATACAACTAAGTACTTTAGCTACCACTAGGAAAAAGAACGGCGATAAAGGATCCCCTTGCCGCAACCCCCTGTTATTGAGGAAATACCCGTGTAGCTTGCCATTTAGCACAACAGAAGCTTAGGCCGTTGAAATACATTGTTATATCATGCGGGCCCAATTCTTGTTGAACCCATGAAGCTGCAATACGTTGAGGAGAAAGCCCTAGTCCACACTGTTGTAAGCTTTCACAAAATCAAGCTTGAGAGTGAAACCCTTGCGGTTGTCCTTTAACATGGCGGAGATCAATTCTTGGACACCATAAGCTGTCTTGCAGGGCTCTACCCAGGATGAATGCTAATTGCGATGCCTCAAAGATATGAGAACCCAACCCAAAAACCTGGTTGCGAGAACCTTGGACACCAGCATGTAACACCCATTTACCAAGCATATGGATCTGAAATCACCGATCGCCAATGCCCCTTCCTTCTTCGGTATGTGCACAAGCATGGAAGAGTTGATGCAACCAAGCTAACCACTTCCATCAAAGAATTCCCCAAACATGTCCAACACATCGGTCCAAACCAACTCCCAATAACTCTAACAGAAGCACAAGCCAAACCCATTGGGTCCCGGTGCTTTATCCCCCTTCACCAAGGTTAGCGCGCTCTTGATCTCCTCCTCCTCAAATGGTGCATTCAAAGCAGGGAAGGCCACATCAGGGATGAGGCGTAGGTGTTCGTCCTCCCAAACCGGCAGCCACGACCTTTGAGAAGAGAATGCATGTTTAAAATGAACCACCACCTTCGACTGAAACTCACCCACCTCTTCATGCAATGTTGACATCATTAACTACCAAGCTACGAATGTTAACCGTTTGGTGAATGGAGGCCGTCTTATGAAAGAATTTGGTGTTGTTTTCCCCAAGCTTCAACCATAGCACCTAAGACTTTTGGTGCCATTCCTTCTCCTCCATACGGAGCAGTTCCGCCAACCTCTCCTTGCACACCTTTTTTTCATCCCGAGCCTCTGCCAATAGCGGACAGATCTCTTCCGCCCAGTCTCAACGATCAATACAGTTGAGGCAGGCTTGTTTTGATGCCCGACGCCCAATCGCTGCCTCTCTTCCCGATGCTTTTAGAACATGCTTCAGTCTTCGTAATTTAAAAGCAATGCAATGAGCACCACGAAGGACCCCCGCACTACCTTCCAAGGATGATTGCACTACATTGTCCAACCCCTCCCACTCTTTCCACTAAGATTCGAATTTAAAGTGGCGCCTTCTGCTTGGCCCCCTGTGAACAGGAAACAACAATGGGGAGTGGTTAAAGATTGACCTGGATAGACCCACCACCTCCCCGCCCGGGAATTCCCCGTCCCAGTTGTAAACAGTCAAAATGCGGTCCAGGCGCGCAAGAGAGGGTTCCGCGCGCAAATTGCTCCATATAAATTCCACTCTCGACACTAGCATATCGATCAACCCCTCCGCCTCTATCCAATCATTGAAGCATACCATCACCGGAGAGAAGTCCCTAGGGCGGTTACGGTCCATCCTAAACCGGGTGACATTAAAGTCCCTAGCCACGCACCACGGGGACGACCATCTGCGACACACCTCTAACAACTCCTCCCAAAAACTAGCTCTTTCAGATTCTACATGAGGTTCATAGCCCCCCGAGCAAATCCACCTTTTTAGAGTTGATATGCACTCCAATAGAACAAATATCAAGAACCATCCTACCAACTGGTCAATCTCCCTTCTAGAAATGAGAATCCCACCCGAGGATGATCCCCCAGCTGCCTTCCGCTCACCAGAATGCTATCTCATCGAACACACCCACCCCCTCCAAAGGAATGAAGAAAACGAGAATCGACCACCACCATCTTTGTTTCATGAAGACAACACACTTGAATTTCATGCAAATGAACGAACTCATTCACTGCCACTTGCTCCGCCGGGTCAGCATGAATCGCTATTGGGCCCTTCGGCCAAACTTTCTCACTGGATGCCTCCGCCTCGGGGGAAACCACCACCGTTGTGGGACGGAGGAGATTGCGACCGAAAGGTCCCCCAGTCCCGAAAGCCTCCTTAAGGAAAGAGCTAAAGAGTGCCCGGTCCTCCCAAACATGAAGCCGAATACCCACACATTGAGTCCTTAACCAAGTAAGGGGATTCAAAGCCATTGGACTCCTATGATGGGATGGGCCCAGGTTTGACTGGGTCGGTGACGCAGCCCTCAAGAAAGGGGTAGGGAGAGAGCCCCCACGAGATGTGCAGCGAACCAAACGTGCTTGCACCCCCTCCCTCGCCGCCACCGGGGGAGGAAAAGAGCCTAAACTAACCCGCTCACACTCCCGTACCACCACCGAAGGGGGAGAGATCGACTGGAGAAGCTGATGACCAGCAGGACTCCCCACCAAAATGGCTTGGGGTGGTGAATCATAGACTGCATGAAAATAAGTCCTCCCCCGTAGATTGGTCCATGTTCCACCAAGTCCAGGACCACCCCGAACCCAAAGAACCTGGCCAGAAAAGCTCATCACCTGAAACTCCAGAGATAAACGGAATAATAGGCCCATAAAGGGGTGCCCATCGCGTACAAAGCAACCCAACCCACATCCACCTGGCCCACCCCCGAAACCGCCCGAGCCAACTCGAGCATTGTAATCGCTAAAAAGGGCTGACGTGCTTAGCAAATGGGAATCTTGAGAGGGGACGCCAAACAATGGTGCCTATCTGAGGTCATGTGATGCAGAACCCAAACCTACGATCAACTCTCCATCCATACATATTCTACGCAACACCCTATGTCTCGTGACCCCTGGAGTGGAAGACCTGCTCACCATGCAAAGTGGGACCTTAGAGAGGGGTCCAAGTGACAACGGTACCAGCTAACCAAGCGCAGGTACGAGGATGTATTCTCTAGGAGCCGATGGAGACATCCCCTCACCGCCGAAGGCTACCCCACACAGGGGATGACTTCTTCTGATAACTTTCCCTTGCCCTTGCCCTCCACCTTGAGAGTAGAGCCCTGGGTTGATTGGCGGTTTGACCTTCTTCGATTACGACGCCGTTGAGGCCAGGAACTGTTGGTATCGGATTTCGGAAGGGCAAAGGGGAATGAAAGGGGTAGTGGCCCTCTCTTCCTTCCTCTTCGGCTCCTCCTCCGGTAGGTCTGTGCGTGTGTGGGGGTTCTTCGAAGGCTCGGATTCGAAGAGCTGCGCCTTGGTGAGCTCGAGCAGATCGTCTCTCGGAAGGGTGGTGGGGGTTTTCGTTCCTGGCTGAGACGGCCGACGGGTCCTCAAGAGGATTCATGGGTGGTTTTGATCGCCACCTGCTTTTCTCAAAAAGCAGGAAAAGTTGGGGCGGATTTGATCGCCTTCGTGGGGAGTTTGTGGGGTCTCCGCTCTGAGACACGGATATGCCGTGCACAGAGGTGAAGACAGGGATCATCTTCTGCTTCGGGAACCTGACTAGAGGAGAATTGAGACTTGAGGTGGGCTAGGGAAGGTCCGGCTAGTTATCTTTAGCCTCCTGGTGAGGGGCGGCTAGTTGTGGGTAGCCGCCTGGTGTCTGGTTCAATTTGGGCAGAACCTGGGTAGGGTTTGGGTTTGATTTTGGCAGAGGTTAAACTGGGTTTAACCTGGGTTTTGGAGAGTGGATTTGGAGAGTGATTTGGTGTAGGAAATGGATTTCTCTCCCACTTTTCTCTCAAGGGTTTGAGGTGGTGGTGTGGCTTGATGGTTGGGAATGTGGGTGGTTGGGGGTTATTGATGGGTATTGAATGTGTATTGATTGTTTTGGATGATGTTGGTTGCCACCCTATTTATAGTAAAAATGGGGTATAGGAATGTCCACTGGACAATAGATCAAAATGGGTAATAAGGTGTTTGATTTGACGTCACATTAGATCTTTGTTCTCTGACGGTGTCCAGGTGAGGGGCGGCTAATGGTGTTTAGCCGCCCGATGAGGGGCGGCTACTCTCAGGTAGCCGCCCCCATCATAACCTGCCAAACATCCCATCTCTAACAAGCGGTGGCTTGAGTCGGTTACTAAGGATGAACCGGCTAAGATGGGGCGGCTAGAAGGGACAATCCGCTGCAATTATGCTTGCTTTATGTCCCATCCAGGAAGGCGGTTTGGGGTCGGTCAGGGGGGCGGCTAGTTGAAACTTGCCGCCTGGTATGGGGTGGCCACGCTCAAGTAGCCGCCCCTGTTGAAGTACATTTTCTTAGATATTTCTAAGTGTTGGACTTAGGGTTTTCGATTTCGGTTTTTCAGGGAGTTTTCTATTAGATGTCCAAAAGTGGTTGTTTTTCAATATTACTTGAAGTACATTTTCTTCTCTTTGGACAGTCAAAATTAGGGTATCTACAGGAACGAGAGGTCCCCGCTCCGCCGGACGATCGACCTTCCGAGAAGCTTTTAGAATCGGTGACGACAATCCCTCGCCATCCGCTGTTGCCACCACCACGGCCCAAGACCTTCCTGCAAATGTTTGCTCCCCTATGACCCTCACGTAAATTTAACTCTACTCGATCGTCGCCTGAAACTGGCCCTCTTGCGGTCTCAACGCCGCCTCAATGAGCATTTCCTTGAAGAACTGGCTGTCGCTATCCATATTTGCAGCCGTAATTCCCATGAAATGACCAAATGTGGTTGCTAACTCTCTAGCGTAGCCCGCCTCCACCCAGTGCAGGGGAAGTCCTGTGAGGCGCATACACCACCTTCGTAGGGCTAGGGGAGAAGCTCCGAAGGCAGACTCCCACTCTAACAGGCGAAGGAAGCTCTCCACACAAAACATAGACCCAGCTACGAGCATATCCACTGGGCCCTGGATGAAGAAAAAATAGTGACCCACACGGTGTATCCTCGAGCTAGCTCCTGACCCCAGAGGCAAAGCACACTCTCTTTCACCTCTGCGAGGGAGGGGCTTGAAGAGACCGCCACAGCCATGATGCCTCCCTAGAGGGAAGATACCACCTCGTCAACCAACCGAGATGACGGAAGGCGAATGCAAGTTAGAGGATCCACGAGCCTAGGCGTACGCTACCCCGTTTGCCGACCCCCCAGTCTAAAAGGTCCCCTACGACATGCCACCGCTCGGTGGCCCATACCCTTACACTTCTAACACACCACCAGCTCCCTACACTCCTGGTCCCAATGACCAGAGCCATAACACCGAAAACACCTGTCAGCCCTTCCGGGGCCGTAACACTTCCACTTCGGTGCCCGACATTTCCACCTCCACCGCCGAGAGTGAAACACCGTCCAACCATCCAGACCTGCTGCTGGGGGGAGCTATTACCACGTCCTCCCCCCATTCATCCTCCACTCCCTCACCGCTCGGCACCCGTGCCTTTGCTCCACTACGGCACATTAAACATGCAAAAGAATGTACATTGCAGAGTCACATTACACTCATTGATCATTAATGGATTTACATAGCCAAAAGACTTGATTTGCATTCGGTTTATTAGACTTTATACTTCACTAACATGATCAGTTATATTTTAATTCAAAAAAAAAATTGCTTATATTTTACTATGAAAAAAAGTTTATCTTAATTCAAAGCCGACCTTGATGTATAATTTAAAAAAATGTATCAAATTTTGAGTCCTATTAATCCACGATGTATTGGATTCCCAGACAATGGAAGATGCAAATACTCATTGTTTTGATCAGCCAATATAAAAGCCCTGAGGCCTTTTACACAAAAAAAAAAAAAAGATAAATAAAAATAAAAATAAAGCCGGACCTTGATATGATGTCCTCCACACAACCCTTTTATATATATATATATATATATATATATATATATATATATTTGATAAGTAGCCCACTGGGTCAAACTTTTATTTCAACTTTCAAAAAAACAAATTTATACAGTATGATTCCCTATACATGTTATAAGAATTCTTGCTTGTTCTATACATAAAAGACTAGTTATCATGCACGTGCTAATGCACGAGGAATAACGTTCCAAATTATATAAACAAGTACTCATTGAATAAAAAATACAAAATTTATTTATAAGTTAATGCTAAAAAAATGTACTACTAATATACAAAGTCAACATATCTATATAACTTTGCTTAACGATTTTATATATATATACACAAAGATCTATATCTTAAATGAAATATCAATTGTAAATTTCCCAAGAAGAAAAATAGAACACATATTATTATTGGTTCGATCATTAATATAATAAATGAAAAATCATCGATATTTTTGTTCTATGAAATTCTAAAAAATATATATACCGGCAAAAAGTTTGTTCACATTTTATACTCTCACAAATAAATCATTCAAAAAAAATATATAAAGTCTTGAAAAGAAATCCAAACAAGCAATCAAATAAGTAGAAAAGACAATGACGCGCACATTCAAATAATGATAGTAATAATTAATAAAAAATTAAAAATTGGGAACACTCTCCACAATCTCCACAACAAACATATATTAAATGAAGAGGATAAAATAGAGCAATAAAATCATTGTATGGATTATTATTTAAAAAATCAATATTAACTGAAAAAAAAACATATTAATCACACAATTCATAGGAAAATAAAAGAAAACAAACTCACCTGTCTTTTATTCTACTGATCTTTCTTTTGATGAGAATGATTATATGATCATAGATTAACTTCCTCGTGGACATCAATTCTAATACTTTTCTAGAGATTTCCAAATAAAAATCGCATTGAAAATACATTTTAATTATATGCAATTTTCTAGAGTAGATTTACTCTAACCCATGCATTCTTATTCATTAAACAAAATATGTAATCTTATATCATTAATTCAATTGACCTTGTTTATCTCTTATACCATAAAAGATAACGATAATAACTTATCATTATACATATTAAATTATCAATCACTTCTATTATAGAGAAAAGAATAAATACTAAATAAATTGAAATAAATTCTCATACCTTTTAATTAGTTGTAGCTGAAAATTTAATTCTTCACAACCTCTTCAACTTCATGATGCATCTACAACATCAAACAGTATGAGTTAAATAAAATCTAAAATTAATATGAACCACCAAAAATGAATAAATAAAGAAATCTAGAATATAAGGAGGGGTTGGCAAGGGAGAAGAGGTGAGAGGAGTAACAATAAAATAGTCATTTTATGAATGAATGATAATATTTGTTTCTCTATGGAATATACCTATAAAAAATATAAAAAAAGAAATCAAAGGTTTTAAACATGATAAAAAAAATTTAACAAATACAAAGTTGATAAAAAAAATGCAAAAAAATCATTCTTTGTATTAAAAAAAAATACGATGAATAAGAATAACCTGTCATAAAAAATGAAATTACTTAAAGCACCCATGTCAAACCCTATTGATTAAAAAAAGAGAAGGAAAACAAAACATGAGATTTGTCTCCCTTAATATTTGTTCTTGATTAATAACATCAAACCATTGGTTAGATGATAAAAATAATATAAAAATTATTAAAAACACTTACTCTTGTTTAAGTATGTACATCTTAAATGGTGCAGATTATATGTAGAATTCTTTGTTTTGAAATTCAAAACATCAAGTAAAAAATTAAAATAAATTTATCTAGATACAATTCATAAAAAAATATTCAAAAATATTAAATATAAAAAACCAATTATTATTAATATGCATTTTGAATATTAAAAACAAAAATTTTTTAAATTTGAAAATAATTAAAACTAATTTTTTAGTTTCTTAAGATACATTTTTATCTATATGTAATTTGATCGATTATTATTGTTATTATATATTTTTTGAATAATTGACGAATATTTTAATTTGAAAATGATTAAAATCAATTTTTAAGATCTCTTTTTATCTATGTGTATTTCTAATTTAAAATAATTGAAAACCTATTATTATATATCTATTACATATATTAATATTTGAATTGTTTTGTTTTTGGGTAATTTGGGATTATAAAATTGTACTTCTAAGTAATAGACAAAACAATCAAAATAATAGATATAATGTATTTTAAGTTTGAAAAATAACAAATCAATTACTATATCTATCTTCCATTATGTATTTTATCTTTTAATTAAAAATGAAAACCGACTATTATACTTATGTAACTTTTATAATTTTTTCTTTGTTTATTATAATCCATGTTTATGTATCATTTATTTATCCATTATATATTTTAAATTTAAAATAAAAATGAAAATTAACTATTATATCTATACATTTATTTATTTTTAATCTTTTATTATTATTATTATTATTATTATTATTATAATCCATATATATATCTATCATGTATTTTTTCATTATGTTATATTATCTAAATCTGATTTGAAATCTTAAATTTTGAATAAATATGATATATAAGTAATTATTAAATTTATAGAAGAATAAAAAGACAAATGAAAATATTGGGTCACAGAATTCTTTTAATAAGCATATAATATAATAGATATCCATTATATATTTTAAATTTAAAATAAAAATAAAAATTACTATTATATATATATATTTATTTAATTTTAATCTTCTTTGTTATTATTATTATTATTATTATTATTATTATTATTATAATCCATATATATCTATCATGTATTTATTCATTATGTTATGTTATCTAAATTTGATTTGAAATCTTAAATTTTGAATAAATATGATATATAAGTAATTACTAAATTTATAGAATGATAAAAAGGGAAATGAAAATATTGAGTCACAGAATTCTTTTAATAAGTAAGTAATCGATATATATATCTATCATGTATTTATTCATTATGTTATATTATCTAAATCTGATTTGAAATCTTAAAGTTTGAATAAATATGATATATAAGTAATTATTAAATTTATATAAGGATAAAAAAGAAAATGAAAATATTGGGTCACAGAATTCTTTTAATAAGTAAGTAATAGATATATAAGTAATTATTAAATTTATAGAATGATAAAAAAGGAAATGAAAATATTGGGTCACATAATTCTTTTAATAAGTAAGTAATAGATATATATATCTATCATGTATTTATTCATTATGTTATATTATCTAAATCTGATTTGAAATTTTAAAGTTTGAATAAATATGATATATAAGTAATTATTAAATTTATATAAGGATAAAAAGGGAAATGAAAATATTGGGTCACAGAATTCTTTTAATAAGTAAGTAATAGATATATATATCTATCATGTATTTATTCATTATGTAATGTTATCTAAATCTGATTTGAAATCTTAAATTTTGAATAAATATGATATATAAGTAATTATTAAATTTATATAAGGATAAAAAAAGAAAATGAAAATATTGGGTCACAGAATTCTTTTAATAAGTAAGTAATAGATATATAAATAATTATTAAATTTATAGAATGATAAAAAGGGAAATGAAAATATTGGGTCATATAATTCTTTTAATAAGTAAGTAATAGATATATATATCTATCATATATTTATTCATTATGTTATGTTATCTAAATTTGATTTGAAATCTTAAATTTTGCATAAATATGATATATAAGTAATTATTAAATTTATATAAGGATAAAAGAGAAAATGAAAATATTGTGTCACATAATTCTTTTAATAAGTAAGTAATAGAATGAAAGATACAACTCTTTTGTAGTTGGTGGACAGTATACGACCTTCAAATAATTCAAAATAAAATATAAAATAATGCACAACATAAAGTAAACTCACACAGCCTTATGAAATATTTATAACAATAATATATATATATATATAGGGACACGAGTGATATTGTGTGGTCGGGACGGCAGTTTTCATTCGTGCGGGAAATGATCTGGTCCGTTCGATTTGGAGTGCATCCATCAAATGGTTGTTGTGAGTTTGAGAATTAAAAAGATATATCCAAAACTATAACTGACTGAATCGGTAGGAAATCAAAATAAAAAAAACCTCCCTCTCTCTTCCCTGTGTTTTCTTTGTGTTAAACCCCTCTCTCATTCTCTGTGTGTATCACCCATCGGAACACCTTCCCTCAAATCGCACCCGTCCTAGCGCACGTACATCCCCTTCCCTTCCTCAACCCCTCGAAGGCACCCATCCCGGAACGCCGCACCGGCATCCCCTTCCGGCACCCTTCCCCGGCATCCCCTTGCATACCTTCATCGGCATCCCCTTCATCGATCCACTATAAGATCATAGCTTACCTTCTTTGATTTACATTGATGACTTTGTCACGACCCAGGGCGGCCGTCCCCGGGACGTGGCAAGTGTATATATGATATCAGCAGTCTAAACAGGAGTTCAATAACATACTCACGCAACAGCTAAAATGACAACCCAGACAACAAAGAGGCTGACATGATATATACACAAATAGCGGAAGCTAAAAGACTGAATCTGTAACTCAAAGACATATTACAGACTCGATACATAATCAACTGTCCAGTGAGAGCCAATATATACAATGACATCCAAATATAATACAACACGTGCCCAAGCACGAATATAACACATACAATCAAAAGGGATGCTGATAGCCTCTAACACTCGCGGAAATGTGGCGCTGCACCGCTACTGCTGAGGTCCCTCGGGGAGCTCCTCCTCCTGATCCGACTCAGATAGCACTGGAGAATAATATATGCGAGGGGTGAGCCACACGCTCAGTGAACAGCACAACCCATGCATCACAGTATATATTAACCACAAATAATCAAATCAATAGCCTCAAAGTGGCAAGAACTCCACAATCCAGTGGGTCGCTACATCGCCGACCCACCACACCCTCACCCTCACCCCTCAATAGGTGACATAGGATATTGGGACTGATTACTACACAAATCCGACGGGTCGCTACATCGCCGACCCACCCCACCCTCACCCTCACCCCTCAATAGGTGACATAGGATATTGGGACTACACAAACCAGTGGGTCGCTACATCGCCGACCCACCACACCCTCACCCTCACCCCTCAATAGGTGACATAGGATATTGGGACTTACTAGGCTGATAATCATCCTTACACAAATCCAGTGGGTCGCTACATCGCCGACCCACCACACCCTCACCCTCACCCCTCAATATGGTGACATAGGATATTGGGACTGACTAGGCTGTTGGTCACCCTTGGTCCACCGATAGTCTCTCCCCACTCCGTAGGCCGCTTGGCCACTCCCACATTCAGCACAGTCCGTCCCAAATCAGGAGGTGCCTGTTATATATGTGTCACTTTTAGCCTGCTGGTAACCGTTGGAGCGTTCTGGCAGTTTTTCTTTTTTTTTCGGTTTTCGATCGGAACCGCTAATTTTTGGACTGTTAGCTATCGTCCTAAGTTAGAGGACTCCGATTGGAAATCTAACTGCATATTTGGTGTCCTGGTGCCATTTTAGGCCTCTCACAAAAATTTCATCGAATTCCGGTAACGTTTCCAAAATTTTGCAGTTCCGGGGCGTATCCGGGTATTTTAAGTGACTTGCTATATATAGTGAGATCTAAAATTAGATGGGCACTATTCATCATCCCTACCAAAAAGCTTTCTCTCTCTCCCCTCTCTCCTTTTCTTCCATTTGAGCCCCTTAGAGCCCTCAAACCCAAAAACCTAAAGCATAGGAAGTGTAGATCGGGTCCCGATCTACACCCCGGTGCTTTCAAATCCGGATTCCGGTGAGTTTTGCCCCTCCATTGTTATATATGTGTCACTTTTAACCTGCGGGTAACCGTTGGAGCGTTCTGGCAGTTTTTTGTTTTTTTTTTCGGTTTTCGATCGGTACTGCTAATTTTTGGACTGTTAGCTATCGTCCAGAGTTAGAGGACTCCGATTGGAAATCTAACTGTATATTTGGTGTCCTGGCGCCATTTTAGGCCTCTCACGAAAATTTCATTGAATTCCGGCAACGTTTCTGAAATTTCACAGTTCCGGGGCGTATCTGGGTTTTTAAGTCGCTCGCTATATAAGAGGTGAGCTAAAAATATCTGGCACTATTCATCATCTCCTACCTTGAGCCCTCTCTCTCCTCTCCTCCGTTTTTCTTGCTTTTGAGGCCCTTAGACCCCTCAAAGCTTAAAACCCAAAACCTAGGAAGTGTAGATCGGGTCCCGATCTACACCCCGGTGGTTTCAAATCCCAATTCCGGCGAGATTTTCCCCTCCGTCCGCCCTCTCTTCGTCCCTGATTTGAGCCATCTCGGTGGTGGAGGTAGATCCGGGCGTTGGAAACCTTTTGGGAGAGGTTTCGGTGCGCGGAGAGCAACCGGATTTCCTTTCCTCCCCTTGGTAAGCCTCTTTTCCCTCTCTTTCTTGCTTAGATGTATGCTAGGAGGGTGGAAATGGGGTTGGGAGGAGGTTGGCGGCGGTGGGTGGCCGCCGGAGGGCTGTGGGAGGCGGTCGGAGGCTGTGGTGGTGGTCGGAGGTGGGTGGTAGAGGAGCTCGGGCTGGCAGGCGTGCAGCTCGGGCTGGCGGGCTGCTGTCTCGGGCAGGGCAGCAGCGCAGGGTGGTAAAGGCGCAGGGGTTGGCGCGAGCGCGCGCGCGCGTGGGCGCGGGCGTGCGCGCGTGCGTGCGCTCGGGCGGTGCTGGGGGCCAGCAGGCTGGGCGTGCGGGCACTCGTCTGGCGCTGGGGGCCAGCAGGGTTGGGCGTGCGCGCTGGGCAGGCTGGCAGGGCTAGCTCGGGTAGGCTAGGAGCAAGTGCACTAGGTTGCCGGGCGCGCGAGCGCGTGCGCGCGGGTGCGCGCGCGGGCGTGCGCTCGGGGGGGGGTGCAGGGAGAGGCATGCGGGTAGGCAGGCTGTGGGCTGTGCGCGCGGGCAGGCCGGGCTGGCAGGCTGGGCGCGCAGGCGAGCAGGGCAGGAGGTGCTCGGGCATCAGGCGAGCAGTGCCGGGCGTACAGGCGAACGGTGCTCGGGCCACTCGGCGACGCTTGCAGGCAGGCAACGCGGGCAGCAGCGTGGGCATGCTGGCAGGCGCGCTGGGCGCGTGCTGCCAGGCGCGCTGGGCGCGTGTTGCGTGTGCGTGCGCGTGGGCGCTGGGTGAGGGTCCCGGGTGCTGGGCGTTGAGCGTCGGGTGCTGGGCCGCGGATACCGGGCGCTGGGCTGAGGCGCGGGTGGTGCGCGCGGGTAGAGCGAGGTGGTGCGCCCGGGGTGCGCGCAGAGCGAGGTGGTGCACGCGGGGTGCGCGCGGGGCGAGGTGGTGCGCGCGGGGTGCGCGCGGGGCGAGGCGCTTCGCGCGGGGCGTGCGGGGTGCTCGTGGGCCAGCGCGAGGCGTGCGGGGTGTGCACGGGCGGCTGCGCTGGGGCGCAGGGGGGCGCGCGGTGCACCCGGGAGGTCCGGCGGTGCGCGGGGTGCGTTGGCTGAGGCGCGGCGGTGCACCCGGGCGGTCGGGCGGCCGTGCGGGTGGTTGCCGGGGGTGCTCGGGCTAGTGTGCGTGCGGGTCGTATGCACGTTTGCCCGAGTGTTAGGTGTTTTAGTTGTGGGTTTTGTATGTTTGGGTATTTTTAGAGTATTTATGTATTGTTCTCACCATATTGAATGTCTGTCTTGCAGATCTGGACGGACGGTCGCGCGACGACCCAGATACCGGTGAGTGGGACAATCCAACCCAGTAGAGAGGCGTTATACGCACTTGGGCGTATACCGACCTCTCCTGGGGCACCGTGGATTATATTAACCTGTAGTAATATGTATTGCATGTGAGCATGATTTTAAATACAGAATGCATGCTACCCTATGCTTTTATGCTAGGGACTTGCACCCATAGGATAGGTGTGAGAGCCACGCACCATGTCCCCCTATTTTCATGCTAGGAAACCTCGGCCTACGCATGCGTCCTACTAGTTTATTTATTAAATTAAATGCTAGTGTATGTTAAATCGCATGCCTTAGATAATATTATAGGGAGGAGCCTTGCGAGGTCAACATTGAGACCCGTGTTAGGGTACTCCGTGTTCCTTGTTTGGTTGTCGGGATGTCCTGTATCGGGACCTCATGCTGCCCTCCCAAGGTTTCTAGTCCCAATAATATTATAAATAATGTTGTATGATTGGTATGTTTATTAGCATGTTAGTGAATATTATAGGGGAGGGGCCTTGCGAGGACAGCGGTGAGACCCGGGTTAGGGTACTCCGTGTTCCTTGTTTGGTTGTCGGGGTATCCTATAACGGGAACTCACGCCGCCCTCCCGAGTTCTTTCCCCCAATGATATTACAACCTTGCTTTTATTGTGCTTATTTCCCCGCATCGTGGTTATGCGCCCTGGAGGAACTCTGAAGAGTTCATGACATTTGAGTTGTAGAGATGTGTTGTTGGCGGATCCGAGTGGATCATATGCGTATGGATAGGCTGTTCTGTTCTCTTCGTTGGATCCGGTAGAGACTGCCCCAGCGTTAGAAAGGCCGTCCTTCGGAGGACCCACATCAGTAGGCGCCTCCCGATTTTTGTGACGGACTGTGCTGAAGTTGTGGGTGGAGACCAAGCGGCCTACGGAGTGGAGGAGAGACTATCGGTGGACCAAGGGTGACCAACAGCCTAGTCAGTCCCAAAATCCTATGTCACCCGTGGTAGGGTGAGGGTGAGGGTGTAGTGGGTTGGCGATGAGCGACCTACTGGATTTGTGGTTGGATGATTATCAGTCCCAATAGCCTATGTCACCCATTGATGGGTGAGGGTGAGGGTGTGGTGGTTCGGCGAAGTACGAACCACTGGATTATGTTGTTATGTCTTAGAGGCTGGATAAATAATGGAATTGTGGTAAATATTGTCTGTGATGCATGGGTTGTGCTGTTCACTGAGCGTGTGGCTCACCCCTCGCATATGTTTTTCCCCAGTGGTCACTGAGCCTGAGCTAGAGCCGGAGCAGCAGTTGGAGCTTTCCGAGGGATTCCTTCAGTAGCGGAGCAGCGCCACGTTCTGCGAGTGCCAGAGGTTATCAGCATCCCTTCTTGACTGTATGTATTTGATTTCCGTGCTTGGCACGTGTTTGTATATGTTCAGTTGTATTTGTGTATATTGGCTCTCACAGGACAGATGATTGAGTATCGAGTCTGTAGAATGTTTATTTACAGATTCAGTCTTTTGCTTTCGCATTTGGTGTATATATCATGTCAGCCCCTTTGTTGCATGTGTATCATTCTAGTTGTTTGTGTATGATATATTATTGACCTCCTGTGTAGATTCTGATATTATATATACACTTGCCGCGTCCCGGGGAGGGCCACCCTGGGGCGTGACACCATCCCCCCTCTCTTCTCCCTGATTTGGGCCATTTCGAAGGCCGAGAGAGATCCCGGCGTTGGAGGTCTTTGGGGAAAGGTTTCGGTGCGCGGAGAGCAACCGGACATCCCTTCCTCCCCTTGGTAAGCCCTTTTTCCTCTCTTTCCTTCCATAGATGTATGTTAGGGGGGTGGATTTGGGGTTGGGTGGTGGTCAGCGGCTGTGGGTGGCCGTCGGAGTGCTGTTGGTGGCGGTTGGAGGCGGTTGGTGGCCGTCGGAGTGGTGGTTGGCTGTCCCGGGCGGGCTGGCAGGCTGTCCCGAGTAGGCTGGCAGGTAGGCAGTGCAGCAGGCGGAGCAGATGGCAGGGCGCGCGCACTCGTGCGCGCGGATGGAGCTGGGTGCTGGGCGCGGGGCGCTGGGCGCGGGTGCTGGGCGCTGGGCGCTGGCGGGCGCAGTTGGGCGCGCAGTCGCGCGCGGGTGCGTGCGCGCGGGTGCGCGCGGGTGCTGGGCGGAGCTGGTGGTGCGCGCGGGGTGCGCGCGGAGCGGAGCTGGTGGTGCGCGCGGAGTGCGCACGGGTAGAGGCTGGCGGTGCGCGCGGGGTGTGCGCGGGGCGAGGCGCTGGGCGCGCGGGGCGTGCGGTGTGCTCGCGGGTCAGCGCGGGGCGTGCGGTGTGCTCGCGGGTCAGCGCGGGGAGTGCGGGATGCGCACGGGCTGCTGCGGCGGGGCGTAGTGGGCGCGCGGCGCACCGGGTGGCTCGGTTGCGGGTCCAGGCATGCGGGCAGGGGCCCGGCGGTGCGCCTAGGTGCGCGGGCTGAGGCGCGGCGGCACATCCGGGGGCGGTGGCCGTGCGGGTGGTTGCCGGTGGGTTCGGGAGTGAGTCGGGATGCCCGGATACGTGTGTGTACGGGCCGTATGTACGTTATCCGAGTGTTGGGTATTTTAGAGTATTTTCGATGTGTTTATGGATTTTTACTCACCAAGTTGGTACTCTGTCTTGCAGATCTTGACGGACGGTCGCGCGACGACCCGATCTCCGGTGAGTGGGACGATCCAACCCAGTAGGGAGGCGTTACATGCACTTGGGTGTGTACCGTCCTCCCCTGGGGCACCATAGTAAATATTAACCTGTTGATATGAAAAGCTATGAAAGCATGATAATCTGTAGTATGCATGCCACCCTAGATTTGTATGCTAGGGACTTATACCCTTAGCACCCTGTTATCATGTTTCCATGCTAGGAAAGCCCCGACCGATGCATGTTCCCATTTAGTTTAATTTATTTAAATAAAATGCGAGCATGTGATTATTAGCCTGTTTTAGCGAATATCATAGGGGAGGGGCCTCGCGAGGACAGCGGTGAGACCCGGGCTAGGGTACTCCATGTTCCTTGTTTGGTTGTCGGGATGTCCTATATCGGGACCTCACGCTGCCCTCCCAAGGATTCTTTCCCCGTTAATATTCCAACCTTGTTATAACTATTATGCATGTTCCCCGCATCTTGGTTATGCGCCCTGGAGGAATTCTAAAGAATTCATGTCACCAGAGTTGTTAGGATGTGTTGTCTACGGATCCGAGTGGATCGTATGCGATGGATAGGCTGTTCTGTTCCCTTCATTGGATCCGTGTAGAGACTACCCCGGCGTTGGAAAGGTTGTCCCGTGCAGGGGCTCCCATCAGTAGGCGCCTCCTGATTTGGTAGAAGGACTGTGCTGAATGTGGGAGTGGCCAAACGACCTACGGAGTGGGGAGAGACTATCGGTGGACCAAGGGTGACCAACAGCCTAGTCAGTCCCAAGAGCCTAGGTCACCTATTGTGGGTGAGGGTGAGGGTATGGTGGGCCGGCGATGTGGCGACCCACTGGATTGTAAGTCCCAATATCCTTGGTCACCCAGTGAGGGTGAGGGTGAGGGTGTAGCGGGTTGGCGGTAGCGACCCGCTGGTTTTGTGTAGTTAGTCCCAATATCCTTGGTCACCCATTGAGAGGTGAGGGTGAGGGTGTAGTGGGTTGGCAGGAGCGACCCACTGGTTTGTGGAGTTGTTGCCATTTTGTGGCTTGAGTAATGTGATTGTGGATTAATAATATCTGGTTGTGGTTAATATAAATTGTGATGCATGGGTCGTGCTGTTCACTGAGCGTGTGGCTCACCCCTCGCATAATATTTTTCTCCAGAGTCATCTGAGTTGGATCTGGAGGAGGAGCTCCCCGAGGGGCTTCATCAGTAGCGGAGTAGCGCCACGTCCCGCGAGTATCAGAGGCTATCAGCATTCCTTTTGCTTGTATGTATTATATTCCGTGCTTGGGCACGTGTTTGTGTTTTATTTGGATGTCTTTGTATATATTGGCTCTCACAGGACATATGATTATGTATCGAGTCTGTAGTATGTTTTGATTACATATTCAGTCTTTTTAGCTTCCGCATTTGGTGTATATATTATGTCAGCCCTGCTTTTATCTGTATTGTCATTTTAGCTGTTGTGTGAGTATGTTATTGAACTCTTGTTACTGATATCATATATACACCTGCCGCGTCCCGGGGTCGGCCGGCCCTGGGGCGTGACAGTGCCTACTGATGGGAGCCCTCCACAGGACAGCCTTTCTAACGCTGGGGCAGTCTCTACACGGATCCAACGAAGGGAACAGAACAGCCTATCCATACGCATATGATCCACTCGGATCCGCCGACAACACATCTCTACAACTCTAATGTCTTGAATTCTTCAGAATTCCTCCAGGGCACATAACCAAGATGCGGAGAAACATATAATATAATATTATCGGGAAAAGAACCCTTGGGAGGGCACCATGAGGTCCCGATATAGGACATCCCGACAACCAAACAAGGAACACGGAGTACCCTAGCCCGGGTCTCAATGTTGACCTCGCAAGGCCCCTTAATATTCCCTAAGGCATGATAATAGTCATAAGTTCACATTTAATTTAATAAATCAAACTAGTAGGACACATGCATAGGTCGAGGCTTCCTAGCATGAGAACAGGGTGACAGGATGCATGACTCTTACACATATCCTAAGGGTGCAAGTCCCTAACATACAAAGTCTAGGGTGGCATGCATTCTACATACTAATCATGCTTGCATGGATTACATGTTAACAAGTTAATATCAACTGCGGTGCCCCAGGGGAGGACGGTATACGCCCAAGTGCATATAGCGCCTCCCAACTGGGTTGGATTGTCCCACTCACAAATAACCGGGTCGTCGCGTGGCCGTCCGTCAAGATCTGCAAGACAGGGTAATCAACTAGGTGAGTAAAATACACAAATATACCAAAAATACACTAAAAATACACAACACTCGGGCAAACGTACATACGGCC
Organism: Acorus gramineus; assembly: GCA_030737835.1. Lineage (NCBI taxonomy): Eukaryota > Viridiplantae > Streptophyta > Magnoliopsida > Acorales > Acoraceae > Acorus > Acorus gramineus. The sequence continues at coordinate 18,545,476 of CM060856.1, read as the reverse complement.
CGTACGCACACGAGCCCGAGCACCCCGACTCACTCCCGAACCCCCGGGCAGCCGTACGCACGGCCACCCGCCCCGAGCGCACAGCCGAGCCCCGGCCCGCGCGCCCAGACGCACTGTCGAGCCCAGCCCGCACGCCCGGACACCCTGTCGAGTCCCCCCGGGTGCACCGCGCGCTCACTACGCCCCAGCGCAGTGACTCGCGCGCACACCCGCACACCCAGCGCCTCATCGCCTCGCCCCGCGCGCACCCCGCGCGCACCACCGGCTCGCCTCACCGCGCGCGCATCGCACGCCTGCGCCTCTGCGCAGCGCTCTGCGGGCACGCCCCCGCACGGCGCCCTGCACGCAGCATCCGCACGCAGTCCCTTGCGCACGCCCGCACTGCGCCTCTGCGCAGCGCCCCGCGCACGGCGCCCAGCGCGCAGCACCCGCACGCTCCTGCTCCACCCGAGCGCCTGCCCTGCCAGCCTGCTCTGCCCGTCCTGCCTGCTAGCCCGCCTGCTGTGCTGCCTGTGCTGCCTGCGCTGCCAGCCTACCCGAGCCGGCCTGCCATCCTGCCCGAGCCACCCTACCACCTCTCACCGGCCACCAATGGCCTCCAACCGCCACCAACAGCCACCAGCACTCAAAACCACCCTCCTAACATGCATCTAAGCAAGAGAAGGAAGGAAAAAGAGCTTACCCAAGGAAGGAAAGGAAGGAAGGGAAGTTCGTTTGCTCTCCGTGCACCGAAACACCTCTTCAAGGACCACCACCACCACGATCTCCTTCAGCCCTCAAGATGGCTGAAATCAGAGGAGAAAAGAGGGCGTGAGAAGGGGTCAAACAAGTGGGAACTCGAATCCGAGACCACCGGAAGATAGATCGGGACAAGATCTAACCTTTCTCTTCTTTGGGTTTTTGGTTTCAACCTCAAGAACTAGGTCAAAAGAAGGTTTTAAAGAGAGGGAGAGAGAGAAAATCAATTGGGGAAGATGATGAATAGTGGAGGAAGATATTTTAGCTTCACTTATATATAATCCCCACACTTAGATTAGGCTAAGCTAGGTTAATTAGGGTTTAAGCTAGCATTAGGGAGGCTTAAGTGTGGTTTGACCCTAGTCAACCCAACCACACTAAAATCCAAACACATTTGACCAAGTCATGGGGCCCACTTTGACAAAGTCAAGTCTCCCAATGACTTCTCGCTCGATCAAAACCCAGATACGCAACGAAACTGCAAAATTCTAAAACATTACCGAAATTCAATGAATTTTTCGTGAGTGGCTTGGAATGGCACCAGGACACATAATATGTAGTTAGATTTTCAATCGGAGTCCTCAAACACAGGACGATAGCTAACAGTCCAAAATTTTAGCGGTTCCGATCGAAAAATGAAAAAACCCGAAAAACTGCCAGAATGTCCCAATGGTGACCAGAAGGTTAAAAGTGACACATATATAACAGACTTAGGGTTTAGATTTTTTTTTTAAGGGTTTCTAAGTTGTGTTTTGTGTTTTTTTTATGGGTTCTTAATGTTTTGTTTTTGAAGGGTTTTTTATTATGTGGGTTGATTAGTTATTTTGTTTAGGGTTAATGAATTTTTTTTCTTTTGAAGGGGTGAAATTTATATGATGTTGGGTTAATGGGTTTGGGTTTGAGCATCCTATTAATTTAGATAGGAAACATGGGAAATGCCCAATATGAGTTTTTTTTTTTAATAGGTCTAATTGTTTCAAAAACTCTAGTGTTTGCAAGACTTGAAAATTTTCTTACTTATCTAAAAAGAATGTTTCATAACCGAATGAGTGTGCCAACTCCATTTTGTTGTGATTGTTGACCAATGATGGTGCATTGTGCTTACTTTCTGTGTATATGGCCTAAATGACCAACAATTTTTAAAAATAGTGTATTGGTAATTATGAAGACACTTGATTTTATATATTTCCTGTATGAAGATACTTTCTATAGTGAAACTCCATAGATGAAAACTTGAAACTGTCATCCCGTGATACAGATTGAATCTTATCTTAAAACTTTAAAGAGACTGCATCTACTTCCTAATAATAACGCATACTTCATATGATGATTATACCCAATATTTATTTATGGCACCCTCCTTGCTCCTTGATCACTTAATACACCTATTGTTGTGCTAATTTTAAAATTTTACCATGTATCCTTTCATCATTTTAATAGAACCATCAACTTTTTTCTCTAAAAAAATTTAAAAACACACAATGGTTAATACAATTGAAATGGTTACTTTATGCCATGATTTATACAATGGAATCGGTTGCTCTATGCAATGGTTTATGCAATGTATATTCATCGTAAAACTCATTGCTTTATGCATTTGAAATGGAACAATAAGAGATGGAGTTTGTTTGTTGAATGAAAATAGAAACTCAGTAGAACTTGATGTTCTTTACTGCTTGTCTCAAGTGAAAGACATCTAAGTTTCACCAATTTAAACCAACTTTAAGCACAAATGTCCATTAAAGCATGTTCAATGAGTTTATAGTCTAGTTGAGGGTTTTCTTCTCATGCTGTTGTGCTTCATTGTTTGGTATGATTCACATTTGGATAAATGGGTGAAAATGCCAAAGATGATGAAGCCCTAAATATGAGCATGTCCATGTTGTCTTGCACTCCTCTGTGTCCCACTGAATAGTTTCCTTTCCAATATAAGTTTTATGTGTGTGATAATATTTGGCTCCTTTGTTTTCTGAGCTTTATGTATGTGTTAATGTTTTTTTTTTTTTTTTAGCCAAGTGGTTCTTTATTAATATTGCACATAAATATGTAACAAGACTCTCATGTTCCCTCATTTTTTTGATGATTCAGAACCCAAGACTTGAAGATTATATGATTTGAAAACTTATTAAGCTCCATCTATAATATATATGAATAGTTAGGTTTCAGTGCAACTGAAGAATAATAATATGTTGGATCATCTATAAATTTTCAAAAATGTTTCTATGCGGTCACGTTCTTTCATCTTTATGGCTTCTTGGTTCTTGATGAATAAAATACATGAAGATCTTAGAATTCAACATGCAGTTTGCTAATATAAAAAGAAAACAAACAATTATTATTGTAATGGAAGGTAAAGTAAACCACGAAGAAAGGAAAAAGAATTAATGTGAAATGCGTCAGCTCTGCTAAAATGACATGGAAATTGGAAATCCATTTTCTCTCTTCCAATTGCATTTGAATTTTCATGTGCATGTTTGTTTATAGAGTAAAATTGTATTTTTGAATCACACATGTAAGGACATTTTTCTTTTAAATGTATGTAGATCATATATAGTTTTTGTAAATGTATGATCCTATACCACCTACTGATGCGGTTCCGATTCAAAATTTCATTTTTTACATCCAATTCTCAATAGGTTCAAATAACTAAAATAATATATCTCAAGTGGATGATCGCTTCAATGAATAAGCAAATAAATAAATAAATAAAAACACTGAACTCAATATTATATGTTTAACCAATTATCATACTCAATAAAACTTTTGGCTTAAGGTATGACAGGAAATTAATCCTGAGAGGGCAGAGAGAGTGTTTGGAGAGGTGACGATGTTGGCAGAGAGAGTGTTTGGAGAGGTGACGATGTTTTAAGCCAAAAGTTTTATTGAACATGAATAATTGGATTAGTTAAGCCAATTCAAAACATGGTAACACCTAAGAAAGCGTTGGTGTATAATTATCTAGCTTAGCTAAGTTGATTTCAATGTTAAAAAATATAACATCTTATTCTTGGTTTTACTCTAAATCTAACTCTTCTAACCAAACAACATCAACCTATTAAGTCCTTATAATGCCTATTATAACTTGAACCAACCAAATGAAGAATGTATAGAATAATTGTTTTTCAGATTACCATATTATTTCCTTATGTTCATTCCCCCAACCACATATGAATCTTTCAATTATGCTTTCTTTTGTTCTGCGATGATGATATTGTTTATTATACCTATCTCATTATGAGGCTTTCATAATTTGAAGGTTGGGGAAAAGAATCACATAACAATGCTTGAGCTTCACAAGTTTCAATTTTGTTTTTGAATTTTTGGTTTTCTTTGTTGAAAATAAGATTTGGGTTCCCAATGATGTTTTTAATGTATCATGCTAATTCTGAGATTCGTCGAATGATTGAATATGTTTTTAAGATTTCTGATGGAGCCCTTTTTTATTTTATATTATTATTTATTTTTTTGAGTTATGATTCTTGATACAAAGTGATGGTGTGAGAATAAATGTTTGTGATAATCGGTTTTGAGGTTATTAGTTAGTTAACAAATTTTGGAATACTTTATGCTTGTGACATATATCTCTAAAAATTTCTTTGTAATACCATCGAAGGTTGATGATCTATTCAAATACAGTGGCAGTCTCGAACCAACAAAAAAATGTCACTTTGATTGAATATGGTATTTGAATGAATGGTGTGCTTCTTATGTTAATCACCAAGAGTCATCTACGAATGTTAAATCGAAGGAAAATGTTGACTCATTCTTTTTTACTGTCTAAAATGTTGATCACATATATTTTTATTTATTTTTAAATAGTAAGCATCTTGTAACGAGGTATATAAAAGTTTTTTAATCTTTGGCTTTTGGCACTGGTTTAACATTCACACACAAGTTTCTTGTAGCATTGATTCAGTAAATAATAGGTTGGGAAGGCTGAATTTGGTGTGCATTCAAGTCTTGGCTTTGGCAATTGTTATTGTCTAGTAGTGTATTGTTAATTATGAAGGCACTTGGTCCTATAGATTTCATGTATGCAGTTACTTTCTATAGTGACACTCCATATATGAAAACTTGAAATTGTCCTCCACCATGATGTAGATTGAATCTTTATCTTAAAAATCCAAAGAGACTACATCTACTTCTTAATAATAAAACATTTTGTCCATGTTGTCTTAAATATGAGAATGTTCATGTTGTCTTGCACTCCTCTATGTTTCCTTGAATAGTTTCCTTTCCAATATGAGTTTCATGTGTGTGTGAATTTTTTTTTTCTTTCTCTTATTATTTTTATGTTGTTTTTTTAGATATGGCTCGACGTAAGAGGCCTGCAACTTTATCAAAGGAAAAACAAGCACAAATGTCACGCCCCAGGGCGGCCGTCCCCGGGACGCGGCAAGTGTATACATGATATCAGCAGTCTATACAGGAGATCAATAAATCACTCTAAACAACAATTATAATGACAACATAGATGAAAGCAAGGCTGACATGATATATACACAGATAGCGGAAGCTAAAAGACTGAGTCCATAATCCAAAAACATACTACAGACTCGATACAAAATCAAATGTCATGTGAGAGCCAATATACACACATAAATCCAAATACAATCCAAACTGGGTGCCCAAGCACAAAAATATATACATACAATCAAGAAGGATGCTAATGGCCTCTAAAACTTGCGGGACGTGGCGCTACTCCGCTACTGGTGCAGTCTCTCGGGGAGCTCCTCCTTCAAGTCCGCCTCCGTAATCCCTGGAGAAAAATGTTATGCGAGGGGTGAGCCACACGCTCAGTGAAAAGCACAACCCATGCATCACAATTTATATTAACCACAATAATCAAATCAAAAGCCTCAAAGTGGCATGAACAACACAAATCCAGTGGGTCGCTACATCGCCGAACCACCACACCCTCACCCTCACCCCTCAATAGGTGACATAGGATATTGGGACTTACAAGGCTGATAATCATCCATACACAAATCCAGTGGGTCGCCACATCGCCGACCCACCACACCCTCACCCTCACCCCTCAATATGGTGACATAGGATATTGGGACTGACTAAGCTGTTGGTCACCCTTGGTCCACCGATAGTCTCTCCTCCACTCCGTAGGCCGCTTGGCCACTCCCACATTCAGCACAGTCCATCCCAAATCAGGAGGTGCCTACTGATGGGAGCCCTCCACGGGACAGCCTTTCTAACGCTGGGGCAGTCTCTACACGGATCCAACGAAGGGAACAGAACAGCCTATCCATACGCATATGATCCACTCGGATCCGCCGACAACACATCTCAACAACTCTAATGTCTTGAATTCTTCAGAATTCCTCCAGGGCGCATAACCAAGATGCGGGGAAACATATATTACAATAATATTGGGAAAAGAACCCTTGGGAGGGCACCATGAGGTCCTGATATAGGACATCCCGACAACCAAACAAGGAACACGGAGTACCCTAGCCCGGGTCTCAATGTTGACCTCGCAAGGCCCCTTAATATTCCCTAAGGCATGATAATAGTCATAAGTTCACATTTAATTTAATAAATCAAACTAGTAGGACACATGCATAGGTCGAGGCTTCCTAGCATGAGAACAGGGTGACAGGATGCATGGCTCTTACTCATATCCTGAGGGTGCAAGTCCCTAACATATAGGGTCTAGGGTGGCATGCATTCTACACACTAATCATGCTTGCATGGATTACATTTTAATAAGTTAATATCAACTGTGGTGCCCCAGGGGAGGACGGTATACGCCCAAGTGCATATAGCGCCTCCCAACTGGGTTGGGTTGTCCCACTCACCAATAACCGGGTCGTCGCGTGACCGTCCGTCAAGATCTGCAAGACAGGGTAATCAACTCGGTGAGTAAAATACACAAATACACAAAAAATACACTAAAAATACACAACACTCGGGCAAACGTACATACGGCCCGTACGCATGCGAGTCCGAGCACCCCAACTCAATCCCGAACCCCCGGGCAGCCGTACGCACGGCCACCCGTGTCACGCCCCAGGGCGGCCGTCCCCGGGACGCGGCAGGTGTATATATCATATCAGAGGCCTACACATGAGGTCAAACACATATACTCTAAACCACAGATAAAAATGACAACACAGATATCAAACAAGGCTGACATAATATATACACAAAATAGCGGAAGCTAAAACTGAGTCTGTAACCCAAAACATGTTACAGACTCAATACACAATCATACGTCCTGTGAGAGCCAATATACATGGACTCTAAACCACAAATAAAATGACAACACATATCAAATAGGGCTGACATAATATATATACAATATAGCGGAAGCAAAAGACTGAATCTGTGAATAAACATTCTACAGACTCGATACACAATCATACGTCCTGTGAGAGCCAATATACACAAATATACAACTGAACATATACCAGACACGTGCCAAGCACGGAAATAAAATACATACAGCCAAGGAAAGGGATGCTGATAGCCTCTGGTACTCGCGGACGTAGCGCTGCTCCGCTACTGAAGAAATCCCTCGGAAAGCTCCAACTGCTGCTCCGGCTCCAGCTCAGGCTCAGTGGCAACTGGGGAAAAACATATGCGAGGGGTGAGCCACACGCTCAGTGAATGGCACAACCCATGCATCACAGACAATATTGACCACAACATATTAATCCATTCTAATCCACAATTTTCCATAATCCAGAACATACCCTCACCCTTACCCCTCAACAAGGGACTCAGGATATTGGGACTTACAATCATTCTCAAACAAAACCAGCAGGTCGCTCATCGCCAACCCACTTCACCCTCACCCTCACCTTTCCAAAGGTGACATAGGATTTTGGGACTGATAATCATCCATTCACATATCCAGTAGGTCGCTCATCGCCAACCCACTACACCCTCACCCTCACCCTACCACGGGTGACATAGGATTTTGGGACTGACTAGGCTGTTGGTCACCCTTGGTCCACCGATAGTCTCTCCCTCCACTCCGTAGGCCGCCTGGTCTCCTCCCATATTCAGCACAGTCCGTCACCAAATCGGGAGGTGCCTACTAATGGGAGCCCTCTGTCAGGAAGGCCCTGTCTAACGCTGGGGGTAGCCTCCACCGGATCCAACGCAGGGAACAGAACAGCCTATCCATACGCATATGATCCACTCGGATCCGCCGACTACACGCCTCAACAACTCTAATGTCATGAACTCTTCAGAGTTCCTCCAGGGCGCATAACCAAGATGCGGGGAACATGTACAATCAAAAGCAGTGTTGGAATATCACTGGGGGAAAGAAACTCGGGAGGGCGGCGTGAGTTCCCGATACAGGGTACCCCGACAACCAAACAAGGAACACGGAGTACCCTAACACGGGTCTCACCGCTGTCCTCGCAAGGTCCCTCCCCTATAATATTCACTACTCATGCTAATAATCATACCAAACATACAACTCTAACGTTCTAATATCATTGGGGGAAAGAAACTCGGGAGGGCAGCGTGAGTTCCCATTATAGGACACCCCGACAACCAAACAAGGAACACGGTGTACCCTAACCCGGGTCTCACCGCTGTCCTCGCAAGGCCCCTCCCCTATAATATTCACTATAACATGCATTGTAAACATATACTAGCATTTAATCAAATAAATAAACTAGTAGGGCACATGCATCGGCCGGGCTTCCTAACATGGAACCAGGGAACATGCTGCATGGCTCATATACATATCCTAAGGGTGCAAGTCCCTAACATGCAAAGTCTAGGGTAACATGCATTCTACAATTTAATCATACAAGCATGGATTACATATTTTTTTGCAGGTTAATATACATCTACGGTGCCCCAGGAGAGGTCGGTATACGCCCAAGTGCGTATAACACCTCTCTACTGGGTTGGATTGTCCCACTCACCGGAACTCGGGTCGACGCGCGACCGTCCGTCGAGATCTGCAAGACAGGGTATTACTTGGTAAGTATAAATCCACGATTATCATTAAATACACAAATAAATACCCCAAAACCCACAACAAACACCTAACACTCGGGCAAACGTGCACACGACCCGCACGCACGCTAGCCCGAGCACTCCGGCAACTACCCGCACGGCCGGCAACCACCCGCACGGCCACCCGACCGCCCGGGTGCACCGCCGCGCCTCCGCCCGCGCACCCCGCGCACCGCCGGGCTTCCGCCCGCCTCCTGGACACGCCGCCGCACCACCCGGGGCACCGCGCCTCGCCTCGCGCGCACTCCGCGCGCACCTCCGCCACCTTGCCCCACCTCGCGCGCACCCCGCACGCCCCCCCGCGCACCCCGCCGCACCTCGCGCGCACCTCGCACGCACCTCCGGCACCTCGCCGCACCTCACGCGCACCTCGCACGCACCTCCGGCACCTCGCCGCACCTCGCGCGCACCTCGCACGCACCTCCGCCACCTCGCCGCACCTCGCGCGCACCTCGCACGCACCTCCGGGCGCACCCGCGCGACCTGCTCCACGCGCACCACGCGCGCACGCCCAGCCGGCCCCCTGCGCTCGCTGCCAGCACTGCCAGCCCCTCGCGCCGGACCCGCGCGACCAGCTCCTCGCGCCAGCCCGTCCCGCGCGCCCAGCACGACCAGCACCCCGCACCAGACCCGCGCACACCCGCTTGCACGCCTCGCGCACGCGCGCCCGCGCATGCCCGCGCGCACCCCGCCTGCGCGCTGCTGCTGCTCTGCCTGCTGCCCGAGAACCCCTCCCTGCAGCCCGAGACCATCTCCCACCATCCCGAGCACCTCCAACCACCCCTCCCACGGCCGCCGACCACTTCCGACCACCTCCAACCACCCCCGACAGCTTCCCACAGCCGCCGGCCTCCTCCCATACACAGATCCACACTCCTAGCATACATCTATGCAAGAAAAGTGAAGAAAAGGACCTTACCGAGGGGAGGAAGCGAAGACCGAACGCTCACCGCGCGCCGAAACCTTTCCCAAAGGCTCTCTTTCGCCCCGATCTACCACGGCCCTCAATTTGGCTCGAAACAGAGGAGAGAGAGAGGAGGTCGGGGAGGCTAGGATCGTCGGAACTCGGATTTGAAGACACCGGAGCATAGATCGGGACCCGATCTACACTTCCCGTGCTTTGGGTTTTCGATTTTGAGGGGTCTAGGGGGCTTGAAAGGAAGAAAAACGGAGAGGGGAGAGAGAGATCTCGACGAGGAAGACAATGAATAGTGCAAAGATATTTTTAGATTCCATTTATGTAATGTGCGACTTAAAAACCCGGATACGCCCCGGAACTGCGGAATTTTTGCAAACGATGCCAGAATTCGATGAAATTTTCGTGAGAGGTCTAAAATGGCACCAGGACACCAAATATGCAGTTAGATTTCCAATCGGAGTCCTCTAGCTCAGGACGATAGCTAACAGTCCAAAAATAAGCGGTTCCGATCGAAAACCGATAAAAACCGAAAAACTGCCAGAACGCTCTAACGGTTACCAGCAGGTTAAAAGTGACACATATATAACATTCTCCCCCCCTTAGGAAATTTTGTCCTCAAAATATGCAAAAACATCTAGGAGGGGAAAAGATGCGTCACACCTGGCATCCTTGAGCTCCTAAGTGTCCTTAACACCGGAACGGTGCTGCCATCGCACCTCGACCAACTAGACGGTCTTGGTGCAGAGCCTCCTCACGCGGCGGTCCATGATCTCAATCGACTGCTCCACGAATGACTGTCCGGCTCAGAGACAAGCGGCTCGAACGGAATGACGTGAGCAGGATCACGGACACCTTTACCCAACTGCGAACCCACCACTCCAAGACGGAGAGGTAAGAATTGGCGCTAAGGTGAGCCTCCGAGTAAACTCCAGGAAGCTCTCCTCGCAAGAAGGGGACCACTCGAACCGGATATCCCTCCGAGTAAGGCGGGTAAAAGGAACAGCTATCTTCGAGAATCCTCGTCAAACTTCCTGCAATAACTCGCCAAACTCCGGAAGCTCCGAATCCATGCGGGGCTCGACGGTCTACGCCAATTCGACATAGCAAGCGTCTTACCCGGGTCCACAGATATGCCTTCACCAGAACTCACCCAGCCCAGAAGGCCTTAACCTCTACCCACAACTCACACTTGATCTTTCACCTATCTGATGTTTCCATGGCATCCCTTACCTGGGAAAAGAAACCTCGGGAGGGCACCATGGAATCCCGATATAGGATACCCCGACAACCAAACAAGGAACACGAAGTACCCTAGCCCGGGTTTCAACGCCGACCTCACAAGGCCCCTTAATCCAGAAAGGAACACTGGAAGAAGACATCATTTAAATAACACGACTAACTCCTCCGGATCACCTACATCTAGATGATCACCCAACGATGTCATTCAACATCCTTTGCAAGACCAGACCCAACATCATTGGGAACGGTCCAACAGAAATTTGGGTTACGAGCGACCCGCCTTCGCCTCATCCACACCCTCACTCCCGAAAGGAGACATTTTGGGACTTTGGGAGAGACTTAGACTGCTCTCTACCCCTGGTCCACCGGTAGCCTCTCCCCGCTCCGTAGCTCGCCTGGTCCTCTGACCGGGAGCCTGTCTAACGCCGGGGCTGTACTACGCGGATCCGACGAAGGGGAGAGCGATTCCACGCTCGCGACACCATTCAATAATCTCTTACCGGGTAGCCCCTACCTAGCATACTCCCAAATTCAGTACCCCTCCGACTGCATCGGCGGTACCTACTGATGGGAACTCACTGCCAGGACAACTAAAGCCCGGCTTCCTTAACCCAAACAACCGCTCTTGACACTCACTCATCCAGATACCCCACACACTTGCATAATAACCACCAATCACACACCCACACATCCTTATACTAGAGAGCTGGGAACACAGGATAATACCTCGAACCATGACACCCGAAGGCTGCGCCTCCTCGGCCGTAAGCGCTGCAACTCTGCCTTGAACCAACCGCGGCTGAGGAGCAGGGGCACGCCTCGCCGGCTGCACTGGCTGCTGCTGGCGCTGAGGCTGCTGCTGCTGCTGGCGCGGAAGCTGCTGCTGCAAGAACGGCGGCTGCTGAGGTGGCACTCGGGGTCGGCCAGCATCGGGGCAATTGTATCTGATATGCCCGATGCGCTGGCAATGAAAACAGCGCCGCTTCTCCGGCTGCCAGGACTGGATGGGCACTGCTGCAATGGGTGCCGGATCCCATACTGGCACCGCATCTGCTGGAGGAGAGGCAGCCGCTGACTGCTCGAAGCGGGGCCTCTTCCTCTTGCGCTGCCCCTGGTCCCGACTCCCGGAAGGACCCTGATCTGAAGAAGGGGTCGGAGCCCGCACTTGAATCCCGAGGTCTCTCTCACAACTTGTAACGCCCCCCCGGATCCACGGCCCCGTTTTGAAGCGTGAAATCCGGGTGCGTTAACTAAATTCCTCGAATCTCAGAGTTCTATATATATATATATATATATATATATATTTTCATCCAGAGAACATACGAATACATCACCATAATTATACATATATTGTCAAGGCTAAAATCCAACACCTTTTTCAACATATATCAGGAACAACTAAATTTATATGTCCACACTATCATACATATGGGTCCTCTACATGCTAAAGAAATGATCGACACCTTTTACACAAGTCTAGTGCTCCGAAAATAAAATACGAGCTTCAACCTCCAACGCCTTAACGAGATCGACAACCACAAACAGCTAATCTGAAAGGTTGGGAAAAGAGAGGGGTGAGCTACAACACGCTCAGTGAATGGACCATCATCATCCCGTTAGTACATTTTATTCAAAATATCAATATCGTAATATGTCTACACAGACATGTAATATATCAAGAAAATAAATATACAACAAGGCCACCAAGACATGCAATAATATATATACACACGCACACAAATCCTATCCAACATGATGCATGCAACACCACGAACACGCATGTCCGTCTTCGCAGCACCTAGCTCGCGGGGCCTTTAACAGGCATGGCCACGTAGACATAGCCACAAAGACTTGGGTCCTACATTTTTGGACTTGGCCACGTAGACGTACGCCCACCTAGACGTTGGCCACCAAGACTGAGCCACCTAGACGGAATGGATGCATTGATAACCTATCATATCTTCAAAATTCACAAAAGAATAGAGCATGCAAAAAATCTCAACACACCAATCAATTCATGATAAATATCTCAATAAAAGGCATGCTCATATTTTTATTTCGAAACTAGCAGTTATATTCCACAAAATAGATGGTCCTAGCATGAATACATAATATATTCTTTTGAAACTACATATGAAACTCAAGTCCACTCACCTCTAGTCCTTGCAATACAAACCGATGCACGTGCATGAACGCTACACACTCGCACGTGGATAACCTAGCATAACAATTATGCAATCAATAAATAAGAAAATCATTCAATCATGACAAACAACTGACAAACAACTTACAACAATACTCCGCCCAATAATCCCAAGAGCCCATACCAAATAGACCTACAATCCGCAACTCACCTTAAAGGCCTAACAAAAATCCTAATTCCAAATAAATATTAAAGTATTCATATCTCACAATGATCCGATAATCAATATCCATTTATTTCATAAGGCCCACATAATCGATCAATCCTCGAATAAATATTTAGACAAATCCGATGAGGCTCAATTACAACTCCAATGATTCAAATAACTCAATCCAATCAATTTACATCCAAATAACAATAATATTCAATTAATATTCATTGATCCCACTAAACCAAATTAATTGATTTAAGATCCAATTTGAGTCACCAAGATCAATAAAATCATCAAAACCCACAAATCAAATTATACTCATTAAACATCCATTTGGGATCCCTTTAATCTCTAAAATTCATCAAACTTGGTCATAAAGCAAAATATTTAAATTCTAGGAAACTGCTCAGAAATCTTTGAAAAATCATAACTTTCTACCTGTAACTCCAAATTGGACAATTCATGATTCGTTGGAAAGATCTTTTCAAAATCTATTTCTGTTTGTGAAATCCAATTTTCCCAGAAACGACTCTATCATAGTCAAAAACACGATTTAATGATCAGGTATACAATCAACCCGAAAATAACCCTTAAATCCCAAAACCAATAAATCTAGTTTGATCTTAAGAAATCCTTTGAGATCTATTGAAATCTAATAAAAACATCATCTATTTAAAATCAATCAAACCCTAACCCTAATCCATCAACCTTCTTCCCCAAATAATCGATTGACACAATCATCTCCTAACCAAACTAAATTGAAACACTAAACAATAAAAATCAATAGAGAAAGATTTATCACCTTGTAGTGCTTGACGGGTAGAGCTAGGTCATCCACACCCTTCATGCCTCATGAGAATTCTGATGCAAACCCTAACCCAAAACTTGTTATATAAAAGGGGTTTTTACCAAATTACAAAACGACCCCTCAAGTATTACGGGTTTACAACTAGGTCCTTATCCGATTTACAGACAGATCCCTATCTGATTTACAAACAGATCCCTGAATCCTATTAAAAGATATTCTGGATTCGTAACTAGATCCCTGGGCCCAATAACTTAACACAAAATCCTAAAAACCTAATTTTTCGAACTCCGAATCTCACCAAATTTCAACCAAAATATCTTGAGACTATAAAGATCTCCAAAAAAATATAAAATAAATATTTTCACATCAATTTATAATTTTTATAATTATAAATCAAATTGGACCCATTTAGGCCTACCGTCAAAGAAAAAAAATGAAATAATTAAATTTCAATTAAAATTTTCATTATATATTTAAAATAAATATATAAGGCTTAAAAATACAGAGACGTTACACAACTGCGCCAGGGTGTCCAGAGAATCGGTGAGTCGGATGGGGAGGAAATGAGTAGACTTCGTCAGCCGGTCGACGATCACCCAGATGGCATCGCGACCCGAACGTGACCTCGGCAAACCCGAGACGAAGTCCATGGTGATCTGCTCCCACTTCCACTGAGGGATCTCAATGGATTGCAGCTTCCCCGCAGGACGCTGATGCTCCGACTTCACCTGCTGGCATACTAGACATCGGGCAACGAAACGGGCAATATCCGTCTTCATCCCGCGCCACCAGTAGCCACGACGAAGGCCCCTGTACATCTTCGTGCCACCAGGATGCACTGTGTACCTCAAACGATGGGCCTCGTCCAGAATCTTCCGCTTCAGCTCTGCGTCGTCGGGAATGCATACTCGGCCTCTGAACCGCAGGATCCCGTCCGCGCGAATCTGGTAGTCCGGACGCTCGCCCCGGGTGACACCTTCAGAGAGGACTATAAAATGCGGATCTTGTGCCTGAGCCATGCGGATATCGTCGAGAAGGACTGGCTGCACCACCAGCCTGGCCAAAAAGCCACCCGCAGGAGTCTCTCGAACACTGATCCAGCAAGCGGCCTCCTCCAGAAGCCTCCAACGACGGACAGCCATATGGGCGGCCATGCCCAAGGGCTGCCTACTGAGAGCATCTACCACGACATTCACCTTACCCGGGTGGTAAGCGATGTCACAATCATAGTCCGCCAGGAAATCGACCCAACGTCTCTAACGCATGTTGAGCTCCGGCTGGGACTGCAAATATGTCATGCTCTTATGATCGGTAAAGAGCTCAAACTCCTCTCCATAGAGGTAATGCCTCCACATCTTCAGCGCAAAGATGATCGCTGCCAACTCAAGGTCGTGGGTGGGGTAATTCTGCTCATGGGGCTTCAACTGACGTGACGCGTAAGCCACAACCTTACCGTGCTGCATCAGGACGCAACCCACACCCAACTGCGATGCATCTATGTAAACTGCGAACCCACCACTCCCAGACGGAAGGGTAAGAACTGGCGCTGAGGTGAGCCTTCGCTTCAACTCCTGGAAGCTCTCCTCGCAAGACGGGGACCACTCGAACCGGACATCCTTCTGAGTGAGGCGGGTAAGAGGAACGGCTATCTTCGAGAAACCCTCGACAAACCTCCTGTAATAACCCGCCAAGCCCAAGAAGCTCCGAATCTCTGTGGGGTTCGACGATCGACGCGAATTCGACACGGCGAGCGTCTTCTCCGGGTCCACAGATATGCCCTCGCCGGAAATCACATGGCCCAGAAAGGCCATACGCTCCAACCAGAACTCGCACTTGCTGAACTTGGCAAACAACTGATGTCTGGCCAAGGTCTCGAAGACAGTGCGGAGATGGTGAGCGTGCTCCTCAAGACTCCTCGAGTACACCAATATGTCATCGATGAATACTACCACAAAGGAGTCGAGGAAGGGCCGAAACACCCGGTTCATCAGATCCATGAAGGCCGCCGGCACATTCGTCAACCCGAATGGCAGTACTCTGAACTCGTAGTGCCCATACCGGGTACGAAAGGCCGTCTTCAGAATGTCTGACTCCCGGATCTTCAGCTGGTAGTAGCCCGAGCGGAGATCGATCTTGGAAAAGACACGCGCTCCCTGGAGCTGGTCAAACAGATCGTTGATCCGCGGCAATGGGTACTTGTTCTTTACTGTCCGCTTGTTCAGCTGCCTGTAATCGATACAAAGCCACAGCGAACCGACGAACAGGACAGGGGCTCCCCACGGAGAAACACTCGGACGTGCGAAACCCTTCTCCAGCAACTCCTCCAACTGCTCCTTGAGCACCCTCAACTCTGCAGGGGCCATCCGGTACGGAGCTCTTGAAATCGGCTCGGTCCCCAGAATCAGATTGATCTCAAACTCGATCGCGCGATCCGGCGGTAATCCCGGAAGATCATCGGGGAAAACCTTGGGATACTCTACCACGATCGCAGTCTGACTGATATCTGCCCGCAGCGGTGCATCCTCCTGAGCAATATACGCTAGAAAGCCCTCGCATCCTCCCTGAAGGAGTCTCCACGCCTGCATGGACGACACGAACCCCAAAGGGGCTACGTCACGATCGCCCACGAACTGGAAGGACCTTCGACCCAGAAGGTGGAAAGACACCGACTTGGCAAAACAGTCGATGCTGGCGTGACTAGCTGCAAGCCAATCCATTCCCAGGATGGCATCAAAGTCCGTCATCGCAAGCTCCACCAACTCCACTGGAAACTCATGCTCCGCAACCTCTACCGTACACCCTCGATACACAGAACGGAGGAGAATACGGTCTCCTACGGGCAATGATATCTCCAAGATAGCATCTAAAGGAGCGGACGCCACGCCCGTCCGTCTCGCAAAAGCGGGAGACACGAACGAGTGTGTGGCTCCGGAATCAAACAACACATATGCAGGGAGCTGGGAGATCTGAACAATACCTCGGACCACGCTGCCTGATGCCTGAGCCTCCTTTGCCGAAAGCGCTGCCACTCGGCCCTGAACAAACTGCGGCTGAGGAGTAGGGGCACGCCTCACCGGCTGCGCTGGCTGCCTCCTCTGGTCAGCTCGGCCACCCTGTGGCTGCTGCTACTGACGCTGAGGCTGCTGCTGCGGCTGGCGCTGAGGCTGCTGCTGCTGTTGCTGAGGCTGCTGCTGGAACTGCTGCTGCTGTAACTGCTGCTGCTGCTGCAGAGGCAGCACGCGGGGTCGGCCAGCATCGGGGCAATTATACAAGATATGCCCGATGCGCTGACAGTGGTAACAGCGCCGCGTCTCTGGTCGCCTGGACTGGACTGGCACTGCCGCGATGGGTGCTGGACCTCGCGCTGGCACCACATCTGCTGGAGGAGAGGCAGCCGCTAACTGATCAAAGCGGGGCCTCTTCTTCTTGCGCTGTCCCTGGTCCTGGCTCCTGGGAGGTCTCTGGTCTGCCGAAGGGGTCGCAACCCTCACGAGGATCCCGAGGTCTCGCTCGACTGTCTTCGCCCGAGACACCAAGTCAGAGTACCTCGTGAATGCCTGGGAGGTGACATGCACCCGAATGGCGCTGCTGAGACCAAGCTCAAAACGACGGCACCTCGTCTCCTCGTCCATCACCAAAGCTGGGGCGAATCTGGACAGCCTCGTGAAGCGTGTGGAGTAGTCAGCGACAGACATAGAGCCCTGCGTCAGCTGCTCAAACTCCTGCATCACTATCTGGCGCGTCGAGAACGGGAAGTACTCCTCCAAGAAATACCTCCGGAATCCCGCCCATGTAAGCTGCTCCACTCCCTCCGGGATGTCCACTGATCTAGTAGCCCACCAGTCGGCGGCGCTACCCTTTAGCATAAAAGTGGCCAGGGAGACTCGCTGGCGGTCGGTGCAAAGCATGGTCGAGAAGATCGTATCCACCTCCATCAACCATCGCTCTGGAGCAAGAGGATCCGCCGTCTGGCCCTGGAACTCGGGAGGGTGGAGCTTCAGAAAGGCTGCGAGGCCACTCTGCTGCACCCGCGCTGCAGCCTCTAGCCCCACCTCCCTCTCCTGAGGATCCTGAACTCTGACCGCCGGAACCACCACGGGGACTGGGGGTACATCGGGTACCACAGGTGGATCTGCCACCAAGGGGACCTGCGGAACTGCCTCGCGGGCCGCCCGCAGCTCCTGAATCTCCCGTGCCTGATCCGACAACACTATGGTCTGGGCCTCCAGTGCCCTGGTCTGCGTCTCCACCAAATCTGCTATCCGCGGGCAGGAGGCTCCTGCGCCGATCCTGGCCTCACGGCTGAGGACTCTCCAATAGCATCCTCGCCTCTGGTAGGTCCGAAAACCTCCAAAGGTCGAGAGGGACCACGTCCGCGCCGTCCTCTGCGAGGAGGCATATCAGCAACCTAAGAAAACCAGACACTAGGATCAGAATACTCATATAGAAATCCTAGGACTCATCTCTATGAAAAAGAAGACAATTGGCTCTGACAGGACCAGGCTCTGATACCAACTTTTGTCACGCCCCAGGGCGGCCGTCCCCGGGACGCGGCAAGTGTATACATGATATCAGCAGTCTATACAGGAGATCAATAAATCACTCTAAACAACAACTAAAATGACAACACAGATGAAAGCAAGGCTGACATGACATATACACAGATAGCGGAAGCTAAAAGACTGAGTCTGTAATCCAAAAACATACTACAGACTCGATACATAATCAAATGTCCTGTGAGAGCCAATATACACACATACATCCAAATACAATCCAAACTGGGTGCCCAAGCACGGAAATATATACATACAATAAAAAAGGATGCTGCTGGCCTCTAAAACTCGCGGGACGTGGCGCTACTCCGCTACTCGTGCAGTCTCTCGGGGAGCTCCTCCTTCAAGTCTGCCTCCGTAATCCCTGGAGAAAAATATTATGCGAGGGGTGAGCTACACGCTCAGTGAATAGCACAACTCATGCATCACAATTTATAATAACCACAATAATCAAATCAAAAGCCTCAAAGTGGCATGAACAACACAAATCCAGTGGGTCGCTACATCGCCGAACCACCACACCCTCACCCTCACCCCTCAATAGGTGACATAGGATATTGGGACTTACAAGGCTGATAATCATCCTTACACAATCCAGTGGGTCGCCGCATCGTCGATCCACCACACCCTCACCCTCACCCTCACCCCTCAATATGGTGACATAGGATATTGGGACTGACTAGGCTGTTGGTCACCCTTGGTCCACCGATAGTCTCTCCCCACTCCGTAGGTCGCTTGGCCACTCCCACATTCAGCACAGTCCGTCCCAAATCAGGAGGTGCCTACAGATGGGAGCCCTCCACGGGACAGCCTTTCTAACGCTGGGGCAGTCTCTACACGGACCCAACGAAGGGAACAGAACAGCCTATCCATACGCATATGATCCACTCGGATCCGCCGACAACACATCTCAACAACTCTAATGTCTTGAATTCTTCAGAATTCCACCAGGGCGCATAACCAAGATGCGGGGAAACATATATTACAATAATATTGGGAAAAGAACCCTTGGGAGGGCACCATGAGGTCCCGATATAGGACATCCCGACAACCAAACAAGGAACACGGAGTACCCTAGCCCGGGTCTCAATGTTGACCTCGCAAGGCCCCTTAATATTCCCTAAGGCATGATAATAGTCATAAGTTCACATTTAATTTAATAAATCAAACTAGTAGGATACATGCGTAGGTCGAGACATCCTAGCATGAAAACATGGTGATAGGATGCATGGCTCTTACACACATCCTAAGGGTGCAAGTCCCTAACATACAGGGTCTAGGGTGGCATGCATTCTACACAGTAATCATGCTTGCATGGATTACATATTAACAAGTTAATATCAACTATGGTGCCCCAGGGGAGGACGGTATATGCCCAAGTGCATATAGCGCCTCCCAACTGGGTTGGGTTGTCCCACTCACCAATAACTGGGTCGTCGCGCGATCGTCCGTCAAGATCTGCAAGACAGGGTAATCAACTTGGTGAGTAAAATACACAAATACACCAAAAATACACTAAAAATACACAACACTCGGGCAAACGTACATACGGCCCGTACGCACGCGAGCCCGAGCACCCCAACTCAATCCCGAACCCCCGGGCAGCCGTACGCACGGCCACCCGCCCCGGGCGCACAGCCGAGCCTCGCCCCGCGTGCCCAGACGCACTACCGAGCACAGCCCGCACGCCTGGACACCCTGCCGAGTCCCCCCAGGTGCACCGCGCGCTCACTGCGCCCCAGCACAGCGACTCGCGCGCACACCCGCACGCCCAGCGCCTCATCGCCTCACCCCGCGCACCACCGGCTCGCCCAGCGCCCCATCGCCTCGCCCCGCGCGCACCACCGGCTCGCCTCACCGCGCGCGCAAAGCACGCCTGCGCCTCTGCGCAGCGCTCCGCGCGCGTGCCCCTGCACGGCCCCCTGCGCGCAGCACCCGCACGCGGCCCCCTGCGCTAGCACACGCACTGCGCCTCTGCGCAGCGCCCCGCGCACACATCCCCGCACGGCGCCCAGTGCGCAGCACCCGTACGCTCCTGCTCCCCCCGCGCGCACGCGCGCGTGCCCTGCCAGCCTTCTCTGCATGCCCTGCCTGCCAACCCGCTTGCCTGTGCTGCCTGCGCTGCCAGCCCACCTGAGACAGCCTGCCATCCTGCCCGAGCCACCCTACCACCTCTCACCGGCCACCAATGGCTACCAACCACCACCAACCGCCACCAACAGCCACCACACACCCTAAAACACCCTCCTAACATGCATCTAAGCAAGAAAAGGAAAGAAGAAAGCTTACCCTTGGAGTGGTAAGGAAGGGAAGGGGATCAGGAGCTCTTCGTGCACTGAAACACCTCCACAAGGACCACCACCACCAAGATCTCCTTCAGCCCTCAAGGTGGCTGAAATCAGAGGAGAAAAGAGGGTATGAGAGGGGATCATACACGTGGGAACTCGAATCCGAGACCACCGGGGGATAGATCGGGAGCTCACCTTTCCTTTCTCTTCTTTGTGTTCTTGGTTTCAAACACTCTAGCTAGCTTAAATGGTGGAAAAAGAGAGAGGGGGAGAGAGAAATTTAATTGGGGAAGATGATGAATAGTGGGCATTTTAGGCGTGGACTTCTATTTAAGTCCCCACACACACACCACACTCACACACACTTGAAATTAGATTAGGGTAAGCTAGGTTGATTAGGGTTTAAGTGGGTCTAAGTGCACTTTGACCTAAGTCAACCCCACCACACTAAAAGCCAAACACATTTGACCAAGTCATGGACCCACTTTGACCAAGTCAAGTCTCCCAATGACTTCTCGCTCCGTCAAAACCCGTATACGCTTCGGAACTGCAAAATTCTGCAACATTACCGGAATTCGATGAAATTTTCGTGAGTGACTTGGAATGGCACCAGGACACATAATATGCAGTTAGATTTTTAATCGGAGTCTTCAAACTCAGGACGATAGCTAACAGTCTAAAATTTTAGCGGTTCCGATCGAAAAACGAAAAAACTCAAAAACTGTCAAAATGCTCCAATGGTTACCAGAAGGTAAAAAGTGACACATATATAACAGCAAACACTGAAAAAAGCTAGACAATCTACAAAGCCTTCAAGCAAAAAAATATCAAAAAAAAGAATTCCAAAGAATTTGAGGTCCCACACAAACAAAAAGACCATACAAAAGGTAATTTAACAAGTGATGAATACATTCTTTACTATTGATACTCTTATTATATTGCATACACTCTTTGTATTTCTTATTTTTATATTTATAAACATTTTGACAGTAGAAGTGAAAAGTGGTCAAAATACACTTAACATGAGATGTTATCCAACCAAATTTCTCAAGATTGTTCAAAAGTTAGAACTCAAAGAGCGACATACCAAGGCAATGGAGAAAACACCGTTTGGGCATTTTCTTAAGATGCCCAGTCTTTTGTGTGAGAGAACCATCTTGGAGGAAAGTTGTGGAGTATGGGAGGGAGGAAGAAAAGGATTTAAACTAGGAAATTCAATCATCCCATTCAAAGTCTCCGACTGTGCATTAATCTTAGGTTTGAGTAGTCATGGAGAAATTGTTGACTTTGGAAAGGATGGTGAGTGTACAGAGTTGCAAAAAAGGTTTTTTGATAAATGTCCTCCAACAACAAAGAATATTATAAGGCATCTCCAACAAATGATTATGTATGAGATGGAGGGGGCATTAGAAGATTTCACGAAGATGATGGTTCTCTTATTATTTTCCACTGTTCTCTTTCCCCAAACAAATTTTGCGATACCGATTTAGCTACTGAGATATGTTGATGAGATTGAGAGATTAGGAGACTATGCCTGGGCAGATGCTGTGCATAGATTTTTGATAAAGCACATACCTGATGCGTCTGATTGGGTAAGGAGTAAAAAAAGAGGAGAAAGTCAAAGCGCCGGATATATCAATGGGTGTGCCATTCTCATCAATGTAAGTCATCAACTCTTAGAATGATTGTAATTGACAATACTCATTTGTAATAATTAAATTCTGAATTTGACAGGTATTTGTCTATGAGCATAGCAATATTGTGAAACCCAAGTCCATTGCATGCGATAAAGTGCCTCGACTTTTTAAATGGGAATCAATCAAACATCATCGAAAAAATTCAGCGGCTATGCTAATTGAGGGGATGAAAGACTTCCAAGTAAGTTTTTCATTAATATTAGTTTGTTTATTATTCATATTATATGTATTATTTTAAAGTCAATATGACTTTGAGACTTGTAAGATACTGATTTCAATCTTGTTGTTTATAAATGATTGAAAGACTTGTGCCTCATGCCGTGGAGAATATGTTTCTTTCAAAAAAGGTTACACAAGGGACAAGTGGTGAATCAAAACCAGATAGCTTGGAATCCATTATAGCAAAAAGAGAAAGACTATTTGAGGAAAATGTGAGACTGATGAAAGAAAATGATCGGTTCACAGGTGAGAATTCCCGGTTGACAGCAAAAATTCATATGTGAATGAAATCATTCCATAATGCACAGTCGGGTGTGAGGAGGGATGAAGATAAAGATGAAGATGAATCTACTGGATATTCGATGTCCTCCTTCAATGAAGATTTCAATAAAGATGAATGTGTAGAAAATGATCAAGATGTTTGTCAAGTTGACAAGGATGATGTCACGCCCCAGGCGTCCCCGAGAAGTGGCAATAATAAATAAGATATCAGCTATCAATACCTGAGGTCAATAAAGACACCAACAACAATACACAAGGTGACAAAGTAAGATAAAGATAACTGACTGAAAAGAGGAAGCATAATATATAACAATGTCTGTAATCAAAAACATTATTACAGACCCGAATACACAATCAATGTCCTGTGGAAGCCAAGTCTAGACCAAAGAAAATACAACCTGTGCCACATGCACGATTTACAAAGCATAAAAAGACTCTGGGAATGCTAACAGCCTCGCACTCGCCACCCGCCGGAAGAACGCTCCACGCCCATAAGACCACGCCACAGGAAAGCTCCAGCTCCACACCCAACACTGCCCCTGAAAAGAAACAGTATGCGAGGGGTGAGCTACAAGCTCAGTGAGTGACTGGAAACCAATCACCATTCTACAGTTCAATACATAATCAGTTCCCTTCTTCAAGGAAAAACATGGGTAGATACCCAATGATCACTGGGTCACGCAGCGGCGCGACCAACCTCACCCCCACCCTCACTCCCGGCGGGAGTCTTTTGGGACTTATGGGGAGAGACCATACCGTCGGTCGAAGAGACCCGGATTTACTGGTCTAGGGACCATGCCATCGGTCGAGGAGACCTGGATTTACTGGTCCACTCAACACTACTGGATCATCTACATCTGGATAATCGCCCATCGATGTCCTTCAATCATCGATCACGAGACCGGACCCAACGTCTATGGGAACGGTCGAACAACGTGTCACGAGGCGACGCGTCTTCGCCTCATCCACACCCTCACTCCTGAAAGGAGACATTTTGGGACTTTGGGAGAGACTTAGACTGCTCTACACCCCTGGTCCATCGGTAGCCTCTCCCCGCTCTGTAGCTCGCCTGGTCTACTCCCACGATTCAGCACAGTCCGAAACCAAATCAGGAGGTGCCTACTGATGGGAGCCCTCTGTCAGGACGGCCTGTCTAACGCCGGGGATGTCACTACATCGGATCCAAATGAAGGGGGAGAACGATCCCATGGTCGCAAAGCGGAACCCAATGGAAAACAACCACTCCCGATACTCGCTCATCGCGATATCACACACATGAATAACAGCAACCAATACACTCATATTAATCTCAAAGTAGTGATAGTCCCTAAACGGGAGTAACTACACAAGCTAGTGGGTCGTTACATCGCCGACCCACCACACCCTCACCCTCACCCTCAAGCTGGTGACATGGTCTTTTGGGACTGACTAGGCTGTTAATCACCCTTGGTCCACCGATAGCCTCTCCTCCACACTGTAGCTCGCCTGGTCTACTCCCACGATTCAGCACAGTCCGAAACCAAATCAGGAGGTACCTACTGATGGGAGCCCTTTGTCAGGACGGCCTGTCTAACGCTAAGGAGTCCCTACACTGATCCAACGAAGGGAAGAGAAACAGCCTACCCACACGGATACGATCCACTTGGATCCGCCGACACCGATCTCAACTCTACAAATGACATGAATTCTTCAGAATTCCACCAGGGCGCATAACTAAGATGTGGGGAAAGCATATATTATAACAACTGGGTTATAATATTCTCTAAGGCATGCTTGCAACTAAATGCTCACATTATCCCCTAAGATGCGAGGAGACATATATCATAACCACAGGGTTACAATATTCACTAAGGCATGCTCACATTCTGTTTTAATTAGATTAAGCTAGATGGGAACATGCATAGCTCGGGGCTTGGTATCTAAGCATGCATAGGCCGCTATACATGATATAAGGGTGTATCCCTAGCATACAAAGTCTAAGGTGGCATGAATACATCATAGCAAAACATGCATAGATCAAGGCTCTTAAGTACAGGACATAGTGTCCAGGCATGTACAGGCCTCTATACATGATGTATGGGTGTATATCCCTAGCATTCAAGGTCTAAGGTGGCATGGATACATCATAATAATCAGGCATGTACAGGTGGCTACATAATTTAGCTAGGGAGCCCCATCGATGTGCGACGCTTGTCTATGAGGGTCGAGCGCATCCCTAGAGAAGGATGGGGGGGGGATTGGAATCGAACCACTCATCTTACAACCCGGGACCTCGCGCATCCCATCCGACGAGATCTGCAAGGTAGGGGCATCCAACTGGTGAGAAACAACACAATTTATACAAGAAAAATATTAGAAATACCCCATACTCGGACAAGCATGCATAAGGGCTCGCACGGATGCGAGCACGCACGTACGCACGAGAGTCCGAGTGCCCTGACACCAACCCGAACCCCCGGGCAGCCACACGCATGGCCCCCCGCATGCGCACGCACGAATGCGCACGCACGCACGCACAAATGCGCACGCACGCACGCACCTCAGTACCATCGGCGGACTGCCGCGCGCTTGCCTGCACGCCAAGACGAACTGCCGCACGTGCGCGCATGCTCGCGCGCACCCGCACGCACTGCACGCCCCGCCCGCAACCTCGCGCAGCACCCCGCGCACGCCCCAGCACCATCGGCGCACTGCCGCGCGCCTGCCCGCGTGACTAGACGACCTGCCGCACGCACGCGCACGCTCGTGCTCGCCCGCGCGCACTGCATGTCCAGCCCGAGCCCTCGCGCAGCACCCCTCGCACGCCTCAGCATGCGCACGCAAGCGCACGCACGTATGCGCACGCAAGCGCACGCACGTATGCGCGCGCACTGGTCCCCTGCCCCGCGCCCAGGCAACATGCCCAGGCGCCCTGCCGCGCACGCCCACGCTCGCGCGCACCCCAGCTCGCACCCCCGCTCGCGCCTGCACCCACGTGCACCCGCGCGCACCCGCGCACCCGCACGCACGCGCGCACGTCCCCGCGCACGTCTGCGTGCCCGCCAGAGCCTGCCAGCGCGCGCACGCGCCCAAACTGCGCCCAGCGCGCGCCCAAGCCATCCCGACCTCATTTTAACCCTTCCCAACCCCTCACACACACCCTAACCCATCTACCTAGCATGCATGACTTTTCCAAACCAACCCCTTAAGCCAAGAAAACCAAGAAAATAAGGGGAGGAGCTCACCTTGGAAGGGGAACGAAAGGGGGAGGTTCGGGTGCCCTTCGCGCACCGAAACGCCTCCAACGAGACCACCACCGCCACCACCTCACCTCAGCCATCCCCTCAGCCCTCTATGGCTGCAAACAGTGGGGGGGGGTTCTTGCAAAGAGAGCTTGAGAGAGGGGAGAAAACAACAACACATACACAAAGATCTACCATCCCTTCCTCCACCACCTTCTCCTCTCATTGGGGACTTTCATCAAACACTTGGTGTGCTTTTGAAGGAGAGGAAGAGAGAAAAAAGAGGTATTCGACGTGGGATTTGGGAGGGGAGGGAGAGAGAGAGAGAGATATTTATCAAAATATCTTAAGGGGGAATGACCTAGTCGCCCTTTGACTAGAATTCTGCGCACGCTTCACTGGAACAGCCATAACTTCCTCGATATAGCTCCGAATTGCTCAATTCCAAGACCGATGGAAATCTAAGAAGATTATCTACAACTTTCATGTTTATGCCAAGATCAGATAATCCCTCCAGCTATTCCGAAATTAGAGCTAAACATAGAGCAGGGCTGCTGCCAAAATTTCCATCCCCGGGTTATACTTGGAAAAATACCCATAACTTTTACTACAAGAATTCAGTTGATCTAATTCCACTTCTGTACGAAAGCTAACTCAAAACTGGACATCTCATAGTAAACTCATATTTAAACCTTTCATCTTGGATTTTAACTAAATCAAATCCAAATACCAAATCAGGAATACATAACTTCAAGAAAAAAATTTATGTACCCAATTTCGAACAGAGTGCTATAAATGACACAGGCACAACATTCTTCCCCCCTTAGGAAATTTAGTCCTCGAAATTTAAGGAAACCCAAAGGGAAGACCGAAAGTATCATGCATAGACCTTTTGCTCCCAAGTGGTCTTCACACCGGACTGGCGCTACCAACACACTATAATCAAAGGAACGGTCTTAGCGTGGAGCCTCTTCTCATGCTTGTCCTTGACCTCGATCCACTGCTCCACGAACGACAAATCCACCTCGAGGATGAGGCGGTCGAACAGAATGACATGAGCAGGATCCTGGACATAGCGCCTCGGCCATTGGACAAGGACGACGTCGTGGGCATGAGCCAACTGTGGGGGAAAGGCTACATGATAAGCCACCTCCCCAATCCACTCAATGACGAGAAATGGTCCCATTAAAGAGCAAACTCAGCTTGCCCCAAATGTCGAAATAGAGGGTGCCCCTTAACCAGGACACCTTCTTGAAAATATGGTCGCCAAACCCAAAGGTAAGCCCCTGGCGACAATGACCTGGGTAGCCCTTCTGTCGGTTCTGGGAGGTGCAGATGTACACACGAACCAACCTGGCCACCGCAAGGTCAAACAACTAACTTATGGCCCCTCCAACTGGCGCTCCTCAACCGTCCCAACACAAGGGAGGTATGAAACTGCGCCTGTAGAGTGCCTTTCACAGATCCATCTGGGTGCTCGAATGGCAGTCGCCTTGCAGGCATACCCCAACAAATGGGTGGTGCCTCACCCAACTGCCCTCATCATCGAGCACGCAGGCACTTAGCATGTCCTCCAAGGTCTGAATCGTCCTCTTTGTCTGGCTGTCCATCGGCGATGAAACGCTATACTTAAATGGAGGCTCGCGCCAAAGGCTGCGCCACAACCTCAAAGTAACCCTCGCGTCTCAACTGAAAATAGCGCCGACTGGAGTGCCATGAAGACGAACAATCGCGAAGGTGAAAACCCACATCAAGGCGTCCAGAGACTCAATCAGTCTGATAGGGAGGGAAGCGCGGACTTAGTCAGTCGGTCAATGATCACCCAGACGGCGTCGTGACCCGAACGTGACATTAACGAGTCTGCAACAATCCCTGACAACCCACTCTCACGTCCACTGAGGAATCTCGATGGACTGACGCTTTTCACGCGATGATGATTCTCGAACTTTGCCTGAGGGCATGCCAACCTGGGGAAAACAAGGTCACCCATATCACCTTTTTCATCACACCACAGCAATCTCAATGAAGACTACCTCCAAGTAGTCATCGGGAACCCAATAAAACTTTTGAGATCCCCGAAGGCATCCAGCGCATTCGTCGACCCCGACGGCAGTACTTAAAACTCGTAGTGCCCGAACGGTCACGAAAGGCCATCTATGGGACGTCCAACTCTCGGATCTCTAACTTGTGGTACCCTTGTGCGAAGATCGATCTAAGAGAAAACACTGGCTCCCAGAGTTGGTCAAACAGATCATCGATTCGCAGCAAGGTAATTGATCTTCAACCTCCACGGGGAGATCAAAACAACACCACGAACAATTAAGTTCAGATTCTGCTCCTCGAGCATGGCTGGCGCTCATGATAACACTTACACGCTTGGTAAGTCGCTCAACCGCACTTAATCCACAAGACATGCAATAAGGGGTCGTCGAACCTCGACAATGCCTATGCGACGTCATCTATCTGATAGGGCGGTTGAGTCCCATCACGAACGCTAGCATCGCGTCTCCTTATTCGTGACCAATGTGGGGCAAAACGCGACAGTATCCACAACTGTGCTTCACATGCCGCCAGAGATAGGTCACTCATCTATAACCATTGGAACTCTAGCATCCTGCACTCCATGGGCAGATTCATCACGGGGAGTCCACGCTCTCGACATCATTTAGCAGCACTCTCCCGGTGTGGCCTCTACCTGGTAGCCTCCCAAGCCTACTATCTCTGCCATATGGGCGCACCACAAGCATAGTATCTGGGAGCACCTCACAGGGCTCTGGCCTCAACCGAGCAGCTACAACGCACAATGATATATCGAAGCGACTCCAGATGCCACTATGGAACCCTGTCCACTAGCGATCGCCCACTGAGCTGCAATAGGACGCACCCAATCCTGATCGTACGCATCACCACTCGCTACAGCACCTTCCAAGTGAGAGGGAAAAATCCACCATCAATTTGATGCTTCTAAGGTAGTCCTTGACTGGGAAAAGAAACCTTGGCAGGGCACCATGAGGTCCCGATATAGGATATCCCGACAACCAAACAAGGAACACGGAGTACCCTAGCCCGGGTCTCAACGCTGACCTTGCAAGGCCCCTTAATCCATAGTAGGAAGTCTAGAAGAAGACATCATCCCTTAATGAGCAATACGCCACATCCTCAACACTTTACATAGGCGCCGCACGCAAACTCAATGCTTACCAGTGATACCGACGCACGGGAAAGAGCTCCATTTATCGAGACGCAATCTATACCTTAGAAATTGCAACCAATTCATCACCATCACACTACTGGGCATAAATCTCCTACCCAAACCTTAATCCCGCACAAGAGATCTAACAACTGACCCTACCCAGTCAACCCAGTCGACAACTTAAGGGTGGGTCCAGGGGGTCACGTCCACGTCAACGAATGCGAGGAGGCATGTCAGCAACCTAAGATAACCTCTAACACAAGAGGACTCGGATGACAATCCTCCGACTCATCACCTATACGACTAGACTTAGGCTCTGACAGGACCAGGTTCTGATACCACCTTTATTGTCACGCCCCAGGCATCCCCGAGACGTGGCAATAATAAATAAGATATCAGCTATCAATACCTGAGGTCAATAAGGACACCAACAACAATACACAAGGCGTCAAAGCAAGATAAAGATAACTAACTGAAAAGCGGAAGCATAATATATAACAATGTCTGTAAATCAAAAATATTATTACAGACCCGAATATACAATCAATGTCCTGTGAAAGCCAAGTCTAGACCAAAGAAAATACAACCTGTACCACATACACGATTTACAAAGCATAAAAAGACTCTGGGAATGCTAACAGCCTCGCACTCGCCACCCGCCGGAAGAACGCTCCACGCCCATAAGACCACGCCACAGGAAAGCTCCAGCTCCACGCCCAACACTGCCCCTGAAAAGAAACAGTATGCGAGGGGTGAGCTACAAGCTCAGTGAGTGGCTGGAAACCAATCACCATTCTACAGTTCAATACATAATCAGTTCCCTTCTTCAAGGAAAAACATGGGTAGAAACCCAATGATCACTGGGTCACGCGGCGGCGCGACCAACCTCACCCCCACCCTCACTCCTGGCGGGAGTCTTTTGGGACTTATGGGGAGAGACCATACCGTCGGTCGAAGAGACCCGGATTTACTGGTCTAGGGACCATGCCGTCGGTTGAAGAGACCTGGATTTACTGGTCCACTCAACACTACTGGATCATCTACATCTGGATAATCGCCCATCGATGTCCTTCAATCATCGATCACGAGACCGGACCCAACGTCTATGGGAACGGTCGAACAACGTGTCACGAGGCGACGCGTCTTCGCCTCATCCACACCCTCACTCCTGAAAGGAGACATTTTGGGACTTTGGGAGAGACTTAGACTGCTCTACACCCCTGGTCCATCGGTAGCCTCTCCCCGCTCTGTAGCTCGCCTGGTCTACTCCCACGATTCAGCACAGTCCGAAACCAAATCAGGAGGTGCCTACTGATGGGAGCCCTCTGTCAGGACGGCCTGTCTAACGCCGGGGATGTCACTACATCGGATCCAAATGAAGGGGGAGAACGATCCCATGGTCGCAAAGCGGAACCCAATGGAAAACAACCACTCCCGATACTCGCTCATCGCGATATCATACACATGCATAACAGCAACCAATACACTCATATTAATCTCAAAGTGGTCATAGTCCCTAAACGGGAGTAACTACACAAGCTAGTGGGTCGCTACATCGCCGACCCACCACACCCTCACCCTCACCCTCAAGGTGGTGACATGGTCTTTTGGGACTAACTAGGCTGTTAATCACCCTTGGTCCACCGAAAGCCTCTCCTCCACACCGTAGCTCGCCTGGTCTACTCCTACGATTCAGCACAGTCCGAAACCAAATCAGGAGGTACCTACTGATGGGAGCCCTCTGTCAGGACGGCCTGTCTAACGTTGAGGAGTCCCTACACGGATCCAACGAAGGGAAGAGAAACAGCCTACCCACACGGATACGATCCACTTGGATCCGCCGACACCGATCTCAACTCTACAAATGACATGAATTCTTCAGAATTCCTCCAGGGCACATAACTAAGATGCGGGGAAAGCAATATGATAACAACTGGGTTATAATATTCTCTAAGGCATGCTTGCAACTAAATGCTCACATAATCCCCTAAGATGCGGGGAGACATATATCATAACCACAAGGTTACAATATTCACTAAGGCATGCTCACATTCTGATTTAATTAGATTAAACTAGATGGGAACATGCATAGCTCGGGGCTTGGTATCTAAGCATGCATAGGCCGCTATACATGATATAAGGGTGCATATCCCTAGCATACAAAGTTTAAGGTGGCATGAATACATCATAGCAAAACATGCATAGATCAAGGCTCTTAAGTACAGGACATGATGTCCAGGCATGTACGGACCTCTATACATGATGTATGGGTGTATATCCCTAGCATTCAAGGTCTAAGGTGACATGGATACATCATAATAATCAGGCATGTACAGGTGGCTACATAATTTAGCTAGGGGCCCCCATCGATGCGCGACGCGCGTCTATGCGGGTCGAGCGCATCCCTCGAGAGGGGGGGGATTGGAATCGAACCACTCACCTTACGACCCGGGACCTCGCCATCCCATCCGACGAGATCTGCAAGGTAGGGGCATCCAACTGGTGAGAAACAACACAATTTATACAAAGAAAACATTAGAAATACCCCATACTTGGACAAGCATGCATACGGGCTCGCACGGATGCAAGCACGCACGTACGCACGCAAGTCCGAGTGCCCCGACACCTACCCGAACCCTCGGGCAGCCACACGCATGGCCCCCGCATGCGCACGCACGAATGCGCACGCACACACGCACGCACCCCAGCACCATCGGCGCACTGCCGCGCGCCTACCCGCGCGCCCAGACGCGCTGCCGCAGGCACGCGCACGCTCGCTCGCGCCCGCACGCACTACACGCCCAACCCGCGCCCCTCGCGCAGCACCCTGCGCACGCCCCAGCACCATCGGCGCACTGCCGCGCGCCTGCCCACGCGCCAGATGCGCTGCCGCACGCACGCGCACGCTCGCGCTCGCCCGCGCGCACTGCACGTCCATCCCGCTCCCTCGCGCAGCACCCCGCGCATCCCCCAGCACGCACACGCACGCGCGCGCACTGGTCCCTTGCCCCGCGCCCAGGCAACATGCCCAGACGCCCTGCCGCGCGCGCGCACGCCCGCGCGCACCCGCTCGTGCTTGCACCTACGCGCACCCGCGCGCACGCGCCCGCACGCGTCTGCGCGCCGGCCAGAGCCTGCCAGCGCTCGCCTGCGCGCGCACGTGCGCAGACTACGCCCAGCGCGCGCCCAAGCCATCCTTACCCCATTTTAACCCTTCCCAACCCCTCACACACACCCCAACCCATCTACCTAGCATGCATGACTTCCCAACCAACCCCTTAATCCAAGAAAACCATGAAAAGAAGGGAGGAGCTCACCTTGGGAGGGGAAAGAAAGGGGGAGGTTCAGGGGCCCTTCGCGCACCGAAACGCCGCCACCGAGACCACCACCACCTCTCCTCAGCCTTCTCCTCAGCCACCTCCATGGCTGCAAATCAGGGGGGGGGGGAGTTCATGCAAAGAGAGCTTGAGAGTGAGGAGAAGACAACAACACAACAACACATACACAAAGATCTACCATCCCTTCCTCCACCACCTTCTCCTCTCATTGGGGACTTTCATCAAACACTTGGTGTGCTTTTGAAGGAGAGGAAGAGAGAAAAAAAGAGGTATTCGACGTGGGATTTGTGAGGGGAGAGAGAGAGAGAGAGATATTTATCAAAATATCTTAAGGGGGAATTACCTAGTCGCCCTTTGACTAGAAATTCTGCGCACGCTTCACTGGAACAGCCATAACTTCCTAAATATAGCTTCGAATGGCACAATTCTAATTCCGTGGGAAAGCTCAGAAGATTATCTACAACTTTCATGTTCATGCCAAGATCAGATAATCCCTCCAGCTAATCCGAAATTAGAGCTAAACATCGAGCAGGGCTGCTGCCAGAATTTCCAACCCCGGGGTATACTTGGAAAAATACCCATAACTTTTACTACAAGAATCCAGTTGATCTAATTCCACTTCTGTACGAAAGCTAACTCAAAACTGGATATCTCATAGTAAATTCATATTTAAATCTCTTCATCTTGGATTTTAACTAAATCAAATCCAAATACCAAATCAGGAATACATAACTTCAAAAAAATTTATGTACCCAAAATTTTCAAACAGAGCGCTCCAAATGACACAGGCACAACAGATGAACAGAAAGACAGAGAGCAAGAAACTCACACTACAAAGGATGAAAGCAAAGAAAAGAGAAAAGGGAAAAGAGATAAGAAAAAAGGTTCCAATATAACTTCTCCGTATCTTTTACTTGCATCCTTGAGAAAGAGGTGTCACAAGGTATTAATGCGTATTACCATTACTTTCTCTAATGTACACTAGCTAAAATCTATTATTTGATTTTTATATATTTTCTAATATCATTTATATCATTTCAGACTGTACCGATGGATGATTTAGATAAACTTGACAGAAAATTGATAGGCAAATTTTTGAATTTAGAAATGAATGGGTAATGCTTTAGTGTTATAACTCATTTTTATTTTAATCAATATGTTCGTACTTATTATATTTTATTTCATCCAGAGCAATTGTGTTTGAGAACAAAGACACATTTTGTACGAGGAAGCAAATATTTGAATTGTTAACAGGAAGATGTCTTGAGGGAGATGTAAGCTAAATGAAGTTTGTATGTGCTTTTCATATTTCAATCCCCAAACCTTATAAATAACATTAACACTTTCTTTATCTTATAGGTAATCAATGTTTTTGGTTATATTTTTCAAGAGCGGAGTCGAACTGAAGATGGAAAACTAAGAACTATGTGTGTGTCATCATTGTTTCATGTATGTATGAAGTCTTTTGGAAATATTCACGGACAATATTGTTAGACCTCGATTCTTATTTATATAATGTTTGTATAACAGTATTGGTTTTCAAAAGGAGACATGAAAAAAGCGAAGAAACATTTGACTGCTTTGAGGGAGATGATCTCCACTACCACTGGTCTAGTATTATTTCCGCTTTTAACAAATTTTCATTGGCATCTATTGGTCATTAATATGAAAAAGGGTTGTTTTGATGCATATACATCTAAGAAGGGGAAAACTTATATGAAGAGCGCCGAAGCAATTGTAAGTCCACTCATGAAAAATCTTATAGTCAGTCTAG
The DNA here is from genome assembly GCA_030737835.1 of Acorus gramineus. NCBI lineage: Eukaryota > Viridiplantae > Streptophyta > Magnoliopsida > Acorales > Acoraceae > Acorus > Acorus gramineus. Next base: position 18,510,855 of record CM060856.1, on the reverse strand, counting down.
TTTCATGATAATTTGATCTTGGAAATGCTCTAATAATGGTTGTTGCTTCATATAGGTTGCATATATTAAGAACAACAAGGGGATAGTTGATGAGGGTTGGCAACTCAATCACTGTGTGACATGTCCCAAACAGAATAATGGTACTGATTGTGGTGTTTTTGTTTTAAAATATATGGAGTGCTTAGGCCAAGCTAAAGAATTTCAATTCACACATGTAAGGACATTTTTCTTTTAAATGTATGTAAATCACAATTAGTTTTTATTATTTATATAACTGTTATGCATGGCAATTTCTCAGGTTGACATGGATAATTTTTGAGGAAAGCTAGCAGCACTCATATTGCAAAAAAATGAGACTTTAACATCGGAAACAATCGGATGAGGATCTTATACCTTAATTTGCATTTTTTGTAACATGTCAAAACAATGATGTGTAATGTGCTCATATATCTATGTTACATGCTCTCAAAATTTTGACACTTAAACAGTGTTTTTATCTCACATTTATTGTATATAAAATATGAAAGAAGCATTGCAGATGAGATACGTTTAAGAAGTGACGTGTGAAAAATCACAGGAATACGATGCTTTACAACGGGTGGTATTCATGAGTTGGTATGCATATGCTATTGCAATATTATGTAATAGGTTAAGTTTGTGAAAAATTGTGTGTGTAAATATGATTTCAGACAAAGAGTAAATTAGCAATGTATGTATGTATTTCAAGCCTACAGGTGATTAAGCCACTTCAGCAATATATGTAACCTGTTAAATGTATATAGGTAAGTCTGTTTTAAAACACATCCAGGGATATTTTTGTAGCTTACAGGTAGAAGGGTGTATGTATGTAATTTATTCCCATAGGTGGTTAAGTCACTCTACCAAAATATGTAACCAGTTAGTTTTATGTAGGTAATTGTGTTTTAAAACATATCCAAGGATATTTTGATAGATTCAAATAGTGGGTGTATGTATGTAATTTATTACCATAGGTAGTTAAGTCTCTCAACCACAATATGTAACCAGTTAGTTTTATGTAGGTAAATGTGTCTTAAAACACATCAAAAGATATTGGTAGTTTCGGACAATGAGTAAATGCAAGCGTGTATGTATGTAATTTAAGCCTACAGGTGATTAACTCACTTCACCAATATATGCAACCTGTTATATTTATGTAAGTAACTGTGTCTTAAAACACATTCAGGGATATGTTGGTAGCTTCAAATAGTGGGTGTATGTATGTAATTGATTCCCATAGGTCGTTAAGTCACTCTACCAAAATATGTAACCAATTAGTTTTATGTAGATAACTGTGCCTTAAAACAGATCCAGAGATTATTGGTAGCTTCGGACAGTTAGTAAATGCAAGCATGTATGTATGTAATTTAAGCCTACAGGTGAGTAATTCACTTCACCAATATATGTAACATGTTATATTTATGTAGGTAACTGTGTCTTAAAACACATCCAGGGATATTTTGGTAGATTCAAATAGTGGGTGTATGTATGTAATTTATTATCATAGGTAATTAAGTCTCTCAACCACAATATGTAACCAGTTAGTTTTATGTAGGTAACGGTGTCTTAAAACATATCCAGAGATATTGGTAGTTTCGGACAATGAGTAAATGAAAGCGTGTATGTATGTAATTTAAGCCTACAGGTGATTAACTCACTTCACCAATATATGTAACATGTTATATTTATGTAGGTAACTGTGTCTTAAAACACATCCAGGGATATGTTGGTAGCTTCAAATAGTGGGTGTATGTATGTAATTGATTCCCATAGGTGGTTAAGTCACTCTATCAAAATATGTAACCAGTTAGTTTTATGTAGGTAACTGTGTCTTAAAACAGATCCAGAGATATTGGTAGCTTCAGACAGTGAGTAAATGCAAGCATGTGTGTATGTAATTTAAGCCTACAAGTGAGTAACTCACTTCATCAATATATGTAACATGTTATATTTATGTAGGTAACTGTGTCTTAAAACACATCCAGGGATATTTTGGTAGATTCAAATAGTGGGTGTATGTATATAATTTATTTCCATAGGTAATTAAGTCACTCTATTCAAATATGTAACCGGTTAGTTTTATATAGGTAAATGTGTCTTAAAACACATCAAGAGATATTGGTAGTTTCGGACGATGAGTAAATGCAAGCGTGTATATCTGTAATTTAAGCCTACAAGTGATTAACTCACTTCACTAATATATGTAACCTGTTATATTTATGTAGGTAACTGTGTCTTAAAATACATCTAGAGATTTTCGTAGCTTTCCAGAGTGAGTACATTCAAGCGTGTAAGTATGTAATTTAAGCCTACAGGTGATTAAGTCACTTCACGCATATATGTAACTGACGAATTATATATAGGTAACTACGTTTGAAGACACATCCAGTGATAATGGTAGCTCCAACCAATGTGTGAATTCTAGCATGTATGTATGTAATTTAATCTCATAGGCATTTATTATTATCAAGTTTTCAATCAACTCTTGATAAAATAATATGTAACTAGCAGTTAAATCATGGATCTGGAGAATTTTGAAGACCATCAGATATCAAACATTTGCGTCTAACTACATAGCTGAGGTTTTCCATTTTGTTACGTCGCTTCACAAATATGGATAACATGTGATTTGTATACAGGTATGTAAACACATCCAAAAAATTGTTACATTTAGGAGTGAGCAATTTAAAGTTTTGTTCTGCGTAATTACAAAAGGATATATATTACATCATCAAAATAATTACATGATTTCATATACATCAATTCACAAAAGAGACATCTCGTTCTCTTGTTGTCCTGGAATTTTTCATCTACTATGAGATATTTGAACTCCCATGATCTGTATTACATATAAAAACTATAAATGTGATCAAGACCTGCATGTTGAAGTGCATTGAAGACAAGATAATATCATATTGATTTTCATTACAGCCATACCAGTGTTAAGATCAAAGCTTAGCCTCCGAAATGTATTCCGCTGTTCATTATCTATAGTCTGGAATGATTAAAATTGAAGTAAGTATTAGATAAAACTCATTGAACAAATGACCAAACGAAGTGACACATTAAGGGAATTGTTTACCATGCACTTATAGGTGCAAATGTTAGAAGCAGGAGTTTCATTTAATGAAATAGAATTGTCATGAGTATTTTGTGATAACCTAAAATAATCACAAACTATCATATATCACTAAGAAAATATGCAATAAATTAATGTTATCTCACAAAGGATTGTAGACTTACATTTCTTTCAAGTATGTGCATTGTGTTTATTCTTTTTACCGCATACTGCAAATTCGTCTCTTACCCATCTCTTCCATCGCTATCTCTTTACCCCCCTTCAATCTTTTTTCACTCCCTTTGGGTTTTGAAATATTTGGGGGATGAACATTTACAATCGAAGGAATTGGCATGCTCGTGCATTGTAGTGGGTTGTTACTGCCACTTGTAGTGTGCGAGGCCTTGATTTTCTACAATTCAACCAACATATCTTTTACTGCGTTGCACACTTCAACAGGAGAATCACTTAAACATTCTGCAAAACCATGCACGATCTCAATATTCTTCTTGCCACTTGACTGACATGATGTTCTCTGTGTTTGAAGTTCTACTCCATCCTTATCATATACTGGCCTCGATTTGGCTGTGGTAGTCCATCTTTGAAGGATGGGATTTTCAGGCAAGCAATCGACGAAGTTGTTTCTCAAAACAACAATAATATGAGAACATGGAATGCCTTCATTCTCAAACTTCTTGCACAAGCAATTAATTTCTTGAGATGAGGGATTAAATGAAACTTTACGAAAATTAGATGAATCCCCCAACCCCAAACTTTTAATGTCACGCCCCAGGCGTCCCCGAGACGTGGCAAAATAAATATAATATCAGCTATCAATACCTGAGGTCAATAAGGACACCAACAACAATACACAAGGCGGCAAAGCAAGATAATGATAACTGACTGAAAAGCAGAAGCATAATATATAACAATGTCTGTAAATCAAAACATTATTACAGACCCGAATACACAATCAATGTCCTGTGGAAGCCAAGTCTAGACCAAAGAAAATACAACCTGTGTCACATGCACGATTTACAAGGCATAAATGACTCTAGGAATGCTGACAGCCTCGCACTCGCCACCCGCCGACAGAACGCTCCACGCCCATAAGACCACGCCACAGGAAAGCTCCAGCTCCACGCCCAACACTGCCCCTGAAAAGAAACAGTATGCGAGGGGTGAGCTACAAGCTCAGTGAGTGGCTGGAAACCAATCATCATTCTACAGTTCAATACATAATCAATTTCCTTTCAAGGAAAACATGGGTAGAAACCCAATGGATAACAGGGTCACGCGGCGGCGCGACCAACCTCACCCCCACCCTCACTCTCGGAGGGAGTCTTTTGGGACTTATGGGGAGAGACCATACCGTCGGTCGAAGAGACCCGGATTTACTGGTCTAGAGACCATACCGTCGGTCGAAGAGACCCGGATTTACTGGTCTACTCAACACTACTGGATCATCTACATCTAGATAATCGCCCAACGATGTCCTTCAACATCGATCACGAGACCGGACCCAACAACTATGGGAACGGTCGAACAACGAATGGGTCACGCGGCGATTATCTTCACCTCATCCTTACCCTCACTCCTGGAGGGAGACTCTTGGGACTTATGGAAGAGAGAACGATTCCCACGCCCGTAACATCATTCGTTAACCCTCTCCCGGGTAGTATCTACAACCCGATCTCCTCAACTCACCGCTCTCCACCCTTGGTCCGTCAATAGCCCTTTCCCACCCTCGTGGCCTCCACCTAGTCCACTCCCACCATCCGTACTGTCCGACACATCGGAGGTACCTACGGACGGGAGCCCTCTGTCAAGTACAGCCAACGCCGAGGAGTTCCTACATCGGATCCAACGAAGGGGAGAACGATCCCATGTTCACAAAGCGAAACCCAATGGAAAACAACCACTCTCGATGTCACGCCTCAGGGCCGGCCGACCCCGGGACGCGGCAAGTGTATATATGATATCAGTAAACGGGAGTTCGATAACATACTCACACAACAGCTAAAAATGACTACACAGATAAAAGCAGGGCTGACATAATATATACACCAAATGCGGAAGCTAAAAGACTGAATCTGTAATCCAAAAACATATTACAGACTCGATACATAATCAACTGTCCTGTGAGAGCCAATATATACAAAGACATCCAAATAATATACAAACACGTGCCCAAGCACGGAATATAATACATACAAGCAAAAGGGATGCTGATAGCCTATGATACTCGCGGGACGTGGCGCTACTCCGCTACTGATGAAGTCCCTCGGGGAGCTCCTCCTCCAGATCCGACTCAGATGACACTAGAGAAAAATATTATGCGAGGGGTGAGCCACACGCTCAGTGAACAGCACAACCCATGCATCACAGCTTATATTAACCACAACCAGATATTATTAATCCACGATCACATTACTCAAGCCACAAAATGGCAGCAACTCCGCAATCCAGTGGGTCGCTACCGCCAACCCACTACACCCTCACCCTCACCTCTCAATGGGTGACCAAGGATATTGGGACTAATTACACAAAACCAGCGGGTTGCTACCGCCACCCGCTACACCCTCACCCTCACCCCTCAATGGGTGACCTAGGCTCTTGGGACTGACTAGGCTGATAATCATCCTTACACAATCCAGTAGGTCGCCACATTGTCGGCCCACCATACCCTCACCCTCACCCTCCAATAGGTGACCTAGGCTCTTGGGACTGACTAGGCTGTTGGTCACCCTTGGTCCACCGATAGTCTCTCCCCACTCCGTCGGTCATTTGGCTACTCCCACATTCAGCACAGTCCTTCTACCAAATCAGGAGGCGCCTACTGATGGGAGCCCCTGCACGGGACGACCTTTCCAACACCGGGGTAGTCTCTACACGGATCCAACGAAGGGAACAAAACAGCCTATCCATCGCATATGATCCACTCGGATCTGCAGACAACACATCCTAACAACTCTGGTGTCATGAATTCTTCAGGATTCCTCCAGGGCGCATAACCAAGATGCGGGGAATATGCATAATGACATTTACTAACAAGGGATGTCATATTAATTATCAACAAGAGTTATAATATTATTGGGACAAGAAACCTTGGGAGGGCAGCATGAGGTCCCGATAAAGGACATCCCAACAACTAAACAAGGAACACGGAGTACCCTAACCCGGGTCTCAATGTTGACCTCGCAAGGCCCCTCCCTATAATATTAATAAGGCATGCTAACATTTAATTTAATAATCAAACTAATAGGACGCATGTATAGGCCGAGGCTTCCTAGCATGGGAACATGGTGCATGGCTCTTACACACAATCCTAAGGGTGCAAGTCCCTAACATACAAGTCTAGGGTAGCATGCATACTACATTTAATCATGAATCTCATGGATTATACATGTCACGCCCCAGGGCGGCCGTCCCCGGGACGCGGCAAGTGTATATATGATATCAGTAACAGGGGTTCAATAATATACCACAAACAACAACTAAAAATGACAACACAGATAAAAGCAGGGCTGACATAATATATACACCAAATGCGGAAGCTAAAAGACTGAGTCTGTAATCAAAACATATTACAGACTCGATACATAATCATACGTCCTGTGAGAGCCAACATGTCTAAATATATACACAAATAAAATCCATACAACATCCACTAGGTGCCTAAGCACAGAGATATATACATACAACTGAGAGAAGGGTGCTGATGGCCTCAAAACTCGTGGGACGCGGCGCTACTCCTCTACTGGTGTAGTCGCTCGGGAAGCTCCTCCCTCAGAGATCACTGAAAAAGATAATATGCGAGGGGTGAGCCACACGCTCAGTGAATAGCACAACCCATGCATACAGTTCATATTAACCACATTTATATCAAGCCAATAGCCCATAACAGCATAAACATCACAAATCCGGGGGTTCGTCACATCGCCGAACCGCCATACCCTTACCCTCACCCTCACCCTCAAGGGGTGACCAAGGATGTTGGGACTTAATGGGTGGATAATCGTCCATTCACAATCCTGTGGGTCGTCGCATCGCCGGCCCACCATACCCTCACCCTCACCTCTCAACAGGTGACCTAGGCTCTTGGGACTGACTAGGCTGTTGGTCACCCTCGGTCCACCGATAGTCTCTCCCCACTCCGTAGGTCGTTTGGCCACTTCCACGTTCGGCGCAGTCCTTCTACCAAAGCAGGAGGCGCCTACTGATGGAAGCCCCTGCACGGGACAACCTTTCTAACGCCAGGGTAGTCTCTACACGGATCCAACGGAGGAAAACAGAACAGCCTATCCATCGCATATGATCCACTCGGATCCACTGACAGCACATCTCTACAACTCTAATGCCCTGAATTCCTCAGAATTCCACCAGCGCGCATAACCAGGATGCGGGGAATATAAATAATGCATAAAGGGGAAAAGAGACCTTGGGAGGGTAACCTGAGGTCCCGATGTAGGACATCCGACAACCAAACAAGGAACACGGAGTACCCTAACCCGGGTCTCAATGTTAACCTCGCAAGGTCCCCTATATTCCCAAGGCATGCTAATATATATATCGCAGTTTGCATTTAAATAAATAAATCAAACTAATGGGACGCATACTCAGGTCAGGGCTTTCCTAGCATGATAACGGGGTGACATGATACACGGCTCATGCACAACATCCTAAGGGTGCAAGTCCCTAACATACAAGTCTAGGGTGGCATGCATTCTACACACACACATCATGCTTACATGGATTATATCAAAGCAGTTAATACTAACTATGTGCCCCAGGGGAGGACGGTACACGCCCAAAGCATGTAACGCCTCCCAAACTGGGTTGGGTTGTCCCACTCACCGGAACTCGGGTCGACGCGCGACCGTCCGTCGAGATCTGCAAGACAGGGTATTACTTGGTAAGTATAAATCCACAAATATCCAAAGATACACAACATACACAAATAGACACCCAAAATCCCAAATCAAACACCCAACACCCCCGGCAACCACCCGCACGGCCACCCGACCGCCCGGGTGCACCGCCGCGCCTCAGCCCACGCACCCCGCACGCCTTGCGCCGGCCCGCGAGCACCCCGCACGCCCCCGCGCGCAGCGTCTCGCCCCGCACGCACCCCGCGCGCACCTCCGCCACCTCGCCGCGCCTCGCGCGCACCTCTGCCGCCTCGCCGCGCCTCGCGCGCACCACGGCCGCCTCACCGCGCCCCGCGCGCACCACACTGCCTCGCCGTGCCATCTCGCGCGCACTGCCCTCGGCCACCACCTCGCGCACGCACCACCACTGCCTCGGCCAGCACCTCGCGCACGCACCACCACTGCCCGCACGTCTAGCACCCGCGCGACCAGCTCCTTGCGCACAGACCCGCGCGACCAGCTCCTCGCGCACAGACCCGCGCGACCAGCACCTCGCGCGCAGCTCGCCACCAGACCCGCGCGCACCCGTGCGCACGCCGGTCGCACACCCCTCCCCGCACTAGCCGCTCGACCAGCCCTTGCACCAGACCCGCACGCAGCTGTTCGACCAGCCCCTCGCACCAAGCGCACGCCCGCGCGCACACGCTCGCGCGCACGCGCTCGCGCGCCCAGTCTGCCGCTCCGCCTGCCGCGCCAGCACTGCCCCTGCAAGGTGCTCTGCGCCATGTGCCCCAACGTCCTTGCCCAGCACACCCAGCACCCAGCACAGCCAGCAAGCCCACGCCCAGCGCCACCCGGGTGCGTGCCCGCGCGCGCGCGCCCTGCCAGCAGCTCTGCCTGCTGCGCTGGTGCGGCCTGCACTGCTGCCTGCTGTCCGAGACAGTGGCCCTGCCTGCCGAGCACCTCCAACCACCCATCCCACGGCCGCCGACCACCTCCGACCATCCCCAACCACCTCCGACAGCCTCCCACAGCCGCCGACCACCCCTCATACACAAATCCACACTCCTAGCATACATCTATGCAAGAAAAGTGAAGAAAAAGACCTTACCAAGGGGAGGAAGCGAAGTCCGGGTGCTCTCCGCGCACCGAAACCCTTCTCAACGGCTCTCCTACGCCCCGATCTACCACGACCCTCGAAACGGGCCAAAACAGAGGAGAAAGAGGGGAGGTCAGAGAGGCTAGAGTGGCCGGAATCGGGATTTGAAGACACTGGGGTGTAGATTGGGACCCGATCTACACTTCTTAGGTTTTGGGTTTTTGGTTTTGAGGGGTCTAAGGGCCTCAAATGGAAGAAAAATGAGAAAGAGGAGAGAGGGGAAGGTTGGTAGGGATGATGAATAGTGTTTTCAAAAATTACATCTCACATATTTATAGTGTGCGACTTAAAAACCTGGATACGCCCCGAAACTGCGAAATTTCAGAAACGTTGCCGGAATTCGATAAAATTTTCATGAGTGGCTTAAAATGGCACCAGGACACATAATATGCAATTAGATTTTTAATCGGAGTCCTCTAGCTCAGACGATGGCTAACAGTCCGAAATTATGCGGTTCTGATCGAAAAATGCAAAAATTTTAAAAACTGCTAAAATGCTCCAATGGTTACCAGCAGGCCAAAAAGTGACACATATATAACAATACATTACAACAGTTAATATAAATCCATGGTGCCCCAAGGGAGGACGGTACACGCCCAAGTGCGTATAGCGCCTCCCAACTGGGTTGGATTGTCCCACTCACCGGTATCTGGGTCGTCGCGCGACCGTCCGTCAAGATCTGCAAGACAGGTATTTAACTTGGTGAGTAAAATCCTCAAATACCCCAAAATATATTAAAAATACTCTAAAAATACCCCAACACCCGGGCAAACGTACATACGGCCCGTACGCCCGCTAACCCGAGCACTCTGGCTCACTCCCACCCCACCAGCAACCACCCGCCCTCGAATGCGTCGCCGCGCCTCCGCCCGCGCACCCAGGCGCCCTGCCGAGCCCCTGCCCGCATGCCTGGACACGCCGCCGAGCTCCCCGGGTGCAAGGCGCGCCCACTGCGCCCGGCCGCAGCAGCCCGCGCGCACCCCGCACACCCCGCGCTGACCGCGAGCACACCGCACGCCCCACGCGCCCAGTGCCTCGCCCCGCGCGCACCTCCAGCCCCGCTCCGCGCACACTCCGCGCGCACCACCAGCCTCGCCCCGCGCGCACCACCCGCTCACACCCACTGCCCTCCTCACCACGCGCACGCCTGCGCCTCTGCCCAGCGCTCAGCACCCGCGACCAGCTCCCAGCGCTCAGCGCCCAGCACCCGGGACCCTCACCCAGCACCCACGCGCACGCCCGCGCAACACGCGCCTAGCGCGCCTAGCTGCACGCGTCTAGAGCGCCTGCCAGCCAGCCCGCGCTGCTGCCCGCGCTGCCTGCCTGCGCGCATCGCCGAGTGGCCCGAGCACCGCTCGCCTGCACGCCTAGCCACTGCCCGCCTGATGCCCGAGCACCACCTGCCCTGCTTGCCTGCGCGCTCAGCCTGCCTGCCCGGCCTGCCAGCGCGCACCGCCCAGCCATCCTACCCGAGCTAGCCCCGCACGCCCAGCACCCAGCACGCCTAGCACCAACCCGAGCGCACGCCCGCGCGCACACGACCTGCCGCTGCACGCCTGCTGCGCCTGCCTGAGCGCCTACTGCCCGGGACTGCAACCCCTTCTGTCCGAGCACCTCCACCACCAACCGCCGGCCTTCCACGGCATCCGACCACCCCCAACCACCTCCGACAGCCACCCACAGCCGCCGACCTCCACCCAACCTCAAATCCACCCTCCTAACATACATCTATGCAAGGAAAGAGAGGAAAAGGGGGTTTACCAAGGGATGCAAGGATGCTCGGTTGCTCTCCGCGCACCGAAACCTTTCCCCAAAGGCCTCCAACGCCGGGATCTCCCTTGGCCCTCGAATTGGCCCAAAACAGAGGAGAAAAGAGAGGGGGAGAAGGGGCAAAACTCGCCGGAATTCGAATTTGAAACCACCGGGGTGTAGATCGGGACCCGATCTACCCTTTCTATGATTTGGGTTTTAAGCTTTGAGGACTCTAAGGGGCTCAAATGCTTGAAAAAGAGAGAGGGAGAGAGAAAAAGTTTTTGGAAGGGATGATGAATAGTGTCAACCACTTTTCTCACCCCACTTATAAAGTCAACTCACTTAAAACCCGGATACGCCCCGGAACTGTGAAATTTTGGAAACGTTGCCGGAATTCGATGAAATTTTCGTGAGAGGCCTAAAATGGCACCAGGACACCAAATATGTAGTTAGATTTCCAATCGGAGTCCTCTAACTCAGGACGATAGCTAACAGTCCAAAAATTAGCGGTTCCGATCGAAAATCAAAAAAAATGAAAAACTGCTAGAACGCTCCAACGGTTACCAGCAGGTTAAAAGTGACACATATATAACACTCGATACTCGCTTATCGAGATATCACACACATGCATAACAACAACCAACACACTCATATTAACCTCAAAGTAGTCATAGTCCCTAAACGGGAGTAACTACACAAGCTAGTGGGTCGTAACATCGCCGACCCACCCCACCCTCACCCTCACCCTTTAGGGGGTGACATGGGCCTTTTGGGACTGACTAGACTGCTTTCCACCCCTGGTCCCACCGGTAGCCCTTTCCCACCCTCGTAGCCTCGACCTAGTCCACTCCAACTACCAGTACTGTCCGAACACATCGGAGGTACCGGACGGAAGCCCTCTGTCAGGTCAGCCATCGCCGGGGAGTACCTACATCGGATCCCAACCAATAAGGAGAAGACAGCCTACTCACGCGCGTACGATCCTGTTGGATCCGTCGACAACGATTTCTAACACTACTAATGTCATGAATTCTCAAGAATTCCTCCAGGGCGCATAACTAAGATGCGGGGAGACATATATCATAACCACAAGGTTACAATATTCTCTAAGGCATGCTTACAACAATATAATCACATAATCCCATCTTGATTTAGATAAATTAAGCTAAATGGGAACATGCATAGGTCGAGGCTTTCCAATTAAAGGACAAGGTGACTAAACATGCGTAGGCCGCTATACATGATATAAGGGTGCATATCCCTAGCATACAAAGTCTAATGTGGCATGGATATATCATATTTATCATGCATAGATCAAGGCTTTTAAGTACAGGACATGGTGTCCAGGCATGTACGGGCCTCTATACACGATACATGGATGTATATCCCTAGCATGCAAAATATCTACATATTATAGCTAGGGGGCCCCATCGATGCACGACGCGCGTCTATGCGGGTCGAGCGCATCCCTAGAGAGGGGGGGATTGGAATCAAACCACTCACCTTACGACCCGGGACCTCGCGCATCCCATCCGACGAGATCTACAAGGTAGGGCATCCAACTGGTGAGAAACAACACAATTTACACATAGAAAACATTAGAAATACCCAATACTCGGACAAGCATGCATACAGGCTCGCACGCATGCGAGCACGCACGTACGCACGCGAGTCCGAGTGCCCCGACACCTACCCGAACCCTCGGGCAGCCACACGCATGGCCCCCCGCACGCGCACGCACGAATGCGCACGCACGCACGCACCCCAGCACCCTCGGCGCACTGCCGCGCGCCTGCCCGCGCGCCCAGACGCGCTGCCGCCCACGCGCGCACACTCTCGCGCTCCCGCGCGCACCGTGCGTCCAACCCGCACGCCCCCGCGCAGCACCCCACGCCCCCCGCGCAGCACCCCGCGCACGCCCTAATATCTAGCCTCTCGTGCAGCCCCAATTGCAGTGCATACCATTTTAAAAAAAAAAAAATGCACTCTTCCATTGAAGTTCATGCTGTTATATGAATTGCAATATATATTGAGATACATTAGTGTATTTTTAGTTAAACTAATAAGAAAAAAACGTTAGAAATTAAGGACTTAAAATGAAATATGAAGAAGGGAGGGACTAATCATTAAATAACATGGTTTATATGGACTTAAAAATAAAATCACATTTCACAAATTAACGGTATGTGGACGTACGTTTGACAGTGGGACTAAAAACTAAATATGCGATAGAACATGAGGATTTAAAAAGAAATATGAAAAAAGAAAAGATTAATATCTAAATAGACATCTTTACATGGACTTAAAACTAAAAAAATCCATTCTAATAACACATGCAAAACCCCATTAGAACCCCGTTAGATTCGCTCTCTCTAGGGTTTTCCAATATCCCATCGCCCACGTCCCTGCACTAGGACTAGCAACCCATCCATCACCATCGGATCAAATCATCCAACGGTCAGAAAACCCCAACAACCTCGCCCACTTGTGGCGGATAAAAAAATAAATGGAGAGGGAGAGAGACGTTGGTGGCCATCATTGATTGGCAACTCATCGTGGAGTCAATGGCCTTTTTTTCGTCAGTCTTGACTTTTTAGGCCGAAGCCGGAAGTCGACGCCGAGCCAGGAATCCCAAGCTGTAGCCGAACGGGTTTCCTAGGAAGGGTAATTTGGATATTTCAGGTGGGGGATGAGAGAATAAATAAACGGCGAGGAGGTGCTCTTGCGGCAGAAGATATCGGAGTAGTGGAAGAGGTGGAGGAAGAAGAAGAGAAGAAGATCGTATCTTTTATTTGCGTGGAACACAAGAAAGACTAAAGAGACACGCATTTCTCCGAGAAGAAAAGAATCTCTGAATCGTCGACGCTGAACATCGATTCTGTTCGTGTCCTTGTTTTAGGTTTTTTTTGTCGGTCCTTCTTCGTTAGGAGCGGCCACGAAGACAGAACGGAAGAAGGGGAGGTGACCGAGGCGAATCTGTTGGGCGATCAGGTACTGAAACCCTAGATCTCGATTTATCTGCTTTTTTTTAGGTTGTTTTGTCGTCAGAGATTGCGTCGTCTGTATGTCCCTCCACGGTCTCGGTCGTTGTTTGTTTTCGATGCTGATGGAACGGCGAGGGCCGTCTGTCCACCGTGATTGGCTCGGGATCCGCCAGGGATGTTGCAGGGAACGGCCGCCTCGGTTGAAGATCAGGACCGGGAGCCTTGATTCGTGTTGGGAATCGATGAGGAGGAGGAGACAAGAGAAGGTGGTGTGAGCTAGGGTTTTGGGATGGAGGGACACGCGGTTGCTACCGACCGGTGGGGGGTTTCCGGGAAGGTTTCATCAGAATGATCTGTTTTTTTGTTCGTTGCGTCCTCTGTCGAGTCAATCTGCCGAAGTCTTCTTGCTTGGGTTTGATCCCCTTTTGTTAGCGCCTATCACCACGCGGAGCCCCGGGCTCTATCTGTGATGCTCCTCAGTTTTTTGCAGGCAGGATCTATCATCTAGATGTGCCAAAGCATCGATTCCCTTTGAAGTTTTTTACGGGAAGCTGTTCAACATCACATTCTTGTAGGGATTTCGTCCTGTTTGCTGTGGGATTAGGTTTCTGAATGATCTCATATTCATCAAAGTGCCATGTCTTGTTGATCTGCTCTACTGCTTCCGGCACCTTGGCTGGATGTCATGGAACTGGAGGGTATTAAAGCATGGCCACATGTCTTGTGAATAAATACTTTTAAGTCTCTCAGATTTAGGATTCAGCGGTCAGAAACTACTGGAACTGGGTGTAGTGATTGATGTGTAACTGATCTGAAAAAATTGGGGTCTTTCAGATGTTGGATTATTGGCAGAGAAGCTTCCGGACTTATGGTGCTTAACTACTGATCTCACTATCATGTCGATTGTGAACTGACGAGCAGTTCCTAGGTAGATGAATAGCTAAAAGCAGAGAGAACTATTGCCTTGTTTTGTGCACTTCTGCTGAAAACGTGAAATAGTGTTATAAAATTGTGATGCTTGTAGTTCTTTTTTTCTGTGAGGAGACTGCTTGCCATGTTGGCATTCTCTTAGACATCAAGCATGCCTGTAATATTGCAAACCACACCTCTGGAGTTGCATGCAGGCTTTTAGTGCTGATTAACAAGATCTTCCCCAAGGTAATGGCCTCTGGAGAGGGGAGTGTTGGCAGCCTGTTATCAACTCTAGAAGCATTACTTAAACTATATTGTATTATTTTATTTGATTGAGATTTGAAGTGGTGCAGGGGCTCATACAAGTTCCCATGTGGTGTTTTCACAGGATATGGAGGATTGGTGTGTCTGATCGCCTATTCACCCAGGAGCCAGGACGATGAGTGTTCTGAGTCAATGGTTAGTCTAACAATCCCCTCTCATTTTCATGTAGGCCTTTTTTTTTATTATTATTATTATCCACCAGAAGTTCATACTGTGCGCACCACCTCCTTTGATATGTACTGGCCTCTATCCCATATGTTTTTTCCTGATATAATATTATTTTGGAGGCACAATGGATCCAGTGTTTGCCACAGCCATGTAACTTTATAGTATTATTTCTTTCAAAATAAAAGTATTTAGTCTCTTGATACATTTGAAACCATGAATTTTGGTTACCATGTTCAATAATTTGCTTAAGGTACAAATTTTGGTGAAATGCAGATTGTTTTATGTTCATGCGTTGGTGAGGCATCATCTACACTTGATTCAGCTAGACATCGAGGAGAGACAACATCCTGCAAAATCTATGGTTGGAAACCATCAGTTGTTGGCTTAGGAGCCTCCCTAACAGTGAGCATGCTGAGCACTGTGGGAATATATCATTCAAGATGATTGATCCACAGTTGAATTGGAAGAAAGCATCAAAAGGTAGTAACAAACGGGCTGGTAGGCGAGCAAGGGCTTCATTTGCATCCTCCAATAAGAAGAAATCTGCTTTAGAAGACTTCACAAAAAGGGAGGAAGCAGTTGAGAAAGACGAGAAGGAGTGCATGCCTGTATCTGAATCTGAGAAGGTTCGGCTCTTGGCTGTGAGATGTATTATGAATTGCATCTTCCAAATGTTGAGTAAACATAAGTTTTATTATGTTTAATTTTTTTTTAACCAACTTGTGCAGCTCGGAGTAAGCATCCTTGGGCGACGTTTCAGCAACATGATAGAGAGTGTTCCAATAAAAAAGAGAAGGTTTTTCTTCCCGTATTCATCTGAAAGTGAGCCCCCTCTAATGCTTTTCTCTTCTTCACCCCCAAGGGAGTCAAATGCAAACTCAAATGTGGAATGCCAAGCTTCTTCATCAAGTAGCTGGAAAAACCTAAAGACCTGTCCTCTTGAAGACAATCAGTTGGAAAATACAAATAAAAAGCTTGGTGATGATGCAGACTTCTCTGGTATCTCAATATTGGCAGCTGCTGCATGCAATAGCAGCATAGGACTTCTTGAGGAAGCTGTTTCAAGTCGCCTTAATGATGTACCCCTTGAGAAGCATCTTATCAGTTCTGTTGGAATTTCAAATAATAAATTTGATGATTCATCATTGGGGGGCATATCTGACCAAGCACTAAACAATGACAAACTAGTTGGAAGGAAGATGGATTCTGGTTCTGTTTGTGATGCCCCAAACAAGGAGGATGAGTCTGTCAGAAGGTCTGAAACTTCTTCACGGGATGATAGGTTACATTGGGATCTTAACACTACGATGGAGTCTTGGGAAAACCCTTATGACGATTCTTTTGTTAAGTCTCTGTCACTTGCTGAAGGATGTAGCGTTGGTGGTGTGGAGACTGTTGGGCTGAAAGATCTGAAATGTCATGGTGTCCAGATGAAGCCTGTTAATACTGAATGCGTGGTGCAAACAAAAGCTGAAGTATTAAGTAGTTCACCCAAGGGAGACCATGGGTCATTACTTCCAAAGGCGTCAGAGAAATCTGAATATTCTTTTGATCAGGGTACACAAATCATGCAAAAAGAATGCACATCTGTGTCTGTTTCCTTCGATCAAATTTCCAATTTAGGGCTTGCACATAGTGAAACTCCAGATCATGTAATGGTTTCTACTAAAGAAAATCCATCTTTGCATCATCCAGAGAATCCTGCTATATGTCTTGAGACAGGTTCTTGCTTGGTCGAACTGCCCGTGGCACATGAGGAGGGCCTTGCTTTTGTGTCTCCATCTTCAGTCAAGGAGGAAGCTTCTCCCGTCCATCCTATAAACAACAGTCTTGTAGTAGAAACTGCATGTGACAAGTCTCATCTGGTTTTCAATGATGCTAATGATCCTACCACTGTGTATGAACCACGTTCTATAGCCAGCGAAACTGCTTGTGAAGAGAATGAAGTAGCCTTGTCTTCAGGTGACGTTCATCCTCGCAATCTCGCTCATGCCGTCACCCTGAAAATTGTGGAAATTGAGGATGTAACTGGTCATGCTTTAGATCAAAAGAAAGAAGTGGATGAGAAAGTTTGCCTTTTGGGAACTCAAGATGAAACTGCCATTGCGGACATGAAGATACAAGGAAACAAGTGTTCCAAGCTTGATGATGTAAACATGAGTGCTGCTGTTAATGGTGAAACGGGCATTCCTTTATGTGTGGACATCAAGGATGCCATGTGTAATTCGGCTAGCAAAACTCCAGAAATGGTTGATATGAAGACTTTAGCAGGTGCTTCAAGCTCGCATGAGGCATGCAAGAGTTCTGCAGATGACCATGTGATCAGCTCTGGTGAGGTTGCTTTAGGAGATCCTTCATACGGTGAATACGATTCAGATGCTTCTCAAAATGATCCTGATCAGGTAAATGGAATAGAGGAAGTGGGGAGGTTACAGCTTGCAGATGATGATTATCAGTATGAAGATGGAGAATTCAGGGAGTCACTTCTACATACTTGGGAAGATGATTGCGAGGAAGGGGAAGCTGAGCCTGTTGATTATGGGTCAGATAACCAGGAGATTGTTGCTTTTGATACCTCTGCAGATTACTATGCACCTGCTCCAGTGCACTCCGAGAGGGGTGAATGCCAGGAAGAGAGATTTGCAAAGGCTGATCACGGGATCAATATTGTGATGAAGGGTGAGCAAAGTACCCATCGGTCTTGCCTACTTGACTCAGCAAAACCCGATCTTTCTGACTCTGGATCTAGCAGAAAAAGGGTGGTGAACCTGGAGAGAAAAGTATCTAGAGGACATCTAGCAGTCAGCGATAAGCTTGAGATTGACGGAAAGGATTCTTTAAAATTCACCGAAAATGACCACCTAGCCGTTCAAGATGGAATTGCAGAAGATGATCACTCTTTGAGGATGAAGTCATCAGGGTGGGACCAGATGCCTGAAGGTGTTCATACTTCTGAAGAAGGAATTAATGCTGCTGGAATTAATGGCCTTGTGCGAGACGATATTGGCACTGTTCTTGATGTTGGTAAACCAATGAGAACAGTGGGACCAAGGTTGGCACGGGATCTGTCTTCGCGTATTGAAAGATTGAAGTCCCCTGACATGCTTCTCGAGAAGGACAGAGAGTTTGGAAGGGGAAGCAGGTTTGTTCTCTCGATGCCTTTCATAATTTTTTTCTTCTGCACATGAATCCATCCTTGCTTCTGTCTACTGACCTGGACCTTTTTGCCATCAGGTCTCACAACAGTGATGGTTCAAATGACAGAATTAGAAGGGATGCAACTTCCTGTAGATCCACTGGTAGGGGTGGACCGACATTGCAGAGGCATGTAAGAGGCAGAGAGGGAGATCATTGGTTGGACAGTCCTCGTGGGCATTGGGGCCCAAATCGTCGGGGTTCACCTGGTTTCTATGGTCCATCCAGTTTCTCACGCTCTGGAACAAATGATGCTGCTGCTGCTGCCACTGCAAAGCTAGAGAGCAGTGGATTTGTTATCACTCCAGATGGCACGCTTGTGAAGGCAGGTGCTAGCATCATGGGACCTGGTAACAGGTTGCATAGACACTCCCCCCAAGGCACATATCGTTCCCGCACAAGAAGAGGATCGCCACCCATTGACAGTGATAGGATAAGCTTCAGTATGCGTAGTGGACTTGGACGAGGCAGAGAGATGAGCCCTGACAGACAATTTAGTGTTGGACATGGAAGATCTGGTCGATATGGAACGAGGGGCAGAGGTGGGGCCTGCAGGGTAAGGTACAATGGGCCTTTGCTGGCTGATGACATTGATTCTTCTGTGCATATCCATGATCGCTTATCCAGTAGAGAGAGAAGCCTCTCTCCAAATCCAAGAAGAGAGCATCTTCGCAGATCTGGGACAAGATCTCCATCAAGATCTCGAACTCGGTCGCCCCATATGTGGGGTTCGCCTAGGGGAAGAGGTAGTGGGGGTTTCAGTGTGAGCGCACGTGTACGTCGCAGAAGTAGGTCACCTGAAAATTTTAGAGCTGAGGCTAGAATGGAGCGTATGCGGTCACCGCATGGGCGTCCTGGTTTTGGTGAACACATGATAAACTTCATGCCAGCCCTCAGGAACCATGTTTCTCTATCACATGCTTCAAGGTATATTGATGATAGGAAGGAGTTGCCATCTGACCATTTTAGGCAGAATGGTTACAAGCGTTCTTCTGATAGGAGCCCGTCTCGTATGAGAATGTTCTCAAGGAACAGCAGGTATGATTCGGGTTCCCCCGGAAGATTGAAACCTGATGAATACTATAGCAGACCAATGAATTCTGGCAGATATCCTGAATTTGTGGGGGTTGGGATGAGACATGAAGGGAGTGAAGAAGATAGGAGGCATGGTGAAAGATATGGTATGCTTAATACAACAAGGCAGTTTGGCACGGAGGGAGACATGAAGCGCTTCCCCTGTGATGAGGAAGATGGCTTCCGGGCTCATCACTCTCGATCAAAGGATTCCCCGGAGTTCCATGTGAGAGGGAGCCCGAGGGGTTTTGATAGGGGATTTAATGGTGAGCTTGGAGATTTGCCCAGGAGAGCCAGAGAGGAGAAAACTCACTTCAGGTATGGGCGACATGGGAATCAAAATGCGGGCTTCAAACAATTTGACATACGTGAGGGTGATGAGGACGAAGCACAGAAAAGGAGAGCTTGAGATATCCCACCATTATGTTTTGGGGTTTCTCAAAATGATGAACCTGATGATTTTTTTGCCTCAGGAGCCATCTCGTTCCTGCCAGTCTATTCAAACTCCTGTTACTGTAAAAATTACATTGGATTAGGGTTTATTTATCAAATTTTGCTTAAGGTTAATGCTTTTCCAATTCTGTTTTTTTGTTTTAGATATTTTTTTGGCCCATATGATGACATGCTATCACTGAATGAGGGCTCATTGAGAAGACATGCAGTAATGAAATTACTCACCTTATGCTTCATTGGCATTTGCCATTTATAGTGAATTTTGTTTTCCATCTCTGTGGTCGTATTTTCTATTCATCACGCAGCATCCTCTCTATATGAACAGGTTGGCAAGTCGTTGCTTCCATGAAGAATAATAACACATTTTTTTGACATTGCTTTCTAGTGCCTAAATGTGGTTGGGCATATGAAGACTAAACACCACTTGTGTTTATGTTTTTTTTTTTTTCCGGCAGTAAAAAGCGATTTTGTTGAAGCACTTTGTGTTTGCTTTGGGCTAACCGATTATGGTTATTTTGATGCAATACTTTCAAAAT
This sequence comes from Acorus gramineus, assembly GCA_030737835.1. Taxonomy (NCBI): domain Eukaryota; kingdom Viridiplantae; phylum Streptophyta; class Magnoliopsida; order Acorales; family Acoraceae; genus Acorus; species Acorus gramineus. The sequence continues at coordinate 18,490,351 of CM060856.1, read as the reverse complement.
TACAACAAACACATAATGTGAGAATATCAAACTGAATTGAACGCATAGCCAATTGGGTGGAAGGTTGGACAGCAAAAACTCTCATTTTGTGTTTTGTTGGAAGCCTAAAGGAAGAAATTGGAATTGAAGTGTAATTTTTTTGACCCAACACCTTAGTGGTTGCTGTCAGTCTTGTTTGCGTACAAGAAGAAAAGCTACAGCGTCTTCACTTATTAGAAAACGCACATTTTGTTTAGCCAGATAATCTATCCAAATCAACATGCTCAAGGCAGATCCATACCTATAAAACAATTGACATGGGCAGAGATGAAGGAATGAAGAGATAAATGTCTTTGTTATAATTGTGATGAGAAGTTTGTGTCGAGTCAACATTGCAAAGCACATCGATTATTCATGTTAGAGGGAAAAGATGATGCTCAAGTGAAAGGGAAAGACTTATCATAAACTCAAAGAGCGGTAGAGTCCTTAATTTGCACCTTGAGGACAAGTTTCGTTTAGGGGAGTGGAATGATATGATCATTAATTTAAATAAGTCTTTTATTTTAGGATTTAGATCAGTTGAGAGCTTATTTGATTAATTTGTTAGGATGTAATCCCTATTTGTATAAGATTTGTTTTTTAGTCAAGTTTGTTACTTATTTGAACGTATAAATAAAAGAATGCAGAGAGAGATTGGTCATGTTTGTTACTGTTTTAATTTACAAATTATAATTTATAGCTTATAGTTTATAAATTTTAACTTTTTTTTATAAACAGTAGACATGTTTGTCGTAGCTGTTGAAAAACAGATAAAAAGCAGCAATGAATGTTTATTAGAGTAAGCTATAAAACAGTTTTTTGTTGTGTAATTGTAAAAAATGTCAATGTTGTAAAGAGCGTTAGATGTTAGTCGGACGGTTAAGGAGGGACTAGGGTTAATCGGCTAAGCAAGGATTAGTTAGGGATTAATCAATCACTTTTGAAAATAATAAATATAATGCATATACATATACATATTATATATATAATATTTTTAGACTACAAAATAATAACAAAAATAACATCAAAACATAATTCATAATTTTTTTGAGGTGAAAGATAGAACTTTTCTAATGTAGAATATGTTACAATTGATCGGAGGGGACCTCCCAAGCCTCAAAAAGAGAAGAGAGGAGAAAGGAAAAAATCATCGATGAAAAAAGGCCCCGAACGGCCAGAAGACACCCAACCCGGTCCTCCATTAGCTAAGGGGGCTAAAAGGAGGAGACGACGTAAGTAAGGGCGAGCATTTTGGAATGAATTACTCAATATAAAGGACTCCTCGGTAGGCCTAGACGTGTCGAGCCCCCGCCAGGACAACACTGCAATCCGAAAAGCATACATAGGTTGACCTCCCACGTATTTTCAATGTAGAAACATTGTCCTTGGAATGGACCAACACACCACCAGAAAAAAGCCGAATTCAGCACCAGACCCCTCATGCTTTCTATCTATTGTCGCAACCCACCCTTCTAGGCATGACCAGAGTTCCTCCAGGTTTGGAAATTTAAAAGTACCCCCACTACCGCATTGAGAATACCCCTTACTCGAGAGGTCGCCTGGCATTGACATAGCAAGTGAATTACTTATTTTGGGGCAACGTCGCAAAGCTCGCAAGTAACGTCCGCATCCAGTTGCCATTAAGCACAATATATTTTGGTGAGGATGCATTCTGGAAGAGTTAATCACCTAAATTCCTTCACCTTGAGGGGAATTTGCCATTTCCACGATTTATTGGCCTTGGCTACCATGCTAGGGACCTCTGCTAAGGAACGTCGCTACTGTGTGTATCCATATTTCACAGTGAAAGGATGGGATACTCTATTCAACCATATAACAGAGTCGTCCTTCGAGAGGTCGAGTATACGTGGCCTTAAGTGTTCCAGCAACATCGTGAACTCATTTCCCGAATTAAGCGTTAAATGCAGATGTAGTCACTCCAGTCACCCTCGTCTCCCCCTCCGTCGAGAGTTGAGCCACGTGTGTTTTCTTGTTGTCAGCGATCTCAAACAAGTGGAGGAACAAGATGTTGAAAGGCTTGTCGCTGCATTAAAAATTAATGAATAAAAATATAAATATAAGATAACTTAATAATTTATTAGTCAACTAAAAATTAATTGAAAAAACAGCTAGGCACTAAGTATTGCGGGTTGCGTCGGCTTAGGCCTGGGTGTGGGATTAATCAAGGCCTATATAGAATTTTGAGAACATTTTAAAATATTATTTTTAACTGTAGAAGTTAAATTTAATTTCAACTTGATAAAATAAAGTGATTTTATATGGACAATTAAAAGCTAAGTTAATATAACATAAAAAAAATGGGCGCGGCTATCCCCACCAAACGTTTCACTTAACCCACCATAAAAAAAAAAAAAAAAAAAACAGGTGTTTGGCTGTTCCCACCAATCCAGGTCGACCGAACTTTATCGCCATTTCAGGTTTTGGACGACCTAACTTAGTCATCATTTCAGGTTTTGGGCGACTGAAATTAGTCGCCATTTCAGGTTTTGGGCTATCAAAATTAGTCGAACAAAGTCTAGAATTATATTTACATGTTCTTTGTAAACAAATAAATTTTTAGGTTTATCAATCATATTCTACATTTATTTTTTTTAAGAGACTGAAAAAAATGTAAGTAGGTATATTTTCAACTAATTCAAATTTTTATAGAAAAATATCTTATTAGATAAATATATATAATTTTTAAGCTTCGTTTGAATTTGTAGTTAAGCGGATTCTTTGTTTAAAAACAAAAAAAACTATTAGTTAATTCAAACACATTTTATATTTAGCTTTTAAAAATTTATCCGTCACTTATGTAAAAAAATTATTCTTATGTTATACATTTAAGAATAATAATTGATTTTTCCTACATTACAACTCAGACTTGGAGTGGCATGAAAGATCTAAGGAGGATATACGTCATGAGATTAAGTTTTCAAAAAAAAAAAAATTAAAAACTTTATTACAAATTCTGTTCGACCAAGTTCGGTCGCCCGAAACCTGGAATGGCGACCAAGTTAGAACGCCCAAAATATGAATCGGTAGGAATATAAAAAACACCGTTTTTTTTATTAATGGGATAAAAAAAAGACTCGTTGGGGATAGACGTGCAGCAAAAAAACATTGAATATTTATGGGTTTCTTGGAAGGGTAATTTAGGTATTTCAGGTGGCGAGGATGGGAGAATAAATAAACGGCGAGGGGCTCTTGCGGTAGTAGATATCGGAGTGGTGGAAGAGGTGGAGGAAGAAGAAGAACGTATCTTTTATTTGCGTGGAATTCAAGAAAGACTAAAGAGACGCATTTCTCCGAGAAGAAAAGAATCTCTGAATCGTCGACGCTGAACATTGATTCCGTTCGTGTCCTTGTTTTAGGTTTTTTTTTTTTGGTCCTTCTTCGTTAGGAGCGGCCACGAAGACAGAACGGAAGAAGGGGAGGCGGCCGAGGCAAATCTGTTGGGCGATCAGGTACTGAAACCCTAGATCTCGATTTATCTGCTTTTTTTTAGGTTGTTTTGTCGTCAGAGATTTCGTCGTCTGTATGTCCCTCCACGGTCTTGGTCGTTGTTGGTTTTCGATGCTGATGGAACGGCGAGGGCCGTCTGTCCACCGTGATTGGCTCGGGATCCGCCAGGGATGCTGCAAGGAACGGCCGCCTTGGTTGAAGATCGGGACCGGGAGCCTTGATTCGTGTTGGGAATCGATGAGGAGGAGGAGACGGAAGAGAAGGTCGTGTGAGCTAGGGTTTTGGGATGGAGGGACACGCGGTTGCTACCAGTGGGGGGTTTCCGGGAAGGTTTCATCAGAATGATCTGTTTCTTTGTTCGTTGCGTTCTTTGTCGAATCAATCTGCCGAAGTCTTTTTGCTTGGGTTTGATCCCCTTTTGTCGGTGCCTATCACCGCGCGGAGCTCTGGGCTCTATCTGTGATGCTCAGTTTTTTGAGCCACCTGTTTTATAGCATCGATTTTGCTGAAGATTTGGCTTCTGCTGCTTCTCCTCAAAGTTTCCTTTCTCAATTTCTTTCTTGGTCTCTTGATGGCTAGTTGGTGCACCGATTGGTCTTCCATTTGACATTTCTGTATGTTCTGCTGGATTGCAGCCAGGATCTATCATCTAGATGTGCCAACGCATCGATTCCCTTTGAATTCTTTGACAGGAATCGGTTCAATATCTTTGTAAGGATTTCATCCTATTTGTTGTGGGATTAGGTTTCCTGAATAATCTTGTATTCATCAAAGTGCCATGGCTTGTTGATCTGCTCTACTGCTTCTGGCGCCTTGCCTGAATGTCATGGAACTGGAGTGAATTAGAGCATGGCCGCATGTTTTTTGATTAAATACTTCCAACTCTCTCAGATTTAGGATTCAGCTTTCAGAAACTATGGGTTACTGATCTGAAAAAATTGTGGTCTTTCAGATTTAGGATTATTGGCGAAGAAGTTTCCGGACCCATGATGCTTAACTACTGATCTCGCTAAAAGCAGAGGAGATCTATTGCCTTATTCTATGCACTTCTGCAGAAAACGTGACATAGTCTTATAAAATTGTGATGCTTGTAGTTCTCTTTTTCTGTGAGGAGACTGTTTGCCATGTTGGCATTTTTTTATACATCAAGCATGCCTGTAATATTGCAAACCACATCTCTGGATTTGCATGCAGGCTTTTAAGGCTGATTAACGAGATCTTCCCCAAGGTAATGATGGCCTCTGGAGAGGGGAGTGTTGGCAGCCTGTTATCAATTCTAGAAGCATTAATTAAACTATATTGTATTATTTTATTTGATTGGTGCAGGGGCTCATACAAGTTCTCATGTGGTGTTTTCACAGGATGCGGAGGATTGCTGTGTCTGATCACCTATTCACTTAGGAGCCAGGATGATGAGTGTTCCGAGTCAATGGTTAGTCTAGCAATCCCCTTTCATTCTCATGTAGGGGTACCAGTTTTTTATTATTATTATTATCCACCAGAATCTTTGATATGTACTGCCCTCCATCCCATATTTTTTTCCCCTGATATATGAATATTTTGGAAGCACAATGTATCCAGTGTTCGCCACAGCCATGTAACTATGCAAGATCTTTTCTTTCAAAATAAAAGTATTTAGTCTCTTGATTACATTTGAATCCATGAATTTTGGTAACCATGTTCAATAATTTGCTTAAGGTACAGATTTTGGTTAAATGCAGATTGGTTTATATTTGTGCATTGATGGGGCATCATCTACACTTGATTCAGCTGGACATCGAGAAGAGACAACATCCTGCAAAATCTATGGTTGGAAACCATCAGCTGATGGGCTAGGAGCCTCCCTAACAGGGAGCATGCTGAGCGCTGTGGGAATATATCATTCAAGATGATTCATCCACAGTTGAATTGGAAGAAGGCATCAAAAGGTAGTAACAGACGGGCTGGTAGGCGAGCAAGAGCTTCATTTGCATCCTCCAATAAGAAGAAATCTGCTGTAGAGTACTTCACAAAAAGGGAGGAAGCTGTTGAGAAAGACGAGAAGGAGTGCATGCCTGTATCTGAATCTGAGAAGGTTTGGCTCTTGGCTGTTAGCTGTATTATGAATGCTTCTTCCAAATATTGAGTAAATATACGTTTTATTATGTTTAAATTTTTTTTAACCCACTTGTACAGCTCGGAGTAAGCATTCTTGGTCGACATTTCAGTGACATGATAGAGAGTGTTCCAATAAAAAAGAGAAGGTTTTTCTTCCAGTCTTCATCTGAAAGTGAGCCCCCTCTAGTGCTTCAATCTTCTTCACCCCCAAGGTATTCAAAGGCAAAATCAAATGTGGAATGCCAAGCTTCTTCATCAAGTAGCAGGAAAAACCTTGAGACTTGTCCTCTTGAAGATAGTCACATGGAGATTACAAATAAAAAGCTTGGTGATGATGCAGACTTCTCTGGTATCTCAATATTGGCAGCTGCTGCATGTAATAGCAGCATAGGACTTCTTGAGGAAGCTGTTTCAAGTCGCCTTAATGATGTACCCCTTGAGAAGCATCTTATCAGTTCTGCTGGAATTTCAAATAATGAATTTGGAGATTCATCATTGGGGGGCACATCTGACCAAGCACTGGATAATGACGAACTAGTTGGAAGGAAGAGGAATTCCGGTACTGTTTGTGATGCCCCAAACAAGGAGGATGGGTCTGTCAGAAGGTCTGAAACTTCTTCACGGGATGATAGGTTACATTGGGATCTTAACACTACGATGGAGTCTTGGGAAAACCCTTGTGATGATTCATTTGTAGCGTCTCAGTCACTTGTTGAAGGATGTAGCGTTGGTGGTGTGGTTAATGTAGGGCTGGAAGATCTGAAATGTCATAGTATCCAGATGAAGCCTGTTAATACTGAGTGCATGGTGCAAACAAAAGTTGCAGCATCAAGTAGTTCACCCAAGGGAGACTGTGGGTCATTACTTCCAAAGGTGTCAGAAAAATCTGAATATTCTTATGATCAGGGTACACATCTCATGCAGAAAGAATGCACATCTGTTTCTGTTGCTTTTGATCAAATTTCCAATTTAGGGCTTGAACATAGTGAAGCTCCAGATCATGTAATGGTTTCTGCTAAAGAAAATCCATCTTTGCATCATCCAGAGAATCCTGTGACAGGTTCTTGCTCGGTTGAACTGCCGGTGGCACGTGAGGAGGGCCTTGCTTTTGTGCCTCCATCTTCAGTCAAGGAGGAACCTTCTTCTGTCCAACCCATGAACAACAGTCTTGTAGTAGAAGCTGCATGGGAAATGTCTCATCTGGTTTTCAATGATGCTAATCATCCTACCACTGTGTATGAACCACATTCTATACCCAGCGAAACAGCTTGTGAAGAGATTGAAGTGGTCTTGTCTTCATGTGACGTTCATCCGTGCAATCTCACTGATGCCGTCACCCTGAAAATTGTGGAAATTGAGGATGTAACTGGTCATGCTTTAGACCAAAAGAAAGAAGCGGATGAGAATATTTGCCTTTTGGGAACTCAAGATGAAACTGCCATTGCGGACATGAAGATACAAGGAAACAAGTGTTCCGAGCTTGATGATATAAACTTGAGTGCTGCTGTAATGGGTGAAACGGGCATTCCTTTAAGTGCAGACATCAAGGATTCCATGTGTCATTCGGCTAGCAAAACTCCAGAAATGGTTGATATGAAGTCTATGGCAGGCGCTTCAAGCTCGCACGAGGCATGCAAAAGTTCTGCGGATGACCATGTGATCAGCTCTGGTGAGGTCACTTTAGGAGATCCTTCATACGGTGAATACGATTCGGATGCTACTCAAAATGATCCTGATCAGGTAAATGGAATAGAGGCAGTTGGCAGGTTACAGCTTGAAGAAGATGATTATCAGTACGAGGATGGAGAATTCAGGGAGTCCCTTCTGCATACTGGGGAAGATGATTGCGAGGAAGGGGATACTGAGCCTGTTGATTATGGGACAGACAACCAGGAGATTGTTGCTTTTGATACCTCTGTAGATTACTATGTACCTGCTCCAGTGCACTCTGAGAGTGGTGAATACCAGGAAGGGAGATTGGCAAAGGCTGATCACGGGATCAATATTGTGATGAAGGGTGAGCAAAGTACCTATCGGTCTTGCTTACCTGACTCAGCAAAACCCAATCTTTCTGATTCTGGATCTAGCAGAAAATGGGTGGTAAGCCTTGAGAGAAAAGTGTCTAGGGGACATCGAGCATTCAGCGATAAGCTTGAGATTGATGGGAAGGATTCTCTAGAATTCACTGAAGATGACCACCTAGCTGTTCAAGATGGAATTGCTGAAGATGATCACTCTTTGAGGATGAAGTCATCAGGGTGGGATCAGATGCCTGAAGGTGTTCAAACTTCTGAGGAAGGAATAAATGCTGCTGGAATTAATGGCCCTGTGCGAGACGATATTGGCACTGTTCTTGATGGTGGTGAACCAATGAGAACAGTTGGACCAAGGTTGGCACAGGATCTGTCTTCGTGTATTGAAAAATTGAAGTCCCCTGACATGCTTCTCAAGAAGGACAGAGAGATTGTGAGGGAAAGCAGGTTTGTTTCTCAATGCCTCCTATAATTTATTTTTTCCTGCATATGAATCTATCCTAGCGTCTGTCTACTGACCTGGATGTTTTTGCCATCAGATCTCACAACAGTGATGGTTCAAATGACAGAATTAGAAGGGATGCAGGTTCCTGTAGATCCACGGGTAGGGGTTGTCCAACATTGCCGAGGCATGTAAGTGGCAGAGAGGGAGATCATTGGTTGGACACTCATGGTGGGCATTGGGTCCCAAATCGTCGGGGTTCACCTGGTTTCTATGGTCCATCCGGTTTCTCACGCTCTGGAACAAATGCTGCTGCTGCCGCTGCAGCCGCTGCCACCACTGCAAAGCTAGAAAGCAGTGGATTTGTTATCACTCCAGATGGCACGCTTGTGAAGGCAGGTGTTAGCATCATGGAACCTGGTAGCAGGATGCATAGACACTCCCCTGAAGGTACATATCGTTCCCGCTCAAGAAGAGGATCACCACCCATTGACAGTGAAGGGATAAGTTTCAGTATGCGTAGTGGACTTGGACGAGGCAGAGAGATGAGCCCTGACAGACAATTTAGTGTTAGTCATGGAAGATCTGGTCGATATGGAATTAGGGGCAGAGGTGGGGACTGCAGGGTAAGGTACAATGGGCCTTTGCTGGCTGATGACATTGATTCTTCTATGCATACACGTGATCGCTTTTCCAGGAGAGATAGAAGCCTCTCTCCAAATCCGAGAAGAGACCATCTTCGCAGATCTGGGACAAGATCTCCATCAAGATCTCGAACTCGGTCACCCCATATGTGGGATTCTCCTAGGGGGAGAGGTAATGGGGGTTTCAGTGTGGGCGCACGTGTACGTCGCAGAAGTAGGTCACCTCCAAATTTTAGAGGCGATGCTAGAATGGAGCGTATGCGGTCACCGCATGGACGTCCTGGTTTTGGTGAACACATGATGGACTTCATGCCATCCCTCAGGAACCATGTTTCTCTACCACATGCTTCGAGGTGGATTGATGATAGGAAGGAGTTGCCATCTGATCATTTTAGGCAGAATGGTTGCAAGCGTTCTTCTGAGAAGAGCCCGTCTCGTATGAGAATGTTCTCACGGAACAGCAGGTATAATTCGATGAGTTCCCCTGGCAGATTGAAACCTGATGATAACTATAGCAGACCAATGAATTCTGGCAGGTATCCTGAATTTGTGGGGGTTGTTAGAGGGATGAGACTTGAAGGGAATGATGAAGATAGGAGGCATGGTGAAAGATATGGTATGCTTCGTACGACAAGGCAGTTTGGCATGGAGGGAGACATGAAGCGCTTCTGCTGTGATGAGGAAGATGGCTTTAGGGCTCATCACTCTCGATCAAAGGATTCTCCAGACTTTCATGGGAGAGGAGGGAGCCTGAGGGGCTTTGATCGGGGATTTAGTGGTAAGGTTGGAGATTTGCCCAGGAGCGCCAGAGAGGAGAAAACACACTTCAGATGTGGGCAACATGGAAATCATAATGCTGGCTTCAAACAATTTGGCATGCGTGAGAGTGATGAGGAAGAAGCACAAAAAAGGAGAGTTTGAGATATCCCCACATGATGTTTATGGGGTTTCTCAAAATGATGAACCTGATGATTTATTTTTCCCCAGGAGCCGTCACATTTGTGCATCTCATTTCTTCCAGTCTATTCAAACTTCCGTTACTGTAAAAATTACGTTGGATTAGGGTTTGTTTCTCAAATTTTTCTTAAGGTTTATGCTTTTCCAATTCTGTTTTTTTTTGTTTTAAATATTTTTTTTGGCCCATATGATGACATGTTATCAATGAATGAGGCTCATTGAGAAGACATGCAGTAATGAAATTACTCACTTTATGCTTCATTGGCATTTGCCATTTATAGTGTTTTTCTTTTTCCATCTCTGTGGTCAAATTTTCTATGCATCACTCAGGCATCCTTTCTCTATATGAACAGGTTGGCAAGTCATTGCCTCCATGAAGAATGAGAATAGATTTTTTTAGACATGGCTTTCACTTGTTATCATCTTATCATGCTATGTTCTTGGTATTTGCCATTTAGGTTAATGCAAAATTCATTACCAAGGCCTGGGCATTCTTTAGCTAGTCCCTAATATTAGATTTTTGCATAGAAGTAACTTCTATTGATGATAGTATGATGGCTTCCATCCTTATGCACAATCCAGTTTATTCTTATAAATCCTGCCAGTGGTGCAGTGCCTGTTGGAATTTTATGGACAATTTGTCTTAGAAGGCTCAGTTTGTTGCCAAAGAACCCAGTGCTTCTGATTTTGATCATTGAGTTTAGTGACAAATGTGGTTTGGCACATGAAGACTAAACACCACCTTCTTGTATTTATGTTTTTTTTTTTGGGCAGTAAAGAGGAGCGATTTGATAGGGTCACCAAAAGTGTCACCAAACAATGGTTCATTGTGTGGATGCTTTGATCCATCTCAGCGAAATTGTTATAAACAGTCAAGGTAATTCCTGAACTTCATTAGTTTGTTTATCTCTTCATTTTCTTTCTCTGGCAGTGTGATTCAATCCTTTCTTATTGTTGTTTGACAATTAAATGAGCTTTTCCTGGATGATATACCTTGTTTTAACAATAGGATGATATACCTTGTTTTAACAATAGCCAAAGTGTCACTTAAATCATGAGGTTGATGGATCATTGCCAATCAACAATTCCTGATACTGATATATAAGGCAGTAAGAATCTTTCAATGAATAATGAGTTAGGAAACATGGTTTTGGGGTTTGGTGGTATTTATATTTGACCAAGTCAATAGAGATTGTTTGATGTTTAATTTAAACACATGAGATATAATCTATAAATTGCAATCTAGAAAAACATTTGCAATAACTGGGGATTCAACTAATCTTAGGTGTCTGGGAGCAAGTCTAGATGGCTAAGTGGTCCACCAGGGCCTAGGGGTACTCCTGCTTTTTAGATGAGCACCTGGGCCTGTATACACTCAAAACGACATAAATAGATAGTACCGACCAAAAAAATATAAATAGATAGTTAAGCTAATTATTTTGACTATAAAAGCTAACATAACTAAAAAAACTAAAATTATCAATATAGCATTCACCGGCTCATGATGAAGAAAAATAATTATTTAAAATATATTGATGAAATTTTTTTAATAGTCCCCCCCCCCCCCCCCCCTCTTTTTGCTGTCGAACAAGCCGCAACAAATCGAAGAACTAACGTCACATAGACTTCTTAGTTGGAAAGTAGATTTGTTCCCCCTTCCCTCAAATCCTCAATACACTTTGTATCCTAGCCTTAACACTTTTCTTTTATAAATTTACATTCTCATTTTAGATTCACTTGTAGTAAACATTGATAAAATTACAATCTTAAAAAATACATGTGTAATTAAGCACTGCCTAGGTTCACCTAGTCGGTTAGGCGCATGGCCACCACCTAGGCTCGCTTGGCCGCCTAGACAACTATACAACTAATTCATTGCACTTGAGTGGATGGATAGATGGATATTTTTGGCAACATTTGTTTAGTTGGATGGTAGTTGGCTACAGTTTTTATGGCTTAGATGAAGTGTTATGACCTTTAGATCAAAACAAAATTTTGACATCATGTAAGTGTAGTTTGAGGATTAAATGGTTTAGATTTTAAATTTTAACATCAAATTTGATTCCCTATACATCCAGAACACCTACCTTTCCAGTTAAATGACAGAGAAACCCACAGGGTTATCCAAACAGGTTTTATAGGTGCCATTCTCAAATGTTTCTCCTACCATTAATGCACTTGCTATGCTCATATGTTATTTTGGATTTTTTCCAGGTTTCTAATGAATGTCTTATCCTGTTATAATATATAGAATGAAGCTTATAATCTTTGACATAGTTTATATAAATAAATATTTTACAAAACTTTTTAAACATGCATCAGTTCTTATGATTTTTAAAATTGTTGAATGGACGACGGATGTTTCTCCCTGGTCGGCGGACTGATTGAAGAACATTTCACAAAACAACAGTGAGTTTTTTCTAAATGATAACCAGCTCAATGGATTGGTTTTCTTTTAAATTGCATTGATTCACAACTTCAAGCAGAATTTTGCGTCTTTCTTCTTTATATGGCATCTTTGTTAAAAAATTGGGATCTTGATGTTTACTTTTAATTAATAAAAGTTTTGTTATTATCTTGACCATATGTTTCCTTAAGATGATTTATGTGTTATGTTCACTTGGTCAGGGATTGTTTTTCTAATTGGACCTGAATATTTAAGCTTCTATAAATGATGACAAGCACATTATTAGTCTTCCGAAACGGTAGAATATTTTCTCCCTGATAAATTTTTCTGCTTCTATTTCTTTGCCATTTGAATTGTTTTTTAAAGTATAAATTGACTGACAATTCAGAACTTTGGAATTCATCTGTCTATTCACAATCATAAAGGAGACCTTCCTGATCAGGTCAAAAGTCTTCATCTTTGCTATTAAGAAAGTATTTTGCATACTCCTACTAAATATGGTCCGCCATGGATCTGATTGGATGATATCTATCCGTAAATGACATGAAAGCCTGAAACATTCCAATCGTAGCCTAGTTTTTCTGAATGGACATTACATGTCTGGCTGATTTTAATTTATGTCGTGCTCATGAATTAGTGACATCGTAAAGAGTGTCTTATCTCCTGTAGTGGCTTATAAATTAAGAAATATTCTCACAACTATTTAAGGAGCTCGTAGCTTGTTATAACAAGTTGTGAAACTGCACACATTTCTTTACATTTGCCTGAGGTATGTTTGGTTATTCTTTTTGTTGGTTATCCTGATCAGGATAGAACTGCAATGAAATTGTGATCTGTTCATGCTAGTTTGAACTTATTGCAATACATCTCACGATCAGTGGTTTTGTACCAATGATGCATCATAGATATTTATGAAGCATTTATGATGGTGGAAGTAATAAGCAAAAGTGTTAACATGCCAAGGAGATTTTAAAGTAATAAAATCAGGTTGTGAACTCTATATTAAGATTTGCATATTAAAAACTCCTGTAGAAGTAAATTTTCCTGTGACAGTTACTGACTCGAGCGTTTCACTCAAAAATACCATTTAGAGAAATACTGAACTGTTAAGTCAAAAACTAACATTCAATTGAAGGTGTTTGGGTTTCTGTATAGTTTCAAACTTCATTTAAATATGTTTTACATTGTAATTAAGCATTACTAATTCGAATTTGAACTTTGAAGTTAAACTAATGTATGATGAAAATGAGTATGTAAGTATGTAATTCAATTAAAATTTTAAGGGGGCGGTTACACCCACACCATGCAACAAGAAACCCACCCCGTTAATTTTTTTCAATCACTTAACCCACCCCTCCATAGATATGTGAAACAAGGCAATGAAAACCCACCCCAAGCATTTTCCCATTTACCTTCTCTCGTCCTTCTGTCTCTTCTTCTTCTCCCTATTGCCGTTCTTCCCATCACTCCACGCCGCCAGTATGGACACCCACCTATAGTTTTTTATATGCATTCCTTTATATCTTCTTCTTCACGTTATTTCCTCCTCTTCTTCTTCATGTTCTTTTCCATTGAAATTTAGGTGTTCAATGGTTTTTTTTTCATGTTATCTAGGCCCCAAGTTCTAAGTCCCATGACAAGCCCCATTAGGTGTTAGTTTTTCATTAGCTCTTTGTTTGACTTTTACAAATGGTAAAAAAAACAAAATACAAAACTACCCTTTATCAAAACACACGTTTCTTTCTTGTGTCCCTCCTCCTGTCTCTCCTCTGCATTGACTAACCACCTGCTTCACACAACCACATCTGCCGAGCAATGACCATCGGTGCTCCGCTCTGTCGGGGTTTTCAAATCTCTTCATCTTTGGTAAGCGCTCTCTCTTTCTTCAAAACAGGTTTGAATTGATCAAGGAATAATCAGATGATGTTGCATATAGATGTCAAAACAAGCTCTGTATATAACGATTCCCTTTCTCCTTTTTTTTTTTTTTTGGAAGGATTTTATTTTTGGGGATTCCAATCAAAGGTAGTATAATGAAGCAATGCCAGTATCAATGAATGGAGGTTTATATCAAGAAGGTTGTGATGCAAAATAAAGACATCCAAAATGGTTATCTTAATGAATGGGGGATTATAACGGAAAGGCTATGATACTAGCTTTTTATGTAGGCTGTTGTTCCTTCTTTTTTTTTTTTTTTTTTTTTTTTTTGAAGTTTGAACAACTAGAGAAGTAGTGTGTCTTTAATATAAATGACGGAAATTTGGATTTTTTTAAAAAAATTAGTTGATTGTGCAAACATGGCGGAAGACAGTGCACAGGGCATCCAAGATGTTCGCAGAGAGACATTGCAAGGGGCATGTCCGACATAAAAGACATTGTTTCAGTTTGTTTGTTTTTGTTTTTTTAGAGTCGACAACTTGTTTACAATTTTCATGTATTTAATGGCATTCATAGAATATATAATGAATCTTAATGTGAAAGATTCTATGTAACTATATCGGGAAGATTACATAGAATGTTAAATGTTTCTAATATGGAAGCTTATATATACACTCCATGAATGGAATATGTTTTGGAAATCCTAGTGTGTGTGTGTTTTTTTTTTTTTGGCAATCCTATTGTTTCACATTAGAAACCATATATATGTGATTGAAAAGCTTAACCTCGTCATTCTCCTACACTTGCAGATTTGGTTATATGGTTGATTTGGGTATATTGAAGGATCTTCTTCTCAAAGCATGGCTGAAAGCAGGGTTAACATTAAATAAACCAAAAACAATCTTCTTACGTTACTTATGGTTTTGCTCGTCCCAGATAAATTGGAACTTATTTTTGGAATAGGTCTTGATTGTATGTGATGAATGATTGCATTTTGATGGAAAATGTTTCCTCGTACGTCTTGTAACAGGCTCTAACTTCACAGGCTTTAAATGTTTCCTCCTATGATGTGGCAATAGGACATTGTCTATTATATCATTTACTTGATAACTATCTCAACATGTATCCCTATGATCGTGGAGTATTATTTAATTTTAAAAATCTTATATTTCTTTACCATTAATTGATTCTGAAAATCATGCAACAATATTAATTGATATTTGAATTTCACAACTGATTTTGTTTATGGAAAACACGTGGGAGCAGATCGGAAAGTTATTTTTGAGATTTTGGAAGGCAAGAAATTATGATTTTTTTATTTGGATTTCACCTCAATGTCTCTCGGATCAGGTTTGACATTATTGGATTCGTAATTGATTTGTGTTTTGCCTTTTGTTTTAAATGTTTGAACACAAATTTTTTTTCATGTATTGAATGTCATTTTCCACAGTTTGATTTGTTTTTGTTTCAATATCTAAATGTAACATTCGATACTGTTATATTTTATATATTGGTAGTTTGTTTTATGCTACTTCTATATTGTTGACAATGTAAATAGTTATTTTTTTAATTTGTGTTATTTTTATTACATTCGTAAATGCAACAGTCAACCGCATGCATGTATTGATTTATATTTGTTACATTCATAAAATGTAACAGTCAACTACATGTAAATTGCATGGAATGCAAAACATTTAGGTAAATGTCATTGTTATGTTACATTTATGTAAATGTAACAATTTTTATGAAAATGAATCAAATAGTTTATTGTAATATTTGTTAAATGTAACTCACAACAAAAAAAGATGTTTGATATTTTTCATAAAATATAAGTGACTATTGAAGAGAGGATCTGTTTTAAAATTGTTTAAACATTTTATGGAATGTAAAACAGTTATGTTATAATTATGCAAATGTAACAATGTTTATGTGAATATAACAAATAATTGTAAAGAATATAAACATTTAAGAAATGTATTTGCATTTTAAGAGATGGTTTATTTATTTAAATTGAAAAGATGTTTGTCAAATGCTATAATGTGTAGTTAATAACATTCTTTAAAAAAATGTATATAGTACGAATGTAATTTTTTTTTAAAAAAAAAGAGTGGCCGTTTGATGGATTTTGACAAAAAAATAATTTAAGTAAGTTTTGGTGTAATTTAAGTAAGATTTGGGTGTAACTGAAATAAAAAATTCAGTTACTAGATAAGGATTTCAAAATTCAAATTTTAAAATACATAAATTTTAGTGTAACCATGGAAAATTAGTAATTGTTTATAGAAAAAAGGGGGATTTGGGTTAATGGAAGAGATTTTTAATTAAAGACATATTTGTATTTGGCCATTTTATCTTTTTGAAAAATCAACAAGCCAACCAATGAGATGATGATAACTCATGGAGCTTGTGAGTGGGGTTTATATTTTGGGGCTGAGTATTATGACTCGTCTTGTCACCCATGCTTATCATGTGAGATAGATTTGGAATAGATTGCATTGTTTGGTTATCTGGATGTTGTTTTTTTGTCCATTCGACCAGATTACTATCATATTTTGTTCAACTTGCTCGACAAGGTTAATGTCAATCTGTGCTAATAACACAACAAATTACCTATTGAACGATTACCAAAAAGGTCCAGAGGACATTTTCACATTGTTCAACTGATGGCTTGTTAAATAGATAACCAATTGATCGATCAATGTATCGTTGAACTAGGCTTAATAGCTCGACATAAATCTACTCGAGGGCAATAAGTTTGCTCGACTGGCCGACGATTGACCAAGCATTAAGTTGCAGACACATTACTTGTCGACCAGGGCTTAAGTGGGGGTGGGTTTCCTCCATTTTAAAAGAACAACAAACCGTTGTTATAATATTTTAATTGGGTGGCTTTTAACTAC
Organism: Acorus gramineus; assembly: GCA_030737835.1. Taxonomy (NCBI): domain Eukaryota; kingdom Viridiplantae; phylum Streptophyta; class Magnoliopsida; order Acorales; family Acoraceae; genus Acorus; species Acorus gramineus. The sequence goes on along the minus strand of CM060856.1, from coordinate 18,473,507 downwards.
GTGGTGTGGGTACATCGGTCCCCAAATTTTAAATCTAATTTTTTCCTCGATTTTTAGATGGTTTTAGTATTTAGTATTTGTAAATTTTTTGGTGTCATCATGTTGTCCTTTAGATGATCGATGTTGTGGGCTTTGTATGCTAGTGTTCTCTGCAGCAGGGAACCCTTTATTTCACACCCAAAAAAATAAAATAATAACAATAAAAATAATAGAAACCTTTTATTGATAGCTTTTCGAAAGGGTTAAATACATATAATCCTCCAATAGTTACTCCACACCCCCCCCACCCCCTCCCCGAGTTGCTTTCGGATATGTCTGAAATATTCTATTAGAGTTAAATTCTTATATGCATATATTCTTCAATTGTTTTAAAAAATTCAAAAGGATCCACAAAAATAATCAAAATGCCTTTCTCAATAATAATAAAAAAAACACTCGAAACTTTCTCTTCTTCTTCCCCAACGGTCCAAACTTTATCTTCTTGTTCCTCAACTATATGAGTTTTAACGGTTACAATGTTACAAATCAGTTTGATAATAAAATTTAAAGGAGAACAAGGGCTGGAGTAAATAATTTATGCCAAAAAAAAAATTGTATTCATACATAGCTTAAAATTGAGATTTATCACTACAAATCTTGTACAAAGTGAAATTAAGGTTTGAAGTATATCCCAAAATACTCTATCATTACTTAAATTTTTTTTTTTAAAATAAAATCTGAATACCATTTGACACAAATAAGTTTGATAATGAGATTCAAAGGAGGACAAGGGCTGAAGTAAATAAACAAGCAATGCAAAAAAGTTCTAATTCATACATAGATCAAGATTGAGATTTACCACGACAAATCTTGTACAAAATGAATTTCAGGCTTGGAGTGTATCCCAAAGTGCCCAATTGATACTGAAATTTTAAAATAATCTTTGAATTTGAAATCATCAAATGGCATGAAAACAATGGGGGGGAGGGGCGCTAATACCACCACCCCACTTAAATGACATATTCACCCCCACCCCGTTAACTAACCCACCACATGAAAAATTAATGAAAATCAATCCCACCCCGTTATATATATCACAAAACTACTATTGCAACACCACCCCCCCCCCCCACATATTTTCTCATCTCCTCCTTTTCCCCTATCTCCATCCATCGATTCCATCCCTAATATCCCCTCCCTCTCCTATCTCTGCCTCCAACGGCCGTTCCCCTATTGAGAGGCCTCCTCGACGGCCGTCTGCGCCTAACTCCTAGTGCCACCTCTCCTTATTCCACATCTCTATTGTGGCTTACTTCTAGCGTCCACCATTCTATGCTCCATATTGAAAGAAGAAGGTTACGTCCCTTTGTTTTTCTCTTCTTTTTTTTCTTCTACATGTTATACTTATGTTTAGGTCACATTTTTGCTAATTTTTCTTGTATAAATTTTATATATAAGAAACCCTAGATTTTATTTTCAAACATAACCCGATTTTTAGGTTTGTTGGTTAATGCTTGATTGGAAATTGTTGTTGAAAGTGATTTCATATTTATTGGATAAGGAAATGTTTATTTCATCTTTCACCATTTTTTTTTTTGTTGGCCTAGTGATGGATTTTGCTTGTTAGGTTTGTTACATTTTTTATTCATGTAATTTCAAAGTCCAAATACAAACTAATATATATTGAACTCAAAATCCAATGTTGCTCCAACAAACTTGTAACTAAAATTTGTTGACTCACATAACAAAACAAAAACAAATGGATTTCAAAAGAGTTACCAACAACTAATTGTTCCTCTAAAATTCAGTTAATAATAAAAAAAAATGTTCATTAAGAACCACTATTAATTGATTATGATTGTCATTTCCTCTTATGTTTTGCTAATCCAATATGACTTTGAAGTTGACCTGTAGCTTCCAATCGGAAGAGTAGATTGAAAGATGCACCTTCAAGTTCTCAAATTGTTGTTGAGGACCCACAAGAAGAGGAAGTGGTGGTAGAAGATGTAGAGAAAGATTTAGAGATCGATGAGGTCAGCTTGGAGGGTTCTTTGCAAGGTGGACCAATAAATAATGATCTTCTTGTAGATTATCGACACCATCTGGCATACTGTATTTGGAACGGTAAGGTAAGTGTAAATTTGACATTTTACAGACACATGCAGAATGTAATTAACTACTGTCAAGATAGCACGCCTCTTCTTGCTTCGTTCTCTTCTGCCACATTGGGGACTAGGGAACATCGCAGTAAGAGAGAGAATGATCGTTCTTCGCAACACTGAATTAAGTCTAATGTGTCAACAGTTTTCATGAATGTTTTTTTTTTTGTTCGATCATCCTCTTGTTGAGCACTAATTACATCCATGTATCAAATGAGCCAATCATATGCTTTTTTTTGTATATTTTGACTTCGCATGTAATGGTTGTTATTCAAAGTTTTTTGAACTATTTTATTTGAACAACTGAATCAAATGTTGTAGGTACTTGTTTTGGATGTGATGGTTATCAGGTTCTAACTTAAAAAAATTTGAGTTTATCAATTTTAAATGTTACCATGGCTACCAGGTTGTGAGTGATTCCTTGGTTGAGGATTCACAATATATTCGAATCTTATTGAATGTTAGTCAATGTAGTGCTTATTTCAAACCATATAAATTTAATATCAATGATTCTGAAATGTACTTGTTGAATGGGTAGGTTTTGAGCAATCGCTGGCACAGGACTGAATCAGCTAAGAGTTTTCCTTGTCTACTTGGTTTGACACTAGTAATGTCGACAATCTTAGATTCTGTAGACAGTTGGATTGTCGAATCAAACAGAACCAAGACAGTAGATCCAATATATACATCGACAATAGTAATGTCAACTATATCAACTTCTTTCAACATTTGGATTGTCGAATGAAGATAAACAAAGACAATAGGTCCAGTACATTCATCGACAATAGTAGTGTCGACAATATCAACCTCTGTCGACATTAGTATTGTCGAGTCGAAAAAAACTAAGACAGTAGGTCTAGTACATACATCGACATTACTAGTGTTGACAATATTAACGTTTGGTGACATCTTAATTGCCGATTCAATGATTGAGGTGGGTTAAATTAACATGGGGTGGGTTTGGTTACATCTAGAAACTAATAACAATATTATTTTAATATTTAATGTGGGGTGGGGTGAATATGTCATGGGGTGATAATAACTTCCCCCAACAATTAGGAGATAGTGTCCAATGGAGTGCAAACACATACCTTTCTTGAATGGAAGAGAGTAGCAAAGACGCAATGGAGAAGTAATGGCGAGAGAGGAAAGGGCATCAAGAAGAAATAGCGAGGCAAGGAGATATGACGGCGATCAAATGTGATCATCGGCCGAATCGGCTACAAATGTGGATGACCTGGAGGAGGGTGGCGACCTTTTATCAGGAGTGAGTGATTCCTTGGTTGAGGATTCACAATATATTCGAATCTTATTGAATGTTAGTCAATGTAGTGCTTATTTCAAACCATATAAATTTAATATCAATGATTCTGAAATGTACTTGTTGAATGGGTAGGTTTTGAGCAATCGCTGGCACAGGACTGAATCAGCTAAGAGTTTTCCTTGTCTACTTGGTTTGACACTAGTAATGTCGACAATCTTAGATTCTGTAGACAGTTGGATTGTCGAATCAAACAGAACCAAGACAGTAGATCCAATATATACATCGACAATAGTAATGTCAACTATATCAACTTCTTTCAACATTTGGATTGTCGAATGAAGATAAACAAAGACAATAGGTCCAGTACATTCATCGACAATAGTAGTGTCGACAATATCAACCTCTGTCGACATTAGTATTGTCGAGTCGAAAAAAACTAAGACAGTAGGTCTAGTACATACATCGACATTACTAGTGTTGACAATATTAACGTTTGGTGACATCTTAATTGCCGATTCAATGATTGAGGTGGGTTAAATTAACATGGGGTGGGTTTGGTTACATCTAGAAACTAATAACAATATTATTTTAATATTTAATGTGGGGTGGGGTGAATATGTCATGGGGTGATAATAACTTCCCCCAACAATTAGGAGATAGTGTCCAATGGAGTGCAAACACATACCTTTCTTGAATGGAAGAGAGTAGCAAAGACGCAATGGAGAAGTAATGGCGAGAGAGGAAAGGGCATCAAGAAGAAATAGCGAGGCAAGGAGATATGACGGCGATCAAATGTGATCATCGGCCGAATCGGCTACAAATGTGGATGACCTGGAGGAGGGTGGCGACCTTTTATCAGGAGTGAAATGTTTGGAGAGGTTTTTTTCTAAAATTATTTAGACTCAGAAAGGGTGTTACGGGTATTTTCGTCTCTCTCATGTTGGGTATTTTCTAAAATGAAAGGGCATGAGCGGATCTACAAGCAGACTAGGCCAGGCTATAGCTCCCCCCCCCCCCCCCCCCCCAACACTCTATATCTCTTCTCTCTTTGGATGCAATTTTTCAAAATAAAAAGTTGTGATGGAAGATAGTGATAAAGCAGCGCAGAGCATGGAAAAATTGGGTCTCAGAACCGATTCTGATATCGGAATTTCGTCACATGTGAGTGTTCTAAATGGGTTTCTGTTCTTGCTGGTTTCTGTTGAAATTTTGAGTCTTGGGTTGTTCTTTGTTTCTGGGTTTGTGTTATCAATGTTAAACGGGTTATGTTTTGGTAAAGTTTTGATTTTTTTTTTGGGTCTGTGTTTTTTATTTTCAATGTATTAGTGATTTGATGATATTTTATGGAAGTTTTTCAATATTCAGGTCATTTCTTCATAATTTTGTCTCCTCTGATGACTTTCTTTTCTCTCTATTTTTTTTTATTGGGTTTCTGTTGCTGTTTCTGGGACTGAATTATCTTGTTCTATCTATAGTGGGTTTCAAATTTTCAAATCTTTGGGTGGGTCAATAAGGTTATTGTTCACATAAATTGATTTTGGGTGAATTGTTCAAATACCCCTTAATTAAGGGTCTAATTTTTTTTTATTTCTAGATTTTTTATTATTATTATTTACCCCTAAAATCTGGTCTTTTTTTTCCCTTGACTTTTTATTATACCTGAACTATCAGTTATAGACAGAGTTCAGAAATGCAGAATTTGCTGAAAAGATTGACTCAAATTCGATAATAGATAGTTTTTATTTTCTAAATGACCGTTGGACACAGCTTCAGTAATGTATTTTCTAGAAGAAAAAAAAACCTGATCTTTTGTCTGTTTTTGAATTTTTACTGATCTACAAGTTTACTAGAAATGACTTATGAACTCATTTATCTTTATGTTAAATTCAAATTGTTTATTAAATTTTGAATTCGTTCCACCTTTGTGAAGGGGTTATATGGATATTCAATAAATTGAGGGGTGGACATGAATATCTGCCAATATTTTATATATATATATTTATAATTGAGAGACCCTGGTAACTGGCCTTACGATCGAGCTGTGTAGGTCGCCTTCACCTGTGTACCTCCAAACCCACAAAAAGACACAGGAATTAAGTTAACATCAAGACTTGATATCATGACCTACCCTTAATAACATAGGTAAGCCGTGACCGTTGTGTTATGGTCACTTATGGATAGAAAAAATAATGTTATTTAAGTCTTATCTTGCCCTTTTTGTAGTCTTCACATGCTTTGCTTTTTCTTTTCTTTTTTCTTTCTTTCTGAAGGGGTATATTTCATGTATAACAAAGCATGTATTTTTATAAAAATGAGTTATATATTTTAGTGAATTGTGTGTATCTCCTAGAAAAACCATCGTGGAGATGTATGGGCCATGGTGGATCCCAATCAATATTCGTACATGGCGTTGAGCACATGTAATGGTCGATGTCCAAGGCTATAAGTAAACAACCAACTGAACGTGCACGGTCCATATACCTTAACATTCCGTGCCGTGTTTGTCGGGAATCGCTCCGATACCACTTGTTGGAATTCCCAAATAATTTTATTTGTGCGAATTAGATAATAATTATGCAGAATAATATATACATAGCACGAAGCAATTACCGACGCAATCGATAAAATATAAAAACAAACAACTACATGAAACACCCAATTTAACGTAGTTTGGCTTAAGCCTACATCCACGGTGCACTCCGGCAACAATCCATTATATCAAATAATTATGATAATATTGTTCTCAAGTTTTGTCCAAAACTTGATGAATACAATGATGAAATATGCATATAGGGTTATTTCAATAAACCTATAGGGTTATTTCAATAAACCCTAAATAAACCTTCCAAACAATATGGAGAACACAACTTCAATATAAATCGAAATCCGTCGAAGAATCTGAAAAGGACTGCTCCTCGTTTTTCTCTCGTCTCCTCTCTCTCTCTCTCTCTCTCTCTCTCTCTCTCTCTCTCTCTCCACTGTTACGGAACCCCTTCTTGCGTTACTGCTGTGTGTGACGCGGTGGGGCAAATGTTAATGAAAAATATGAGATATCATTTTAAGGTAAAAAAGTCAGTACACGAAAAACACCAAAAAAAAATCAATAAAAACCGTAGAGTTCAACCCCTGTCCGCCCATGTGTGGTGTCAATAATAATCTGTACACATCATTAGGCTTCACAATATATAACAGTAAAAAGCCCCAACGGCCCTTCATAAACATATCATTGTTCACGTGATATTGTGCCAATGCAGCGCACTTAAAAAACCAATGGGCCCTTTTATCTCAGCTGGACAAGTTTCTCAAGCATGCCCTCATGTGGGCTGGACCCACCATTGGGCCCACAAGGAGTGGTGACAAGTGCTCGCAGTTTACCCTGTTTTATTTCCTCTTTCCTCTCCCCCTTTGTGGTTTTTTTTTTTTACTTTTCATTATTGTATCATTGTACCTCTAATTTGTACTACGTTATTTCTAATAGAAATCGTGGTAGATTTTTTTTTTTTAAGGAAAAAAAAACTACGGTAGATTGTCTACCTTTTACTCAAAATAAAAAAAAAAAAATGAAAATGAAGCTGCCGTTAACTGGGGGATGTCCCTAACGCTTTCCTTTCACTACTCATATTTTAGTTTTTTAAGGCTTACAATTAGTTGGCTCTGAATATATTTAAACTCGTTGACCAAGTCAAACGTGTCTTTTTCATTATACAAAAGCAAAATACCGCATTGTCAGCACTCACCACCTTCCAATCCTAAAGTCTAACATCACTCATAAAACCATGCTTATCTTTTCCTCTTCGAATATTATACAAATCCCAAACTTTGGACTATATGCATGGCATGTTGGAACCAAAACTGGACCATGGTTTAGGTTCTCTGAATCATTCTCGTATTATAAACCTCAAATGGTACGGACGACCACAATCAAAATCTGATACTTATTAGAAAGAAAAAAGGGAGGACCATCTTTGGATAATGATGAAGGAAATTCATCTTTGCTTTTCATTAAGTCTCTCCTTTAACTTTGTATTATTCGAATAATTTCGACAGCCCACGTGGTTTGCCGGTTGTCCACTGGTGGGGACTGCCTTGTCTTGCCGGTTGATCCAACTGTGACACCAACTAATTTTTAATGAGCTCGTTTGAAGGGAAAAAAAAATTGATAAAGTTTTTATTTTATTCTATTTTTTAAAATTTATTGTTGTGCATTTGGCCACTGTGGGGTATCCCATATACCTGAAAAATGTGCATGCAACATATTAGATAAATAAATTTAATAATAATATCATTCACGCACTAAAAGCACGCCGTTTTAATATAAGAAAAAAATTTGTCAGTAACATACATAAATATAATAATAGTATCACGTAGATGCTAAAAGATCATGGTTATGAATATAATGCTACAAAGAATATAAATACATTGAAATATGAAATTTTCTAATACATGGATAAATCATAGCTCAACTGTGGGAGTGTAACATTAGAATTAGAAATTAGAACCCAATCTCATTAACATACTAGATATCATATATACTGTTAAAAGCCAAATCATGCCTTATATAGATGAAGAGTGTGATTCAGTACAACTTGATTGGATCAGTGATTCAATCGAGTCAGTTATCAGATTGGGTTTTAGTTAATTTTATAATAACATGATTATAAAATTCATATTCATTTTAATCAAGTAATAAAAATTATCAAAACAATCCATATTGTACCATGAAACACTCTAGAACGTCCCAAGAATCTAGAGAACAATCCATGAACCTAATCTTATGTATAGATAAGTATTGTACAAACACACATAAATATATAAATGTTGTAAAAACCGTTAGACCCTAATCAAACAATTGAGAAGGGACTATGGATTAATCGATTAGGCGGGGTTAATCGGGAATTAATTAATCACTTTGTATAATAATAATATGACACATATACATATATATAAATATCAAAACTATAATAATCTTAGACTACAAAATAATGACAAAGTAACAACAAAACAAAATTAATAATATAAGCATAATAGGGATAGTATAAAAAATTAATTAATCGACATATAATAAATAAGTTATCTTAATAGCATATTAGTTATCTAGGGATTAATAGAAAAAAACGATTAAGCGCTATGCATTGCGGACAGAGACCACCTAGGCTTAGGCGAGGAATTAATCTGGACCACCTACGTGGGACTTGTAGAACATTGAAATATATACATCTCTCTCTCTCTCTCTCAAATTTTCTGAGAACTAAAGTCCATGGAGAAAGCTAGACATAAGATGAAGACATTGCTGTAATTGCTACAACATTGTCCAACAATTGTAGAGCTGTGTTTTTCATTTGCTTTTATTTATTTTATTATCATTATTTTCTTGACTTGCACCTACAAAAAAACAAAAATTAAAAGGCTTGAGCTATTTGGAAAAGAAGATGAATAGATCTAGAATTAGGTCAGCCTTTCCTTTATCTACAAAATTTTTTGTATCCACCCGAATTTGAATATGAAATATAAAAAATATCTGATATTCAAATATCCAGAGTGCAGAAATTGATATCAGTGTATCTGGTTCAAAAATATCCTAACATATATTATACAATTATGCATGTATATTTATATTATATATTGTTGATAGTTGTTATATTGTACAATTAATCACAATCATAATATTTTATATATATTATTATTAAATTTTCTATGTCGATATTGAAAGAGAGGATAATCTTTAAAATATCAATTTTAATTATCATATCTCTTTATATATCATTTGATATATACCTAAATTAATGTTCATATTTAAACATGTCAATGATCCGAAGTAATCTAAATCTAAAAAGTAATATTTGTATTCAAATGATTATGATAGAATATAGATAGTAATGTATCCGATTCGTTGACTGGCTTAGTATTATGTTTTTTAAAGATCATAGAATTTAACTAGGGAGAGATAATAAATTAAAATCATGTTGTAGTTGAAAAACTTTTATTATGTTTTGTATTATTATTTTTGTTAATTAAGTATAAAATCATATTGGATTAGATTTAGAGCCGATCCTAGATATAGATCATGTTTATTGTAGCTTAAATTTACATATTATAAATTATAACTTACAAATATAGATTTTAACTTTTTTGATAAGTAATAGACATATTTATTGTAACTTGTGAAAAGCATAAAATAAAACAGCATTGGATGTTTGTTAAAATAAGTTGTAAAAGCAAATTTTTGTTCTATAATTGTCAAAAAAAACCTTTTAAGATGTAGAAGTGAATTTTTTTTATATATATTTAATAAAGTAAATTGATATTTACTTATAAAATCAATTTTACAAACATTTAAAGGAAAATTAAGTTCAGGTTCACCACAATATTTTGAAAATATTACATTATAGAATTTTAATAAATTGAGCGGCAAATAGAATAATGAAATAACATTTTGAAAAAGTATTATTTGTAATAGTAAAAAAATTGAAGAAATGAAAAAAAGTTGGGTAATTTTTGGTATAACAGTAGAAAATAGATACACATATTATTAGTGAAAAAAATTTACGTGCATGAGTCTCCAAAATAAATGTTATTTAAAACATTAATATAAGCTATAATCTTAAAAACATCTCTTATCCAGTTTACCGATTATGATTTTTTTGAATTCAATAAATTTAAACAAATACACCATTATTGTTTATTTTAAGTTAACAACTTATAATTTATAACTTATAAGTTTAATAGTCGATCAGGACAGCCGGCCTTCCATTATATTTTTCCCTGAATGTGGGGCACAATAACTAATCAGACCATTGATTTGATTCTCATAGGCGCTTCTAGGCAACCCTGTTTGAATGGGATGTCCTATTCATGGACTTGTTAAAAACATCTTCCCTAATAATGTAAATCTTTTGAAAAGAAAAAATAATTAAACATTTTAAAAAAGAATCGAGTTGTTGAGGAAGCCGATGGGAAGGCACATGCATGTATGCACGCATGAACAGATAGGAAAGAAAGGAATGAATGAGAACAAAAGGCAGGTTATGTCAGGAGCAGTGGAATTGTGGGTTAGTTAGGCAACTAGGTTGATAAAGACATCATCTCATGACAATAACACCATGTGGCAATATGATTATATGCAGTTTTAAATTCTGATTACATCTTAAGATTAATTAGGAGAAAAAATGTTAATAAAATTCACATGTTTGGTAGATGCTAAAGTTAGAAAGAAAGTCACATTAGATTTAAAGAAAAGATGGAATCAAATTCCCATCAATTTGGTGGGAGTCTCATAAAGCTCATGGATTTCATTTTTAATGACTGTTAGATTATATGTCTTATCTTATAATGTGTGTAGTGTATTACACGTGTAACTCCTAGATCTTTGTATATATAAAAGGATTAACCCCTAAGTGGAATATAGGGATTCCATTATTTTATTCTCTGTTTCTAACATGGTATCAGAGCTAGAAATTAAAAAACCCTAGTTTTTTATTTTTTTGGAATCCTTCACCGTCGCCGTCGTGCCCTTGCCCTTGCAGTCGCCGTCGCCGTCGCCGTCGTGCCGGTGCCGTCACCGTCGCCGTCGTGCCCCTGCCGTAGCCGTCGCCGCCCCTGCCGCTGCCGTCGCAGCCCCTGCCGCTGCTCGCCCAGCCCTGCCGCGCCCAGACCTGCCCTGCTCGGTGCCCAGCCCTGCAGCGCGCCCATCCCTGCCGCGCCGCGCCCTGCCGCACGCGCCCTGCCGCGCACGCCCTGCCGCGTCGTGCCCTGCCGCGCGGTTGCAACTGTCCGGATTTCCCTGGATCAGTCACGCGGATCCTGCCCGGATTTCCCGGGATCTGCTGGGACAGCTCATGCCAGCCTGTCTCGAGCTGTCCGACCCGGCATCCGACTCGGGCGCTCCCAGCATCCGACCCGGATCCACGAACCCGGACCAACAACCGACCCGGATCCACGAACCCGGATCCGCGAACCCGGCCCGGGACGCTACCCGGATCCGCCCTCCGGCCGCCCTCTGCCGCCTCTGACCGCCCTGCCGCAGCCTCCGGCCGCCCTCCGCCGCCTCCGGCCTCCGCCGCCTCCGGCCGCTCTCCGCCTCCGGCTCCTCCGGTCGCCGTCGTGCTCCTCCGGCCGCCCTCTGCCGCCTCCGGCCGCCCTCCGCCGCCTCCGGCACCGCCTTGAGACTTCAAAATCACTAAATCGGTCATAACTTCCTCTCCGGAAGTCCGATTAAGGTGATCCAGGAGTCCATTTTGCTCGATTTTTCATGCTCTACGTCCTCGTCTGCTTCTGATCCTCATCCGAGTGGTTCTGCACAATGTCAGAAATCAACGACGACCCTACTCTTCCGTTACCAACTTCGAAGGTTTCTGATCTCTCTCAGGCTGCTACTCTCTCTCAAATGGCATGTTTTGAGAATTTTCGGGACAATCTTCCGAACTCGACCGATTTTCCTCTTAGTTCTGCCGAAGATTGGTCACCCTGGCACATTACGGTACGGAGCGCTCTCGATCGTTGTCATCTTGTCGGTTATATTGATGGTTCTATTGTGCAACCGTCTGATCAAGACCCGACATATATCACCTGGCGCACACGGGACAGACGCGTATTCTCCTATTTGATCAACTCTGTTGATCGTTCGATCCGTGCAGATCTCACTGGTTTTCCGTCGTCTGCCGCACTATGGACTCATCTTTGTGACCGCTTTGTAGAGAAAAGCGGTGCTCGTGAATATCAACTTCTGATCGACACTCAGACTGCTACTCAAGGTGATCTATCTGCCCAGACTCTATATGGCCGCATGAGGGCGAACTTCAGGGAGCTTCGTGCGCTTGAGCCTGGACCGATGGCCACTCCCGCTGAGCGAGAAGTTTTTCGTGATCGTCGTGAGTTGTATCAGTATCTGATGGCTCTTCGTCCAGAGTTCTCCGCATTGGCCGGTCAACTCATACATCGGGATCCACTTCCTCGACTGGAATCCGCCGTCACTGAGGTTGTTGCTGAGGAGACTCGTCTTCGCACCATTGCATTGCGCCAGTCCACTCCATCTTCCACTTATGAGGGTGTCTTGGCAGCTACTACTCCTACGACTCACCGGCTCCTCTCGAAAGAATACATTGTGTGCTCACTGCAAGAGGACTGGACATCCGATCGCCGACTGTTGGAAGCTTCATCCTGAAAAGCGCTTTGCACCAAAAGGAAGAGGACAGCGTCGCCCCACTGCTCCCTATACTTCTGTTGCTGTTGCCACTGACGCTCCGTCTTCATACACAGATCAGCTTGGGCGTATCCGAGAGAGCCTCGATCAACTGATCATACAGCAACCTCCTCCTGGTTCTTCTACTCCCTCTGCTTTCTCTACTACTTTGGGTACTCCTGTTCATTGGATTTTTGATTCAGGTGCTTCACATCACATGACACCGGACAGTTCTGTCCTCACTGCATGCTCACCGGCACCTTCACACCTGCCCACGATTCATACTGCAGATGGCTCCCCTTTAGTCATCACGCAGTGTGGATCGATCACTACCACTCTGACCCTACAGGACGCATTTCATTACCATTTGTTTTACATGCCCCTGACCTTTGCATGAATCTTATATCTATTAGCCGATTGTGTGATTCTGGTCTCACTGTTACCTTTACCACCTCTGGTTGTCTTGTGCAGGATCCACGATCAGGGCAGAGGATTGGCGTTGGACGTAGGATTGGCGGACTTTATTACGTGGAGTATCTTCGTCTTCCCGTTCCTGATCCATCTGTCTTCTGTGGTAGCGTCACTTCTGATGTCGATTTGTGGCATCGAAGGTTAGGTCATGTGTCTGAGTCTCGTCTCAAAGAACTATTTCAATCTGGTGTCTTAGGTCGTATTTCTTTTTCTCCACTTTCTGTTTGCGAGGGCTGTAAATTAGCCAAACCTGTGGCTACTCCTTTTAGTCCTAGTAATAATCAGTCCTCTAGTCCATTTGAGCTTGTTCATTCTGACATTTGGGGCCCATCTCATGTAACCTCAAAGAGTGGTTTTTCTTATTATATTAGTTTTATTGATGATTACTCTCGTTTTACTTGGATTTATTTATTGCGTCAACGTTCTGAGGTTCCCAAAATTTATGAGATTTTTACCAATATGATTTATACCCAATTTCAAGCTCGTATCAAAACTTTTAGGTCTGATTGTGCTCGAGAATACATCTCTTCTACGATGCGTTCTCTTCTTCATTCTCATGGCACCCTTTTTCAGCAATCATGCCCCTACACTCATGAGCAAAATGGGGTTGCTGAACGTAAACATCGTCATATTCTTGAGACGACTCGTGCTCTCTTACTTTCCTCTTCAGTCCCCAGTATGTTCTGGGCTGAAGCTGCTCTTCTCTGTGTCCATCTTATCAATATCACCCCCTCCTCTGTCCTCTCCGGTATGACTCCTCATGAGCGTCTTTATTCTTCTCACCCTGATTATAGCAGACTTCGCACATTTGGATGTACGTGTTTTGTGCTTCTCCCTCCTCATCAACGCACCAAGTTGGCCGCTCGGTCAGTAAAGTGTGTATTCTTGGGGATTAGCTTCGAACACAAGGGTTATCGCTGCTATGATCCTGTTGGAGATCGATTTTGGATCGCTCGTCATGTGTCCTTTGTCGAGGATGTTCCCTATTTTTCTTCTTCACCCACTCCGTCCTCTCCTCCTATTCAGGTCTCTCCTATTACGTCTCTTCCTTTTCCTGGCCTACCTGTTGCACTAGAGTCTGTTCCTACCCCTGCGTCTCAACCTGACAATCCTGCAGATAACCCACCCTCTCCTCCCAGTGTGTCACCTATTGTCCCTACTGAAGATACTTCCACTGGTCCTCCGACTCCCACGCCTGACGCGCCTCCTCCTGCCGTGGATCCTCATCTTTTGCCTCGTTATCCTCACCGTGCGCGTCACCCTCCTTCCCGCTTCAGTTACGACTCGGGGCCACCAGACCAGTTTGGTTTTGCATCTGTCAGTACCTACTCTCCACAATTTCAGGCCTATCTCACAGCTATACATGTCCACCGTGAGCCCCGATCTTATCACGAGGCAGTCGAGTACCCTGAGTGGCAGCAGGCCATGGCTGAGGAGTTTGAGGCGTTTGAGCAGACACAGACCTGGGATGTTGTTCCCCTTCCGGATGGTGTTACCCCTATCAGCTGCAAGTGGATTTTCAAGATCAAGCATCGCCCTGATGGTTCCATTGAACGCCATAAGGCTCGTCTTGTTGCTAGAGGTTTCACTCAGGAGTATGGCATTGACTATGAGGAGACCTTTGCTCCTGTTGCTCAGATGACTACTGTTCGCACCCTTCTCGCCGTTGCTGCTGTTCGTCGCTGGCCTCTCTTTCAGATGGACGTGAAGAATGCTTTTCTTCATGGTGATTTATCTGAGGTTGTTTATATGCAACCACCTCCAGGTCTCAGCACTCCTCCTCAGCATGTTTGTCGTCTTCGGCGGGCTATATACGGACTGAAACAAGCTCCTCGTGCCTGGTTTGAGCGTTTTCGCAGTGTTATTCTGACAGCTGGTTTTGTTGAGAGCCACCAGGACCACTCTATGTTTGTGCGATCCTCATCGCAGGGGCGGGTAATCCTTCTTCTGTATGTTGACGACATGATTATAACTGGCGATGACTCCGCTGGTATTACTCGGGTCAAGAATCACCTCAGTCGACAGTTTCAGATGAAAGATCTTGGTACTCTTCGCTACTTCCTTGGTCTCGAAATTGCACAGAGTGATCGTGGGATTCTGCTTTCTCAACAGAAGTATACAGCTGACATTTTAGAGCGTGCTGCCCTCTCCGATACCCGCAGTGCGGATACTCCTCTTGAGCTTAATGTGAAGCTTCGTCCTACGGATGGTGAGCTCCTCTCAGATCCCACTCGATACAGACAGATCGTGGGTCAGCTTGTGTATCTCTGCATCACTAGACCTGACATTGCTCATGCCGTCAGTATTGTTAGTCAGTTTGTCTCGGCTCCTCGATCAGTGCATTATGGTGCTCTTATGCGAATTCTTAGATATTTGCGTGGTACTATCACTAGATCGATCTATCTGTCATCCTCTTCGACTCTGGTTCTCAGGGCTTACACTGATGCTGATTGGGCTGGAGACCCGACGACTAGACGCTCCACCACTGGTTTCTGCATATTTCTCGGAGATTCTATCATCTCTTGGCGCAGCAAGAAACAGGAGGTTGTTTCTCTTTCCAGCACTGAGGCTGAATATCGAGCCATGGCTATCACCACCAAGGAGATTGTTCATCTCAGACGTCTCTTGGTGGATCTAGGAGTTACTATGACTGGTCCTACTCCTCTTCACTGTGATAACCGGTCTGCTATTCAGATTGCTAGCAATCCGGTCTTTCATGAGAGGACCAAACACATTGAGATCGATTGTCACTTCGTTCGTCAGCACTTTCTTGCAGAGACATTATCGCTTCCGCATATCTCCTCTGCTGAGCAGCTTGCTGATTTCTTTACGAAGTCACATCCAGTTCCTCGATTTCAGTTTCTTCTTCGCAAACTCACTTTGTATGATCCACCGTGAGTTTGAGGAGGGCTGTTAGATTATATGTGTTATCTTATAATGTGTGTAGTGTATTACACGTGTAACTCCTAGATCTTTATATATATAAAGGGACTAACCCCTAAGTGAAATATATGGATTTCATTATTTTATTCTCTGTTTCTAACAATGACTATTATGCTCATCGATTAATGTAATTATTTATTTAGGTTGAGGAGTGTTGCAATTTTTTCATCTAAATTTCTAACATGAACCTGGATAAGTTTTTCTTCTAATAAAATAGTGTTTCTCTGGATATGATCTTGATCCTCTCTAGGCAAAACCCCTCCATGGAGAGCTCTAGGTTATAAGTCTGCTATTTATACTAATAACATAAAATTAAAAAATTACTAAAAATAGTAAAATTACGAAAATTAATTTTCTCATTCTGTGAGATCCTAAATAAACATAGGAATTGATAGAGATCAATTTCAATCTGTTATGATTGAGATATTACATATCTAAAAATGACTAAAAATAGAAAAATCGCTAATCTAAAGGCCTAAATAAAAGAATTTAAAAAAATTAAGTATTAATAGTTGTATATTAACTAATCCAAAAGATCTTCTCATTTTATTTATCCATGTAAAATTTCGTGCCATTCTAAGTTGTAACCCTTGATTTGTAATTTATTTGGTGGACCTCTTCTGGTGATCCCATCTATATAATCTATCATACATCAGACTCTTCTTCTTCAAAAGAACTTGTCCTCAAGTTATTCTGCTCCTCAATTGATGTTTCCTTATGTTTTACTTTTGATAAGTAAAGAGACATATTCTTAACTTTAAATTCTTTCTCAATCAAATTGATAATGTAGAAAGTTGGATGTATATCAATTTATAGCCAAGCTTTTTGGTAGTCGCAATGTTCTCATCATTAACGTTGTCGATGATGGCATCAATGCTGTTTTCGATGGTACATAGAGTCTTCAACACAAATTTCTGTAAGGGCTCTTCTATCTTTGGGGTCACTACTAAAGAAAATGACTCATCTTGTTTTCCTCCAATAACCTCTTCAAAAATCAACAGAGAAAACGATATCCTCTGCTTCTTTGTTTCTCTTGTCCTCATCAATCTCTTATTCAACGATGAAGTTGATCCGCTCTCCTTCTTCCTCTACGAAGTCGATGCCATAATATATATCATCCACTTCTCGTTCAATCAAAACTTTGCTCTCTTGGTGAATTTGATTTGAACAAAAATCTGGTTCATTGCAATTGTTACACTTCTCTGATGATGGTGCATCTTAAGGGTTGGCCCTCGAATCTTTCCCATCTTTTGTAGGACTTACTCTTGTCGCCTCTTGCGCCTTTGATGTCTCTAGTCGTGATTTTACCCTTACAGTTTAACAACAATTTTGATACAATTGGAGTAAATATCATTCATAATTTTGTGACAGAAATTAATCTATGAGAAACTCTTTCATCCTTCTCCATGTATGAACAAGTGTTCTTCCTCACCATTGTCAAGTTTTTTGAAGTTGGTCCCACCAAACGGCAGCACCACCCTTTAATCGAAATGCTACCAATCTGATCCTCTTTTCCTCTGAAATCTCCACAATCTCAAAGAATCTCTCGATCTCTGAGATCCAATCAAGAAAATCCTTGATTTTCATGTTTCCATTGAAATATGGAATCTCTGCCTTCATTCGATAATCATAGGATTCTGCTCGCCGACTCCAGAGCTAATATCTGTGAAGTCCAATCTCTTTCATCATCTGAAACTTCCTCATCATTAGATTGATAGTGAAAAGGACGTCGAACCACGTTTTTAGCAACAGATCAGCCTTGGGCAAATCAATCACCGCGTCTCCTAATACCTCTAGGATGCATGTTGTTGACGTTGAGGTTTAGGCAAGCAATCATATCGCGGATCTCTCGCATCTGATCCCGTTGTTTCTCGAACGCTTTTCACAGGTCCTCCAACCCACGACCACTGTTAATAGGTTGATTGTCTCTCACTTTGTTATCTGCCATCGAAGTCAAGCAAATCTTCACTCTAATACCACCTAACGCAACAAAAAATGATAGAAGAGATGCAACAAGCATATGATTTCATAAGCTCCTTCAATCCACAAGGAAAAAAAACCAAAAGGAGAAAATTTCAAAATATTATTGATTATAAACTGAAAACACTAGATTACAAGTCTGTTATTTATACTAATAATATAAAAAAAATTATTAAAAATAGTAAAATTCAAAAATTAATTTTTCTGATTCTATAAGATCCTAAATGATCATAAAAATTATAGAGATCACTTCTGATCTGTTACGATTGATATATCACATATATATAAATTATTAAAAATAAAAAAATCATTAATTTAAAGACCTAAATAAAAAAAATTCTAAAATAAAGCATTGTTAGTTGTATATCAACTAATCAAGAAGATCTCTTCATTATCTTTCTCTATGTAAAATTTCATGCGATTTCGAGATCATGACCCTTGATTTGTAATTTATTTGGTAAACTTCTTCTGGTGGTCCCATATACATAATCTGTCCTACATCATAAAATCTCACAAAGATATTCTTTTTAATAAAAAAAAATCAAAGGTCAAATTGGTAAGCTTGATCCAGAAGAACAATTTCGTCCTCTTCAAGAATCCAATTTTACATGAAGAATGAAAGAAATTTAGTTTAGATGATTCATAATAGAAACAAAGAATTAATCTAAATGGCATTTACATGGATGCTTCATTAGAATGAGAATGAGAAGATTATCAAACATACCTTAATTTCATTGTATGAACGTATAGGCGGATCCCATTTTAGAAACTCATGTAGAATCTGTCTAAGCCGTCTAAAATCAAACTCATGGCTGCAAGAGGTGAGGGTATTCTGATAAATTTTAATGTGTAGTGAGAGTTAACCATATACTTGATTACTTGAGATGACGGTAGGGACTGAAACGATATTTTTTCAATAACATACAGACCTGTGATAATTTTTTAATTTTATAAGGACTAAAACATACGGATTTAACTTATTTAGCAGGAAATTATATCTATTTTCTCTTAAAAGAAAACAAACAAGGTATTCGGCTACCAAGGTAGTCATCCACATTGTGAACTGACCAAAGCATAGGGTTGGCTTCATGGTCATGAAAAAAAATAAGATATCCTTTGATTCAACCAAACTTACATAATCACATGAGAAATAAAATAATAATGGAGATTCCCCACCATTTGAGAAAACCAACAAAGAAATCTCCAAGAGATATGATATTTGGCATTTCCAACCCTAGCCCATCTGGGGCCATACGGAACCCAAACTCAATCATGTAATCAAGTTTGGCCATATTCATAATTCAAACAAAACTCAGGTTGAATCCACTTAGCATGCAAATTTGTATGCAAATTTAAAAATCAAATAAAGAACAAGTGTGACGTGTCGTATAAATGGAGGCACACGAAATTTCTGCATGATCCACATTTTTCACATTTTAAGGTAGTCATGGGAAATATGTGATGATGTGGCCTCTCTAATATATATGATATGTTATTACTGTAACTAATTCTTGTCTGTTACGCTGATAGACTGAGATCAGCTGCTAGCGATCCTAAATCAATTCACGTAATCATGACAATTACTACCTGAACATAACTATTAAAACATGTTTCATTATTGTATAAAAACATTAGTGTAAATTTTATCTGTGAAGATGTTGATGTGATTTTGAGAAATATCCCGTACCTACAAGTGTGACGTGAGGCACCCCGTTGGGACACACGTGCAAAACCTATAATTTATTTTATATGTTAGTTTCATTTCTTCTTACATATTAATATATACTTAGATCAGATCAGCTAGCTAGCTACATATAATATAGATATATAGGTCTTGATGTGCAGAGAAAGAGACCCTAACAGGTTCTAAATTTCTGCTTTGTTGGGATACAAACTCTAGCACTCTCTTTTTATCTATGCATGGCTGTTCAAAGTCTTCCATGCTTCAGCCATGTGACTTGTACATTATGTGTATTTTCAATCAATAGTTCCTAAATCAATATCTAATGGATTAATCGGTGTCCGAAGTGAAGTTTGATTGCTTCATGGTGACCACCCTCAAAAAGAGAGAAGAAACAGTGGGAGAGAATGGTAATTCCTAGACTTGTTGAAGCGTCTTTGTTCAAGAGGCATGGGAATGACATATTTAATATTTAAAATAACAATCATGTTTACATAGTCATATCTTGACACACTGAAGACTGACAAAAGCAGTATTTAAACTAAAAATATCATTTAACTCTTACTGATTTCCTCTTCTATCCCCATAAAATTATTTTACATTTGGATAAACCGAAACAAACAAATACAAGAAGAACTGGGTGGTCCAATAGGAACATGTCACATTAATGACAAATCAATTTATTATTTCAAATAAATCCTCTTGCTTTCGATGGTATTTAAAAGAAGGGAAAATCCATATAACCCCCTGTGATATTTCATATATCTATATAACCCCCTGACTTTTGAGAAAGTCCAACCCTTGCAAACATGATGAAAATCCAAATACCCCATCAAGTTAAAATTCCGTCGACAGAATGGGAATATTATTTGAATATTTCATTATCTAAACCTTGATTTGAAATGCTATATGCTAATTACCCCCTACATTCCATCAAAAATTCAAAAAACCACTTATGGTAAACCTATGCAAATCACCTCCTCCACGGGCTCCACTCTTAGAATGGTCAAAGAAGAACAAACATTAAGTGGTTGCGAGCCCGATTTGGCATGCAGAGCCACGCACATGTTGCTGGACATCGTGTTCTGCTTGATCATGAATTGTGTGTATTGTTGAACCCATCAAGCACTTGCTTAAGAGTGCTCCCATTCATCACATGTACGCACTTATTGACATTGAAGAAAAACGTCCAATTTGTATTGTGTATGTGCCAATGCAAGCAATCTTGCATGACTAAGAACTGATTGTAGTAATACCCATCGTATATCTCCTGGTCCCATATGTCCTGCACCGTCACGCGCCATGCGCACACCCAAGGTTCTAACACCACGCGCACGGCAGGGCTCACGCCGCCTGCGTCGTGGAACATGAAGTGCAACTTGGGCCAGAACATGAACGCGTGGTAGGCCATTCATTCCCGGACCATGTTCACATTCAAATCGCCGTACTGAGACGACCCACAATACAAGATGTCATATTTATATGGCGGCGAGTACTTCAACCCATCGAACTCCCTTGTCGCCTCCTCCAACTTGATGAACCTCTCGTAGGTGTTCCGGGAGTCGTCGTAGTATACATAGACGATGAGCTTCCCGCCGGCGTTGTTCATGAGATAAAGTGAGGCCTCGATCTCATTGGAGTAGTTTTCAGCTCTTGCAGAGAGGTGAGGGTCAGCGAGATCCAAAACGACACAAAAGGCTCCTTCTTCGAACATGGAATCGGACGGCAATAACAGAGTCTCCCAAAAAATTGCAGAAAACCCTAGATGATAATAGAAAGGGAAAGTTTAATGAATCATACGGGGGTAAAATAATAACTTCTAATGTGGGGTTAAAAATTGGTTAGCTTATGGTTAACTTAACTGACAGAATGGGGTATTTGGATTTTTATTGTGTTTGCAAGGGGTTATATGGACTTTTTTAAAGGTCAGGGGGTTATATGGATATATGACAGATTATAGGGAGTTATATGAATTTTTCCCTTAAAAGAATCATGTACAGTTTAAATCTTGTTGTGCCATCTAAATGGTGACATCTGACAGACGAAAACAGGATTTCTGGTGTAGACCGAGTGGTCGATATGTTTATAGAGCGATTGGACAACCAGAAATAATCTACGAAGTGAAACAACAAGAATAGCAACCGGTAGAAATAATATCAGACCATCTCAGAATCCTAGGAAATTTATATGGTTGTGTATGTTGAGGCGAAGATCAAAATTAGTAGTTAGTGCCACTAAGTATATAGATGTCGTTGGTCAAATTTATCTTTACAATCATTAAGTAAGTGAATGTGTTGTTTATAATAATAATTCGCATGTGGGTTGCTTTTCTTTTCATAAAATCAGGATTGATTGGCATGATTGTTTTTTTCTTCATAAAATCATAATTGATAATTCTAATGGATTTCTGGGACTTCAAAATTAATAAGAGCTATAATGTCCGTTTAATTTTTCATTTAAGTAAATTCTATATTTTTTATTTAATTATGAACATAAATGAGTCCATATATATATGTAGAGAGTTGTAGCTAATTAAGGACATATTAACATTTTTCATCAATAATATTGTGAGTTATTTTAAATTTGTTCTTTTTTTAAAAAAAATATTGTGTACGATAGATCGGATCCCTTTATCGTTCTTTTGTTGCGTTAATACCCCGTGTGTGAAACACAGAATCCCAATCCAGGACTCCCCAGTAACTGAAGAAGAAAAGAGTGAACGCGCTGATTCCACGACATCTCTTCTGTAGAATATTGTCGACAAGTTTCTCGCTTTTACTTCTCAACAGATTCTTTGGGGGGACATGGTTGGGGCTTAAAACAGTCGTCCAAATTCAAAAGGAAGTCCATGAAGAGGACTCAGCAGCCATAGATGCTGTGAGAGAGTGAGAGAGAATCTATCACAGAACCGATCACATCGTTTTCACGCACCGTATACGCAAAGACAGAAGAGAAGACAAAAAACCAAAATAATAATAAAAAAAAACACAAACGAGGAGCCAGAGGACGCGAGAGGAGGAGGACTTGTCGGGACTGAGAATGTGCGGACCCCACGCGTGTGTCTCGTCGGGTCCTGACACAATTGGATGGGCTGGGCTGAGTTTGTCGCCATGCGCGCGCGCACTCTCGCACCACCGACTCCGCTTTATTTTTAGAAAAATGTTAAGCCTCAATCACATTCACCAATCAAAATTCAGACTTTTCATATTTTTATTTTTTTTTAAATAGTAAATATTATCTAATGAGATATATGTTTTGATAAAAAATGTATTTTGCTTTATTTCAAATTGAATGAACCAATTTTTAATAAGTGTATGAAAATATTTATTGTGATACATAATGAGATATATACTTCACTGGATTTTTAATGTAGTATATAAGACTGTATTTTAGACTAAGAAAAAAACTGAGTGTAACAACACTCTTATTTTTAAAACGATGTTATATACTCAAATGCAGTCGTATGTACTTTTTTAATCATTCAGATAAGCATATAATATCTTTAGATGAGTTATATATCTCATTAATTTTTTTTTTACACTTACTAAAATGAGTTCATTCAATTCAAAATAGAGCTATATACACTTTTCATCAAATCATATACTTCATTAAACGATACTTATTATTTAAAAATAAAAATAAAAGCATGTGTGCATGGTATGTGTTTTCGACCGTGGAAAGGACTGTATGTAACATTTTATCTCTGTTTTTTTTTTTTTTTATATACAGAAAATGATATGTCTAGTCAAAAACTATTATTTTTTAAATTAACACTTTTTTTTGTTGAAGTACATATAAAAGGAAGTATATATTAAAATATAATAATATATTTTATTTTTAAAAAATAAAAATAGTTATTTAATATACTATGATATGATAAAACGTTATCATCGTGTATGGGTTTGTAGGTGTCTGGCACTCATCGGCGAACACGTGCCACCGACAGGCCTTGCTCCCTTGCCCCCACCGCCCATATGTGGTCCTCACTCCTTACCTCACCTCTCTTGAAATTGTGTGATTGTGAGGTTTTACAGTGCGGTTAAGGCGGTTGTTATCGTGGGTTGTCAGCGGTTTATTGGGTTATTGTGTGATAATAAGCAGTAGTCCACATCGAAGAAGACGGGGACTTATCAGTGGGGATGGGGGTTTGGAATTGTTTGGTAAAAGAATATATTCTCGAGCGTTCAACAACGTGAAATTCGTGAAGCCCAAAACAAATGAGGGTTTTTTTATTTTTAAGTCTTCATAAATTATATGATTTAGTGATTAATCTTTCACTTTTTTATATTTTAGTTTTAATCTCTATATGTTCTTTTTTAGCCCGTGGGAGTGACCTATCTCTAAATTATTTAATTTTTTTTTAGTTCCTAAGATAGACTAAAAATAAACATATCTTTTAAATCTGTGGACTAAAACCAAAATATGAAGAAGTGAGGGATCGATCACTAAATCATATAACTTGTGGAGACTTAAAAATAAAAAACCGACCAAAGAATTCCAATCATTGTCAGGATTTCATGATGTCGTTTAGGGCGGGAGTATTAGCAACGGCCAGGATCGTTGTTTTGTTGCTTTTTATACTAAGATTGCGTAAATTCTTGATAAAAAATCATCAAAACATGCATTCATTGTAACAAGGTATATGTTAAAAAAATTTCATACTTTTTTATAAATGCGTCAATGCAATTTATTGATGTATATGTTTTATTTTTTATAAAAACATGTATTTCATTAAATGATGTATCTCACTATTTTAAAAAAATTTAAAATACTTGTAGACTGAAATGAAGACTGGAAAATGAACTTATCGAAATTCAAAATTTTGATATGTGCATATTTTTTTCACTAAAACTTGTTTGGACTAATGATAAAAAGAAAAAACAAATTTTTAACAAAAATGATAAGATAACATGTCATTTATAATTTGTTTCAATTAAAAATTAAATTATCAAATTATAGACCGGATTACCAACAATGAGTTTAGAAAGAACAACTAGGATCTAACAAATCACATTCCAGATAATCTTACCAAGAGAGAGAGCTTAAGGGTATATTAGAAACAATTGGATACAACTTTTGAAGGCTGTTTTTTTTTTAAAAAAATCGACACTTTTCATATATTTCTTAAAAGTTGCGCTTTATAAATAAAATTGTTATTTATATTTATAAAAAATAGGACCATTGGTGGTTTTTAAAATAGGTTTGAATTAAGGATGATTCTTATAATTTTTAAAACATGTCTAAATTCATTTTCAAACACTGTCTAAGAGAAATAAAACCAAAATGAAAATTTAGGACGGCTCACCAAGGACTAAATTAAATAACTTGATTATATGTGGAAACATAGTCGCAGAGGCTACACATGTGGTGCCCTAGTTTGCTTACATTCCTCTTTTTTCTATTTCAGCTGGAACAGCTGATTCGAAACCATTAATTACTAAATTAATCATTGATGAGTGCTAGCTGTTCGTTTATAGTTGTAATGCTTTGTCAAATTCGATTCTAATAATGGTTTAATATCATTGAAGTACACATTCAAAACGAATATGAATATGTCATATATATTAAAGCAATACCAAGCAATGTTTATATGATTATGCATCTTATAATTAGTTAAAAGTAAATAATTTTTGTAAAGGAAACTTCTATTGAAAGGTAATTAATGTAACCCCCCCTCCCCCCCCCCCCCATTCAGATAAAGAATTAAGTTATTCTAATATTATAACTATTCTAATATAAATAAGAATAAAATGATTTTTTTTTTGTTGAGAAACGTAACAATAAAGTTTTTGTTGTTTAGATAAAATGTTAATATGATATGAATAAAGATTTATAAAAGATGAAAAAAATGATGATAGTTGATTTGACAGTGGACCCACATATTCTTTTGTTTTGAATAAACTAGAATAACTTAATTTCAAGGGTTAGTTGAAATCTATATACAACTTTATACCAGTTTATTCTAGTATACAGATTCTAAGTTATTCCACTCTTTCCAAACATCATTTTGAGGGTATTCTATCTTATCCCCATTTATTCCAACATCTATTCTATATCGAAACATGGGCAAAGAGTGACATTTATATAAAATATCCATTTTTAAAAATTAAATTTTTGTTTTAACAAATGATGAAATCCTGAAATACTTTCTTTTCTTTTTCTTTTTTTGGTACAGAATGGTCTTGACTGAGTAACATAGACTTGTGGCATATACGCCTACAAACACACACACACACACATTGTCCAAAGGGCTATTTCTCTCTCCTGCCTCCACGAGGATTCGAACCCTTGTCCCCCATATGATGGGAGAGTAGGGGTGATAAACGAACGAACCAAGCTTTGACTTGTTTAAGCTTGACTCGTTTAGTATCAGACTCGACTCAGGCTTGACAAGACTCGTTTGTTAAACAGGTCAAACAGAAGCTCGAACCAAGGCTCCACTTGGATTTGTTTAACTAAAAAAAAAGAAAACTTATTTAACATTGGAAAAGTCATCTTTCACAAATCACAACATTTTAATACATGTGAAAGTGACATACGCTCGAACTCGGACTAGGCTTGGGCTCGACTCAGGTTTTTTGTTTTCAAATTTTTATGTTAGGTAACGAGCTCGTATAGGTTCGGGCTCAACTCATTTACAAATCGAATTTTAAAAAGTGTTTAAGTTTGACTCATTTGTCTAATCGAACGAGCCTGAAAGAATTTTAACTAAGCAGAGCACAAGCTAAGCTTGAGTTGCTCGACTCGTTTACCATCCTTAGGATGGAGTCCATCACCACCGTGCTAAACGTTGGTTGGACATGAAATACTCTTTTATTTTACCTATTAGAAATATTCTCAATGACGGGTTTGATTTATGTCATTTCCAACATTAATCCCTTTCATTGTCGATCAACTACCCATACGCGAGTGTGCATCACACCTGCCTATTAATCAGTCACCAAACATTAGAAAGCAATTAGTCCCTAATTCTGAGAACATGGACACTTTAAATTTGTAGGACAGATGTCATCATCTCTTTTTTTTGGCCCCCAAAAAGATAATTCAATTAGACTAATATGAGTTCTCTCAGAGCATCTCCAATGAATATGTTAACTAACATATTAGTGTCATATTTTACATAACATATAAAAATGTTGTTCCAATGGAGATGTTAAGGGGGAGCTAAATGTGGGCCCCACGTATCAAGTGTTATCTTTCATGTTAACTGTGGCTAGTGTTTTATCTAGTCAAATGTGGGCCCCACGTGATAGTTCTCCTTAGAAAATTAATAAAAAATACATTTAAAAGGTTGAGTGGGTAGAGAGGTGGGGTCCACTATTAGTTTGGCTAGTTTATTTAGCTTGTCCATTGGAGCAACAACAACCAATTAAATAGGGATGTAGTAAATGAGTGTATAGTTGAGGTATAAAATGCTGACATAATACTTTAACATTTTGTTTAGCTAACATATACATTGAAAATGCTCTCGGTGAGTTAGTGAAAGAGACCCAGAAGAAGAGAAGTCTAGGCATTAAAATAAAAGTTTTGATGAATCACACCATGTACGTATGAACTGGGAAAACAGATTATGTTTTTTCATGTACGAAGAGAGGTTTGGAATCTGTCTGTCAAGATAAAGAAAAGTAAGATAAAAAAAATTAGGTTTCTGTGATGTTCATGTCTGGGTTGTGTAGCTCTGTATTGCTTTTGGGGGGCCTAAGCATGTGATCTCAAGACTCTGGAAAAAAAAAAAAAAGCTTTGCTTTGCAGGAAAAAATTCACAATTCCTAGGTGCCACTTGGGGGTCATCTTGCACATGGGGGTTGAGTCTAATCAGAGAATCGATTTCCCAGACCACTAATGAAAATCTTCCCTGATATTTCATTGTAGTGCTTGATTTGTGTTATATTTTGTGGACATTGTCAGATTTTAGAGACAGATTAGATGGAAAATGTGACAACTTCTAAATAGTGTCATCAGAGAAAGATATTTAAAGGTGGCATATTTTCGTTGGTCCAAATAAAATAGATAATTAGAGGTGCTATTATATTATGATAATGATATCCAATAAATGAATGCATTAGACAGTATCTAGCCTAATATATAATATTATGATTTTGTCAAGATTTCATTTCTACACAACAACTTGGAAGGGCTCGTCCGCAATGATCATAACACAACGGTTCAGAGGTTACTTGTATTAAGGATAGATCTTAGATTCGAGTTTTGGCATAAACTTACCCACCTGTATTTGATTATTATTTAAAAGAAATTTTCATGGAACTGGAACAAACACGCGGATGAAACCTTCTAAACTTGATCATAAGGTCAGTCGTGGGGGTTCTTTCAATTAAAAAAAAAAAATTAAAGGGGCTCATCTTTGACTGAAATGCACCAACGAATTGCCACAATTAACAACTTGAGGGAGGGCAAAGTATCTCATAATGCTATGGTTTGCAAGACCAATTTATTTGGTTTGGAAAATTATGAACATCATATTTCCATTCTAATTATTAATTTTTTACAAGATGTTCGAAACCCTTCAGAGACGGTTCTCAGCCGTTTATATATTATATTAGTGGAGTGTATATTGTTCTACTACAATATTTAATACAATGAATGAACAATTAAATTTTTTATTTTTCAAAAAAATATTTATAGTAATTTATCTAAATATTCACTTTACTTTTCATAATAGTATTTAATTTATTTTATTAAACGAGTATATATTTTAATAAAAATAAAATGATTGAGGGTTATAGACGGGGCTGCATAGATACTTTACTTTGTTACCATTTTTTTTTTCATTGCATAACATAAGCGTTAAAATATCTCAAATAAATTCACTTTCTCAAATTAAAATCTCAAATAAATGAAAAGATATCGTAGGAGGTCTGAGATCAGGGATCGGGTTAGGTCCAATAGACGTTTGGCAATTTGATTGTCCAGCGTGTTTGTGACTATCCGATATTTTCATTTTATTGTGATTGAGATACTTTGTAAGATTTTAAAACTAAACTTAAAATGTAATTAAATTATAAACCTTCTTTTTTAAGATTCAATTAATTTGTATATCTCAAAATTATAAAGTTGAATAGTCATAAACGCGTTGAATAATCAAATTATCCAACGCCTGTTGAACCTAATCTCATCCCCTGAGGTCATATGAAAAAATAGCTCCAAAGCCCTTAATTGTTCAAATGCAAATATATTAAATAGACACAAATGCTATATTAACATATTAAATGAAAAAATACATGTAAATAGAGACACAAATGCTATGTGCATAGTTTCTAATGGAGCTAACCTTTAAGGGCGCCCCTTTTTGGTAAAAGGTTATTTGTTTTTATTAAGTAGACAGTATAATGTAAAATATTAGTTTTGTTAGATAGTTTTGTAACATAACTCACCTTTTTTTTGGTCTTTCATTTGAAATAAATGAAAGAAAATGATAAACAATGTATTTTATTAATATTTTATTTAAATATGTTTGTATTGTTTATTACGGTGAGTGAAAAATAATATAAATCTTAACTCATATGTTTTACAACGAAAAATGATTAAGAGATGTCAAAAACATCTTTGATATAAAATTTTATCTGAATATCACTTAATATGGTGTTAAGTCATCATTATATTAGTCAATTGAACAATAACTGTAACCCTTGTTCAGTAGTTTGGGTAAGTAGAATAGGTGAGAATAGATGGAATAGGAGTGAATAAGTTCAAAAAATTATTTGTTTGTCAAGAATAAGTAGATATTGCTATGTCAAAATAGGTAAAAAATAAACATATATTAATATTCTAGGTCTTTTATGGAATTTTGTTATTCCAATATTCTAGGTCTTTTATGAAATTTTGTTATTCCACTCAATCTATTCCACATATATAAGAGGGTTAAATTTATCAAATCATATGTCATCACTTTTTAGGGGACTCACGTATCATATATTTTTTTTCACATTTTATAATTTTTAATCTATATCTTATTCATTTTAATCAATTTCTTATTTATGTTCAATAAAAAAATAAAATTTTTATTATTATGTTTCTCAATGAGAATAACTAAAGACACAAACAAGCAGAAAATATATCATTGTTTGTCTATATGGGAAATAAAATATTATGTACGATCCTTTTCTCAGTCCCAATTCTAGTCGATCGCCACATGTTTTAAATTTTTTAAAAATAGTATACATCATCTATTGAGGTACATGTTTTTATGAAAATTGAAGTATATACTCCAATGAATTAAATTGATTAATTTATAAAAAATGTGAAAAAAATTTAACGAATTATATATCTCGAAAATGTGAGTTATGACACTATTGAGATATATGAGACTAAAATTATGACTGAAAAAATGACTATATATAACAAAACTCATATTTTAATAGATATCAATTGCGGTATAGATTATCCGTTCTAACCTGAGACGGCGCTAGTTGGATCTTTTTCTATGTTATCTTTAATTTTTGTCATCTGTTCTCTCTCCATTTAAAATTTATAATTCGAATTCAGCAATGAAATCAAAGAGTAAACTTATATTTTTTTCAAAAACAAAAAGTGATGCTAAATTATTTGACATATATCTCGCTCATACTATTAGAGGCTGTTTGGCTAGAGGAATGGAGGAGGAATAGAGGAGAATAAAGAAAAAAAGGTGTTTGGGTAGAGAGATTAAGAATGTATAGCTATGTAGAATTAGATGAGAATAAACTGATATTTGTATTCCAAATCCCCCTATGGAATTGTGTTATTCCTCCACTGTTATAAGGAAACCTATCTATCAAATTATATTTCATTACATTAAATCACCTGTCATCACCTCTTATACATCAATGAGACTCACATGTCAAATCAACTTTTTATACCTTATTTAATATTTTATTCTTCATCAACTAAACATTCCAACCTTTATTATTACGTTTCCCAACGAGAATAACTAAAAACACAATCAAACACAAAATTACTTATTCCATTAATAAAGTCAACAATTCTTGAAATAGGTATAAACCCTAGAATAGCTTATACATCTATTCAAATGAGCCTAAAATATAAATGGTAGAATGACATAATTTTAGAAAGGATCTACAATAAACAATACTAGTTTATTCTTACTTATTTTCATATAATTATACATATTTATTTTTATTTTTATAAAAAAACATTTTTTAAAACTTATATCTTTCTATTATACATCTATTTTTACAAGGGGACAATTTTTACCCGCCCATCAACTCTTCAACCCACCCCCGTATTAATTCTTTTTATATAAAATTGAAACAGATCAATCTCACCCCCTTCATAACCCGCCTCTTCACATCATAACCCACCCCCAATAGACTACTCACATGCTACCCCAAACACCTTCTCGGTCATCGCCACCGGTGCAACAAGATCGACGACCTCGCCCTCTTCAATCGACCCTTTCATCGCCGACAGAGAGGACGACGCCGGAAGAGGAATATTTACTTCACGAGATTCATTTCCTCTAAACACTCTCCTCTTGTTAGGGTTTTTAAATTGATTTCCTCCTCCAAGTCTCCTCACTCACCGAGCCTCTCCTCCTAAGTGACCTCCGTCAGATCCAGTGGTTCCCAAATCAAAATGGGTCATTTTCATCTCACCATCTCCGATGTGGGTTTAAGCGGATTTCGTCTCCCATGGAAGACGTGTGGGTTCGGCTCTGGTCGCGTGCGTGGTAGACACTAACGGGGAATCGCAGCGTTTTGCGACGTTTGATGGACCGGTGGCGCGGGACGATGCTATCGGGCTTGGGAGGTGGGTGTTGGTGGTATTGATGGTGTGGTAGAGGGACTGGTTTGTTTAAAGGGGCGTGATTGAAATGTTACTATTATAAAAAAAAAAAAAAATATGGAATGGATTAAAGAGTCGATGGGGTTATATTATCTGCCCCTTTTTATAATCAAACATAGTCAAAGGATTCAAATGCATTCAATCAGAGAGAGAGAGAGAGAGAGAGAGAGAGAGAGGGGGAGGGAGAGAGAGAGAGAGAGAGAGGGGGAGGGAGAGAGAGAGTGTGTGTGCGTGTTTGTAAGTGTTTTGGATCAGTTCAACCACGAACCCACACCCTCAGCAGCCCTTCCTGAATCAACCTCGAAACATCACTGCACCCAGAAAAAACAAAATAAAAACAAACGCGTTCCACCTTAAATAAATAATTGCATCCCCCACCCCCTCCAAACCCCCAACAAAACACGGTTCAAACTCCAACACACACCATCCACCCTATTCACATCAAATCACATCACTCCCCCCCCCCCCCCTTATTTTTTTTATCCTCTCCCACTAATTATTAACATCACAATATTTCACATTTTAAAAATAAGATAAGATACCCACTCCCCACCATTTCATTTTTTTTTGACATCACAAAAGAAACTCTATAAATCCTATGAACCCCCTCTTCCCCCCCCTACCCCCCTATAAATCCCCACCCAACGCAAACCCCCCCCAACAAACTCTTCCTCCATCTCAACCACCCGAGACTCCCTCTCAAAAAAAGAAAAGAAAATGGGATTCCCAGTTGGTTATTCCGAGCTCTTCGTCCCCAAGTTCCTCATCCACCTCGTCTTCCTCCTCGGCTTCCTCCGCAGATTCCTCTCCTGGTTCTTCCAGTCCGTCGGCCTCGGCGACCTCCTCACCGACTCCGACTACTCCACCCCCGACTACCAACCCAACCTCCACCACCATCACCATCACCTCCCGGAGTTTCAATCCGTCTCTTCCATCCTAATCCAAGAAATCCTCCCAGTCGTCCGATTCGAGGAGCTCGGAATGAACGGCGGCGATGAGAGCTGCGCCGTCTGCCTCTACGAGTTCGAAGGAGGGGAGGAGGTTCGGAGACTCACCAACTGTCGGCATATCTTCCACAAAGGGTGTCTGGACCGGTGGATGGACCACGACCAGAGGACTTGCCCCCTCTGTCGGACCCCTCTCATCCCCGATGAGCTTCTTGGGGCCTTCAATCACAGGTTCTGGGCTTCTTCGGCTGGTATCCCTGATGGGTTTCCCTCCGATTCTTTCTTCACCGATGTCGTCGATGATTTTTCTCCCCTCACCAGTCTGGCTTCTTTTTCCACTTTTTAGATTTTACCCAAGAATCAAAGATAGATTGATATAAACCAAATTGTATAAATTTGTCTTTATAATTAGAGATCTCTTTATTTTTATTTTTATTTTATTTTATTTTTCATATGAGAAGAGGATTCTGGTTTTTGGGTTTTCTTGATTGAATTGGAGCAGTTGGAGATCTGAAGTTGTTTTCAGTCTTTATTGAGGCTTTATTTATTAATTCTTCTTCCCCTAAAAAATTGGGTAATCATATTTGGGGATTGCTTCAGTTACCGTTCTAGTCAAATAATAAAATCTTTGAGGAACGCTTTCTTGGGTAAAGTTTGATGAGATCCATTCAAATACTTTCAAACCAACCAAGTTTCACATCTTGAACTGCTCTTTCAACAATCTGGTAAGGCACTGGTAGTACAACTTTATTATTTTGTGGCTTTGAGTGCCTTCAAGACCATTTCTACTGCAGCTTTACTTTTCAATGCTGCTGCTTTCATAAATGATCACAACTCACACTTAGCTAGCTAGCACCCAGTAGTACCACCGCCTAGTGGTCATGTTACTGGGGAAACATCAATGCTTACCACACATTATTTCTTTATAAGAGCTATGTTGGTGGAGGTCAGTATATTTGAAGGATCAATCTAAAGATTGATTTCTCCATATCACGTGGTGGGAACAATTTAATGCTTTCATCAGTTGAACTGTTGATAGATATGGGTGAAAAAGTGTTCAGTCTGTGGTCCACCTATGCAGGGCATTTTGGAGTAGAAGAGCTTATGAACACAAACAAAATTTGTAGACCATCAAAAGAAACCTTCTTTCATGTTGAGGGGAGTTGTTCATGATCAAGTGAGTGGTCTTCCTGACATCCAACAAGGGCTGCTGGATTGTGTGATTGTTGGAATGTGTGATTGATTGATTGATTTAATTGGATTGACGTATGTCATCTGGTCTGATTCCCATCTATTCGATTAGATACAGATATTTTAAAAAAAATAATTGACAGATCTAAATGTTGATAGAGGAGCATGTGAGAGATGAAAGAACTGAAATTGAGATCATACAGTTTATCAATTGTTTCAGAGATCATGAATAAAAAAAATATATTATTATTTAATTTTTTATGATCATGAAAAGAAATAAGAACAAATATAATTATAGCATGTATAATGAAATTATATAATTTAAAATCAGATATATTTTTTTGGATAGATACATTGATATTTATATATGTATTCTTGCATAATTTACTGACACATTTTTTTTTTTTAGGTTTTTTATTTTTTAATCCTCGTAAACTATATGATTTAGTGATTGATTCTTCATTTTTTTATATTTTGGATTAAGCTCCTAGATTTAAATGGCATGTTTCTTATTAGTCCCTTGCATGGATCTATCCCTAAATTATGTAGTTTTCTTTTTAATTTCTAGGAGGGATTAAAAGGAATATATCTTTTAAATCTGGATACTTAAACAGAAATATGAAGAAGTTAAATCATATAATTTATGAAGATTTAAAAATAAATTTTTTCTTTTTTATTGGTTATGTACATATTAAAATAAATTTTTAAATAATTGATCGATTTTATTTAATATTATTTTTCACTCTTACGATTTTTAGAACTAGGAATGATGAGTTGATGGGACGGTTGAAGAGAGTTATACGGAAAAATAAACAGGGTTGTATGGTTCGGGGTGATTTCTAAACCACTCGGGGAGAACACAAACATTCAAGCCTTTAACAACAATGAAATTGCAGCCACCAAGATATCACATTCCCTAAACGCTTCCCTCGCTAGCGAGGTGGTGGCTGTGTACCCGCTGTATGCGGTTGACCAGGGATAGATCCCTGCTAAACCCCTTTCTATGGGGTGGTGTTATTTTTTCGGTTTAAGAACTTCGGGTCCTGTTGTACCTGCCCTCATGGGCCTCTGATAAAAAATAAAAAATAAATAAAAAATCACATTCCCTCATATTTAATATAACACATTGTATTATAGACAAGCTTGATCCAGAGATAGTACTGATCCGGAGATACGGTCAAAGTATCACATGATTTTTTTCCCAATAAGCTTTAAAATAATCACATTTTTTTTTTTCAATATTTGCGTAAGACGGAAATGAATACCAAAACTGTTATGAGATGGAAAATGGGTTACGTATGGAATTATGTAAGTTTTAAAAGGGTTTTTTTTAGAGTGTTGTTTCATTGAAGTCTCTTTTTATTGTTCTAAATACAGTTTTATATATACCTCATTAGCCCTATATATTTTTCAGAACTAAATGTCTCATTATTTTTTTTTTCACCTTTTATATAAATTACATTATTCAATTTATTTGAATATATATATATATACACACACACATCATTAGATGATGTATATGATTTAAAAATAAAATAAAATATGAGAACTATATTTGTGATTGTAAAAAAATTGAGTATAATGTTTTTCTATTTTAGAAGGCATTTAAAAATGCATTTGAATTGTTTTTCTTTTACAATAATCATATTTAAGAATTTACAAACATCCCAACCCAAGTAATCTAAATCTTAATGAAAATAAGAAAAAGTTGTAGATAGTAAAAAAAAACATTTCATAAATTTTAAAAAATATTTTTTTTCTTAATTTAAATTCAACTTTTTTCAAACTCGTATCCGAACATCGGGTGCAACATTTGAAACCATAAGCAAAACAGTAAAATGTCAACATTACAAAACCGTACTCAAAACCAATGAAAGATGTTCAATTGAAATTTTGAGCCTATACCTTTTAAGGGTTCGTCTAGTTATGAGATTTGAATTCATAGAATGCTATTTATAAAATTGAGTTTTCCAAACCCAAGCTTTCAGGGAAAACTGAAAATAATGTTTGGGAAACACATTAGTCTTTAATTTTTTATTTCCAGTAAAATTATCTTTTTAAGTTAGACATTATCAGATTACACTTACCCAAAAAATCATTTAGGATTTTAAAGGAAGTTGCAGTTCAATTGATGTTTGGTTCAGCTTTAGGAATAATTCATTCCTAGAAACCCCAAATCTCTTCTAATCGGATAACCAAATGTACCATAGGTTTTGCCTTTCACAAATATGAAAAAAGATTCAACTAGTCTAAATTTTGATAAAAATTTGAACACAAGTCAATGAAAATAATAATTCACCCATTTAAAAATGATATAGCACACATCCATGCTATTGAGTGGTCATATGATATAAAAAATTTCACAAATAAAAATATTTGTTTAAAATAAAATAAATTAAAAATTATATCACAAATTGCCTCACTAGATCATTATACTTGCCAAACAAACACGAGGTCCATTCCAGTGGTCCTCAAGCAAAGACTTATGATCCATCAACCGGTCTATTTCAATGCTAGTTCATGCATTTGGGAGAGGTGATGATGTTAAAGTAAACTTTGTTTGAAAAACACAATTGTTTGGATTCACTGTCAACATAGTCATCATAATGCATGACAATTTTTTTTCTTCTTTTATGTGTGCTAATATCTTTAAAGGCGGCTAAACCAGAAGGATTATGTGTACAACTTCCAACTTGTAATGGTTAAGAGAGCATAAGAAACGTGTTTCAGAATTTCTTCTAGTTGTTCTTGACTTTGACTTCACTCTTTTGATATGGATGGACATTCGGTGACATAATCAATCTGACGCCATGGAACAATACATAGGGATGACGAGAGCCGGTCTCTGCTTTTCATGTAGTTTCATTCGAGTATAAAATAGTCGCGTCACATGAATAGATGAATTCACATTTTTATTTATTTATTGATACATACGCCTTGAGGGGTTATTAGTCTCACCTTACAATACTAATACAAATTATGTTTTGGTCAACATGCACTTACAAATTCAACCTCGGCAAAGGCCCATATAACAAGCCCATAGGGCTTTTTTACCATTTTTTCTGCAGCCGAAGGAATTGAAGCCAAATCAGTCCCTGGGCGCACAGGGGGATCCAAGACACTTTTTTTGGGTGAGCGGAATTAATCTTTTCATAAAATTTTTTTTCTCTGGATAAAAATATCAATTTTTTTTTTGTAATAAAATGATACACTTGAAATAAAATAAATTCATCAAAAGATTAAGTAAAATAAAACAAATTCATTAATACAAAAGTTAATAATCAAATACCATATTAAGAAAAAAGATACTAAGTAGAGAAATTCATAATCAAATACATCAGAGTAACTCAGAGAAATTAAAAAAACTATATAATAAAGCATTATTGCAGTTGAGCTTTGCGGTGTTTTAGAGAGTAGAAATCATTTATTATTGAGTCCGAATCAATAATTTCAGCAAATTATGTCCTTATTCTTCTTTTCTTTTAATGAAATACAATCCTCCACTTAAAATCCATATAAAATTATAACCTAAATAAAAATGATATTCTAAAAAAAAACTCTAATGTTATATAAAAAAAAATCATAAATACAAACTCAGTTTAAAAAGTTTTGATTAGTATTCTTATTAAACACCGAGATGATAAAAAATGATTTCTCATTTATTTGGAATAAAATAATGTCAATAAAACATAAAAGTGAATAACAAATACAAACCCTAACAAAAAATTCCCATTGATTCTTACCATTGCACACTTTGATTTTATATACGGTACATTCTTTAACACCAATCAATCTTTCACCAAAAGAACTCAAAATTACACCAACAAGCATTGTCAAAATATCAAAAATATCTAAATGCATCTACAAAACATATAATAAATAAGAAGAATTAAAAAAAAATTACAAATAAAATCAAATTCATGCATACTGTTTGGTGTTGGTGAAGGGGGCGATTTATTCATTGACGGCTGGCCGGTTGCAAAATATGCTTAAAAAAAATGTTCAATTAGGTAAATTGAAGTCTATAGCAAGTTGTTTTAGGGTTTTTCTAAAAAAAAACTGAGTTGGACCAGTGTTTTGATGGTTTTTATTAGAGGTTTTCTAAAAAAACTGGACTGGACTGTTATTTGGGGTTTTTTTCACCAAATCTGGGCCAGCCAACCCATGGGCTTGCCTCTGCCTGGGCGGGCCATGTTCCAACATGAAATCACACGTTTATTGTTTAGTTGTTTATTTGTTATTGATAATATATTTTTCTTTCTTGATTATTTTTTTTTATTTTAAAAAAACTATAATAATTTCTATTCCAATAAAAATATTAAAACAGACAATGATCGAAAGTGGGGAGAATAGAGGAAATATAAAACTCAAACAAAGCTAAGAAGAAAAACAAGCTTCCCTCGTGTATGAATAGGTATAGTTCTAGGTAATTTCGTGATTATCTTATTGAATAGGTATAGTTTTAGGTGGACACTATACTTGCTTCGTATGTTGAAAAAAAATAGATATGCTATTGCAATTTATTAAAACGAGTATGTAACACAATCTGAACCAGGTGAAGTGTAAAATACAGTAAAACCAAATGCCCGGAACACTCCTTGGTTAGAAGAGAGTTCTAACTGGGCAGCCCGTCGGTCCTCACACCAGCTTATTCCCTCGAGTATAGTTATTAGGATTTATTTCAATTTATCAATGTATAACTACTAATCAAACATATTTTTTTTAATGGTTATGGTTATTCTTCTCTCATGCACAACAAGAATAAGTGGAAGTGAGATAGAGTTATTGGAGCTTTTATTGTATATTGTAAGCATTATTAGTGGTTGATGAGGGGATGGAAAAAACCATACTTTTGTAACCAAGCGGGATAATTGCAAGATTTATTTAAATCTTTTTTCGTTTCTTTTTTGAGGTAGATAAAATGGTAGGCCTACGCATTTCTATTAATAAAAGAAGCAAGCTCAACTACAATAAAAAAGAAGAAAACAGAGAAAAACAAAGAGAACAATCTTCGTAGATGAGACATCTACTAAATCATTCCAAAGAGACCAAAATCATACATAAAAAACTATTATCAAATCACCAAGTGTCCCTGCTCCAATAGCACTGAATTAGCACCCGCGCACAGTTTACCGCAATTCTGAATAAATGGAACTACCGAGTCCCGCATGATCTCCCCATAAGGTTGGATAAAATTGTGGCGCTCCATCCAAATAGCTCAACACACCGCTAGAACGAAGCATTAGGTAATCTTTGCGCTCATGCTTCTATCTCCGTTCCCTCGCAACTTCTTTCCGCACACCACATATTTCAATATATCCAAAGTTGCACCCCATACCCATGGCCTCTCCCAACTAGCCTCATACCAGGCGCACCATCGGACAAGAGACAAAGAGGTTCTCAACCAAATGAAAAACCTGTTCAAAACTTTCATCATACCAGAAAGGTAAAACAATGAATTTATTTTTGTAGACGACATGCAGTTTAAATGTATTTATATGTATATACTTATCTAACGAAATACACTTTCATAAAAATAAAAATATTTGGACGAATTGAATGCATAGATTTTAAAATATCCTAATAAAACATATAATGATATTATAGAGTTTATACTATATTATGTGATTTAATATATTGCGGGCCCACTTTTTTTTTTTTTTTGTGAAGTGGAGCACATTTTATAACTAAACAAAGCGGTTACAAGAGGCCCAAATATGGATGGGTGGAGGAAAGAGGGAAAACAAGAGAAACCAAGTAGACTTCCAGGCATTTCAGAACAAGGAAAAAGAGCCACCCAAAATAGGGTACACCAACCCAAAGACAAAGGAGGAGGGCGGTCATGAAAAACATGAGGAGTGCTTTCCATGGCCAACAAAAAAGAAACCTTGTAGTTACTCTCCTTGATTTAATATATTACGTCGTGTGATGCGGCAAACTGGCAGGAATGATAGCAGAAGTTTCTTGAGTGTTAGTGTCCGTAATTAGGCATTCCTATGAGAATGCTTTTCTATTCAATAATTCCTGACAAAATCACCGAACTTCTCTTGGTATGATTATAGAATTAGTGAGGGATTCCCATTCATCGGAGAAAATTTGACCGGAAAAAATACTTACTAATGAAAAAATAAAGAAGAATGAATAACCAACTTGTTATCTTATGGAAGTGTGATGATGAAAATCATCTTTGCAAAGATATTAATATGCAAGTTCAGACTTGATGAGAATTCACACCATCTCAAGTCATCACCACTAAAGAACTCGGGTATTTAGTTAATTAGTGTCTCATCTTGGAGCTACTTTGGCCCTTCCAAATGGCTTGACCACTCATAATATTCAAAAGCAGAGCAGAGCCCAAATGAAAACTCCCTTCCCTTCTAGAAGTCTGTTATAACCTTTTTCCCAATACAACCCGGTTGCTATTAGGCTCTTATAAAAGAATAAGGGACTGGATTCAGTCAGGACTGGATTCGATCAGTTCGGTGGTACGTGAAAATCGAACTGCATCACTTATAAACCGAACTGCAGAATCAATTGTTGGGTATATATTTCACTCTCTTATTGGATCCAATCAACTATTAGAAAAAATGTGAAAGTTTAAATAACATCAATATTCAATAGGAGAGTGAAATATATACCCAAAGAATAAACTGTGGCTCATTGAAGTAGCCCATTGCCGCCTATCATGTGTGATGTAGGACAGATTATGCAGATGAGAGCACCAAAAGAAGTCCATCAGATAAATTACAAATCAATGGTCACGATCTCGGAATCGCACGAAATTTTACATAGTGAAATATATCGAGGAGATCTTCTGGAATAGTTGTTACACAACTAACAATTCTTATTTTTAAAAATTAATTCATTTAGACCTTTAAATTAGCGATTTTACTATTTTTAGTAAGTTTTAGATTTGTGATATCTCAATCATAACAGATCGGAATTGATTTCTATCAATTCTTATGATCATTTAGGATCTCATAGAATCAGAAAAATTATTTTTTAAATTTTACTATTTTTAGTAATTTTTTTAATTTTATGCTATTAGTATAAATAGCAGACTTGTAATCTAGGGTTGACAATTTTTTATCAATAATATTTCAAATTTCCTTTCTTTTGGAGCTTTCTTCCTTGTGGATTCAAGGATTTCTTGTGGATTCAAGGAGCTTATGAGATCTCAACGCTGATTGGATCTTTTTATTAGTTTTTCGCTGCGTTAGGTGGTATCAGAGCGAGGATTTGCCTTGTTGTGATGGCAAATAATGGAGGGGGAGACAACCAATCTAATGACGCTAGTCGTGGATTGGAAGATGTGCGGAAGGCGATCGAGGAACAGCACGATCAGATGCGAGAGATTCGCACGATGATTGCTGGCCTGAACCTCAACGCTAATAATAGGCATCCTGAAGGTGATAGGAGACGCGCCGAGGGAGTTGCCCAAGGCCAACCTATTGCTCAGAACATCGTTCGACGTCCCACTCGTTATCAACCTGATGATGAGGAAGACTCGGAGGATGAAGGT
This sequence comes from Acorus gramineus, assembly GCA_030737835.1. Classification (NCBI taxonomy): domain Eukaryota; kingdom Viridiplantae; phylum Streptophyta; class Magnoliopsida; order Acorales; family Acoraceae; genus Acorus; species Acorus gramineus. The sequence goes on along the minus strand of CM060856.1, from coordinate 18,432,390 downwards.
GATGGACTTCATGGATATCAACCGGGGAGGAGGCGCATGAAATACAATGATTACCGATTGAAGGCGGATATTTCATATTTTAATGGTAATATGCAGATCGAAGACTTCCAATCTTTCCTTGATTGGATCTCAGAGGTTGAGAGATTCTTTGAGATGATGGAGGTTCCAGAAGAGAAGATGGTCAAATTGGTGGCTTTTCGATTAAAAAGTGGTGCCACTGCTTGGTGGGACCAACTTCAGAGAACCCGACAACAACGAGGAAGAACACTTGTTCATACGTGGAGGAGGATAAAACAACTCCTCATGGATCAATTTCTGCCACGAAATCATGAACGACATTTACCCCAATTGTATCGAAATTGTTGTCAAATTGTAAGGGTGAAATCACGACTGGAGATATCAAAGGCGCAAGATGCGACAAGAACAAGTCCTGCAAAAGATGGGGATGATTCGAGGGACCCTTATGATCTACCATCATCAGAGAAGTACGGAAGTTCCAATGAACCAAAACTTTGCTCAAATCAAAATCAACAAGAGAGCGAAGTTTTAGCTGAACAAAAAGTTGATGATATATATGATGGCTCAGAGTTCGCAGAAGAAGAAGGAGAGCTGGTCAACTTCATCGTTGAACCAGAGATCGATGAGGACATGAGCAATAAAGAAGGAGAGGATGTTGTTTTCTTTAGTGATTTTGAAGATGTCATTGGAGGAGAACAAGAGGAGTTGTTTTCACAGTCCATAGCGGTGACCCCCAAGATGGAAGAGCCCCTACAGAAGCTCGTGTTGCAAAATATATGCACCATCAACAAAAGTGTTTTGGATGCCATCATCAACATTGATAACGATGAAGACTTTGCGGCTACTACTGTGGTGAAGAAATTTGGGCTACAAATCGAGGGGCATTCAATTTTCTACATGATCGGTTTTATTGAGAAGAAATTTGAAGTCAAGAAAATATCTCTTCTCTTGCCGAAGGTGAAATACAAAGAAACATCAATTGAAGAGCGGAAGAACTCGAGGACGAGTTCTTTTGAAGAAGGGGAGTATGATGTAGAACAGATTATGCAGATGAGAGCACCAAAAGAAGTCCATCAGATAAATTACAAATCAATGGTCACGATCTCGGAATCGCACGAAATTTTACATAGTGAAATATATCGAGGAGATCTTCTGGATTAGTTGTTATACAACTAACAATTCTTATTTTTTAAAATTAATTCATTTAGGCCTTTAAATTAGCGATTTTACTATTTTTAGTAAGTTTTAGATTTGTGATATCTCAATCATAACAGATCGGAATTGATTTCTATCAATTCTTATGATCATTTAGGATCTCATAGAATCAGAAAAATTATTTTTTGAATTTTACTATTTTTAGTAATTTTTTTAATTTTATGTTATTAGTATAAATAGCAGACTTGTAATCTAGGGTTGACAATTTTTTATCAATAATATTTTGAATTTTCTCTCTTTTGGGGTTTTCTTCCTTGTGGATTCAAGGATTCCTTGCAGATTCAAGGAGCTTATGAGATTTCAACGCTGGTTGGATCTTTTTATCAGTTTTTCGCTACGTTAATGTGAATATAAAATGATAAATGCAACCCTGTCTCCATCTCCCAATCATTTTTTTTTTTTTTTTTTGTATATACTTATATAGTTATGGAAAGATAAGTCAGTACATAATTTTTTTGAAAATTTAATATTCCATAAACTTTACACTGGTGGAGTTGAGTGTATCCTGCACCAACAATATACATTTCAATAGTAGAGTATGTGGCTAGGGAATCTCTTATAGACTTCAAATATGACTACAAAATGGATTGAATGTATCAATGCTTATTTTTAACATTGGAGACTTTAATGCAGTTTTCACATGTTATAATTTTTTTAAGGTATCTATTTCATGTAAAAATATTTATTTTAAAAAAATAGATATACTCATAATAATACGGATGCATTGTGTGTAGCAATGCCTTTTGTTTTGTGGAGAAGAAATGGAGGGGATTGTGGGATTGGTGAGACTATTATGACTAGTAAGCGGATTGTGTTTTGAGTACATGTATTACATAAAAATACAAAATACACATGTTACGCTAACATTTTAGTCTATAGGAGATTACGCTACATCACTCTTGTAACTGTACATAAATCCTCAATATGCTTTATTTAAAAATGGAATGTCTTACTCCCATCAACCATATCTCTCATCCCCAGTAACTAAAACTTTTTTTTGGTTGGTGGGAATGGGAGAAGGGAGGGGGAGCCTGGGAGGAGGAGAGAGAGACACGGAACATGAGGAGAAAGAGAAAGGAGGGTGGTAGGAGGCAGATTAACGCGGTGAGCGAAGGGGGTGACGGGTGGAAAATGTAGAAAAGAAGGAGAGAGAGAGAGAGAGAGGGCTTCAACCCTAATTCAATGGTTGGCAATAATTTTACATCAATGATGCACAAATTCAAAGATCACCAGCTCACCACTTATTTAAGGTTGCGTTTGATTGTACGATTACAAAACTGATTTTAAACAAAAGCTAGGTTTAAAACAGATTTTACAGGAAGCTTCCTCTTTACAGTTTCTGGAAAACTCAGTGTTTAAACATTTTTTCACATAAATATATATGTAGTTTCTGATCCCATTTTTCTGTTTGAAAAAAATAACTTTCTGAAAATTCAGAAGCTGTCCAAACTCATTTTCAAATAAAATCTAAGACAAAAAAAAAAAAAAAAAAATTTTGACATGTTGCCACTATAAATAATGACTATAATAAGATTGACTAAGTGGAACTTTTTCTCGTGCTTCCAGCACACACATCTTATTTTCGTTGTCTAGGTTGGTTTGGAAGGTGAGATTTTCCACAAAGAATTAGGGGTTGTGTCCTCATCGATATTTCAGAGATGAATGAGAGTCCAATTCCAAATACATTTGAAGAAGGACCGGAATTTCCACTCTGAGGCATACTTTCATCGAACGTCAGGTCCCACAGTGGAACGTTTTTCCACTTCCAAATCAATATTTCTTTCAATGAAAGGGACATTTCCCAAACCATCTACTACGATATTGATTGTTTGCTCACCAGGTCCTTCGCATATATAGCTACGCGGGTCTATATTACTTGAATTATATGCATGAGTTCCCATCTAATAGTCAAAATTAAAGAAGTATCATGTCCAATAGGAAGATAGAATGAGAGAATATTGTGGTAAGTTTTACACACATACATGACTGTGTGGAAGATACAAAATGCTGAATAATCAAGAGGACCCGATACTATTTGTCAAAGTATCAAGAATTATAGTTAAATGTCCAGATGCATTAGCCCGATATGCACATACGTCCTGGTCTTCTACATCTACACGGTTTTTGTAGGATGATACTATTAGTTCTATAATTCAATCAACTCTACCTAATTTTTGGTCATGTATATTAAGGCAATCCAAGATGATATGGAGTCGTCCTATGGTTTTGGCAGTTGTAATTTCTCATGCGCTTGAATATAGAGTTTAAGCCTTTGAAGACCTTTCACATAAAAAAAAAAAATGTTGATTTTTTTTTAAAGATTTACATAACAGATATTATCATGTGTACAATACATTACAAAATGACACAACATGCAATACGCAGAAGAAAAACCAAGGCAATCAACTTTCTTGAAAAAAAAAATCTAAAGACATAAGAGTTGCAAACCACAATAGTAAATCAATATTTAATGGAGGGTTTTAGTAGAATGAAGTGTAGAAAATTGATCATGTTAAAATACTATATATATCACTAGTGAGGTGTAAAAAATTATAAAAGTTTTCCACCTAGTTTCATTTCTTGTCACGGATTGGACTTAACACCTCAAACATTTTTTTTTAGAGAGAATTATGGTTATTTCCATTTCAACTCATAGCAAATCAAAATTGACAATGTCAGAATTCTAATAGGTTTATATGAGACAAAATGGAACCATTTTATATAAGACTAACTTTAATGATAAGCATCGACCACTCTGCCTTTGAATTCTAATAGGTTTATGTTGATGTGAACCACGTACCCCATCGTCATTAAATAAAGATCATAGCATAAAATACTTTTGATATTCAACAATGAAGTTTACAAAGAAACTCCACTATCTGCCCAATGAACACGGGTCAAGGTCCATGTTGGAAGTCCTTCCCAATCAATTCATGTGAGGCATTAACAGGATGACGACGACCCAGACCTTTGCTCTTAAATGAGGACAGATTTGAAGAAGCAGTTTACGTTTACGACGTCTCTTTAAACATGTCAGAGTGGAGATAATTAGATCTAATTAGTGTTGGATTCTATCATTTTGTCATTCTCCAGGGAAGGTTGATATGTTTTAATATTCTTAAAATTGTATAAGCTAAACATGTGAGGACACATGCCAACTCCTCTCTCAATTTGTCAAAGTTGAAATGAGATCTAATCAGTGTTTGATTTGGCCAGTTTTGTAAGAAAACATATATCAATCAACCTTTCATTAGAGACTAAATATAAACTACTAACATTGGGCACCGATGGAACTCCCTCGGGCTACCACAGTGCGTGAGGGGCACCGACGGAACTCCCTCGGACTAGAATTCTCTTCTACCCGGGAGTCGTCCTCGGGGCGGGTCTTCTCATGTCGGTCTTTTCTTTTCTTTATTTTGACTACTTGTATCCATCTTCTATCCCCCTCTCCTTTTCCCGTTCAGAATTTATAATTTGATATTCAGCAATGAAATCGAATAGCAAGTTATTATCTTTCTCAAAAAAAAAAAAAAAAAAACTACCAACATTGGATCCCATCTAATCAGAACGATGGTCATGGTCCCAGGTCCTCATCGTACCTGTGAAAATGCTATGCGTATCTAGGCAGGTAGATATAGGGACTTAGGAATAAAAAGAATGAAACAATTTTTTTTGAAGATTACACCAAATATATAGTAAAAAATGGAAAAAGAAAATGGTAATTGTTTAAACTATCTTCACGTAAGGAAAAGACTTAACTAATTATATGTATGATATCTATAGCACAACATATTAAACCTATGTTAATCTTACTTCAAATCACATTAAAAAAATCAAACATATGAACAACACACATCCGATGTAATTAAAATGTTATTGCTCCCGTTGTTCTATTAGAAACGAATACTTAAAAACTTTGGAAAGAGGCAATCAAAGATGCCAACGATTCAAGGTAGTTGTGAGGCCCATTTGCTGGCCCACCAAAACGGATCGGATCCCCATGGCCCATAGCCTGAATGTGAGGGTCCGCGACCTAGGTGACCTGAATCTGAAAAAGCCCGGCCCATCGGCTCGTTCAATCCGACGGCAACAATAATCCAAGTCAGTATATTTGAATTAAATGTTTCACTAAGGATTATCAATGATGGATTTGTTGAATATTAATTAGTATATTATTTGATTTGGAATCATTATTGACTGATTCCCAAATTACAGTGATATATCATGTATTAAAAATCTTCATTGCTTGATACCTATTCCTACAAAATATGTATCTTTAATCAAGGGAAATAAGTGATTCATTGATAAATCCCCAAAAGATATATTTTGTATCCCTAAAAACCATAGATTCCTCCCATTTGCCCGATGGAAGAGATACCAACCATTGATTCCAAGACAGCCTAAAAAGAACAATATAAATAGAGAACCGATTCTCTTGATTGAGGTATGTGAAATTTTTTTTTCTCAAAAATCCTAGTTTGGCCACCATTACTGACTTGAATATTGGAAAGTCTTTGCATGTCCCCACCTCCCTGTGCCCTTGATGTTCAAGGAGGAGTGCTCGCCGACGACGACAACCAACGACAGAATGAAAGAGTGCGGGAGTAGACGAATCCGACTGCCCGAACCTGGTAAGTCGATTTTTGTCCCTATAAATAGTGACAATTACAAAAATATATTAAAAATTGAACAATGTATAAAATATAAAAATATATGGAAAAGATACATACAAATGATAAAAATCATTATAACAAGAGAATAATATTTTACACGACTATTATGTAAATTAAAATCATTATCATAAAACTATCAAATTAAAATATACATCTATAAATCATATCTAATAGAACATTATTACAAAATTAAAATATAAATCACTCTACAAAAATATACAATGAACAATATGTATATCATAAATTCAAATGTAATTAAACACGATTGTGAAGGTAAAAATCCGCACCATGACACGTGTCACGCCAGGACGGATATTGTTATATATGTGTCACTTTTAGCCTTCTGGTCACCATTGGAGCATTCTGGCAGTTTTTCAACTTTTTCTTTTTTCGATCGGAACCGCTAAAATTTTAGACTTTTAGCCATCATCATGAGTTTGAGAACTCCGATTGAAAATCTAACTGCACATTATGTGTCCTGGTGCCATTTCAAGCCACTCTGGAAAATTTCATCGAATTCCAGTAACATTTCAGAATTTCATAGTTCCGAATAGTATCCGAATTTGGACCAAGCGGAAAGTCATAGGGAGACTTGACCAAGTCAAAGATGACTTTGACCAAGTCAAGTTTGACCCTTGACTTGGTCAATTGGTTTTGTTTGTTTGTGTGGATGGGTTGACCAAGAGTCAAAGTTCTCAAATGCCCAAAAAACCTAAGTGAGTGTGTGTGTGTGGGAGCCTCACTTAGGCGTGCACCCCTTCTTGTTCATCTTCTTCATCTCTCTCTCTCACACACCAAAAGCTCATCATCCCTTCCCTTGTTTCCACCTTTTGATCTAGTAGGAGTGGAAGAATAGAGAAGCCCTAGAAGGAGAAAAGATAGGTAAGGGTTGGATCTACCTTCCTATGATTTTTATTTTGCATTCCCCTTTGTTTGCCTCCCTCTCAAGGATCCCCTTCTCCCCTGATTTCAGCCTTTGCTAGGGCTGAGAAGAGTCTTGGTGGTGGTGGTCTTGGTGGTGGCGATTCGGTGCGCGAAGGGCACCCGAGTTCCCCCTTTGGTTCTTCCTCCCTTGGGTGAGTCCTTCTCCTCCCTATTTCTTGTTTAGATGGTTGTTTAGGAGGTGAAATGGTGTATGCATAGTATGCATGAGTATTAGGGGTGTGGGAGGGCTGAGGGAGAGGGTGGGAAGGACTCGGGCGCGCGTGCGGGGTCATCCGCGCTCGTGCGCGCGAGTCTGCGCGCGTAGGCAGTGCAGGCGCGCGCAGTCGGGCGCGCTGGGGGCGTGCGCGCGGGTGTGTGCGTGGGGTGCTGCGCTGGGGCGTAGTGCGCAGGTGTGTGCGCGGGGGTGCAGTGCGCGGGTGTGCGCGCGGGGGTGCTGCGCTGGGGTGCTCCCGGGGCTGGACGCGGGGTGTGTCTGGGGCGGGCAGGCGCGCCGCAGCGTGTCTGGGCGCGCGGGCTGGGGCGCAGGGGCACGTGCTTGCGTGCGCCTTCGGGCGTGCGCGTGCGGGTGGCCGTGCGCATGGCTGCCCGTGGGTGCGGGAGGGTGTCGGGGCACTCGGACTCACGTGCGTACGCGCGTGCTCGCGTGCGTGCGGGCCCGTATGCATGCTTGTCCGAGTATTGGGTATTTCTAGCGTATTTCATTTGTATTTGTATAGTTTACTCACCATATTGAATGCCCCTGTTTTGCAGATCTTGACGGACAGTCACGTAGCGACCCGGGATTCAGTGAGTGGGACAATCCAACCCAGTAGGGAGGCGTTCGATGCACGTTGGCGTGCATTGCCCTCCCCTGGGGCACCATAGTTGCATATTAATTAGTATTAAATGTAAACTATGAAATGCATGAACATTATGTTGTATACATGCCACCTTAGACTTTGTATGCTAGGGATATGCACCCTTATATCATGTATAGCGGCCTATGCATGCTTAGACACCAAGCCCGGACTATGCATGTTCCCATCTAGTTTAATCTAATTAAATCAAAATGTGAGCATGCCTTAGAGATATTATAACCTTGTTGTTATAATATGTCTCCCCGCATCTTAGTTATGCGCCCTGGAGGAATTCTTGAGAATTCATGACATTAGTAGAGTTACAATCGGTGTCGACGGATCCAAGAGGATCATATCCGCGTGAGTAGGCTGTCTTCTCCTTATTGGTTGGGATCCGAGGTAGGAACTCCCCGGCGTTAGCTGGCCTGACAGAGGGCTCCCATCTGTAGGTGCCTCCGATGCGTCGGACTGTGCTGATCGTGGGAGTATACCAGGTGGAGGCTACGAGGGTGGGAGAGGCTACCCGGTGGGACCAGGGGTGGAAAGCGGTCTAGTATGCCCCAAGAGGCCCAGGTCACCCCTCGGAAAGGGTGAGGGTGAGGGGAGGGAAAGTGGGTTGGCGATGAGATGACCCACTAGAATGTGTAGTTGCTCCCGTGTTAAGGGCTATAAATATTATATGGTTAATATGAATTGTGATGCATGGGTTGTGCTATTCACTGAGCGTGTGGCTCACCCCTCGCATATTTTTTTTCTCCAGTTATATCTGAGTCGGATCTGAAGGAGGAGCTCCCCGAGCCACATCAGCAGTAGCGGAGCAGCGTCACGTTCTGCGAGTGAGAGGCCATCAGCATCCCCTTTTGATTGTATGTATTGTATTCCGTGCTTGGGCACACGTTTGTATTATATTTGGATGTCGTTGTATATATTGGCTCTCACAGGACAATTGATTATGTATCGGGTCTGTAATATGTCTTGAATTACAGACTCAGTCGTTTGAGCTTCCGCTATTTGTGTATATTATGTCAGCCACCTTATTGTCTGTGTTGTCATTTTGATGTTGTTTAGAGTATGTTATTGATCTCCTGTATAGACTGCTGATATTATATACCATTGCCGCGTCTCGGGGACGGCCGCCCTGGGGCGTGACAGATATGGGCCATGCGTGAGGCACACAAATCTAGGTCTGAATCCATAATGCCATGATGACATTTTTGAATGTGCTGGCACGACTAGATCCAGGTCTAGTCGGGCAGTCAGGCACCTCGTGAAAGAATACCACCTCGAGTAGTTAAAGCACGACCAGACTAGAGGTTTGGTTGGACGACCTTACTCCTCGCGAACGAGCAGGGAAGACACGACTAGACAAGAGGTTTAGTCAGGCGATCTTCCGTCTCGCAGATGTACTTGAAAGACGTAACAGATGAATGAGTAGGCCAAAGGGCCTCGAGCAGACTAAAGAAACGGTCAAAGGAATATAAACGCCTGTAACTGCTAGGCTGACAGTCAAGGCTCACTAACTGTGTGATGTGGGCACGAGATGCCTCATTAACACGTGGGGGTTTCCCCCGAAATTGCTAAGTGTTTAAATGGGGAGATGGTTACAACAGCCGGAGAAATGGGAACGGCAATCTAGCCGATGAACTACATGTGACTTAATCCCTAAGGGGTACGTAAACAGCCTATAAAGAGGTCGCGAGATAGCACTCTAAGGCTCAGTCAAATCCAAGCTACCAAATTTTCTTCTTCCTAAGTAATCCTTTGAGAGTTTTTAACCCCAAACAAACCAAAAAGTTTAACCGAAGGGGAAATTATCCTCCTCAGTTTGGCGTCGTCTGTGGGATATCCGAAACAAAAAGTCAGTGTGTACGATGTCTGATCCAAGTGACACCCATTCGGGGAGGCACTAGGATTGAGTTGACCTCCCTCCAAATGCTGTTATTGGTGATTCACTTGGGACCCTGGCAAGTCAGGCCCAGGATCTTCGGCGGGTAGTGGAGTCCACACAAGAGACTCTCTTTACCCGCCTCCAGGGATCCATGCAGCAAATGATTGAAGCTTCGATGTAGCAGTTCTATGCTACCTTGCATCCGCAACAACCCATTCAGGAGGACGTCCTGCCACCACCTCCAGCACAACTCAATCCACCAGCCGCCACTGTGCACGATTCAGAGGGAAGTACTTCTTCCTCGAATCATAGGCAATGAACCCGTCGACTTTCACGCTCCCCTCGAGCAAGCTGATGAAACCACGAGGAGCAAAGATGCGGACGTTCTCCGCACCGGGAATGGTCCTCCCTAAGAGAGGCTTCGTGAAGGCCAACTCATCAAGAGAGATTGGCCTTGCGCGAGGCACCCGACGGGCACCGGGACGATCCTCCTTAGCGAACTGAAGGAGTTGTCATGCAACCCCGCCACACTCTGCGTTCAGAGGTGCGGCGGGCCCCAGATCATGGGATGGTGGAACATGCATTACAGGGTTTTGCCTCCCCATTTTGCACAACAATTCTTAGAGAACGACTTCCACGGAAGTTCGTTCAGCCTAAGTTCAAGCTATATAATGGCACGACAGATCCTTATGACCATATTTTGGCATTCCGTCACTCCATGACATTGTACGAGTTTTATGACGAGTTAATGTGCCGCCTCTTCCCATCTAGCCTGGAAGGGACCGCACTAACTTGGTTTCATCTTCCTCCACCCGCGACAATCTGTACTTTTGAAGAACTGCACACCATGTTCGTCGAGCACTTCATCTGCAGTAGGTGGACGAAGAAAGATCTCGGGAATCTCATGATGATCCAGATGCAACAGGGAGACACGATTCAGAAATATGTCGATCGTTTCCGTATCCTGAAGTTCGAAGTTGAAGACTGCAACGAGGACGCTGCAGTCATGACTTTTTGCAACGGGTTGTCAACTAGGAATGGCATGAAGCAGTCGCTCATCAAACGCACTCCTTCCAATTTGCGCGATCTGATGGGGCGTGCTAAAAAGTATGCAGAAGTGGAGGAGGAATCTAAGCTCCTCAAGCAAGTGGTGGCTGCGTCTTGATCCTCACCAACAGCCACCACTCCCGCACAGACAACAAAATGCTTGTCGGAATCTAGTCACAAGGACTGATGAGGCAAAAAGGACAAGAAACAGGGCGCCTTGGTGAATGAGGTGTGAGAGGGATGTGGGACGTTCTTTAAGATCCCGCCATCCCAAATTCTTCCCTAGATTCAGGGGCAACAATGGTTCAGGTGGCCTGAACCAATGAAGAGTGATGAGTCGAAGCGGGACCAGTCCCTCCTCTGCGACTATCACAAGGGCATGGGGCATACCACTGATTGATGCCGCATTCTCTAAGGATTCCTGAAAGAACAGGTCTGCAAGGGGCGCTTGAAGGAATATGTACCCTCCAAGAAGACCCAGGCTGCTGAGGAGCAGCATGTGACAAACGTTGATCCCAATACTTCGGCTGGGATCATCGACGTCATCTTCGGGGGTGAGCCGCACTTCGCCAAGCTAAAAAGCGTTCGACAAGACTCGAATAGGATGCAAATCTCCTTCGAGATGATACAGATTGACTAGGAGCCGAAGTTGGTCACGAAGAAGAAGAAAAGTGGTGATGAAGGGGTCATCACCTTCTATGATGCCGACCTGGAAGGAGTCCAGGCCCTGCACTCTAATGCGCTGGTAGTTACTTTGCGCATCTCTAATTTTTATGTTAAGATGATTCTTGTTGACACAGGAAGTTCGGCTGATATCCTCTTCAGGAAACCCTTCCTTCGGATGGGGTTGAAGGCGGCCGACCTTGTCCCGACTAAGGACCCTCTTGTCGCCTTCAATGGTGCACGAGTCGTCTCAGCCGGGCGCATCACGTTGCCGGTCCGAGCAGGGAACCAGGCATTGATGACGGAGTATAGCATCATGGGCATCCCACCGCCGTACAACGCCATCATCGGGAGCACGGGGTTGGCTACGATGAATGCGATCCCGTCCACTTATCACCAACATCTTTGTTTCTCCTCAGCCGAGGGGACGATGGAGATTCAAGGGGATCAGGTAGCCGCAAGACGTTGTTACATGGCGACGCTGGAGGGGAAATCAACCCTGCCCGAGGAACTGCCCGAGGAGGGAGAAATCCATCCTAAGAGATAGCAATTACTTCAGGACCGAGTCAAGGCAAACGAAAGCCGACCCGGTCCTAAAGATAAAGTTTTTGGTGACCTTGAACAGGTCCCCTTAGACCCTATTGACCCCGAGAAATTCTTTCTCGTCGGATGTTTGCTGTCAGCAGAGGAAAGAAGGGCGATACTCAACCTCCTTGTCAAAAATAAGGATGTTTTTGTCTGGAGACCTCGCGACATGCTGGGAATCAACCTTGAGGTCGCGAATCACCGATTGTTCATCTCGTCGACCATTCGCTCAATCTGACAGAAGCAGTGACGAATGGCCTCAATACACGTAGAAGCAGTATGTGATGAGGTGAACAGAGTCTTGGCCGCCGGGTTCATCCGCGAGGTGCAACATCCCGACTGGCTGGCCAACACTGTGGTGGTTCCGAAAAAGAACAAGAAGTGGCGGGTGTGTGTGGACTTCACCGACTTGAACAGCGCGTGCCCAAAGGACAGCTTTCAACTTTCAAAGATCGACCAGCGGTGGACTCTTCATCGGGTAATGAACTATTGAGTTTTATGGATGCTTATTTAGGCTACCATCAAATCCTGATGTACGAGCCCGACTAGGAGAAAACCGCATTCATAACCCCTACTGGCATTTACTGCTACAAAGTAATGCCATTTATTAAAAAATGTTGGGGCCACCTATTAGAGGTTGGTAACTAAGATCTTTCAGCGTCAGATCGGCAAGACCGTTGAGGTCTATATTGATGACATGATGGTCAAAAGCGAGCACAAAAATGACCATCTGTCCCATTTGGAGGAAGTCTTCATCGTGCTGCACTAATACCGCCTCAAACTTAACGCAACAAAGTGCTCCTTCGGAGTCACCTTGGGCAAGTTTTTGGGGTATTTGATGACCCAGTGAGGAATCGAAGCCAACCCTGATCAGATCAAAGCGATCATGGAGATGGAGCAATTGTGAAACAAGAAGGAGGTGCAGAAGCTAACTGGAAGGTTGGCTACTCTCAACCGTTTCATCTCCAGAGCCACTGATCGATGCCAGCCATTCTTCCTATTGCTTCAAAAAGCCCAGAGGTTTGAATGGACGCCGGAGTGTCAGAAGGCGTTTGAAGAGATAAAAAAAAACCTCAGTATGCCACCCCTCCCGGTTTGCCCTTCTTTCGGAGATATCATGCTCCTTTATATCGCAGCTTCCGAGCATTCTGTCAGTTCTGCAGTTTTGAAAGACATATCAGGGGCAGGGGCGATCTACTGTGCAAGTAAGGCGTTAAATGGAGCAGAAACCAGGTATTCCCGCATTGAAAAACTTACGTTTGCCTTGCTCATTTCTGCCCGAAAGTTACGCCATTATTTTCAAGCCCATTCAATCCACGTAATCACCGACTCGCCTCTCAAGCACGTGCTGCGAAAAGCAGACGTCGCTGGACGATTGCTAAAGTGGGCAGTGGAATTATTAGCTTTTGATATCCACTATCAACCCAAGAATGAGATCAAAGGGCAGGTGGTTGCATACATCATCGCCGATCTCATGCCCACAGAGCAACAGGTCTGCACCATCTCTGACTTCAGGCCGATTTCTTGGACACTCCCTGTCAATGGGGCGTCCAATCGAAGAGGGTCAAGTACAGGGATGATCTTGTGAAGTGAAGATGGATTTCTATTCGAGCATGCGATCAAGCTCAACTTCAAGGCTTCTAACAACGAAACTGAATATGAAGCCTTGATTGCGGGTTTAGAGTTCACTGTAGATCTCTCCATGCGTAAATTGGTGATCCACAGCGACTCTCAGCTCGTGGTTTGCTAGAGTACCGGAGAGTATCAGACAAAAGATGAACGCATGGCTGCTTATTAGAGCTATGCACGTACCCTGCTTGCACAAATCGGTGATTTGAGGATACACTCGATCGATCGTGAGCAAAACACCCATGCTGATGCCTTAGCGAATTTGGCTAGTGCTGTAGAAGGAGAACCATCTCTAGAGATTAGGATCAAATTTCTAGGGGAACCAAGCATCACTCGACTTGAGTCCATTATGGTGATAGACTCGGAACCCCGAGAAGTGACCTGGATGGATCCCATCTTGTCATACCTGAAGGAAGATGTCCTCCCGCCAGACAAGGAGGAAGCCAAAAAAATTAAGAATCGATCCGCTCGGTTCTTGATTTCTTATCAGGGCGTTCTGTACAAGCAGAGCTTCAGCGGCCCGCTCTTGCAATGTGTCACCCTTGATGAAGCCAAGGAAGTGCTGGAGGAGATGCATTCGGGGATATGCGGGAGCCACACAGCCTCGAGGTCCCTGGCTCGCCGCGTATTGACAGCCGAATACTTCTAGTCGACCCTCGCAAAAGATTCACTCAATCTGGTGAGGAGATGTGATAAATGTCAGCAATTCGGCCCGCTGATTCACTAACCTGCTGGGGACTTGAATACACTTCAAAGTCCTTGGCTGTTTGCTCCATAGGGGTTCGATATAATCAGACTTATGCTCATGGCACCATCTCAGAAGCGGTTCCTTCTGGTCGCCACTGACTACTTCACCAAATGGGTGGAAGCTGTGGCCACGGCCCTGTCGGTATCGGATTTCAGAAGGAAAAAGGAATGAAAGGGGCCCTCTCTTCCTCCTCTCCGGTCCTCTGGTGGTTTGTGCATGTGTGGGGGTTCTTCGGAGGTTCGGATCCGGAGAGCTGTGTCTTGGCAGGCTTGGTCGGATCGTCTCTTGGAAGGGGTGGTGGGTTTGTTGTCCGTTCCTGGCTGAGGCGGCCAACGGGTCCTCAGGAGGATTTAGGTGTGGTTGTGATCGCCACCTGCTTATCTAAAAAAAAGCAGGAAAAGTTGGGGCGGATTTGATCACCTTCGTGGGGAGTTTGTGGGGTCTCCGCTCTGAGACACGGATATGCCGTACACAGAGGTGAAGACAGGGAAACTCTTGTGCTTCAGGAACTTGAGTAAAGGAGAACTGGGACTCATGTGTGAGGAGAAGGGCCGGCTAGTTGGGTTTAGCTGCCTGGTGGGGGCCGACTAGTTATGGGTAGCCGCCTGGTGCCTGGTTCAATTTGGGCAGAACCTGGGTAGGGTTTGGGTTTGGTTTTGACAGAGGTTAAACCGGGTTTAGCCTGGGTTTGGGAGAGTGGATTTGGAGAGTGGTTTGGTGTAGGAAATGTGTTTCTCTCTCACTTTTCTCTCAAGGGTTTGAAGTGGTGGTGTTGTGAATGTGGGTGGTTGGGGGTTATTTAACGCAGCGAAAAACTGATAAAAAGATCCAACCAGCGTTGAGATCTCATAAGCTCCTTGAATCCACAAGGAATCCTTGAATCCACAAGGAAGAAAGCCCCAAAAGAGAGGAAATTCGAAATATTATTGATAAAAAATTGTCAACCCTAGATTACAAGTCTGCTATTTATACTAATAACATAAAATTAAAAAAATTACTAAAAATAGTAAAATTTGAAAACTAATTTTTCTGATTCTATGAGATCCTCAATGATCATAGGAATTGATAGAAATCAATTTCGATCTATTATAATTGAGATATCAGAAATCTAAAACTTACTAAAAATAGTAAAATCTCTAATTTAAGGGCCTAAATAAATAAATTTTTGAAAAATAAGAATTGTTAGTTGTATAACAACTTATCCAGAAGATCTCTTCGATATATGTCATCATGTAAAATTTAATGCGATTCTGAGATCGTGACCATTGATTTGTAATTTATCTGATGGACCTCTTTTGGTGCTCCCATCTGCATAATCTGTCCTACATCAGACTCCTCTTCTTCAAAAGAACTCGTCCTCGAGTTCTTCCGCTCTTCAATTGATGTTTCTTTGTATTTCACCTTCGGCAATAGAAGAGATGTTTTCTTGACTTCAAATTTCTTCTCAATAAAACCAATCATGTCGAAAATTGAATGCCTCTCGATTTGTAGCCCAAATTTCTTTACCATAGTAGTAGCCGCAAAGTTTTCATCGTTATCAATGTTGATGATGGCATCCAAAACACTTTTGTTGATGGTGCATATATTTTGCAACACGAACTTCTGTAGGGGCTCTTCCATCTTGGGGGTCACCGCTATGGACTGTGGAAATAACTCCTCTTGTCCTTCTCCAATGACATCTTCAGAATCACCAGAGAGAACAACATCCTCTACTTCTTTATTGCTCATGTCCTCATCGATCTCCGGTTCAACGATGAAGTTGACCCGCTCTCCTTCTTCTACGAATTCTGCGCCATCATATATATCATCAACTTCTTGTTCAACTAAAACTTCGCTCTCTTGTTGATTTTGATTTGAGCAAAGTTCTGGTTCATTGAAACCTCCATAGTTCTCTGATGATGGTTAGATCATAAGGGTCCCTCGAATCTTCCCCATCTT
Source organism: Acorus gramineus (assembly GCA_030737835.1). NCBI lineage: Eukaryota > Viridiplantae > Streptophyta > Magnoliopsida > Acorales > Acoraceae > Acorus > Acorus gramineus. The sequence continues at coordinate 18,416,205 of CM060856.1, read as the reverse complement.
TTGCAGGACTTGTTCTTGTCGCATCTTGCGCCTTTAATATCTCCAGTCGTGATTCCACCCTTACAATTTGACAACAATTTTGATATAATTCAGGTAAATATCGTTCATAATTTCGTGACAGAAATTGATCCATGAGGAGTTGTTTCATCCCCCTCCACGTATGAACAAGTGCTCTTCCTCGTTGTTGTCGGGTTCTCTGAAGTTGGTCCCACCAAGCAGCGGCACGACTCTTTAATTGAAAGGCCACCAAATTGACCATCTTCTCCTCTGAACCCTCCATCATCTCAAAGAATCTCTCGACCTCTGAGATCCAATCAAAGAAATCTTCAATCTGCATATTACCATTGAAATAAGGAATATCCACATTAAATCGGTAATTATTGTATTTCATATGCCGCCTCCTCGGCTGATATCCGTGAAGTCCATTATCTTTATCATCCGAAGCTTCCTTATCATCAATTTGATAATGAAGAGGACGTTGAATCACGTTCGGTACAATAGGTCGGCCTTGGGCAAATCCCTCAACGCGTTTCCTATCACCTTTAGGATGCCTGTTGTTGGCGTTGAGGTTCAGGCCAGCAATCATCTCGTGGATCTCTAGCATCTGATCACGGTTTTCCTCGAACGCTTTCCGCAGGTCCTCCAACCCACGACCACCGTCAATAGGTTGGTTGTCTCTCACTTTGTTGTTTACCATCGAAGCCAGGCAAATCCTCGCTCTGATACCACCTAATGCAGCGAAAAATTGATAAAAAGATTCAACCAGCGTTGAGATCTCATAAGCTCCTTGAATCAACAAGGAAGAAAGCCCCAAAAGAGAGGAAATTTAAAATATTATTGATAAAAAAATTGTCAACCCTAGATTACAAGTATGCTATTTATACTAATAACATAAAATTAAAAAAATTACTAAAAATAGTAAAATTCAAAAACTAATTTTTCTGATTCTATGAGATCCTCAATGATTATAGGAATTGATAGAAATCAATTTCGATCTGTTATGATTGAGATATCACAAATATAAAACTTACTAAAAATAGTAAAATCTCTAATTTAAAGGCCTAAATAAATGAATTTTTAAAAATTAAGAATTGTTAGTTGTATAACAACTAATCAAGAATATCTCCTTGATATATTTCACCATGTAAAATTTCGTGCGATTCTGAGATCGTGACCATTGATTTATAATTTATCTGATTGACCTCTTTTGGTGCTCCCATCTGCATCATCTGTCCTACATCATCATTGACGGGTATTGATTATGAAGTTGATGATGATATGAATTGGTTACCCCCCTATTTATAGTAAAAAAGGGTATAGGAATGTCTACTGGATAATAGATCAAAATGGGTAATAAGGTGTTTGATTTGATCTCCCATTAGATCCTTGTTCTCTGACAGTGTCCAGGTGAGGGGTGGCTAATGGTATTTAGCCACCCAGTGAGGGGCGGCTACTCTCAGGTAGCCGCCGCCATCATAACCTGCCATATGTCCCATCTCTAACAAGCGGTGGCTTGGGTCAGTTACTAAGGATGAACCGGCTGAGATGGAGCGACTAGAAGGGACAATCTACCGCAATCATGCTTGCTTTATGTCCCATCCAGGAAGGCGGTTTGGGGTCGATCAAGGGGGCGGCTAGTTGAAACTAGCCGCCTGGTATGGGGCGGCTACTCTCAAGTAGTCACCCCTGTCCAGGCTCTTAGATATTTCTAAGTGTTGGACTTAGGGTTTTCGGTTTCGGCTTCTGAGGGAGTTTTCTATTAGATGTCCAAAAGTAGTTGTTTTCGGTATTACTTGAAGTAAATTTCCTTTCTTTGGACGGTCAAAATTAGGGTATCCACAATTGTCCCTCATCGAACGGAGTCTTTGTGTGAAACAGAAAGACTTCGATCGATGATAAGGAAAGAGACCCTTATTTTGCCCGGCCCAACCTTCAAGAAGTTTAGGACACATGACTAATACCATTCAGGGAGGTAATTTAGGTCATCAGAGGCTGGATTTTGACTAGAATGGTTATCTAAGGAGTGATCCAGGTGGGAGAGTGAGTAAAAAGTAAGGAAGCGAGTGATCCAACCCTCAGACGGGGTTCTTAGCCATCGTGCACGTAGCAGCCCAGCGTTAGTTTCCTTGTGCCTACCGTACCCGTGCTTGGGTAGCTCAGCAAATCGTGGGGATATCACAAACAGAAAAGAAACAAAAGTGTGTTTGATTTGGTGAATTGGATCATTCGAAAGATAAAGATTCTAGAAAAGAACCAGAACTGAAGAATTTTGAACTGAATGGTACTGGTAATTGTGGTAAAACTTCAAAAGAGTTCTGCTTGATCAAGTAAAACTTCGAAATAGACCAATACATGGTTGTTTGTTTTAGAAAACTTGAAAAATAAGTGTGTTTGAGAAGCTAGAAGGGGGCGGCTAGTTGGATTTAGCCGACAGCGAGGGGCGGCTAGTTGGTTTTAGCCGTCAGGCCTGGGGCGGCTACTCGTGGGTAGCCGTCGGCCAACTGGGCCCTTTATAACCAAAAAGTCACCCTCTCTCTCTCTCTCCATTTGTTTCAAAACAGTTTCTCTCCCTCCATTACTTCTTCTTCCTCACTTTTAAAACGTAAAACCTTTATTTTCTTCACCCTTTCTTCCTTCATTTCGACCTAATCAATCTTCTCTTCTTGATTTTGAAACCCTAAGTTTTTGGGTTCTCCTTTTTCTTTATAACCTGAGAAGATGACGAGGTTAAAGACGATTGCTTTGAGGGGGAAACGACCGCGGGTGGCTCATGGAGAGCGTAGCTCGAGCTCCTTATCGTCGGAGAGCGATAGGGTGGAGGAGGAGGTCATGGGTGAGGTGATAGGTGTGGCGGAGTCGCCGTTGATGGGCGCTGTGTTATATATGTGTCACTTTTTGGCCTGTTGGTAACCATTGGAGCATTTTAGCAGTTTTTAAAATTTTTGCATTTTTCGATCGGAACCGCATAATTTTGGACTGTTAGCTATCGTCTGAGTTAGAGGACTCCGATTGAAAATCTAACTGCATATTATGTGTCCTGGTGCCATTTTAAGCCACTCATGAAAATTTCATCGAATTTCGGCAACGTTTCTGAAATTTCACAGTTCCGGGGCGTATCTGGGTTTTTAAGTCGCTTACTATATAAATGAAATCTAAAAATATCTTGGCACTATTCATCATCCCTACCAAATTGCCCTCTCTCTCTCCTTCTCCATTTTTCTCACTTTTGAGCCCCCTAGAGCCCTCAAAACCAAAAACCCAAAACCTAGGAAGTGTAGATCGGGTCCCGATCTACACCCCGGTGCCTTCAAATCCCGATTCCGGTGATCCTAGCCTCCCCGTCCTCCCCTCTTTCTCCTCTGATTCGGGCCGTTTCGAAGGCCGTGATAGATCGGGGCGTAGGAGGGCCTTTTGAGAGAGGTTTCGGTGCGCGGAGAGCAACCGGACTTCGCTTCCTCCCCTTGGTAAGGTCTTTTTCTTCTCTTTCCTTGCATAGATGTATGCTAGGGGGATGGATTTGGGGTTGGGTGGTGGTCGGCGGCGGTGGGTGGCCGTCGGAGGGCTGTGGGAGGTGGTCGGAGGCCGTCGGAGGCCATTGGGTGGGTGGTGGAGGGTGCTCGGGCAGTGGGGTTCTGTTCCGGGCAGCAGGCAGCAGCGACAGCAGCTCAGGCAGCGCACAGGCTGGGCGTGCGCGCGTGCGTGCGCGCGGGCGTGCTGTGCGCGGGCGTGCTGGTCGTGCTGGGTGTGCTCGGTGCTGCGCGCGAGGTGCTGGTCGAGCAGCTGTGCGCGAGGGGCTGATGGCGAGCTGCGCGCGAGGTGCTGGTCGCGCGGGTCTGTGCGCGAGGTGCTGGTCGCGCGGGTCTGGCGCGAGGGGCTGGTCGAGCGGTGATGCGCACAGGTTGGCGGTGCTGGGCGTGCGGGTGCTGGGGGTGATGGCCGAGGACAGTGCGCGCGGGAGGGCGTGCAGGGTGCGCGCGGAGGGCGCGGCGAGGCAGTGGTGGTGCGCGCGGGGTGCGGCGAGGTGGCGGAGGTGCGCGCGGGGCGAGGCGCTGCGCGCGGGGGCGTGCGGGGTGCTCGCGGGGCGGCGCGAGGCGTTGGGGCTCGCGCGGGCTGCTGCGGCTGGGCGCAGTGGACGCGTGGTGCCCCGGGTGGTGCGGCGGCGTGTCCAAGCGGCGGGCAGGGGCCCGACGGCGCGCGGGGTGCGCGGGCTGAGGCGCGGCGGTGCGCCCGGGCGGTCGGGTGGCCGTGCGGGTGGTTGCCGGCCGTGCGGGTAGTTGCCGGAGTGCTCGGGCTAGCGTGCGTGCGGGTCGTGTGCACGTTTGCCCGAGTGTTAGGTGTTTGTTGTGGGTTTTGGGTATTTAATTGTGTATTTTGGTAGTATTTATGGATTTATACTCACCAATTAATACCCTGTCTTGCAGATCTCGACGGACGGTCGCGCGTCGACCCGATTTCCGGTGAGTGGGACAACCCAACCCAGTTTGGGAGGCGCTACATGCCTTTGAGCGTGTACCGTCCTCCCCTGGGGCACATAGTTAGTATTAACTGTTATTTTGAATCCATGTAAGCATGATGTGTGTGTGTGTAGAATGCATGCCACCCTAGACTTGTATGTTAGGGACTTGCACCCTTAGGTTGTGCATGAGCCGTGTATCATGTCACCCCGATATCATGCTAGGAAAGCCCCGGCCTGTGCATGCGTCCTATTAGTTTGATTTATTTAATTAAATGCTAGCTTTAATATTGATAGCATGCTTAGGGAATATAAGGGGGCCTTGCGAGGTTAACATTGAGACCCGGGTTAGGGTACTCCGTGTTCCTCGTTTGGTTGTCGGATGTCCTACATCGGGACCTCAGGTTACCCTCTCAAGGTCTCTTTTCCCCTTTTATGTCTTATTTATTTCCCCGCATCCTGGTTATGCGCGCTGGTGGAATTCTGAGGAATTCAAGACATTAGAGTCGTAGAGCGTGCTGTCAGCGGATCCGAGTGGATCATATGCGATGGATAGGCTGTTCTGTTCCCTTCGTCGGATCCTGTTAGAGACTACCTCAGCGTTAGACAGGTTGTCCCGTGCAGGGGCTCCCATTAGTAGGCGCCTCCTGTTTTTGTGAAGGACTGTGCTGAACATGGGAGTGGCCAAACGACCTACGGAGTGAGGAGAGACTATCGGTGGACCAAGGGTGACCAACAGCCTAGTCAGTCCCAACATCCTAGGTCACCTGTTGAGAGGTGAGGGTGAGGGTATGGTGGGCCGGCGATGCGACGACCCACAGGATTATGTATGGATGATTATCAGCCCATTAAGTCCCAACATCCTTGGTCACCTGTTGAGGGTGAGGGTGAGGGTGAGGGTATGGCGGTTCGGCGATGTGACGAACCCCCGGATTGTGTTGTTTATGCCGTTTGGGGCTTATGACTTGATTAAATATGGTTAATATGAACTGTATGCATGGGTTGTGCTATTCACTGAGCGTGTGGCTCACCCCTCGCATATTATCTTTTTCAGTGATCTCTGAGGGAGGAGCTTCCCGAGCGACTACACCAGTAGAGGAGTAGCGCCGCGTCCCACGAGTTTTGAGGCCATCAGCACCCTTCTCTTGTTGTATGTATATACTCTGTGCTTGGGCACCTAGTTGGATTATGTATGGATTTTATTTGTGTATGTATGGACATGTTGGCTCCCACAGGACATATGATTATGTATCGAGTCTGTACTATATTTTGATTACAGACTAGTCTTTTTAGCTTCCGCATTTGGTGTATATATTATGTCAGCCCTGCTTTATCTGCGTTGTCATTTTAGTTGTTGTGTGAGCATGTTATTGATTCCTGTTTACTGATATCATATATACACTTGCCGCGTCCCGGGGACGGCCGCCCTGGGGCGTGACACGCTGGCCCGGGTTCGGTTGGGGATGTGCCTTCGGGGGCTGTCCTGAGAGTTTCTAAAGTTCCTAGGGGTGATGTGATCGGGTATACACGCAGAGACGAGGCGCGGTGATCGACCGGTGGTGGTCGGAAGTGTTGGTTTGGAGGCCGGAGAGTCGACCACGGGTGTAGGCGAGGAGGCAGGGGGTGAGGGGGCTGTTATTAGCGAGGAGATGGCCCGTATCTTGGGCGAGGTATTATGTGAGGACGAGGGTGGCCTTGGTGATGGTGAGGCTAGTGTAGTGGGTGAGGAAGAGGCGAGGAGAGCCTTGGGTGATTATGAGGTGCTGACCTTAGGCGCGGTGGGCACGAAGGAGGGAGAGGGCATTGGGTTTGAGGCCGAGGAGGCCATGGATGCTGAGGGTACTGGTGCGGAGGAGGCCGAGGAGGCCGTGGCTGAGGAGGAGGGGGATGATGAGGAGGACGACGACATGATGGATGATCCCAACGAGGTTGAGGCGGGGACTCCCGGGGCCACACGAGCCGTGGTATGCCTTTATTTCCCTCTACCTATTACCTTGTTCTAAATGTATATGTTTTTGTGGTATGCATGAAGTGTGTAAGAAGTATATATATATATGCGTCTTTAAAATAGGCATGTTTGTGTATGAAAAATGATCACAGTGGGGAGTGTTATAAGCATGCTTTTATAGGTCTATAGAATGTTTTAACATGCTTGCATAGTGGGTTTGCCTATATAGGTATGGTGTTGTTTTAGTACAAGAGCCGGTGGTGGGTTTGCATATGCATGAGTATGTGAGTTTTTAGGGGAGTGACAATTTTTGAAATAGATATGCTTTGATGTGATGAGGGCATAAGTAAGCATGCGTTGATGATGACGGTGGGAGTTTTATAAGCATGCTTTATAAATTTATAAAAATGTATTTGTGTAGTTTTAAGCTGGGTAAATTTTGATTTGCAATAGACCACGGTGGGAGTGTTTAAGGGAAAAAGGAAGTGTATTCATGTTTCATGCTTGCATATGTATATTTTAATCCTCTAAGCATGGTTTAGAAATGAAAATTTTGTTTTGGGATTCTCACCTTTCGGACGTCTTCGGACTAACCCCTCTTCTTCTGTTTGTTGCAACGGCCGAACCGTATTCGAGCCCTCTAGCATGGGACGAAGAGGTGGTATGATGCCCTGAGGCCGGAGGAGAGGAACCTAGTGGATGAAGCGGGCTTTCGCTCCTTCTTTTTGATTGAGCCGTTCCATGTCCACCGCCCTTATCTCGAGGCATTGGCGGAGAGGTGGGATCCGGAGAGCTGCACATTTATCCTCCCCACTGGTGCGGTGATGCCGACGTTGGAGGACGTTCAGCGGATCACGGGCCTCCCAGTCTTGGGCAAGGCGGTTATACTAGCTACCAGCTCAGACTACAGGGCGCTCTTCTGGGAGTTGATCGGGGATTGGGTGTACGTGGAGGAGAGAGGATGTTGAACCGGATCCCTCTCGGACAACTTTCGAGATAGTATGGCCTTGGCTCCTTCACACGGCGTCAGAAGGGTGAGGCTTCAGACAGTTTCGAGAGGAGGAGGCTGATGATCAAGGCGAGAGGCAGCCGCGTGCTCACTGAGGGCTCGGAGGGAGTTTAGAGCGTTCTTCCTCTATTTCTTCGGCCGGGTTCTCTTCTTGACGGCCTCTGACATGGTCTCCTCTCACTCTCTATTGCTGATGAGGGACCTAGAGGCCATGGGACGCTTTGCCTGGGGAGCGACCATGTTGGCTCACCTATTCATGGAGTTGTCGAAGAAAGTGAAGAGGGCCGGGGGCAAGAATCTCGGTGGCTTTGCAGCGTTTCTACAGGTATAATTAGTGAAGATAGAAATGATTTGATTTAAGTTCATTAACTTCACCTGACTTTGGTTTTGACTTTCTTTCTGTAGATTTTTGGGTATGAGCACTTCGCCATTGCTCGTCCGACCCAGCTGATCTTCGACCGTGCCCTCCCTTGGGCCATGAGATTGGCGCCTCCGGGGGCTTCTCGCCTGTGTCTCCTTGCTCAGTTCCGGAAGGCCTTCCGCGCTTTGAAGGAAGAAGCGGTATATTTTCTTAATTTTCTAGCTTGTACTTGATTTTCTTTTGACTAAGCTCTCTTCTCATTTCTGTGGTATTCTTCATTGTAGATGACCTGGAGGCCTTATATTGAGGAGGCAGTCATCGAGGAGCTATCGCGAGACATCTGGCTGATCTTCTTTAATGAGGTGGTCTTTCACGCGATTAGCTGAGTCGTCCGCCAGCTTGGGTACCATCAGTGGGTGCCAGATCCTCTGCCGAAGCGTCCTCCAATCCTGGTGGCCAGAATTCCTCGAGATACAAACCTCCCGAGGAACTATGTAGTGCACATGCGGGGATGGGTTGAGAGGGGGACCTTGGTTGAGCGTCGTCCCGAGGTGGTTAGCAGCAAGGAGTACATGGCCTGGTTCCACCAGGAATATGTTGACATCCTCAGGACTATGGCGGAGGAGATCCCAGACGCTTACGTAAGAAAAAAATCCTTTCTCTTTTCCCTCCTTGCTTCTTCTCTTTGTGTTCTAAATGATGTCTTCTTTTGTAGGTTGAGCTAAATGAGTTGGAGAAGAAGCTCGAGACTGCCAGCGAGCACCTCCAAGCACGGGCCGGGCATGTAGAAGGGTTGCTGGCGTAGAGGCGACGCTTGTAGGACCAGGTTCGGGTCCTTGAGGCCCAGGTGGATTCTTTGTCTAGAGCAAGGGCTGATGGCGCTTCTTCCTCCTCTGCTCCTCCTCCGTCCAGTGTTGTCGAGCAAGAGCTCGAGTTGATGAATGAGCTGGGCATGATCTGGAGTGAGCTTCTGGCTACTTGGATGGAGCTCGATCATGTGAGGGAGAGGGCCGTGAGGGCTGAGAATGAGGTGGACCTGTTGTGGTCCGAGAGAGCCTTGAGAGAGGAGGAGATGGACCAGCTGCGGTATCGTATCATACGGAGGGAGAAGGAGTCTTCCATTCTGGGCCATGAGCGGGACTCCCTCCAAGCTAGAGTGTTGGAGTTGGAGGCGTCGACTAGCGTGCCTAGTGGATTGATGAGAGACCTGATTCATTCCCTTCAGGCGGCTGGGGACAGGGTTCGGAAGGCCCTCTGGATTTCAGAGGTGTGGGCACGGGAATTGGAAGAGAGGTTGAGGGCAGCCAAGGACCGATCCAGGAGTACGGAGGGTCGTCTTTGTCAGAGGCTGGAGAGAAGAGATCGAGACATGCAGCAAGTTCACCTTTGAGAGGCCACCATGAGGGGGAAGCTGGTTGGCGGAGGGTCTATGACGGAGGCGGACCTCAACCTTCTTCCTCTCGATCCTGACCACTCAGTTTCTGCTTCCTTTGCTACGGGGGCTACCTTTAGTCGGGCCTCTCGTCCTTCGGCGACTCAGAGTCATGGGAGATACGCGAGGGTTGCTTCTTCGGTGAGGGAGACTCCTGCTGCTCTGGATGCTCCAGAAGTTCTCTTCTCCTCAGCTACCACTTCCTTCTGACTAGGATGCTCCTCCTTCGGCCCAACCTCTTGGAGATGATGACACTCCGAGGTAAAGTCTTTTGTGTCCTTGTTTTGGTAGAAGAAATGTATATATGCAAGGAATTCATGATTTTCTTCTTTTCTTTTGGCTTAGGTGATTGTTTTGATGATGGACAGCTCAAGACATCTGAGTTGAAGCTTTGGATGGATCTCTACCTATTTATCACTTGCTTTTAGTTGACCTTAGGTTTACCTTTCTATTTTTATGAACAATTCATAATTTCTCTTTTTATGTAAGTGGACATGGGTGTTTTAGTTCTGGTTTAAAAGGGGTATTTATTGGTTCTGATTTGGTTTGGTATATGTGGAATGGTGTGTGGTGAATGGTTTGGTTTAAGGTGGATGTATGGTTTGGTATGTGATTTTGGTTTTTGCTGCTGTTTGATTCGTTTTTATACAGATTTTATGAATGTATATGTATATGAAATGCATGTATGCAGGTTTTGGAAAGGAATATTGCTAATAGGTCTCGAAGGTTTAAAGAGTTGATTTAAGACTGGACTGACAGGGCAGTTTGGGCAGCAGGTGAGGGGCGGCTAGTCTGAACTAGCCGCCCAGTGAGGGGCGGCTAGTCGTGTTTAGCCGCCCCAGGACTGGTAAAATATACCTAATGGCGACGGCTACATGGTGTCAGCCGTCTGGTGGTAGGCGGCTAGTCGAGGTTAGTCACCCCTGGCCTGGACAATCTTCTGATTCTGCCATCTATCTGCTGCTGCTGAATGTCTTTGTGAGTGTTTGTTCAACTTTTCAAAACCTGTAAAAACATTCTTTCCATGGACCAAGTGTTAAATCTGTCCGGATTGTGCCCCTACACTGACTTTCGAGTCCTTCTTATTCGAATTGTCAAGGGCTACAACCATCTAAGGTAAGTAAAAAAGTGCGAGAAACCATGCTCGGCATAAAAAAGGAGGGAGACTAGATGACTCTGAGTGTGATTTTGTGAGAATAAAAGAGACTCTCAGGTGGGTATGAGAGTGGGGCAATTTCTCTTTCTCAAATTTGTGTGGGAGGGTATGAAATGGAAGTAATAGGGGCAATTTTCTTTTGGTATGGGAGTTAGTTGTGGTATTCGAGAAAATTGAATGCCTAAATGTTTGGAAAAGGAAAATACAATCTTATGCATAAGTGTGAGTGACATAGGGGAGTATTTTAGTTTTTCAAAGGATTTTCCATGTAAGAGGGCAGTGTTTTCAATTTCCTAAAGTAAAAGACACCATCGAGTCCTTGAAGAAGGGTCCTTGTGGTCACCCATGTCCAAACCAGGATTGTATTTGAAAGGTGTTGGCTTTAGGTGTCAATTCCTCAAGTTCATGGTTCTCAAATGCTTGATCATATTATTCTACACATGCTGGGAAATCCATGAATGCACCAAGATTTAAGTCAGGCAAGCTTCTTTTAAACAGACAAGTGTTTTAAGTGAACTCATGTGAGTGTGTGTTGTTGTAAACATAGAAAAGGTCTATCTTTGGTTGAGATCTTGCCTTTCCGAGCGGACATGGTTCAATTCCAATTCCATAGCAAGAAATAAAAGGGTGGGGGGTGAATGGGGTAAGAGTAATATCTTCCTTTGGGGCAACATTTTAGAATTGTCCCAGTCTGGCATATGTCTTTACTTCCTAGGTCCCCCTGGCTTTCTTCTTTTTATCACTTCTTTATTTGGGTGGAGAGTACAGCCCGCCGAGCGTGTACACGTATTTCGAGTGGAGAGTACAATCCGTTTGCTTGGATGTGTACTAGTATAGCCTTTTGTTCAGCATATACTGTGCGTAAAGGCGTTCATGCCTAAAGTAGAGAGTTTAACCCGTTGTCTGGGTGTTGTTTTGATTTTTGGCCTCTCATTGCCTTTGTTTTGCTTTGTTTTGTTTTTTGGGGGAGGGGGGGGGGGGTTTCTATTTTTCACCACTATTCTTTTCTGCTTCCCCTCTAGAAGTGTTTATATAGTGCTAGAGCCAGTTTTGGAACATATGCCAGGTCTGGGTAATTCCTTATTTTGTCTTTGGGTTGATACGACTGGGGGCGAAAAATAAGGGGAGATGCTTTGGGTTTATAAAATTGTCCCAGTCTACAGGGTAGGCAATTTCTCCTTTTATCAGATAAACCAGTTCCTAAGTCATACTGGTGTGATGGAGGTGGCATGAGTGGTGAATATATGAGTTCAAATAAAATACAAGTTATCTTTGAGAGTCTTATAATTCTATCATCAGGTTTAAACACTGAAAATCACAGGAAGGAAGAATAATATTTCTCAAGTATTGAGAGTTTCTATGCATGGAATTTCTTTAGATAAAGTGCATTCCACGAACTTGAGACTTCGACTCCTTCGGCGTCCACCAAGCGGTAGGCATTCCAGAATAGGCATGGGTGATAACATAAGGTCCCTCCCATATGGGTTGCAGCTTGCCTTTGGGGTGGGGCTGCCTTGATGGCATGATTTGCTTGAGTACAAGCTCCCCAATTTTAAATTTTCTCTCTATTACTTTCTTTTCAAATGCCCTTGCCACCCTCCTCTGGTAGGCCTGGGCATGGTCCGCGGCTCTTAACTTTCGTCTCTTTTTTTGGTTTGTGGGTTTTTTTTATAATTTTTTAGGAAAGCATGTAAACAAATATGTGCATGAATGAGGAATGAAAGCTGTTTAGCATTCTGTTTTGGATTTTTTGTGTTTTAGAAAGCATGTAAACAGGAGTTTGAAAGCATGATTTTTTTTTTGGGGATTTTTGTTTTTGAAAGCATGTAAACAAATATTACAGGATTGAGGAATGAAAGCTGTTTAGCATTCTATTTTGGATTTTTTGTGTTTTGGAAAAGCATGGAAACAGTATGTACAGGAATTTGGAAAGCATGTCTTTGGGATTTTTTTGTTCTTGAAAGCATGTAAACAAATATGTACAGGAATTTGGAAAGCATGTCTTTGGGATTTTTTTGTTCTTGAAAGCATGTAAACAAATATGTATAGGAATTTGGAAAGCATGTCTTTGGGATTTTTTTGTTTTTGAAAGCATGTAAACAAATATGTACAGGAATTTGGAAAGCATGTGTTTGGGATTTTTTTGTTTTTGAAAGCATGTAAACAAATATGTACAGAAATTTGGAAAGCATGAAGGCTTACTTGGGTGGATCAGTCCCAGGCTTGTGGATTTGAACCACTTCTTCGAGCCGGCTAGCCTTGTGGGCCGACTCATTTCTGGTGGAGGTTCTGCAGGTTCAGCTCTTTCTTCTTCCCTTGTTCTCTTGGGTTTTCGCCCCTGACCGAGCATATCTTCGGGCGAGTAATTCTTCATCCCATACGAGTACATCTCCCATTTGATGTGCATGGCGCAGATTGTCCAATTGCAGACTCATGCTCCATTGAAGGGTGCCTCTCCCCAGACAGATACTACTTTTTCATGATACGGGAAGCGGAGGCATTGGTGCCGGGTCGATGAGACAGCTTCGATACCGTCGAGCCAGGTCCTTCTGACAATTAGGGGATGTAGTGACCTGATGTCCATCACCATGCAATTGATTATGGTGGAAACTAGACCAATTTTTAGGGGAAGTGTCACTAATCCGCAGATGCCTCTTCGTGTGTTGTCAAAAGCGAAGATGAATTCGTCCGTCGGCTGCAGCTTGTAGGTTCAGCTTTTGATCTTGTTGTAGGCTGAGTAGGTCAAGACATTGGTTTCTGCCCCGGTGTCCACCAAGATGTGTTAGAATTCTCTCCCTACGAGGCTTGCCGTGATCATAAGGGGTGCTGAGCATATTCCAGCTGGAGCGTTGGGTAGGAAAGCAATGGGGTTGGGACCCATGTTGTTGTCAGCTGAATTGATGGTCCTGACTAGTCCTTCGACTGGGCACAAGCCGTTGTGGGGTGACCTGGGCGGACTGTCGTCTTCGGATTCAGCTCCTGGATGTATGGTGAATGTGAACATATTATGCAGTACCCAGTTGTCTTCGTTCTCGTATCGGAGGCGTGCTTCCCCCCAGATGGTCAGTATGTGACCCATGAATGGTAGTCGGAGACATTGATGTCTTGGGGAGCAGATGGCCTGGATGTTGTCTAGCCATGGACGTCTGAGCATCAGAGAGTATCTCGTGTCGATGTCGGCTACGAAGCACTCCATCTCGCAAATCAGGGGACCGACGGCCAGTTCAAATATCCCAGGACCGTAGATGATCTTTCCAGAATGGTTGAAAGCCTGGATAATGGAGTGTACTGGTTGAACAAAAGGGCGACCTCGCCTGGGCATTTCTCGGTAGGTGGAACAAGTCATGATATTCATCCCTGATCTTGGATCGATGAAGATGTTGTTTAGCGGGATGACCTGGAGTCGCCCGCGAACATGTAGGGGATACACTCACAGCCTTCGATCAGGGAGGTCCTTGTGGGTGAAGGAGATGGTCATTGGGCGGCGGGGGCCGTCTAATGTGTCAGTGCTTTTGGAGGATCCGGTGTCGTCCGGATGCAGATCATCCGAAGTACACTCCCCTTCTTCGGATCCTTCGTTCGCTCCTTCGGGAGCCTCTTCGAATGGTTCCTCTTCTTCTTCTTCTGGGTTGTCCAGTCCACTTTCATCGGACTCTATGTTGATGACTTCAGGCAGGACAAGGACTACTTGTTCTTCTTCACCATACAATACGGCGAGGTCGTGGTCGTCGTGCTCGTCGAGGTACATCTGGAAAGGCTCATCTTGCCCTTTCTCCTCGGACTCTTCGGATGAACTACCGTTGGTAGTATTTTCTGAGCTGCTCGGCTCTGGTGATGGATGTCTCTCCCTCCTAACCATGTTGACAGCGTGGGCTCTGGAAGTGGAGGCTTGGTCGTGATCTGGCATGGGTCAGTGAATATGCCAAGTGGCTTGTTTGCTTAGGGATTGTCCCGGCTCAGATGGCCTTTGATCATGGCCCAATCAAGGCGCCTGTCATTATTTAAATCATAAACAAAGTCCCGAAAGACAATGCATTGTTCTACGGTGTGATCATGTTGTTGATGGTATTGACAATAACGCGTGGTGATGGCCTCGAGGAGTGAGGGCCTAGTAGCAGGCAAGGAGATGCTATTAGTGTCCATCATTACCCTAAAAATCCTCGTTAAGGTTTCTGGGAGGGGTGGGTAAGATTCTCTTTTTCCTATCCATCTTGGGCCATAGGAGGTTGGAGGGGAAACTTCGTTATAGGAGCTTTGTGTAGGTTGCCTAGAAGTTAGGTTTTGCGCTCTTGGGGGAGCGGAATAAGCAGGGGGAGTCCTAGTTTGGCTTTGGCTTTGAATTATGGGGCTCTGGAGTGGAGGACTGCGGGCTATTGGGTTTTGTCTTATCGGCACGGGGGCAGGTACTAATCAAGGAATGAAGTTTTGATTGGCTTGCCGAGGCGGCACATATCCGGATGGACCGGGCGTGTACTATCTCGGAGCTGGTCCTTGATCAGGAACTCGTGCTCCGTTCGGGTAGAGTGCCAAAATTTGTGTGATCCCCTCTACCGTGGGGGTGTGCACCTTTCTCGGAGGTTGTCCAACCCTATGGCTGATAGGTGGGGACCGGGTTTGGACTACTGGGGCTGCACAACGGGAAATCTTGTTGTGGCGGTCAATGAGAAGCTGGTACGTGGTGCAGTCTCCGTACGAAAGACTCGTACGGAGCTCTGGACTCAGGCTCTGCAACATCATGTCAATTTCTTGACATTCTGTTAATTGCAGGCCAGTTCGGTGGACGAGGGTGCGCCACCTGGACACGTAGGATTCAAATTCCTCCCTAGGCCTCATTCTTTCCACGGTTAGGTCTGAAATGGAGGGAGTCCTAATCCTCTGATAACCGTAGCGGCCTAGAAACTTCTCGCTTACAGCCGAGAAGTTTGACAAATGATCTACAGGGAGGGTGGAGAACCATTGTAGTGCTTCTCCTTCCAATGATTTTTGGAAGAGGAATACTAGCAGAGGTTGGTTATCTAGAAATGGTCGGGCGTCTAGATAAAAGGCGATCAAATGAATGTCTGGGGTCTCCATGACCCTTGTACCGGCAAAATTTCAGGATTTTAAATCCGTCCCGTAGGTGGACTGACAGGATCTGTCTCAGGTTGTGTAGAGACATGTGTTTGGGGGCAGAAGAGCCAGTCTCGAAGAGGATTCTCTGGATGGTTTCATCCAACGTCTCTCCCCTGGGTGGACTATTTAGTGGTTCCGGGTTGGAGGTGGCCTGGTAAGGGCTCGGGGCAGAAATGGTTGAGAATATTGGATTCACGGGGGAAGGTGGGGCAAAGGAAAAGAGGCTTGGACCCGAATTTATCGAGAAGCCGGGTGTTGGTAGTGTATTGGGGGTGGGGCAAGCCTTGGGGGTCTTAACAGGAGTTTCCTGCTTCAAGGTCTTGGCCTGGTGATAGTCGGTGAGGTCATTGAACATGTCCTCGACCGACTGGTATCCTAGGGTAGCCATCCTCTCCTCTAGGTGGCTGAGGAGTTGGGCGGTTTGGTATCCCTAGTTGTCTTTCTCCTCTACTATCTTTTCATGGGTATAGGCCTCCATGGTGTGAATATGGGAAAGCCTAGGTGTGAATGAATGCAGATCAAAGCAGTAAATAAAGCGATAAAGGGGTGCGTAGCTGTGTGTGGCTTAAAGCAGTAAAGGGGTGCACAACTGTGTGCGGCTTAAAGCAGTAAAAAGGGTGCGCAGCTGTGTGCGGCGCAAAGCAGTAAAAGATGTTGTAATGCAAAGTAGAGGAGGGTCAGACTTGAGTGGTGGGAAATCTCAATTTTCCTAGAGGGGTGATGGCATTCTAGTCAGGTTATTGGAAATAAAGCAGAAGATGATTACCTTTTGTTGTCTTTCACGCGGGATGTCTCACCGTGATCGCCAGACTGTCGGTATCGGATTTCGAAAGGAAAAAGGAAAGAAAGGGGCCCTCTCTTCCTCCTCTCCGGTCCTCCGGTGGTCTGTGCGTGTGTGGGGGTTCTTCGGAGGCTCGGATCTGGAGAGCTGCGCCTTGGCAGGCTCGGTCGGATCATCTCTTAAAAGGGGTGGTGGGTTTGTTGTCCGTTTCTAGCTGAGGCGGCCGACGGGTCCTCAGGAGGATTCAGGTGTGGTTGTGATCGCAACTTGCTTTTCTAAAAAAAGTAGGAAAAGTTAGGGCAGATTTGATTGCCTCAAGGGGAGTTTGTGGGGTCTCCGCTCTGAGACACGAATATGCCGTACATAGAGGTGAAGATAGGGATCCTCTTGTGCTTCGGGAATCTGACTAAAGAAGAATTGGGACTCAGGTGTGCTAGGAGAAGGGCCGGCTAGTTGGGTTTAGCCGCCTGGTGGGGGGCTGCTAGTTATGGGTAACCGCTTGGTGCCTGGTTCAATTTGGGTAGAACCTGGGTAGGGTTTGGGTTTGGTTTTGGCAGAGGTTAAACCAGGTTTAGGCTTGGTTTTGGATAGTGGATTTGGAGAGTTGTTTGGTGTAGAAAATGGGGTTCTCTCTCACTTTTCTCTCAAGGGTTTGAAGTGGTGGTGTTGGGAATGTGGGTGGTTGGTGGTTATTGATGGGTATTGATTATAAAGTTGATGATGATATGAATTGGTTGCCCCCCTATTTATAGTAAAAAAAGGATATAGGAATGTTCACTGGACAATAGATCAAAATGGGTAATAAGGTGTTTGATTTGACCTCCCATTATATCTTTGTTCTGTGACAGTGTGCAGATGAGGGGCAGCTAATGATATTTAGCCGCCTAGTAAGGGGCGGGTACTCTCAGGTACCCGCCATCATAACCTGCCATATGTCCCATCTCTTACAAGCGGTGGCTTTGGTCGGTTACTAAGGATGAACCGGCTGAGATGGGGGGCTAGAAGGGGCAATCCGTCGCAATCATGCTTGTTTTATGTCCCATCCAGGAAGGCGGTTTGGGGTTGGTTAGGGGGGCAGCTTGTTGTGTCTGTGTCATTTGGTGCGCTCTGTTTGAAGATTTGGGTACATAATTTTTTTTTCCTAAGTTATGTATTCCTGATTGGTGTTTGGATTTGATTTTGTTAAAATCCAAGATGAAGAGGTTTAATTATGAGTTTACTATGAGATGTCCAGTTTTGAGTTAGCTTTCGCACAGAAGTGGAATTAGATCAACTGGATTCTTGTAGTAAAAGTTATGGGTATTTTTCCAAGTATACCCCGGGGATGGAAATTCTGGCAGCAGCCCTGCTCGATGTTTAGCTCTAATTTCGGATTAGCTAGAGGGATTATCTGATCATGGCATAAACATGAAAGTTGTAGATAATCTTCTTAGCTTTCCATCGGTCTTGGAATCAAGCAATTCAGAGCTGTATCGGGGAAGTTATGGCTGTTCCAGTGAAGCTTGCGCAGAATTTCTAGTCGGAGGGCGACTTAGTAATTCCCCCTTAGATATTTTGATAAATATCTCCTCTCTCTCTCTTCCCCTCCCAATGTGCACGTCGACCAGCATTTCTGGTCCCTCTCCTCTCTTTCTTTTGCACCCCATGTGTTTGGGTTTATGCTTCAAAGAGATGGAGAAGGTGGAGGTGCTAGTGGTGGTGGATCTTTGTCTTTGTGTTGTTGTGTTGTTGTTCTCCCCTCTATATCAAGCTCTCTTTGCATGATCCCCCCCCCCTGTTTTGCTGCCATAGAGGGCTGAAGAGGAGGCTGAGTGGAGGTGGTGGTGGTGGTGGTTCCGGTGGCGGCGTTTCGGTGCGCGAAGGGCCCCCGAACCTCTCCCTTTCTTTTCCCTCCCAAGGTGAGCTCCTCCCCTCCTTTTTCTTGGTTTTCTTGGCTTAAGGGGTTGTGGGAAAGTCATGCATGCTAGGTAGGGGTGTTTGGGTGTGTGAGAGGTTGAAAGGGGTGAAAAAGGGGTTAAGAGGGCTTGGGCGCGCGCTGGGCGCGGTTTCGCAGGCGGGCGCAGGCGGGCGCGCAGTCGCGCGCGGGTGCGCGCGGAGTGGTCGCGCAGGTGCGCGCAGGTGCTGGTGCGAGCGGGGGTGTGCGCGGGAGTGCGCGCGGGCGCGCGCGGGCAGGGCACCTAGGCACTGCGCCTGGGTGCGGGGCAGGGCGCCTGGGCATGCGCCTGGGCGCGGAGCTGGGGACCAGTGCGTGCGCGGGCGCGCGCGAGCGTGCGCGTGCGTGCGGCAGTGCGTCGGGGCGCGCGGCAGTGCGCCGATGGTGCCGGGGTGCGTGCGTGCGTGCGCATTCGTGCGTGCGCGTGCGGGTGGCCGTGCGTATGGCTGCCCGGGGGTTCGGGAATGAGTTGGGGTGCTCGGGCTCGCGTGCGTACGGGCCGTATGTACGTTTGCCCGAGTATTGTGTATTTTTAGTGTATTTTTGGGTTATTTGTGTATTTTACTCACCGAGTTGATTACCCTGTCTTGCAGATCTTGACGGACGGTCGCGCGACGACCCGGTTATCGGTGAGTGGGACAATCCAACCCAGTTGGGAGGCGCTATATGCACTTGGGCGTATACCGTCCTCCCCTGGGGCACCATAGATTAATATTAACCTGTTTAATATGTAATCCATGCAAGCATGATTGATATGTAGTATGCATGCTACCCTAGACTGAGTATGTTAGGGACTTGCACCCTTAGGTTGTGTAAGAGCCATGCATCTTGTCACCTTGTTATCATGCTAGGAAAGCCTCGGCCTTTGTATGCTCCTATTAGTTTAATTTGTTAAATTAAATGCAACTGGTACTATTATTGCATGCCTTAGGGAAAATTAAGGGGCCTTGCGAGGTCAACATCGAGACCCGGGCTAGGGTACTCCGTGTTCCTTGTTTGGTTATCGGGATGTCCTATATAGGGACCTCATGGTGCCCTCCCAAGGTTTCTTTTTCCGTCTATATTAATGCATGTTCCCCGCATCTTGGTTATGCGCCCTGGAGGAATTCTGATGAATTCAAGACACTAGAGTTGTAGAGATGTGTTGTCAGCGGATCCGAGTGGATCATATGCGTGTGGGTAGGCTGTTTCTCTCCCCTTCGTTGGATCCGTGTAGGGACTCCTCAGCATAGACAGACTATCCTGACAGAGGGCTCCCATCAGTAGGCACCTCCTGATCTTGGACTCGGACTGTGCTGAATGTGGGAGTAGACCAGGCAATAGCAGGCTATCCTGACAGAGGGCTCCCATCAGTAGGCACCTCCTGATCTTGGACTCGGACTGTGCTGAACGTGGGAGTAGACCAGGCAAGCTACGGTGTGGAAGAGAGGCTATCGGTGGATCAAGGGTGATTAACAGCCTAGTCAGTCCCAATATCCTATGTCACCTGTTGAGGGGTGAGGGTGAGGGTGTATGGATGTGTATGGATGTGTTTGGATGATTATCAGTCCCAATATCCTATGTCACCTATTGAGGGGTGAGGGTGAGGGTGTATGGATGTGTATGGATGATTATAAGTCCCAATATCCTATGTCACCTATTGAGGGGTGAGGGTGAGGGTGTGGTGGTTCGGCGATGTACGAACCACTGGATTTATGTTGTTATGCCACTTTGAGGCTAGTTGCGAATTATTTGCGGTTAATATAAACTGTGATGCGTGGGTTGTGCTGTTCACTGAGCGTGTGGCTCACCCCTCGCATAATATTATTTCTCCAGAGTCATCTGAGTCGGAACTGAAGGAAGAGCTCCCCGAGGGACTTCATCAGTAGCGGAGTAGCGCCACGTCCCGCGAGTATCAGAGGCTATCAGCATCCCTTGTGATTGTATGTATTATATTCCGTGCTTGGACACGCGTTTGTATTGTATTTGGATGTCATTGTATATATTGGCTCTCACAGGACAGTTGATTATGTATCGAGTCTGTAATATGTTTTTGGATTGCAGATTCAGTCTTTTAGCTTCCGCTTTTGGTGTATATATCATGTCAGCCCTGCTTTTGTTGTCTGTGTTGTCATTTTAGCTGTTGTGTGAGTATGTTATTGAACTCCTGTTTAGACTGATATCATATATACACTTGCCGCGTGCCGGGGACGCCCGGGGCGTGACAAAAGTTGGTATCAGAGCCTGGTCCTGTCAGAGCCAATGGTCTTCTTTTCGTAGAGATGAGTCCTAGGATTTCTATATGAGTATTGTGATCCTAGTGTCTGGTTTTCTTAGGATTGCTGATATGCCTCCTCGTGGAGGACGGTGCGGACATGGTCCCTCTCGACCTTTGGAGGTTTTCGGACCTACTAGAGGCGAGGATGCTACTGGAGAGTCCACGGCTGTGAGGCCAGGATCGGCGCAGGAGCCTCCCGCATGGAAAGGTGCGTTCTCTCGGATAGCGGATTTGGTGGAGACTCAGAGCAAGGCATTGGAGGCCCAAACCAGATTATTGGTAGAGCAGGCACGGGAGACTCAGGAGCTGCGGGCGGACCGTGATGCAGTTCCACAGGTCCCCTTGATGGCAGATCCGCCAGTGGTACCCGAAGTACCCCCAGTCCCCGTGGTGTTCCCAGCGGTGAAAGTTCAGGATCCCCTGGTGAGGGAGGTGGAGCTAGAGGCTGTAGCGCGAGTATTGAGAATGGTTGTTCAAGTTGAGGAGGCCGGGTTGTAGCTGTCCTGGCAGAGAATTCCCATCCGTAGGTACCGCCGATGCAGTCGGAGGGGTACTGATCGTGGGAGTATGCCAGGTAGAGGCTAACCCGGAAAAGGATTAATGAATGATGTCGCGAGCGTGGAATCGTTCTCCCCTTCGTCAGATCCGTGTAGTACAGCCCCAGCGTTAGACAGGCTATCCTGTAACAGGTAAGCTACGGAGCGGGGAGAGGCTACCGGTGGACCAGGGGTGTAGAGCAGTCTAAGTCTCTCCCAAAGTCCCAAGTTTCCTCCTTTCAGGAGTGAGGGTGTGGATGAGGCGAAGACGCGACGTCTCGTGACCCAATTGTTGTTCGACCGTTCCCAAAGATGTTGGGTCCGGTCTTGTGATGGATGTTGAAGGATATCGATGGGTGATTATCTAGATGTAGATGATCCAGTGGGGTTAGTAGTGTTCTTTAAGGGTGATGTCTTCTTCCAGACTTCCTACTCTGGATGAGGGGCCTTGCAGGGTCAGCGTTGAGACCCGGGCTAGGGTACTCCGTGTTCCTTGTTTGGTTGTCGGGGTATCCTATATCGGGACCACATGGTGCCCTGCCAAGGTTTCTTTTCCAAGTCGAGGACTACCTTAGAAGCATCAGATTGATGGTGGATTAAGTGCGAGTTTTGGTTGGAGAGTATGGCCTTTCTGGGCCACGTGATTTTCTGGCAAAGGCATATCTGTGGACCCGGATAAGATGCTCGCCGTGTTAAATTGGCGTCGACCGTCGAACCCCGCAGAGATTTGGAGCTTCCTGGGCTTGGCGGGTTATTACAGGAGGCTTGTCGAGGCTTCTCGAAGATAGCTGTACCTCTTAACCGCCTCGCTCGGAAGGATGTCCGGTTTGAATGGTCCCCGTCTTGCGAGGAGAGCTTCCTGGAGTTTAAGTGAAGGCTCACCTCAGCGCCAGTTCTTACCCTTCCGTCTGGGAGGGGTGGGTTCACAGTTTGCTCCGATGCATCGCGGTTGGGTGTGGTGATGCGTTCGATCGGGATTGGGTGCGTCCTATTGCAGCTCAGTGGGCGATCGCTAGTGGACAGGGTTCCACAGTGGCATCTAGAGTCGCTTTGATAAATCATTGTGTGTTGTAGCTGCCCGGTTGAGGCCAGAGCCCTGTGAGGTGCTCCCAGATCCTATGCTTGTGGTTCGCCCATATGGCAGAGATAGCGGGCTTGGGAGGCTACCAGGTAGAGGCCACACCGGGAGGGTGCTGCTAAATGATGGCGAGAGCGTGGACTCCCCGTGATGAATCTGCCCATGGAGTGCAGGATGCCGGAGTTCCAATGGTTGTGATGAGCGGCCTATCTCTGGCGGCATGTAAGCACAGTTGTGGATATTATCGCGTTTGCCCCACATTGGCCGCGAATAAGGAGATGCGATGCTAGCGTTCGTGATGGGACTCAACCGCCTATCAGATAGATGACGTCGCATAGGCATTGTCGAGGTTCGACGACCCCTTAATGCGTGTCTTGTGGATTAAGTGCGGTTGAGCGGCTTACCTAGCGTGTAAGTGTTATCATGAGCGCCAGCCATGCTCGAGGAGCAGAATCTGAACTTAATTGTTCGTGGTGTTGTTTTGATCTCCCCGTGGAGGTTGAAGATCAATTACCTTTGCCGCGAATCGATGATCTATTTGACCAGCTCTGAGAGCGAGTGTCTGCTGTTAGATCGATCTTCGCACAAGGGTACCACAAGTTGGAGATCCGAGAGTTGGACATCTCGTAGATGATCTTTCGTGACCGTTCAGGCACTAATAGTTTTAAGTACTGCCGTCGGGGTTGACGAATGCGCTGGATGCCTTCATGGATCTCAAAAGTTTGATTGGGCTTCCGAGGACTACTTTGAGGTAGTCTTCATTGAGTTGCTGTGGTGTGATGATAAGGTGATGTGGGTGACCTTGTTTCCCCAGGTTGGCATGCCCTCAGGCAAAGTTCGAGAATCATCATCGCGTGGAAAGCGTCAGTCCATCGAGATTCCTCAGTGGACGTGAGAGTGGGTTGTCAGGGATTGTTGCAGACTCGTTAATGTCACGTTCGGGTCACGACGCCGTCTAGGTGATCATTGACCGACTGACTAAGTCCGCGTTTCCCTCCCTAACCCGACTGATTGAGTCTCTGGACGCCTTGACGTGGGTTTTCACCTTCGCGATTGTTCGTCTTCATGGCACTCCAGTCGGCGCTATTTTCGGGTGAGACGCGAGGGTTACTTTGAGGTTGTGGCGCAGCCTTTGGCGCGAGCCTCCATTTAAGTACAGCGTTTCATCGCCGATGGACAGCCAGTTAATGAGGACGATTCGGACCTTGGAGGACATGCTATGTGCCTGCGTGCTCGATAGTGAGGGCAGTTGGGTGAGGCACTACCCATTTGTTGGGGTATGCCTGCAAGCGACTGCCATTCGAGCACCCAGATGGATCTGTGAAGGGCACTCTACAGGCGCAGTTTCATACCTCCCTTGTGTTGGGACAGTTGTGGAGCGCCAGTTGGAGGGGCCATAAGTTAGTTGTTTGACCTTGTGGTGGCCGGATTGGTTCGTGTGTATATCTGCACCTCCCAGAATCGGCAGAGGGCTACCCAGGTCATCGTCGCCAGGGGGCTTACCTTTGGGTTTTGGCGACCATATTTTTTAGAAGGTGTCCTGGTTTAGGGGCACCCTCTGTTTCGACGTTCGGGGCAAGCTGAGTTTGCTCTTTAGTGGGACCTTTTCTCGTCATTGAGTGGATTGGGGAGGTGGCTTATCATGTAGCCTTTCCCCCACAGTTGGCTCAGGCCCATGACGTCTTCCATGTCTCGCAGCTGAGGCGATATGTCCACGATCCTGCTCACGTCATCCCGTTCGAGCCGGGCTTGTCATTCGTTGAGCAGCCGATTGAGATCCTGGACCGCCGCGAGAAGAGGCTCCACGCTAAGACCGTTCCTTTGATTATAGTGTGTTAGTAGCGCCAGTCCGGTGCGAAGACCACTTGGGAGCAAAAGGTCTATGCATGATACTTTCGGTCTTCCCTTTTGGGTTTCCTTAAATTTCGAGGACTAAATTTCCTAAGGGGGGAAGAATGTTGTGTCTGTGTCATTTGGAGCGCTCTGTTTGAAGATTTGGGTACATAATTTTTTTTTCCTAAGTTATGTATTCCTGATTTGGTGTTTGGATTTGATTTTGTTAAAATCCAAGATGAAGAGGTTTAATTATGAGTTTACTATGAGATGTCCAGTTTTGAGTTAGCTTTCGCACAGAAGTGGAATTAGATCAACTGGATTCTTGTAGTAAAAGTTATGGGTATTTTTCCAAGTATACCCCGGGGATGGAAATTCTGGCAGCAGCCCTGCTCGATGTTTAGCTCTAATTTCGGATTATCTAGAGGGATTATCTGATCATGGCATAAACATGAAAGTTGTAGATAATCTTCTTAGCTTTCCATCGGTCTTGGAATCAAGCAATTCGGAGCTGTATCGGGGAAGTTATGGCTGTTCCAGTGAAGCTTGCGCAGAATTTCTAGTCGAAGGGCGACTTAGTAATTCCCCCTTAGATATTTTGATAAATATCTCCTCTCTCTCTCTTCCCCTCCCAATGTGCACGTCGACCAGCATTTCTGGTCCCTCTCCTCTCTTTCTTTTGCACCCCATGTGTTTGGGTTTATGCTTCAAAGAGATGGAGAAGGTGGAGGTGCTAGTGGTGGTGGATCTTTGTCTTTGTGTTGTTGTGTTGTTGTTCTCCCCTCTATATCAAGCTCTCTTTGCATGATCCCCCCCCTGTTTTGCTGCCATAGAGGGCTGAAGAGGAGGAGGCTGAGTGGAGGTGGTGGTGGTGGTGGTTCCGGTGGCGGCGTTTCGGTGCGCGAAGGGCCCCCGAACCTCTCCCTTTCTTTTCCCTCCCAAGGTGAGCTCCTCCCCTCCTTTTTCTTGGTTTTCTTGGCTTAAGGGGTTGTGGGAAAGTCATGCATG
Source organism: Acorus gramineus (assembly GCA_030737835.1). Classification (NCBI taxonomy): domain Eukaryota; kingdom Viridiplantae; phylum Streptophyta; class Magnoliopsida; order Acorales; family Acoraceae; genus Acorus; species Acorus gramineus. Next base: position 18,391,308 of record CM060856.1, on the reverse strand, counting down.
CTAGGTAGGGGTGTTTGGGTGTGTGTGAGAGGTTGAAAGGGGTGAAAAAGGGGTTAAGAGGGCTTGGGCGCGCGCTGGGCGCGGTCTGCGCGCGTGCGCGCGCGCAGGCGGGCGCAGGCGAGCGCTGGCGGGCGCTGTCAGGCGCGTAGTCGCTCGCGGGTGCGCGCGGAGTGGTCGCGCAGGTGCTGGCGCGAGCGGGGTGTGCGCGGGAGTGCGCGCGGGGGTGCACGGGAGTGCGCGCGCGCGGGCAGGGCACCTGGGCATTGCGCCTGGGTGCGGGGCAGGGCGCCTGGGTGCGGAGCTGGGGACCAGTGCGTGCGCGTGCTAAGGCGTGCGCGCGGGGGCGCGCTGGGCTGGACGCGCAATGCGCGCGGGCGCGCGCGAGCGTGCGCGTGCGTGCGGCAGTGCGTCGGGGCGCGCGGGCAGGCGCGCGGCAGTGCGCCGATGGTGCCGGGGTGCGTGCGTGCGTGCGCATTCGTGCGTGCGCGTGCGGGTGGCCGTGCGTATGGCTGCCCGGGGGTTCGGGAATGAGTTGGGGTGCTCGGGCTCGCGTGCGTACGGGCCGTATGTACGTTTGCCCGAGTATTGTGTATTTTTAGTGTATTTTTGGGGTATTTGTGTATTTTACTCACCGAGTTGATTACCCTGTCTTGCAGATCTTGACGGACGGTCGCGCGACGACCCGGTTATCGGTGAGTGGGACAACCCAACCCAGTAGGGAGGCGCTATATGCACTTGGGCGTATACCGTCCTCCCCTGGGGCACCATAGATTAATATTAACCTGTTTAATATGTAATCCATGCAAGCATGATTGATATGTAGTATGCATGCTACCCTAGACTGAGTATGTTAGGGACTTGCACCCTTAGGTTGTGTAAGAGCCATGCATCTTGTCACCTTGTTATCATGCTAGGAAAGCCTCGGCCTTTGTATGCTCCTATTAGTTTAATTTGTTAAATTAAATGCAACTGGTACTATTATTGCATGCCTTAGGGAAAATTAAGGGGCCTTGCGAGGTCAACATTGAGACCCGGGCTAGGGTGCTCCGTGTTCCTTGTTTGGTTGTCGGGATGTCCTATATCGGGACCTCATGGTGCCCTCCCAAGGTTTCTTTTCCCGTCTACATTAATGCATGTTCCCCGCATCTTGGTTATGCGCCCTGGAGGAATTCTGATGAATTCAAGACACTAGAGTTGTAGAGATGTGTTGTCAGCGGATCCGAGTGGATCATATGCGTGTGGGTAGGCTGTTTCTCTCCCCTTCGTTGGATCCGTGTAGGGACTCCTCAGCATAGACAGACTATCCTGACAGAGGGCTCCCATCAGTAGGCACCTCCTGATCTTGGACTCGGACTGTGCTGAATGTGGGAGTAGACCAGGCAATAGCAGGCTATCCTGACAGAGGGCTCCCATCAGTAGGCACCTCCTGATCTTGGACTCGGACTGTGCTGAACGTGGGAGTAGACCAGGCAAGCTACGGTGTGGAGGAGAGGCTATCGGTGGACCAAGGGTGATTAACAGCCTAGTCAATCCCAATATCCTATGTCACCTATTGAGGGGTGAGGGTGAGGGTGTATGGATGTGTTTGGATGATTATCAGTCCCAATATCCTATGTCACCTATTGAGGGGTGAGGGTGAGGGTGTATGGATGTGTATGGATGATTATAAGTCCCAATATCCTATGTCACCTATTGAGGGGTGAGGGTGAGGGTGTGGTGGTTCGGTGATGTACGAACCACTGGATTTATGTTGTTATGCCACTTTGAGGCTAGTTGCGATTTATTTGTGGTTAATGTACACTGTGATGCATGGGTTGTGCTGTTCACTGAGCGTGTGGCTCACCCCTCGCATAATATTATTTCTCCAGAGTCATCTGAGTCAGAACTGAAGGAAGAGCTCCCCGAGGGACTTCATCAGTAGCGGAGTAGCGCCACGTCCCGCGAGTATCAGAGGCTATCAGCATCCCTTGTGATTGTATGTATTATATTCCGTGCTTGGGCACGCGTTTGTATTGTATTTGGATGTCATTGTATATATTGGCTCTCACAGGACAGTTGATTATGTATCGAGTCTGTAATATGTTTTTGGATTACAGATTCAGTCTTTTAGCTTCCGCTATTTGGTGTATATATCATGTCAGCCTTGCTTTTGTTATTTGTATTGTCATTTTTATATGTTGTGTGAGTATGTTATTGAACTCTTGTTTAGACTGATATCATATATACACTTGCCGCGTCCCGGGGACGCCCGGGGCGTGACAGCAGCTAGTTGAAACTAGCCGCCTGGTATGGGGCGGCTACTCTCAAGTAGTTGCCCTTGTCTAGGCTCTTAGATATTTTTAAGTGTTGGACTTAGGGTTTCTGGTTTCGGCTACTGAGGGAGTTTTCTATTAGATGTCCAAAAGTGGTTGTTTCCAGTATTACTTGAAGTAAATTTCCTTTCTTTGGATGGTCAAAATTAGGGTATCTACAGGCCCGCTGACTAATTCGTGATGTTGAAGTGCGAAGCTTCTTGTGGAAGGAGATTGTATGTAGGTTCGGAGTGTCAAACACTATAATCTCTGACAACGGAACGTAATTCGATAACGCCACCATAAGGGAGTTTTGCGAGGAGTTGAGAATAAAACATCTGTTTTCTTCTCCTTGCTACCTCCAAGGTAATGGTCAGACAGAGATCATTAACCGTACTATCCTGGGCAGGATCAAAAAGCGTCTCGACGCGGCCAAAGGCAATTGGGTGGATGAACTCCCCTCGTTGTTATGGGTGTACCGCACAACCGCACGAAGAGCTTCAGGCGAAACTCCATTTTCCCTGGCCTTTGGCGTAGAGGTGGTAATTCCTATAGAGCTCGAGATCCCAACTTTTCAAACCGAGAACTTTGAGCCACGTGCTAATGAAGAAGTTCTCACGTCCGACCTGGACCTAAGGGACAAGCAAAGGGAAGCAGCTTCCGTCAGAATGGTGAACTATCAGAACCAGATCGCTCGAAGCTGCAACAAAAGAGTTTTGCGATGAAGCTTTCGGGTCAGAGACCTGGTCTTACAAGAAGTATTACCCGAATCTCAAAAACGATATGATGGTAAGCTCGGAGGCAGTTGGGAGGGACCATATAAAGTCACCGGGTTGGGTCCAGAAGGGCCTTACTATTTAGAACGGATGAATGGAGAGACACTTATTAGATCTCGAAATGTAATGCATTTGAAAAAGTACTACTTTTGTAATAAAAGTTGTTCGCTTGGTTTTTCACATCTCGTTGTGAATATTTTATGTGAATGAAAGCCCCGTTCGAGGTCGTGCGTGAACTTGGTTTTGAAAAGCGCTCTAAGAAAAAGAGGTCGTGAATAGGCCCTGTTCAGGTCGATTGGATGAGCACTTTTCGTTAAAGAGGTCACGCTGGGGACGCCCAATCGATTAAGTACTTGAGTAAAAGGCACAAAAAATGATAGATTACACTCACAAGATGAGGTCGTTAGGAAGTACAAGCTTCCCCTATGCCCACTAGGGTCTCAAAGAGCCAAGGCTCTATGACCAACCTCTAGAGTTCATGAAGACAGGATAAACAGAGTTAGTCCATTAAGTGGGCTTAAATTCTGAAAGGGCATGTCCCCATTATCCTAACAAATAGCACTCCATCCACAAGCATACACATCATGCAAACAGGCATTAAAAAGACAAGTCATTTAAGAAAACATTGTCGTTACAAAATGTCAGTCAGTCTGGGACCCACCATCGGGACCAGATCCTGAATAGGAGAAAGAGCACTAGCGTTGTGAGGAGAAACATTGTTGGATCTATCTTCATATCCTTGACGATATCCACGATTGTAGTTCTTATCAGCGCAAGTCGTCAAAGAATTTGGGATCTCATGCGTTTGATCTGTCACCGTCGCAAAGGCCTCATCTCGACCCTTCGTCAGACCCTCCTCATAAGCGGCAGCGGCATCAGCTCAAATGCCACAGATAACAGATTGTTGATCTCGTAACTCTTGCGTCAGATCTTCAACTCGCTTCTCTACATTTTCTGCTCGCAGAGAAAGCAAGGCCTGGTCAAAAAACTAAGAAAGTTTCAAGTCAAGAAGCTCTCTCACTCGCTTCTCAGCAGCCACAGCACGAGCTTGAGCAGCGGCCAAGTCACGACGAGCAGAAGATTCAGCCAGTTCCGCAGCAAGGCGAGCTCGATTTGCAATTGCAGTTTGCTCCTCAGCAACCTTCAGCTTCGTTTCTCTTTGATGGGCAAGCTCCTGCGCTGTCTTCAAGAGGCATTAAGCCTTCCTCGAACCAAGCTCTCGCTCGCTGAGCGCTTGAAGAAGGACAGAGTTCTAAAAAATAAATCATTAGGACTCTAAGAAAGGAAGGTGTAGAAAAAAGGTCGAGTTGCTTACATTGTAGATGCTCCAACCGAGCCGAGTGAAGAGCGCCTCAGTTGTAGCCTGGCGAGCGCTCTCCAGGTCATCATCAAGAAGGCAACCCCTGAGTTGGGCACAAGCGACTTCCTTGTTGACACACCCAGCCAAGGGACCGCTAGAAGGAGTGCATGCCGTAGCCGCCACTGCAGGAGCCTTCATAGGGGAAGCACCGATGGTTGGAGTAGCCTCTATGGAGGCCGAGTGAGAAACATCAGCTTTTGCAATAAGAGAGGCCTCCGACACCTCGACGGAGGGAAATTCCGAACAAGAAGGCTGTCATATATGTGTCACTTTTAGCCTATTGGTTATATCTAAGTCATTTCTGGCCATTTTTCTTTTTCAATCGGAGTCGCTAAAATTTTAGACTTTAGCTATCTGCATGTGTTTGAGTACTCTGATTGAAAATCTAACTGCATATTATGGGTCCAATTACCATTTAGTACTGCCCATAAAAATTTCATCGAGTTCTGGTTACGGTTTAGGAAATTATGCAGTTCTGAATCGTATCCGGGTTTTGATCGATACTAGATTGTCAATGGGGGTGGGAGAATTTGACCAAGTTAAGGTTGACCATTGACTGGTCAACCATGTTTGTTTGGTAGTTTGGTTAGGTTGACCTAGGTCAAACCTCCACCAAACCCCTTTTTGGGCATTGATGGCCTCTCTCTCTCTCTCTCTTTTTCTCTCCTTCTCTCTCCCTCCCTTTGAGAAAATCCATCCGACCCCTCTCATTTCTCACCCTCTCTTTGGCTCCCCCATTTGTTTATTTGAGAAGATGAAGGAGAAGAAGAAGCACTTAAAGGTTATAGAAGGTGTGTGTGTGTGTGTTCTTCATGTGTTGTTATTATGCTATGTATGTTTCCCTTTCCTCTTCTCCCCCTCATGACCATGGGATCTTTCCCCTATTTTCAACAAGGAAGGCTTGAGGAGATGCTGATGAGGTGGTGGTAGTGGTTGTGGTGGTTGAGGTGGTCGTGGGTGTGTCGAGAGCCCCGCATCTCCCCATTTCCCTCCCCCTCTTTTGGTAAGGCAGATCTCTGTCTTCTAAAGATCTCTGTGAACTAGTATTTAGAGGCATATTTTTGGGATTATGTCATCATGTGATATGATCCTTCATGTGTCTAGATATTATATATGTAATTTGGTGTCATTATGATAATTGTGTTGTAAGTTAGAACCTGTTTTACATGGCCTGTCTAGATTCGCGTGGGAATTGACCTGCTTCTGGAAATATTTTATTTTGGGAGTGTAGAGGCAAAATTAGGTTATGCTGTCTGCATGGATTATGATCCCAACATGTCAAAGAATGTGTATGATTTATTTCATAATTTGTGGATGTGTATTTGGTGTTGTGGAGATCAAATAGTAGGGCTGGTTGCAACAGGTTTAGTAGTTTTGCTCGATTGTGTGTGATGGAGTTGTTATGCATGTTGAGGAAACTATCAATAGTTGGGTAGTCTTTGTTGAAGTACTCACCCCTTTTGGATGCCCTTGCCTTGCAGATCTCGTCGGTTGGATGCGCGAAAACCCGGGTATCAATGAGTGGTTCGATCCAACCCTTCGGGAAGCATTGGATACACGTAGTCGTGCGTCGCACATCCGTTGGGCATCCTTATTATACTACCTATTTAGATAAGTAGTATGGTCATGTCTAACCCAAAATATGCTAGATATTTGCATGCTAGGTTTGTATAGCTCGTATATTGCGTAGAACCCCTATTCTACCATATACTAGCCTATGTATTGTATTCATGTATGAATAATTGTGTTTTCATGCACCCTTCTTGTTTGGGCATGTATTTTCGTATGAGTCTTATGGAGGTATAGAATATGGCATGCCTTAGGTAGTCCCTATGAGTAATACTACCATATTAATTGTAATATCCAGCATGTTTAAGCCTGGGTTAATAACTAGGTTCACGTTTAATATTCCCTGGTCATAAGACTTGAGGGCGTGGTGTAGTTGTTGCGCCCATGCTAATGGGGCAAAGCTATGACCAACTTAATGAGATGATGAGCTCTCTTTTGCCCTCTCTCGTTGTACGAACTGAGTAAGTAGATGCGGTTCCTACTTGACTCAGGTTCGTTTGGGAATATTGGCCTGCACCTATTAGTGCACGAGATCGTGCTTGACCCTTCCTTTTTTAGTTGGTGATATCCAACGCATGTTAGAGTATATTTTGTATGTTTATATGATTAGTGCCCTCATATGCATGTGTAGTTAGGCCTTGTCTTTTTTTTTTGTCATGATTTGTTGTTTATGCCATATACTCATGTTAGGGAGAACCCCCTATAGTTAATCATATGTTATTGTGCATATGGATCAAGTTCCTTCGGTGATATAATTCTCCTGTAATATATATAAGTGCAAGTTAAAACTGTTTAGGCTTATCTGAAGTAGGCATGAGTATGACCCGCTATCGGGTTGTACCCTATTAGTTAGAGCGCTAGCAATGTAATTGCCCCCTTGCATCCGAGTGATGCATTTGATTGGAATTCAGGAGAATTCATTGTCATATCGGTTTTGTTAAGCCGGTGGTTATGGCATTAAGCAAGGCCTACCCGTGCTAGGCGTGTGTATGAACCGCCTGTTGGGTTATGCCCTTGGCTTATTTCTGCACGAGTGTAGAGTTAACTCCTTGCGTCCGAGCGACGCATCTGCGTGGGAGTTCAAGGGTATTCGATATCATCGGTATATGACTATCGAGAGTAGTCGACCTACGTGGTTCGCATTGTGTGCATGAAATCGTTCTCCCCTTCATCGGATCCGCGTTGAAGCTGCCCGGCGTTGAAGCTGTCCTAACAGAGGGCTCCCACCCGTAGGTACTACCGATGCGTTCGACAGATGTACTGATCATGGGAGTATACCAGGTAGAGGCTACTCGGGAGAGGGCTACCGGATGACGAAGGGTGTAGAGCCGTTGGATTTTCCCCCAACAGTCCCGTGTCACCCTTAGGGGTGAGGGTGAGGGTGAGTTGAAGTCACGTGGTCACGTGATCCCTTTTATCTGTCGAGCGTACTTCAGGTAAGTTTTGCCTAACGCCTCGAGGTATCGTAGCGACATCTCTACCTCATAGCGGAGGGACTGGTTGTTTAGGTTATCCAGTAACACTAGGTGTTATGGTTGACCTTTGTTTCTCCCCGGGTGTCCCAGGAGTTTCCCTTCGGGGTAGGGACGGGGGACGAGGTGAAGTCACGTCACCGCATGACCCATTCGTTGTTCGTCCGTTCCCATAGTTGTACGGTCCGGTTATGTATTGATGTTCAAAGACATCGTTGGGCAGTTATCTCGATGTAGATAATGCAATAGTGTTATGTGGACCAGTAATTCCGCATCTCTTAGACAAAAGGTATTGTCTCTCCCCAAAAGTCCCAAGAGTCTCCCTTCGGGAGTGAGGGTGAGGGTGAGGGTGAGGTTGGTCGCGCCGCCGCGTGACCTTGTTATCCATTGGGTTTCTACCCATGTTTTTCCTTGAAAGGAAATTGCCTTAGTATTGAATTGTTGTAATGGTGTTTAGTTTCCAACCACTCACTGAGCTTGTAGCTCACCCCTCGCATACTGTTTCTTTTTCAGGGGCAGTGTTGGGCGTGGTGCTGGAGCTTCCCTATGGCGGGGTTCAAGTGCATGGAGTGTCCCGTCCGGCGGTTGGCTAGTGCAAGGATGTCAGCAGTCCTAGTGTCATTTATGTATTTGAAATCGTGTGTGTTGCACTGGTTGTACTTTATTTAGACTAGACTTGGCTCTCACAGGACAGTGATTGTGTATTCGAGTCTGTAATAATGTTTTTAGTTTACATGCTTATTGATATTTTAATGCATCCGCATTTTAGTTAAACTATCAGTTATCATTGTTTTGCCATCTTTGTGTGTTATTTATTGGAGTCATTGTTGACCTCTTGTACTTGATAGCTGATACTTTATATATTGCTACGTCTCGGGAACAGCCGCCCTGGGGCGTGACAAAGGCACTAAAGAGATAACCGCAGCTCGAATGACTAGGGGCACCCTTGGTGATGGCACTGTTGTAGATACCCTAATTTTGACCGTCCAAAGAAAAGAAATTTACTTCAAGTAATATTGAAAACAACCACATTTGGACATCTAATAGAAAACTCCCTTAAAAACCAAGACCGGAAACCCTAAGTCCAACACTTAGAAAAATCTAAGATCCTGGACAGGGGCGGCTACTTAAGAGCAGCCGCCCCATTCCGGGCAGCAAGTTCCAACTAGCCGCCCCCTTGACCAACCCCAAACTGCCTTCCTGGATGGGACATAAAGCAAGCATGACTGCAGCAGATTGTCCCTTTTAGCCGCCCCATCTCAGCCTATTCATCCTTGGTAACTGACCCAAGCCACCACTTGTCAGAGATGGGACACTTGGCAGGTTATGATGGGAACGGCTACTTGAAAGTAGCCGCCCCTCACTGGGCGGCTAGTTCCAACTAGCTGCCCCTCACCTGGACACTGTCAGATAACAAAGGCTTAATGGAAGGTCAAATCAAGCACCTTATTATCCATTTTGATTTATTGTCCAGTGAACACTCCCTTACACCCCTTTCACTATAAATAGGGAGGTCTCTAAGCATTTATTCATAATCAATAACCATCAATAACCCACAACAACCCACATTTCCAATCATCAAGCCTATACCCCCCCACACCACCACTTTAAACCCTTGAGAGAGAAACCCATTTCCTACACCAAATCACTCTCCAAATCCACTCTCCAAAGCCCAGGTTAGACCCAGCTTAACCTCTGTCAAAACCAAATCCAAACCCTACCCAGGTTTTGCCCAAATTGAACCAGACACCAGGCGGCTACCCACAACTAGCCGCCCCCCACCAGGCGGCTAAATACAACTAGCCGGCCCTTCCCTAGCCCACCTCAGTCCCAATTCTTCTTTAGTCAGGTTCTCGGAGCAGAAGAGGATCCCTGTCTTCACCTTTGTGCACGGCATATCCGTGTCTCAGAGCGGAGACCCCACAAACTCCCCCACGAAGGCGATCAAATCCACCCTCAACTTTTCCTGCTTTTTGAGAAAAGCAGGTGGCGATCACAACAACCCCTGAATCCTCCTAAGTACTCGTCGGCCGCCTCAGCCAGGAATGAATAACCAACCCACCACCCCTTTCGAGAGACGATCTGACCGAGCCTGTCAAGGCGCAGCCCTCCCGATCTTATCCTCCAAAGAACCCCCCACACACACACAACCACCACCGGAGGACCGAGGAGGAAGGAAGAGAGGGCCCCCCTTTTTTCTCCCTTTTCCCCGAAATCTGATACCGACAACTGTGAAGGGTGTAGACTCCACTACTACGGCTGGGGGCACCTCTGGAGAAATTACTGAAGGGGGCGTAACCCCCATCACCGCGACTGGGTTCATCCCAGATGTAACAACCGAAGGAAGTGCAATCTCTACCACCTCGGCTGATAACAACTCAGCATAGGTCAAGTCGACTGTCTGGATGGTAGGATGAGAGGCCTCGATCATTTTGACTTCTGGAGAAAAGGGAACCACTACCGCATCTAGCAAAGAGCTAACGGTAGGACTTGGTAGACATCCCTTTTCAACAGAAGCTGGAGCGGACCCCGACCCTTGATCACCAGCAACGCTTCCAGGCAGATCATTTGGGCCCCTAGAAGGAGAAGTCAGGTGTGTGCCAGATGAGACAGCTGCCCCTTCTCCTGTATCAACCTCCTTGACAGTTGACGCTGGGAAAAAAAACTTTGGACCTACGTTCCGAAATTTGGGAAATTTGGGCCTTTTCTTCAAAATGGAGGCAAACTTGGCTTTAAGGGTAGCGAGCTGCCCAAGCATCGAAGAAGAACCAGTAGCCATTGAAGAAGAACCAGCCGTCCTCAGGAGAGGGAGGTTAAGGATTTTCTGAAAATCCTTTTCCTCCAATTCTTGGGCACGAACGATTTGATCGAACTTTACCACCGAAGGATCTGGGGTCGCTCGTTCAAAGTCATATGAAAGAAGGCAATAAGATTAATCAATCGTGATACAAGGGTTAAAAGTACTAAAAGTTCATAGCTTTCATACTTACCCAGTTTCATCGGGCGAAGGCAAGAAGGCACCCTGGGCCCTTCATGCGGTCCGGGGGTTGGAAATTCCCAAAGATCGGTCAGCTGCACGAGACACTCTTCTCTCCACCCACTGTAAGAGGAAGGAAGCTTCTCCACAAGAGGAATCATGTCTTTTCTAGCCCGGAGGTAGAAAGCATGCTCTGTTTTCCTTAGATCATACAGGTGGTAGATGTCGTCTACCTTGAGGTCGAGGTGCAACGAACGGTTGATGGTGACAACGCACATCAAAACCCTCAGTAGGTTAGGGGAACATTGTGTCGGATGAAGCTTAAACGGACACATGAAATCCTTGACTAGTTGAGGGAAAGGAAAAGAAAGGGAACTTCTCAGCATCTGAGAAGGATACATGAAGAGCTTCTTAGGGTCGTAGCTCTTCAGGTCGGCTATGAATTTGAAGGGGGTGGGAGTGATGGTAATGGAATCAGGGATGGATAAGGAGGACCTCAACCTCTGAACAATATCCATCGACATAGTGACGTGAAAAGAGAAAACGAGAAGAAGTGAAGCTTGAAAACGAAGAGGGAATTTGATCTTTTTTCATATTTATCTCTCTTCTTCTCGGAGTGTGATGACTACATCAAGGGGAGGGTTTTCCCTCGAGAACCTCCTGTAATCATGGTGAAGGCATGAAAGTCGAGATCGTGGGATATTTTTCTGCCGAAATCTTCTATAGAAATCGAGGGGCAGCTGGCGTAGAAGACGAGGCGTCGATTTTGACAGATGTGCAGTTGACGTGGCGAGTTTATGACGTATTTATCTTAAACTTTCCATGTTGCATCACGGAAGGCCATATCGTCATGAAGATCTTCATGACCAGATAGACGCGACCAGGTACATCCTGCTCGTGGATATGCATCGAAGCATTTCTACTCGTTCAACGCAGATTAATCAATTCACCTAGTGCGGGTTAGTCGTGAAGAAAATCAAGGTGCCTTGGTTTTTGAAGCGCCATGGCGTGAGAACGTAAATATACAACGAGAGGAACAGTCTATGTTCATTTGGGACTTCACTAAGAGTGCGAGTACACAAGACAAAAGCAAGGTTGATCCGAAAAGTAATTTTTTATTCATTGAGTGGATAAAAATTACATAAAAAAAATCCTATCTAGGATGATCAGCCCTCTGCTCTGTCTCTTGCTCGATTCTTCCTGCAGTATCTTCTCTCTCTCGTAGCTCGATGAAGCATGGGCAGCTCCTCGTTGCTCATCTCTCAAAAACCATGCGAGTGGTCAGCGTAGCCAAGACGGTAACCACTAATGAACTCCAGGAGGCGTTCCTCCTCGGCGCCCGCGCAAGCTTCTCAAAGTTCTCGCATCTGACGGTTCAGGGAAATGAAGGCTGCATCTGCTGAGGCTTGCAAGTTCCTAAATGAACCGGCTGGAGGGAGATTGACATCTAGGAGACGATCCCCCCGAAAGAGAGCAGCACCCGCACCAGCATTTGGGATCGCCGGGGGCACTATGGCGTGGAACCAAGATTTAAGTCACTGGTGGGAGGAACAATATCCCCAAAGGGAGTAGACAATGAAGAAGAAGAGGAAAACGATGAGGAAGAAGATCAAATAAAGGGCTGCGGCGAAGAGGTGTGATCAACCAAGGGGGCAATGGAACATGATCCAGAACCCAATTGGAGGAGCCTTAGAGAGCGCCGCCGCGTCCCTTCGATCGGAGCAGAAGGATGGGAGACCGAACCCAGGCCATCGGCAGGCTCAACCACACCGGCAAGAAACCTCGCCTCGGTTGGTGCACGTATCGGTTCCTCCAATCCAAGAAGCTCCCACCATAACCGGTTTCCGTACTCCAATACCTAGGAGATGTCGCCCATGTTCACCTCCTCGACCTTCGGCCTGGGGTATCCACATTCGGACTCCGAGGACGACACGGGTGGCAATTCTTCGAGTCACATCCGTCTGGCATCCAGGGACCCCGGACCCGAATCGGGCGATCTTGTCAGTCGAAGATATCACCCCGGGACATGCCAAGAACCAACTCTGGCACCCTAGCCCGGCGGGAGATGTAGAAGGACGAGAATTGCCCCGAGGTCGAAACCTTGACCTGATAGATTCAGCGAATCTCTGTGAGGCCAAGTTCTACTCCTATCCTCCTTCCCAACGCGACCACACACATCAAGATGCAGTACACGTTGGGGACAACCAAGATGGGGTGGAGGCCAAAGAAGTTAAGAAACTCTGCCACCAAGTGTGGCAGAGGGAGAGAGAGACCCCCATCCTTGAAATAGCTCAGATGGAGGAGAACGGTGTCAGGGTAGAGAGTGGGGACTTCATCCTCAACCAACTCGTCTGCTGTGTAGTCTGAAGAGATACCCAACTCTCTGTGAAGGGTTGCAATAACAGCGATTTTCTCCATGATAGCGGTTTTATCCATGGAGCCCTCAGAAATCAAAAGGGAGGACGAGATGGGATGAGAAGCACTTCTTATTCGACCTTTAAATATTGCTGGGGCGACGCTTCGAAAAGATGGCAGCACTCATTCGCTGTAGATATTGAGGTGTAACCAATGCCTAAAAAATGAGTTTCACAAAATTCAAAGGGGTGCTGACGTTTGGGTTTTCTAAGAAAAGACCACAGGAAGCCACGCGCCATTAAAGCTGACACAGCAAATCAACTGTCAAATCCTTAACAGATCAGAGAATCCCGAGGAGACATGCGATCAGATCTTTGACCACTCAAAAGGCGGAGGCGAGATAATTTTTCCTGATCTCCTGCTCTCTCGACAATTCAAAAGAATAGGAGAGGGGGCATCTGTGGAGGTAAAAATCCGCACCATGACACGTGTCAAGTTAGGACAAATATGGGCTATGCATGAGGCCCACAAATCCAGGTCTGAATCCATAATGCCATGATGACATTTCCGTATGCGCTGGCACGACTAGATCCAGGGTTTAGTCGGGCAGTCAGGCATCTCGTGAAAGAATATCACCTCGAGTAGTTAAGGCATGACCAGACTAGAGGTTTGGTTGAACGATCTTACTCCTTGCGAATGAGCAGGGAAGACACGACCAGACAAGAGGTCTGGTCGGGCGATCTTCGATCTCGCAGATGTACTTGAAAGACGTAACAGATGAACGAGTATGTTAAAAAGCCATGAGCAGACAAAAGAAACGGTCAAAGGAATATAAACATCTGTAACTGTCAGGCTGACAGTCAAGGCCTACTAACTGTGCGACGTGGGCACAAGATGCCTCATTAACACGTGGGGGTTTCCCCCAAAATTGCCCACTAACTGTTTAAATGGGGAGACGGTTACAACAGCGAGAGAAATGGGAACGACAATCTAGCCGAGGAACTACGTGTGACTTGATCCCTAAGAGATATATAGACAGCCTATAAAGAGGTCGCAAGATAGTACTCTCAGGCTCAATCAAATCCAAGCTACCAAATTTTCTTCTTCCTAAGTAATCATTTGAGAGTTTTTTACCCCCAAACAAATCAAAAAGTTTAATCGAAGGAAAAATTATCCTCCTCAACGATAATCTCAAGGGCCTCAAGTGGGCCACATAATCCACAAGATTGATCCTGTCTGTGATGGACCTATTAGTTCATTTCAGTTCTTAATTAAGCATTCACATATGACCTAAATTAATTCAAAACATCATGAGCCTCCGGACTGTCAAAACGTAAACGCCCGACTAAAAACGCAACCAAAATTATTTCGGGCCCCACCAACGACTCAAGTCCACCACTTACCCACTTATAATCTTTCACTGACTTGACCGACGACTTCCAAACCCCCCTTTACACACCACATCTATTTATTTATATAACAAGATGCAGTCCAAAACCAAAACAAACCAAACAAAAAAACAAGCCAAAAAAGTCCCCCCCCCCCCCCCCCCCCATCAAAAAAAAAAAAATGAGAGCAACAATTGAGATCCTCCTCCCCCTCGCAACCCTCCTCCTGATCCTCCAACCATCGCAAGCCCAGGGCCCTCCGAGCGGCTACAACTGCTCCTCCGACCGCACCATCTACCCCTGCCGCACCTACGCCATCTACCGAGCCACCGCCCCCAACCTCCTCAACCTCGCCTCCATAGGCGACCTCTTCGGCCTGAGCCGCTTCCTGATCGCCGAGCCCAGCAACATCACTTACCCAAACGCCACCCTCGTCCAAGACCAGCTCCTTCTCATTCCCCTCACCTGCTCCTGCTCCTCCCCCTCCAACCACTCCTACTACAACGTCACCTACAAAATGAACGCCGGCGACACCTTCTACTTGCTCTCCACCACCAAGTACCAGAACCTCACCGTCTTCCAAGACGTCGAGCTCGTCAACCCCACTTTGGTCCCCACCAACATCCCCGTCGGCGCCGACGTCGTCATCCCAGTCTTCTGCCAGTGCCCCGAGAAGAACCTCACGTCCCAAGGGATCAACTACCTCCTCTCCTATGAATTCCGTCCCTCCGACAATAACGCGTCATCCGTCGCTTCAAGATTCGGCGCCGACGTGAAGACCATGGCCTCCGTCAACCCCCAGGGCTTCGTTCCTTACTCTACCGTTCTGGTTCCCGTTTCGAAGCTTCCGGTGCTTCCACAGGACAACAACACCGGTTCTTCTCCTCCGACCAATTCGAGTGGTGGTGGTGGGTCGAACAAGGATGGGGTGGTTGTTGGGTTGTCGATTGGGTTGGGGGTTTTGGGGATGGTTTTGATTGTTGGGTTGTTTTGGTTCTTCTTTTTCTATGCGAGGAGGGTGAGGAGGAGGGGTTATGGTGAGGCGGGGAAGAAGGAAGCGGCGAAGGTGGGTCGGTATTCGGTGGTGGATGAGGAGAACAATTTCATGGCCGACATCACGGACTGCCTCGATAGGTACAAGTTGTACCAGATGGAGGAGCTCAGGCGTGCGACGTCTGATTTTGATCCGACGTGCGTGATCGAGGGATCGTCGGTGTACAAGGGCTTCATCAACGGCGAGGCCTTCGCCATCAAGAAGATGAAGTGGAATGCTTACCAGGAGTTAAAGATTCTCCAGAAGGTTAGATTTCTTTTTGAACTTCTCTTCTTTATTGACTCTGTTTTCGTGATCTGCTTTTTTTGACAGCCGTTCAGTGAATTCAATATTTTGTTTTGTTTTTTTGTTGTTGTTTGTACCCTCTATGGATTAATTTATAGATGCACTGACCAAGGTTTGGAGGAGGTTCATTGAAATAAAGTAAAGAAAACATGTGAGAGTAATAGATGCTGTAACACCAAACCAAACTTTAAACAGAGCAACTTCACATGTTAATGCGCCATGTGAGTCTTTTTTACTTGATTAACCAATTGTAAATCTGATTTAACTTTTACAACATAATTTTTCAAGATAATGAGTTCCAAATTAACAAGTATTTTCAATCTTTAGTTTCTACTTTTAGGTTTTGATTTTGTGTATTATAAAAAGTCAACAAAAAGATCAAATTGATTGAGAATTAATTTTATGAAAAATGCGTTTTTCAAAGTTTTATCAGAACGGGCTTTAGGAGTCTTGCCAATGTTTAAAGGAAAATTACATGTCGTGCAGTCTCAGTTGCGGTTCATATTTTTTTTTCTTTATTTTTTTTTCTTTTAGTTTAGGTAATAGTGGGCCCATAGATTGGACGGTCGTGATGCAGAGAAGTCGCTCTCTAAATCTATGCTGGCGGTTGATGGAAGTGCAAGGCGACAGATGAGATATTTATTTTGTGGTCTCAATCATCAAAAGTCTACGATGACGTAATCGATACTAGGCCACTAGCGGACATTTTCAACTTGAATTGCATAACATAATATATTATAATAGTTCTTTAATCTAATATTGAATCATATCTCAAATGGCAGGGACAGACGTCACAGACGCCAGTATGGACGGGGTGGTGCTGTAGTTCGACTTATTTTATTTTAAAATAATAAAATGCAAAATGTTTCATTGAATCCGTTTGCCGCTTTGATTTACCTTCTTTTATAAAAATTGATCCTACATATTCATAGAAGTTGAATTCATATTTATTTATGTTTTCGTATCGTAGCAAATGTTGAGATAGTAAAATATATATTATATTAAACAATTTTTATACATTGTATTAGCGATGTTATGACTATAAATAAAGCTGTAAATAGCCCTAATCTACCATACTCTTCATCTGCCACTTCCAATGTCTATCTATCTCTAGCTAGGAACAATAAATAAATAAATCATATCTGTCTCTTGATCACATTGATCAAATGATCCTTCAGCAATGTAATATCCAAAGCCCAGTAATATCCAATCTGTTGATAGAAATATATTTCACATTGTTCCAAACATCCAATATCATCTGTTTTTTTATACCGTAAACGTTTTGAATGGTCCTTGATTCTGTTACCTCTGCTCATTAGTTATTTAACATTGTTGTTCTGTAAACAAAAGGTAAACCATACCAATCTGGTGAAGCTGGAGGGCTTCTGCATAGACCCAGAGGACGGCACTTGCTACCTGGTCTATGAGTACATCGAGAATGGCTCGCTCTCTACGTGCCTGCACCAAGAAGGCAAGGCATCAAAACTAGACTGGAAAACAAGGCTTCGGATCGCCTTCGATGTCGCCAACGGCCTCCAATACATCCATGAGCACACCTTTCCGAGGGTGGTCCACAAGGACATCAAGACCAGCAACGTATTGTTGGACGCCAAAATGCGAGCTAAGATCGCCAACTTTGGTCTCGCCAAGTCCGGGTGCAATGCCATCACCACCCACATTGTTGGCACACAGGTAAACCTATCAATAGATCAGATATCTTAATATTCAAATTTGAATTTCTTTGGATTTAGGGCGGATACAAGACATCACAAAGATGGGAGAATATAAAATTTGTTTAAATTTTCATGATTATTAAATAATACCAAGATAATTGAATTTGAATAGTATATCATACAAACATATATAAATTAGTCAGTTCTTTCTTATTTTGTTTTGTTTCTATTTTGATCACAAACTCTCTATCCCAAAGCGGGATCGGGTTAAGTCCAACGGGCGTTAGACAATTTGATTGTCCAACGCGTTTGTGACCCTCCGATCTTATAATTTTTTGAGATACACAAATTAATTGAATCCTAAAAAAGAAGGTTTATAATTTAATTGCATTCTAAGTTTAGTTTTGAAATTTTACAAATTATCTCAATATCAAAAAATTATAAGATCGGAGGGTCACGAATGCGTTGGATTGGCCAACGCCCGTTGGACCTAACCCAATCCCAAAGCTCTAAAGAACCATTGATCTTGAAGGGCATATTCCTATATCAAATTCCTAAAATTTTCCAAGAACTCAGATGCATTGATATTTGTATTTGCACTCTGTATTTATTCAAATATCGGATAACTTTGTATTTTACCGATACAAATGGAAAACATATATGAATATTTTTTCAGATAACTGACAAGCTTACACACAGGGGTACATCGCGCCTGAGTACCTAGCGGACGGTCTGGTGACGACCAAGATGGATGTCTTCGCGTACGGGGTGGTTCTGCTGGAGCTGGTGTCGGGAAGGGAAGCCATGAATAACGAGGGGGAGCTTTTGTGGATGGAGGTGGAGAGGGTGTTTGAGAGGGTGGAAGGGAAAGAGGGGGAGGAGGCGATCAAGTCGTGGATGGATCCGGTGCTTGTCGAGGAGGGGTGCCTGGTGGAGAGCGTGATGAGTGTGATGGGGGTCGCGAGGGCGTGCGTGCAGAAGGACCCGGCGAAGAGGCCGAGCATGGTTGATGTGGCGTATACGCTCTCCAAGGCTGACGACGCGTTCTCTGACTTCTCAGGGGATGGAGTCACCGTCGACAGCAGTGGTGTCGTTGGGAGGTGATGATGAATCCATTATAAGATACTTTGCTGGTTGGTCATCATGTTTGAATCACATATATATTTTTTCCCCAGTTTTAGTTTTTTTTTTTTAATCTAATAAATGAAGGATTGATGTTGATCATCATGAAGATTCATGTACATATATTAGGTAATCAGAGTCGGACCCTTTTTTGTTGTTGTTGTAAATAAGAGTGAGGAGAGAATATGAAACTTATGTTGCATGAATTGTTTAATTGTGATGATAGGGATCGTTCAGCCCATTCAGTTGCATGTTTGATTGTTTTTGTGTGTTGATTTGTACTCTTTGAATTTGTCATGGTTTTTTTAGTGTTCAAGCAGTAAAAGATCGTTTAAACTGAATTAAGAATATCAGTGAGGCTTGGATCTGTATCTCAATGGTTAATAATAGAGTTTGAAATAAAATAATAATACCAGTACCAAATTTGTCCTCTAATTTTGGCTGCAATCCTACTTTTTAAACAATTTTATTCAGCATTGTAGACGAGCAGAGGAGGAGGATTTGAAACTATATTCGGCACATACATTGCTGAACTTTTGATCAGTATTTAGGATAACAATCCCGATTATAAACAAATTACGTAGACCTAAGTAGGTCTGTCAATCGAACGAATACGGATCGGATAGGCCCATATTCGTATCCGTATCTAAATTGGATATCCAAAAAAATAACTGTATCCGATATCCGACGGATATTCCAAAACACATATCCGTATCCGATCCGAAAATCCGGATACAGATTTAGATAATATCCAAAATATCCGAACTAGATTAAAATATAAAGAATTTAAAAAATCTTAAGTCCTAACATGTTTAAATAGGTATCCACCAAAGACATAAAAACACAAATCTTAATATAGTTAAACAAGTATCCAACATGGTTAAATAGATTTGTGTTTTGCCCTAGCTCATGAGCCATTGAATTTTCATCTAAGGGTTGAAACTAATTCTAACATATAAATAAAATGGCAGCTCGGATACGGATATTGTTCGGATCAGATATAGACTATATCCGATTCGATCCAAAAATTTTCGGATACGGATAATTTGGTTTGGATACGGATACAAATTTTTGAATATCGGATATTTTCTCTATTTTCGAATACGGATTCAGATTGAATACGGATATTTTTTTGGATAATTAACAGATTTAAACCTAAGCCAACAATAACTCATAGACAGTGGGCACCCTTGGACAGTGGTCGGAGCCCCCACAACACACCCAACCCAAAAGATTGTTTTTCCTTTTTATTTTTTTCTGTTGGAGACAAAATTTGAACCCATGATCCCCAAAAAATGGGGGGTGTTCTTACACCACCGCGTCAAGCGCGGCATGACTATTGAGGTTTTTTTTATTATTACCTTTAATAAAATCCCCGATTTAAACTATAATCTTGGCTAAAACAACATCCTCCGTGTTTCTTGCTAGCTAATACCTGATTTAGTGAGAGGAAATTAAATAAATAGGTCATAAGGAATCTAAAAACCACTCTATTAGTTATCCCTCATGCAATTATAAATTCCAAATACAAACATATGTTTTTCAAAGGAGAGCTCTCTTTCAATCCAATTAGTTCTCTAATCCATCTCAAGAAAAGGACAGGCCACGGGGCTCAAATGATGAGTTTTTCCAAAGCATGTGAGATGTTATACAATGCCTATTTTTCATGAAATGGGACACGATCCAACTGGGTTTACTGCAACTTCATGCGCTCCACGGGCGCCATACATGATGGTAACATTCAACACAAATATTAATTAAAAAAAAAGTCTATTCACAATCTCAAATTTTTTTTCATTGTATTGTAATATCATCAAAAGAAAATATGACTGCATTGATCTTGGATTCGAAGTGTTGTGAGACATCAAACATTTTAGCATATATAGCTGTGCGGGAGTTGAAACTCCTAATCTATAAATTTGTAAGGATGTTTTCCTAACTTCCTTTTTATTTTATCATATTTATTTGGCCTTTTTCTTATTAGGGTTAGGAGAGACAATATTTTTCTATAAAAGCTGTGAATAGGAATTTTTTTGAGAGAAAGGATTGGTGCTAATGAAAAAAGATAGAGGAATTTCGTAATTGAATTATTCAATAACAGTGAATCATTTTTTTGTAAAATAAATCATAATAGCATTTAGGATCTTGATTAACATGTTTACGAATACTATAATCATATTTTTTTTTATCATGCGGAATATATATATATATATATATATATATATATATATATATATATACACACACACACACACACACACACACATACAAATCTTTCTCCATGGTAAATAGCATTATTTTGGTACAACAATTTGAAGAAGAATAAAAGGATTCTTCACTCTCCTATCTCTCTATGGAGTGGACTTACTCTTGCTTATGCAAACACAAGATGTTGTGAGACATAAAAAATGGGTTGAGAGTCTACTCCCTTTTATATATGAAGAGGGGGAACCTTTCCACACTCAAACATAAATTGGATTCTTAAAACCTATTGAAGAATGCAATGAACATACTAAATATTTTGGGAATGTATCCAATAATGGGTGGGTGTTGGGAATACAAATTAAAGGCCATTGGATATTTTTCTCATTCCAATGGTAATTCATGTACACAATTATTTCATACATTGTGTGTTACTTTAAAAAGGATGTATATACTGTTACAATTTTGGATCTTGGGATGCAATCAATCAAAGGAAATAAATAAACAAATCGAAGCAAAGACAAAAAAATTTACGTGGTTCGATCGGCAAATCTTGCCTACGTTCACGGAGCACACCAGAGATCAATTCACTATGAATGAAAAGTTTTTACAATAGTCAACTTGAAGATAAAAACCCTAGAGCTCGACCCCCGTCCGACCCTGTGTAGTTCCAACAATCCTCTGCGCACATCATCAGGCTCCACAATATATAATATATACATTGTCAATCACTTAATGAAAATGCACATACATTTTGCGCCACTTAATGAGATATACACAATTACTCTTTATACATTATGTATTTCTATATTCATTATTCAAAAGATAGTCATTGGAGTTGAACCACATAAAAACTTAATTAATTTATACTTAATTAGTTCACTCTTCAAATGTACCCTTTCATGAATCAAATAATGAAATGGAACATTGATCATTACATGTCCATATTCATTTCTTAATGAGTCACATTCTTACATTTTTTGTTTTCTTTCGTGCTTGTTGGTAAATTTTACCGAACAATGTAATTTGCATGTTCTCTTATGTGATTTTGTTCTATTTATTATATTTTACAAGAGGTTGTGATCTAACCTTAAGAATGCGATTAGTGTTCCCGTAGATGTGCAAAGGGACCTCACAAATCATAATCTAAAATAGCTGGAAAGAAGGGCAGGTAACCTTATAATTGATGACAATGAGTGGTCCTTGTAGTTTCTATGGCCCAAAGTTGAAATCATGGTGACAATATATTTAGAGATTATAAAATATATTTCAAGATTCTGGAGATTATGAAATATGTCTCTAAGATTCTTGAGATCGCTAAATCTGTTTATTTCTAAATTTGTTTGTTTCTTCTTTAGACTGTTTGCTTCCTCTATATATGTTCTTGAGGAAAACAAAATATTGTGAGGCATATAGACAATTCTTCTCAATAAAATCATCACCACCGCCCGTGGATATAGGCAATTTGCCGAACCACGTAAATTCCTTGTCTTCTGTGTGATTGCTTGTTTGATTTGTTCATCTTCTCTTTCAAACCCTCAAACCTAGATCTATTTGGGGAGGTTTTCCGCAACAAATTGGTATCAGAGCCAAGGGTTTCTGAATCCTAGGGTTTCCCTTGGTGAGATCTAGAGGTTCTTTGATTAGATCTGAGGTTCCATTGCTCAGATCTAGCATTTCTTTGAGTGGATCTAGAATTTTTTTTCAAATTCTAGGGTTTTGTTCATTCAAAAAAAAAAAAAATTCAAAGATGGCAAGGGTTTCAAATGCGAGGTTCGATGTTGAAAAGTTCGACAGAAAGATTAACTTCGGACTCTAGCAAGTCCAAGTTAAGGATGTCTTGATCCAACAAGGTCTTCACAAGGCGTTAGACGGGAAGGAGAAAAAACCGAGTTCGATAAAGGATGATGATTGGGATGACTTTGACCTTCAAGCGTGCAGTACCATTCATTTGTGTCTTGCAAAGGATGTCTTACCCAACGTATCGACGGAGAAGTCTGCGGCGGTGATTCTGGTTGAAGTTGGAGAGTCTGTACATGACGAAGTCCTTGTTTGGTCGTCTGTACTTGAAGAGACAACTCTATACACTGTGGATAAAGGAAGGTACGTCTATTGCAGAACATCTTAATTTATTTAGTAGACTAGTTTCTGAACTAGAAAAAATATATGACAAGATATCTGATGAAGATCAAGCTCTAATGCTCTTATGTTCTCTTCCTAATTTCCTTGAGCATCTTGTGACGACGTTGCTCTATGAGAATGACACTATTGAATTGGAGACCATCACAGCGGCGCTCTTATCGCATGAGATAAGAAAGAAGAATTCTGATAGTGACTCACAGACGGATGGTCTGTTTGTGAGAGGAAGAACGGATGAGAGGGAATCTGGAAGGAATAAATCCAGATCCAAGTCCAGGAAGCGGGAGATTAGATGTTATAAGTGTTAGAAGAAAGGGCACACGAGAAATAATTGTCCTGAATTAAATCAGGGCAACAAGGGAAAGACGATTGAGAAGGCTAGTGTAGCTGAATTTGGTTCTAATGATGCAGAGAATGTCTTGTCAGTTGTTTCTGAAACACAATCCAAAGATGCGTGGATCCTAGACTCGGGGTGCTCCTGCAACATGTGTCCCAATCGAGACTGGTTCATCTCTTATCAAGAGGTCGATGGTGGTTCTGTTTTGATGGGAAACAACATGGCTTGTAAAACAATCGGCAGGGGTTCGATCAAGGTGAAGATGCATGACGGGGTCGTGAGAACATTGGTAGAGTTGCAGCATATTCCAGAGTTGAAGAAGAACCTTATTTCCTTTGGCACCTTGGACTCTAATGGGTATAAATTCTCAGCCTATGATGGAGTCTTGAAGGTGGTTCGTGGTGTTATTGTGGAGATGAAAGCCAACCGGGTTGGCAACTCATATATTCTCTCGGGGAGTACTGTGACTGGTGGAGCTGCGGTGTCTACATTAAGCAACAGTGGCCTCTCGCTTACACAGTTGTGGCATATGCGCCTTGGGCATATGAGCGAGAGAGGGATGTCGGAGCTAAGCAAGCAAGGCTTGTTGAAGGGTGTGAAGGCTGGGAAGATTGACTTCTGTGAACATTGCGTCTTCGGCAAGCAATGTAGAGTCAAATTCAGCACATCAATTCACACGACCATGGGCACTCTAGTTTACATCCATTCGGATGTATGGGGTCCATCAAAGGTTCCATCGAAAGGCGGAGAAAGGTACTTTGTCACTTTTATTGATGATTATTCTTGTTATGTATGGATTTATATGATGAAGGGTAAGGATGAGGTGTTTGAGATCTTCAAGAAGTGGAAGGCGTTGTTGGAAAATCAAATGGGAAGGAAGGTGAGGCGGTTGAGGACCGACAATGGTGGAGAATACACGTATGGACCTTTCTTAGAGTTTTGTAAGGTCAACAGTATTGCTAGACATTTCATGGTGAAGAACACACCCCAACAGAATGGAGTGGCAGAGCGGATGAATAGGACCCTACTTGAAAGGGCAAGATGCATGTTATCCAACGCAGGTTTGGGTAGAGAGCTTTGGGCTGAAGCAGTCAACACGGCATGCTATCTTGTGAATAGATCTCCATCGACAGCTACAGAGTGCAAGACTTCTATTGAGAAGTGGTCGGAGAAGCCTGTAGATTACAATGCATTGAGGGTCTTTGGATGTCCCGCTTACTTTCATATCAGAGAAAGTAAGATTGATCCAAGGGCAAAGAAGTCAATCTTCTTGGGCTACGCAGAGCACGTTAAGGGATACTGACTATGGTGTCCTGATGAATGCAAGCTTGTGATCAGCAAAGATGTCACATTCGACGAGTCTGCTATACAAACTTCTAGTAAGCAGAGTAATTCTCTAGGAGGGATGATGGATGATGCTATTGAGGTTGAGTTGGAAACTTCCACAAGTCCGTCAGCAGAGGTTGACGAAGAGGCTCAAGAACAGGAATAACCACAGAAGTAGTCCTTAGTGGAAGGCAGATCCAGAAGGACATACCGGGCACCGGTTCGATATGGGTTTGAGGAAATGGTGGCGTACACACTAACCGTCGATGGTGATGAACCGTCTTCATTCAAAGAAGCAGCAAAAGATTTCTTTTGCAGGGAATGGAAGACAGCCATGGAAGAGGAGATGGAGTCTCTTCACAAGAACCGGACTTGGGTACTTGTAGAACTATCGAAGGGGAAACGAGCCATAGGGTGCAAGTGGGTGTACAAAAAGAAGGAAGGCTCTCCAGAGTGTAGTGGCACAAGGTACAAGGCGCGGTTGGTAGCCAAGGGCTATGCTCAAAAGGAAGGGATAGACTACAATGAGGTATTTTCACATGTTGTTAAACATACTTCCATTCGTGTTTTGTTAGGTGTTGTGGTACAGTTTGACTTGGAGCTTGAGCAACTCGATGTCAAAACGGTGTTTCTACACGGTGATCTGGATGAGAAAATCTTCATGAGTCAGCCCGAGGGGTTTATAGTTGCTGGAAAGGAGAATCTAGTGTGCAAACTGAAGAAGTCATTGTACGGACTGAAGCAATCGCCAAGGCAGTGGTACAAGAGGTTTGACACGTTTATGATGAACCAAGGATACACGAGGAGCGAGTATGACAGCTGCGTCTACTTCAGGAGACTCGAGGTTGGTTCATTCATTTATTTGCTCTTATATGTTGATGATATGCTCATTGCTGCTTCGAGCATGGTGGAGATCAACAAGCTGAAGTCTCAACTCAGTCAGGAGTTTGAGATGAAGGATCTTGGTTCTGCAAGAAAGATCCTAGGGATGGAGATACATAGGGAGAGACAGAAAGGCTAGTTACGCTTAGCACAAAAGAGTTATCTTGATAAAGTTCTTTCAAGATACGGTATGCAAACTTCTAAGGCGGTAAGCACACCACTGGCTGCTCATTTTCGTCTCTCGGGTAGTATGTCTCCATCAATAGATGAGGAGCGTGAATACATGACTCATGTTCCTTATGCGAGTGCCGTTGGTAGCCTGATATATGCAATGGTATGCACTCGGTCCGATATTTCACAGGCAGTCAGTGTGGTGAGCAAATACATGGCGAATCCTGCAAAGGAGCATTGGCAGGCAGTGAAATGGATCATGAGGTATATTCGGGGTACCTTGGATGTAGGACTGGAGTTCCGCAGGACTAGTGGATTTCAAATCAGTGGATATGTTGATTCGGACTATGCAGGTGACTTGGACAAGCGACGGCCTATGACAGGATATGTGTTTACACTATCAGGAGGACCGGTGAGTTGGAGATCTATGTTACAGCCTACATCTGCACTTTCTACCATGGAGGCAAAGTATATGGCTGTGACAGAAGAGGTGAAGGAGGCTTTGTGGTTACGAGGCCTAGTTGGTGATTTGGGTATCTCTTAGGAGATTGTTGACATCTACTGTGATAGTCAAAGTGTTGTTCATTTAGCGAAAAACTCGGTACACCATGCCCGCACCAAGCACATACGATATCACTTTGTACGTGGAGTTATCGAAGATGGAGTTATTTCTTTGAAAAAGGTTAGTACGAAGGATAATCCAGCTGATATGATGACTAAGGCGGTTCCAGGGGTCAAGTTCGAGCATTGCTTGAACTTGATCAATGTTCTACACGGATGAGTAGGCGGCGGTGGTGGTGATGCGGTGATGAGGAGATGATGTGAAAGAGGAAGCTGAGTATGACTTCAGAACTTAGTGCCAGGTGGAGATTTGTAGTTTCTATGGCCCAAAGTTGAAGTCATGGTGGAAATATATTTAGAGATTGAGAAATATATTTAGATATTATAAAATATATTTATAAGATTCTAGAGATTGTGAAATCTGTCTCTAAGATTCTTGAGATCACTAAATCTGTTTATTTCTAAATTTTTTTGTTTCCTATTTAGACTGTTTGTTTCCTCTATATATGTTCTTGAGAAAAATAAAATATTGTGAGGCATATAGACAATTCTTCTCAATAAAATCATCATCGTCGCCCGTGGATGTAGGCAATTTGCCGAACCACGTAAATTCCTTGTCATCTGTGTGATTGCTTGTTTGATTTGTTCGTCTTCTCTCTCAAACCCTCAAACCTAGATCTATTTGGGAAGGTTTTCCACAACAGTCCTGACCTTCATGCATGTGCTTTTAGGTTTGTAATAACTTTTTGAGTATGTCAGGTTGCACAATATAAATCCACATGGCTCTAATAAAAGCCCATATCAGTTGAAACTTGAACACTGTTTATTCTATTCAAGGCACACAAACATATGTTCAATTGATGACAGTTGGATTTAATTTGGATCCCCTAGAATGAGTGCTTAAATAATTTTATGAAACTAATGAAGTCGGAACACCTAATTATTGGTAGATATATTATGTATCTGAATTCCGGGTCTCCATGTTGGCTTACAATGGATAGTTTACAGTGAAGTCATTTTTTAAGGGGTGTTTGTGGAAGTAGAAACATGTGGGAAAAGAGAGAAAAACAAAACTTTCTCCTTGTCCAAGTTAAAGATGCAGTGTTTGTGCCAACAACGCTGATACAGTCAGTCTGTTTTTGCAGCCCAATCTACAACATCATATACTATGATATATATAGCTATATATATTTCATTATCATATATAGTGTATGAGGTTTTATCATAGTGTATGGTATAATTGTTTTTTCATTTTTTCAAAATGAAAAAAAAATATTGTATCTCAGTATATATTTTATTTCATATAACATCATGTACTTCAATGAGAGAGTATTTAAAAAAAAAAGGTGTGTGTTGCAATTAGGATGCACAAGGGGCTGGACATATCATTTTTTCCTTGTGCCAAACAAAAGTATAGAAAAATTTTATCTCATTTTTCCTTAACTATTTTATTGAAGGTATCATTTGAAAACAATCTTGAAAAACAATTTTTTATTTGAAAATAGATTTTGAAAATAGCTTTTTAAGACATACTTTTGTTTTATTTCTCAAAAATTATTTTCCATAACAAAAAAAAAAGTTTTCTTGGTTTTCTTCAAAAGGTGGGACATCTAAACGTGTTTATAATGACTATGGATTGAGGGTCCGTTTTGGATCTGTAATGGGAATGCCCACATTCCAGAAATTTGAGGGTTCAATTCATGCTGTGGAAGACCAAATCTGCACAAAGAATTAGGAATAAAGTTATACTGAATAACGGAAGAGGATGAGGATAGCCTGCAAGATAAGCCGGCCCATGGAGGCCCAATTGTCCCATATGAGGCCGTCGGTCAGTGGGCCCTCAACCAGGTAGCGGCTGATCGGCCCAATGGGCCTAAGGCAGGGGGCAGGGGCATCCGTCCAAGGAAGTCCACGAGAGGCTGGTCAGGCATTGATAAGTGCCCGATCAGATCGGTAGGGGTCCACCATCCGTCCAGCCTGAGCGAAGGAGGCCAGGTGAGGAGACCTCGGTTGGCCTAGCATGGCCCGACTAGGGAATCAGGCCTGGCTGAGGAGGTCCGACCACGCGTCCACATCATGGAGATAACGGCGACTGTAGAGAATATCCTCTAACACCGCAGTGACAGGCGGCTACCAGGGGACGATTACGCTGCAAAGTCATACGTGGCGGCCAATCCCGATGCAACCTGGACGATTCTGTCCGTACCTCTGATAACCTCACTCCACGGAGTGAGGACGGTGCGCCCTCTTTTAGTATAAAAGGGGAGATATCATCGTCTCCCTGAGGTATGCGAACACACACACACTTACACCTCCATAGTAACCTTAGAAGCTTAAGCATATTTGAATACTGACTTGAGCGTCGGAGAGGCGTTAGCCGGCACTACACTGGTATGAGTTGTAGGTGACTGGAGCAGGAAGTGGAGCCAGAAGACTCGCCGACGGGACCCCGTTAACCTTGAAGGGAAGCTTCATCTATTCCTTTTCGGATCTACATCAGAAGCCCGGATCGCCTCAAAGATCCAGCCGTGTGGAGGGTGACTGGAGATCACCCCCCACACCTGTGGTGGAAAATCATTGTTTTACATACATTTAAAAACGTGGGAAATTAGGCATGGTGTAGTGTTATTCGGTTGTTTGGGATGGTGTGGAGGTAGAAGTAAAAATGCGTTTGGATCCACGGTATTGTTTATCTAGCTTCCCCACCATCAAATATATCCCACCGTGAATTCAAACGGATCCTAAATATGATTTATGTAAAGACAAAATAGCAAAAATTGTCCAAATGCATTTTCAAACACATACTTATTAGAAGAGATGGGTAAAATTCTCTATTTTTTTTTATTTTTTGTCATTTTTCATTAGTGGCACAAAACACAGTTGGATATATTTTTCTTGGTAGAAAGGTCTGAATGGGTTACAAGTCCAAACTATTACTAATAGTACTTAGGAAAGTTGGCGCTACAAACCATAGTTTTAAATTCTACACCTAGAAGAAACTGATCCTGGGTTCTCTCCCAAAGGAGATGTCTGTGGGACATATGTAGATCCTTAATTTTAAAGAAAAATTTCAGTGTTTTGTTTAATATAATGGATACGGATGGATCTCTTGGAAATATTTTATTTGTCAAAAACAATGGGCCAGATCAGCCTTAGGTATACAATATGACATACAAATTTGTAGGTCATTAATGAATAGTTTAATCTTTGCTTCTGCATTTAGCCCTTGACATTGCATCCTTTTCTTTTTAATGCTTTTTGCGCAAGGAAGAATCAGCTTTTTATAAACATTTTCCAATATTTATAATGTAATATTTGGGAAGGAATGATCTCTTCTGAAAGCAAACAAAATCCAAACGCAGAAAATGTTAACAAAAATATATTCTTGGTGAATAGATACCTGCAGGTGTGGTAACTTTATTGAATTCACCAAACAAAAGCAGCAAGGAAAGTATATAAAGGAAACCAATTAAAAGGGAAAGGCAGAGGCCCGTACAGTGACACACCCAACGTTTTAAGCTTTTTTTTTTTTTTGTGGTAAACGTTTTAAGCATCGTCCACTATGCTTAACAAATTCTTTTGAACATAAAAGAAAAATTAATTTTGAAACCATAATTGGCTCAGATATTTTTATTAATGCTTTTAATATGGAAAATGATTTACAAACCCCATTTCATAGGCCCCTCTCATAAGCTACATGACATGGCATAGATTGGATTACTCAAAATACTCTTTTAAGTGTGTTTGTTAATGTTCACCGTAATTAATGGGGCAGTTAAGAAAATGGAACGGTAATTAATTTCTAGAATCACGCATCTCGGCATTGAAATATGTTTTTTTTTCCTTTTTTGAATTTTAACATTTGAATCGTCCATTCATTTTTGTGGAAATTTTTTCTTTTTTCAGGTTGTTCATAATTTGTTTTAATAGTTAGTTATATTTGTTGAAGAGTTATTCTGAATCAGTTACATATCAATCGACTCTTTATATGATCTTAGAGGAACTATTAGTCATATTATTCTATTTTTAATAAGTTCTCAAATGAAATTAATGTAAACGGTTAATACTGTCTTCTTTGAAACCACGCGTGGGGGGCATTCAATTGCGATTTTTTTTTCTTTTTTTGACTATATCACATTTGAACGCTCATAATTGAACCAACAACTTCATTTTTGTGGTAAATTTTCAAATTTTTTTTTTTTATATATTGTAATTGGATTTGATTTTTTGAACGACTTTTTTAAGCGTCTAATATGATCTAAAAAAAAAAACAGAACAGTTTGGCTACCATTGAAATGTCTGCTGATTCAAGTGTGATGTTTGTTTTATTGTATATTTTTCAATTGTTTCATTTTTTCTATTTTTTAATGTTAATTCTGGTTGTTTCTGATGTCAAATGTGGTTTTCAGTACGGCATATACATTGTTTAATACTTGAATGTCAGTTACATATGCATACCCATGTGACAGAGAATGTAACTAACTATTATATAGATATTTGTATTGAATTCTGTAACTAGCTTCATGGATTTGTGAATGTAACTAACTTATTATATGGATTTTGTATTTTAACCTAAGTTACATTCGTAAATTTTTTCTTAAATCTGTTGTTTGATATTAAATATGACAGCTTTTGATCTGGCTTTTGTTTACAATTTTTTCTTTGAATCTGGTGTTTGATGTTAAATATGTTTTTTTGAAAGATTTTATAGTGTTTTGATGTTATATTAGCATATGGTTGGGTTACATATTCAAACAAATATAAACATTTATGCATTATTTGTGTAATATATTTTAAAACTAAGTTGTATTCACAAAATGTAGCTGAATTTTTTATCTGATCTTAGGCCCCGTTTGGCTGCGCGATTGGACGCGCTTTTGCTTTTTGAAAAGCTGAAAAGCTAAAATCGTGCAGCCAAACAGCAGCTTTTTGCAGAATCGGAAGCTGGATTCCTTTTAATTTTTCTCTCAAAATCTGTGTTTTAAAAAGCTCAAAAACAACGCTTTTTGGTCAGAATCGATTTTTTGAATTGAAAAACAATTTTCTCTTCCAAACATTAAACTTCTTTCAAATATTGATTTTTGAATTAAAAAAAAACATCCTAAAAAAGTCAAAGTCTAAAATCATCTTAAAAAACAGCTTTATTCTAAAAGCTACTTTTCAATCTGTGTTTCGAAACGGACCCTTAGTGTTTCGTTAAAAGTCAGTTACATTCATCAAAAAGTGGACACGAAGGTAGAAAAATGTGGAATCCGGAGGAGGATTAAAAAGGTAGTCGAATTACCTCTCATATGATAAAAAGCGACGAAAGGAATCCAATACTGGTGACGCCGTTCGTCGAAGATGAGTAGGTCGACCGAAATGATTTTTTTAAGTTGCTGATTTAAAAAAAAAAACGATTAGATTTTTTGGGATGTGTTTAAGAAGGAGAAACCGTACACAATAATGGGATTTAACATGTGAACATGTGATTTAAATAGGGGTAATTTGGTACTTTGCTTTTTTGCCCTTTTGTTAAAGTCAACTAGGTAGCCAATAAAAATTTGACTTCTCATGGGGCCTATGAGTGGAGCTTATATAATGGGCCTGTGTAGCAGAGCTCTTTTAATATATATATATTTTTTGTTTATTAATAACCATCTTTAAAAAAACAAAAAGGGTTGCCAAAAATTATTTAAAAATAGTGGGCCTCACTCTTTTTATAGTGGAGCCCACTGTTTAGGAGATCCTATGTCTAATTAATTAGGACGTTGTTACACTCAGATCCGTTTTCAGCCCCAATTTCAGTCCTATATGCGTCGATAGAAAATTAACAATGCATATGCTCATCTTAACAAGGCATATGTTTTGAAAGAATTGTTTTACATTTTTAATAAATGCATCCATACAATTTATTGGAGTATATGCTTCATTTTTTTATAAAAGTATTTACCTCATTAGTTGAGGTATACTAATTTTAAAAAATTTAAAATATATGTAATCTGGAATTGAGGCTGAAAATGGAGCTGGACTTAACATTATCCAATTAATTAAACAATGAGAGGAATTTGTCGCCTCTTCACATTTGAGGAGTCCATTAAAAATGATTTTTGGAAACCCATCTATATATTTAATTAAAGAGTCCTGAAAAATTATGCAATTGGAGATCAATAATGATTTTTAAGCCCCAAATTTTAGGCCCCATCAAAAGCCCCATGAGTTGGCACATATACAACACCCATTATATCCTTGTATTGTATTTTTGCTATTATTGCTCTCTATATTTTGAGGAGGTGGTTACAATTTAGAATGATTGCATCAATCCTATTTGTTCTTTAAATTTTTTCTTGTGTTATTGGTTTTGGAAGTTCTGTGGATGAAGATTAATTGACAGTGAGTTTGGAAAGACAGATTTTATGATCTTGGTAAGTAAAAAAATTGGATTTTATTTTTGGAGTTCTAATGAAAAGCTTTGTTTGACAGTTTTTTTTTTTTTTTTGTCAAATAAGATGTATTAAGTTTCGGTTCTTCTGATTCAGTTATGACTCTTTGGATTTTTTTATTTTAATTATATTTTTTAGCTTTGTTTGACATGTATTGAATCTAAATTTCATTTTAAATTCAGATACATGGCGTGTATCTTGATTTACATGCATTGTTCTATACCAAGTATGATCTATACAATCGTTTATGATTGTGTGTTTTGTGTATAATTATGCATAATGTGTCATTCGTCATATTTTTTAGCTTTGTATCAACATTATTCGACTCATTCAGATTCAAGATTTTCAAATACAGTGCACATTCATTTGTATAGAATGTATATTTGTTAATTCAAATTCCAGATACACTTGTATCTGAATTTGAATTCCAGCCCATTTTTTAATGTATTTGTTAATTTAAATTCCAAATACACTTGTATCTGAATTTGAATTTCAGCCCATTTTTTAAAGGTTGTTATTTTTATTTTTATGGATTTGAATAATGTATAGATGATTAATATTTAATTGCTTATTGTTGACATTTTGAAGACCTTATATGAATTTTCTGTGCATTTCTCAGTAGCATGTAGACCATATTTATTCATTTGAATTTTCAAATACATTATTGTATCTTAATTGATAACATGTGGGAACAAATCTGTCCTTTTTTTCATTCATATGGTTTCGCCCAAATCGGAATCCTAAAAATCAATTTTTTTGAAAATATGTTAGGTCTTAATAGTGCCACCCTTTGTGGGATTTAGTTACGATAGTTAGTTAGAACCAATTTTTAAAATTATGAGAAGCGTAGTCTTGTCATAACCAATTTTTAAAATTATGAGAAGCGTAGTCTTGTCATTGTCATTTTTGGTTGTTAGAAAAAGTTAAATAGGGAACCAATAGGAAAGTGCCACCTATTGAGGCTCACAAATGGGGCTTAATTTCTGGGGCCCAGATAGCAGCACTGATTGAAGATGGTTACTTTGGTTTTTAGTCTCTTTGGAAGAATTTATTAAAAAAAACCCCGAAGCCACTTCAATGGACTCTTTAAATGTGATAGTTCTACAAACCGTCAGCGTTTGGTTATGTGATTGGACAATTTTTACGTTTAAAGGAAGCCGATTATGCAATTGGTTAATCAAACAGTTTTAAAATAGCAACTTCTTACACACAGATTTCAAGTAAATAATACCAAAAAACTAGGAGAAAGCTTAGTGAGACTACTTTCTACAAAATCAGTTTTAAACCAAACGTTTATAGAAAATCAATTTTACAATCATCTTATCAAACGCTATCTAAATATGTGAGTAGGGAGCTCATAAGCAGTGGGTCCCACTACGAAAACAGTGCGGCCCACTTTTATTAAAAATGTATATTGGAGCATGGGTGGAATAGGAAGTGCTCCGAAATTAAATTATCTACCATACTTTACAAATTCATTGAGGTATTTGGTGGGCTTTGTTGGAGATAATCTAAAAGTATGCACCCTAAAACAAGAATAACAAAAAATAGGAAAGCATGAAAAGAAATGCTGATAACTTCTACCATATGTATGTGTTAAAGTGCTTATTACTCTATTACTCTGAAATTTCACTTGTACAGTGGAAAAAAAGTGAGGACCCACCTGAAATTTCATGTTCTCAGTAAGGCTATCACTATGTTCATAGAAGCCAGGTGAACTGTTAAAGTCGGTCCCATAAATATTCACAATTTTTTTTAATAGTAGTAAGTAATTATACATAATGCTCTTATATTGAAATGGATGTGGTGGGCTAAACTTTTTTTTTTCTTTTTTTTGGGTATCAAAGGGACCCTTGTGGCTAATCTTACGGTCAAGCTAAGAATGCTACTTTCGTCTATTTGTCTCGGTCCCATAGAAAATTCTTTCGAATAATCGCTAACAAACAGGTGGATAAGTCAGCACCAAGACTCGAATCCAAGATCTATCCTTAACACAGATAAGCTCTAAACTATTGTGCTATGACCACTGGAGACTGGACTAAGTTTTGTGGACTCATGCTATTTTTTTATGGAACATTGATACTTTTTTTTTTTTGTAAAAGCATTGATACACTTTTGTCGTGTATATATATATATAGTGTTAGTATAAATTCTATTAAGAAAGATATAAAAGATAATATATATGCATTCAGTTCATTTGAATATGTATTTCATATTGTGTTAAATTCATTAAATATTTATATATTTCAAATAATTCAAAAAGCGCTCGACTATAAAAGTGACTATAGGAATGGTCATGTGTAAACATTGTTTTTTTTCCTTTATTAGAGACATTTTTTGAGGGGGGGCTTTGGAAGGCTGTCATTGCCTTAATGGGTGGTTAAAAAATCTCAGTAATTAACTAGACAAAAATTTTGAAACTAGTCAACCAAGATAATGCAAAATATAATCGTGCAGTTAAGTAAAAAATATAGGTTTATTTTAAATGAGAAATCCCATAGATTTATAAAATAAAAACTTTTTATGCTCTTTAAATATTACTAAACCACATTTTGGTAGGATGATAAGGGTGCCACCTCTTTCATCAGCGTTCCTCAGTCTCATATTAAAATTGAAATATGTTCAAAATTTTACAAAATCTTACACTTAAACATACGTGGCAACATTGATAATCCTTCGTTACATATTGACGGAAATTGATATGATCTCGCACAGGATCCAATTCTGATGGTTAGAAAGGTTGTATAATATCCAATCTAATTTATCAAATGCAATAACATGTGCTACTATGCTAGAGGCGCTTGTGAACATACCCTCTTCCCATCCATCATTAGTATCTGATGCACTTTACATTATATCTCCATCAACAAAAAGCTAATTTGGAGCAGGTTGTGGAGTCCTGCCTGCCACTCTGTAAACCACCTGATCTAGATTGAACAATATTACATAATTCACAAAAGGTCCACCAATGTCGCTCTACGTGTGGTCCTCCCCCTGTATAAGGTTCTTGGTTTATCCTACCATGTCACGCACAATCCCAGCCAAGCCATAAATTCTCTTTACCCTACCCACATTAAATAATGCATGCCATCTCTATCAATCGTTATGATCCAACAATTCCATTATGACATCCCACTCACAAACACACAATCAATCCCATTGGCTGCTCCCTCCCTCTCGTGACATTTTTATGCAAAATGGATACCCACTAGCATCATGGTTTTGTTGGGATTATGTCATTGACTTGGTGTTTACTTATTGGATGGTTAGGTAACATTGAGGATTATTGACATTAGCCCCTGTTTGAAACGGAAATAAGACTTATTCTTGAATATACATTTATTCTGACATAAGTAAAGATAAAGTGATTTTGTGTTTGATTGTGTTTTGAATTTTTCTCGTTGGTAAACGTAAGAATAAATGTTTTGTTGTTTGGGTAAAATGTGAATAAAGTATGGATAAGGATTTATAAAATGTGAAAAAATAATAATAGTTTATTTGACATGTGATTTATAAGAGGTGATGACAGTTGATTTGACAGTGGGCATACATATTCTTTGGGTGGAATAACCTAAGTTAATTTTAATTCCAAGGGTTGGTTGGAATCCATATATCACTTTATATTAGTTTATTCTAGCATACTTTATCCCTAGTTATTCTATGTTTCCAAACACCCTTTATCTCTTATTCCCCTTTATCCGAGGTTATCCGGGGGCTTATTCTCGTTCCAAACGGGGAAGGGTTAGATTTTAGCATCTATGTCGCAATAATAAAATGCAACCACACAAAAAAATATACAGATTTATGTAGTGTGATAAAAAAATACATCCACACCAGATATGATTAACCATTATCAAATATAGAATTATAAAATTTCTTACCCTTTTCTATCAAAGAAAATTTGAACATCGTTGTCTCTTAATATCTCTTAAATCCAGAATAAAAAAGAAACTCTATAAATAAGATTAAAAAAAGAGGATAAATGCATGAGAGTTTGTATATTTCTTTTGTCTTCGTTTAGAACTGTGTTTGAATGGATTCTGTAGTAGAAACACCAAATGCCGCATATTCAAAATTTTGCTGAGTTTTATACATTAAATTTTCATAGTTTAAAAAAACTGATGGTTGAATTGTACATCTAAACTGATCCTAAATCTAGTATATTCTCTGGGTTACAATAAATTTCTTTTCCACCTGAAGTCATGTTATCTTACACGATGAGTCTTGTTTTGGTTCCTCTCAAAATAATCTGTATCAGGACGACATGGGTAACAAGTACTAAAAAATCATGATCAAGATTAAGGTAGCGTTTGGCAGCGGCAGAATATGGATTTTAAGTACTGATTAATAAGTGCAGAAAGAGGTTATGCTGATAATCTTTAGGAGTTCAGAAAAAAAAGTATTTAGTTCAGTGTAAAATATTATGCAGTTATTTAGATAAGTGTGTTTGGTTGACCACTGAATATATATATGTGCTTATTAAGAGAGTATTTTTGTCCATTTTATAAGTGTTGAATGTTATTTTGATGTTTGGTTGAATATTTGAAAACATGTTTATATTTGAACTATTTCAAAAATATGGATTTGTTCCATGAAATATATGTCCCACTTTGTACGGTGAACAATGGAAAGCCACATAGAAGCCTAGATTAATCCATAATTATGATTGAAATATCATCGTGAAGAACAGCGGTAACAATGCACAGTACATAAACATTTTCTCGAAAACTTGGAGATTACAATCTTTCCAAACATGGGGACTATTGAATATTTCACAAACATAAATCCAATAGTATTCATATAATGTAAATCATTTCATTATACAATAAAATCCTAATAATGTTACATCATTTCCTAATTCATAAAAAATAACATAATAAAATTTGTTTCATATGTACATAAATATCATCATTGGAACCAAAAAAATCATCGCCTACTGTAAAGGAGATTATCAATCTCCTCTCGTGTTGTATTCATCTCAGCCTGATCATTGTCGGGTCGGACTGTTGGGGTAATGCTGCTCAGTGCATTGATGAATCGGCTAGGGAGTCATAGACAACCAAACGCACACTTGGTTGCTTAGGAAGAAACTGATGCTCGGGGGGGGGGGGGGGGGGGGGGGCTTGAAACAATTTGTGAACGAGAAGCATGAACATTTCCAATTGGAAATTTTCTTTTTCTACTAGATGAATTTGGTACAAAAGAGTGTTCCATGGTGGGTGTACGTGTTGATGTTTGCCAATGAAATTAAGAGAAAAGACATCTGAAGATCATAAATGATGAGAAGAATGAACATGGAAGTCTTAAACTGAGATAAGTATAACCAAGTAAATATCAAGTAAACTATAAAAGAAGTGCGTGACTTAATACATAAGGAAGAAGAAAGATGACCTTAATTGATTTTGTATCATGTCTTTCATAAATCTTCCCATCACAAGGATGTATGGATTGATTTGTCTATGGTGTTATTGAAAAAAATACAATCAAAACTACCAGTAGCACGTCAACAGAATAGTCGTAACTGAAGAACAACAACTAAAACAACTCAGAGTACTTGAATGGGAATGATCATGATTAGAAGTAACCTTACAATAAGTAAACAGGGCAGATGAAAGCAAACATATGCAAATCAAGATTTTACAGCACCTACATGTGCACACACCCAATTATCCTTTTCTCCACTTTTGCTCTGCCCCAACCATCATGCAATTTATGTTTATCTCACTCAACCTCTCTGATAACATACATTGCATTTCCAACAGGTGAAGAAATATAGATTTCTTGAAAGCCATCAAACAGAAGCATGATTAAACTGATATTAAATTAAACTCAAATGAAGCCTATCAAATACCATAACTGTTATGTAACAGAAACAAATACATCAAAGAGCAAGTTATCATTCATCTAAAGAATGAAGTTGACAATGACTACCATTTTCCATTGCGAGGAAACATTTCCAAAGCCATGGACATTTTGTTTTGAAAATCCAAATGGTTCTGCCATAAATTTTATGCCCCCATTATATAATCATGGTAGTGCTATTCATCATACAAATATACCTGGAGAGATAAAAATATACACAGAATAGGTCCTCCAGATCTCAAAAAATAACCACAGAATGATAAGAACATTTTTTCCCCTATGTGGCATTGAAGTTTTATATGCATTTGATGAAGGAACATGTGATAGTCATATATAATAAGAAAAAGCCACACATCACAGCAATTGACAAACATGCATTTTTAATCACATTGGACTAATTCCATCTAACATAAATTCACCGAACAGACAATTTTTTTTGACAAATTCAGCTACCAAAATGTATTATGAGAAAGATGTAATATTTGAACAAATCAACCCATTCCAAATACATATAGTCCACCCAATCACCCATCTAAAGTAGGGAAACATGAGGACCTATAAAAAAGAATGCCAAAATTGAACAAAAATCTCTAAAGATCCGTTGAATCGTAAACCTAACCGATCTATATGACTCCACAAACCCTATCCACGAAAGGGGACTCAAATCGAAGAAAAATGCATAGATCGTAGGAGAAGATGGAGACCCATGGTTTTATTACCTTAAGCCGTCAAGAACCGAAGATGTGATGCCCGAAAATGTGACACAGAGTCTCCGAGTGAAGATGAACCAATCTCCGGTGAAGGTGGTGGTTGAACCTGTTGATGTGGATTTTTGACAATTAGGTCATAATCCGGTTCTCTAGACTTGGATCCGGTCCGTACACGACGTACCATAGTACCATTTTGAGAGATAATCCGAGTTCGCTCGACCGCTCACTGGGACTTAATTTGTGATCGCCACTTGCTGTTTACTCAAAAGCAAGAAAAGATAATGATCGCCTCATTAGGGGAGATTATGGATTCTCTTCTTCTTAAGGATCTCGGCCGACCGTGCCTTAAGGTGATATGAAGTTCGTAGTTAACCCTGTTTGAAGCCTAGAGAGAGATGAGAACCAAAAAGAAAATATTTTTGAAAGAACTAGAAGAGATTAAAGGAAGTCAAAGTTAGAATTTTAAAGAAGGATGCAACCCGATGGGACCTATAGAATCCGTCGGAAGAAAGGCAGCAAAGGTTTGAGAAAAAGTGATCGAAAATTAAGAATAATATAGCGGAAAGAAAAATTTCAAAGTGGGTTGAAATGCGACAGCACCTGGAGGATCCGTCGGGTGGGAAACAGAGGGATTTGACAAAAAGTGATTGGAAATTAAGAGTAATACGGTGAAGATTAATATTTTGAAGATACAGTTCGACGGTAACTGGAGGATCCGTCGGGTGGAAAATAGAGAGATTTGAGAAAAAAAAGTGATTGAGAATGAAAGGGTAAGATAATGGAAATAAATATTTAAAAGCAGGAAAACTCGACGGCACTAATGGCATCCGTCGAGTGAAAAACAGGGAGATTTGAAAAAAGTGATTATAAAAACAAAGTGTGAGATAGTGGAAATATATATTTAAAAGCAAGGAAAACTCGACGGCACCAATAGCATCCGTAATATGAAACAGAAAGAAATTTTACAAAGAATTTACTTAGAAAGGAAGACATTCAGATTTTAACACAGAATATAGTCGAACCAAGAAAAGGATGTAAAATTACTTAGCAGAAAATTACAGAGGCAAATAAAACGGGAAATTAAATAAAGCTTGATAAAACTTCCCCAGATCGACGACACCAGTAATAGCCGTCGATGTGCAGGTAAAGAAAAGTGAGAGCAACTTTGACAACAACACAATGAAATGAAAATGTAGAGAAGTAAACTGACGGATCCTAGAGCCGTCGCTTATGAAACTTTGGAATTTTAATGAAAGCAAGTAAACAATAATTTATTTAGAGTGATTTAAGCAATAAATGTAAAGGAAATAAGCAGGAAAGGAAATAAACAATAATGAAATAGAAAAAAAAAAGATAAAGCAAAATGTTAGTAGTCCTTGGGATTTAAACCCAAAATTGATGAAGAGCCAAAAGGGAGGGTTCCAAATGATCCCTAGACCAACTGACCGATAGCCTCAAGTAAGGCAATCCATCAGGTGAATCTCGTTTCCAAATGGATAGTTTAAATTCAATAAAAAGAGCTTCCACACTCACAAACTATTTGAAACCTAAGCTTATATGTATATTGATCTTAAATTGGTTTACAAAGGAGTGATTACAATGCTTCAACAGTGAGATAAACTCAAGCTCTTCTCTTGAAATCTTTAGTGAAGAGTAAGGAAAGAAAAGAGAACAAAATGACTTAGGGTAATCATGGTGAATGGAAGAGGGTTTTCTTCTACTAAAATGCTCTCTTTCTCTCTGGTTTCAAGGGGTGGGAAGGTTGCCTACAAATCCTATAGGGTTATGGACGCATATATAGATATGGATATGTGTGGATGATCCTCTTCTCTTCACTGTTGCCCTCTATTTATAAGGGTCTTTGGCCAATGGTGTGTAGACAACACACAAGGGGCATCATCACCCTTTTCCCATCGATTAGGTGCTGACAGAAGCGAAGGACGATATCTACAGTCAAAAGGAGGAGCGCCACTACAAGTTTCGCCAACTGTTGTGACCCAGACAGGCCGACGGCTCTGGCCAGTGCCGTCAGGAAGTTAGGGTTCATTGTGCCCAGATTGACGGTACCTGGGCATCCGTCATGCATGTATCCGACGGTTTATGGAGCATCCGTCAAGAATGTGCTCGACGGCACTTCTAGCATCCGTCGCATGGTAAAGCCTTTGCTTTGGTTGGTTTTCTCCAGGGTCCTTTCTTCAGCTCTTGATCTTCTAGCTTTTGACTCCTCTCATCATTCCTCCCAAATGGGGTTTTTGGTTACATATCTGTAGAGAAAAATATTGTTAGTGATATGCATTTCATTATCCTGATAG
Source organism: Acorus gramineus (assembly GCA_030737835.1). Classification (NCBI taxonomy): domain Eukaryota; kingdom Viridiplantae; phylum Streptophyta; class Magnoliopsida; order Acorales; family Acoraceae; genus Acorus; species Acorus gramineus. Next base: position 18,350,062 of record CM060856.1, on the reverse strand, counting down.
GTAAAAAATGAGGTATCTACATAACCGACGAAAAATCGGTCAGACGTCCTAGGGTTTCAGAGATTGAAATGGGAGGGAGAGGAGATCTAGTGGTGGTCTATTTCGTGAGGAGCTTGGGTGGGGTTGGTCACAGTCGGTGGAGATGGATTGTGTTTGGAAGGGGTTTCTTTGGCTCAGCAAGCAGAGTTGTTGAAGAGGAGAGAGACGATGCTAAGGTAAAGTTTGGTTTAAATAGCTTTGTAAATAGTTTAGATGTGCAACGGTGGTGAGGTTTTTTCATGTGAAAAACGAAAATGCTGAATGCGAGAGCCGAAAACATAAGTGAACTATATTTGTTGAATGTTTACGGGTTATTTATATTGAACGAGGAAGTTTATCAGTGTTTATAAAACACTCAACCAAACAGCCTTATCACTGATTTTCAGCTTTAAGTGGAATAAGTGCTGAATTTTAGCCCAACCAAACACAGCCTAATTATTAAACCACCCCCATAAACATAAGGGCGTTATTACATCTAAATCCATTTTCAGCTCCAATTTCAACTATATATGCGTCGATAGAAATTCTATCGACGCATATGCTTATATTAATAAGGTATATGTTTTGAAAGAATTTTTTTATATTTTTTATAAATATATCCATATAATTCATTAGAGTATATGTTTTATTTTTTTATAAAAATATATATCTCATTAGATAAGATATACTATTTTTTAAAATTTAAAATACACGTAGACTGACATGAGGATCGGATGTAACGTTATCCTCTTTAACATAAACATCATCTAAAATCAACACCGTTTAAATGAAAATGACATCTGACAATCTACCAACCGATCCCATTTTAACTTTATCCGACTTCGGAACCCGATCCCTCCCCCCCCCCCCCCCCCTCGCTCTTCATCGAAGCAATCGCTGTTTTTTTTGTTTTTTCAACTCTCTCTCTCTCCCACACATGTACAAAAAATTAATTTCATTTCAACATCATTTCGTAAATACCGATAACCCCCTCCCCAGTCAATCAGGTTTCACAAAAAACGACAACAACAGCAGGGGGTGTGGGGAGAGTGTGAAGAAAGTGTTGGGGGGGAGCATTCCCCAATGGCAGCAGGCGCCCAACTCAAAACCCAAATCCAATCCCACCACCCCACACCCCTCACCAAGCGCCGCAAACAACGCCGCGACACCACCACCACCACCATCTCCGTCTCCTCCTCCTCCTCCTCCCCCGACAACAACAACAACAACAACCGCAAACGCGACCCCCCCACTGTCGTCTCCCTCGACCCCACCTGGTGCTGCTCCGCCTCCTTCTCCTCTCCCTCTCACCACCACCCCCCTCGCCGTCCCCCCTCCTCCGTCTCCGACCTCGACCAGGAAGACTCCCCAGCCATGATGACCGACGTCTCCACCTCGCCCGCCGCCGCCCCGACCTCCTCCTACTCCGCCCCCTACCCTTCCAGCTACACCAAGTTCAACTCCGCCTTGAATGCGGGGCTCTTGAACCCAATGTCGCCTCCTCCGCTCCCCCTCGACAAGACCCGCTCCAGCCCCACCCTCTTCGAGATGATGGCCAACGAGCAGGACTGCCACCCCCGCGCCCCCAACGGCCAGATCCAGATCCAGCACCCCTTCCCGCCCTCCGCCTCGGCCGCCGCCGCTGCCGCCTCCGTCGTCGTCGTCGGCGGCCGCCCCTCCGCCCAGGACAGGCAGTCACTCCTCCAGGAACGCGTTGCGGAGATCATGGGCTCCTGCAGCCCCGGCAACCAGTTCAACGACCCTGGCTCCGGCGACGTCAGGCTGACGCTCACTTCCAGGGACGGCGTCGGCGTGGCGATCAACGTGCACCGGCAGATTCTGGTGGCACACAGCCGGTTCTTCGCCGGGAAGCTCTCCGATCGGTGGTCGAAGCAGCAGAGGACGCTGCCGCACCTAGTGGAGATCTCCGACTGCGATGACGTCGAGGTCTATGTGGAGACGCTCCGCCTCATGTACTCCAAGGACCTCCGCCGCAAGCTCATGCGCGAAGACGTCCCCAAAGTCCTCGGAATCCTCAAAGTATGCGCCGATCCATGGATCTCACTTTCTGCGATTTTTGTTTTCTTTCGATCCTGATCACCGGATCCATTCATTGTTAGGTCTCTGCCGCGATCGGCTTCGACGCGGGGGTCCTGTCCTGCCTGGAGTACCTGGAGGCGGCGCCGTGGGCCGAGGACGAGGAAGAGAAGGTCGCCGCCTTGCTCTCGCAGCTCCACCTCGAGAGCTCCGGCGCAGGGGAGGTCCTGAAGAGGGTCTCCCTGGAAGTCGCGCCGCCATCGACGGCGGAGCTGAACGGCGGCGGCGGAGGCGGAGAAGAGATCCTCCTCCGTCTCTTGCAGGTGGTCCTGGAGGGAAAGGACGAGAAGGCGCGGAGGGAGATGAAGGGGTTGGTCTCGAAGATGCTTCGCGAGAACAGCTCGAGCGCGTCTGCCTCGTCCGCGCAGAGCGACCTGAGCAAGGAGTCCCTCTACTCCGCCTGCGACGGCTGCCTCCACGCCCTCCGCCACTACCTGCGGCGCGCGGCGTCCCACTCCGACCTCTCCGAGGCGGCGCAGATCTCGAGGCAGGCGGACAACCTGCACTGGATCCTGGACATCCTGATCGACCGGCAGATCGCGGACGAGTTCCTGCGGACGTGGGCGTGCCAGGCGGACCTGGCGGAGATGCACCAGCGCGTGCCGGCGGTGCACCGGTACGAGGTGAGCCGGGTGACGTCCCGGCTGTTCGTGGGGATCGGGAAGGGGCAGGTGCTGGTGTCGAAGGAGGCGCGGTGCATGCTGTTGCAGACGTGGCTTGAGCCGTTCTACGAGGACTTCGGGTGGATGCGGAGGGCGTGCAAGGGGCTCGACCGCCACCTAATCGAGGACGGGCTCGCCAACACCATTCTCACGCTGCCGCTCAACATGCAGCAGGAGCTTTTGCTCGCGTGGTTCGATCGGTTCTTGAATTCGGGGGATGATTGCCCCAACATACAGAGGGGGTTCGAGGTGTGGTGGAGGAGGGCCTTCTGGAGGCGCGGCAGTGGCAATGGCGGTGGCGGCTCTGGTGGGGGGACAACCCCGTCGAGACAGCTTAGGATTGCCGCGGAGAATGGCAGCGGCGCTGGTGAGAATTCTTTCTGACCATGTATCCCTTTTTTTTTTTTTTTAGTGAGGGGTGCTGACCGTAGATCATGTGTTTGTGTGTCTCAACTGGTTCTTGACCACTTGTGGATGATGGGTTCACTTTTGTTAACTTTTTTTTTCTTGCTGGGATTCAACTGAAATCACTTCTGTCTTTTCTCTTTGTTGCTGTGTTCATCTTCTTTATAACATAAATATAAACATTGTTAGTATCCTTAAAAGAAGGGTAATCTCTTTATTCAGGATTTGGGGAAATAAGCATTCTAAGTTTGGAATTGAGAATTCTTGGTGGATATAAGAAGGTTGTTGAAGTTTAGTGGGGTTGGGATTTTTTTAGATCTTTTGTCGCTTTCATTGTTGTGGGCAAATACTTCAATAGAATGTCTGTTGAGTGAGTTTGTAGCAAAAGCTAGTCTCTTCATATAGACAACCAGATGATTGGTTTTGAACAGTTATAGAAATGGCTTTCCTTATGGTGGATTGGGAGACCTGATTACAGCAACTCCTCTGTCTTTTGTTCTTGTTATGACAAGTTTGTTGAATCATGTGCATTTCCATATCGTTAAATGCTGAATAGAGTATAATCTCAGATAAAAGGTTATAAGTCAAAAGAGCGCTGTTCCACTCATCTCATTTTATCATCCCATATGCCTTATTAACACTGGAACAAGGTGTATATCTTTAATAGAAATATTTCACATGTTCTACTAAATTGATGTAACTATTGTTTATTAATATTTCATGTAAATGTATTCTACTTTCTCTATTCCGAATGTGGAAAAGCAACAATTACCTTGATCTATAAAAATATAAGTGCAGTTAGCTCATTTCAATATGTATATCACTGTTTTTGAAAATGTAAACTTTATGATATAAATATATATATTTTAAAAAAAACTAGTATATGTTCCATCTATAAAAGTTATTCCATGGATGATTGAATATAACCGTTTTTTATTTTTACTAATAATTTTTTTAACGCTTCTGCCATACGTTCCTGTTATCAGACCTGGCCGCTATGGAATTTCTTGTCTTTCAATGCATTAGGGTGTCTCTATTTGAGTCTCCTTAAATTATAAGTAAGCCTCTCTCGTAAGTAATCCTTTTATATTTTGATCACTTAATATACAAACCTTTCATATATTAACTCCATATTTAAACAATGGACATGCTCCTCTCACACAAAAATCTTTCTCTCACTCGTTCGTCTCCCCCATGAAACCCTCACCGCTGATTGTCTCCATCACCGCTCAATTCCCCCCCACCACCGGTCGTCTCTATCACTGCTTGGTTTCCCCTCTCCGCCGGTTGTCTCCTTCACCGCTTAGTTTCACCACCCACATGTAGGTGTTATCATATTTAGTACTTAGGGGGCTGCTGTTCTTCAGAAGAATCCATGGTTGATTGTGGTGGACCCCACGAGGTTAAAGTTGGCGCCGAAGGGGAAGTAGGGGGGAGGCATTGGTGGTGGTAGATTGGGGGGAAATAGGCGAGGACAAAGTTGGTGCCAAAGGGGAGGGAGAGGGCGGAGGAGAGGAAGTTAAGGATGAGGCAGCCGTTGGAGTAGCAGTTGGTAGGTTTGTGGAAGAAGGTGGTGCTGTAAGGGTGGTTGGAGACGTAGCCAAAGACATAGGGGTGGTAGCGGAGCGGGTATTGTCCGTGTTAGTGTAGGAGTCGCTAAAGGTGTAAATCTTTGTGAATGGAGGGGTGGGGTTGTTGGGGATGGAGGAGCAATAATGGTGGTCGTGGTTGTGGTGGTGGAGACAAGGAAGGAGAGGAGGCGAGTGAGTGACGACATTTTTTTTTTGTTGATGGTGGTGCCTCTTTGTTGGGGGGGGGGGGGGGGGGGGGGACGTACTTATTAGAAATATCTAAATGGATCTTTAACAATAAAATCCATTTAAGAGTGACTTACTTACAATTTAGAGGGGTTCAAATAGAACAACCCAATACATTATTCGATAGTGTGTGGTAAGACCCGGCGAGTCCGGGTCCAATCGAGGACCCGGCGGGTCCTTGGAAATGTGAACCCGGACCCGAACCCGTCGGACTTGGGTCGGGTCCGGGTTCGACTTCCGGGTCTGGGTTCGACCCGACCCAAATACAGTTAATAAAAAAAGAGAGAGAGCTCATGAATTTGTTTGCCTTATCATTCTTTTAAGAAAATTTTGTATAAAGCATTAGTTTTGAGCTTTCTAAATTGGTGTCCTGACATTATGTTTGAATATATTTTTGTACAATTCAAAACAATAAACACTAATACATAACATTCAAAGTAAACAAAAATCTAAACAATATAACAATGAACTAAAAGGGAGAGCTAATGGTTATTTGTGTTACAAAGTAAACGTTCAAAACAATAGACACTACATATTAATCTAAACAACATTCAAAACAATAAACACTAACATATTAACCTAAATAATGAACATAAATCATGCAACAAACCAATTAATTATACAAATTCAAAAGCTAATAAACTAATAAGGTTTGTCAACGGGTGGGTTTGGTTGGTTATGGGTTATTATGATTTATGGACTTGGTTATGGTCTTATGGATATAAAAATGAGTTAAAAGTTATACTTGTAATTTGATAAATAAGAAACAAAATTATGGGTCAACTAATACTAATAGTCTTGTAATATATGAGCATATAATAATAAAATAGTCGGGTCTCGGGTCCAACGGGTAGGGGCGGGGTGGGCCCAGACTCGACTCGTTTGTATGTTTGGGTCCACTGGGTCAGGTCCAAATCGGGTCGGATTTAAATTGGATCGAGTATATTACACGTGTAATCGGGTACAGATCCGAACCCGATCAGTTGATAGGCCTAGTCATAGGGCATGGGTTTTACTCAACGGGGCCCAACCCGCCTGTGGAGAGCATAATGAAGTCTGATTTGGTCCAATGATGATGGGGGACGGGCTAATCCGCTTGGTGAAACCTAAGCCAACGGCCCGTTTGCAAGCTCATGGCTAAAGGAGCCCTAGGGTGGGCCTGCGGCCTATTTTAAAAAAATTAAAATTAAAAAAAAAGTGTTGTTGCACCTATATCCGTTTTCAGCTCCAATTCCAGTCTTATATGCGTCGATAGAAATTTAACGAAGCATATGCTAATGTTAACAAGGTATATATTTCAAAAAAAAAAATTTATACTTTCTATAAATGCATTCATATAATTCATTGGAGTATATGTTTTATTTTTTTATAAAAATATGTATCTAATTAGATGAAGTATGTTATTTTTAAAAATATTCAAAACACATGTAGATTAGAATTGAGACTGTACGTAGCACTATTAAAAAAAAAAAAAGGGCGGACCCCACCCTCGGTGCCCCCCCTTCCCACTTGTCAGAGGGGGTTGGCTGTCTACCAATATACAAGATGGGCCCCCTTCCCCCAAGCCCAAAGGGTCAGGCCCATGGATAGGCATGCGGTTCGTTCGTGCCTTAGATTGAACTTCGTGCCCAACTCAGCCCGTTAGTAGGCCCAGACCAGGTTTTGACCATTTGGGTCCGGGCTTAACGGGTCGAGTTTGTAGAATTCAAGCCAGTGTTGATGCTTAAATTGTGGTGATATCCCCAATACATGTTGAATGGATATCCCCATATGGAAAAAGATACACGTAGCCTCTATTGTAATCTCAATTATAGTTTATCCTGTTTTTTTTATTTATAAAATTATACACTCACTATTTAAAGTGCATGCTATTATATAAAATGAAATATATACTGAGATACATTAATGTATTTTTTTTTCATAATGAAAAAAATAGACTGCAGTATACATTATGATGATACAGTATACACTATAATAGTGCAGTATATACTACGTTATTATAACGTATGAGCTGAAAAATGAACTGTGTGTATCAGCACTCAACCCCCATGTATTCTAAAATGTATGTGCTACATATAGATTTCCAAGACAATGTTGTTTGAGGCGAGCATGTATGACTTTTTTTCTCGGCCTTAAATGCATTGTTTAAAAACCATGATGTCTTCATACATGTAAGGAATGTGTTTGTCACACAGATGTCACCCATGGTGAGTAGCAAACAAATTAATCAGTCATAAAACTCAACTTGCTCCTATTGTCTCCCCATTTCTGTTATTTTGTCATTGTAACCGTTACAAGGAACCATAGCCTCTTTGTTCTTTTGGAAATAAAAAAATAATAAAACTTTTGCAAAAAGGGAATAGCTAACTCCATTCCTGGTCATGGGTATAATTGACAGGCACCAATAGAGGTTATGTCACCTTGGCTTTCTTGATCGGGTGACATCGATATCTTGGAATATTATTTTTATTTTTATTTTATATTAACTGTTTTCAAAATCAGCAATCGGTCATATTATGGATCAATTGCTGTATTATTAGCAAAGTAAGCTCTGCTAGCCCAAAAAAATAGTCTGATATAAAGATTTGTGAATAGTGCAATTACATTATCCACTATATAATGTACATCCTTGATTTAATTTACACAAATAATAGGCGATATTCACCATCTGTAATCGGCGTGTTCATTTTGGATCACAATCAAAATTAAAGTTTTAAAAACAAAATAATGAATGGGCTAAAGTGAAAAACCTCCCCCCTCAGGAGGGTTTGATGGCAACCACATGTATTTGATCATGTTAATTTCTTTCCTTCCATTATTATGGTATATCTCTATCACTATTCACTGCTGCATAGGGAACTCCAAACAACTGTACGTCCGATACATATCCACGCATCCATGAAAATACGATCAATAAATGACAGACCTCGCACTCCGCTCAAACGTTAGGCGCGACGTTACCATCTCGCCCACACTTCGTCCACTGCTTTGTTCACTGTTTGACGATTTGAACTTCCACGTTTGCGTTTCCTCTCTTTTCAACACGTGTCGTACTGGATTTGTCACTTGGGGACGGAAACCTTAACCTATTCGGACAGAACGAACCAGGGCGGGCTCAGGATGATTCTGATGAACAGTCTCGACTATGTAGGTTGCATTCGATTGGACAATTGAACAACTTTTGTATTTTGTAGGAATCTACATCCACAATCGTGTAATTAAATAGTTTAACGGTAGTAGTTTACTGCAGATAGGTTTTAGACAAATAGTATGATTTTTAAAAGCTGAGAATGCAGCTTTCTGTAAAATCAGTTTTAAACTCAACGATTGAAGAAAATTAGTTTTGCAATCCGGCTACTAAGCTCTGCCATACAGCTCGCCGTGCATAATTTGTATGGTCCGCAAACACACCCACCAGGTGCTTCAAGTTGTGCGTGTGTTTTTTTCTTCTTCTAGAGGAGGAGATGTCTTTCAAAATAATTAATTAAAGGGGGCATTTGGTTCGATGAAAAATAAATATTTATTTGACTTATCACGTAAAATAAGTACTTATTTTTTATTTGAGTGTTTGTTTTAAGTGCTTATTATAGTACTTATTGATGAATAAATATTTTTTTAATAAGTAAAATTTTTTTTGTTGCTTATTTAAAAAGTACTTTACTTATTCATTATTGAAAGACTATTTTGCCCTCAATCTTTCATATTATAAAACGCGGTGAATCAAATATCAATAAATTTTTTTTTTCATAAAACGAACATAAATATCATTCTATAAGCACCACCAATAAAAATTTATTTTTCTTGTCGAACCAAACAGTTTTTCATTTAAAATATTAACACTTAATATAAGCAATCTGCCAAATCAAACAACCCTTATGAAAGAATAATATTGTGTCACTTAATTTATTTTACAATTTAATTGTTTAATGTACTCGTGAGTATCCGATCTTTTCATTTAAATTATGTATCTAACAGTGAATGTATTTGATAATCAAATGGTTTAATGCTGCCTGGAAGAGTGGGTGGGCTACGATAAAAGCATAACATTTGTACGGTTGATGCTGTCATCAGACTAATTATAGAACCTAATGCATGTGAGCCCCACGTATCTTCTTGTGCACCCTTATCCAACCCCACTATAGAGTAGTGGATGGTGTGGGCACCACCCACCAATGAGCATCAGCTTTTATTTAACCATGGTCTCACTCCCATCCAAAAGATGAATCAGACATCTTTAGTTAAAAATTTAGATACATATATTAATATGTTTTTTTAAATTTAATATAGATATCAAATTTTATTGAGAAAATTAATTAGGGACCTCTATGATCAGTCATCTATTATTCTTATGTACCTAAAATTTTTTTTTAGATTCTTAAAACGTTGAAAAATTATCTTTAGACTCCTCTAATCGGATGTTGTTTAAAAATACCGAAAATGTTCTCTTTCAATTATGCGAAGGTTAACAATGTATTTGAGAGTGTTAATAATGTACTGGAGATACTTAACAATATATCAGGGAGTGCTTACAGTGTATTGAAATAATTGGGTGGAGGACATTTTTAATATTTTTTAACAGCATCCGGTTGGAGGGATCTAAAAATAATTTTTCACGGATTAGGGACCCAAAAAAAACATGAAAAATTTTTGGGGATTTAAAAATAATAGACGGATGACCACAATTACCCCTAATTAATTTTTCCAATTTTTTTAAATAATTAACATATTTGATTATACAGGATGATACAAAAAATATCAAGCGAACTTTTTATATGTAGAAATAGAATATGAGTTATAATGTACATACAAAATAATTTAATTTAAATAATACATACGATATATATAATTCTATATTATATGTCAAATTCAAATATTTTCATAATGGATAACTTAATATCCGAATTCACATTCCTTTTATATTTAATGTTAGATTATTTCTTATATTCTGACATACTGATTCGGAATGAAGATGTATTCAGAACAATTGATAGTAGCCCTTGCTGGGCCCATGATATAAAAATATCTTGCATTTTTTATACGCCCTCAATTCAAATCTTCGATGCCCTTATAATTACCAACCCTTTAAATTAAGTGAGCCAATACACATCGAATATATTTTCTCAAAAAAAAAAAATAAAAAATACACATCGAATATAGTAAAAACAACATTGTTTTTCCTTAAATTCTTTGAACCCTGGCTCATATGAATGTCCAAGAGAACCAGTCGAATCAGTAGTCAGAAGACAATCACCAATGAAACTTTTTGTAATTCTTCCCCATTTGGTTGATTAAACAAGGCCTTTCTAGAAGATCCAATCATACAATGTCCCACCTACCAAAAAAAAAAAAAATCATACAATGTCCGAGAAAATCCACATGTAAAATTTCATCATTTTTTGTCTTATATTTGAAAGGACTAATCAACTAGTTGGAAACTTGGCATGCACCATACTCCGAAATATAAAAGACAACAAATCAATCAAACAGTGAAATTGGACATTTCTTGAATACCCATCTAATGAAATTTTTGTCCTGCATAATTTCTCGATGTTGTTTACAACAAAAAGAGTACATGTGGATCTAACAAAACCATCACTATATATGGCATAATGTTTGAGGGTGCACAACATTTATTATATATATATATATATACATATTGTTAGTGATTTTTCAAAATATAAATTTATGTGTCTTGTAAGTTTAGGTCTTTGTTTATAACTTTGTGTGTTGAGTTTTTAGTCTCACACCGATTAAAGAGAAAAACATTTAGTACTATATAAAGTGTGGTGTGTATAAAGTAATTTTTACTTTGGGAATGGTAAGGTGTTATGCACACGGTGCTTTACCACCGTCCGCACACGCACGTGTGCGATAGGTGCAATGTAGCACTTTGTTGGCACACTTTGCATGTGCGCATCGTCATTAGGAGCTGGAGCCTTTTCTTTTTGGCTAATCAGACACGGTGGAGATCCTTTCATCAAATACAATCTGGACCGTCCAAATGGTGGACACGTCAGATGCCATGTGCACATCGGTTACATTGATCAAGGGGTGCCATTGAGAAGGGTGCATCGGATGGTGATCGATCTGGACCGTCGATCTTGTAACTGAAGATCCAACGGTCTAGATTGGAGGTGGTTAAGCCTCATGGGATGTCCTGAAAGGGTGTGCTCTTATGTCTATAAATAGACATGATTTCCTACCATGAAAACCATCTAAGAAAAGCTTTCTCTTTTTCCTTAAAGTGTGTTCTTATATTGGGTCTTGGTTCATTTGTGTTCATCTACAGTATGCGCTCCACTCTCGTCAGTGTAGACGCTGGTGGAATTCTTCTTCAAGTTATCCTACAAACAGATTTGCAGTACCCCTTGCAAACTAATTGGTGGGGGTAAATATTGTCTTAAGAAAAGTGATGCAGTAACGCGACTCGAAGGGCTATTGAAGTTTCAGTCATATTATCCAACATATATATATATATATATATATCTTATCATTAGGATTTATCAAGAAGAGAAAACAATCACTTCCATGTGTAGAAATATAGAAACAAAATAAAAAAGAGTGTGAGTTAGACTCACTGCTCAATATTTGATATCAAAATATGTAATTATAATATCATATAAAAGTTTGAATTCTAGCAATTACATTAAAAAGAGTGTATCGGCTCACATAGAAAACTACTCGATATAGGGCCGACCCGAAGAATTTATTTTGGGTCAATTGCCCAAATACCCCTACAGTCCAGCCTTAATTTTTTCTGTGCCCCCACATTTAAATTTTTTTTTTTACCTCTGGTTGTACACACTTATTTTTTTTCTACCCCCCTGAGTTGCCACATCATTTATCTCTTCCACTACTACCCTTCTCTTCCACAATCCCTACCAACCCCACAAAATCCATTTTGTTCCCCTTTTTTTGAAACCCTCGCCGATCTCCTCCACCCGACCACCCGACCACGACCGCATCGACCCTTCTCTCCTCCTCCACCGATTTCTCCTCCACCCGGCGTTGTTACCCTCGTCGAAACCCATTGCCGAAACCCTCACCGAAACCCACCCGATGTCTTCATTACCTACTCATTGTAAATACAGAGAGGATTCAAACATTGCAGATGTTGAAGAAGATACTGGGTTTCAAAGTTTTGTTGGGGAGTTGTGTTCAAGATGGAACTTGGATCCATCTAAAATGACGATGAACTACTCCATTTCCGGCGTGATAAAGAATTTGTAACATTGGTAGATGATCGTGATATGAAGAAGATGGTTCAGCTACATATTCGCTTTGATGCCCGACTAATACATCTCTTTGTTCAAAATTCCAATGGGTATGCATAATCATCTTCAGGATTATTGATTTATGTGAACTTTGCATGATCAGACCTGTTAGTTAGTGCATAGAAACTGTAATTGAAAATGGACATGTGGTGCATGTATGTCTATTTATTATGAAAGTATCAGAAGAATACATTTGTGACATAGCTGTAAACATTGATTCTGTAATGGACATTGATATTGTGCATTTGATTCTGTAATGGACTTTGATAATTCTGTAAATTAAAACATTGATTCTATAACTCATGATATATATTCTGTTAATACTCCTAGACCTGAAGTTTGCCCCTTTCAATGGAATGGGTCAAATCACGATGTTAATGAAAACGCTGTTGAAGAAACTCATGATATGTCATTGGTGAACATCCAAAATACAGAGGCTAATGAAGCTCATAGCCTAATGAATAGCATGTGGGGGTCATTACAAAGCTTGGCCAAATCTTTCATGATGTAGATCACTTTCGTCGTGACCTTCGCAACTTTTCTATTGCAAACGGGTTTGACTATCATGTCATTAAGAGTAACAGAACCAGAGTGACTGCAAGATGTGATGCACACAATTGCAGTTGACAAATTCATGCATCTGTTTTGCAAGCAAAGGAGGGAGGGCAATTGTTTAAACTAAAGACTTATACACCGACACATTCTTGTGGGGGTGGTTTAAGAAGTGCAGGGCATCCGAAGGCTGACAGTAAATGGATTTCTGAACTTGTTAAAGATGATTTTCAAGTTAATCCCTCATTCACTGCAAAGGACATGAGGAACCAACTGAATAGACGGTTTGGGATGAATGTTACATATGATCGGACATGGTATGGAAAGGAGATTGCAAATAATGAATTGCATGGTAATAAATTTTGTTGTTTTGATCAAATGAAATGGTATGCAGAAGCGGTTGAAGCCACTAATCTAGGTAGCTCGATGGTGATCGAAACGGATGCCACACAACGATTCAAATATTTATTCATCTCTTTTCGAGCATGCATCGAAGGTTTTGAGACTGAATGTGTCACGCCCCAGGGCGGCCGTCCCCGGGACGCGGCAAGGGTATACATGATATCAGCAGTCAATACAGGAGATCAATAATACACCATAAACAACAGCTAAAAAGACAACACAGACAACAAAGAGGCTGACATGATGTATACACAGAAATGCGGAAGCAAAAGACTGAATCTGTAAATCAACAACACTTTACAGACTCGATACATAATCATATGTCCTATGAGAGCCAATATATCCACAATACATCCAAATACAATCCATACTGGGTGCCTAAGCACAGAAATATATACATACAATGAGAAGGAAGGATGCTGATGGCCTCAAAACTCGAGGGACGTGGCGCTACTCCGCTACTGGTGTAGTCGCTCGGGAAGCTCCTCCTTCAAATCCTCCTCGGTAATCACTGGAGAAAAATAATTATGCGAGGGGTGAGCCACACGCTCAGTGAATAGCACAACCCATGCATCACAGTTTATATTAACCACATTTAATCAAGTCACTAGCCTCAAAGTGGCATAAACAACACAAATCCGGGGGTTCGTTACATCGCCGAACCACCATACCCTCACCCTCACCCTCACCCCTCAATAGGTGACAAAGGATGTTGGGACTTAATAGGCTGATAATCACCCTTACACAATCCAGTGGGTCGCTACATCGCCGGCCCACCACACCCTCACCCTCACCCCTCAATAGGTGACACAGGCTCTTGGGACTGACTAGGCTGTTGGTCACCCTTGGTCCACCGATAGTCTCTCCCCACTCCATAGGTCATTTGGCCACTCCCACATTCAGCACAGTCCGTCTACCAAATCAGGAGGTGCCTACTGATGGGAGCCCCTGCACGGGATGACCTTTCTAACGCTGAGGTAGTCTCTACACGGATCCAACGAAGGGAACAGAACAGCCTATCCATCGCATATGATCCACTCGGATCCGCTGACAACACATCTCTACAACTCTAATGTTTTGAATTCTTCAGAATTCCTCCAACGCGCATAACTAAGATGCAGGATTACATAAGATAATAATGAGGGAAAAGAGACCTTAGGAGGGCAACCTGAGATCCCGATATAGGACATCCGCCAACCAAACAAGGAACACGGAGTACCCTAGCTCGGGTCTCAATGTTTACCTCGCAAGGCCCCCTTATATTCCCCAAGGCATGCTAACAATATCACAAGCTTGCATTTAAGTAAATAAATCAAACTAATAGGACGCATGCATAGGTTGGGGCTTTCCTAGCATGATAACGGGGTGACAGGATGCACGGCTCTTACACATATCCTAAGGGTGCAAGTCCCTAACATACAAGTCTAGGGTGGCATGCATTCTACACATTAATCATGCTTCCATGGATTACAATAAATACCCAACACTCGGGCAAACGTGCATACGGCCCGTACGCACGCTAGCCCGAGCACGTCGACTCACTCCTGCACCCCCGGCAACCACCCGCACGGCCACCCGCCCCCAGCTGCACCGCCGCGCCTCAGCCCGCGCACCCTGGCGCACCGCCGGGCCCCTGCCCGCACGCCTGGACATGCCGCCGAGCCACCCGGGTGCACCGCGCGCCCACTGCGCCCCATCGCAGCAGCCCGCGCGCACACAACACGCCCCGCGCTGGCGCCGCGCGCACACCGCACGCCTCGCGCGTCCAACGCCTCGCCCCGCGCGCCCCCGCGCGCACCTCTGCTGCCCTCGCCTCGCTCCGCGCGCACCCCGCGCGCACCACCAGCTTGCCCAGCACTCCACTGACTCGCCGCGCGCGCACAGCGCGCCTGCGCGCACGCCCCCTACGGCGCCCTGCACGCAGCGCCCCATCGCCCACGACCAGCACCCAGCACACCCGCGCCCAGCGCCCAGCACGCGCGCCTAGTACACACGCCCAGCACGCCCTCCAGCTCCACCCGAGCGCACGCCCGCGCGCACGTCCGCATGCGCGCCCTGCCTGCTGCGCTGCTTGCTGCCTGTGCTGCCGACCTGCCCGAAGCCACCAGCCACCCTGCCCGAGCATCCAACCCCCTGCCCGAGCCACCCTAGCTCCTCTATCCGGCCACCAATGGGCCTCCAACAGCCACCAATCACCCCCCCCCACAGCCACCACCACCCAATCCACCCTCCTAACAAGCATCTAAACATGAAAAAGAGGGAAAGAGTGCTTACCCAAAGGAAGAGAGGAAAGGAAGGAAACCGGAAGCTCCTTTTGCACCGAAATGCCTCCCCAAGGGTCTCCACCACCAAGACCTCTTCCCACCTCCGAAAGGGCTCAGATCTGAGGAGAAGAGAGGGCGGGAGAAAGGGCAAGACACGCCGGAATTCGAATCTGAAAACACCGGGGTGTAGATCGGGACCGGATCTATCCTTTCTATGTTTTGGGTTTTAAGGTTCAAGCACCCTAGGTGGCTCAAATCTAAGAAAAAAAGAGAGGGGGAGAGAGAAAATGCATTTGGGAAGATGATGAATAGTGTAGTGCAACCTTTTTAGCTCACTTTAAATAAGTCAAACCTCACTTGAATTAGGGCTAATCAAGATTAATTAGGCTTAAGGACTAGATTAGGTGAGTTAAGTGGGCTTTGACTTGGGTCAACCCAACCACACAAAAAAACAAAAAGGGTTGACCAAGTCATGGGCCCACTTTGACCGAGTCAACTCTCCCAATGACTTCTCGCTCGGTCAAAACCCGGATACGCCCCGGAACTGTGAAATTTCAGAAACGTACCGGAATTCGATGAAATTTTCATGAGTGGCTTAAAATGGCACCAGGACACATAATATGCAGTTAGATTTTCAATCGGAGTCCTCTAGCACAGGACGATAGCTAACAGTCCAAAATTTTGCGGTTCCGATCGAAAAATGAAAAAAACTCAAAAACTGCCAAAATGCTCCAATGGTTACCAGCAGGCCAAAAAGTGACACATATATAACATTCTCCCCCCCTTAGGAAATTTTGTCCTCAAAATAAATACAAGAACATCTAAGAAGGGAAAAGATGCGGATACGCGTCACGCATGGCGTCCTCGAGCTCCCAAGTGGCCTCGGCACCGGAACGGTGCTGCCATCGCACCTTGACCAGCTGGACGGTCTTGGTGCGGAGCCTCTTCTCGCGGCGGTCCAGGATCTCAATCGGCTGCTCAACGAAAGACAAGTCCGGCTCGAAGACGAGCGGCTCGAACGGGATGACGTGAGCAGGATCGTGGACATATCGCCTCAGCTGCGAGACATGGAAGACGTCATGGGCCTGAGCCAACTGTGGGGGCAGAGCTATGCGATAGGCCACCTCTCCAACTCGCTCGAGGATGAGGAACGGCCCAATGAAACGCGGACTCAGCTTGCCCCGCACACCGAAACGGAAGATGCCCTTCATCGGGGACACCTTCAAGAACACATGGTCACCAACCTCGAAGGTGAGCTCACGGCGACGACGGTCGGCGTAGCACTTCTGACGACTCTGAGCGACTCGGATACGCTCGCGAATCGTCTTCACCATCTCTGAGGTCTGGTGAACGATCTCTGGTCCCTTCAACTGGCGCTCTCCGACCTCGTCCCAACACAGGGGGGACCTGCAGCTGCGGCCATAAAGTGCCTCGTAAGGAGCCATCCGGATGCTCGAGTGGTAGCTGTTGTTGTAGGCAAACTCCACCAACGGAAGGTGCCTCTCCCAACTGCCCCCAAAATCGAGAACACAGGCCCGCAGCATATCCTCAAGAGTCTGGATCGTCCTCTCCGACTGGCCGTCCGTCTGCGGATGAAACGCTGTACTGAAATGGAGGTTCGTACCAAGGGCGTGCTGGAGGCTACGCCAGAACCTCGAAGTAAAACGCGCGTCTCGATAGAAATGATGCTGACTGGAGTGCCATGGAGACGGACAATCTCGGAGACAAATAACTGCGCCAGGGTGTCCAGAGAATCGGTGAGTCGGATGGGGAGGAAATGAGCAGACTTCGTCAGCCGGTCGACGATCACCCAGATGGCATCGCGACCCGAACGTGACCTCGGCAAACCCGAGACGAAGTCCATGGTGATCTGCTCCCACTTCCACTGAGGGATCTCAATGGACTGCAGCTTCCCCGCAGGGCGCTGATGCTCCGACTTCACCTGCTGGCATACTAGGCATCGGGCAACGAAACGGGCAATATCCGTCTTCATCCCGCGCCACCAGTAGCCGCGACGAAGGCCCCTGTACATCTTCGTGCCACCAGGATGCACTGTGTACCTCGAGCGATGGGCCTCGTCCAGAATCTTCCGCTTCAGCTCTGCGTCGTCGGGAATGCACACTCGGCCTCTGAATCGCAGGATCCCGTCCGCGCGAATCTGGTAGTCCTTCAGAGAGGACTATAAAATGCGGATCCTGAGCCTGAGCCGTGCGGATATCGTCGAGAAGGACTGGCTGCACCACTAGCCTGGCCAAAAAGCCACCAGCAGGAGTCTCTCGAACGCTAATCCAGCAAGCGGCCTCCTCCAGAAGCCTCCAACGACGGACAGCCATGTGGGCGGCCATGCCCAGGGCTGCCTACTGAGCGCATCTGCAACGACATTCGCCTTACCCGGATGGTAAGCGATGTCACAATCATAGTCCGTCAGGAACTCAACCCAACGTCTCTGACGCATGTTGAGCTCCGGCTGGGACTGCAGATATGTCAAGCTCTTATGATCAGTAAAGAGCTCGAACTCCTCTCCATAGAGGTAATGCCTCCACATCTTCAGCGCAAAGATGATCGCTGCCAACTCAAGGTCGTGGGTGGGGTAATTCTGCTCATGGGGCTTCAACTGACGAGACGCGTAAGCCACAACCTTACCGTGCTGCATCAGGACGCAACCCACACCCAACTGCGATGCATCTGTATAAACTGTGAACCCACCACTCCCAGACGGAAGGGTAAGAACTGGCGCTGAGGTGAGCCTTCGCTTCAGCTCCTGGAAGCTCTCCTCGCAAGCAGGGGACCACTCGAACCGAACATCCTTCCGAGTGAGGCGGGTAAGAGGAACGGCTATCTTCGAGAAACCCTCGACAAACCTCCTGTAATAACCCGCCAAGCCCAAGAAGCTCCGAATCTCTGTGGGGTTCGACGGTCGACGCCAATTCGACACGGCGAGCGTCTTCTCCGGGTCCACAGATATGCCCTCACCGGAAATCACATGGCCCAGAAAGGCCATACGCTCCAACCAGAACTCGCACTTGCTGAACTTGGCGAACAACTGATGTCTGGCCAAAGTCTCCAAGACAGTGCGAAGATGGTGAGCGTGCTCCTCAAGACTCCTCGAGTACACCAATATGTCATCGATGAATACTACCACAAAGGAGTCGAGGAAGGGCCGAAATACCCGGTTCATCAGATCCATGAAGGCCGCCGGCGCGTTCGTCAACCCGAATGGCAGTACTCTGAACTCGTAGTGCCCATACCGGGTGCGAAAGGCCGTCTTCGGAATGTCTGACTCCCGGATCTTCAGCTGGTAGTACCCCGAGCGGAGATCGATCTTGGAAAAGACACGCGCTCCCTGGAGCTGGGCGAACAGATCGTCGATCCGCGGCAACGGGTACTTGTTCTTCACTGTCCGTTTTTCAGCTGCCTGTAATCAATACACAGCCGCAGCGAACCGTCCTTCTTCCGGACGAACAGGACAGGGGCTCCCCACGGAGAAACACTCGGACGTGCGAAGCCCTTCTCCAGCAACTCCTCCAACTGCTCCTTGAGCACTCTCAACTCTGCAGGGGCCATCCGGTACGGAGCTCTCGAAATCGGCTCGGTCCCCGGAATCAGATTGATCTCAAACTCGATCGCGCGATCCGGCGGTAATCCCGGAAGATCATCGGGGAAAACCTCGGGATACTCTGCCACGACCGGAGTCTGACTGATATCTGCCTGCAGCGGTGCATCCTCCTGAGCAATATAAGCTAGAAAGCCCTCGCATCCACCCTCAAGGAGTCTCCACGCCTGCATGGACGACACGGACCCCAGAGGAGCTACGTCACGATCGCCCACGAACTGGAAGGACCTCCGACCCGGAAGGTGGAAAGACACCGACTTGGCAAAACAGTCGATGCTGGCATGACTAGCTGCAAGCCAATCCATCCCCAGGATGGCATCAAAGTCCGTCATCGCGAGCTCCACCAACTCCACTGGAAACTCATGCTCCGCAACCTCTACCGTACACCCTCGGTACACAGAACTGAGGAGAATACGGTCTCCCACGGGCAATGATATCTCCAAGATACCATCCAAAGGGGCGGACGCCACGCCCGTTCGTCTCGCGAAAGCGGGAGACACGAACGAGTGGGTGGCTCCGGAATCAAACAATACATAAGCAGGAAGCTGGGAGATCTGAACAGTACCTCTGACCACGCTGCCTGATGCCTGGGCCTCCTCTGCCGAAAGCGCTGCCACTCGGCCCTGAACGAACTGAGGCTGAGGAGCAGGGGCACGCCTCGCCGGCTGCGCTGGCTGCCTCCTCTGATCAGCACGGCCACCCTGTGGCTGCTGCTGCTGACGCTGAGGCTGCTGCTGCGGCTGGCGCTGAGGCTGCTGCTGCTGCTGGCGCTGCTGCTGAAACGGCTGCTGCTGCTGCTGAGGCATCACTCGGGGTCGGCCAGCGTCGGGGCAATTATACAAGATATGCCCGACGCGCTGACAGTGATAACAGCGCCGCGTCTCTGGTCGCCTCGCCTGGACTGGCACTGCTGCGATGGGTGCTGGACCTCGCACTGGCACCGCATCTGCTGGAGGAGAGGCAGCCGCTGACCGATCAAAACGGGGCCTCTTCTTCTTTCGCTGTCCCTGGTCCTGGCTCCTGGGTGGCCTCTGGTCTGCCGAAGGGGTCGAAGCCCTCACGAGGATCCCGAGGTCTCGCTCGACTGTCTTCGCTCGAGACACCAAGTCGGAGTACCTCGAGAAAGCCTGGGAGGTGACGTGCACCCGAATGGCACTGCTGAGACCGAGCTCAAATCGACGGCACCTCGTCTCCTCGTCCATCACCAAAGCTGGAGCAAATCTGGATAGCCTCGTGAAGCGCGTGGAGTAGTCAGCGACAGACATAGAGCCCTGCGTCAGCTGCTCAAA
Source organism: Acorus gramineus (assembly GCA_030737835.1). Taxonomy (NCBI): domain Eukaryota; kingdom Viridiplantae; phylum Streptophyta; class Magnoliopsida; order Acorales; family Acoraceae; genus Acorus; species Acorus gramineus. The sequence continues at coordinate 18,329,669 of CM060856.1, read as the reverse complement.
CTCCTGCATCACTATCTGACGTGTCGAGAAGGGGAAGTACTCCTCCAAGAAATATCTCCTGAATCCCGCCCACGTAAGCTGCTCCAATCCCTCCGGGATGTCCACTGATCTAGTAGCCCACCAGTCGGCGGCGCTACCCTTCAGCATAAAAGTGGCCAGGGAGACTCGCTGGCGGTCGGTGCAAAGCATGGTCGAGAAGATCGTATCCACCTCCATCAACCATCTCTCTGGAGCAAGGGGGTCCTCCGTCTGACCCTGGAACTCGGGAGGGTGGAGCTTCAGAAAGGCTGAGAGGCCACTCTGCTGCACCCTCGCTGCAGCCTCTAGCCCCACCTCCCTCTCCTGGGGATCCTGAACTCTGACCGCCGGGACCACCACGGGGACTGGGGGTACATCGGGTACCACAGGTGGATCTGCCACCAAGGAACCTGCGGAACTGCCTCGCGGGCCGCCCGCAGCTCCTGAATCTCCCGTGCCTGATCTGCCAATACTCTGTCTGGGCCTCCAATGCCCTGGTCTGCGTCTCCACCAAATCAGCTATCCGCGCAAACGCGCGCTCCCAGGCAGGAGGCTCCTGCGCTGATCCTGGCCTCACGGCTGAGGACTCACCAATAGCATCCTCGCCCCTGGTAGGTCCGGAGACCTCCAAAGGTCGAGAGGGACCACGTCCGCGCCGTCCTCTGCGAGGAGGCATATCAGCAACCTAAGAAAACCAGACACTAGGATCAGAATACTCATATAGAAATCCTAGGACTCATCTCTACGAAAAAAAGACAATTGGCTCTGACAGGACCAGGCTCTGATACCAACTTTTGTCACGCCCCAGGGCGGCCGTCCCCGGGACGCGGCAAGGGTATACATGATATCAGCAGTCAATACAGGAGATCAATAATATACCATAAACAACAGCTAAAAAGACAACACAGACAACAAAGAGGCTGACATGATGTATACACAGAAATGCGGAAGCTAAAAAGACTGAATCTGTAAATCAACAACACTTTACAGACTCGATACATAATCATATGTCCTGTGAGAGCCAATATATCCACAATACATCCAAATACAATCCATACTAGGTGCCCAAGCACAGAAATATATACATACAATGAGAAGGAAGGATGCTGATGGCCTCAAAACTCGAGGGACGTGGCGCTACTCCGCTACTGGTGTAGTCGCTCGGGAAGCTCCTCCTTCAAGTCCGCCTCGGTAATCACTGGAGAAAATAATTATGCGAGGGGTGAGCCACACGCTCAGTGAATAGCACAACCCATGCATCACAGTTTATATTAACCACATTTAATCAAGTCACTAGCCTCAAAATGGCATAAACAACACAAATCCGGGGGTTCGTTACATCGCCGAACCACCATACCCTCACCCTCACCCTCACCCCTCAATAGGTGACAAAGGATGTTGGGACTTAATAGGCTGATAATCACCCTTACACAATCCAGTGGGTCGCCACATCGCCGGCCCACCATACCCTCACCCTCACCCCTCAATAGGTGACATAGGCTCTTGGGACTGACTAGGCTGTTGGTCACCCTTGGTCCACCGATAGTCTCTCCCCACTCCGTAGGTCGTTTGGCGTAGGTCGTTTGGCCACTCCCACATTCAGCACAGTCCGTCTACCAAATCAGGAGGAGCCCCTGCACGGGACGACCTTTCTAACGCTGAGGTAGTCTCTACACGGATCCAACGAAGGGAACAGAACAGCCTATCCATCGCATATGATCCACTCGGATCCGCTGACAACACATCTCTACAACTCTAATGTCTTGAACTCTTCAGAATTCCTCGCGCGCATAACCAAGATGCGGGGAATACATAAGATAATAATGAGGGAAAAGAGACCTTGGGAGGGCAACCTGAGGTCCCGATATAGGACATCCGTCAACCAAACAAGGAACACGGAGTACCCTAGCCCGGGTCTCAATGTTTACCTCGCAAGGCCCCCTTATATTCCCCAAGGCATGCTAACAATATCACAAGCTTGCATTTAAGTAAATAAATCAAACTAATAGGACGCATGCATAGGTCGGGCTTTCCTAGCATGATAACGAGGTGACAGGATGCACGGCTCTTACACATATCCTAAGGGTGCAAGTCCCTAACATACAAGTCTAGGGTGGCATGCATTCTACACATTAGTCATGCTTGCATGGATTACAATATAACAGTTAATATTAACTATGTGCCCCAGGGGAGGACGGTACACGCCCAAGTGCATGTAGCGCCTCCCAACTGGGTTGGGTTGTCCCACTCACCGGTAACCGGGTCGTCGCGCGACCGTCCGTTAAGATCTGCAAGACAGGGTAATCAACCCGGTGAGTAAAATACACAAATACTACAAAATACTCAAAAATACACAAATAAATACCCAACACTCGGGCAAACGTACATACGGCCCGTACGCACGCCGACTCACTACCGCACCCCGGCAACCACCCGCACGGCCACCCGCCCCCGAACGCACCGCCGCGCCTCAGCCCGCGCACCCAGGCGCACCGCCGGGCCCCTACCCGCACGCCTGGACATACTGCCGAGCCACCCGGGTGCACCGCGCGCCCACTGCGCCCCATCGCAGCAGCCCGCACGCACACCGCACACCCGCGCGCCCAGTGCCTCACCCCGCGCGCCCCCTCGCCTCGCTCCGCGCGCACCCCGCGCACACAGCCAGCTCACCCAGCACTCCACCGACTCGCCGCGCGCGCACAGCGCGCCTGCGCGCACGCCCCCTACGGCGCCCTTTACGCAGCGCCCCATCGCCCACGACCAGCACCCAGCACACCCGCGCCCAGCGCCCAGCATGCGCGCCCAGCACACGCGCCCAGCACGCCCTCCAGCTCCACCCGAGCGCACGCCCGCGCGCACGCCCGCGCGCGCCTGCCTGCTGCCTGTGCTGCCAACCTGCCCGGGACCACCAGCCACCCTGCCCGAGGCAGCCAACCCCCTGCCCGAGCCATCCTACCTCCTCTATCGGCCACCAAGGGCCTCCAACAGCCACCAATCACCCCCCCACACCCACCAACACCCAACCCACCCTCCTAAGAAGCATCTAAACATGAAAAAGAGGGAAAGAGTGCTTACCCAAAGGAAGGAGAGGAAAGGAAGGAAACTGGAAGATCCTTTTGCACCGAAATGCCTCCCCAAGGGTCTCCACCACCAAGACCTCCTCCCACCTCCGAAAGGGCTCAGATCTGAGGAGAAGAGAGGGCGGAAGAAAGGGCAAGACACGCCGGAATTCGAATCCGAAAACACCGGGGAGTAGATCGGGACCGGATCTATCCTTTCTATGTTTTGGGTTTTAAGGTCCAAGCACCCTAGGTGGCTCAAATCTAAGAAAAAGAGAGAGGGGGAGAGAGAAAATGAATTTGAGAAGATGATGAATAGTGCTAGGCAACCTTTTTGCTCACTTAAATAAGTCAAACCTCACTTGAATTAGGGCTAATCAAGATTAATTAGGCTTAAGGACTAGATTAGGTGAGTTAAGTGGGCTTTGACTTGGGTCAACCCAACCACACAAAAAAACAAAAAGGGTTGACCAAGTCATGAGCCCACTTTGACCGAGTCAACTCTCCCAATGACTTCTCGCTCGGTAAAAATCCGGATACGCCCCGGTACTGCGAAATTTTGGAAACGTACCAGAATTCGATGAAACTTTCGTTAGTGGCTTAAAATGGCACCAGGACACATAATATGCAGTTAGATTTCTAATCGGAGTCCTCTAGCTTAGGACGATAGCTAGCAGTTTAAAATTTTAGCGGTTCCGATCGAAAAACGAAAAAAACTCAAAAACTGCCAAAAAGCTCCAATAGTTACCAGCAGGCCAAAAAGTGACACATATATAACAGAATGCAGACCAATGTTGTGTGTTGATGCAACATTTTTGAAGTCTAGATTTCAAAGAATATTGTTGGCCGCCTCAGCCTATAATGCCGAAGACAAGCTTTATCCTGTTGCGTTTGCGGTCGTTGATAATGAGCACTCTGACTCATGGTTGTGGTTCTTTACACACCTGAAGAATGCTCTTACTAGTGAACGTCGGATTACATTTATTTCGGACAGGTGCAAGGGTTTGATTGTTTCCGTGAACCAAACCTTTCCAGATTCATATCATTCTTACTATCTTAGGCATCTGAAAATGAATTTTAAGAGTACTGTTTTGAAATCATACAACAAAACACGCAAAGAAGTTTTGTCCAGTTTGCTGGATTCTGTTGCATATTCATATACAAGATGTGGATATGAAAAAGCACTTGAAGATTTGAAAAGAGAGGTGCCTCAAGCTGAGGTGTGGATTGCTGAACATAGTCTCGAGCATTGGTGTAATGCACTATTTTAGAGTGACCGATATGGGGTAAGATATCCAGTAGTCTAACTATTTCCGCAACTAACATAATAGTTTATGTAAGTATGTTTACAAAATCTGTAACTTGTATAACCATTTTTGTACATTGATTCAGATTATGTATTCCAACCTGGCCGAATCTTTCAACAATTGGATCATGCAAGCTCGTCAGTTGACCATTTTACAAATGATTGATCATATTCGTATCTAGATTATGGATATAACAGCAAGGAGGAGGATTAAATCCGCAATGTGGCAGACTTTTTTGTGCCCTAGAGTACATAAAAGACTTGAAGCGATCAATGAAGAAAGAATTGGGATGACTGTCAGAGCATCCGATGGTTTTAAGTTTGAGGTTGTGGGTAGTGATTACTCATACTCGGTAAATTTAACAGATCGGACCTGCCTATGTGGGAAATGGCAGGTAATGAGAATTCCTTGCGTGCATGCTTATGCGGTCCTTGTTAGTATCAATGAATCACTGCACACATGGTGTGACTCGTTCTACACCACTGAAATGTATAGAAAAACCTATGCAGTCAATATCTTTCCAATTCCAAATCTTGGGATGCCAAGACCAGAATTGAATGATATTCTGATTAAGCCTCCCACAATGAGGAAGCGAGCAGGAAGAAAGAAGAAGAGAAGAATTCCATCTAGAGGTGAGATTGACATCTTGCCTTATAGGTGCTCTTATTGTCGACAGTTTGGTTACAATCGACAAGCGTGCGAGAATCCAATGCCTAGTCAAATATCATTTGACTCTCAGGTGTAGCATGGACATTTAAGGTGTAGTTCAGTACTGCTTGTTTTTTACAGGATATTATTTTGAATTATGTCTGTTAGGTAATTGGTTTTTGTAAGTTCATTAGTATATCCCGTAAACAACATATAACTTTTTGTAATTTCATTTGAATATCTGTAAGTTGCAAAAGACAATAATATATGATATACACAGTAATCCATAACACCTAACCATACTGTTTTCAAGATAGAAATAACACATGAACATATTTCAGCACAACAGTCACATGAAGGTATTTGATTATTATTCAATTGTTTGCATTCCTACGGTTTTTTCCTAGCCTAATGAATTAAGCTGATGTCTCCCCCCTGATTCTCTTCATGTCGCTTTGGTTGAAGTTGAATCCACTGTTATCCCTTCAAGTCAAGCAATCCGCGTACTTCATTACAAAGAAAGCGCAGTCCAAACTACATTAGATATGCGAGAATTAGACAAATACACAAATAACTCAAGAACTAACAATTGTGTAAGAAAAATAATATAAGAACCACACATACCTGTTTTCCTGCTTCGGGCAGTCCCTTTGCCATTCCATGTCCCAATTTGCAATATCAGGTTCTTTGATGTTGTTGGCAAAGTAGTCCTTCATCCATTCCACCCATTCATATACATCTTTCTTGTAACAAATCGGGGATAATGAGTTGTACGACTTGAAGCACTAGTCCATGAAGTCCAATACTAATAAATGCAAATGGTGATCAGTATTGAGGATAATAAAATATTTATCGACCTCCGTAATCACTTCATTGGTACATTCTGTCATGTAATGGGACAGTTTAGTCATTCGCTCTGCTTCGGAAGCTTTCTTAGTGAGTGCCTGAAATTTGAAATTAAGACATAGTTAATAGATTATGTAACAAGTGCATCTATATCGAACTAAAAACTAATTACCTGTGCAAAATGTTTCCCAAACAAGCATGCCCGATGGACTTCGAGGTTGTCCTGAATCCTCACTTTTAGTAAGTCAAAGTACGCATCAATAACGTACCCCTCAGTCATTCTACCTTCAAAGAGCATGTCGTGTATATGAATTCCGAGGACTTCTGTTCCACACTGAGTTCTCAATACGACTTCATGTGTGATGGGCGAAGTTAGGAAACTTTCAATTTCTGATTTGTCATATTCCGATAACAGATCATGTCCATCATACTCTCGACTCGCTTCAATGAACCCAGACACACCAAGTGCAATAGAATCACCATCTTGTAGGGAATCCTCATCAATATTGTACACAACCTATATAAAGGAATATACATAAACATATAAACCATATACATAAACATATAAACCATATACAGAAGCATATATAGAATTTACAGGACATACCTGCACTTGGCTATCCTCCACTTGACTGTCCTTCACAATCTACATACATTATTTATAGAAAATTGAATGAAAATACACATGCAAACATATTTATATAATTCAAATAAACCAAGTGATAGATGACTTACATGCAACTCTCCCTCCACCTTGTCCCCCTCCCTCTTCCTCATCGTCTTTCATCTCCTCCTTGTTGTCTTCTTTCTTCTCCTCCTCCTCCTCCTCTGCCTTCTGTTCCTCCTCTTGTTTCTCCTCCTCCTCCTTCTTCTCGTGCTTCTCCTCATTCTCCTCCTCCTTATTCTCTGCCTTCCGCTCCTTCTGCTTCTCTTGTTTCTCCTCCTTGTCCTTCTCTTGTTTATCCTCCTCCTTATCCTTCTTCTCTTTCTCCTTCTTCTTTGTCTCTTTCCTCTTCTTCTTGGTAAGCCCCATGAAAGGTGTCCCTATTTTCTTGGAAGCCTTTCTATCCCTTGGATGATTCTTAACCCTCGAGATCATTGAAGGAGGGCTCTGCAGATTCAATCGTTCGCTCCTCCTCGTAGGGGCTGCGGTTTGCTTCTCCTTCCTTTTCTTCGGAATGACAGAGGTGGAGCCCTCTACCAACTTGTCCACCACTGCCAAAGCCCCTGACATCTCCATGTCTCTGCTAGAAAATGGGGAGTTCCCCTGATCAGGCATCAACAGACTAGAGGGTCTTGTGGGTGGACACCCTGAGGCTATCTGTTTCTGCAGACTGTGGACCAGAAGGCCATGGTCAATCCTCATAACCTGCATGCGCTTGTTCAGCTTCTGGATTTCTTGCTGGAGCATCTGTACTTCCTTTTGGAGTTGTTTATTTTTGTTCAACAGCTCCAAACGTCTCTTAGAGTCCTCCCCTCCCTTCCGCCTCTCTACTTCTTCTTCTGTCTTTTTCTTCTTGTTTTCCTCCTTTTGTTTTACCCCCTCCTGAATTTTTCTTTTCCCCTTCTCTTTTATTCTCTTTTCTTTTCTTAGCTACTTAATGGCTCTCATCCTAATTTGCTGAACCATTAACGTTGCATCATGCGGCCTGAAAAGGTGCTCCTCATCTCGGCCAATATTGAGCTCAAGATCCACCTGAAAAAACTAAGTATTTATATAAATGATAACATGATTACATAAACGAAGTATTAGGTTATAGAAATACATATAGTATTTACAGAAACTAATATAGTATTAATAGAAACTTATAATTCATTTCCAGAATAGAGAAATTGTGTTTACAGAGATAATACAAAGATAACATGATACACATATATAGACAGATACAAAGAGAATACAAACACACACATAATTATTATGAATTACCTGCTCTGCTCTGAGGAGGTGGACTTGTTCTGAGCAGCGGAAGAGGGGGCTCTTGTCATTCATCCTCCCCCATTGAAAAAATCTTGGAACTATTCCATATGCTGACAGACTCCTTAGTCGGGTGTGCTCATAGAACCACACCTGCATTATGCTTTTCTTATTACATGCCTGACATGTACATATTAATTAAAAAAACCAGGTGTACAAATAGGGTAAGCTAACCATCAAAGTAGCTGTGCATCCGGCGATGTATACTAGGTTAACCCCTGCCCTGGCATCTCTCTGTCTTACTCTCTGGGCAAACAGCCTCAGGTCCTTTATTATCATTTCATGGACAGCCGATGCCCATGAAAATTCCCAGGTTGCATCAAGATTTTCCAAGTATCTTGCCATATTGTTGGGACATGCATACCCCTTGTTGGGTAGCAGAAAGGTAGCACACATGAGAATAATAAGGATCCAAACAAAGTCCTGCTGGTCCTCCTCCTCCTTTGATGGGTGGAGTTGAATGAGCTTCTGTCGAACATCCTCTCTGTGCAAATGCGTGGACGGGAAATGCTTCTACAGGAGGCAAATGTCGGATACCTTCTTGCTATGAAAATCCAACGCTTTCCCGTGGAATGGTAGGCCCATGATTAGTGCCACCTCCTCATTCGAGAACTTGTATGTCACTCCACCAAGGATGAATCTGTCATCTGAATCGAAGCAGCGACAAATCTTTTCTACCAGGTGTCCCTCACAATGGATTTCTGGTATTTCAAGTAAATGATAAAAAGGAGTCTTTCCTATGAGGAACAGATGGTGTGAATTTGGTTTGACCTTGGTCAATGTATCTCTGAAAAACTTAATGTAGCACCGATGGTTTACCTCCTCTGCTTAAGACATGTCCATTAAAAATGAATTACACAAACAACTAATCACAGAATATAAAAAACTAATTACAGAAACGAAACAGCCCATTTACAGCAAAAAAACAATCCATATACAATGACAACAAAGAATCCGTGCATTTCTATGAGGCTTGACAACCCCAATCACATAATACAATTACGAAAATGAACTAGTACAAACACACAAACAACTAGTACATTTACAATGAACACCAAGAACATGACCTGCTAATTCAATAAATACTCAAATTACATATCCTATGCAATAGCCACAACCTACCTATAATCCAATAGATGTAATAAACAGAACATGGATAGTTACGGAGTTTGAACCACATGTTACTGTATATTAAACTACTATTTACATAAATATAAACTACAGTTACACAAAACACCAAGATCAGAGCCTATTAAGGATCAGGGCCTATTTACATAAATACATAATCCAGCTACACAAACAATAAAAACCTTCCTCCATCGAGCAATCCAGCACATTGTGCGCTCAATTCCACTACCCCAACCGATGAAATATCGAAACAAAAACACACTTTCATTGACATTCCCAAAAATAGCAAAATCAACAAAAATAATTTCTCATACATGAACGGTATACAAGATGAGAGCTAAAAAGAGACAATCCAAATAGATATGAACTACATTTACACACTCGTAATTACCATTTACGGAACAAAAATATCAAATTACAAAAACAATATAAAAAACCCAAAAAACCTAATTTACATATCTGCTTTGGGATTCAGTCGTTTGGGGGATTCAGCCATGGTGGGATGTTAAGGGGGTTCGGCTAGGGTTAGGAAGTCGGCGAGGGGAAAGGGTTTCGACAAAATGGGTGAGTCGGGACGGTTGCCGGAGAAGTGAGGGTCGAGGAGAGGGTTTCGGCGAGTGGCATTTCTTCGTTGGGAGGAGAAGCACGTCGCTGGGATCAGGATCGTCGATGGGAGAGGGAGAATCGCTGAGAGAGAGGTTTTCGAGGGTTTTGATTTGAGTAAAAAGAGAGGGTTTCGAGGGGTTTTGGTGGGAATTAATGGGGGGGCTTTAGTGGGAATTAATGGAGGCACTTGTGTTGGAGGGTATAAATGGAAGAGAAGGGTATTAGTGGAAGAGATAAATGATGTGGCAGCTCAGGGGGTAAAAAAAAATAAGTGTGTACAACCAGGGGTAAATTTTTTTTTTTCAAAAAGGTGGGGGCACAGAAAAAATTGAGGCTGGGCTGCAGGGGTATTTGGGCAATTGACCCATTTATTTTTTTGGTTGGCTCTAAGCAAATTTTTAAAATGGAGCTCCATGCATGTATAATTTTATTTTAAACTATAATAATATTATAAAATAAATACATAATATTTTATAATAATTTAAAAGCTTAAAAGAAGCAAAAAAAAAAATTAAATTTTAATGGAATGAAAAAGTTATAAAATCATAAAAATATCTAAAAGGGTTTTAGCACTATTTATTTTAAACTATTAGGGAGAGAGATATAGAGAGCGAAATATTGTTATTATGGTTTGAGAAATTTAAGGAATGGAGAAATGTTAGGCTTGATTTTTGGGAAAGAAGAGGAAAAGTAGCACATCTCACCATTCATTTATTTTAGAATAATATACATTTGAACCCCTAAAGTCACTGAAACCTGCAAAAACACGCCATGAAGTTCATAAACATGCACTTACACCCTTGTCGTTAGATTTTATGTTAAAATGGGATAAAAGTATGATTTTACCCTTTTAATTAACTGTTGTGTGAGTTAATCCTTACAAAAAATGCATCGGCATCTAGATGTATTTAAAGAGTATTAATTAATATTCATGAAGCATATTCAAAGTTAATTCATGGGCTCTTTTCTTTTTATTTAGAAAATTAATTAACTGATAAAATAGTAATTATAAAGTACTTTTATCTATTTGGAAAATCTAACGATAAAGGGTGTAAATGCATGTTTTTGAACTTCATATGGTGTGTCTGCAAGTTTCAAAAACTTCACGGGGTCCAAATACAATTTACCTTTTATTTTATTCTAGATCATGTGGTTATTAGGGCACGGGGGCTCTAGTCAATTGCCTTCATCGTCTTTATTCTGGAACTGCCCAAACTTGATCTTTATAAGCACTGCTCCATGCGATGGTACAAATCTTTTATTATTATTGTGCATGGTTTGGACATTTTGTAAATAACAAGGCCTTTTGTTGGAAGTGATTTTTTTTTTTGTCACCGTACGTGTTCTAATCAGTCCTTAAGTATAGATGAGCGATCTTTCATGTAATATATAAACAGGGAAACTATATATATAATTTTACATTATGTGTAAATTAGATGATTTTGTAAATGTAATTGTATGTTGTGTATAAATTAATTTTACAAAAATTGATTCGAGTCCCAATATTCATCTATCAAAAAATTGTTTTATATAACATACCTCATAAAAATGCATGCATGTATACTGTTGCACCAGTTTTCTTCGTAATCCTAATAAATCATATGTCCTCTATCTATGAAGTTTGTTATGATTCTTCGAAGTTAAATAACTTCGCACTTTTTTGGAACTTTTTATGAATGATGGGGTTCACCAGCAGCTAGAATTGAAGCTCTCCTGTAAAGGTTTTGGCAACTGGAAAATCTATAAGGCAAGCATGAGATATTAGGTCATCTATATAGCGACGTGATACCAGATGCCACCAGTTTAATTAATTGCACTCACAATTTTTAAAATAATGTACAGTCTTTATCTAAATAAATCTTGTTATGTTTCAATTCATATATTGTTTTTCCTTAATTTATTGTATCAAGTAGACTGTAACAAATGTGTCGGAAGTGATCTAAGGTACACTCTGGTAGTTTGAGGATGCGTGATCTGCGTATACTTTAGATCACTTTCATTGAGAACAAGTTTTTTCTAGTGGAGGTGGCTTGTTAGACCTTCAATTCACAAGTCCCAGATTTAAAGAAGAACAACATGAGACACACGGAGGAGCATTGGTAGGGTTCATCTAATCCCCCCAACCAGCTCCCTCTTTCTCTCCGTCTCCCCTTCGTCCGTCGCCATTCTCCACCCTCCTCTCTCCTCCCCTCCCCCTATCCTCCCCATTAACCAATTTTTTTTTATTGGTGGAGATGGGGAGATGGTTGGGAGGAATAAATGCATCAAAAGATAATTAGGATGACATATTCCTTCAATATGACATTCATTTGTCATCCATACGTATCATTTGATAACGTAACGTGAAATGATATAAAAGATCCAATCAACGTTGAGATTCTTAAAATAAAACTCACAATTTTTAAAAAGAGAGAAATTTGAAATATTAGTAATAATGATGGTTACAAATCTCAATTTTATACTAATAACATAAAATTAAAAAATTATTGATAAAAATAAAAACCAAAATTAGTTATAACTGAATCTATGAGATCTTAGATAATCATTGGAATTCATAAAGATCGATTCCAATTTATTCAGAGAAAAATATCACAAATATAAAATTTACTAAAAATAGCAAAATCGCTTATTTGAGGTAATAATTGTTTTTTTGAAAACTAAAGCATTTTTAGTGGTATTACCACTATCCGAAAGATTTCTACAACATTTATATCCACGTAAAATTTCGTGCGATTTTGAGATCGCGACGATTGTCCATTGATTTCAATCGTCAGGTATTTTTATAATTTATTTGGTGAATCTCTTTTGTGGTCCTATTGTATCAAAATTGCTTATACATCAATTCCTCAGTTGTGTAGCATGATAAGATTCCATGTATTGAAAATCCAAATAATTCAGTGTGAACCAAAAAAATAATGAGCTACCCCAGATGACACAAAGCAGTGATTATGCATGATATTTTCTCGTAATGAAGGTGAGGCTTGTTTTCTTGAGGTGGATTGGTAGATAATTGTTATCCCCATTGTATATATTAATAAACCAAAGTTATAACATCCAAAACCATACGACAAACAAAAACGCGAAAAGTGTGTGAAGGAAATTAAAAAAGTTTGGTCAGTTTGGTGGTGGACGGGGAGTTGCGGTTGTCGGAGGAACGCAATCAGGCCAGTTTGGTGAAACACTTCAAATTAAATGAAGGTGAGGGTTATTTATTCATTAAAATAGCTTCTAATTTTGTCACATATGCTATGCTTTCTCATTGGTTAACATAGAAGCTAGGTTTATCCCATAGGTCACCAATGGGCCTACCAAATGCATTTATATCACCAATGAAACTCTATGTTTTTTTATAGTCCAAAATACAGTCTTATATATCTTATTAGAAATCCAGTGAAACATATATTTTTTTAGACGATTTATATACCTCGTTAATTATTTTTATACACTTACTAATAATAGGTTTATTCAACTTGAAATAGAGCGATATGCATTTTTTTTATTAAAGTATATACATCTTTAGATAATATTTACTATTTTTAAAAAAGAAAAATATTTGTGATCTAAGACTTGATTGATAAAATTGACATTACATACATCATTACTTTATATATATATATATATATATATATATTATGATGGTAAGGGCTCTGGCTGCTGGACTGAAGAAATCCTAGCATCAATATTTTATACTCCTAGTTTTATCTCAGCATATAATGTTTTCAAGGTGATCTTCTGTCCTTATTCAAATCTATACTCAAATTTTATTTAAAATTTGAATAAAAGCTTGATTTGATATGATGTATCTTCAATCATCACTTTATATTTTATTCAAATCTTTTAAAAACTTCACATCTTCTTCTAATTATTTTCTATAAACATTTTCAAAGTTCTTTTTACAAACATTTTTACTATTCAATTTTTTTTTTCCTTTTAAGATATTTAATATAAAAATTATTATCATCCAATTTTTTTTTAAAAAAGATAAAGACTTAAGAAAAAAGAACATTTTTTTTTTTTGGGTTTCAAGATATGGTGAAAATTTTAGGGGGTGAGAAGACATCTAATATAATTCAACTAAAAGAGGAGTTGAAGAAAAAAAAAATGTCACATTGGAAGAAAATGTGGACATAAGGGATAAAAAAAAGATGTTAAAGATTTGGGTAAAGATTTGAGTCTCCCTTGATTTGGGTAAAGATTTGAGTAAAAATTTGATTTGTTATGGGTATTGGTAAATGGTTGGAGAGAGTTTTGGTGACTTTTACTTAAATTTGATGACTTTTACACAAATTTAAATTTGAGTAAAAATTTCAGTATAGGATTAGAGATGCTCTGATAGAGTATACATTTTACTGTATGGGTATATATATACTTTATTAAATAAAATGTAATTAAAAAATACATTTAATTCATTCGAATGTCTTTCTTTTTAATAAATCTTTAAGAAATTCTTTATGAAATCATAAAAGTACGTATTTTAATAAATCATCGTATAATTCAAAATATGTTAGGGCTATAAAAATGATTAAACATTTGCCCGAGCACAAATGGTTGTAACATTAACTGGTTTAAAAATAAATTCATCGGTCACATAGAAAATGGAGTTCCTGCAGTACAGGCAAAACAAATTCTCTGGCATGTATATATTTAATAAGAAAGTAGTGTGACATCAAAGTTTTGAGTACAATTACAATTATAGCATCCAGTGCGCATAGCAGAATGAGACATTACATTTATGTGCAATGCCTCTCCTTGATTTAGTAAGGAAAAATGATGTGTCCATTCCTTTCTGCAGTTCCGTTCACAGCTGTAGCCACCTTTTTTTTTAAGAATCCTGTTCCTGGACCTCAACTTTTTGGTTTCATTGACAAGCCTTATTAGATATGATTTTTTCATTAGATATTGTTTGACATTTACAAAATGTGAAGAAAAAAATACAATACTACCATTCATTAAAAACCCACGTTTGATTTTTAACCATTTTGATCTTTAGGGTTTACAAAAAACCAAATAAAAAACTTGAAAGCCTTCAAAAGATCTCATTCAAATTTCCTTAAAAACCTACAAAAACCATGAACTTTGATTTTTTCGACATCTGATTCATCTGGAAATCGACCATTTTCACCTCCCGAGCATATACAACCATGGTGAGAAGGGGTAAACAATGTTTTTCTTCCTTTTTTTTTTGGAATCTCCATTGTTATTTTGATGTTTTTCCGAATCCAATCAACATATATTGATTTTTGGATAGTTATATTGCATTTTTTGAAAATTGTTTTTCCAATAGAACAACATTTTGATGTATATGATGTGAAAGATTGTTTATCCAACTTCTCGAATGTAACATTTTGATAGAATGCATCTGATGTATTTAATTTCATAAATTGTAACTGAATTAGTGGAATGTATCTAAATTTCAAATGTAATTATATCTGAATGAGGGAGATTGTATATGAATTTCATAAACTGATTAATGCATATGAATGTGGAATAATGTATTTAAGTTTCAGTACGTAGATTTCATAAAATGTGAAATATAAATGAATGTGGGAGATTGTATCTGAATTAAATAGACTGTGCAATGTGTCTAAATGTGTAACAATGTATTTGAACGTCATTAATTGTAAAATGCATCTGAATGTGGAAGATTATATCTGAATTTCAGTTTGTAGATTTCATAGAATATAAATGTATATGAATGTGAGAGATTGTATTTAAATTTCAGTATGAATAATTCATAGAATGTAAAATGTATCTGAATGTAGAAATTCTGCGCTGAGCTCCCAGAATATAATAGGATGTAGCTCACATGGAATTTAACTGCATCTGGAATAATGAATGTGAATGAAAATGATTTCCCAAATGCATATTTATCTGAATTTCATAAAAATGTAACTGGAACTGGAACAATATATCTAAATGTCTTTTATAACTAGATGAGAATGTATCTTAAGCCTGTCAATTATCTGAAAAAAATCCGAATCCGATCCGAATCCGTATTCGAAAAATCAGAAATATCCGATATTCAAATATCCGGAGTGCGGATATGGATATCAGTCTATCCGATTCGAAAAACATCCGTATCCGACATATATAATAAAAATATATATATTTGTATTATATATTGCCCATATTGTTATCTTGTACGATTAATCACAATAATAATATATTATAATACTAATAAATTTTCAATGTATGATATCTGAAAGAGATAATAAGCCTTAAAATCTTAATTTTAATTTTGATGTCTCTCTAAAATATCACTTGATTATCAAAATTAATGTTAATATTCAAACATGTCAATTATCCAAAAAATATCCATATCCGAAGGGATCCGAATCCGAAAATTAATATCCGTATCCGAATCCGAAAGTTAGGATACGGATATTGACATATCCGATCCGTATCTGTCCGATTGACAGGTTTAATGTATCTACACAATGTAGTTTAATACATGAAAAATTAAATGATTTCGATTGCATAACAATTCAATTTAAATTTATTGGAGGATCTCAAAAGATTGAAAAACCAAAATAAAAGAGAGACAAAAACTATTATCCTCCGTACAGATCATCTTTGCATAGAATATTTGATACATTTTCATAACTTAAACTAAAAAAAGAAGAAGCATGATACCGTTTAGATCGGCTTGGCAATCTTTGATAGAAGGGTAGGGTAAAACTCAAGAGTTTGCGTTGGATAACTAGCCAAGAGGCAAGGAAAAATTGGATTCAAACTAGTTATCCGTTTTCACTACATAAGGGCCCTTTTATAGGCAAGGAAGGGACAAATTCCCAACTCATGCCTTAAAGGGGTTCAACAGTCAAAAAGAGGAATTCCAATACATATTTTGAGTTACAAGACAAAATGGAATTCCAATACATATTTAGAGTTTCATAAAACTTAAAAATCATGTAAACTTAAAACTCACCCAAAATTGGTTGGAAAATGGACATTCTAACTCCCCACGTAGTAAATGCTCATTTGACCACTTTCAACTAATTAGGAAAGGCTAACCATATCAAAGCATATAGTGAGGCTTACTTCTGGGAGGTAAAACAATAATAATAGATCATTGCATGGTTAAAATTCAATGTATCTTAATTTTTCAAAATATGTAACTAGATTACTTGAAAAAAACATAAAAAAAGAAAAAAAGGACTAAATACCAAATAAATGAAGTAGAAAACATATGCATAAAAATTCACATAACCTAATGCAACTGGTTTGTCACGAACATTTGAAACATATCTGAATTTCAAAAAAAAAAAAAAGACAAAAAATGAAAAAGAGACGAATAACCAAATAAATGAAGCAAAAAAAATAATTTAGAATTATATAGCTAGCATAACAAAATAATAATTCATTAAATAATATTACACAAAATCACAAAAATATGTGCCAAAAAACCTATATAAACTAATGCAACTAATTTGTGAGGTACATTTGAAATGTATGTATATGAATTTCAATAAAAAAAAGGTGGAGGTGGATGTCGGAGAAGGGATGAAAAGGTAGCCGAATCACCTCTCATATGATAGAGGGCGGCGAGAGGAATCTAAGGGTGGTGACATTGGTCCCCAGAGATGATCAGGCCGGCCGGAATGATTTTTTTAAAGTGGTGGATAGCTTAAGAGGGTAAAAAAGAAATTCTACATATGCTGGGTCATGGGGCTTAGTTTATGATTTATGACCGTTTGATTGATCAAAGCACAAAACAAGTACAAAAAAACAAGTGGATGATCAAAACCCGATACAAGCAGGAAAAAACAAGCAGATGATCTAAACTCTAATATCATGGGTTTGGATCATCTACTTGTTTTTTTGTACTTGTTTCGTGCTTTGATTAATCAGATGGTCATAAATTAATCAAATAAAATGAATCCATTTATCAATTCATGATTTGATATATTTATAACTGTTTGATTTTAATTATGATGATGTGGCAATCCCACAATAAAAGTCAAGTAAGATACAAGCAGAAAAAAGCAAGCAGAGGATCTGAACCCTAATATCATGGGTTTGGATCCTCTACTTGTTTTTTTATACTTGTTTTGTGCTTTGATCAATCAAACGGTCATAAATTAATAAAATAAAATGGATCCATTTATCCATTCATAATTTAATATATTTATAACTGTTTGATTTTAATTGTGATGATGTGACAATCCCCCAATAAAAGCTAAGTAAGAAATAAGCAGGAAAAAATAAGCAGATGATCTAAACCCGCTTGTTTTTGTACTTAACTTTTATTGTGGGATTGTCACATAATCACAATTAAAATCTAACGGTTATAAAGGGCTTAAAAATTATTTCTGTTTTTTAAATATATATTTGGTCATTGAATTACATATTGTTATAAAAAGTGAAATATATATATATATATATATATATATATATATATATATATACACACACACACACTATTGTATATTTAGTTTAATAATAAAAATATTTAATTCACACACTTGTGATATATAGTACAGTTTGTACTATCACAATGTATATATATTTGGCTAGGAGAATGCATATTGCAAAACGGATTGAATGCATAAACGCACTTTAGTAAATCTTGAACGTCTCAGCTGACATTAGATAACTACCTAGTTTTACATTGGGGGTTTGATTACCGTATTTGTTGTTTGGTTCATGTAATGAGTGATATTAGGTCTTAATTGGATATAACTTCACGTACCCTTCTGTTGAGCTTTTGGGAGAGATTTTCGAAAAATAGATCTAGGAATTGAAACAGGGAAGAAGAAAAAACAATCACACGAACCAATTAATGAATGAGAGAGTGAAAAACTCACATTAAGAGTTAGGACAACCGAGCTCCTAGAGGAGTTGAGAAAATAAAAAGGATTTAGTGAAGAAAATAAACCAATGAACTTAATTAATTAAGAGAGGTTTGATTGGAATACAATTTTTTGTTTATTGTTTTAGGAACACGTGGGAATGGTTGAAATTTAAAATTTGATTCGAATTTTAAAATCTTTACATCTAACTGAAATATGTTTCTAATATTATCCCCTGGCATATATATTTGCAAAATAAAAGTAGTTGTTTGAATGAACCATGTGGTTAAATTGGATTATATCGAGATTAATCACATGGTTCAATTAGATGGTGTAAAAGATTTCACTGTCTGATCTTCTAGTTAAATGAACCCGTGACGCCCAGCCTGGAGTAAGAACAGATTGGCGCCTTTGAATAAAAACAGATTGGCTGGTCTGGCGTCATATCCAATTTGGTAGTGGATACAAACCAAGATAAATGTTTAGAAAATAATTTAAGATATTTACTGTAAAAAAACAATCAAGATAAAATGTAGACAATTGTACTGATTTTTAATCTAATATGAGTATTTTCACTTGAACACTAGAATAGTGTAGAGGAAAAATCTCACACTCATTTTAGGCGCGGTACATGTTCGTCCAAATTGGGTTTATGGACAGCTCAGCTGACCTGAATGACCATGATCGAAACCAGTCACCAACTTGATCCTTTGGTCACTGAGGAGGACTTATCAGATGAACTGATCCTTTGACCGAGAACTGCTCGGAGGACTTGATCCTTCGACCGAGGAGAACTGCTCGAAACACCCAATGGAGAGGAATGAATAGGGATGGCAACGGGGCGGGTTGGGACGGTTTTTGTAAATCCCAAACTCAAATCCAAACCCACCCATAAAATCCTATCCCAAACCTTCGACGGATTTAGCTTTATCATCCCAAACCCGTCCCATTTAGGTCGGGTTGGGTCGGGTCGGGTCGGGTAAAGCCAAGATAGATTTAGGAATAAATATTAAAACATATTCTTATGTAATATTTAATCTTAATTAAAATTTTAAATAAAAATAAATATTTATAAGAATAAACCCTACAAAATAAGAAATATAAACTTTCGATTTCGATAACAAGTGAAATATAATGTTTCAAATTTTTTTTTTGAATACCAAAAGACCCCCAGTGTACGTTTATATGATTTTTGTAGAGGTAAAAATCCTCACCACAACACGTGTCATATCAGGGGTAATGTGTCACATCAGAAAGGACGTGGGCCTACCGTGAGACTCGCAAATTTGAGTTCTGATTCTTGGCCATGATGACTCTCCCAAATGTACTGACACGACTAGATCTAGTGTCTAGTTGGGCGGGTGGGCACCTGGAGAGCGAGTAGTCTAAGGAACGACCAGATATGAGGTCTGGTCGGTCGACCTTACTCCTCGAAGGCGAGTAGTCTAAGGCACAACCAGATAAGAGGTTTGGTCGGTCGACCTTACTCCTCGAAGGCGAGTAGTCTAAGGCACGACCAGACATGAGGTCTGGTCTGTCGACCTTACTCCTCGAAGGCGAGTAGTCTAAGGCACGACCAGACATGAGGTCTGGGCGGTCGACCTTACTCCTTGAAGGCATGATGTGAAGAGTACGGGCGAGAACATCAAGAGACCCCGAGCAAGATGAAGAAACGGTCAGAAGACCACTAACGCCTATAACTGCCAAGGTAGCATTTAAGGCCCATTACCAACAGAACGTGGGTAGTCAAGGACCGATGTGGAGCATAAATACCGGGGACGTTTCCCTGGAAAAATGCCCACTAAACACTTAGTGGCAAGGCGGTTACAAGGGTAATTTAAAGAACTACGTGTGACTTGATCTCTAAGGGGGTACGTAGGCAGCCTATAAAGAGGTCGCGCGCTCAGCACTCTAGGGGCACAGTCAAGCAAGGTAAAAAAAGTTATCCATTGAATTAAGCACAATTATTGTGCGTCATTTGTGTTATTTCCTAGATAGTCATTAAGAGAATTGAAGCATAGCTACAAGAATTCATACTGCTTGAGTTTTTTTTTTCTGAAGAAATTTACAAATTTAACTGAAGGGGAAAAATATCCACCTCAGTTTGGCGCCGTCTGTGGGATAGTGAAACAAAATGCCAGTGTCCGCAATGTCAGGTCCGAGTGAAACCAATGTAGGAGGGCGACAGGAACAAAACGTTCTCCCATCCAATGCTGTTGACGGCTCACCGGAAACCTTGGCTAGTCAGGTCCAGGGCCTCAGGCGGGTAATGGAGTCCACGCAAGAAACTCTATTTACCCGTCTACAAGGGCCGATGCAGCAGATGATTGAAGCCTCGATGCAACAGTTCTATACGAACATGGATCGACAACAGCCAGTCCAAGAAGAAATCCAGTCACCACCTCCTGTACGGCCCAACCCCCTGACTGTCAGTGCTGAAGGTTCGGAGGGAAGTACATCTTCCTACAATCAGAGGCAGTGGTCTCGTTGGCGTTCGCGCACCCCTCAAGCGGGTCGACAGCTTCACGAAGGACAGAGGCGCGGGCGCTCACCTCATGGAGAACACTCCGTAGGGCGGGAGGCCTCTCGGAGGCAAACGCACCAAGGGCGATCGGCCTTACGCAAATTATCGGAAAGAAATCAGTATAATTCTCCACCCCGCCATCGAGCTGGGGGAGCAATCGCGCAGCCTCATTACGCCTTGCGCTCCGAAGTGCGGCGCGTTCTGAATCATGAGATGGTGGAGCACGCAATACGGGGATTCACCTCCCCGTTTTGCGCAAAGATTCTTAGAGAACGACTTACCTGGAAGTTTGTTCAGCCCAAATTCAAACTATACAATGGCATGACGGATCCCTATGATCATATCTTGGCGTTCCGTCATTCGATGGCATTGTATGAGCTCTATGATGGGCTCATGTGCCGCCTCTTCCCCTCCAGCCTGAAAGGGGCTGCTTTGACTTGGTTCCATCTCCTTCCCCCTGCGACAATCAGAACTTTCGAGGAACTCGGCACTATGTTTGCCGAGCACTTCATCTGTAGTCGACGGAGGAAGAAGGACCTCGATGATCTCATGAAGACCCAAATGCTAACAAGGGAGACGATTCTGTAGTTTGTCGATCGCTTCCGCATCCTTAAGTTTGAAGTAGAAGACTGCAATGAGGATTGTCACGCCCCAGGGCAGCCGTCCCCGAGACGTGGCAATATAAAAAGTATCAACTATCAAGTACAAGAGGTCAACAACGACTCTAATAAATAACACACAAAGCTGGCAAAACAATGATAACTGATAGTTCAACTAAAATGTGCAAGCATAAAATTTTCAATAAGTCTGTAAATCAAAAATATTATTATAGACTCGAATACACAATCACTGTCCTGTGAGAGCCAAGTCTAGTCCAAATAAAGTACAACAAGTACAACACGTACGATTTCAAATACATAAATGACACTAGGATTGCTGACACCCTCGCACTCGCCAACAGCTGGATGGGACACTCCACGCACTCGAAGCCCGCCACAGGGAAGCTCTAGCTCTATGCCCAACACTGCCCCTGAAAAGGAAACAGTACGCGAGGGGTGAGCTACAAGTTAAGTGAGTGGCAAGAAGCCAAGCACCAATACAACAATTAATGTCAAGGCAATTTCCTTAAGGAAAACATGGGTAGAAACCCAAAGGATAACAAGGTCACGTGGCGGCGCGACCAAACCTCATCTTCGCCCTCACTCCCGGAGGGAGGCTTTTGGGACTCTCAGGGGGAGGAACAACTGTTAACCATAACACTTGGTGTTACTGGATAACAATTACAACGAGTCCATCCGCTACGAAGAAGAAATATGCTTCGATACCTCAAGCATTAGGAACTGCTTGCCCAGAGTATACTCGATGGGTAAAATAGTCATGTGACGACGTGACTTCAACTTACCCTCACCCTCACCCCTACATGAGTGAAACTAGGGACTTCTGGGATAAAACTGCTTGCTCTACACCCTTCATCATCCGGTAACCCTCTCCCGGGTAGCCTCTATCTGGTATACTCCCATGATCAGTACATCTTGTTGCATGCATCGATGTACCTATAGGTGGGGGCCCTCTGTCAGGACAGCTACAACACCGGGCAACATCGACACGGATCTGACGAAGGGGAGAACGATTCCACGCTCGCAATATCATTCGTTAGCCCTCTCCCAGGTAGCCTCTACTTCGTATACTCCCGTGATCAGTACATCTTGCCGCATGCATCGATAGTAGCTACAGGTGGGGGCCCTTAGTCTGGACAGCTACAACCCGGGCCGCTTTAACACGGACGATATTGAAGGAAACACTCCATGTTCACAAAGCGAACCCAATGGAAAAAAAACTACTCTCGGTAATCGCCTACCGATGCTATTGAATACATATGAACTCCCACACAGATGCATTGTTCGGACGCAGGGAGTTACCTCGGCTCTCGCACCAAAAAAAAGCCCAAGACATAACCCAATGGGTGGTTCATACACGCGCCTAGCACGGGTAAGCCAAGCTTAAACACCATAACCACCGGTTTGAAACACCAGTACCACATCGAATTCTCCAGAATTCCAACAAGTGCATCACATGGATGCAGGGTGACGATTACATCGCTTGTGCTCTAACTAACTATGGTACAACCCGACAACGGGTTGTACCCACACCTAGCACAGGTAGGCATGATTAGTCTAACATGCGCAATTATAATAGGAGAATTCTATCGCAATTAAGTACATTCACCACATGTATGACAACATAGTGATTTAATTATGAAGGTTCTCCCTAACATGCACAAAAAGCATAAACAACATATCATGCATACAAGGTATGGCCTGATTAAACATGCATACAAAGCCATTAATCATACAAGCATACAAAATATACCCTAACATGCGTTGGATATCACCAACTTAAAAGGGAAGGGTCAAGCGCGATCTCGCGCACTAACAGGTGCATGCCGATATTCCTAAGCGAACCTGAGTCAAGTAGGAACCACATCTACTTACTTAATTCGCACGGAGAGAGAGGGCAAGAGAGAGCTCATCATCTCTAGAAGCTGGTCATAGCTTTGCCCCAACAATATGGGTGCAACAACTATACCACGCCCTCAAGTCTTATGACTAGGGAATATTAAGTACGCACTCAGTTATTAACCCATGATTAATCATGCTAGATATTACTAATATCGGGGTAGTGTTTCAAACAAGGACTACCTAAGTCATGCCATATTCTATACATCCATATAACCACACAGAACACATGCCCATACAAGAAGGGCGCATGCAAAACACAAATATTCAAACATGAATACAATACACAGGCAAGTATTTGGTAGAAAAGGGGGGTTCTACGCAATATACAAGCTATACAAGCCTAGCATGCATGATATCTAGCATTTAGAGTACCAAGAAGCCCCTATGGATGCGCGATGCACGACTACGTGCATCGAGCGCTTCCCGAAGTGTTGGATCGAACCACTCACCTAGCGAGCGCGTGGCCCGGGGAAAACCAAGTGGCGTGTAAAAATACTCCCATGCGAACACCACGTGCACCCGCAACACACCCTCACACGCAATTCCATGAGTCCTCGTGCGTCACTCAGCATGTCCCCACTCGCGTGGCCTCAAGTGCATGCGTGCCTACCCCATGAACATGTCTGCATGGGCTCTCATATCACAAAAGTCACCATCTCTCACAATTGACTCACCATTACACACTCGCCTAGACTCGAGCATGCATACATGACACGCATTGCCAAGCATAGGCGAGTACTCCTCGCATGCACACCGCACGCTCCGAGCGGACCCGAGTACTCCAAGAACGCCCTCGGGCACCCCATGCATGCCCTGAGCACCCCGTGCATGCTGTCCACGCACTTCACACGCATCCAAGAACACCTAGCATGCGCTCGAGCACCCCCATGCATGATGTCCACGTGCTCCACATGCATCCAAGAACGCCAAGCATGTGCTCGAGCACCATGCACGATGTCCACGCTCACACACAGCAGCCACCAAAAGCACTCAAACCAGCCACCAAAAGCACCCCAAACCAGCCACCTAACATGCTAAAAAAGGGGGGGTAAAGGAATACCATGAGAGGGAGGAGAAGAGGGAGGCCAAGCAAAGCACATACACACATCCACCTCTTCTTTCCTTCACTCTTTCTCACTTTCTTTTATTTCCACGAGTGGCAGCCGAGAGAGTGAAAATGGGAGGGAGAGCTAGAGCTAATTGAGAGGGAGAGAAAGAGTGTTTTCAAGTGAGAGAGAGGAGACATTTAATGAAAAAAGGTTGGGTTGGTGGGCTATGGAAGAGGAAGGGTGAGCTTAAGCTCTCTCACCCACTCACACCAAGATATTTAAGGGAGGGTGATTTGCACACCAAGTCCACGTGCACCATAGTCGGTCACTAATTCACTTACCAAGATCCAGTAAATGAAAACCCGAATACGATTCGGAACTGCATATTTTTCCCAAACGATATTAGAATTCAATGAAATTTTTATGGGTAGTACAAAACGGTACGAAGACCCATAATATGTAGTTAGATTTTCAATCAGAGTACCCCAACTCATGCAGATAGCTAAAAACTAAAATTTTAGCGACTTTGATCGAAAAAAAAATAAGGCTCCAAATGACACTAGCTTAACCAAAATGGCTCTTTTATGACACAAGCACAACAAGGATGCTGCAATAATGGCTTTCCGGAATGGCCTGCCATATGGAAACGGCCTCAAGGAGTCGCTTATCAAGCGCACCCCTTCCGACTTGCGCGATTTGATGGGACGTGCTGAAAAGTACGCCAAGATGGAAGAAGAATCAAGGATCCTTAAGCAGGCAATGGCCCGGTCTTTGCAAATGGCTGCCACCCCGTCACCAGCAGTAAAATGCCCGTAGGAGCCGCGTCAAAAGGACCAGCTCGGTGAGAAGGGCAAAAAGCCTGATGCTCAACAAACGAGGTACGAGAAGGACGAGGGATGTTTTTCAAGGTCCCTCCATCACAGATCCTATCTAAAATCTGGGGAAGCCGTGATTTCGATGGCCCGCACCTATGACGAGCGACAAATCAAAGCGGGACCAAACTCTCCGCTGTGACTACCACAAGAGCGTGGGCCATACTACTGACCAATGCTGTATCCTCCGGGACTTCTTGGAGACCTAGTTCCAAAAGGGGCGTTTGAAGGAATATGTTCCTATCGAAAAGACCCCAGCTTCCGGTGAGCGGCATGTGATGAATATTGACCCTAATGCTTCGACGGGGGTCATTGACATCATTTTTGGAGGCGTACTGCATTACGTCACGCCAAAAAGTGCCTGTCGAGATTCGAGGAAGATGCAAGTCTCCTTCGAAATGATGCTGATCGACTAGAAGCCGAAACTGATCATAAAAAGACAAAGAAGTGGTGATGAAGGAACCATCACTTTCTCTGACGCCGATAAGGAGGGAGTCCAAGCCCTACACTCGTACGTGCTGGTAATCACCCTGCGTATCTCTAATTTTGACGTTAAGAGACTTCTCGTTGATACAGGAAGCTCGGCCGACATCCTCTTCATGAAACCCTTTCTTCGGATGGGGTTAAAGGCCGCTGACCTCACTCCAACGAATGAGGCATTCAATGGAGCGCAAGTTGTCCCCGCTAGACGAATCACACTACCGGTTCGAGCAGGGAATCAGACCACTATGACGGAGTTCACTATCATGGAAATCCCATCTCCATACAACGCCATCATCGGACGCACCTGGTTGGCGGCGATGAAGGCGATTCCGTCTACGTACCATCAACGGCTCCATTTTCCCACAGCCAAGGGGATAATGGAAATTCGAGGAGACCAAGTTGCCGCGAAACGGTGCTACATGGCGGTGTTGGCAGGGAAGTCGACCCTACTAGACTTCGAGGAGCAACCTGAGGATGGAGAGACTCATTCAAAAAGGTAGCAACTACTGCAGGACCGAGTCAAGGCCGATGAGCGCCGGCCCGGTCCTAAAGACAGGGTCCTTGAAGACCTCGAGAAGGTCCCGATAGATCCCTTTTACCCCGAGAAATACTTTCTCGTTGGGAGTTTATTATCCGCAAAAGAGAGAAAGGCGATACTCGACCTCCTCGTCGAGAACAGGGACATCTTTGCATGGAAGCCTCAAGACATGCCGGGAATTGATCCCGAGGTGGCAAGCCATCGGCTGTCCATCTCACCGATCATCTGTCCAGTTGGACAGAAGCAGCGACGAATGGCCACCGCACACGCCGAGGCGGTGCGGGACGAGGTGAATAAACTCCTGGCCGCAGGGTTCATCCGTGAAGTGCAACACCCTGAGTGGCTGGCCAACATCATGGTGGTTCCTAAAAAGAATAAGAAGTGGCGGGTCTGCATGGACTTCATCGATCTGAACAGCACGTGTCCGAAGGACAGCTTCCCACTTCCAAAGATCGGCTAGCTGGTGGACTCCTCATTGGGTAAATGAACTAATGAGTTTCATGGATGCTTATTCAGGATACCACTAGATCCCAATGCACGAGCCTGACCAGGAGAGGACAACGTTCATAACCCCTACGGGGATTTATTGCTATAAAGTGATGCTGTTTGGGTTAAAGAATGCAGTGGCCACTTATTAGAGGTTGGTGACTAAAATCTTCCAACGTCAGATCGGTAAGACTGTTGAAGTCTACATCGACGACATGATGGTAAAAAGTGAGCGCCTAGTTGACCACTTGGCCCACATGGAAGAAGTCTTCGCTGTGTTGCGTAAGTACCGCCTCAAACTAAACGCAACGAAATGCTCCTTCGGAGTCACCTCGGGCAAGTTTTTGGGGTACCTAACGACGTAGCGAGGAATCGAAGCCAACCCTGACCAAATCAAGGCGATATTGGAGATGGAGCCCCCACGAAACAAAAAGGGGGTACAGCCATTCTAGCGATATTGGTGGGGAGGTTGGCCGCTCTCAATCGATTCATCTCTAGGGCCACTGATTGATGCCAGCCATTCTTCCAGTTGTTGAGGAAGGCTCAGAGATTTGAATGGACACCAGAGTATCAGAGGGCAGTTGAAGAAATAAAAAAGGACCTCAGCACGCCGTCACTTCTGGTATGTCCTTCCTTAGGAGACATTTTGCTCCTCTACATTGCAGCCTCCGAGCACGCTGTTAGCTCCGTGCTATTAAAGGACATCGACCGGGGGCAAAGGGCTATCTACTATGCGAGTAAGGCGCTCAGGAGGGCGGAAACTGCCCCATTACTTTCATGCCCATGCGATCCATGTCATCACCGATTCGCCTCTCAAAGCTGTATTGCAAAAGGCGGATGTAGCAGGATGGTTGTTCAAATGGGCAGTGGAGCTTTCAGCTTTTGATATCAACTATCAGCCCAAGAGCGCAATCAAAGGGCAGGTCATCGCAGACATCATCGCCAACCTTACACCTGCCCAGCAGTAGGTCTGTGCAATCTCTGACTGCAGACCAATTTCTTGGACACTCCATGTCAATGGAGCGTCCAAAAGGGGCGGGAGAAGAGATGATCCTACGCAATGAAGACGGTTTCCTGTTTGAACACGCAATCAAACTGGGAGTCAACGCTTCTAACAACGAAGCTGAGTACGATGCACTCATCGCGGGCTTGGAATTTGCCGTAGATCTCGCCGTCCATAAATTTTTGATCTACAGCAATTCCCAGCTCGTTGTCTATCAAAGCACTGGAGAATATCAGACAAAGGATGATTGGATGGCGGCTTATTAGGGCTACACCCTTACTTCTCTTGAACGAATCGGTGAGTGGGAAATCCACGCAATCGATCGCGAACAAAATACTCAAGCTGATGCTCTAGCAAATCTCGCGAGTGCGCTGGAGGGAGAGCCATCCTAGGAGATTCAGGTCGAGTTCTTGGGGGAGCCAAGCATAACCCATCTCGAACAGGTTATGGCAGTAGAGTCGACAACCCGAGAACTGACCTGGACCATTCTATCTTACCTGAAAGATGACTTCCTCCCAGTTGATAAAGAAGAGGCCAGGAAAATCAAGAGCCGATCCGCTCGGTTCTTGATCTCTGATCAGGGTGTACTATATAAGCAAAGCTTTCAAGGCCCTCTCCTCAGGTGTGTTAATCCCGAAGAAGCTAAAGAAGTATTGGAAGAAATGCATTCGGGGGTGTGCGGAAGCCACACGGCCTCGAGGTCCTTGGCAAGACGCGCGTTGACAGCCGATATTTCTGGCCAACCCTTGCAAAGGACTCACTCGATTTGGTGAGGAAATGTGACAAGCGCCAACGATTCAATCCCCTAATTCACCGACCAGTCGGGGATCTGAATACACTGTCAAGTCCTTGGCCATTCGCTCAATGGGGGTTCGATATAGTCGGGCCCATGCTTTTGGTGCCATCCCAGAAGCGATTCCTCCTGGTCACCACTAATTATTTCACCAAGTGGGTGGAGGCTGTGGCCCTGGCTAGAATCCGCGACATCGAAGTACAAAGTTTCCTTTGGAAGGAGATCGTGTGTCGATTCGGAGTGCCGAACACCATAATCTCCGACAATGGGACACAATTCGATAATGCCACCATGAGGGGGTTCTGCGAGGAGTTGGGCATAAAGCACCTTTTCTCCTCTCCACGCTACCCCCAAGGAAATGGTCAGGCAGAAATCACCAATCGTACCATCCTGGACGGGATCAAGAAACGGCTCAACGCGGCCAAAGGCAACTGGGTGGATGAGCTTCCCTCGGTATTATGGGCGTACCGCACCACGGTGCGAAGGACTACACGAGAGACTCCATTTTCCTTGGCTTTTCGGCGTCGAGGCTGTAATCTCCATAGAGCTCGGGATCCCGACATTTCGGACCGAGAACTTTTAGCCACGGACAAACGAAGAAGATCTCGCGTCTGATCTGGACCTGAGGGACGAGCAGAGGGAAACAGCTTCCATCAGGATGGCGAACTACCAGAACCAGATCGCACGAAGTTACAAAGCTTTCGAGTAGGAGACCTGGTCCTTCAAGAGGTATTCCCTAAATCCCGAAAAAGATTTGATGGTAAGCTCGGATCCAGTTGGGAAGGCCCTTACAAGGTCATCGGACTGGGCCCCAAAGAAACTTATTATCTGCAACGAATGAATGGAGAGGCACTCATAAGACCTCGCAATGTAATTCATTTGAAAAAGTATTTTTTCTGAAATAAAGGTTGTTTTTTTCCTTTTTTTCTCGTATGAAATATTTCATGTGAATGAGAGCCCTTTCGAGGTCGCGCATGAACTTGGTTTCAAAAATAGCACTCCAAGGAGGTCGCGAGTATAGCACTCCACAGAGGTCGCCTGTTGGTCCAGTTCAGGTCGATTGGATGAGCACTCCTTGTAAGTGGTCGCACGGGAGACTCCCCATCCATCGATTAGCACTCGAGTAAAAGGTTTGCAAAAGTGAGACACATAGGTTACACTCAAGCGATGAGGTCGTTCGAAAGTACAAGCTTCCCCCTATGCTCACACGGTCGCATAGAGCCCAGGCTCTATGACCAACCCTTGAAGGTCGCCAGGAAAGGACGAGTAGAATTAGTCCCAGGACTCAATTTTGAAAGGGTACCTCCCTCTCCTCCTAAGCACTCCGTCTACAAAATCCACAAGCAGGAACTGAAGGAACGCACAAGACGCACTCACACGATGAGGGCGAAAAGAGGGGTAACCTTCCCTTGCCATTCTAGGGGCCCCGGCCCTACGGAGGTCGTGATGACGAGATAAGTCAGAGTTAGTCCATCGGGTGGGCACAAAACTCTATTATCACGAAATAAGAACTCCAAACATTCAGATCATGCGAAGGCAAGCAGACATGTAAAAGATAAGTCGTTTATGAAAACATTGTTTATTTTACAAAATGTCTAGATCTGGACCAGAATCACCAACAGAAGGAGGATCAGTGGCGATACGAGGAGAGACGTTGCTGGATCTATCTTCATAACCTTGATAGGAGCAGCCTAAACCGTGAAAAGGGGGTTTGTAGTTCTTCTAGGCACAAGTCATCAAAAAATCCAAAAGTTCCTTCATTTGGTCCCTCATAGTTGAGAAAGCTTCTACTCGTCCCTTCGATACCATCCTCGAAAGCGACAGCACAGTCGGTTCGAAGCTCACAGAGTTTGACTTGCTGCTCTTGCAACTCATGCATCAGGGCATCGACTCGCTTTTCCGCATTGTGCACCCGCAAGGAAAAGGAAGCTTGATTGAATGACTGAGAAAGCTTCAGCTTGAGGAGCTCTCTCACGCGATCTTCAGCAGCAATGGCCTAAACTTGAGCAGCAGACAAGTCCCGGTGAGCAGAGGATTCGGCAAGCGCCACAGCAAGACACGCACGCTTCGCGATCACAGTCTTTTCCTCAGTCGACTTAAGCTGTGCTTCTTTGCGATGAGCGAGCTTCTGGGCGGACTTCAGAAGGTCTTCAGACCTCATCGCGTCCAGGCTTCGCTCGTTGAGTACCCGCTAGATGACAGAATTCTGAAAAGCAAAGGGTTAAAACCTTGAAGAAAGAAAACTTTGAAGATAAGAGTCAAGCACTTGCGTTGTAAAAACTCCAGCCAAGTCGGGTGAAAAGCGCTTCCGTCGTGGCCTGGCGAGCACAAATCAAGTCGCCCTCAAGACGACACCCATGAGCTGTGTACTGGCTAACTCCTTGTGGGCACGGTCAGCAAGAGGACCTCCTGAATGGGTACCGGCCGTGGCCACGGAAGTATAAGACAAATGGGTTTCCAAGGGTTTAGAGCGTGGAGCCCCAACCTCCCGGGCAACACCAGATGAAGCCTCGAACGTCGGAACAAAGGGGGCATCCGAGCGAGAAGGGCCCGAAGAATCAAGCACAGCCGAAGCAACTGAGGGCATTCCTACCGCAACTGGGGGCACCTCCGACGAGGCAACGATCACTGGCACCGAACCTTCCGTTGCACCTGGGGTGACCCCAGGTGAGGAAACCAAAGAGGCAACTGTCACTACCTCTTTGGCGAGGGAGGGCTCAACATGAGTTGCTCCAACTAAAACTCCATAGGCAGCGGCTGGTAGATCGGAGGCGGGATCCGTAACCACCTCAATTTCTGGAGAGGAGGGTACCTCCACCAGAAGGCATGACAGGCTTAGCAGCAGCCACACCAATGGCGCTCGAAGGTGAGTCATCCCACAAGGGAGCCTGAGATATGTCCAGCAGGGCGTTGACTATGTCCTCAGGGTTCGCCCGTTCAGACTCTGAAGCCGAGCGAGCAACCTTATTCCGCCGCTTTGAAAGAGGGGGAAGCCTAGATCTCTTCTTAAAAGCTGACCTAGCCTTGGGTGGCTGATTGCTCGCCCGCTTCCTCGGGGATAGCAGGGGACGATGCTTTGGCGAGGGCAGAAGATGCGTCAACTTCCAAAGACAAGCCGGCTACCTTCGAAGAAGAACCGACAGCCCTGGATGCGGGGAGGTTAAGGATTTTACGGAAATCCTTTTCCTCGAGCTTTTGAGCCCTGGCAATCTGATCGAGGTTCACCACCGATGGGTTTGGGGGCGCGCACTCCAAATCATCTGCAGGGAGCATATGGGGCCTATTGGCTAAGAAAGAAGGGAAGGGCAGATAAGGTGTATAAAGTCCGGTGATTTTATGCTCACCCAATTTCGCCTGGCGAAGACGACATGGCACCCACGACACTTCACTCGAAGCAGAGGTAGCAAGCACCCACGGGCCGATCAGTTGCACAAGGCATTCATCCCTCCATCCGCTGTCAGATGAAAGAAGCTTTTCCCCGAGAGGGACCGCACCTGGTCTCGCCCGAAGATAGTAGGCGTGCTCTGACTTCCTCATATCGTACAGATGGTGGATGTCGTCCACCTCGAGCTAAAGCTGTAGCTTGCGTTGATCATGACGACACAAATCAGCACCCGTAACAGATTAGGGGGGCATTTCACCTGGTGAAGATTAAATCGGCGCATGAAGTCCCTGATCATCTCAAGGAGAGGAAAAAAAAAAGAGCTCCTCAGCATCTGAGAAGAATACATGAAGAGCTTCTCAGAGCTGCTACCTTTAAAATCATCTATGGATTTGAAAGGAGTAGGTGTGATGACGATAGAATCAGAAATCGATAGGGAGGAACTTAGTTTCTGAACAATGTCTATTGACATGGTGGCGCGAGGAGAAATTCGAGAAGAGGTAAAGTTTGAAAAACGAGCAGGGGGATCATCTCTGGGATCTCTCTCTCTCTTTTCGACGAATCATGGAAACTTATAGAGCGTCCCTCCTTCAAAGAATTCCGCAATCATGACAGGAGCGCGAAAAAAATCGATCAAGGAAGATTTGCTGTCGAAATCTTCTATATATATCGAGAGACAGCTGGCGAGAGAAGCGAGGTGCTAGTTTCGATAAACGTGCAGCCGACGTGGTGAAATTTTTATCACGAATTTTTCATGTGACATGGAGAAGAGACGGAACGACGAGAAAGCCCCCCCGGACAGGTGGGCACGACCAGAGAAATCCTGTTTGTGAACTTTGTTCGTGAATCCTGTTCGAGGATCCCCTGTCGCGATGATCGCGCAGATACGATTTTTTTTTGGGACTCTACAACTCACCAATAGAATGTACAGGAGAGGAGATAAAAAATCAAGCGCGCGCGAGTAGATAAAAGACGACCAAGGTTGAGCAAAGAAAGTTTTTTTTTTTTCATTGATTGGATAAAAGTTAAAAAAAAAAATTTTCAATCCTCTGCTCGGTCTTCTACTCGTCCCTTCCTGCGAAGTCTCCTCTCCCTCATAGCTTGATGCAGTCCGGGTAGTTCCTCGTTGCTCATCTCTCAAAAACCACGAGAGTGGTCAGCATAGCCAAGCGGTAGCTGCTGATGAAGTCCAGAAGGCGATCTTCTTCGTCACCCTTACAATCTTCGCGGAGGGTCCGCAACTGCTGATCTATGGAGAGGGAGGCAGCCTGAACGAAGGCTTACAAATTCCTTGAAGGGCTGCCAGGGGGGAGGAGGACACTCTGAAGACAGTCTACTAGAATAGGAGCAGCATCAGCCCCAGCATCCAAGGTCACTGGGGGCACCGCCGGCAAGGCGTCAGCATCAATGTCACAGGGGGGAGGAACAGTTTCCTCAGGAGGAACAGACGACGAAAAAAAAGAAGACGAAGAGGAAGATGATCGAATTGCAGTGGGTGGAGATGGTGGAATAGAATGCGGAGGTGACAAGGTTAAGTCCACCGGCAGGGCAATGGAATTTGATCCAAAACCCAACCGGAGGAGCCTAGAGGAGCGCCGCCTTGTCCCGTTGTGCAGGGCGGTGGGAGGAGGAATAGGACCAGAGCCACCCGCTGACTCGACCACACTGGCAAGAAGAGTTGCAACAGGTGGAGCACGTCGCGGTTCCTCCAATTCAAGGAGCTCCCACCGCGATCGGTCTGGATAGTCCATCACCCGAGAGATGTCGCCCATCCTCACCTCCTCGACCTCCGGCCTGGGGGCATCCACCAATGGTCTCCGAGGGCGGCACAAATGGCGATGGGACAAATCCCAACCATCTGGCATCCAAGAACCCCGGACCCGAATCCGGCAACTCTCCCAGCCATGGATGTGACCCCCAAGCCATGCCAAGGACCAGCTCTGGCGCTCTGGCCCGGCGAGAGACGTAGAAGGACAGGGACCGCCCGGAGGATGAAGCCTTGACCTGATAGATCCAACGGACCTCGATTAGGCTCAGCTCAACTCCTATCTTCCTCCCCAATGCGACCACGCAAATCAAGACGCGGTATACGTTTGGTATATGACAACCAAGATGGGATGGAGGCCGAAGAAATAAAAAAAACTCTGCCACCAAGCGTGGCAGAGGGAGAGAAAGACCCCCATCTGTGAAGTAGCTGGGATGGAGGAGAACGAAATCAAGATAGAGGGTGGGGACCTCATCTTCGGCCAACTCGTCAATCGCGAAGTCAGACGAGAGGCCCAACTCTCTGTGGAGGGCTGCGGCAGTGGTAGTTTCCTCCATGATAATAAAGGAAGGCGTGAGATGGGATGAGGGGCTCCTCCCTCTCACCCCCCTTCTTTAATACCCATTGAAGCGGCACCTAGAGAAGACAGCTGCACTTATTTCGCTGCGAGTATCGAGGAGTAATCAATGCCAACAAAAAGATCATTCACAAAATTAAAAGGGGTGCTGACGTTTGGGTTTTCCTGACGTCATTTAGAGGCCACGCGCCATTAAGGCTGACAGAGCAAATCAGCCGTCAAATCTTGGGCGGGTTAGAGAATCCCGAGAAGGTAGACGACCAGATACCCCCAATAAAGGAATGGAGGCGAGGTGATTTATCATGATCTCCTGCTCTCTCGACAAGCCAAAAGAGTAGAAGAGGGGCATATGTAGATTTAAAATCCTCACCACGACACGTGTCATATCAAGGGTAATGTGTCACACCAGAACGGACGTGGGCCTACCGTGGGACCCGCAAATCCGAGTTCCAATCCTTGACCATGATGACTCTCCCAAATGTACTGACACGACTAAATCCAATGTCTAGTTGGGCGGTTGGGCACCTGGAGAGCGAGTAGTCTAAGGCACGACCAGATATGAGGTCTGGTCGGTCGACCTTACTCCTCGAAGGCGAGTACTCTAAGACACGACCAGACATGAGGTCAGGTTGATCGACCTTACTCCTTGAAGGCTAGTAGTCTAAGGCACGACCAGACATGAGATC
This sequence comes from Acorus gramineus, assembly GCA_030737835.1. Classification (NCBI taxonomy): domain Eukaryota; kingdom Viridiplantae; phylum Streptophyta; class Magnoliopsida; order Acorales; family Acoraceae; genus Acorus; species Acorus gramineus. Next base: position 18,294,613 of record CM060856.1, on the reverse strand, counting down.
TGGTTGGTCGACCTTACTCCTCGAGGGCGAGTAGTCTAAGGCACGACCAGGCATGAGGTCTGGATGGTTAACCTTACTCCTCGAAGGCATGATGTGAAGCGTACGGGCGAGCAAATCAAGAGACCCCGAGCAAGATGAAGAAACTGTCAGAAGACCACTAACGCCAATAATTGCCAAGGTAGCATTTAAGGCCCATTACCAATAGAACGTGGGTAGTCAAGGACCGACGTGAAGCATAAATACCAGGGACGGTTCCCTATAGAAAAAGGCCCACTAAACACTTAGTGGCAAGGCTGTTACAAGGGTAATTTAAGGAACTACGTGTGACTTGATCCCCAAGGGGGTACGTAGGCAGCCTATAAAGAGGTCACGCGCTCTGCACTCTAGGGGCACAGTCAAGCAAGGTAAAAAAAGTTATCCATTCAGTCAAGCACAATCATTGTGGATCATTTATGTTGTTTCCTAGATAGTCATTGAGAGAATTGAAGCATAGTTACAAGAATTCATACTGCTTGAGTTCTTTTTTTCCAAAGAAATTTACAAATTTAACTGGAGGGGGAAAATATCCACCTCAATTTCAAATTTCAATTAACATTTGAGTTTATTCATTTTTATTTTTTTTATATTTTTTTGGAACACCAAATGAAAAATATAAATTATGCAATTATTATAAAAAATATTTAATCTTAATATTAATTGCGATCGAGGTGGGTTTTGCTACGTAAACCCATTTCTCATCCCAAACTCGTCAGATTTCATTTTAGCTATCCCAAATCTGTCTCAAACCTAAACCCGACCCGTCCCAATCGGGTCGGATCGAGTTGGGTACCCTGTTAGGACAACCCCACTGCCATCCCTAGGAATGAATGACTAGACTGGAGGCAGACCAAAAAGGCTCAAGACTAGTCATATGGTCAAACCCCCTCCAAGGGGGCAAGGTCGTTGGAGCATCCATGGGACTGATTTATCAAGCTCGAGTCCAGACGTGGGTCTAGCTGCAAAGTAGAGGGGGACCACTGCTGCCCAATTATAACTACGGCCTCAGGACCACTCTACCCATCGTAGCTAGTGAGGCGTGTCCTAGACCCAACATGCAGACTGCCACAGTCTGTTGTAGTTATAGGTGGCACTAATGAATCAGCGCTACGTGACCACAACATCATATCAAACTCCCAGTAACGTAGCTCACAGAATCTCTTATGTCAGATTTATTTTCTGAGATAGAGATGCAATTAGGAGGGAGAATGAGGTCATGGCTCTAACAAGGAACAACGGAAGAGAGAGAAGGAGATCACGCATTTGGGGATGCCATCTTTCTGGTCTATCAAAAAAGACTTTTGGTTCTTTTCCACTTACTTGAGCGTCACAGTCCTTTTAGCTGGCACCACACCAGTGTCAAGGGCTCTTTAGGTGCAGGTTTGTCCTCAAACGCATGCAGATCCTTAATGTGGAGGTATCGACCACCTATCATTTGTTGGATGTGTCGACCACCTTTAAATAGCATGTCTCATTTTTTTCTCTAGTTTTGACAAACATTAATAATTAATTACAAAATTGATATAAACATATAATTGTCGTTTTAAATTGCTGAAAATTTATTGTGCCACGAATAGATGAATTGAAAAACGAAAAGAAACACACAATTAATCACAAAAAAGAAATTTATATTGTTCAACAAAAGCTAAGGTTGCCTACGAACACTGAGGATGATATTTTCCCGCCCTCAGTTAGATTTGTAAGTGTACTGAGAAAAAGAACTCAAGCAATACGAATTCTCGCAGCTATGCTTCGATTCTCTCCACGACTGAATAGGAAATAACACAAACAGAGCTCAATGATTGGGTTTGACTCAATGGGTAACTCTCTTCACCTTTTTTTACTGTGTTTTTGACTGAATGAATGACTGTGCCTTTAGAGTGCTATCTTGTGACCTCTTTATAGGCTGCCTACGTACCCCTTGGGGATCAAGTCACACGTAGTTCCTTTAACGCCCTTGTAACCGCCTTGCCACTAAGTGCTTAGTGGGCCTTTTTCCAGGGAAACGTTCCCGGTATTTATGTTCCACGTCGGTCTTTGACCACCCACGTTCTGTGGGTAATGGGCCTTAAATGCTACCTCGACAGTTCTAGGCGTTAGTGGTCTTCTGACCGTTTCTTCTTCTTGCTCGAGGTCTCTTGATGTGCTTGCCAGTACGCTACACATCATGCCTTCGAGGAGTAAGGTCGACCGACCAGACTTCATGTCTGGTCGTGCCTTAGACTACTCGCCTTCGAGGAGTAAGGTCGACCGACCAGACCTCATGCCTGGTCGTGCCTTAGACTGCTCGCCTTCAAGGAATAAGGTCGACCGACCAAACCTCATGTCTGGTCGTGTCTTAGACTACTCGCTTTCGAGGAGTAAGGTCGACCGACCAGACCTCATGTCTGGTCGTGCCTTAAACTCCTCGCCTTCGAGGAGTAAGGTCAACTGACCAGACCTCATGTCTTGTTGTGCCTTAGACTACTTGCCTTTGAGGAGTAAGGTCGACCGACCAGACTTCATGTCTGGCAGTGCCTTAGACTACTCGCCTTCAAGGAGTAAGGTCGACCGACCAGACCTCATGTCTGGTCGTGCCTTAGACTACTCACCTTCGGGTGCCCAACCGCCCAACTAGACACTGGATCTAGTCGCGTCGGCACATCTAGGAGAGTCATCATGACCAAGGATTGGAACTCGGATTTGCGGGTCCCACGGTAGGCCCATGTTCATCCTGGTGTGACGCATTACCCCTTGAGGTGACACGTGTCGCGGTGAGGATTTTTATTTCCACAGATGACCCCTCTTCTGCTATTTTGGCTTGTCGAGAGAGCAGGAGATCATGATAAGTCACCTTGCCCCCATTCCTCTTTGGGGGTCAAAGATCCAGTCGTCTGCCTTCTCAGGATTCTCCGATCGCCCAGGATTTGACAGCGGATTTTTCTGTGTCAGCCTTAATGGCGCGTGGCCTCCAAATGGCGTATGGGAAGTCCAAATGTCAGCATCCCTTCGGACTCTGTGAACCACCCCCCTTTTCCCCTCATCCCATCTCACGCCTTCCTTCATTATCATGGAGGAAACTACCACTGTCGCAGCCCTTCAGAGAGAGTTGGGCCCCTCGTTTGACTGCGTGGTTGACGAGTTGGCCAAAGATGAGGTCCCCACCCTTTACCTTGATTCCGTTCTCCTCCATCCCAGCTATTTCACAGATGGGGGTCTTTCTCTCCCTCTGCCACGCCTAGTGGCAGAGTTTCTTGATTTCTTTGGCCTCCATCCCATCTTGGTCGTGCCCAACGTATACTGCATCTTGATGTGCGTGGTCGCGTTGGGGAAGAAGACAGGAGTTGAGCTGGGCCTGACTGAGGTCTGTTGGATCTATCAGGTCAAGGCCTTATCCTCCGGGCGATCCCCGCCCTTCTACGTCTCTCGTCAGGCCAGAGCGCTAGAGCTGGTCCTCGACATGGCATGGGGAGACATCCACGACTGGGATTCATCCCATTGCCATTTGTGTCGCCCCCGGAGGCCGATGGTGGATGCCCCCAGGCTGGAGGTCGAGGAGGTGAAGATGAGAGATTGTGGTGGACTATCCGGACCGATCGTGGTGGGAGCTCCTTGAATTGGAGGAACCGCGACGCGCTCCACCCATTGCAACTTTTCTTGCTGGTGTGGTTGAGTCAGCGGGTGGCTCTGGTCTTGTTCCTCCTACCACCGCCCTGCACAACGGGACAAGGCGGCACTCCTCGAGGCTCCTCCGGCTGGGCTTTGGATCAAATTCCATTGCTCTGCTGGTGGACTTAACCTTGTCACCTTCGCATTCTGTTCCACCATCTCCACCTACAGTTCGATCATCTTCCTCTTCTTGAGGGCGACTTGAATTGTGCACGCCGGGATACGACGGAAGTTCTTTTCACCCGGCTTGGCTGGAGTTTTTACAACGTACGTGTTCGACCCCTATCTTCAAAGTTTCTTCGTCAAGCCTTTAACCATCTGCTTTTCAGAATTCTATCATTTGGCGGGTACTCAACGAGCGAAGCCTGGATGCGATGAGGTCTGAAGACCTCTTGAAGTCGGCCCAGAAGCTTGCTCACCGCAGAGAAGCACAACTTAAGTCAACTGAGGAACAGACTGTGATCGCGAAGCGAGCGCGTCTTGCCGCGGAACTCGCCGAATCCTCCGCTCGTCAGGACTTGTCTGCTGCTCAGGTTCGGGCTGTTGCTGCTGAAGATCGCGTGAGAGAGCTCCTTGAGCTGAATCTCTCTCAGTCGTTCGATCAAGCTTCCTTTTCCTTGTGGGAGCACAACGTGGAAAAGCGAGTCGAGACCCTGATGCATGAGTTGCAAGAGCAACAAGTCAAGCTCTGTGAACTTCGAACCGACTGTGCAGTAGCTTACGAGGACAGTCTGTCGAAGGGTCGAGCAGAAGCCTTCACGACTATGAGGGACCAGATGAAGGAACTTCGGATTCCTTGACGACTTGTGCCGAGAAGAACTACAATTGTGGATATCGTCAAGGTTATGAAGATAGATCCAACAACGTCTCTCCTCGTATCGCCGCTGATCCCCCTTCTGTTCGTGATTCTGGTCCTAGTGACGAGTCTCAGACCTAGACATTTTGTAAAATAAACAATTTTTCATAAACGACTTATCTTTTACATGTCTGCTTGCTTTTGCATGATCTGAGTGTTTGGAGTGCTTATTGTCGTGATAATAGAGTTTTGCGTCCACTCGATGGACTAACTCTGACTTATCCCGTCATCGCGACCTCCACAGGGCCGGGGCCCCTAGAATGGCAGGGGAAGGTTATCCCTTTTTTCATCCTCGTCGTGCGAGTGAGTCTTGTGCGTTCCTGCTTGCGGATTTTGTAGATGGAGTGCTTTGGATGAGAGGGAGGTATCCTTTCAGAATTAAGTCCTGGGACTAATCCTGCTCGTCCTTTCCTAGCGACCTCCAAGGGTTGGTCGTAGAGCCTGGGCTCTAGGCGACCGTGTGAGCATAGGGGGAAGCTTGTACTTCTGAACGACCTCATCGTTTGAGTGTAACCTATGTGTCTCACTTTTGCAAACCTTTTACTCAAGTGCTAATCGATGGATGGGGTATCCCCCGCGCGACCTCTTACAAAGAGTGCTCATCCAATCGACCTGAACTGGATCAGCGTGCGACCTCCGTGGAGTGCTATGCTCGCGACCTCTGTGGAGTGCTATACTCGCGACCTCCGTGGAGTGCTATATTTGAATCCAAGTTCACGCGCGACCTCGAACGGGCTCTTATTCACATGAAATATTTCTCATGAATAAAAAAAATTTTATTTCAGAAGTAGTACGTTTTCAAATGCATTACATTGCGAGGTCTCATGAGTGCCTCTCCATTCATTCGTTCCAGATAATAAGCTCCTTTGGGGCCCAGTCTGATGACTTTGTACGGGCCTTCCCAACTGGGCCTTAGCTTACCATCGGATCTTTTTCAGGATTCTGGAAATACCTCTTGAAGGACCAGGTCTCCTACTCGGAAGCTTCATCACGACACCCTCTTGTTGTAGCTTCGTGCGATCTGGTTCCGGTAGTTCACCATTCTGATGGAAGCTATTTCTCTCCGCTCGTCCCTTAGGTCGAGATCAGACGCAAGATTTTCTTCGTTGATCCGTGGCTAAAAGTTCTCGGTCCGAAATGTAGAGATCCCGAGCTCTATGGAGATTACAGCCTCGACGCCCAAAGCCAAGGAAAAGGGAGTCTCCCATGTGGCCCTTCTCTCCGTGGTGCGGTACGCCCATAACACCGAGGGAAGCTCGTCCACCCAGTTGCCTTTGGCCGCGTTGAGCCATTTCTTGATCCCGTCCAGGATGGTACGATTGGTGATTTCTGCCTGACCATTTCCTTGGGGGTAGCGTGGAGAGGAGAAAAGGTGCTTTATGCCCAACTCCTCGTAGAACCCCCTCATGGTGGCATTATCGAATTGTGTCACATTGTCGGAGATTATGGTGTTCGGCACTCCGAATCGACACACGATCTCCTTCTAGAGGAAACTTTGTACTTCGATGTCACTGATTCTGGCCAGGGCCACAGCCTCCACCCACTTGGTGAAATAGTCAGTGGAAACCAGGGGAATCGCTTCTTGGTCGGCGCCAAGGACATGGGCCCGACTATGTCGAATCCCCATTGAGCGAATGGCCAGAGACTTGACAGTGTATTCAAATCCTTCGCTAGTCGGTGAATTAGGGGACCGAATCGTTACCACTGGTCGCATTTCCTCACCAGGTCGAGCGAGTCCTTTGCAAGGGTCGGCCAGAAGTACTTGGCTGTCAACGCGTGCCTCGCCAAGGACCTCGAGGCCGTGTGGCTTCCGCACACCCCCGAATGCATCTCTTCTAGTACTTCTTTAGCTTCTTTGGGATTAACACACCTATGGAGAGGGCCTTGAAAGCTTTGCTTATACAACACGCCCTCATCAGAGATCAAGAACCGAGCGGATCGGCTCTTGATTTTCCTGGCCTTTTCCTTATCTACTTGGAGGAAGCTATTTTTCGAGTAAGATAGAACAGGGTCCATCCAGGTCGGTTCCTGGGTTGTTGACTCCACTGCCATAACCTGTTTGGGATAGGTTATGCTTGGCTCCCTCAAGAATTTGACCTGAATCTCCCGGGAAGGTTCTCCCTCCAGCGTACTTGCCAGATTTTCTAGAGCGTCAGCATGAGTATTCCGCTCGCAATCGATTGCGTGGATTTCCCACTCACCGATTCGTTCAAGCAAAGTACGGTTGTAGCTCTGATAAACTGCCATTCGATCATCCTTCGTCTGATATTCTTCAGTGCTCTGAAAAACCACGAGCTGGGAATCACTGTAGATCGCCAATTTATGGACGGCGAGATCTACTGCGAATTCCAAACCCGAGATGAGTGCCTCGTACTCGGCTTCGTTGTTAGAAACGTTGAGTCCTAGTTTGATTGTGTGTTCAAACAGGAAACCGTCTTCATTTCGTAGGATCATCCCTGCTCCTGCCCCTTTTCGGTTGGACACCCCATCGACATGAAGTGTCCAGAAAATTGGCCTGCAGTCGGAGATTAAGCAGACCTGCTGCTGTGCAGGTGTAAGGTCGGTGATGATGTATGCGATTACTTGTCCTTTAATTGCACTCTTGGGCCGATAGTGGATATCAAAAGCTGAGAGCTCCACCGCCCATTTGAGCAACCGTTCTTCGACGTCCGCCTCCTGCAATACAGCCTTGAGCGGCGAGTCGGTGATGAAATGGATCGTATGGGCATGGAAGTAATGGCGTAGTTTTTGGGTGAAAACGAGCAAGGCAAACACAAGCTTTTCTATGCGGGAATACCTGGTCTCCGCTCCGCTGAGCGCCTTACTTGCATAGTAGATTGCCCTCTGCGCTTGGTTGATATCCTTCAATAGCGCGGAGCTAACAGCGTGCTCGGACTCTGCAATGTAGAGGAGCAAAGTGTCTCCTATGGAAGGACATACCAGAAGTGGCGGCGTGCTGAGGTACTTTTTGATTTCTTCAAATGCCCTCTGACATTCTGGCATCCATTCGAATCTCTGAGCCTTCCGCAGCAACTGGAAGAATGGCTAGCATCGATTAGTGGCCCTAGAGATGAATTGATTGAGAGCGGCCAACCTCCCCGCCAGCTTCTGTACCTCTTTTTTGTTCCACACTGTGTCGTCAAGTACCCCGGAAACTTGCCCGAGGTGACTCCGAAAGAGCATTTTGTCGCGTTTAGTTTGAGGCGGTACTTACGCAGCACAACGAAGATTTTTCCATGTGGGTCAAGTGGTCAACTCAGCGCTCACTTTTTACCATTATGTCGTCGATGTAAACCTCAACAGTCTTACCGATCTGATGTTGGAAGATTTTACTCACCAACCTTTGATAAGTGGCCCCTGCGTTTTTTTATCCCGAACGGCATCACTTTATAGCAGTAAATGCCCGTAGGGGTTATGAACGCTGTCCTCTCCTGGTCGGGATTGTTTATTGGGATTTGGTGGTAGCCTGAATAAGCATCCATAAAACTCATTAGTTCATTACCCGATGAGGAGTCCACCAGTTGGTCGATCTTCGGAAGTGGGAAGCTGTCCTTCGGACAGGCGCTGTTCAGGCCGGTGAAGTCCACGCAGACCCACCACTTCTTGTTCTTTTTTGGAACCACCACGGTGTTGGCCAGCCACTCGGGGTGTCGCACTTCTCGTATGAACCCTGTGGCCCAGGAGTTTATTCACCTCGTCCCGTACCGCCTCGGCGTGTGTGGTGGCCATTCGTCGCTGCTTCTGTCGGACTGGACGGATGATCGGCGATATGGACAGACGATGGCTTGCCATCTCGAGATCAATTCCCGGCATGTCTTGAGGCTTCCAGGCGAAGATGTCCCTATTCTCGATGAGGAAGTCGAGTATTGCCTTTCTCTCTTCTGCGGAGAGTAAACTCCCGATGAGAAAGTATTTCTCAGGGTCGAAGGAGTCTATTGGGACCTTCTCGAGGTCTTCAAGGACCCTGTCTTCGGGACCGGGTCGGCGCTCATCGGCCTTGACTCGGTTCTGCAGTAATTGCTACCTTTTTGGATGAATTTCTCCGTCCTCAGGCTGCTCCTTGAAGTCTGGTAGGGCCGACTTTCCTCCCATTGCCGCCATGTAGCACCGCTTTGCGGCAACCTGGTCTCCTCGAATCTCCATTATCCCCTCGGCCGTGGGGAAACAGAGCCATTGATGGTACGTAGACGGAATCTCATTCATCACCACCAGCTAGGTGCGACCGATGATGGCGTTTTATGGAGACGGGAGGTCAATGATAATGAACTCCGTCATAGTGGTCTGATTCCCTGCTTTAACCGGCAATGTGATTCGTCCAGTGGGGACGACTCGTGCTCCGTTGAATGCAACCAGAGGGTCCTTCGTGGGAGTGAGGTCAGTGGCTTTTAACCCCATCCGAAGGAAAGGTTTCATGAAGAGGATGTCGGCCGAGCTTCCTGTATCAACGAGAATTCTCTTAACCTCAAAATTAGAGATACGCAGGGTGATTACCAGGGTGTCCGAGTGCGGGGCTTGGACTCCTTCCAAGTTGGTGTGAGAGAAAGTGATGGCTCCTTCATCACCGCTTCTTTGTCTCTTCACGACCAGCTTCGGCTCCTGGTCGATGTGCATCATTTCGAAGGAGACCTGCATCGTCTTCGAGTCTTGACGGGGACTTTTCAGCGAGATATAATGTGGTACGCCTCCAAAAATGACATCAATGGCCCTTGCCGATGTGTTAGGGCCAATGTTCGTCACATGCCGCTCACCTGAAGCCGGGGGTTTATCGACAGGACCATATTCCTTTAAGTGTCTCTTTTGGAATTGGGTCTCCAAGAAGCCCCGGAGGATTCGGCATTGGTCGGTAGTATGGCCCACGCTCTTGTGGTAGTCGCAGCGGAGAGCTTGGTCCCACTTTGATTCGTCGCTCCTCATGGGTGCGGGCCATCAAAACCACGGCTCCCCCTGGATTTTGGATAGGATCTGTGACGGAGGGACCTTGAAGAACATCCCCCGTCCTTCTCGTACCTCGTTTGTTGAGGCACCAAGCTTCTTGACCTTCTCGCTCCGCTGGTCCTTCTTATGCAGCTCTTGCAGACGTTTGACTGCTGGTGATGGGGCGGCAACCGTTGGTGGAGACCGGGACGCGGCCATCGCCTGCTTAAGGGTCTTCGATTCTTCTTCCACCTTGGCATACTTATCAGCACGCCCCATTAAATCATGCAATTCGTACGGAGTACGCTTGATAAGGGACTCCTTGAGGCCATTTCCGGACGGCAGGCCAAACCGGAAAGCCATTAGTGCTGCGTCCTCGTTGCAGTCTTCCACTTCGAATTTAAGAATGCGAAAGCGATAAAAAAAACTGCCGAATCGTCTCTCCTCATAGCATCTAAATCTTCATGAGATCGCTGAGGTCCTTCTTCCTCCGCCGACTACAGATGAAGTGCTCGGCGAACATAGTGCTGAGCTCCTCGAAAGTTCTGATTGTTGCAGGGGGAAGGAGGTGAAACCATGTCAAAGCGGCCTCTTCTAGGCTAGAAGGGAAGAGGCGGCACATTAGCCCATCATAGAGCTCATACAAGGCCATCGAATGTCGAAATGCCAAGATGTGATCATAGGGATCCGTCGTGCCATTGTACATCTTGAATTTGGACTGGACAAACTTCCAGGAAGTCGTTCCCTGAGAATCTCTATGCAAAACAGGGAGGCGAATCCCCGTATTGCATACTCCACCATCTCGCGATTCGGAACGCGCCGTACCTCGGAGCGCAAAGCGTAACGCGGCTCCGCGACTGTTTCCCCAGCTCGAGGGCGGGGTGGGGAATCATACCAACGCCCTTCTGAAACCTCACATAGGATCGATCGCCCCTGGTGCGTTTGCCTCCGAGAGGCCTCCTGGAGCGTTCTCCATGAGATGAGCGCCCGCGCCTTTGTCCTTCGTGAGGCCGTCGACCCGCTCAAGGGGTGCGCGAGCGCCGACGAGACCGCTGCCTCTGATTGGAGGAAGAGGTACTTCCTTCCGAACCTTCAGCGTTGATGGTAGGGGGGTTGGGCCGTACAGGAGGTGGCGGCCGGATTTCTTCCTGGACTGGCTGTTGTCGATCCATGTTCATATAGAACTGTTGCACCGAGGCTTCGATCATCTGCTGCATTGACTCTTGCAGAGGAGTAAATAGAGTTTCTTGCGTGGACTCCATTACCCGCTTGAGGCCCTGGACTTGACTAGCCAAGGTTTCCGGGGAGCCGCCGGCAGCATCGAATGGGAGAACGTCTTGTTCCTTTCGCCCTCCTACATTAGTGTCACTCGGACCTGACATTGCGGACACTAGCTTTTTGTTTCAGTATCTCACAGATGGCGCCAAACTGAGGAGGATATTTTTCACCCTTCAGTTAGATTTGTAAGTGTACTGAGAAAAAGAACTCAAGCAATACGAATTCTCGCATCTATGCTTTGATTCTCTCCACGACTGAATAGGAAATAACACAAACAGAGCTCAATTATTGGGTTTGACTCAATGGGTAACTCTCTTCACCTTTTTTGACTGTGTTTATGACTCAATGAATGACTGGGCCTTTAGAGTGCTATCTCGCGACCTCTTTATAGGCTGCCTACATACCTCTTGGGGATCAAGTCACACGTAGTTTCTTTAACGCCCTTGTAACCGCCTTGCCACTTAGCTGTTTAGTGGGCCTTTTTCCAGGGAAACGTTCCCGGCATTTATGTTCCACGTCGGTCCTTGACCACCTACGTTCTGTAGGTAATGGGCCTTAAATGCTACCTCGACAGTTACAGGCATTAGTGGTCTTCTGACCATTTTTTCTTCTTGCTCGGGGTCTCTTGATGTGCTCGCTCGTACGCTGCACATCATGCCTTCGAGGAGTAAGGTCGGCCGACCAGACCTCATGTCTGGTCGTGTCTTAGACTACTCGCCTTCGAGGAGTAAGGTCGACTGACCAAACCTCATGCCTGGCCATGCCTTAGACTACTCGCCTTCGAGGAGTAAGGTCGACCGACCAGACCTCATGTTTAGTCGTGTTTTAGACTACTCGTTTTCGAGGAGTAAGGTCGACCGACCAGACCTCATGTCTGGTTGTGCCTTAGACTACTCGCCTTTGAGGAGTAAGGTCGACCGACCAGACCTCATGTCCGGCCATGCCTTAGACTACTCGCCTTCGAGGAGTAAGGTCGACCGACCAAACCTCATGTCTGGCCATGCCTTACACTACTCACCTTCAAGTGCCCAACCGCCCAACTAGACACTGAATCTAGTCGTGTCAGCACATCTGGGAGAGTCATCATGAGCAAGGATTGAAACTTGGATTTGCGGGTCCCGCGGTAGGCCCACGTTCGTCCTGGTGTGACGCATTACCCCTTGAGGTGACACGTGTCGCGATGAGGATTTTTACCTCCACAAACACGAAGAGGGAATTTATTTATTTATTTATTAATTTTTGCAATAAAAACCTTGTGCGGCTACAAATATGTCTCTCCCTCTCGAACCTTAAGGGTGACTTCTCAATTGTTGAAAAATATATGTGATCTAGTATGAGAAAACCTAGTTCGACCAATGTTTCTAGTACTAAGGGTTGAGAACCTATACTCGACCATGAAAAAACCCCGTTATTACAATTCATCTTTAATGATCCAGAGACCGAAATGTAAGACATAAATCCAACACCTTTTCTTAAAATCTTAACTCCTTGATAGACTTTAAAACTAAGTTGCAAGTGCAAGATGATACCGGAGTGAACCTATATGCATCTAATGGACCAACGAGTTTCTAAATACTACTTGGATAAAATATTTTGGGTGTGCTATAGTTTATAGCTTAGCTATTACAAATGAAGGATTTTGAAAACAGTCAATCTAGAGAATAATGAACCAAATCACAAAGAATTAATGTGGTTCGACAATGGTCACAAAAAAAAAAGATGTCAATTTATAATAACATCTCATTAAAGGCAGAAATCTGAATACGCAAAGATAACTCTAATCCAACTCTGTGAAGCGCCAACAATACTCTGCACACAAAAATCAAGACCCCATGATATAACAACAGCGATCACGTGCTCTTTGTGTCTACCTCTGATCACATCAAATGTACCCCACATCCACATCACCCTTTCATTGACCTTTCCAAGAATCATAATATAGTACAATAATAAAACAAGTCGACAACCGATGATGAAGACTCAATAAACATATATGCCTGGCAAAAAAGATAATGACGGATCGATTCATGTAATTCGATCATGTTTTCTTTCCCTTCTATCTCATTCTATTAATACATTACAGGAGATATCACAATCACTTCTTTTTTTTTAAGACCTCCTCCAGTCCTGTAGAGGGACTCCAAACAAGTGTTCGATATATGTCCACGCGTGAAAATATAATGACAGAACTCGCGCGCGCGCGCTCCATTTAAACGTTAGGAGCGACGTTTCCATCGCACCCTGTAAAAATGTTCACTGTTCAACAAACGTACGATTGTTCACCATCAACAGGGAAATCTTGTCTTCTGTGAAAAATCACAGCGCTCCACTGATTCCCTACCTTTCAGGACTGATCAGGGAGTGTTTTCATATTTATAATATATATATTTAAAGCCATCTTCAATCAATATGTACCAAAGCTTGAGGAGAACATCTAGGATGTATTCAGGACTGAGTTCGCAGGGGAATTTTTTTATTCAAGAGTAGTTTATTTAATTTGGTCCGGATATTTTTTTTAGAGTGTGTTTGGTTGCGTGATTGCATAACCTTTTCATTTATAGGAAGCTTCTTCTACAATCATGCAACCAAATAGTTTTATTTTAGCAGTTTCATGCAAATAGATATCAGACAAATAATGTCTAAAAGCTACGATTTTCAAAAACTGAAGAGGTGAGCTTCCTGCATAATCAGTTTTAAAACCTAGATTCCCGCAGAATCACTTCTGCAATTACACAACCAAACGCACCCTTAACAGAATTCTCTTTTAATTTATTATTATTTGATTGACCATAGATAAATTGTCAATAAAAAATGAATTAAATGTGAATAAAAAATTATATATAAAAAGTGAAAGTAATTTGATATTTATAGGGATAGACAACATGTGATTTGAGATGTAGGCTCCCCAAATGTCAGTGGAATAAATTTAGTATTGTTAGAAATAAGAGAGAAAATAATAATGAAACCCTAAAACTCTTGTTCTATTAGAGAGAGATTAAAGCCCTTCATATAATGGTACAAGATAGTGTTACACGTGTATCACACTACAAACTAATATAACAACAAACTAATATCATAACAAACTGATATATAATCTAACACATTTAACACCCCCTTCCAAACTCTGAAGGATAGTACACTTAGAGTTTGTTTAAATATGATAAACTAAAATCCCACCAAACATAAGTACCATTAGACTAAAATCACTAAAATATCCTGATACTTATTTAACACCCCTCTCAAACTCTGAAGGTACTTTTGAGTCGCCGTATGTGTTTTGAAATCCATCACTTCGCTCCCGCTCTTCTTGAGTCAGTCGGAGTCGCTCCCGCTCGTTGAGTCAGTCAGAGTCGCTCCCGCTCGTTGAGTCAGTCAGAGTCGCTCCCGCTCTTTGAGTCAGTCAGAGTCGCTCCCGCTCGTACGAGAATCACGGGATAATCAGATCTGCTGTGTTGCGTATGATGATGACGATAATGAAGACAATGGTGCGCGACAAGCCCAACAGGGACGATGTAGACTAGCGCAAAGACAACGGCCAAAAGTCCTCCCCCACTCTGATTGAAGACTCCTCAATCAGAGTGGGGAAGAATAAATTTTCTTTTTGTTGTGAATCTAGGGTTTCTGACTTGACTCTGATACCATGTTAAAAATAAGATAGAGAAAATAATAATGAAATCCTAAAACTCTTGTTCCATTAAAGAGGGATTAAAACCCTTTATATAATAGTACAAGATAGTGTTACACGTGTATCACATTACAAATTAATATCATAACAAACTGATATATAATCTAACACATTTAACAAGTATAATAACGCAATTCTAGAAGACTTAAAATACCAATTTAACCACATTATTCCAATTGATTGTGACAATTTTTTTTTTTGCAATTTTTTTTTAAAACTTATTCACTAATATTAATTTCGATCATCCTATTCTCCATTTATATGACTACCCAAACGTTGTGCCTGTTTTTATCCCCTTTTGAGGTCCGGCTAGAGGCAGGAAGTCTCCGACCGGAGCTAGGTTTCCATGGTCGAAAGGTCGGGTGGGGGCCTATTTATGGAGAAATCATAGAACCTCCTGTGGACCCCACTTGTCTTCTTGTGCACCACCCCATCCAACTCCACTACAGTGGATGGTGTTATTGGTGTGGAGTCTGTGGACAATACCCACCCCGCAACACGAATATATACTAGTCTGTCTTTTTACTATTCTCACTCCTCTTCTATAATCTTCCCTGTGTGTCTGTGACAGGAATTTTATGATCTCACATTCACACAGGAGATGGATAAGTCCCGCCTGTGTTTTTAGGGATAATCCTGCCTATAGATATTGATTATCTTGTCCATTAATGTCTGAATATTTCATCCATGAAACATACGTAGCTGTTGGGATTTGGATCCTCTACTTGTTTTTTTATATTTATTTTGTGCTTTGATCAATCAGACGGTCATAAATTCATCATATAAAATGGATCCATTTATCCATTCATGATTTGATATATTTATAACCGCTTGATTTTAATTATGATGATATGGCAATCCTACAATAAAAGTCAAGTAAGATACAAGCAGGAAAAAATAAGCAGAAGATCTAAACCCGTAGCTGTTGGGTTCATTTTCTGAAATGTTAGGAATGTGAGGTTGTACACTACATAAAATAAAGTTAAAAGCTAAGACTTTTTATTTTTTTGAGAAAATTAATTAGAGGTCCATGGGATACTCTGTAATAAGAATAGGTCCATTGACTTTTTCTTGTTTTTTTTTTAGATTCTTAAGTTAGTGGTGGTATTTTGTTTAGGTCCTTCCATCCAACTTCCATTAATTCTATTTTTCTCTCTTTTACTCACAAGTGAACATGATTTACCTCTCTATCTCTCCCAACCTCTCTCTTTCTCCCCCAAACAACTCAACATGATGTGAGACCACCTCCACCAGCCTTCCATTGCGCTGATCTCAACCCCAACGCCGATCGCACCCCCCAACCTCTCCTGACCGTGTCCCGCGTCCCGTCTACGAGCCGTCTCCCGGTTTTGTGTTATAATGCGTACATTGTTATTCCTAATATGTACACTGTTATATCTGTTACAGGTTGTGTGTGTTACACTGCGTACATTGTTACGCACATTGTGTATAATGTTATACCTCTTACAGATATCAGGTTTTTTGTTACACTATGTACATTGTTATTCCTAATGTGTACATTGTTATACCTGTTACATGTTCTGTGTATTACACTACGTACACTGTTACACTCATTTTGTACACTGTTATATTTGTAACAGGTTAGGCTCACGGATGGGTCACGAGAGGGGGTTAGGCTCATAGATGTGGGTCGCAAGAGGGGGTTGGGCTCGTAGACAGGGTCGCGAGAAGGGGTAAGGCTCGCAGACGGGTCGCGAGAGAGGGTTGGGCTCGGGAACGGGGTCGCGAGAAGTGGGTTGGATTCACGGATGGGACGCGAGAGACAATCGGGAGAGGTCGGGGAGCGCAATCGGCGTTGAGATCAAGATTGACACAATGGGGGGCTGGTGGAGGTGGTCTTACAACTTATTGAGTTGTTTGAGAGAGAAAGAGAGAGGTTGGGGGAGATAAAGGGGCAAATGATGTTTACTTAAGGGTAAAAGAGGGAAAAAAATAGAATGGAAAAAATTGGATGCAAATTGGATGGAAGAACTTAAACAAAATACCACCACTAA
The DNA here is from genome assembly GCA_030737835.1 of Acorus gramineus. NCBI lineage: Eukaryota > Viridiplantae > Streptophyta > Magnoliopsida > Acorales > Acoraceae > Acorus > Acorus gramineus. The sequence continues at coordinate 18,278,181 of CM060856.1, read as the reverse complement.
TTTAGGGGCCTAAAGAAAACAAGAAAAGTTCAAGGGACATATTGTTATTACAGAGATGTCTCTAAAGACCTCTAATTAATTTCTCCTATTTTTTACACAGCTTATAGAAATAGAATTTGTATTGAAATGTTTATCCATTGTATTTCAACTACCAGGTCGGATCCGGCCGCGATGCATTGGAGGCCCTAGGGGGGGGGGGGGGGGATTTTTGTAGGGTATTTTGATAATATATTTTTGTTTTATTTATTTTTTAAATATTTTTCTTGTAAGGGTTAAGAATCATTTCCACCAAATAGATTTGATAATAATGAATCATTTCCTACTTTTTTTTTTGGGGGGGGGGGGGGGGGGGGGGGATCGAGGCAAATTTTACTTAATTACATGAATCTTTATACTCTAGTGTGATTTTGTTCTTTTTATTGTTTTGCAAGTGTTGAGATCTAATACTAACACTAAGGTTCTGTTTAAAAAACGGGTTTCAAAATTAATTTTTTTTCAAAAGCTGAGTTTAAAACTGGATTTGTAAGAAGTTGTCTTTTTACATATTATGAAAAAAAACTAGTTTTTGGACATTTTTTTACAAAAATGCGTCTACAACTTTTATTTAAACTTTAGCATATTTATGTTTAGAAATGGGTTTGAAAAACATAGCTGCTTGTAAATTCAAAAACTCCCAAAACCTGTTTCTACACGGGCCTAAACAAGGCACTGCATCAATAGAATTCAATTTATGATTTGCATACAATAGGATATAATTTAAACATTATATAATCTAAATATTTATATAATTTTCTAATTGAAAGTAGATACCTTAATTATATAATAATAATTGTGTTCACATTCTAGGCGTAATAGTCATCGTTGGGCCAATACGCAACGCAGATTGAATATAGTAAAAATAACATTTTTATCCAATTCTTTATAACCTCACTCACATTAATGTCCAAAAGAATCAGTCAAGGCAATCACCTGAGAAACATTTGTAATTTTTCCCCATGCATTTGGTTGATTAAGGTATTTCTAGAAACTGCAGTAGTACAATGTCTTCACCTGTACATTGTCATCAGATTATATAGTAGATTTTTTAATATTTTTTGTATCTTATATTCGCAACAATTAATCAACTAGTTGGAATGAACCACACTCAAAACTCTAAAAAAACAAATATATAATCAATAAAAAAAAAATTGGACATTTTTTAATAAAACCACCAAATGAAACGCTTGTCCTTCATAATCTCTTGATGTTGTTTATAAGACAAATAGTACGTATACATCTACCAGAGCCATCAATATATGTAGCATAATGTTGGAGGGTGCACTGCAAAATACATCTTGAGATTCCGGAAACACTGTGGGGATGTTCGAGTTTCAAATCCAGCCGTTCAAATCCCACGATAAAATAAACGTTGTTTTGCGGGCATTTTAAAACACAAAAAAATTAGGTATGGTGTAGAGTTTTTCGTGGTGTTAGGATAGTGTGTAAATGCATAAGCTAAAATTGTGTTTGGATTGGGTTGGCATTTTTTTAGATTTTCCATGATCGAATATGTTCTATAGCGGATCCAAATATATCTTTAATAGGATCTATGAAGAAGGACAGAAAATAATTATTTTCAAATATAAAAATATAACTATTGAAAGTCAATCGGTACATAGCCAAAGGGATAGTCAAAGAGAAAACTACTCTAGTGGCGATCTACATGACCAATATTATTGATGGCAACGGTCCAGCACGCGCTTAGCTTGGTGATTTAGGACACCCCCATCCTATGGGGGATGTAGGTTCGCATCATGCCGGAGACAAGATAAAAAGAAAGGGAGACCAGCCCATTGAACTATGTGTTTGTGGGTTATGCCCAATGTCTGTGTCACCCAGTCTAGGCTTATGTAAAAAAAAAAAATGTTATAGATGGCAATAGAATTTCAAATGACACTTTCATGTACTCCAAATAATACATAAATGCATGGTTATTGTGGGTAATAAAATCTTCTCTAAAAATATAGGATTGCAATGTGTTGATCATAACCATCAAGTGGCCATCATATCAACATGCACTGACCCTTATAAAGGGTTCTGCTGAAGGAGTCTGATTGTTCGAACCGATGTCACATGACCTATATAATGGTTGCCCTCAGTCTCGTGTTTGAATGCCTTCAAAATTAAAGTCAAAGCAGACTCCATCTGAATAACTGATGATCGATCAACAAGAGGGGGCGCTCTCACATAGGGATGACAATGGGGCATCCTAAACCCCATCCCAATCTGATGATGCATGCATTTTATTGTTCTATTCAAAACATGTCCAAATATTTTTTGAAAAACCCAAGTTCGTCCCGTCCCATCCCACTTAGAGGAAGACTCATTTAAGAATCTTAGTTTTTCAAAAATTTAATATTTTTATTATTTTTTAACTTATAAACTGAATAATTATCTTTACTTATTATGTTTTATATATTACTTAATACATGCTTAGATATTTTATCAATTGTAGTAATAATAATATATATGATAAGCTTATTTTATTTATGTATCATATAAATTTTGAATTTAAACGAGATAAATTAGGGAGGAGCAGATTTTGCACTTAAATGTCTATTTCTCTTTTTCTCTCCCACTCCTTTGCCTACTGTTGCCGTCCCCGACCTCTCTTTCTCTCTCTTCCCCGAATACCCCATTCTCAAGTTTTTTGGAGGGGTGGGAGTGACCACGCCTAAATATAAATCTATAAGCACATTCATAAATCATTATATGGTTAAATGAAAAACGAAAAACAATACCATATAGGTAAATTGGTACAATACTATATCAAGTACTAAGTTGTATCAGATTTATAAAAGAATATTATATTTTGGTTACAGGTAGATATTTTTAAATACTGGAGATAATTTTTTAATTTTCATACAAATTAGATTAGATGAAAAAGAATTTAGGGAATACAGAAGAAAATTAGAGTTTTAAAGCGCGAATAAATGTACTCTTTAAAATGTTATTTGTCCTCACTCAAATACTGAGTTTGTTAAAGGGTTTAGGCAAACCATTTCTATGATACAACAAAACTCAAGAAATCTGCAGATAGAGCAACTCTAAAGATTTCCTATCTCTATCTTTGAAAACTATAAAATTAATGAACAAATTTGTTCAATAAATAAACTTAATTATATAGAACCTGAGAGGTTGCCTTTGCAACATTTCAAAACTTAGTTATTAGCAGAAGAGGTGTCCATTGCCATGCACGTGGATCACTTTTTCTTTTGTCTTTTTTATGACACTATTATGAGTGGGCCATCATATAGATTGAGAAAAATCATTTTCAACTTCCACCATTCTCAAAGACCCACCGGATTACAATCTCTTCAACATCATAACGATATACAAATGTTTTTTGAATAATGCTTTGTATTCGGAACTGACATTGAGTAAGTTTGTAAATGCGGGAACTAAAACGAACTTATCAATTGATATAACTGCACATGCTAAATGGTTTTGGGTTGTTGTTGGGGGTGGGGGGCGGGGGGAGACAACCCTATAGACACAAAAGTATTGCATGCTTTCTCCGTGCAAGTTACAGAAGTACTGAGTACTGACTACCAATTCATTTAAATTTTAAATTGAAGCAAATTAAAATTGTTCTAACCTGCCTCGTATCACATACAAAAAGAAGTTTGAAAGCAAGTACGAAGTGAATGGTCAATAGAGAGACACACAGCCTCTTCAACACCTAACGGAAGTCCATCCACAAAATTAATTAGTGAAAGCTCATCCGTAGATTGGGGGTGGTGGGGGGTCCAAAACACTGTAGAAGGATTCTTTACAGTGAATCTCATTTCATGATCCCACTGTATGTTCACTCAGTGTATCTTGGCCACTCCGCTCATCTCGCTAGACTCCTGAAAACATATAGTTCACTCTTCTTCAATCATGCACCCAATTATCAAATGAGAGGATTCCATTTGATATGAAAATGTATATTCATGAATGATTAAAACATGAGTTACAATAAAAATATAGAGATGTTAATTAAATCATCTTGTACATGTATTTTTTTTTATCATCATAAGAAAGGCACTCTGAGTAGCCAAGCTTCATGGTCCAAGATGAATTTTTATATTGACCTCTCGTATTTAAAATCATTTTTTTGCTATTACAATAATAAAAATTGTTTTGAAAAATTTAAAAAGCATTACCTAAATTTTTTATATAACAGACCTCAACAAACATGTACAACCTCAATAAAATAGGAAGAAAGAAGAATAAATAACAATTATAAATAAAAAAATTAAGAATGAAACATAAGTATGAAAATAAACACATAACCCAATAAGATCATCTTCTTTTAAATTTAAAAAAAAAGTCCTAAAATAAATTAAACAAAAAATTGACAAATTTTTGAAAAACAATTTTTTTAGATTTAGGGTTCTAGATGACTATCTTGCTCACCTCTGTCTAAGTTGAGCCCTAGATAATTTGTATAACTAATATACACGTAAAACTTCCATGTTGAGTGTTAAAAGCCAAATGAGAGGTCAGTAATTTAAGTTGTTTTTTCTTTTGACATGGTAAACCATGCATCTAATTTAAATGGATATCCAGATTCTGAAAGTGCTAAACACAGTCTTAACGAACATATATAAATTGTTCAATCGATTTGTATTAGATGTATTGAATCGAATAACTTTTCTCAAACTTGGTAATTATGAGCTCATGAGCTACATACATCGTGTACAAAGAAGAACAAAGTGAAGGGCAAAAGGAGAATGGCATGTATGGCAAGCGGCGGAGGAAAGCTGTGGATGGACCACCAAGTTTCCAAAAGAAAGAAAGAAAAAATTAAAAGCTGGTCCCATCCGAAAGAAGCTCTCTCAAATGGGTCCCCCACTCCATTTTTATTTACAGGTTCGAAGGGTTTCTCATTAATTGAAATTAGTTGGAAAGGAGGGGACCACGAGACAGACCCGCCCAGTCGGCGCGCCAGCCTCCGTTTTCGGAATATTTTCCAGTCGCATCTATTCTACTATTACCACACCCCTTCCTTCCACCTCTCTCTCTCTCTCTCATAATAATCAATAAAAGCGATCAACTCTTTCGTGAACAGAGGTTCTCCTCAGACCCACACCCCCAACAGAGCCCCATCTGGAAAAACAATATTACAAAAAAAAAAGAAAAAGAAAAAAAAAAAAAAAAAAGGAGAAAACAACAGGGAACTCGAACTCTCAGTTTGTGTTTTTTTTGTTATCCTTTTTCGAGGTTTCGTGATTCGTGCTTCTGGGCATCTGATCTGATCTCTGATTCCGACTCCAACATAAGCTGCTTTTGAGAGAGAGACCACTAAGAGAGCGGGACCGAATGATCGACGGCTTTTCTTTTTATGATACAGGGTTTTATTTCCCTCTTTTTTTTCATCTGTTGAAATCAGTTTTGGATTTGTGTGTGCTATTATATTATTATATATTATATTATTTATTGTAACTGACAAGGGGAGAGAGAGAGAGATTTATGTGCGTGGGAAAGGGGTGGTTTTTTCAGACAGGGCATTGACTTGGGGGGTGCCTGGAGGTCCGAGAGAAAATGATAAAAATATGGTCTCATCATCATCATCATCATCAACTACACAACAACCACAACAACAACACCACCAGCAGCAAATCTTTCACTGCTGATGAGGCCATGACGATCATTCGAGGCCCGTCTAGTCTGGTCGCCCAAGTTGTTGTTGTTCTCCCTTTATAGGTAAGTCGACATGAATCTCTCTCACTCTCTCTTTCATCAGGTCTCAGGAGACTAAACACATCCAGTGAGTCACATCTGTGTTAAAAGAAGAGAGGCACCCTTTGTTTTATCAAACCTTAAAATCACCTTCTCTTTCATGTATTTTAATGGGTTTCATCGAATTCCTGTTTATTTTATTTGCAGAACCTTCATCTAGTCCTTTTTTTTTGTTTATTCATGGCTCACGAATCACAACAATCAAAGCCCGGAGGAGGAACCCTAATCAGCAATCATGGGTTCTGCTATCCGGATCTGAACCCCATGAATAGCTACGAAGCCAATCCCGAGCTCTTCACCTTACAAACTGGCATGGAAATGCTAGGCTTACCCCCTTCAAAGCCCAGGGGGGCTGAACAGCATCAACAGCGCAACCAATTCACTTGGAAAGGCTTCACCACAACAAACACCACAGCAAAACAAGAGACTTCGAGAGGGACCACTACTATGGACCCAACCAACCACTACTACTTCTCCGAACCCACCTCCAACGACAATCTTATGGTCGCGCCGGAGACCGGTTGGAGCGATCCGACGTCCCTCCAGTGCGTGTTCAACGATCGGCAGAGCCAGGGTCTCTCTCTTAGGCCCCCCGACGTTGGGTTCTACGCGTCCTCTTCGTCTCCTTCGATGTTGGGTTTCTCCGAGGCGGCGGCGGTGGCGCCGCCGCTTCCGCCGTCGCATCATGTTCAGATGAGGAACTCGAAGTACTTGGTCCCGGCACAAGAGCTGCTCAACGAGTTTTGTAGCCTTGGAAACAGTGGTGATGGAGGAGCGACGAAGAACAAGTCACGTAAGACCCATCAATCGGACGATGGAGATTCATCAAGAAACCAGTCCCTATATTCCATGGACCTTCTGGAACTACAGAAACGTAAAGCTAGGCTTCTTACCATGCTTGAAGAGGTAAGGTTTTTATGTTTATGTTTTTTCTTTTCTTTTCTTTTTCTCGGTGATTTTGAACCATCTCTTCTTTCAAACGGTTACATATGGACTTATTTGTTCTTCTTCTATGAAATTAAGGCTAGTGTTTCTACTGGGGTGTTTTATTTTTAATTTTTAATTGGGTTCTGGGAACTCGAATATGCATTGAATTCAATCGACTGGATAACTTCCATTTAAGTTAGTACTGTGTCAGGTTAGGGACAGTTTAACAGTTTTGGAACTGTCATTTATATTTGGAAAACTCTATTCCTTACCTTTCTATGGCACCTCCCTAGCTAGCTACCTATCCAACCCTAGCAATGGATCTTCTATATCTAAATATCTATGTATATAATTTTCTAGTCTGTCTCTCTCAATCAATATTATTACCTCAGTTTATGTTGGGAGAACTTTTCAGACTACCAACTGTGACCTAGGAAAGACTTTCGCATATATAGCAACTGTGTTCAAAAAGTTTTAGATCTCCCAGTTGGGGAACTCCCACTTTTTTAAAAAAAGATTCAAAGAGAAACCATTTGTGAATTAGCCATTATGAATAAGATATCCATTTGTGTCACTCAATGTTCGACCATTGACCAATTTTGCTCTTCATATTCAATTTTTTAAAAGGTTGATGGGAGATACAGGCACTACTGCGAGCAGATGAAGGCGGTGGTTTCGACGTTCGAAGCAGTGGCGGGCGAAGGAACGGCGAGGGTCTACTCATCGTTGGCTTCGAAGGCCATGTCAAGGCACTTCAGGTGCCTGAGGGACGGCATTGTGGGTCAGATCAAGGCAACGGACAAGGCAATGAGAGAGAAGGATGTGGTTGTACCGGGGGCTTCAAAGGGTGAGACGCCAAGGCTGAGGGTTCTCGATCAGACCATTCGCCAACAGAAGGCGTTCCAACAGATGGGACTGATGGAGAGCCACCCTTGGAGGCCCCAGCGCGGCCTCCCCGAGCGTTCCGTCTCTGTCCTCCGTGCTTGGCTCTTCGAACACTTCCTCCACCCGTAAAACACCTCTCTCACTCTCTCTCTCTATCTAGATATATATTTAATATGAAAAAAAAAAAATATCAGCATATACTAATGAGAATTCTATCATGTTTGGATGGATGACATGTTAATTGAAAAATCACTGTAGAAATCTCGTTAATGTATTTTAAGGGATAGGTGTCATCTATCCAGGCATGAACTGATGAAAATCTCATCAATATGTACTACTCATATGAAAAATTTTCATATATCTTTTTTATGCAACACTCCACATAGTCTTTTGTAACAATGGCAGCAAAAGATTAGCTGGTAACAGTTTTTGTTGATAGGGCCTTTTCAGATGTTTTATGAACGTTTAAGTTGTTTTTTATTTTTTTCAATTATGGATTATTCATGGGTTATCTATCAATCACACTCACACACCTACCTTCATTACACTAACCTCCAAATCCCAGTACGCACTGAAACTTCCATTACACCATCTCCCGAATCTGAGCGTTAAAAGGTCTACTACAATCGCTAAAAAGGTATCCTTGCATTGTTTTCACTTGTGATTTTTCATGGTATGGTTGTTTAGCTTTTCGTTGATAGAAAAGGTGTGCTTGTGGACAAAGTGCACGTAGAACCATTAAAAGAGAGACCTTTTTCACCTGTGCGTGCGTGTGTTTCATATCTCTCTTCATTTTCAACTAACAGTCTTTTATGTTTTAATGATGGTGCGAAAATATGTTCCGAGTATATACTATTCGTCTTTTTAATTATATGCTGTTTTTGTACGTAACGCAGATATCCAAGCGACGTAGACAAGCACATCTTAGCCAGGCAGACTGGTCTGTCGAGGAGCCAGGCAAGTTCCAATCGGCAATCTGTGTATTAAAACATTATTATATTTCGATGATTTTTATAAAACCCAGTCGTCGTTTTCCTCAAGCCTAGGTTCTATCTTAAACACACACATTCATTTCATTTATTCCATATTGTAAAATATTAAAATATCATGGAACAATATCAAGCATGAGCCTCCAAACGTGCCTTTTGAAAGATTGTGCGATTATAATATTAAGATATACTGATCATGTCATTTAAAACCACACAGGTGTCCAATTGGTTCATAAACGCAAGGGTCAGGCTTTGGAAGCCAATGGTGGAGGAGATGTACATGGAAGAAACAAAAGAGCAAGACATCCTACTAGGCAGGCTCGAGAACAACGAAAACAACAACAACAACAACGACGACGACGACAGCCGGCCTAACCACCACCACCTTTTGCACAACAACCAAAACCCTAGTAGCCCCACAAGAAACTCTGAACACAAACCCATCACCAACCATGGACTACTACTCCATGACCCAGATTCACTCTCTTCCATCATCACCAGCACCCACAACAACAACAATGACCGCCACAATCAGTTCATGAGAGGAGCTCCGGAGGCATTCGGGGTCGTCGACGTGGACTTCTCATCGTATAACAATAACAGCAACAAGAACAACAGTGACAACAATCTTCACCATCACCACAACTTTGGAGGGGGTGTGTCCCTCACATTGGGGTTGCAACAACATGGAAGTGGAGGGATGAGCCTCTCCTTCTCCCCGACCACTCAGCAGTCTCTCTTCTTCTCGAGAGAGAGCGTCGACGTCCATGACTGTCAGCCCGTCCAGTTCTCCATCTTGGATGGAGAGGGTTCGAACCTGCCTTATCGGAACTTGATGGGTACTCAGTTGCTCCATGACATGGCCGGGTGAGGTCGTCAAGATGATGATCTACTGCGGACTCTATATATATATATCAAAAGATTTGTGGATATTTATTTGCTTTGGTTATGGAGACATATAATTGGTAGGGAGAGGTATTTAGGTAGTAATTAAGTACTAGAGATTCGTCTGTTTTAGATTATGCGCAAGCTGTTGTTTTGGTGTGAAAACTTGCGAGTTGCATGGGATGTTCATGCTGCTAGGGTATACATGTATAACCCCTACCAAATGAAATATTGGTATACGTTCTTACGTAGTGTACTCTGTCTCACACAATGTGAAATGGAGGTATATGAATGTTCCCGAAAACAAACTAATTCTCTCTTATGGAACGTTGCAATATCATCTGAGTACGCGCACAGCGAAGTCCTAGCTCTCTTGGATCGATCCAGATGGAATCCAGTGAGCAGCACTTCACTTTTATAATATCAACATGTTTTAATGTGATAGTACGATGAGCAACATACATAATTTTAGGAAATATATATATATATATATTCAGAATAAATTGAATACATTTAATTTTATTATTATTGTATAATATGCATATGATTTAGTTTAACAGCACCTAAGTTAAGGCGTTGGTGAGAATCACGAGAATACGATGGCACATTTTGAGAGATACAATGTATCTAAATATTGATTATATAGAGAAAATGTCATCTTCTAAATTTTGACATTTTTATTCACAATTTTAGTTATAGTAATACGCATAATCTTATCAATATCCAACATGTATATATTTTATTAAATAAAACATTTAATTTTTTATTTTCTTAATTTATAGTTGTGTCTTTGTAATTCAATTTGAGTAGATACTTCATTTTTATGAAAGTATATATTTGTTCATCACATGAAATACACATTTAAAAAAAAATTAAACACGCTACTAGAAGTATAAGTGTCATTGATTCCACACAATGGACAGTGAATATCATAATCTTTTGAATTTTTATTCCAGTTTCTTATCCCCATATATATACCTTACAAATATAAGCCTGAATTGTATAAATCGAGACATAAGAAAAACAGAAAAAGCAATGTTAAATTTCAATTTCAATTAATGCTAAAGTTAAATTTTTTAAAAAAATGTTAAATTTCAATTAATGCTAAAGTTTTTTTTTTTTCAAGTGGTAGTTCATTTATAACTCAGAAATGGTTATAAATGGGCTGAATGAGAGGAGAATAGAAAAGTGCAGACATACAAAATATCAAAAAAGGTGAAAGAGAGAACAAAGAAAGCTGGGAAGATGGTCCTGATAGTCGACCCCGCTAGGTCCTAGAGACACGAGTTGTGCCTCCATGATCTGAAGGAACCACATTGACCAGCCGCACTTCGGATACAGGGCACACCCACTACGTCTCAGTTGTGATCGTCCTCTCAGAGACGATTATTGCTTTGGCTCCCACTAAATATATCCCCCAGTCTTGTAATAGTGACGTTAGATCCTCCCAAAGGTTCTCGAAGTAAACTAGTTGGTTCTTGAAGATCCGTCTATTTTGAACTCTCCAAATCGCCCTCATTCCTGTCGGTATAACAATGCGCCTAAATCTCGCTTGGACCTGACCATCGCCCTATCCCTGTCCACCCGACATGGCCGCCCACAATTCCTCGAGGTTTTGGAACGAGCATGAGTGTCCCGTTGCCATCTCAAAGGTAGTCCACACCCTGACCGAGAAAGGACAGTTCGTAAACAAGTGCTCGATGGTCTCGGGTGCAGCCCCACAGAGTGCGCAGTCCGTCGAGACCTCCGGTCTCCACTTCGCACGGTAAAATTTGCATAAGAGTCTTCCCTGTAAAGCAAGCTAGCCAAAGAAAAATCTTGATTTTGCATGGAATCTTCCACTTCTATAAGATCGGCGTGTGCACTGACATGATCGGGTGACCGAGTCAAGTTCTCGTCCACTACGAATAGCCTAGTTTCACCGAGTATTTGATCATAGGTGGAGAACCCCACAGAATGACGTCTGAGTCCGTGAGCGTCAACCCCCGCGTCGATAGGCAATGCAGTAGCGCCACCAGTTTGGCGACTTGGGTGTCCGAGGAGATTCTTCGCAATTAAGGGCGCCATTCCCCCTCTTCCCCCAGAGTTTGCCATACGTCGCAGACTCTCTTGTTCTTGTATTCAGCAGCCCGGAATAGGTTAGCAAACAGTGAGCTAAATGGGGTGTCTCCGCACCAAGTATCCCACCAAAAGCGTATGTGTTCTCCATTTCCTAGACTCCAACTGATCCCAAAAGTGAATTCTTCACCAAATCCGAGCCAACCTTTGTATAAAAAGGACATTTTCTGCGAGGAAATGGGGAGGTGTCCCATTGAAGGACTCGCCCCGTATCTCTCCCGAAAGGTTCTCAACCAAAGAGAGTTCTCGTTGGACACCCATCGCCAAAGCCACTTGGAAAGGAGATCTTTATTCATCAAGGTGAGGTCCAGGACACCCAATCCGCCCTTCTCTCTCGATTGACACACCCTATCCCATCTGACCATGCTCGGGCACCTCCTATCCGTGCGCGACCCATTTCAAAAAAAGCGACACCGAATGGAATCGAGGGTCTTGATGATGCCCTTAGGAACTCGAAACATGGAGAAGAAGAACAACGGCAAGTTCGAGATGACCACGAGTAAGAGAGTGAGCTTCCCCCCCATGCTCAGAGACCGGGATTGCCAACCTTCCAGTCTTTTCTGGACACGTTCGATCAGTGGGGCCCAATCTCGTAGTAGAAGTCTATGTTGAACCAATGGGAAACCCAGGTTCTTGACAGGGAGGCTTTGTTGTTGACATCCGAGAATGCTTGCCAATTCTGCAGCTAGTGGCGCATTGACATTGACTGTGAAGAGGGCGCTCTTTGACCAATAGATATGTTAACCCGACACCAGTGCATAACAGTGTAAAATAAACTGAATCCCCTCCAAGACGGGCACCAACGGTCGGACGAAAACCATAGTGTCGTCGGCATATTGGAGATGGGTTATAGGGGTGCCTCCAGTCACACACGGTAATCCCTCGATCCACCCATCAGCCGTCGCCTGGACACACATTCAACTGAATGTGATTGCCACTAAAGAGAATAACAGCTGGGAGAGAGGATCACCCTGCCTCAATCCTCTACTGACTGGAAAATATCCGTGCGCCACTCCATTTATAGCTACTGACGCTTGCACCGTCGATATACAATTAGTCAACATCTTCAGCCATATCGGAGGAAAACCATGGAGTCTGAGAATCTGCCATAAGCAGTTCCAATCAACCCGATCATACGCTTTGGGGAAATCCAGTTTCACTATGGCCCCACTTTGTTTATCTTTATGGAGACTTGAAATAAGCTCCTGAGTAATGGCGAACCCATCATGGAGCGATCGGCCAGGGAGAAAAGCAGATTGATTCTCATCTACTAATATCGTGCAAACTGATATGAGTGGCTGTGCCATCACCTTCGCCACTATCATGTAACCTCCATCCATGAGATAAATCGGCCGAAAATCATTAATAGTGATCGCACCTTCTTTCTTTGGAATAAGTACAAACATTGATGCGTTCATGTGCCCCAATGCCCTACCTTCTCGCTGGATTTCTGTGCACATTTGCATCACGTTGTCTTTCACGATTGGCCAATATTGCTGGAAGAAGGACATGCCAAAACCATCTGGACCAGGGGATTTATCTCTGTCAGCATTGAAAACCGCTCTTCGGACCTCCTACGCCTCGAACAGTGCCTCGAGTTGCGAGCACATTTGTGTTGGGATCTTGTTGAGCTCATGGTAAGCCCAACTAGGCCGTCAAGACCGGTCTTTGTAGAATTGTTCCTTGAAGTGTTTGACTATCTCCGCCGCAATCTGGTCCTCCACGCCCACCGTGAGACTAGAGATCCTGTTTACACATCTTCTTTGATTAGTGAATTTATAGAAATATTTTGTGTTACCGTCGCCCGCTTGAAGCCACGAAGCCTTTGATTTTTTTCGCCACTCCCGCTCCTCGAGACACAAGATATCCGCCAGTTCGGCTTTGAAACGAGTGCGCACGGTCCTCTCCGTATCGAGCAGTTGACATTGTTCTTCCGCACGGTCCATACCTGCAATTTCTGCCATAATGAGCACTTTGTTGGCAGCCCTTTGTTTTCTTGTCACCCCACACCATAATTTCAGCCGAGTTTTAAGCCTTCGTAATTTGTAAGCGAGCCTTCTAGCCCCACGGAGGACTCCCACTGGCGCATCCCAGCTAGTACTGCGAATCAATTCCTCCACTTCATCATAATTAATGCTAAAGTTGAAGACTACTTGTCGCTGATATGGTAGAAATTGAGGGAAATTACTTGCATGCACTCTTCAAATATAATATATCGCTTTATTGTTTATTAAGCTTCTATGTACATTAATTGGTTTTTTGTCATAATTTGTTGCTTTCTAGTACAACATAAATTGAATGATCAGAATTCTTCCCCATCTATTGCTCAACTTATGCTGGATAAGCCGATTATATTAGCTGGAAACATCTTCTTTGCATGGCAGGAAGCCCTTGGGTAAGAGCAAGTATATATTGGATGATAATTTCATGTAGCCCCGAATGAATGTTTGTTACAATGTTTGTGTATTCCCCTTAAACTATCCTTCTAATAAATGACCTGGCCTGTCATGCATCCATGTATTTTCTTTCGGTGTAGTGTCAAGCATCCATATGTTGGACCCATCAAGAAATCTCAGCCCCATGACAAATTTCTGTCCTTTTAATTAATCAAATGCATATTCATTAATTCATCTATATTAGTTGTAATATGTTGCCTCCCAACCCATTGAGCCATAAAAAAAAATTTGTGAATCTTCTAGAATTTCATTAAAACTTATGTCATGAGGAATCAATTTTCAATAACAGTTTATATATGTTTTAAATTGATTAAACTTATCAATCCTCTTAAAAGTTTTTTTCATAAAAAATCTAATCTCAACCAGCTTTTTTATAAAATTAAAGGCAATTTTGTTACTTTTAAAACTTAAAACCAAAATCTAAAATCAAATACTGAAAGTCTAATAATAAAATTTTAAAATTAAATATTTATTTCAGTTTCACATGGGGCCTTAAAAAACTTTGCCGGAGGGCATAGTGTACTGCCCATAAGAACAAAATTAAAACAAAATAAAGAAATGTCTCTTCCCACTCATTATGCATCCTCCCATGTCCGATCTTTCGCTAAATGTACTTTTGGGGCCCTTAGCTTTCATTGTTGGTGTTTGTGTGTATCTTTTTTATCATCTTTTTTACTCAAATCTTTGAATTAACTCTTCTCACATATGGTGGGGGTCACGGAACTTGCTGCTAAATCCCCAATCTCTAGATCATCCAATTATCCCCCTCTTCTACCTATTAAGAAAAAGTAACCTCTTTTTTCACAATAATATTGGAATTCAAATCTGGTAATTATAAGTTTAATTGTCATCCATTAATTAAGTTATAGATCCAATCCAAAAAAATAATAATAATTTTACTTGCTCATATATTTGCAAAAGTTTATAATATTTTCACCATCTAAAAAGTAGATGATTAAGATTTGGGATCATGTCTTGGATTCAGTATATCATGATGATGTCATTTTGAATGGGCGCCTAATTGACTGAATTTATCAATATTTGATGTAAACTAATTAAATAAATTGTATTTCTTACAAGATTTGTTTGTATATAAGAATTTTTTAAAAATTTACTTGTTGAGATATATCACCCCATGAAATGATATTTTATATGGTATAGTCACATAGGGCATTCCATGACAATGGATGGAATGACTGTGAATATGCAAAGATCGATGTTCCGAAAGAGATTGAGAGAGGTAACGAAAAAGAGGAAAACTTCATAAGTTAGGTGAGTCCCTTGTATATCTCACCTTTATTGTAGGGGGTTTGCTGTTAAAGGACTTTGTGATTGCACAACTCATTGTCAAAAGTAGAATCTTTAATCCATCCTTAACTTTAAATTTATGGTTTTTTATTTTTAAGTCCTCACAAATCATAGGATTTAGTAATCGATCCCTCACTTCTTTATATTTTTATTTTAATCTCTAGATTTAAATGATATGTTCATTTTTAGTTTCTAGGAGGGACCTATCCCTAAATTATTTTATTTTTTTTTAGTCCTTCGGAGGGACTAAAAAAAAAACATATCATTTAAATCTAGGCACTAAAACCAAAATACGAATAAGTGAGGGATCGATCACTAAATCCTTTAGTTTATGAAGGCTTAAAAATACAAAACCCTTAAATTTAATCTCTTTTGAATTGGCCTAATTAACTGTATGAGGTCCTTTGATGTTTGAGTTCAAATCTCTCCCACATAACCCAAGAAGCATTTTTTTAAACCACACACGGACATGAGAGCCCTCTTCAAAGAGTCTCATCACCATTTGGTTAGGAGAACTTCATTCATAACTTTTACTTGTATCTTAAAGCCTATTTTAATTTATAGTCATGTTCCAGTGTAAAAATGGTCCACCAGTTATCTATACACATCACAGTGTATGAAAATTTTTAAGAAAAATCATTTTTTCAAAGAATAAAAATACGCTACTTTATTTTAGTATATGCTTCGCTTTTAGTTTTTATAATAGTTAGTACTTTAATGGGCGAGAGTGTGTGTGTGAGGGTTGTAGATGGAACTGCACACAGGCTTGACATATATATGATTTTATGTCTTATTAGACAAAATAAATCATAGTTCAACGTCAACCTTCCATAGTTGAATTTACATATAATAAATGTTAAACCCAGTTTATTTTATAGTCTAAGACACGATCCGTCTATGTTTTCATTTAAAAAAAAAAAAAACATATATCTCATCTTATGTGATATGTAAAAATATAGGGTTTTTTTACTTTTAAGTCCCCACAAACTATGGGATTTAGTGATCGATCCCTCACTTCTTCATATTTTGGTTTTAGTCCCCAGATTTAAAGGATATATTCATTTTTAGTCCCTGTGAGGGACTTATCCTTAAATTATTTGATTTTCTTTTTAGACCCTGGAAGAGACTAAAAAGGAACATATCCTTTAAATCTAGGGATTAAACCAAAATATAAAGAAGTGAATGATTGATCACTAAATTCTATAGTTTGTGGGGACTTAAAAATAAAAAACCCAAAAATAAAATATATATATACTCTTGGATAATATCATTTATAAAAAATATATATATCAAAAAATTACAAAGAGATAAAATTTGAAAAAAAAATATGAAAATTTTTAACAAGATAATACATGTGAATGCAAATGGCTATATATATATATATATATATATATATATATGAGAGATTGCATCTAGCATTCTAAAAAGAATTGAGTGCAGCAATGCTCTTTATAAATTGATTAAGAGACCTAACACAATATTGTATCATTACTTAACAAAATTTTAGCCAATAGAGTTGCTATCTCTATGTACCCATCACATAAGATGGTGGCACCACCCACATATTAGAGATGGGAGACGAGGGGCCCCGTTCTACACACCTCAAATAGAGCCATAATCCTCCATCTTTATCCTGAGCATTTACCACCAAAATAAATAGTGGAGATAGCTGATTCTCTTTAAATATCAGTACACTTGGATCTTTCAGAATTACTTTTAACCCATGATATGGTATATATATTAATTGAAGCCGGGAAAAAAAAACTATACAAAGAAATGTTAGGTTGAATGTGAATGCACACTTGAAAGATATATATTAAAATAATAAAATACATTAAAAATAAAATATATACTCGTATGAATATCAGACATATTTTTAATTCTTTATGATACAGTCATATTGCGTTGGGTGTTGTGTATACTTTATATACACAGATGACGTGACATATATAAAAATAAATTTAAAAATATTTATGTCATTTGTACAAGGATAATGTTTCCTGCTGTTTTTTTTGTTTTCGATCTCAATTTCAATACATGTTTTTATAAAATGAAATGTGTATGTGTGTCAATGAACTGTATAGCTATACACACACACTAGCGAAACATGTCTCCATAATGTAAGTACATAAGACTAATAAAGTGTATGAGATTAAAATTGATTCTGAAAAAAGAAAGACTGTGGTAATTGTGTTATACAAGTAGTCATTGAAAGAGCATGAGAGGAACAAGCTGCTCTTAGTAAATAAAGAGGAGTTAAATGGACCGGAAAAGCGATTGGTGCTGTCCGGACTAATGGAGGCCCATATACTTTGATTGAGGCCCATAGACGTCAGGTCGGGTGAAATGACAATGTACAACAAATCCAAACTAGATGGGATCAGCGGCAAAAAATTAAGAGGGTTGTTATACAAAATATTTTTCTTTAGTTTCAAATTAAATTTTATATATCTTGTTAAACATGTATGTATATATTAACACTACCAATGTATAAGATTTGATCAATATTTATTTATATTTTCTATGAAAAAGTACGTACCATTCATTGGAGTATATATTCTATTTTTTATAAAAATATATACTTAATAGATAAGAAATATTATTTTTTGAAAAAATTAAAATCGATGAGGATAAAAAATGTTCCTGATAATTGAGTTAAAAAAAATTATGTGACGCATTGTTCTAGAATTAATGTTAAAAAAATCACCTTACAAGTTAATGAACTCTGACACAGTATACTTTGTTGTTGGCACAAAAAATAAAATAAAATAATATTGATACACTCCCTCGCTTCTTACACTGGGCAAAAATATTCCTACTAAACTTAATTTTTTAACAATCCCATATTTTAAAAAAATAAATTTTTTTTAGTCCATTTATCCCACTAATCAGTTAGATAGGGACTTAGTAGAAACCTTTTTCATTGGAACAACAGAAGGTCCATCGATTTGGTTGAAAAAAAGTTGACAGGGCCACAATCGAAATTTGCTTCACTAAGGTGATAGAAGGTCCGTCAATCTGTCTGAGCAACTGCTAACAGGAAGTTTATCGAATGAGTAATATAAAATTCGACACCTTCAGAACAGCAGCTTTCTTTTGAAAATTAATCACCTACACAATCATTAAGTCCTTACCAAGAACAAATATATCATTTAAGTCATTTAAGCCTTTCTGGAAATCATTCACTTGTATGTCAATTAAGTACAAGAACAAAATTGTCAAACAAACAGTCATTTATGCCAAATAATAGTAAGCATTCCATATACACAAGAAACATTATTTTGTTTTCTGAACATGCGGAGTCCCATTCAAAATGAAATGGTTCATGCCCATGGGGTTGTTTAACATTTGATTTTGAATGAGACTCCATATATTTAGAAGACAAAACAATGTTTCTTGTGTATATGATGCAGACAGCATAGCCACACATTACATGAACGGCAGAGATCAGATGAGTTAGAAAAAGAGAAGACATCTTGATCGATTAGGAGCACCGTAACTTCAAACGGCCATAACTTTTAAACCGTATATTAGAATCGCCATTAAAATATGTCCACGCGTTTGTATCAATGAGCCCTACAAAAGTATTGGCAAAGCTATTACACCAATTTTTGAAGCGTTCTGAGATCGTCTTGGGGGTCAAATCGACGGTTGAAAGTTATTTTTACTATTTTTGACAGTTTTGAGTTTGTTAGGATTTTATGCATTTATTAGAATTTTACTATATTTAAATTTGAATTTCAAACAAAGATTTGAATTCGAATTTGAATATTAGTTATGATTATATAAGGATGTAGTTGTTATTTTTAGTTTAGATTTGAATAATCAGTTGAGATCCAATCTGTTAAGGATTCTCTTCTATAAATAGGCATGTAAACCATTTCATTATTCAGATTATTGATTATTAAAGTTTCTTTATTTTATCTACTGTATTTTGTTATTCTAGGAGGATTAACATCTACATAGAGTTCCCAATCATATGGTATTTTGTTAGAAATCAACAGGTCATTGAAGCCCAACGCCCCTGACATTCTTCTCGTAAATAATCAACAGCGCCGCTGGAGCCTACGAATTCGCATCGTCGATCGAATTAGCAGAAGAGCGTATTCGTACGCTGCATCAATATATGGAATGTTTACTGTTTATTTGGCTTAAATGACTATTTGCTTAGTATTTTTATTTCTTGTACTCCATGTCACCACTATAGAATTCGAGAATAATATAGGAAGGGCAATAATTTTCAATACGGTAAAATTTGGGGAAAAAATAGGGAAAGAGATGGGAAAAATTCAAACCAATAAAAAATAATTTAAAAATAGAAAATCAACAATCCTTTAATGTCAAGATGTGAAACATAGTACTTTTGGCTAAACAAATTAATCAAAATATAACATCAACATCTACTAATTTATAGTTCAAATTTCAAATGCATAAATTTTTTACAAAATTCAAAATGTGGTTAAAATGCGTAGCTCGACGGACCTTTTGTCATCTCAATGAAGCAGACTTTTACTGTAGCCCTATCAACCATTACTCAGTCAGGTCGATGGTAAGAAGATTTGATTGGGTCCCTGTCAAACTGGGATTAATAGACTTAAAAAACAAAAAAATGGTTTTTCGATAAATATGGGGTTGTGAGAAAATTAAGTTGGGTAGTGGGAACATCTTACCCTTTTACTCTGTGTTTTATTTTAGGTTTTTTTACATATATACCTCTCTTAAATTTTGGTATTGCAGAAATACCCCTCTTATTATACTTTGAAGTCGTGCATCCTTACCCCTCCGTTAGTCACTGTTTGTAACCCAAATTAAACCATGGTCAGATTTCTAACCAACCCCTGTGAAATTACTAGACTACTCCCACTTAAACCTAAATCGTAATCAACCTCATCTGTTCCTCCCTCTCTCTCTTTCATTTATTCTCTCCATTCCCCCCTGAAAAATCAATCACCCCTGTAATTGAAAACCCTAATCAATTATCCCCAATATTGAAAACCCCAATTGATCCTCCCCAACATCAAAAACCCTAAACCCTAAGCATTCATATCCCATTGAAAACCAGCAGATTCGATGAGGAGGAGGAGTAGAAGAAGATTTGTGCGATCCATGGGATTGAAGGAAGAAAGAGAGAGGGTGATGAAGAAAGGATATTCAACTAAAGAATGGGAGAAGAGGGAGTCGGGTAGGAGTCCCTCTAAAATTGGGTGTTTTGAGAGAGGATTTAGAAGAAAATGAGAGGGTGTTAAAGAAATGGTGTTCAGTTGAAGAAGAAGAGGGAATGAGGAAATGGTCGGGTGTTTTTTGGCCATTTAATGGGCATTTTAGACATTTTACATGGTACTATTGTTGAGTAACGGCACTATCCTAACCTAACCTCACGACATCTAACCATGGGGGTATGGATGCACGACTTCAAGGTATGAGAGGAGTATTTTTACAATCGCAATTTTAAGAGGGGCTTTTCTGCAATAACAGAATTTAAGAGGGGTATATGTGTAAAAACCCTTTATTTTATATATAATTGTTTAGCTATGAGTCCTATGAATACCCATACAAGATAAATTGTGTGAATTCAATTATTGAGCATGAACTTCATATTATATATAAATATATACTTCATGATTTAAATGTAATTGAGCATGAACTTCATATTTTATATAAATATATACTTCTTAATTTAAACAAGTGTATATTTAAAAAAATTCTATAGCAGTACAAGTTCAGTAAAAATGATTGCAGTAGTGACCAAGTACAATAATTTTCTACTTATAAAAACTCCACCAAGACAAGGTAGAAGGAATTTTTTTTATTATTATTAAGGTGAGATCTATTAATTTCAAAAGTAATTAAATAATTACAATATTGTGACTTCCAAAGATCATAAAATATGCTAGAGATGCTATCTCCCAAAAGGAAGAGATTGCTGAACTAAATCGATATGCATCCCCTCCTAAGGCATATCCTTGTGAAGATTAATGGAAGCCTTGAAAATAAAAAAAAGGGTAAGGAGAAGATTGTACATAAGAGGAACTTTTCAAGTTTAACTAGTACAAGTTCGAGTATACACCCCGACATTCTTATCCTGAGCTAAAACCTCTCTAATGTCAATCCAAATATCATGAGGGCGAACAATGTCTTCATCCAACAAAGAACGATGCGCAACTATATGCAGGTGAATTACCCTTTCTGTGAATGTGAGAGGATTTCCATGCCATCAAATTAGAGAGAAGAGCATTGATTTGTCGGATTAGCCTAAAAGTTGTCTAGAGGATGGTACTACTCCCATTCAGCCAAGTCAAAGCTGTGGTAGAATCAAACTCAATCCATAACCTCCCAACTCCAATGTCCATAGCAAGACAAACACCATGAACAATAGCTTGAAACTCTAGCATATTGATTGTGGGAAGAATGGATCAACCTACGATTCCGATCCTTTAATAAATTATGATGAACTATCCAATGAGCGCATCATAGCCGCCTCAGTCCTCCCCCAAAGGGCAATCAGTATTTAATTTGTGCCTGCCAAAATCAGGTGGAAGCTAGCTAGCTAGTGAACCAAAGAGTAGATGGATTGGTTGACTGCTTCAATCTGAACACCTAACATATCTTTGATTTTTTGAATTTGAGGCGAATTAATAGCCTGGAGATTGATTGACTTGAACTGGGAGGAGATGGTGTGTTTTATTTTCCTTAGAACATCTTTGTGTGTGGAGACGAATCTAAAAATGTGAGAGTTTCTTTCGGTCCATATATACCAAATAGTAGTTGTCAAGATGACCTGCATGAGCACCTTTAAAACAAGATCCTTGAAATGCTTTTCTAACCAGGCTATAATGTTGTTCATATGTCTTGGAAGAAGTTTTATTATTATTAGTATTATTTTTTTTATTTTTTTTGGGGTATAACAGGCCCTAACAGGGCATTGAGTTTATATTATCTATATCTATATCTATCTACATATTACCTATAAAAGTATTAATCAATGAAAAACATTCACTTGACACATATACCATTCCCAATATATATATATATATATATACCAATCCATGAAAAACATTCACTTGACACATTTACCCTTCTCAATTTTTGAAAATCCATTCCTATCCCAAATAACATTTTGTTTGACATATTTTACCCTTTCAATGCTTGTAAATATATGACACTATATTCAAATTATATGATGTGTTAAAATTTATGCATTTGTGTATGATGTATTAAAATTTATGTATTTATTAATATATACTTTTTCAAATTAAAATATCCTAATTAAATTTGCACATGAAGTTTATGTTTAAATTAATTTATCTTTATTAAGAAAATCTTAATGTATGTTATATTACTCATATATAATGCACATGTTACCAGATTAACCTATATATAACGCATTATATATATCTTAAACTAAATTTCATATATATTATATACATGTCTACATATCTTAAAATATTAAATTATATATATTTATATGTGTATACGTAGTTATACAAAGTATAAAATGATTAAAATTAATAAAAGTGTTATACAAAATTAGATAATAATATACATATATATATATAAATTTTATATATCTAAATTTTAATATATATATGTATCTTAATTATATATTTTTGACTTTATGTTACATTAAATATATGTATATAATTTTAAGATGCAATTATATGTCAAATAATATAAAATACATTTTATATAATATAATGATTTAATATAATTAATATATGCATTTATACACACTTATATAAGAAGTTTATAATATACGGTTTTTAATTATCTGTAAATAATACATATATATAATGTTAAGACAATTTGGTAACATATATTAATTTATATTTAATTTATATCTATATATTGTAGTTATCACGCCCCAGGGCCGGCCGACCCCGGGACGCGGCAGGTGTATATATGATATCAATAACAAGAGTTCAATAACATACTCACACAATAGCTAAAATGACAACACAGACAAGCAGGGCTGACATGATATATACACTAAATGCGGAAGCTAAAAGACTGAATCTGTAATCAAAACATACTACAGACTCGATACATAATCATATGTCCCGTGAGAGCCAATATATACAAAGACATCCAAATACAACACAAACGCGTGCCCAAGCACGGAAAATAATACATACAAGCACAAGGGATGCTGATAGCCTCTGATACTCGCGGGACGTGGCGCTACTCCGCTACTGATGAAGTCCCTCGGGGAGCTCCTCCTCCAGATCCGACTCAGATGACTCTGGAGAAAAATATTATGCGAGGGGTGAGCCACACGCTCAGTGAACAGCACAACCCATGCATCACAGTTTATATTAACCACATTTAATCAAGTCACTAGCCTCAAAGTGGCATAAACAATACAAATCCGGGGGTTCGTCACATCGCCGAACCACCATATCCTCACCCTCACCCTCACCCTCACGAGGTGACCAAGGATGTTGGGACTTAATAGGCTGATAATCATCCTTACACAATCCAGTGGGTCGCCACATCGCCGGCCCACCATACCCTCACCCTCACCCTCAATAGGTGACATAGGCTCTTGGGACTGACTAGGCTGTTGGTCACCCTTGGTCCACCGATAGTCTCTCCCCACTCCGTAGGTCGTTTGGCCACTCCCACATTCGGCGCAGTCCTTCTACCAAATCAGGAGGCGCCTACTGATGGGAGCCCCTGCACGGGACGACCTTTCCAACGCCGGGGTAGTCTCTACACAGATCCAACGAAGGGAACAGAACAGCCTATCCATCGCATATGATCCACTCGGATCCGTAGACAACACATCCTAACAACTCTGGTGTCATGAATTCTTCAGAATTCCTCCAGGGCGCATAACCAAGATGCGGGGAATATGCATAATGACAATTACTAACAAGGGATGTCATATTAATTATCAACAAAAGTTATAATATTATTGGGACAAGAAACCTTGGGAGGGCAGCATGAGGTCCCGATACAGGACATCCCGACAACCAAACAAGGAACACGGAGCACCCTAACCCGGGTCTTAATGTTGACCTCGCAAGGCCCCTCCCTATAATATTATACAAGGCATGCTAGCATTTAATTTAATAATCAAACTAATAGGACGCATGCATAGGCCGAGGCTTCCTAGCATGGGAACATGGTCCATGGTTCTTACACATAGTCCTAAGGGTGCAAGTCCCTAACATACAAGTCTAGGGTAGCATGCATACTACACTTTAATCATGAATCTCATGAATTATACATTACAACAGTTAATATAAATCCATGGTGCCCCAGGGGAGGACGGTACACGCCCAAGTGCGTATAGCGCCTCCCAACTGGGTTGGGTTGTCCCACTCACCGGTATCTGGGTCGTCGCGCGACCGTCCGTCAAGATCTGCAAGACGGGTATTTAACTAGGTGAGTAAAATCCACAAACATCACAAAAATACACAAAACATTCCAAAAGTACCCAACACTCAGGCAAACGTACATACTGCCCGTACGCACGCTAGCCCGAGCACTCCGGCTCACTCCCGCACCACAGGCAACCACCCGCACGGCCGCCCGCCCTCGGATGCGCCACCGCGCCTCATCCCGCTCACCCAGGCGCACCGCCGGGCCCCTGCCCGCACGCCTGGACCCGCAGCCGAGCCACCCGGGTGCACCGCGCGCCCACTGCGCCTCGCCGCAGCAGCCCGCGCGCACCCCGCACGCCCTGCACTGACCCACGAGCACACCGCACGCCCCGCGCGCCCAGCGCCTCAACCCGCGCGCACCTCCAGCCCCGCTCCGCGCGCACTCCGCGTGCACCACCAGCCCCGCCCCGCGCGCACCACGCGCGCACCACCCGTTCGCACCCACTGCCCTCCTCACCGCGCGCACGCCTGCGCCTCTGCCCAGCGCCCCGCGCGCATTCTCCTCTGCGGTGCCCAGCGCCCAGCGTTCAGCACCCGCGACCAGCTCCCAGCGCTCGGCGCCCAGCACCCGGGACCCTCACCCAGCGCCCACGCGCACGCCCGCGCAACACGCGCCCAGAGCCCCTGGCAGCACGCGCCCAGCGCGCCTACCAGCCTGTCCGCGCTGCTGCCCGCGCTGTCTGCCTGCGCGCATCGCCGAGTGGCCCGAGCACCGCTCGCCTGCACGCCCGGCCACTGCCCGCCTGATGCCCGAGCATCGCCTGCCCTGAACGCTTGCGCGCCCAGCCTGCCAGCCCGGCCTGCCAGCGCGCACAGCCCAGCCAATCCTACCCGCATGCCTCCCCCTGCACCCCCCGAGCGCACGCCCGCGCGCGCGCCCGGCAAACTGGTGCGCCTGCTCCCAGCCTATCCGGGGCAGCTAGCCCTGCCAGCCTACCCAACGCGCCCAGCACCCAGCACACCCAGCGCCAACCCGGGTGCACGCCCGCGCGCGCCTTGCCGCTGCACGCCTGCTGCGCCTGCCTGAGCGCTGCCTATGCTGCCTACTGCCCGGGACTGCCAGCCCGCCCTGCCCGAGCTCCTCTACCACCCATCCATCGGCCTCCGACGGCCTCCGACCGCCCCCAACCACCTCCGACAGTCACCCACAGCCGCCGGCCACCACCCAACCTCAAATCCCCCCCCCCCCCTAACATACATCTAAGCAAGAAAAGAGATGAAAAAGGGCTTACCAAGGGGAGGAAGGGATGTCCGGTTGCTCTCCGCGCACCGAAACCTTTCCCCAAAGGCCTCCACCGCCGGGATCTTCCTTGGCCCTCGAAATGGCCCAAAACAGGGGAGAAAAGAGAGGGGGAGAAGGGGCAAAACTCACCGGAATTCAAATTTGAAACCACCGGGGTGTAGATCGGGACCCGATCTACACTTCCTATGCTTTAGGTTTTTGGGTTTGAGGGCTCTAAGGGGCTCAAATCAAAGAAGAGGAGAGAGGGGAGAGAGAGATTTCATTTGGTAGGGATGATGAATAGTGGTAATCAAATTTTAGATTTCATTTCGGAAACGTTACCGGAATTCGATGAAATTTTTGTGAGAGACCTAAAATGGCACCAGGACACCTAATATGCAGTTAGATTTCCAATCGGAGTCCTCTAACTCAGGACGATAGCTAACAGTCCAAAAATTAGCGGTTCCGATCGAAAACTAAAAAAATGATAAACTACCAGAACGCTCCAACGGTTACTAGCAGGCTAAAAGTGACACATATATACTGTAGTTATCCTCAAAAACCATTCATTTGACGCTTTACCTCTCCAAATTAATCAAATTTCTCTCAAATCCTTTCTCAAAAAATCTCTTCACCTTCCCGAATCTTTTCACCGTTTCACGAACCGTCGTCCATTAAATGATATTTAATATAATATTTTCAATTCAATCTCTTTGACATGAAAAGTCACCGATGGGAATTCAAAGAGCCAGAGAATAGTTAGTCTTATGAACCATTACTACAAAGCCAGAAAAAATGTAATGCTTCTTCACTTTCTCTGTTTCTGATTGAAGACCCTAACAATGCAAAGATGGCCGAGAAGGGTGTCGGAGAGAAGGAAACGGCGAAGACCGAGGTCCACCACCACCCGTCGATGCCGGATGCCAAGGACCACTTCGACCTCCTCTCGGATCCCTTCCTCTTCACTGTTTTAACATTGTCACCGACAGCAAGTCCTTCGATTTCAACACGCAATGAATGTTTGTTTCTATTTTTATTTTTTGGGTGAAACCCAACCAGGTTATTTTTTTTATTTTTTAAAATATGGTTTGGGATTTAATCTAGATATTCAGTAGGACTTTTTTTTTTCTCAGTATGTTTTATTAAAAGAAAATTGTGATTGTGTTTCTAGAATTTTTGAAGTGGGTCACCTGCAAAATGTGATTTTGTTTTTTTATCACAATATTGAAGTCAATTTCTTGATTTTATTTTTGTTATTTTTTAAAATTTATGTCATGAATTTTTATGCTGATTTATGTTTGAAATGCCTACTAACTGTAGTTTATCATAGTCCTAGTCAAATAGACATGGAGAAATAAATATTGGCTGTAGTCTTCAGATTTTGTCATCTTATTTGAAGGTTAATACGCTCTGTTCCTCATTTCTTTTGTTTGATATTGATCCATTCATTTTTTTGTGTAACTATGGAGAGCTTTTTTTTTTTTGTAGAAATTTTAGTTCCTAAGGCTTCTTATTAAGGTTTAATTTCCTTGATGTATTTTACATTTTCTTGATCTATTCCAAATTAGTGGTTTAGTAACTAAAAGATCATGTTTATAGGGTGGATGCTTAGCGAAATGTGTATTTTGATCTATTTCAAATCAGTGGTTTAATGACTAAAAGATCATGTTCATAGGGTGGATGCTTAGTGGAAAAAATTATTTATTTAATACATATCTTGTGATTTCAATGATACAGGTCAAAAATTAAAAGATGGGCATGTGCAGATCCGCTTGCATCCAAAATATGGGTATATATGACTGTGATTAGTTATTCCCTTTTTGTGATGTTTGTTTTGCCTATTTATAGTTACACGATTAAGGCTGATGTGTTTCTTGTTGATAAACCATTTTGAAGATGAGAATAATTCATTTTGTCTCTTCTTTTTTTCTTGAGTAAGTCTGTATAACAGGAGAAGTTGTTTCAGTGGTGATCAACAAGACGTGAGTTTTTGGAACTAAAGGTAATTTTTTTGGTTTGTCCCTCTTCATCTACCCTTTGATTGTTGGGTTGTTTTTCTTTTTGTAGGAACAATTTTGGTTTTTGTTTAAGACTTTAAGTAGATGGGCACACAGTCGTTGTTTGTAGTTCTTTTAAAAAATTCATCATTATGACAGTAAACCATAATAGACGTACTTAAGGTACATTTTACATATTAATGTTAGCAAGTAATTTGAAATCAGGGATGATCCACACATAAAACAAACCATTTTAAACAAAGATGCGCATGACAAAGATAATGATTTTGTATTCTATTATGTATGAGGATCAAGGCACAATTAATAATTCTTTTAGTCCAAATTTTTTGGAAGCTTGAAAGATAGAATTGTTATCTTTTAAGAATATAATATTGATATTTCTGGAGCCATATTGGGCATACCATCCAAGTTCAATATCTGCATACAAATACATTTACCTTTTGGTATAAAGTATTAGTCATGCTAAAGGTGGTCAAACACCCAAGTCCTTGCCATCAATGCATAGATTTGATACAAATGTGCCTTCTGATTTGCTTCAAGATGTTTTCATTGAAGACAATGACCTACATTGAGGTTGGGTGATGACATACCCAATCAATTAAAGGTACTTTATCTATGATTCTAATTCTTTCATTTAAGATTTAATCCATTTCATACAGACATCCTTTTCCCTTAGGACCACACACCATCATGGTTAATCTCTAATTCACCAATCAGCCATTGTTTGATATCTGATTGTATTATTGGTTCCTAAAGATGTGCTTCTCATGGATCATTTTTTTCCCTATGAAATATAAATGATTGGAAAAGTCAAATTAGATGT
The DNA here is from genome assembly GCA_030737835.1 of Acorus gramineus. NCBI lineage: Eukaryota > Viridiplantae > Streptophyta > Magnoliopsida > Acorales > Acoraceae > Acorus > Acorus gramineus. The sequence continues at coordinate 18,249,398 of CM060856.1, read as the reverse complement.
TTTCATAACTGATATTGAGCTACATCAAATAGAAACCTTTTAAGCTACACCTTCTGAGCATTTGTTTTATTTAGTAGATTTAGGTGCAAAAAAAATTCATGCACTCAAAAGGCAATAAATAGACATGTGATATATCAAATAAGAGATAATCTTAAGCAATATGCAATTGTATTCAGTGCAGAGAACTGATATAAATATTAAATTTTAAATTTTTTTGTTTCATACTTGTTCTTTTCAGATTTTGATTTAAGATCACTTAAGATCAATACTTCAGATCTTGTTTAATTAGCAGTTTTTATGTTTCCGGTAAAATTCAAATTGACAGTGGAAAATTTCAGCTTATATTGCTGCTAAAGTTTCACCTTTGGCTACATAGTTGGGTTTGGACATTGTTTACACTAAACTTGTAGGTTATACCAATGCTCGTGCTAGCCGGTCTACTGGAAGGTGCATTCATTCATTGAATGCAATACTTTTTTGCAGCACTATTTCCACCTATTCAGTAATTACCTTGTACTGTGCAAATTACTCTCTCACTGTTGTGAATTTTGTCCATTCATAATATTAAAGTACTCAAAATCCCAAGCCATGTATGACTTAATTAGCACTACGTATCATTTAACTGCACTGCCAAATTTCTTTAATGAACATGAGTTGTGAATTGAAATTTTTTTTCTCTCCAAGGTATGTAATATGGTCTCCTATCCTATATTAATGATTATATATGAATTGGAATTGTATATGGTTGTAACATTAATATAATTGGACAAAGTCAACAAATTAGTCAGGGGGTTTCATGTCACGCCCCAGGGCGGCCGTCCCCGGGACGCGGCAAGTGTATAAATATGATATCAGCAGTCTATACAGGAGGTCAATAATATACTCTAAACAACACCAAAATGACAACACAGACAAAAACAGGGCTGACATTGTTATATATGTGTCACTTTTAACCTGCTGGTAACCGTTGGAGCATTCTGGCAGTTTTTCATTTTTTTCGGTTTTCGATCGGTACCGCTAATTTTTGGACTGTTAGCTATCGTCCTGAGTTAGAGGACTCCGATTGGAAATCTAACTGCATATTTGGTGTCCTGGTGCCGTTTTAGACCTCTCACGAAAATTTTGTTGAATTCCGGTAACGTTTCCAAAATTTCACAGTTTCGGGGCGTATCCGGGTATTTTAAGTTGCTTACTATATATGAGGTGAGTTAAAAATATCTGGCACTATTCATCATCTCCTACCTTGAGCCCTCTCTCTCCTCTCCTCCGTTTTTCTTGCTTTTGAGGCCCTTAGACCCCTCAAAGCTTAAAACCCAAAACCTAGGAAGTGTAGATCGGGTCCCGATCTACACCCCAGTGGTTTCAAATCCCAATTCCGGCGAGATTTGCCCCTCCGTCCGCCCTCTCTTCGTCCCTGATTTGAGCCATCTCGGTGGTGGAGGTAGATCCGGGCGTTGGAAACCTTTTGGGAGAGGTTTCGGTGCGCGGAGAGCAACCGGATTTCCTTTCCTCCCCTTGGTAAGCCTCTTTTTCCTCTCTTTCTTGCTTAGATGTATGCTAGGAGGGTGGAAATGGGGTTGGGAGGAGGTTGGCGGCGGTGGGTGGCCGCCGGAGGGCTGTGGGAGGCAGTCGGAGGCTGTGGTGGTGGTCGGAGGTGGGTGGTAGAGGAGCTCGGGCTGGCAGGCGTGCATCTCGGGCTGGCAGGCTGCTGTCTCGGGTAGGGCAGCAGCGTAGGGTGGTGCAGGCGCAATGGTTGGCGCGGGCGTGCGCGCGTGCGTGCGCTCGGGCGGTGCTGGGGGCCAGCAGGGCTGGGCGTGCGGGCGCTCGGCTGGCGCTGGGGGCCAGCAGGGCTGGGCGTGCGCGCCGGGCAGGCTGGCAGGGCTAGCTCGGGTAGGCTAGGAGCAAGTGCACTAGGTTGCCAGGCGCGCGAGCGCGTGCGCGCAGGTGCGCGCGCTGGCGTGCGCTCGGGGGGTGCAGGGAGATGCGTGCGGGTAGGCTGGCTGGGCTGTGCGCGCTGACAGGCCGGGCGAGCAGGCTGGGCGCGCAGGCGAGCAGGGCAGGGGCGCTCGGGCATCAGGCGGGCAGTGCCCCGGGCGTCCAGGCGAGCGGTGCTCGGGCAACTCAGCGACGCGCGCAGGCAGGCAACGCGGGCAGCAGCGCGGGCAGGCTGGCAGGCGCGCTGGGCGCGCGTTGCGCGGGCGTGCGCGTGGGTGCTAGGTGAGGGTCCCGGGTGCTGGGCGCAGAGCGCTGGGCGCTGGGTCGCGGGTACCGGATGCTGGCCGAGGGTGCTGGGCGCTGGGCGCTGGGGCGCAGGGCGCTGGGCACCGCTGTGGGTTGTGCGCGCGGTGTGGGAGCTGGTGGTGCGCGCGGAGTGCGCGCGGGGCGGAGCTGGCGGTGCGCGCGGGGCGTGCGGCGTGCTCGCGTGGTGTGCGCGGGGAGCGCGGGGGTGCGCGCGGGCTGCTGCGGCGGGTCGCAGTGGGCGCGGTGCACCGGGTGGCTCGGCCGCGGGTCCAGGGCGGCGGGCAGGGGCCCGGCGGCGCCTGGGCGCGCGGGCTGAGGCGCGGCGGCGCACCCGAGGGGTCGGGTGGCCGTGCGGCTGGTTGCCGGTGGTGCGGGTGGTAGCCGGAGTGCTCGGGCTAGCGTGCGTGCGGGTCGTATGCACGTTTGCCCGAGAGTTAGGTGTTTAGTTGTGGGTTTTGTATGTTTTGGTATTTTAGAGTATTTATGTATTGTTCTCACCATATTGAATGTCTGTCTTGCAGATCTGGACGGACGGTCGCGCGACGACCCAGATACTGGTGAGTGGGACAATCCAACCCAGTAGAGAGGCGTTATACGCACTTGGGCGTATACCGACCTCTCCTGGGGCACCGTGGATTATATTAACCTGCAGTAATATGTAATCCATGCTTGTATGATTTACATGTAGAATGCATGTTACCCTAGTCTTTGTATGTTAGGGACTTGCACCCTTAGGATAGGTGTAAGAGCCATGTACCATGCCCCTGTTTTCATGCTAGGAAACCTCGGCCTATGCATGCGTCCTACTAGTTTATTTATTAAATTAAATGCTATTGTATGTTAAATCGCATGCCTTAGATAATATTATAGGGAGGAGCCTTGCGAGGTCAACATTGAGACCCGTGTTAGGGTACTCCGTGTTCCTTGTTTGGTTGTCGGGATGTCCTGTATCGGGACCTCATGCTGCCCTCCCAAGGTTTCTAGTCCCAGTAATATTATAAGTAATGTTATATAATTAGTATCATTATTAGCATATTAGTGAATATTATAGGGGAGGGGCCTTGCGAGGACAGCGGTGAGACCCGGGTTAGGGTACTCCGTGTTCCTTGTTTGGTTGTCGGGGTATCCTATAACGGGAACTCACGCCGCCCTCCCTAGTTCTTTCCCCCAATGATATTACAACCTTGCTTTTATTGTACTTATTTCCCCGCATCGTGGTTATGCGCCCTGGAGGAACTCTGAAGAGTTCATGACATTTGAGTTGTAGAGATGTGTTGTTGGCGGATCCGAGTGGATCATATGCGTATGGATAGGCTGTTCTGTTCTCTTCGTTGGATCCGGTAGAGACTGCCCCAGCGTTAGAAAGGCCATCCTTCGGAGGACCCACATCAGTAGGCGCCTCCCGATATTTGTGACGGACTGTGCTGAAGTTGTGGGAAGTGGCCTACGGAGTGGAGGAGAGACTATCGGTGGACCAAGGGTGACCAATAGCCTAGTCAGTCCCAAAATCCTATGTCACCCGTGGTAGGGTGAGGGTGAGGGTGTGGTGGGTGGGCGATGAGCGACCTACTGGATTTGTGAATGGATGATTATCAGTCCCAATAGCCTATGTCACCCATTGATGGGTGAGGGTGAGGGTGTGGTGGTTCGGCGAAGTACGAACCACTGGATTATGTTGTTATGTCTTAGAGGCTGGATAAATAATGGAATTGTGGTAAATATCGTTTGTGATGCATGGGTTGTGCTGTTCACTGAGCGTGTGGCTCACCCCTCGCATATGTTTTTCCCCAGTGGTCACTGAGCCTGAGCTAGAGCCGGAGCAGCAGTTGGAGCTTTCCGAGGGATTCCTTCAGTAGCGGAGCAGCGCCACGTTCCGCGAGTGCCAGAGGTTATCAGCATCCCTTCTTGACTGTATGTATTTGATTTTCGTGCTTGGCACGTGTTTGTATATGTTCAGTTGTATTTGTGTATATTGGCTCTCACAGGACATATGATTGAGTATCGAGTCTGTAGAATGTTATTTACATATTCAGTCTTTTGCTTCCGCATTTGGTGTATATATCATGTCAGCCCCTTTGTTGCATGTGTGTCATTCTAGTTGTTGTGTATGATATATTATTGACCTCCTGTGTAGATTCTGATATTATATATACACTTGCCGCGTCCCGGGGACGGCCGCCCTGGGGCATGATAGACATGATATATATACACAAATAGTGGAAGCTAAAAGACTGAGTCTGTAATTCAAAAATATATTACAGACTCGATACACAATCAACTGTTCTGTGAGAGCCAATTATATACAATGACATCCAATATAATACAAACAGGTGCCCAAGCACAGGAATATAATACATACAATCAAAAAGGGATGCTGATAGCCTATAACACTCGCGGGAACGTGGCGCTGCTCCGCTACTGCTAAAGTCCCTCGGGGAGCTCCTCCTTCATATCCGACTCAGATAACACTGGAGAAAAAATATGTGAGGGGTGAGTCACACGCTCAGTGAATAGCACAACTCATGCATCACAATTCATATTAACCACAAAATTATTCAAAGCCTCAAAGTGGCAGGAACTACACAATCCAGTGGGTCGCAACATCGCCGACCCACCACACCCTCACCCTCACCCTCCAATAGGTGACACAGCTATTGGGACTGACTAGGCTGTTAATCACCCTTGGTCCACCGATAGTCTCTCCTCCACTCCGTAGCCCGCCTGGTCTACTCTCACAATTTAGCACAATCCGAAACCAAATCAGGAGGTGCCTACTGATGGGAGCCCTCTGTCAGGACGGCCTATCTAACGCTGGGGCAGTCTCTATACGGATCCAACGAAGGAAACAGAAACAGCCTACCCACACGTATACGATCCAATTGGATCCGTCGGCAACATCTTCCTAACAATTTAAATGTCATGAATTCTTCAGAATTCCTCCAGGGCGCATAACTAAGATGCGGGGAACCATATATTATAACAACATGGTTATAATATTCACTAAGCATGCTCATTACTAAATAACTCACATTTGATTTAAATAAATTAAACTAAATGGGAACATGCACAGGTCAAGGCTTCCTAGCATGAAAATATGGTATCAGGATGCATGGCTCTTACACATATCCTAAGGGTGCAAGTCCCTAACATACAAGGTCTAGGGTGGCATGCATACTACATAACAATCATGCCTGCATAGATTACATATTATACAAGTTAATATTAAACTATGGTGCCCCAGAGGGAGAACAATACACGTCTAAAAGCATATACGCCTCCCTACTGGGTTGGATTGTCCCACTCACCAATACCCGGGTCGTCACGTGACCGTCCGTCAAGATCTGCAAGACAGGGTATTCAACACGGTGAGTAAAATACACAATACATACAAAAATACGCTAAAAAAACCCAACACTCGAACAAGCGTACATACGGCCCGTACGCACACGTGCCCGAGTGCCCCGACTCACTCACGCACCCCCGAGCAGCCATGCGCACGGCCACCCGCACGCGCACGCACGGGTGCGCACGCATGCCCGAGCCCCGGGCGCACTGCCGCGCCCCAGTCCGCGCGCCCAGACGCGCTGCCGCGCCTCTGCCCGCACGCCCAGACCCGCGCGCACGCCGCGCGCACGCTCGCACGTGCCCGTGCGCACCGCGCGTCCAACCCCGGGTGCACCCGCGCGCACTGCGCCCCAGCGCAGCACTTCGCGCGCACACCCACACGCACTGCGATCCAGCGCAACACCCCGCGCGCACGCCCGCTCGCCTCCCCGCGCACACTGCACGCAACGCGCCCCTGCGCAGCGCTCTGCACGCACGCCGTGCACTGCGCCCAGCGCGCCCGACCGCATGCGCCCAGCGCGCCTGACAGCAGCTCGCCTGCCTGACTGCGCGCGCAGGCTCGCGCGCCGGTGAGCCCGCATGCACCCGAGCCAACCCTAACACCCTCAACCGCCTCCAACAGCCCCCTCCAACCACCCAACAGCCAAGCATAACCAAAAACACCTCCTAACATGCATCTAAACAAGAAAAGGAAGGAAAGAAACTCACCCAAGGAGAGGGAGGGAAGGGGAGGAAGAACGGGTGCTCTTCGCGCACCGATTTGCCACCTGCAAGACCACCACCACCTAGATCTCCACTCAGCCAAGGAAGGGCTGAAAACAGGGGAGAAAAGAGGCTATGAGAGGGGGTCACACATGAGGGAACTCGAATCCGAGACCATAGGAAGATAGATCGGGTCCTCACGTATCTATTCTTCTTCTAGGGTTTCTTGATTCAATACCTTCTACTAGGTCATATGGAGGAAATAAAGAGAGGGGAGAGAGAGATTTGAAGTGGAGAAGAAGATGAATAGTGGGGGGAACTATTCTTGGGCGCCTACTTAAAGCACACACACACGCACACCTCACACACTCACCACTTACACTTAGTGAAAAAAAAAAAGATTAGGTTAAGCTAGGTTTAGTTAGGTCTAAGTGCACTTTGACCCTAGTCAACCCAACCACACTAAAAACCAAAACCCATTGACCAAGTCAAGGTCAACTTTGACCAAGTCAAGTCTCCCAATGACTTTTCGCTCAGTCAAAACCTAGATACGATTCGGAACTGTGAAATTCTGAAACGTTACCGGAATTCGATGAAATTTTCGTGAGTGGCTTGAAATGGCACCAGGACACATAATATGCAGTTAGATTTTCAATCGGAGTCCTCAAACTCAAGATGATAGCTAAAAGTCTAAAATTTTAGCAGTTCCGATCGAAAAACGAAAAAGCTAAAAAACTGCCAGAATGCTCCAATGGTTACCAGAAGGCTAAAAAGTGACACATATATAACATTTCAACTTTTAGGGCCCTAGGTTCTTCAGAGTGTCGATATCTCTTCTATGAAGGCACAACTCCAACATGTTCTAGGAATTCCTATGTAAGATGGCCCCTCATCTTCAAAAGGACTAAATCCAATTTTCTATATTTTCTAGGGACTTATTTGAATGTTAATTGGAGGACCTCCGTTAACTAAATGGAATATTTGTCTAAATATTCTCTCAAACAAACGGCAATTTGACACAGGGATTAAAACCGTTAATTAAAAGTATATGCGAATGATCCAGATGGATAATGAATGATTGTTTTATTTTTATTTATTTTCCTTTTTTTTTAAGTTGTGAACTGTTGTTGTTTAGAGATTTTCATAGGTATGTGAGACCCATGATCTATGAGTCCTATTTAAAATCAATCTACTACAAAAAAAAGGATCTTTAAATAAATTAAAAAGATATTAAAAAATCCAGGGGGGTCCCATGCCCCCCCCCCCCCCCCCGCCCCCCGGTCCTATGTTAGCTCTGCCACTGCACATACATGACGTGCCAGCACTTCTAGTGCCTCTAAACACTTGCGAGGGACTTTGCATATTTGCAGAGCTTAATTCAAGAGTGGGTTTTCATGCCATAGTGTCTTAACATTCTTGAAACTGTGGGGGACTTGGTCCAAGTTGTTGAGATAGCCTTATCGGCGACTCTGAATCAGAGCAAATGCATATCCATCTATGTTCTTTAGATTGCACAAACTAAAAACCACAGGTTATAGCAATTGCTTTTGCTCCAAGCAACAAAATTACATCACTTGCAAAAGGTTAAAACTAGTCCTATCAACGGATCAAGTTCAAACAGGGTGTACCCGGATTTGATTGACCAGAGGTTCTTTGGATCTCGGTCCTATCCAAGAACGGTCGACCCTTAATTAACATGTCCAGATCGAGTCTGAATTTTACAATAACTCAAGTCTGACACCATTTACCAAAATGCTTGTAAAAAAAAAAGATATAAAAGAAGAAGAAAAATTAAAACATATCACATTCATCTTTTTACATTAAACATTAACATCTTAAAAAAAAATAACTAACATAAAAATTAATATAATATATACTGATTTAGCACTGTTTATAAATCATCAAATATATAAATACAAAGTATTGCTGCATCACTGCATCAGCATCAACACATACAACTAAAATACATCATATCATATCTAGCCAAATAATGTCTAGATGAATACAGTTTAAAGTATTGCAACAACATCAACTAAACCAAATTGAAAAGTACAACTTTACTGCAACATCACTATTTTGCTTCATCAGCCTTCATAAGTTGCCCAAAAAGTACTGTTCAGATAACTTTGTTATCTGGATTACTACAACATCAACACAGCCAAGATAATATCGATCAAACATTTTGATTTAGCAACAAAAAAAAAAGTGAACAATGAATTCGTGAATATAACTTACCATGTACATGTGAAAAGTATGGCAAAAAGCAAGTACATGTTCATAAATAAAATATGCCCACGTTAGCTAACAATGATAGAATTGTTAGAAGATCAGTGAACTGGTTATGGTGGACACCTATGGTGGACCTTTCCATGCAGGGTGGTGCATAGCACCACCACGCGCAGTGCGCGTGGGGCGTATTGGGCGTTTTAGAGGCGCACTTGACACTTTGCACGTACGCATCGTCGCTAGGAGCTGGAGCCTTTTCTTTTTGGACCTTTTGTCAGATCGGACGGTGGAGATCATTCTAATCAAATGAAATCTGGACCCTCGATCGAATAAATCCGCATATGCAGTATGGACCGTCGGATCGACGGTCACTATGACCGTTGGATTTTTGAATGGAGGGCAGCCTTAGACTCTGTTTTAGTGAAAACTGAAACAAAGGAATGGACTCCTCCAAGAGTCCTTTCAACCAATTTTTCTACTCTATAAAATCCACCATAGTTCGCATTTGTTAGATCATCTAATACATTCACTGCAATAGACATTCTCAGGGTGCATTCGAGCCCAGTCCAGTTCATTTGAGTGCATTCATACAGTTAGTAAACAGAGAGAGAGTGTCAAACATAGAGTTGGTTCGCTGTCCATACGGTTTGAAGTGTTGTTATCGTAGGGAGATTTGCCGTTGTATCCTGGGAGACAGTCGCTGCATCCGTGAGCACCTGTGCGGGGCGATTAGTGTCTTAAGGACATAGAGTCCAACTCTAGCCTCGGCCTTCATAAAAAAGAAACAGATTCGTCAACTCTAGTATAGTTGTTCTTCTTCCTTGTCTTTGTGTTTTTCTTCTCTGTAATAGTATTAGTTTATGTATATATACTGTTTTGTAAACATAACCCGTTCACTGATCTTCTAACAATCTTAAGACACTAATACAAAATAGTATAATATACACTGTTCTAGTTCAGAGAAGTCTGTTCTGTTTAAATATCCTGTTATTAATTTTGTGTTATAACTCTGGTTGTAACAGATGTCTACCATCCCACCAACCTCTGTGACCAACCCATCCCCTGTGGCTGCACCTGTCACAGTTCCAGCCCATGTCACTCATGGCGAGAAACCAGAGAAGTTCAACGGGTCGGACTTCAAGAGATGGCAACAGAAAATGTTGTACTATCTCATCACCTTGAACTTGGCCAGGTTTCTGATAGAGGAGGCTTCGAAACTGCAGGACAAAGACAACGACAAGGAGTTGATTTGTACTGCGGATGCATGGTAACATGCGGATTTCCTGTGTATGAATTATATCCTCAATGGATTGGACAACGCGTTGTACAACGTGTATAGCTCGATCAAAACTTCTAAAGAACTTTGGGAGTCTTTGGAAAAGAAGTACAAGATAGAAGATGCCGGAATGAAGAAATTCGTTGTCGGCCGGTTTCTTGACTTCAAAATGATTGATTCAAAGACTGTCATTGTTATATTTGTGTCACTTTTAACCTGCTAGTAACCGTTAGAGCGTCCTGGCAGTTTTTAAAATTTCTAGGGTTTTCGATCGGAACCGCTTATTTTTGGACTGTTAGCTATCGTCCTGAGTTAGAGGACTCCGATTGGAAATATAACTGCATATTTGGTGTCCTGGTGCCATTTTAGACCTCTCACAAAAATTTCATCGAATTCCGGGATCGTTTCCAAAAATTTCACAGTTCCGGGGCGTATCCGGGTTTTTAAGTCGCGCACTATAAATAAGTAGGATCTAAAATCCCGAGTTACTGTTCATCATCTTCCCCAAACTCATTTTCTCTCTCCTCTCTCTCTTTTTCTCACTTTCAAGCCCCCTAGAGCCCTCAAAGCTTAAAACCTAAAGCACGGGAAGTGTAGATCGGGTCCCGATCTACGCTCCGGTGTCTTCAAATCCTGATTCCGACGACTCTAGCCACTCCGTCCCCCTCTCTTTGTCCTCTGATTCGGGCCGTTTCGAGGGCCGTGATAGATCGGGGCGTAAGAGAGCCTTAGGGAAGGGTTTCGGCGCGTGGAGAGTGTCCGGGCTTCGCTTCCTCCCCTTGGTAAGCCCTATTTCCCCTCTTTTCTTGCATAGATGTATGCTAGGAGGTGGATTTTGGGGTTGGGTGGAGGTCGGCGGCTGTGGGTGGCCGTCGGAGGGCGGTGGAGGTGGTCGGAGGTCGGTGGGTGGTGGTAGAGGTGCTCGGGAATGGGTGGGAGGTGGCCTCGGGCAGTGGTGGTGGCTGTCTTGGGCAGGGCAGCAGCAGCTGGCGCGGCTGGCAGGGCAGTTTGGCAGGCGCGCGCGTGCGTGCGCGCGGGCATGCGCGCGGGCGTGCGCGCGGGCATGCAGTCGGGGGGAGATGGTGGCCAGCAGGCGCGAGTGCTGGGCGTGCTGTGCGCAGGCATGCTGGGCGCGCTGGGTGGGGCTGGCCGGGTAGTCAGGAGCAGGTGCACCAGTTTGCTGGGCGCGCGAGCGCGTGCGCGCGCGGGCGTGCGCTCGGGGGGTGCAGGGGGAGGCGTGCGGAGCTGGCAGGTTGCGGGCTGCGCGAGCAGGGCAGGCCGGCTGGGCAGGCCATGCTCGGGCAGCTGGCAGGGGTCCTCGGGCACCAGGCGGACGGTTCTCGGGTGGGTAGGCGAGCGGTGCTCGGGCCACTCGGCGACGCGCGCAGGCAGGCAGCGCGGGCAGCAGCGCGCGCAGGCTGGCAGGCGCGCTGAGCGCGTGCTGCCAGGCGCGCTGGGTGCGTGCTGCGCGGGCGTGCCCGTGGACGCTGGGTGACGGTCCCGGGTGCTGGGCGCTGAGCGCCGGGGTGCTGGGCTGCGGGTGCTGGGTGCTGGGTCAGGGCCCGGGGCGCTGGGCGCCAGGCGGGCAGGGCGCGGCGGGTGCTGCGCGTGGGGCGCGGGGCACTCGGGCGTGCGGCAGGCAGTCTTGGGCGCTGCGCTGGGGCGCAGTGCGCGCGGGCGGTGCGCGCGGGGCGCGGCGAGGTCGTGGTGGTGCGCGCGAGGCGAGGCGCCGCGCGCGGGGGCGCGCGGGGTGCTCGCGGGCGGCGCGAGGCGTGCGGGGTGCGAGGGCTGAGGCGCGGCGGCGCGTCCGGGCGGTCGGGTGGCCGTGCGGGTGGTGGCCGGCCGTGCGGGTGGTTGTCGGAGTGCTCGGGCTAGCGTGCGTGCGGGTCGTATGCACGTTTGCCCGAGTGTTGGGTTTTGTTATGGGTTTGGTGTATTTTTGGTTGTCTCTTGTGGTAGGTATGGATTTTAACTCACCATATTGATTGTCTGTCTTGCAGATCTAGACGGACGGTCGCGCGACGACCCCGATTCTGGTGAGTGGGACAATCCAACCCAGTAGAGAGGCGTTGTACGCACTTGGGGCGTATACCGACCTCTCCTGGGGCGCCATGGATAAATATTACCTGCAATAATATGTAATCCATGCTTGTGTGAATTATGCGTAGAATGCATGCTACCCTAGTCCTTGTATGTTAGGGACTTGCACCCTTAGGATATGCGTATGAGCCATGCAGCATGTCCCCTGTTTTCATGCTAGGAAACCCCGGCCTATGCATGCGTCCTACTAGTTTATTTATTAAATTAAATGCTGGTATCTGTTAGATCGCATGCCTTAGGATAATATTATAGGGAGGAGCCTTGCGAGGTCAACGCTGAGACCCGTGTTAGGGTACTCCGTGTTCCTTGTTTGGTTGTCGGGATGTCCTGTATCGGGACCTCGGGCTGCCCTCCCAAGGTTCTAGTCCCAATAATATTATATGTAATGATTGTATGATTGGTATAATTATTAGCATAGTTGGTGGATATTATAGGGGAGGGGCCTTGCGAGGACAGCGGTGAGACCCGTGTTAGGGTACTCCGTGTTCCTTGTTTGGTTGTCGGGGTATCCTATAACGGGAACTCACGCCGCCCTTCCGAGTTTCTTTCCCCCAATGATATTCCAGCCTTGCTGATTTTTGTACATGTTCCCGCATCTTGATGATGCACCTGGTTGAATTCAGAGGAATTCATGACATTCGAGTTGTGATGATATGTAGTTGGCGGATCCGAGTGGATCATATGCGTATGGATAGGCTGTTCTGTTCCCTGCGTTGGATTCGGTAGAGGCTACCCCCAGCGTTAGACAGGGCCTTCCTGACAGAGGGCTCCCATTAGTAGGCACCTCCTGATTTGGTTTCGGACTGTGCTGAATGTGGGAGTAGACCAGGCGGCCTACGGAGTGGAGGGAGAGACTATCGGTGGACCAAGGGTGACCAACAGCCTAGTCAGTCCCAAAATCCTATGTCGCCCATTGATGGGTGAGGGTGAGGGTGTAGTGGGTTGGCGATGAGCGACCTACTGGATTTGTGAATAGATGATTATCAGTCCCAATAGCCTATGTCACCCATTGATGGGTGAGGGTGAGGGTGTGGTGGTTCGGCGAAGTACGAACCACTGGATTATGTTGTTATGTCTTGGAGGGTGGATAAATAATGGAATTGTGGTAAATATTGTCTGTGATGCATGGGTTGTGCTGTTCACTGAGCGTGTAGCTCACCCCTCGCACATGTTTTTCCCCAGTAGTCACTGAGCCTGAGCTAGAGCCGGAGCAGCAGTTGGAGCTTTCCGAGGGATTTCTTCAGTAGCGGAGCAGCGCCACGTTCCGCGAGTGCCAGAGGTTATCAGCATCCCTTCTTGACTGTATGTATTTGATTTCCGTGCTTGGCACGTGTTTGTATATGTTCAGTTGTATTTGTGTATATTGGCTCTCACAGGACAGATGATTGAGTATCGAGTCTGTAGAATGTTTATTCACAGATTCAGTCTTTTGCTTCCGCATTTGGTGTATATATCATGTCAGCCCCTTTTGTTGCATGTGTGTCATTCTAGTTGTCTGTGTATGATATATTATTGACCTCCTGTGTAGGCTTCTGATATGATATACATACACTTGCCGCGTCCCTGGGTTGGCCGCCCTGGGGCGTGACAGTCATAAGTCAAGTCCAAGAGCTTCAACTCATTCTGCATGAAATAAGTGCAGAAAGTATGGTGCTTAGTGAATCTTTCCAAGTGGCTGCTTTGATTGAAAAATTACCACCATCTTGGAAAGACTTCAAGAATTATTTGAAGCACAAGCGCAAAGAGATGGGGCTCGAAGACTTGATAGTTCGATTGAGGATCGAGGAGGACAACCGTACTTCTGAAAAGAGGACGGTGAATCACTCCATGGAATCCAAGGCCAATATTGTGGAGGATGGAGGACAGAAAACCAACAAAATAAATGAGTCATGTGATGTATGGCATGATAGGTTAGGACATGTTAATTTTAATACTCTGCGTAGATTAATTAACATGGAATTGTGCCTAAGTTTACTATTGATTCAAATCATAAGTCTGAAATCTGTGTGGAATCAAAATTAACAAAAACCCCTTTTAAATCTGTAGAAAGAAGCACTGAACCTCTAGAATTAATTCATAGTGATGTTTGTGATTTGAAGTTCATTCAAACTAGAGGTGGCAAAAAGTATTTCATTACTTTTATTGATGATTACACTAAATATTGTTATGTTTACTTAATGAGAAGTAAAGATGAGGCCATAATAATGTTTAAACATTATAAGAATGAGGTAGAGAAACAACTTGGCAAGAAAATTAAGGTACTAAGGAGTGATAGGGGTGGTGAATATGAAACCCCTTTTGGGGAATTTTGTGCAGAACATGGGATCATTCACCAAACTATAGCCCCTTATTCACCCCAATCAAATGGTGTTGCTGAATGCAAGAACTGTACCTTAAAATAAATGATGAATGCCATGTTAATAAGTACATGTTTACCCCAGAACTTGTGGGGGGAGGCCTTGCTGTCCGCGAATCACATCCTCAACAAAATACCTCATAAGAAAATGGACAAGACACCCTATGAACTGTGGAAAGGCCGAAAACCTTCCTACAAATACTTAAAAGTATGGGGGTGTCTTGCAAAAGTGGCGGTTCCTAACCCCAAAAGAGTTAGGATTGGACCAAAGACCATTAATTGCATTTTCATTGGCAATGCATATAACTGTAGTGCATATCGTTTTCTTGTGCATAAATCTGACATTCCTGATATTAATGTTAACACAATTATTGAATCTAGGAATACTTCATTTTTTTATAACATATTTCCATGTAAAGATGCACAAGAAGGAAGATCTCGCAAGGGAACTTATGACACTGCATCAAGTAGCCATCAAGGGACCATAGACCAAGAGTTTAATGAGTCTATGGATGACACTAGACGCAGTAAGAGGACAAAGACTACGAAGTCATTTGGTCCTAATTTTCTAACATACTTGTTAGAAAATGAGCCTCAAAGCTTTAAGGAAGCGATGTCCACTCCTGAAGCATCATTTTGGAAAGAGGCTATAAACAGGGAAATTGAATCCATCATGCAAAACCACACATCGGAGCTGGCCGTGGATCTTCCACCAAGAAATAAGCCCCTGTCCTGTTCGTCTGGAAGAAGGACGGTTCACTGCGGCTGTGTATTGATTACAGGCAGTTGAATAAGCGGACAGTGAAGAACAAGTACCCGTTGCCGCGGATCGACGATCTGTTTGACCAGCTTCAGGGAGCGTGTGTCTTTTCCAAGATCGATCTCCGCTCGGGGTACTACCAGTTGAAGATCCGGGAGTCAGATATTCCGAAGACGGCCTTTCGCACCCGGTACGGGCACTACGAGTTCAGAGTACTGCCTTTCGGGTTGACGAACGCGCCGGCGGCCTTCATGGATCTGATGAACCGGGTATTTCGACCCTTCCTCGACTCCTTTGTGGTAGTATTCATCGATGATATATTGGTGTACTCGAGGAGTCTGGAGGAGCACGCTCACCACCTCCGCACTGTTTTGGAGACTCTGGCTGGACATCAGTTGTTCGCCAAGTTCAGCAAGTGCGAGTTCTGGTTGGAGCGGATGGCCTTTCTGGGCCATGTGATTTCCGATGAGGGTATAGCTGTGGACCCGGAGAAGACGCTCGCCGTGTCGAATTGGCGTCGACCGTCGAACCCCACTGAGATTCGGAGCTTCTTGGGCTTGGCGGGTTATTACAGGAGATTTGTGGAGGGTTTCTCCAAGATAGCCGTTCCTCTTACCCGCCTCACTCGGAAAGACGTCCGGTTCGAGTGGTCCCCTTCTTGTGAGGAGAGCTTCCAGGAGCTGAAGCGTAGGCTCACCTCAGCGCCAGTTCTTACCCTTCCATCTGGGAGTGGTGGGTTCGCAGTATACACAGATGCATCGCAGTTGGGTGTGGGTTGCGTCCTGATGCAGCACGGTAAGGTGGTGGCTTACGCGTCTCGTCAGTTGAAGCCCCATGAGCAGAACTACCCCACCCATGACCTTGAGTTGGCTGCGATCATATTTGCAGATCATAAGAGGAGTTCGAGCTCTTTACAGATCATAAGAGCTTGACGTATCTGCAGTCTCAGCCGGAGCTCAACATGCGACAGAGGCGTTGGGTTGAGTTCCTTACAGACTACGACTGTGACATCGCTTACCATCCGGGTAAGGCGAATGTCGTTGCAGATGCGCTCAGTAGACAGCCCCTAGGCATGGCCGCCCACATGGCTGTCCGTCGTTGGAGGCTTCTGGAGGAGGCCGCTTGCTGGATCAGTGTTCGAGAGACTCCTGCCGGTGGATTTCTGGCCAGGCTGGTGGTGCAGCCGGTTCTTCTCGACGAGATCCGCACGGCTCAGGCTCAGGACCCGCACTTTATAGTCCTTTCTGAGGGCGTCGCCCGGGGCGAGCGTCAGGACTACCAGATTCGCGCGGACGGGATCCTGAGATTCAGAGGCCGAGTGTGCATCCCCGACGACGCAGAGCTGAGGCGGAAGATTCTGGACGAGGCCCATCGCTCGAGGTACACCGTGCACCCTGGTGGCACGAAGATGTACAGAGGCCTTCGTCGCGGCTACTGGTGGCGCGGGATGAAGACGGATATCGCTCATTTCGTTGCCCGATGCCTAGTATGCCAGCAGGTGAAGTCGGAGCATCAACGCCCTGCGGGGAAGCTGCAGTCCATTGAGATCCCTCAGTGGAAGTGGGAGCAGATTACCATGGACTTCGTCTCGGGTCTGCCGAGGTCACGCTCGGGTCGCGATGCCATCTGGGTGATCGTCGACCGGCTGACGAAGTCTGCTCATTTCCTCCCCATCCGACTCACCGATTCTCTGGACACCCTGGCGCAGTTATTCGTCTCCGAGATTGTCCGGCTCCATGGCACTCCAGTCAGCATCATTTCAGATCGAGACGCTCGTTTTACTTCGAGGTTCTGGCGTAGCCTCCAGCACGCCCTTGGTACGAACCTCCATTTCAGTACAGCGTTTCATCCTCAGACGGACGGCCAGTCGGAGAGGACGATCCAGACCCTTGAGGACATGCTGCGGGCCTGTGTACTCGATTTTGGGGGCAGTTGGGAGAGGCACCTCCCGTTGGTGGAGTTCGCCTACAACAACAGCTATCATTCGAGCATCCGGATGGCTCCCTACGAGGCACTTTATGGCCGCAGCTGCAGGTCCCCCCTGTGTTGGGATGAGGTCAGAGAGCGCCAGTTAGAGGGACCAGAGATCATTCACCAGACCTTCGAGATGGTGAAGACGATTCGCGAGCGTATCCGAGTCGCTCAGAGTCGTCAGAAGAGCTACGCCGACCGCCGTCGCCGTGAGCTCGCCTTCGAGGTCGGTGATCATGTGTTCTTGAAGGTGTCCCCGATGAAGGGCATCTACCGATTCAGTGTGCGGGGTAAGCTGAGTCCGCGTTTCATTGGGCCATTCCTCATTCTCGAGCGAGTTGGGGAGGTGGCCTATCGCATAGCTCTGCCCCCACAGTTGGCTCAGGCCCATGACGTCTTCCACGTCTCGCAGCTGAGGCGATACGTCCACGATCCTGCTCACATCATCCCGTTCGAGCCGCTCGTCTTCGAGCCGGACTTGTCTTTCGTGGAGCAGCCGATTGAGATCATGGACCGCCGCGAGAAGAGGCTCCGCACCAAGACCGTCCAGCTGGTCAAGGTGCGATGGCAGCACCGTTCCGGTGCCGAGGCCACCTGGGAGCTCGAGGACGCCATGCGTGACGCGTATCCGCATCTTTTCCCTTCTTAGATGTACTTGTATTTATTTTGAGGACAAAATTTCCTAAGGGGGGGAGAATGTTATATATGTGTCACTTTTTGGCCTATTGGCAACCATTGGAGCATTTTTAGCAGTTTTAAAATTTTTGTGTTTTTCGATCGGAACCGCATAATTTTGGACTGTTAGCTATCGTCCGAGTTAGAGGACTCCGATTGAAAATCTAACTGCATATTATGTGTCCTGGTGCCGTTTTAAGCCACTCATGAAAATTTCATCGAATTCCGGCATCGTTTCCAAAAATTTCGCAGTTCCGGGGCGTATCCGGGTTTTTAAGTCGCACACTATATATATGTGAGATCTAATTCCCGAGTTACTATTCATCATCCCTACCAACCCTTCCCCTCTCTCCTCTCTCTCATTTTTCTCACTTTTGAGGCCCCTACACCCCTCAAAACCAAAAACCCAAAGCACGAGAAGTGTAGATCGGGTCCCGATCTACACTCCGGTGTCTTCAAATCCCGATTCCGACGACTCTAGCCACTCCGACCTCCTCTCTTTGTCCTCTGTTTTGGCCCGATTCGAGGGCCGTGGTAGATCGGGGCGTAGGAGAGCCGTTGGGAAAGGTTTCGGCGGGGAGAGCTGGAGGCCACCTAGGCGGGTATGCGCGGGGAGCTGTGCGCGAGGAGCTGATGGCGAGCTGCGCGCGAGGTGCTGGTCGCGCTGGTCTGGGCGCGAGGAGCTGGTCGCGCGGGTGCTAGGCGTGCGGGCAGTGGTGGTGCGTGCGCGAGGTGCTGATCGAGCAGGGGAGGTGTGCGCGAGGCGCGGTGGGGCAGGCGAGGTGTGCGCGAGGCACGGTGGGGCAGGCGAAGTGTGCGCGAGGTGCTGATCGAGCAGGGGAGGTGTGCGCGAGGCGCGGTGGGGCAGGCGAAGTGTGCGCGAAGTGCTGGTCGAGCAGGCGAAGTGTGCGCGAGGCGCGGCAAGGCAGGGGTAGTGTATGCGGGCGCGAGGTGGTGTGCGCGGGGGCGAGGCGCCGCGCGCGGGGGCGTGCGGGGTGCTCGCGGGCCAGCGCACGGCGTGCGGGGCGCGCGCGGGCTGCTGCGGCTGGGTGCAGTGGACGCGCGGTGCCCGGGGTGGTGCGGCGGCGTGTCCAGGCGGCGGGCAGGGGCCCGGCGGTGCTCGGGGTGCGCGGGCTGAGGGCGGCGGTGCACCCGGGCGGTCGGGTGGCCGTGCGGGTAGATACCGGAGTGCTCGGGCTAACGTGCGTGCGGGTCGCGTGCACGTTTGCCCGAGTGTTAGGTGTTTGTTGTGGGTTTTGGGTATTTATTTGAGTATTTAATAATATTTGTGGATTTATACTTACCAAGTAATACCCTGTCTTGCAGATCTCGACGGACGGTCGCGCGTCGACCCGATTTCCGGTGAGTGGGACAACCCAACCCAGTTTGGGAGGCGTTACATGCTTTGGGCGTGTACCGATCTCCCCTGGGGCGTATAGTTTGTATTAATTATTGCAATTATAATCTATGTAAGCATGATGTGTGTGTAGAATTGCATGCCACCCTAGATTGTGTGATAGGGACTTGCACCCTTAGGATTGTGCATGAGCCGTGCATCCTGCCACCTCGCTATCATGCTAGGAAAGCCCGACCTGTGCATGCGTCCTATTAGTTTGATTTATTTAATTAAATGCAAACTGTAATAATAGATAGCATGCTTAGGGAATATAAGGGGGCCTTGCGAGGTTAACATTGAGACCCGGGTTAGGGTACTCCGTGTTCCTCGTTTGGTTGTCGGATGTCCTACATCGGGACCTCAGGTTACCCTCCCAAGGTCTCTTTTCCCCTTTATGTCGTATTTATTTCCCCGCATCCTGGTTATGCGCGCTGGTGGAATTCTAAGGAATTCAAGACATTAGAGTTGTAGAGATGTGCTGTCAGCGGATCCGAGTGGATCATATGCGATGGATAGGCTGTTCTGTTCCCTTCGTCGGATCCTGTTAGAGACTACCTCAGCGTTAGACAGGTTGTCCCGTGCAGGGGCTCCCATTAGTAGGCGCCTCCTGATTTTGGTGAAGGACTGTGCTGAACATGAGAGTGGCCAAACGACCTACGGAGTGAGGAGAAACTATCGGTGGACCAAGGGTGACCAACAGCCTAGTCAGTCCCAAGAGCCTATGTCACCTGGCGAGGGTGAGGGTGAGGGTATGGTGGGCCGGCGATGCGACGACCCACAGGATTATGTATGGATGATTATCAACCCGCTAAGTCCCAACATCCTAGGTCACCTGTTGAGGGTGAGGGTGAGGGTGAGGGTATGGGATTCGGCGATGTAACGAACCCCCGGATTTTGAGATATTATGCCACTTGTGGCTTATGACTTGCTTAAATGTGGTTAATATGAACTGTATGCATGGGTTGTGCTATTCACTGAGCGTGTGGCTCACCCCTCGCATATTGTCTTTTTCAGTGATAGCTGAGGGAGGAGCTTCTCGAGCGACTACACCAGTAGGGGGTAGCGCCGCGTCCCACGAGTTTTGAGGCCATCAGCACCCTGCTTTCAGTTGTATGTATATATATTCTGTGCTTGGGCACCTAGCTGGTTTATGTATGGATTTCATTTGTGTATATATATGGGCATGTTGGCTCTCACAGGACTTATGATTATGTATCGAGTCTGTAGTATGTTTTGACTACAGACTCAGTCTTTTAGCTTCCGCATTTGGTGTATATATTATGTCAGCCCTGCTTTTACCTGTGTTGTCATTTTAGTTGTTGTTTGTGGTATATTATTGAACTCTTGTTACTGATATCATATATACACTTGCCGCGTCCCGGGGACGGCCGCCCTGGGGCGTGACAAAAGTTGAGGGCTATAGCGATGCAAACTGGATATATGATACAAAAGACTCAAAGTCCACTAGTGGATATGTTTTTACACTAGGAGGTGCATCCGTTTCATGGAAGTCCTCAAAGCAAACATATATTGCTAGATCCACTATGGAATCTGAATTCATTGCTTTGGACAAAGTAGGAGAAGAGGCTGAATGGCTTTGAAATTTCTTATAGGATATTCCAGTTTGGCCAAAGCCTGTGCCCGCAATATGTATATATTGTGATAGCCAATCGGCGATTGGAAGGGCACAGAGTAACATTTATAATGGTAAGTTTCGACACATACGTCGAAGACACAATACCGTGAAACAATTGCTCTCGAATGGTATAATATCGATCGATTATATAAAGTCAAAAGACAACCTTGAGGATCTGTTTACTAAAGGTTTGACTAAAGAGCAAGTGTACAGATCATCGAGGGGAATGGGATTGAAGCCTATATCCAAATAGTCCTCATAATGGTAACCCAACCTAGTTGACTGAAGATCCCAATATCTAGGTTCAATAGGACAACTAAGTTATGTGTGACTCCGTCGAAGCACTAAGGAGATAAAAAACTCCTACCCGTTCCTATGATGAAACAGTGCAACTTGTAGCGTGAATCAGGTTAAGTGTTGCTTTTAATGATTCCTATATCTTGGAAATTCAAGTGGAGTATGGCAGGATACTCTTCATAAGGCTCACCTATATGAGTGTGAAGTGTGGCCGCTTCTATGAGCATTATAAGGCTGAATTCTCTAATAGCACTCATGAATACTAGGAGTTGTTCAGGGCCAAAATGAACACATCCGTGAGAACCAACTGTGTTAGGAAAGGAACTGTGTGCAAACTATTGTCTAAGTTTACAACTATGGCTGAACAGTTCAAGACATCATGTTCACTGGTTAGCCTGTAAATTCGATAGTTTTCACTAGGGAAGGTTCAAGGCCAAAAGCTTCCTTTCCCGACGCAGTAACTTTCCAATGTACTCTCTCTAGTGTCTGCATTATCATATGCATAATTTAACCAATTTTCATTCATGTGGGGGATTGTTGGAAAAACTTGGGTTTTGACCAATTTTGGGTTAAAATGAGTTTGGGTTCAACTGATTATAATTAGTGGAAACTCATTGGATTACGTTCCTCTCGTTGAGTAGATGAACGTAGTTTATTTACATTCTCAAAACCAATTTTAGGTGAATGAGAAAATTGGATCCAAAGTTCTCCGAATAACATGATGAAAGTGGTTTGTGGTTGGGGAAGAAAGAAAAGCTGTAGTCCCATATCTTAAAAAGGAAAAGTATTGAGGATTTATAAGATAGGCTCTTTGTACTCTAGTGAATTGGTTTTGGTGGACACCTATGGTGAACCTTTCCATGCGGGGTGGTGCATAGCACCACCACGCGCGGCGCGCGCGCGTGGGGCATATTGGGCGTTTTAGAGGCGCACTTGGCACTTCGCATCGTCGCTGGGAGCCTTTTCTTTTATCAGATCAGACGGTGGAGATCATTCTGATCAAAATAAATCTGGACCGTCGATCGAATAAATCCGCATATGCAGTATGGACCGTCGGATCGACGGTTACTATGACCGTTGGATTTTTTAATGGAGGGCTGCCTTAGACTCTGTTTTAGTGAAAACTGAAACAGAGGAATGGACTCCTCCAAGAGTCCTTTCAACCAATTTTTCTACTCTATAAAATCCACCATAGTTTGCATTTGTTAGATCATCCAATACATTCACTGCAATAGACATTCTCATGGTGCATTCAGGTCCAGTCCAGTTCATTTGAGTGCATTCATACAGTCAGTAAACAGAGAGAGAGTGTCAAACACAGAGTTGGTTCGATGTCCATACGGTTTGAAGTGCTGCTACTGTAGGGAGATTTGCCGTTGTATCCTGGGAGATAGTAGCTGCATCCGTGAGCACTTGTGCGGGGCGATTAGTATCTTAAGGACATAGAGTCCAACTTTAGCCTCGGCCTTCATAAAAAAGAAACAGATTCGTCAACTCTCGTATAGTTGTTCTTCTTCCTTGTGTTTGTGTTTTTCTTCTCTGTAATACTATTAGTTTATATATATATATATTGTTTTGTAAACATAACCAGTTCACTGATCTTCTAACAAGAATAACATAGGCCTATATCCTATATTTATTATACGAAAAAATGTTAAGTAAAATTTGTTTTTACTCTTATTAAAATTCACACATGTTTTGATATTTTTAATTTTACACATCGTCTAATACAATATGCACATCCATAAAAATATAGTATATACATTAATAAATAAAGCTCACGAAAACACACACCCTAACAATCTTGATAAAGTATGTGTTTTATAAACGTATATAGTCACAAAGTACAAAGTTCGTGTGTGATAAATATTATCAAATATTCCATTATAATTAAATGTACAGTCACAAATATATTGCATATATAAGTATGATATATAAGAAAATATAAAGATAATTAAACTACTGCTCAGATATCATATGATCATTAATTAATATGAGAAATGCATGTCCGGTGTAACAATGGGGATGACAATTTAAAATTAATATATTGAATTATAAAGAATGTAATAAATCATTCAAATTAACGGATCTCCGATGTCAAAACTATGAAGCACACTAAGCTTACATTTTACAACTTAAAATTTATTTGATAAAAATGACAGGAGATAACCAATATTGTGATAACCAATATTGTCAACAAACTTTTCTAGAGAAATTCATAGTACCACGTGACTACTTCACATAGAACAGTGTATCAACGTCAATATATATGTTTTATATGAATTGATAATTTCTTCCTTTTCAAATTTCGAAAGCGAAGTACATGATACAAAGTCACATGTATTTCTCTAGATGAAAGGCATCCAATTAAACTAATGAAACCATACAATTCATACGCCTATATGTTCACTCATTTTTTGGGGGTCATCGAAGCTTCCAATTTATGTTCCAGAGTAAATAAATAAAAACAATGAAATTGTTTTGGTTGGACGGTTGAAAAAGAAAAGACGAAATTGTATAAGCAAAAACTATAAAACCATCGAGAAAAACGCGTTGTCACACCCTCCACATGTCACATGAGGGCTTTCCGTCACACCAACGACCAACCTTTTTGTCTAGAACCCCCGGTCTGTAATGTTTCATGCATGTACTTTAATATTTCACAAGAATTATTAATATAATGGCCATCACCAAGCATTCAACCAGTGCCTTATTTTTTTTATTTTGTTTTTGTTTTTAAATAACGGAGGGTTCCCTGATTGACCGTACAGTCAAGCCGAATAAATTATATTCGTCTATGTATATCTAAATTTATTAAAATACCTAGATATTAATTCAACGTATGTTAAGACTCAATATTAGAACATACCCTTAACACAAATAAACCGTGAACGTTATGGTATATATGGCTATAGATGGGTTGGTTTTGGATGAAATTTTGATTTTCTCCTAGACAGTATGCTTATATCAAGGTGGGTGAGGGTCACGTGTATATCGCTGAGGTGGATATTTTTCCCCTTCAGTTAAATTTGTAAATTTCTTAGGAAAAAAAAGAACTCAAGCAATATAAATTCTTATAGCTATGCTTTAATTCTCTCAATTTCCGTATAGAAAATAACACAAATGACGCACAATGATTGTGCTTGACTCAATGGATAACTTTTTTTACCTTGCTTCACTATGCCCTTAGAGTACTAAGCGCGAGACCTCTTTATAAGCTGCCTACGTACCCTTTGTGGATCAAGTCACACGTAGTTCCTTTATTACCCTTGTAACCGCCTTGCCACTAAGTGTTTAGTGGGCTTTTTTTCTAGGGAAACCCCTCCAACATTTACGCTCCACATCGATCCTTGATTACCCATGTTCTGTTGGTAATGGGCCTTAAATGCTACCTTGGCAGTTATAGGCGTTAGTGGTCTTCTGACCGTTTCTTCATCTTGCTCGAGGTCTCTTGATGCGCTCACCCATACGTTTCACATCATGCCTTAGACGAGTAAGGTCGACCGACCAGACCTCATGTCTGGTTGTGCCTTAGACTACTCGCCTTCGAGGAGTAAGGTCGACCTACCAGACCTCATGTCTGGTCGTGCCTTAGACTACTCGCCTTCGAGGAGTAAGGTCGACCGACCAGACCTCATGTTTGGTCGTGCTTAGACTACTCGCCTTCGAGGAGTAAGATCGACCGACCAGACCTCATGTCTAGTCGTGCCTTAGACTACTCGCTCTCTAGGTGCCCGACCGCCCAACTAGACACTAGATCTAGTCGTGGCAGTACATTTGGGAGAGTCATCATGACCAAGGATTGGAACTCGGATTTGCGGGTCCCACGGTAGGCCCACGTCCGTCCTGGTGTGACACATTACCCCTGATATGACACGTGTCGTGGTGAGAATTTTTACCTCTACACTCAATATATACCTATTTTTTGTAACAGTGTACATGAATGGATGGGTGTATATTTTAAAAAAAAATCCAATGTGCACTACGAATGGGGCTACATACAGGGTTGAACTTATCATTTTCCATAATGATATTTATCGAATCTCTTCTTAGTAAGATAGTAGAAATACTCTTTACGCAACAAATGGTTTTTGTTGTCTCCAGTGGTCATAGCACAACGGTTCAGGGTTTAGCGGTGTTACCGATAGGTCATGGGTTTGAGTCTTGGCATTGACTTACCGACCTGTTTGCTGACAATTATTCGAAAAAATTTTCGTGGGACCGGGGCAAACAAACGGAGATAGCCTTCTTAACTCGACCATAATGTCAGCCACGGAGGTCTCTCTTATATCAAAAAAAAAAAAAAAAAAAAACAAATGGTTTTGGGATTGAATTTTATCCCTATACAAGTCGGACAAGATTTAACCAAAATAATAATAAAAAAATGCCAACAACAACAATAATAATATATAATAATAACAAAAACCACAATAATTGCAGAGACAATAAAACAAAATATTCATTCAATAAAAAAATAAAAATATATATTATTTTAGTTAAAATAGAAAATATATTCCGACGTCCTTTCCCTTTACCCTTTCATATAACAAAAAAAAATTAAATGAATTTAGAATAAAAAGCAAACATGTTATCATATATTTTAAATAACTTTATTTATGGGTCAGAAATTTGAGTCCCTCAGAACATAATTATAATATGGATAACGTAATTGGTAAATGCTTAAATGAGTGAAAAAACTTACGATTATGACAAAAAAACAATATAAGAGCGGGTTAATTATTAAGACTACCATTAATTTCTACTGTCTTTGTGTGTTTTGAATTTTTTTAAAAGACACAAATGAATTTAATGCATATTTCATTTACATTTTTCTAGCTCAATCTAATATATAATAAAGGAAAATGTTGACAATAAAAAACAATAAAGTGTCAGCGTCCTATGAAAGCATTTCTAACAAAAAAAAATAAAAATTGGACCACTTATTTAAGTTTCCATATATGTACAAAAAACACCATAAAACTTAAATAAATTTTGAATCTCAAAAAATATCTCATGTACAATGCTACTATAGTTTGATGCTATTATAGATATTCATAATTACATTCCATTTGTTTAATTGATTGTATAAAAATAATTAAAGGGATAACATTAATATGTGGATCATTGAATTGATAAGTGATTAAACGGGTGAAAAGCCAGATTAGGGCAAAACTCAATGTCAATTGGCCTAGAACAAAACTCAATGGGAAGTGAATGGCAACACTGCAGATCCCTTTTGATAAAACACTAACCTAAGCCCAGTTGGGCCTTCACACACACACACACACACACACACAGTAAAGTCTTATAACTCTATAACCACATTGAATTTAATTTCAATGAAACTAATAGTTAACTTCCAACTTAGAAGTCACCGGATTCCATAAGAATGCTTGTTACATGCAGTCTCATTTTTTTAATTTTTTTTTTTAGCCCCACACAAGGCATATGCATATATTTCACAAAGTGGTATCTTTATGATTTTTTTCATCTAAAGATAAACGTTTTATATCATATATTAAAAGTGAGGTTAAAAATGAGCTAGATAAATCGAAAAGGTTCATCCAATAGTCCGCGTACAGTGCCACATAATCAATACTTTGCAACTAAGAATTTTAAGCATTGCCCATCCAGAATTGAGATTTTCTCCATATGTACAGGTGACTTAATAGAGTCCAATAAAAACCAAAGAGAGGTCTTTGGTTGGAAGTCTCCCCTTCATGTACAAAGGATTAAAAACAAGAGCACAACTAAATATTCACAAGAGTCAGCAATGAATTTTCTTTCTTCTTACATGAAATCTAAATTAACAATCGCATGTTACATCAGACATGGCACCATCGACCCAGCCCTCTCTTAGGGATGACAAACAGAACAAGTTTGGTCAATACCATCAAAGACCGTAATAAAATCTTGTCTCAGATCCATAATAGGTTTGATTGTCCTATTTCAAATTAACATGTTCCAACAAATTAAAAAAAAAAACAAGTTCATCCATTTTCATCTCATTTAGATGAGAATGGATTTAAAAATCCAAGATTTTCAAACATTCTTAAATATTTCTTTTAACTTATAAACTAAATAATTATCTTTACTCATTATGGCTATATTACTTAATACATACTTGTAATAATAAGAATATATGATAGTGTTAGTTTTATTTATGTATCATTTTAAATTGAAAAAATTAATTAGAGGTCCCTAGGGACATCTCTGTTACAACAATAGGTCCCTAGACTTTTTCTTATGTTTTTAGGTCCCTAAAGTGGCTGAGCTATTTTTTCTGGGTCCTGACACTACCAGTCGTTTCATTTTGTGTGCATTCTTTCCGTTATACCCCCCAGTATGTACACTGTTATGTGCAGCTTGTACACCCTTCTACCTCTACCTGTTACAGTTCTGTGTCTTATACTGTGTACACTGTTATACGCAATGTGTACACTCTTATATATGTTACAGGTTCTGTGTGTTTCACTGTGTATACTGTTATCCGCAGTTTGTACACTGATATCGGTGGACAAGATTGGGGCTCAGGGAAGGTCGGGATCTAGGACGGGGTCGCAGGAGGGGTCAGGGTCAAGGTCGCCGATGGGGTTGCAGGAGGGGGTGTGGACGGTGATGGGGTCATGGGAGGCGGTCGGGCTCTGGTGGGAGGAGGTCGGGAGAGGTTGCGGGGCGTAATTAGGGGCGCTGGTGGAGGTGGGATCGGCCGGTGGGGGGGGGGGGGGGGGGGGTTGTGGAGGTGGTATTATATTTTCATTTGTTTGAGGGAGAAATAGAAAGGTTGGGGAAGAAAATGAAAAACATACTAAGTTGGGGGTAAAAGAGGAATAAAAAAATTTATGTTGGATAGAAGAATCTAAACATAATACCACCATTAATTGAGGGACTTAAAGAAAATAAGAAAAGTTCACAAATTTATTGTTATTACAGAGGTGTTCCCAAGACCGGTAAAAATGGGATGAATATGATTTTACACTTAAATCCTAATCCCATTACATTTTTTCATTAGATTGGAATGTGTGAGGTTTGGCTCCAATATTTAAATGATCAAACCCGTCTTCTAAACATAAGATTAGAGCAGGTTTAATTTCCTATTTTTCCCATCCACTCTGTCTCACGCGAAAATTCAAATACCCATTTATCTGTTTTAACGGTTAATGTTAAATCCTCTCAAACCTTTCATCCTAAGGAGCCGCGTTTGACCTTCCACTTCCGCGTCTGATCCCATGGAAGAGCAGTCTTTATAAGACTTTGCTTTTAAAAACTGAACTTTCTAAGCAACTTGGCTTCTCCAAAGACATAAAAATCACCTTCACCAAAACCCAAAAAAATAAAAATAAATAAATAAGTCGCCTATTCTTCCAAACCATGCTGATGAAACCAATAAAGATCCTCCCAACCAGTGATAAGAAGAACCACCATCATCACCACCACCACCACCACATGGAGAGAAAGATGGGCTCCCCAAAAGAGAAGACACACAAGTTTTGGAGGGCAGCAAAGACTCTCTTCTTCCTGACAACCATGATAGCCTCCCTCCTCTTCTTCTCCGCTCCCCTCCTCATCGTCATAATCGACGCGCTCCTCCCCTCCGCGCTTCTCTCCACCCTCATCTCCCCTTTCTCGCCGCAATCCATCGCCGCCCATCTCAAGAACTACGACTTCCGCGCCTCCATCATCGACCTCCCCCTTCTTTCCCTCACCAGATCCATCATCATCATATGTAAGTTCAACTTTTGAACAACGTTGTTTTATTAACTTTTTTTTATAAAAAAAAGTTAAATGTTTGATTTGAATCTTTCGTTTTTTAAATGCCGGAATTTGCCCAAACGCATATTGCGTTCAAGGGATTGGATTCTGATGTGGGTGTGTTTTGTTTTTCAGGTGTTTATTGCATATGTGATAAGCCTGGCCTGTCCCGGGGGCCTTATTTGGTGATCACCACCTTGTGTTCATTGTTTTCGATGGTGTTTGTTGCGGTGAAGGCCTTCACATTCAGTTCAATAGTCATGGGGATTGAACAAGGAAGATTTGCAGTCCGGGAGGCGTGGGCCATGGAAGCTTTGTTCATGAGCTCGCTGGCTCTAGCGGTGGCGCATTTCGTGGTGGCGTATCGGACCATTTGTCGGGAGAGGCGGAAGATGCTCGTCTTTAGGATCGATCTCGAAGCGGTATTAGACAAATCTCTCCTCTTCCTAATTGTTTTTTTATTTGCAGTTTTTGTTTAATCTCTTCGAAACTTAATTTTGATATTAGGATAAGTTTTATAAAAAAAAAAATTGTGCAATAGCTAGGAACTAAAATCAGTTTTTAAGTCAATCTTTATAAAGGCTGTTCTCAATTAATTTTTGTTGTGTCATTGAATTTTTTAATATACCTACTGAAATTTGAAATTAAAGTTTAAAATGTAGTAAACGTGTTTGGAACCACTTATCTGAAAATAGATTTTAGTGAAGGAAAATCAGTTTAACAATTGATTCTAAATGAGAGTTTGAAAGAGATCGAGCCATAATTATAGAGCACTGGATAAGTGGGTGGAATAAAGGCCAGTTTGGCATAAGGAGGAATTGCAGATCCATGCTGGCAATGACAGAGGAAACATATATCAGGTTTATGCACCAACATACACAGCCTGGATTACTTGGAAATAATTGGCTAGCTGTGTGTTTTTGGCATCTAATTCTCCAACCGAAAGTCATTGGTAATGGATACCTTGCACTCAACAATTTGGAGTGAAAACATGGGTAGATCAAATAGTCAACTTAGAATGTGAACATTGTTTTAATTTATTGATCCTATCTTTTGAATTTAGCAGTAAAATCGACTGAATACTTTGAACCATACATTGGATTCGTTAATGCTGGAAGCCTCCAACGTATCTGAAACTTTAATTTTCTGTTTTGTGGCCCTTCACAAATCATCTAGACACTTTGGATTTTATATTCCAACTTTATTCGGTCACTGTCCCATTCTCTTTCCGGTCATTTTCTCATTGACAATTCATGCCCTCCACAAATCATATTTTATTTTTATTTTTAAATTTTAGTACATTATTTTATCTTCACATGCATCATGCATCATGCTCGCAATCCCCTGGATTTAAAAATCTAAACCACCCTCATGTCAAGTTTTAACACAGTGTTTTCATAAATATATATTTCGTTAGGCAAATTATGAAATATGCATATTTTAAAATCTCAAAATATACATCGGCAGAACAGCCATGTTACATCATCATTATAATGTAAGATCCTGATCCTCTCACCCAAAACCAAACAAGTTTTTTAGCCAAATCATTCCATCAATTTTTGAGTGTGTTAGAAAGATTAGTCCTGATTTTCTTATTTACTAGGCTCAAATATTTTATTATCAAAACTTTACCCATAACAGGGAACAATTAAAAGTGTGGGTGTAGCTTGACATGAAGCATTTCCCATCCCAAAAACAGAGTGTTTTGCGTCATGAATCACGCCTGATATATATATAGCACGTCATCATGAAAAAAAGTCTCTCCTTTCAATCCTCTCATATCCTCCCTCGTTTTATTTATTCCCCATAAACGTAAGCAAACACGTCCGCATTAACATTTTTTCGTAAAAACACTTACGGCTCCTAAAAATTCAACCACAAATGGTCTAATCAACACCTACTTAGCTACCAAGGAAGACATTCTTCTTTAATTTTTACTATAGATATAGATATAGATGGGGTGACAAGTCATGGAGGGCCATCACGTGATCTCAAACAAACATTGATGATGTTATTATGGAGGCATGGATGGCCCTATTGGGGTCCACCATCTGGTCAGTCCTGAATCAAGGGGACCATATATGTAATTGATGGTCCAACTACCCTAACCTCACCTATAGCATTTATATTTTGAGTCCCACCTACCGCATGTATATCATCTAATCCTGAAACACTGGGCACTTGCTTTTCTTAATTATCTTTTTGGGTGATGAAATAAAAGCTTTAGTGGAGATAGTGTCACACCTTATTGATTTTTTTCACTTAAAATAATTTTTGGAAATAGTTGTTCAGAAAGTATAAATATACTATCGAAAAAATTATTTTTTATAAATACTTTTTTTTATTTTCTTTCAAAACTTGGGACTAATAATAGCGTTTGAAAACAAGTTTGAATTAATTATGATTTTTATAAAAACAAAATTTCTAATAGTTATGCAGTATAAGATTATGTATACTGTATACAAGAGACATAATTCTTGCTAAAAAAATAACAATTCCAAGTTTACAACTATTATAACCTCTTCGAATTGGGAGAATTTAAGCTAACGTGGACCAATAAAAAAAAAAGTTAATCTTTATTGTTGAACCTCAGTTCAATCTAGCAACCAAATTGGTCAGATTTTGAATCCTTGTGTCAGAACTCACAAACTAACCAGCATAACATGTTTTGTGACAGGTAGCAGCATCCAAGAAGGGGTTCCCACTCTACCACAAGATTGTACCACCAGTCAGAATTTTGTGAAAGAGACCACCCCCCCCCCCCCCCCCCCCTCCCAACTTTGGCCTTTTACTCTTTCCACCATGGTCCTCCACACCTGATTCAACTTCAGGTAATTTCATAATCTGATATCCTCTCATGTATTGATTCCCATTTGTGTATGCCTTGCACGTAATTATATTAATCAACCGATTTGGCCTTCTTTTACAGGTGGATTTGGTCGATGGAAACTTCCACAACTTGATATTAACAAATGGAGGTCTGCAGTATCATTAATTATATTGGCTAACTGTAGGGAACAAACTGACAGCAAGATCCCCAATGTAATCTTTAATTTATTTTATTTTTCTTTGGTTCGACCCAATTAAGGAGGTGTTGATCACAAAGTGAGCCACCCCCTTGTATATCCATGCCATGACATACTTTATGTACATACATCGATCAAATGTTTGCTCAAGCTTGGAAATGTAAGACAACAGATTATTGAAATACTACATCACCTATTGATTTATTTTACTTACTCA
The DNA here is from genome assembly GCA_030737835.1 of Acorus gramineus. Classification (NCBI taxonomy): domain Eukaryota; kingdom Viridiplantae; phylum Streptophyta; class Magnoliopsida; order Acorales; family Acoraceae; genus Acorus; species Acorus gramineus. The sequence continues at coordinate 18,217,422 of CM060856.1, read as the reverse complement.
TTCTTTACAAATTATGTAAACGTCAAGGTTTTTCTTCGTTTTGTTTTCCCCCTGAAACTCTTCTATCTGTTCAATATTAAGGTACAGAGATTATAATTTTCAACTATAACCCTGAGATATCATGCTAAGTGGATCTAAGAGAATGAATAAGCTTGTTACACATGCGGACTGTTCAGAAGACTGCATTACCTCCCTGATTTGTAGGAGGGCGGGTTGTTTCGAAATAGAGAGCAAATATCTCCATAATATATGCAATATATTATTGGCATAAAATTACGGGTGGTCATTTTTCATTTCAAAAAGTTTCAAAATAAACAATGCCCGAATTGGAGATAAAAAATAGCTGATTAAAGAAAAATACATAAAAACATAAGAAACCGCGAGCGCACAGGGATGGAGAAGAAATGTAGAAAAGTTTCTACCTCTAATTTCCGTACACAATGTCTCACCAAGCTAGATTTCGATGCGCAGTTGATCTTCCTCGAGCAGGATCTAGTGAACTTGTGTTGGGTTAATTATGAATTTGATCATATTTTGGGGTCACTGTATCAATACCCTAATATTAATTTAATTTTTATTTAGTGTTTTAAATATCCTTGTTTTTATGAAATACTCATAAATATTTAGCTTCTATATTAAACAATATTTCATTGCAATTTAGAAGTGATTTAATATTTTAAATACAAAACTATCACCCAAAAGAGTAACCAATTCTTGGGATCTAGGTCGGTGTACCACAACGAGGAGGATCTGATCGGCATCGCAAGGAGGGACTTGCAAAAAAGAGAATGGAGACTTTCCGACAGTCAAGTCAGTAATGGTAGAAGAAAGAATAGAAAATAGTGTCAATCTCTCAATGTGTGTATTGGGCATGTGTGCCCTATGTTTTCAACATTCGTGGGCATGTGTGCCTGTTGACAACATATGTGAATGTTTATTTTCCCCTCTTTATTACTTACATTTATAAGTGTTTTGGTGACTGATTTTGAATCCAGACAATCCCTAAAATCAGGGAATATCAAATCAGAAAAGTGAATGAAATCTAGATCCCCCTGATTTGGGGAGAGAAATCTGATTGATTAATAGACTAAATCGATTGTCCATTAATTAAGGATTTGATGTTGAATTCAAATATATGCATTGATCACCCTAATTTTATATTCAAATATATGTGTTAATTGCAATCAATGCCATGTATGCCAGCATTATAGGAGATATTTTTTGGCTCCTACAGATGCCCCCATTTTCCTTACTACTGAGAGATCAACGAAGTAGTGAGGAAAATAAATTTCTTACCAACGAATATCTGCTACTAGATGTGGGCTGTTCGTGGAAGCAATCGCATTTAACATAAAATCATTAGTCCAGGATTGTCTATGCAGTTCCTTTATGTGGAAGGATGATGGGTAGCATAGCCTTTAAATTGATGATCATTGTCATCTTTCGGTATGAGTTGCCCATGTGTGCAACAGAACATTTGGCTTGAGTTGCCCCTGTGTGCAGCATGACCCTTGCTTTGAGCTGCTATTGTGTGCAGCGTGGGCTTTAAATAAGCATTAAAAATAATCGTCCAATGCGGGCTATCTCCATCAGCTTCTTTTGGGAAGAACTAATTGACAGCATGGCCGAACAGTGGTGTGAGGATTTCACTGAGGAGGTGAGCCAAGGGGGCGATCCAAGATATGGCTTGAGGAGGTGACGCTAGGAGGCAAGCCGAGGAGGTGGGCCGAGGTGATGAGCCATGGGGACAAGCCAAGAATTTGAATCGAGGGGCAACCTAAGAAGGCGAGTTGAGTTGGCGAGCAGAGGTGGAGATCCGAGGAGGTGACCAAAAGAGGTGGCCCGAGATGCTGTCTGAGGAAGCAGGCTAAAGGTTTGATCCTTTGTTCCAAGATCTCTTTTTGTTCGTCGGATATGAGATATCTTCCATGTGGAGATGCCACCTGGTCATTCTCCTTGTCCGTCAATCCTTGAATCCGAGGTTCAAATGGATGAGAAGGCTTTTCTTTGCGCTTCCCATAGATGGTGCCATTTGTGGGGTCTAATTTTGGGGATTCGGGTCAATGCACCACAACAAAGGGGAGGATCCGATCGGCGTCGCGAGGAGAGACCTACAAAAAAGGAGGGGGGACTCTTTGACAGTTAAGTCCGTAAGTATAGAAAGAAAATAAAGTAGTTTTTGTGCACATGATTTTCAATACCAGATTCTCTCTCTACTATTCCGTCGATCTCTCAATATATGTGTTGAGCATGTGTGCCCTATGTTTTCAACATATGTGGGCATGTGTGCCCTGTTCCCAACATATGTGAATGTCCATTTTATTATCTTACTTTCTTATATTTATAGTGGTTTTAAGGATTGGATTTCCATACAGACAATCTCTAAAATCACAAGATTTACCTTGATTTGTGGTGATAGGTGAATCAATCTAAATCTCCTTAATTTGGGAAGAGAAATCCGACGGATTAATGGACCAAATCAACCATCCATTAATTAATAATTTGATTTTAAATTTAAATATCAATTCAAATATATGCATTGATCACCCCAATTGTTGTGTAAATAATGGCGGTCAATGCTATGTTTGGCAACATTATAGGAAATGCATTTTTTGGTCCTACAATAATATTATTTTATGATATTTAAATATAAATGTTAGAATACATGTTGTGCATTATACTATTTTTCAAAATTATTAATTGCAACAATTTTTTATTTTTTAGTTCCCATAAACTATATAATTTAGTTATCGAATCCATAACTTATTCATATTATAGTTTAAGTCCCTAAATTTAAAAAGTGTGTTCCTTATTAGTCCGTAGGAGAGACCTATCACTAAATTATTTGGTTTTCTTATTAGTCCATGAGAGAGTCTAAAAAAGAACATATCCTTTAAATCTGGAGACTTAAACTGTAATATGAAAAAGTGAGAAATCGATCACTAAATCATATAGTTTATGAGGAATTAAAAATAAAAAAACCTTAATTGTAAATCATTTGAAGATGCTGAGATGACATGCAACGTGGAATGTAATAATTTGTGGATTGTAAGAATAAAGATAACAAATAACTCTCATCAATTGCCTCAGAACCCTCGTTAATCCACAAAATTCAATTAATTTTAAGGCTCCATTTGGAAACACAGATTGAAAAGTAGTTTTTGGAATAAAACTGTTTTTTTTAGATAATTTTGATATTGACCTTTTTGAGGTGTTTTTCTTTTAATCGAGAAATCATGTTTGTTGTTGGTAACAGAAGCTGCTTTTCAATATTTGAAAGCTCCTCATGTTTGGCCTACAAAAGCTATGTTTGGAAAAAGTGAATGTGTCGAATTACTTTAATGACCCTGTCCCCTTCACATAAAACCCTCTCAATCACAAATACCTACGGCCACCATTTCGATCTCACCCTTCCCTCGTTTCCACCACCGCCCTCCGATCCGGCCGCCCTCATCCACCAACTTCTCCGCCCCGGCAGTCGATTTTCATCGAAAAGTAGCCCCGGCAGTTCATCCGGCCGTCTCCACCACCGCCCACGGATCTTGTTGCGACTCCTGCCTTCATCCAAAATCTAGCTCCACCGCATTACGCATCTCGGGCTGTCGAATCAGCTCCCATCATCTTGCTCCCTGGCCTTCTCTTGACTTGGTTATGGAAATCGTTTGGCTACTGATTTGTGTGTATGATTTTTTTTTTTTAGCTTGTACACAGTGATGGAGTTTGTAGAGGTAGGGGTTTATACATTTCACCATATGAAATTCTAAAATTGAGCAATCTCGTGGTTTTCATTATGTCCCTTGTTCTCTGATTTCATACCTCATGTGGGTTTGGGAAGGAGGGGTTGAAGTAATAAATTTGGATAGCCTCAGGTGTTCTTCAATTTACTCAAAAGTATAAAAAGTTATGGATTAGTATTAAACAACCAACTCGGTCTATTCTGATGGATGTCACAGAGTGCGTTTAATGTGACCATTCTGATTTGGGTCCAAGTTCAATTGCTGTGCTGTAACTAATGAGTCATTTTGAGGTCTGATGATATTATATATTCAGTTTTCTCAAGTACAAACAACACTATTATGCTTTCATCTATATGTTTATTATAAATAGGTGTTTTGCCTCCTTGTTGTTCCTCGAGAGAAGCCATATGACCCACTACACATCTCCCTAATTCAGGGCAGCAATTGAAAGAGTGAAATTAAGGTACCATAAGTGTGACATGAGTTAGGGAGAACTGGTAGAGCTAATAGGGTCAAACTCGAAGTTTAAAAAAAAAAAAAAGGAAAAAGAAAAAAAAATGACCTACTCTCAAATCTGTTCTTCCTATCAATCAATCGTGCTATGATTTTGATGTTCATTGTTGTTCTTTTGAATACATAATAACATTTATTTGAACCACAAGTATTTCTATCTATTCCATACTTATATGATATTTAATGTTGGTAATCTGTATTTATAATATCTTTTGGGTGGGCAGTATGGCTCGTTTTGCTTATTATGTGGTAACTAGAGGAAGGAGGCCAGGCATTTACAAATCATGGTCAGAATGTAGTGTTCAAGTCAATAATTTCAGTAATGCTGTGTATGCCGGAGCACATAGCTTACGTGAAGCCCAAAAGTTTTTTAGATCTCACGGAATCGAAGAAGAAAATGCTACCAACTCGGTGCAAGACAATGATCCCCAACCCAGCCAGGCCACCGAGATCCTTGAGGAGACTCTTCAGCCGCTGTTGGTTGAAGAAAGTAATGCAACTGTCCATTCCTCCACTACCGTGGTTGACAATAATTTGACAGCATATCAGCACAAGGAGAGTGAAGTCCAGCTGATTTTAGTGGAACCCAACCTCCCAGATCCATCTCATTTTAACCTGCCAATGCTACACATCCTGATCGGCCTCATCGTTGTCCTCATCATCTTGGTCCTCTTGGTTCTACTCATGTTGATGTTCTTGGCCTTCCACATGGGTTGAAATGCGAGTTTACATCTACCTTTTTTGACGATCTGAATTGGATTATGTTCAGAACTCATTTTGTGTTGGGAGTCCAAGTACTAAGGTCTCCCATTTATTATCTCTCGAAAAGCTTCATTGGGTTGAAGCAATGTTTATGTATGAAGACTATATGCTACCAAACTCTAGTCTAACCTATATATTAACATATTTGCATATTTTGGAAGAGGGTTGTTCTGCTTCAGGAATAGGTTTCACGTGTGTAATTCATATGGAAAGTAACATATTGGGGGTGTGACTGTGGTGCTCTCCAATATATATTGTGATAGGGACGCAGGTCTGCACATGGTTTGAAGTTTGTTAGCGTTATTGCCGTGTGTCTCGGTGATTTACTTAACTGTGAAATAACTTTTATTCTCAAAGAATCAATGTTCTTTCAAAATGATTCTTTTGAATTCTTATGAGCAAATAAATGGCATCCTGCTATACTTACTACGTTATTGTGTGGCTTTTTTTATGTCACTTGTGTCTTCACTGTCATAAAGATATTGGTTCATTTCCTTTAATCTCAAAACATTGGCTATGATATGCTTCAATTATACTTGTATATGGGACTCCATTTTTTCCTCTACATTTCATTACTTTATAGCTCTTCCTTCTGGTTTCATGATATAAGCTCATTTTGAGCAAGTATCATGTTTAACTGGAAAAAGTAACAAAAGACATCTTGTTTAGATCATCTGTTTCTTGATATGATATTTTATTTATTTATTCTTTCTTACCAATTTTACATTGAATTTGTGGCACAAATGTGACATCACTACCGAATCATATCACCTAAAAGAGGATTGATTTTAAAGCATGTTGAAATGAGACTTGGATTAGAAATGTCCTGATCAAACTCACAATATATAATATATTTGTGGGGTCAATATATAATTATTTGAATGAAACAAACACAACTACTAGCCAATACATGGGAAGGGTTGGGCTATGGTCTCTCTATCATTGTTTCACGACTGATATTTTTTTGTTGCATGTTAATTAGGTATGCAAGACAATACCAGTTTACTCGAGGATAAGTTGCTTGGTGGGCTACTTTCAGCTGACTTTGATGAAGGATCTTGCCTAAGCTGATACCACTTTTCCTTAAATTTGATGACAATGATCCCGAAAGCTGTGGTCTGATGCTGTAAACAAACTGCCAACCGTTTGTAGGTAGATATTAGGGGGCAATTCATTCTAATCAAATGGTTGCATGTTAATATATAAACACACATTCTATACAACAAGAAATAGGTGGAATAAAGAAATGGAAGACCCATAGAGTAAACTATCCAACAGTTTATGCATAAATGTGACCTGCCATTTAAACTAATAAAAATGAACATCCACATGTTACATCTATTCATCAAACGGAACATAAAACACACAGCATTTCCTACTAAAAATATCTGAAGCAAGGCAAAAGAAAGCAATATTGTGTGTCCCATTCCATACACATATTTGTAGTCTGCACACGTTCCATTGTTTTTCCAAGCATGTTGCACACGCACAAACAGATGATGTGTTCACAAGAAAAGATAATGTTCATAAGAAGCACCATAAAACATGAGCATAAGTTCTATCATTGTTTTTTTTGGGTTACACTGCACCAAGAGGGACAATGGAGGATGCCCACGAGTGAAAAACTGCACACCAGTTCGTTAGTTTGCCCATGAAGCCATTGCTCCTCCAATTCGTCAGTTTGGATTCACCTCCTAAATGACATAAAAGTAATAATTAAATTTTATCTACAACTACTACCGACGACCAGGAATAGATTGAACATCAAAACAACAAATCACTACTGAGCACCAATTACATGTCATATGCACAATATAGATTCTCTAATCCATTAGATTGATAACCAAACCAAACCAAACCAGTGGGAAAACAATGGATGCATCTACAGGCATATATCTAATTTAGGTGTCTGAAAATAGAATTATAGAAATGAAGAAAGCCTGTAACAGTTGTAATCAAATAATCAACAATAAAGCCTTTAACACTTGTAATCAAATAATCAACAGTTCCAGCTGGCAAGTATATGATACTTATCATACTGACACAGATACCGGGAGTTTTTCATGGAGAATATCATTATCAAAATAAGCCATACCAAGTCAGTTAGATGTAATCAAAGGATGACTGAAACATACTATAGAGCCAAATTTCATTGATCTATAATTTTTTTTTGGGAATCACGGGGTTTATTTTCCAAACTCCCAAAAATAATGGGTTGTGAGGAACTACTGAACTTTAAAATGATCAGGTGTAGACAATTCAAGATTTCTAGTAAACCAATACAATTGAATATATTAAATCCCACATAAAGGAAATGAAATTCTTATGGAAACATGGGAAATAATTTAGTGCAGCAAGGTTTGAAAAAAAATACAATCATTATTGGTGAAAGAAAGTTTTTTTAAAAAAGAAGGAAACAATTAATGTAACAAAAATTTGATTGAAGTCCTGAATGACATAAAAATAACATTCAATTACTTAGGAATACTCATTGTGGCACACATATACCCAAGTCAAAATATAATAAAATAGATCACATATGGACATCGGTAATTGAACCAATTCAAATATAAGATGCAATAAAAGCTAATGTGTTTTCCTAATAGTCTCCACACTATTACTTACCTAGCATTCCCATGCGCCGCTGTGATCTCATTACATATAGCATCACATACAACCGACATTTGACATTCGTTTGAGGAACTAGGCCGTGAAGGAGTCGACTCACCCTCCAAACCCTCACTTGCAGGGAACATCTCATCTTCATATGTGTTTGTCAGTTCATCATTAATTTTTTTATCGATAATGAAGTTGTGGATGATGATCGCAGCAACTACAATCTTGACTTGGGTTTGGTAAGGGTAGTTAGGAATCAAATTCAAGATGGGAAACCGTTTCTTCAGAATACCAAAGGAGCGTTCTATGACATTTCTCAAAGATGAATGCAAACTATTAAACAATTCTTCTTTACCTCTAGGACCGGCTCTCTGGAAATCAGGTAAGTGATATCGGGTGTTCCTGTCGGGGGCAAGAAAACCATTCCGATTTGTATAGCCTGCGTCCACCACGTAATATTTATTTGCATTACAATAAACCATGTTCATTTAACGGATACATACATGAAGTTTCAACATTCCTAACACATTGGAAAAAAAAAATTATTCTCACTCACTAGGTGGTGATAGGGGAAAATTGTGATGAGGATTATACACTGCATGGGCCAACACCTTGGAATCATGGGTTGTTCCCTCCCATCCAGCACAAACAAATGTAAATCGCATCTGAAAGTCTCACACCCCGAGCACATTCTGGGTTGTCATCTTAGACCTGTCACTCCTAAATGCCAAGCTCCTTTCAGATGGGACACAAGCATGGACGTGTGTCCCATCTAATGCTCCTACGCAGTTCTTGAAGAAAGGGTAGTATTTACCACTCCCGTAATGTAGGATGTGGTTAGGGACAGAGGTGAGTGGTTCTCTGTTACATATGACATCAGGAGCTAACGCACAAATGGCATTCAGGATTTGATTGAAGTAGCGACTGATTGTTTCTCCAGAATGTCTAAGGGTGTCTTGCATGGACCGATTTCTATCATTGTGACCTATAGTTTGCAAAAATATCCTAAGCTGTTCCTCCACCGATACAATGTGTGAAGACCTAGCCAATCCCTTGTCCCTCAGTAGCTTGCATAATTTCATGAAGACTTCAGGCATGACACGGCATGTGCCAAAGCAAACACGCCAGTGACCATATAGCATATCAAACACCTTCTGATTGCCCGTGTATGTTTGGTCATGCACTGGTTGTTTATTTAGATATGAGGCCTCATATGCAATTAGTCTCTCAAGTAGGACTAATTGCAAAGGAAAGTTTCCATGATGATCAAATTGATTTCAAGCTCAGCATCTTCATCAGTATCCATCCTAGATCAATGACATGTAAAATTCAGCATAAAAGTAACATTGAAGTCATACTAGTGACACTAATTAAATTCAATCTTTTTGATAGGGGCACAAATTGTTTGCATGATATTGGTTCTCTATAAACCGAGGTAGTGCTAGATTCTCTTCACAACCAAAACATCCTTTGCATGTAACCTAATACTAAAAAGCAAGCCATTTTTCATTGGTACACAGATTATAAGAGTCTAAAGATGGGGCCTTGTAAACATTGGTGAATATTTTGATTGATATGAGTTGTGATGTAAATGAAATACGTGTAGATCATTCAAGTCACTCTATATGCATGAGGTTTAAGACAATGTCTATCAAAAACAGATTAAAATGAAAAGAACTACAGATTGATGCTCAATCAAATACCGCAAGGAAGCAAAAACTGTTAAAAAAATAAAACAGGACATATTGAAGAGATGAACATCAACATTTATAACAAATTAATCATAGTAAGGGATTTTAAAAAGGAATGGATGGGGCAGTTCTGATTTGAAAAAAAAAAGACTAATCAAACATGTAATTTATGAATTGCTTGAACTGCTAAAGACATTAATAAACCAAAAAGCATTGTCCCCTACAATTCTATGCCCTTGTAATATCTGAGCAGCTCATTTTTTGGGAATAATACCTCTGGATAGCATTTCTGGAAGCCATTGTTGTCAAATCTGGATATCCACCTCTTTTGGGCACTAGAGGCTACCCTGCAACAACTGACCAACTGAAAATCAAAATTATAAGGGCATCACACTAAAATGAGGTTAGTGAAAGACATAAGATAACGTTCAGAACTTCTAATAATTGTACCCTACATGTACTTCATTACTAATCATAAATATTACATTGCCATGCAATAAGTTCACATAGTAAATTACATATTAAAAATACAGTTAGTCACATGTCACTCTATATGCAAAATGTGACATGTCAGATGATTAGACTATCGTATAGTAGGACCAATAGGAAGAAATGTTGTTTCAAAATGGGTCAAAACAAACAACACTAATTAGTAACTGGATCCCGCACACCACTCATGGTGAATCTAAAACCCATGGAGCTTCTGAAATTGGTACATCATCCACGCGGCCCTCCTTGCATCTATAGGGAAGGTACAAAAGACCTCATGGTTACCAGGCTCACGTAACATGTCTAGTGCATAGAAGTCTATCCAAAGGTATCTCTAGAATACGATCCACCAATGCCATTGCATCAGCAAACTTGGGGACTGTTTCATTTCCATATGCTAGATTGGTTCTCATTTCCAATATGTCACACATGCGGTCTATGGATCCACCCAACCTCTGTCCTACAGTGGTTCTCTGTCTCTTAGGAGCAACAGGGAGCGGGGGTACAGGGCTCTGTCGACGGGGGCTAGTGGCCTCATAAGGGACATTGGATGTGAGGGGGATTGAACTGGGAGTAGGGGTGTTGTATGGCTGGTGCTCAGTGAACTGATAGTCCTCTTGGTCCTCCACGGTGGTAGAATCACTCCATCAAAAGCACATTTTCCCCCTAGCAGAAGAACCTGAGGTTGGTACCCAACTATCATCTCCCTTGGCAGCGACTACACCAAAGAGGATATCACATTCCTCCTCAAAATATAGGGGTTGCGTTTGGAACTTCTCTGCTCCGGGGTGACCCTACTCATTTTAGAATAGAAAGTGTAAGGACATATTTATCATTGCAAATGGAAAAGCATAGGATTTATGGGACAAGCAATTGTAATACATGAAATAATGAATGAAGTACCTTAGAAAATTCAATCCACCATTCTCGAGGCATATTGTACGTCCCGATCACCTCATTGAACCCCAACTTTGTCTGACTCTGAAGAGCTTTCCAAGTTTGCCATTCCTTCCTAGTCGTATCCCAATGGTTTTTAAATTGATCCTTCTTATAATGAATCTTCGTCTCTGACTCAAATTTTCTCTCTAGATTCTCATAACCCGCCTTATTGAGGGTCTGACCTGGCTTATTCCCGAATCTCATTTCATCTAAGCATATACTAATGAAGACCTCGTGCTTCGCATTATCCCAAACAACCTTTACTTTGTTTGGATCTATCGGCCTCTTTCCCCTTGCCCTGTTTGCCACCTTCTTGATATTGTATCTTACTGATGGTGGGGTGTTGTTCTCCATCTGGCATTTAGTATTTACATAAGATGGGCTACTCATAAAATGACTACATGAATGAGTATAACACAACAAGGAGCAATAAGACATGAGGGGCTCTTAGACTAATAAGAAAGTATCATGAAACACATGGAAGAAATTCCAAATAAGTTGCACATAGATGTTTTCATATACATCAAGTGTGAATACAAAGGTAAATCAGCAATCAAAATAACACTACAAAGATAGAGATCACCAAAACTAGCCAAAATAACTGAGAGTTGAGTCTCATGACAGAGGAAATGTACAACTTCTGACAGGCTTTACATCTTGAATTTTCTCACAAAGATTAGCCTATTATTTAGCTCTGTGTTTCAGCTTTTTTAAAGTGACATAGTTTCATATTGATTCACTTACATTTTATGTTATCTCATTCTGTGATACAACATGGAAATTAAGGTAACCACTTTAATTTCTTCAAGTTAATGTATTTTAGTTTGCAGAGGTAACCCCACTTCAGCAGATCTGATGTTTGTTGATAGTTCGTAGTATTTCCACACATTTGAAACTTTATCATGTTTAATGAAACAAGGAAATTTGAAGGAAAATTCTAGCTTGGTAGAATGGCAGGGTTTGTATTAAGGAATTTTTAAGCTGAAATTAATTGTGACTTATAACTTGAGAGCTACTCTGAAAATTAACTCCCTTGGTTGAGATTGGGAAAGAGCAAATATCATCACATGTTTTATTTGACTATACTGATATATAATATCACATATATTCCTAATATCTTTAATCATGTTGTGGTATTATAAAATCATTTCAGCTTTATATTACTATTATACTGTCTTAATAGTTATAAAACCTATTGACAAAATTACAAAATTACTATTATACTATCTCTTACTTATACCACTATCAAAAGAGACTTAGAAGATGGAACATTATCCAAGGATCTATAAAAGGATCAGACAAGATTCACAAATCAGTGGATTCACAACATGCTCAGGAAATCAAAAACAACCAATAAAGAATTATATATAAGAAATGCTAATGAAATCATCATAGGTTATCATCTCCCACTTCACTGACTCAAAATGCAACCTTTATCATGCCCCTTTTTCTCCAACCTCAAAGTTTGAGAACCACATATCAGAATAACAAAATGATACGAAAAGATGTAATGGGTTCACCAAATATACCAACCTATCCATTCGGTTCACCCAACATACATTTGACAATGAAAAGTATAATAAATCACATGGAAACATTTTTGTATTCCTCGGTCTATATACCTTAACGGAATGCTTGCAAAGTCAGAGGACTCTCGGATCCCAACGGCGTTGGACGGATTTGGCCAAAAAAGGAAGGAAATTCTTGGAATGTAAACTCACACACAAATGCTGGATTCATTAGAAAAAACCAAACATTTACTTCCATCAATGAACTCACCCTATAATATCGAGCTTCGAAATGACCTTCCAATCAACGAATCATCTCTTCTTCAACACGGACGGTCGGTTTCCGGGGATCGTCTACACCGCAGCTTGACAAAAGACTAATCCTAGAAGAGGATCTGATGGCCGGACGGGATCAAGGCCGGAAGGTCATCGTCAGATCGGGCGCCGTGTGTCTAGGGTTTCAAAAGAGGGGAGAAAACAAACAGCCTTGTAAAACATTTACCCCGAGAGGAGAGAGAAGTAGAAAGTGAGGTTTTTATACATGGAATGTTTTCAATGAGGGTAGATACGTCAATTACCCCGACCACTGGCTTTCAAAAAAATGATTCCCACAAAAAGCTCTCTTTCTGAGCTTCTCAAAACACGGATTTCAAGATGAAAATTAAAAGGAATCCAAATGTGGATTCTTGCAAAAGCTGTCCCGTTTGGTTGCACGATTTAAGCTTTTCAGCTTTTTAAAAAGCAGAATCTGCCGAAACGTGCAACCAAATGGGGCCTAAGAAAAATATTCACAAAAAAACCATTGTATCGTTTGCAAATAAATAATATTTTTTGAAAAATAAGACAAATATTTCTATCACAATTTTATTATTGAATTCATAGTTCAAATCTGAATGGGGGATGAGAGGATATAGAAAGCAAATAACAAATGAAAAAAGAGATAAAAATTGCCCAAATCCTCATAATTAGAAGAGATATCGAACTGATTAGGGAACGTATGCGCTTGATTTAGGCCCTGTTTGGTTGCACGTTTGGGTGTGCTCTGCTTTTTGAAAAGCTAAAATCGTGCAGTTAAACGGGACAGCTTTATTCAGAATCGGAAGCTGGATTCCTTTTAATTTTTTCCTTGAAATCTGTGTTTTAAAAAGCTCAAAAACAACGTTTTTTTATCGGAATCGATTTTTTGAATTGAAAAGCAACTTTCTCTACCAAACATCAACTGCTTTCAAATATTGATTCCTGAATTAAAAAAAAAGCATCCCAATAAAAGTCAAGATCTAAAATCATCTTAAAAAACAGCTTTATTGTAAAAGCTATTTTTCAGTCTGTGTTTCCAAACGGACTCTTAGTGAGAAAAACAATATATAAAGATTTGAAAAAATTAAAATTTATTACAACAAAAAAATTCATTTTTTTAAAAAAGAAGATAAACTATTGCCATTGTCATTTTTATTGAACAAAACGTGATTACAAGCTTGAATGAGAATGAGAGGATTAACGAGCAAAACAAAAAGAACACAAAAAAAAACCCCATCACCTCAAGATCGAGGTGATATAGCACAGTAGCTGATAGAGTATCAACCGCCGCCTCGCACACCCCCTACCTTGGACGCTAAAGCCGGCTAAATTCTTATCTTATTATTATTTTTTATCTCTTTTTTATTTAATTTTTTTTATAACTGATTTAATTTTTTTCAAAATGTAGTTTTAATACGACTGATGAACCCCCCACATGGTAAGGTGGGTCGGTCCTTGAACAGTGTATATTATAGTATAGTAAAATATTATTATTCAATTATCACTCCTGTTGTTTGGGGATCAGATACATATGTGATTCACGACGAGCGAGGAAGACCTTTTCCTTATGTGACTTGTGATGCTACAAATTAGTACTTATAATCTGTGACTAATCACGTGGGAGGCTAATGAGGGTGGAACACAGAGACATAAAAAACGGACGGCTCATGTGGATACCCACAACGGCCCGACAAAGTGAATTCGCCGCCACTATGAAAATTCAAAGGCATCGGGTCCTAATTAACCTAATTAGGTACTTTGATAACCTTTACGACTTCTCCATGAATCCAAACCAAACATGATTAATTTTTAAAGACCGTATATATTCAAACTCAAATGCTTTGACTGTATATATTAAACAAATATTTTTTACGTTATACATGGTTGCATAATATTATATTACATACATATTATACACACTAAACCAAAGGCTTATGGAAATACATATCAAGGAAAAGCCAAGAGATATTTGCTTATTTTCCAGTTATATCAAATATACAGGTCGATCTTGCTGTTGAAAGCATTGTCCAAACACAAGAGCACGATACAATGCTTGAAACATATAGGGGTGCAATTTTAAGGACTTTATCCCCATTGGAAGAACAAGCTCAAAATATTTTAACTCCATTCGCTTTCAAGAAGCTTCAATGTGAAATTGGAAAGGCAAGTCAATATTCAATCCTTAGACATGATGACAATGAATTTTGCTTACGATATTTCAAAGGAAAAAATGGTTTGGAACACACTGTATACTAGGATTGTAATGAAGCTATTTGTAGTTTCAAACAATTTGACTTTGATGGAATACTTTGTCGTCACATATTCAGGGTATTTTTTCATATGGATTAATGTTTTGAAATCCCCTCAAAGTATTTACCATCTCGATGGTCCCGTGAATCTTTTCATGGAGGAAACACGAACAGGTCATTTAACGAAGAAACCATAGTCATAAGGGGCATTGCAATGGAGACTAATGAGACAAGTGACATGCACAATTTTGTTGAGTGTTCTCCAACTTCCAAACAAAAAGGACGTCCTAGAAAGAGAAGGATTAGAGGTGGAAAAGAATTAGCTAAACAAAACAAATGATGTGGTATGTGCAAGCATATTGGTCATAATATCACCACATGCCCGAAGAGAGAAGATGATGTTCCATCAAATAGTGTTCAAAAGAATAAGAGAGAAGTTACAAAAGATTTAGGAAAGAAAGTGACTTCAATGGAATTGGGTCTGAATCCAATTTTTTCAGTGAAATACTGATCAAACAATTTTATATTCTTTGTATGTCTATCTTTCTCTATTGTAAGCGTTGTAATATCTTATTATATAAAAAAATTAATTTTATATAAAAAAAATATATTGTTCAATTGTTTGGTATACATACATTTTTTTTACATAAATAAGACATTTTTTCAGAAAATATCTTATTTATGCTTGTAACATTTTTTATTTTTAAACATTATGTAAAGGAGGGAAAAATTGGGTATGAGAGGGAAGAGGAAAAAAAGATGGTGAATTTATGAGGGGTGGTCTTGGTATTTTAAAAAAAAATTTCATTTTTTATGGGTTTTTTTGCATGTATACCATCAAAAAATATGAAATTTATTTTTATACCACCACAAATAACGTATTTATTTTTATACCATTAGCATTTTTGTTAATGTAAAAACGTGCCCCTCTTTTATCATTTTTAACCAAAATGAACCTTAACTATAGTTAGTTTCTAAACTAAAAAGTAAAAATGACAAACTATCCTTAACATATAATATTTGTGATAATGTAAATAATTAAACATAATAACTTAATTAATTTTTTGTTCTTTCAAATCAATTGTGAGTCATTCAACCTTACCCCTTCTTTTCTTTTTTTTCGATCAAGATCTAATTTTTTTAAAAAATTATCATTTTGTAATATATATGATTAATTGTTCTTAAAATAATTTTATTTTATTTTTACTAATGTAAGTATTAATAATTATTATGTCTTCGCTAATAAATAGTTTGTATGATTAATTTTTATGTTTTTTGGATTTTAGATTAAATTTATCATTTTCATGTTAAAATGAATATTTTTCATTTTTAAAAATATTTTATTTGATAAGGTAAAATATGCAAAAAAAAAAAGAAGGGTAATTTAGTCATTTCTCCAAAACTTTAACAGTTTTAATAAAAACTTGGATGAAAGTTAACTAGAATGGTAAATATGCATAAGTTATATATATTTTAATGGTATAAAAATAAATAGGTTATTTGGAGTGGTATAAAATTAAATAGTATGTTTTTGGATGGTATACATGCAAAAAACCCTTTTTTTTATATTCATATCATAATTAATTTATTGGATTGCCTAAAAAGGTAGCAATAAATGTAGGTCAACCAATGCCGTGATGGCACTTATTAACAAAATCTTATTTTGTATAATTAAGCAAATTTCATCGGCTTTCATCAATTTTTTTTAACTAAAAAACGTCTGAACTTTCAAAGTAAAATGACCACTTTATTAATCAAAGAGCGTCAATACACTTAGGGTGCGTTTAGAAGTGAGGTTGAAACAGTGAGATTCTTAAAATCTTATGTTTCAAACTCAGCTTTTGAAAAGCTACGTTTTATTAGATTTTCAACCGCAAGATTTTTTTACCTAAAAAGGAATATTGTGGTTTGAAAAGCTAAACGCTAAAAATGTGTTTGGATCTGAGTTTGAGAATTTTTAGCTTTTCAAATGCAGAATCTACCTAAACTCATATCCAAACGGACCCTTAGTTCATTTTATAAACCCAACATCAATGCAAAAGATAGTACATTATACATGTAGTATAATACATGTATACTACACTATATATGAAAATTAATTTTTTTATTATTTAAAAGAAATAGTACACTAATATACCTCAATATTTATACTTCAATTTTTATAATAATATCTATCCTTTAATGAAATGGTGTATATTTAACAAAAAAGCTGCAAACGGTGTGCAGGATTGAATATATCAAACTATGGAACCTATTAGAAGCAGGTCCATGGCTCTAACCAAAGAGTGAATGCAGAAAGAAGCACACCCTATGACAATTGGATAGATGGGCAATCACCCACATCCTAGGGCCTGGTTTGACAATAAAATAAATGGTAACATAAAAGGTAATTATAAAGATAAATGCGTGACAAGACTATCCTGTTTGGTATGAAAAATAATCGAAATAAACTACAGACAATTATCTCAATTTAAAAATGAAAATTAAAATTCGTTCCACCTAAATACTGGGACAACATTTATTCAATTTTTTATCTCAATTTTTAACAAATGTAAATATAAGCAAAATTGATGAAATTTTTATCCCCTAAAATTAAAACTACTTATCCTTAAAATCTTAACCCCTTACCAAACTAGCCTTAGGGGTTCAAAAGCTCAAAAACCTATGGTGTACCCACTTATGGCTAAAATGCTACCAAAGTTCCAACAGTCTCTGAGATGCAGCGACATCAAAGCCATGTAGACATAAAAAATGTCTTTAGAAAACATGGTACAGTTGTACAACAGCACAGGTTCATACATGCGCTTCCAGGACCCGAACAAATTTATAAGTGAGAGCAAGATTTTTAGCATATATAGACCACTAATTTCTGCAAACACAACACCTCAACTAAAAGAAATCTCAGGAGCCAATCTTTTAAAGTTCCAATATGAGAACCCCACGAGTATGTAATCACGATTTTGCACACCCACAAACTTGCGAACAAAGGAAATCACTTGGGATAACCGGCGGGAGGATAACCGGCGGGAGGATAACCGGCGGGAGGATAAGCAGGTTGAGGTGGATACCCTGCCGGCGGGTAACCCTGTGGCTGAGGTGGAGGATATCCATAAGGCTGTGCGGGATATCCAACCGGTGGTGGGGTTGGCTGATCTATGCGTGACATAGTCTGGATTGGTGGCACCGCCATCGCTGATGGTGGTCCAAATTTGCCATCTCTCTTGTCCATTTCAATCTTGTGTTGTGTCTGCAATCACTCCAAGAAAAATGTCAAGGAATATTATTGAAACAAGAGATGAATGTTAAAGGAAGAAACACATGCGATACATGCATTAATGAATAGGATGTTCCTGTGGATGGGTTGGGAGCATCCAAGTGACAGTTTTCTGTCAATTTAGCAACCCAGAAGGCATTAATCTCTCTCTCTCTCTCTCACATTCATTTACATGCCAGAAATTTTTTGGTGATTCCTATTGGTCGCACGGTATGTATAGCTAGAGATGTGGCACTTGAACTACCACAAGCATACCATATGTGCCAAATCTGTGCACAAAACTGCATGTCAAATTTGAAGATTTAGAGAAGGGGGTAGAAAGAGAGGCACATGGAAAAAAGGGAGGAAGAATGATTACCTGCATGCAAGCACAGACGCTGCAAAACAAAGCCAAAGAATATATTATCAGTAACAGTCTTTTTTTTTTTTTTGAGGGGGGGGGGGGTGTGGTTGGGGATTTCAGATAGAAACAGTAAAACAAGAATAGGGGCTTACGTCAAATAAACACAATCAGACAGACATGAAAGTATCTGAGATGCCTCTTGAATTTCTTGACTTCCAACAATCATCGCAACAATGGAAAAGATGCATGCAATTTGTTGCAGACAGAACATAAAACCCTGTAAATTCAGAAAATAGTAAATGAAGAAACTTTTTGTGTGTTCCCCATTTAAATCGCAAATTCTTTCTTGTTCATGAGAGGGAAAGAGAGAATACAATAATGCAGTTGTCACATTGGGTAGTCTGTATATTGAACTCATCTTGCAGCAGGAACCGGGTTGAAGCTACAGAATTTCCGAAGCATAGAAGAACCTAAAAGGGGAAAAAACAGTAAGCTGTGAAGATATTAGAGTCTGCATGATAAGTAGGAGCAAAATTAATCCAAAATATCACTGAAAGCTGGGGAGGCAAATTTGCATTAAGTGCTCAACAGTAGTCATTCATAGTTTACAGATCCTAAAGAATTGCTTGGATAGAATGACTAAGCAATACCCTGTAATACAGACAAAAAAATCAGGCAGATTATCCATACACTAGCATAATAATTTGTTTGATGACTTACAATAGATACATTTATTCACAAAAGGAGATTATCAAGTCCAATATAATATTAATATATATATCTTCTATTCAATCTCCAACAATATCTAGATTGTTCTAATGAAAAATGGATAAACAGTTATGAATTGGTAGCTCTATCACATTTTTCGTTTGCAACTTTATAGGACTATGACTCTGTAATCCAACCATATGAATTATTAGAATGTCTTGATAATACCATCTACATCGTATTCATCATTGGGATTTTACACCCTGTCTGAACGAGCACAGTTAAACAACATAGTCCATAGCTCAATGGTTGACAACAAAATTTACAACCATGAGGTCTTAGGGTGCGTTTGGCAACAAAAATTTTGAGGATTTTAGCTTTTTAACAAGTTAAAAGCTAAATGCTGTTATTAAACAGGTTAACTTACATGCATCATCGACTGTGCCTCAAAATCTGTTCTTTATAAAGCAACAATCATCATTACACCCTCAAAAGGTGTGCATAAAATAGCTAAATGCAATTTTTCAAACTGTGTTTCCAAACGCACCCTTAGATTCAAACCTATCAAAAAAAATGTAAGAAGTAAATCTCATCATTATACATCATTTAGTTCATTTAGTTACAACTAAATTTCAACCATGAGGTCTTAGGTTCAAGTCCCACCACTTACCTATAAAAAAAAATTATCGTTTATTGCTGATGGTTATATTCATCGATTATGATCTTAAAATTAATGATGACATACAGGGTGATATTAATGGGACTTCAATAGATTTGTACTCAACCATACTTTTGATCTTTCTTGTTTCTCATCATCTTGATCTTGATTTCATAAAGGGGGAGATAATTAGGTGATCAATTCTGCTGATTAACTAAATAAATGTGCCTATGAAGTACTAACATTGTAAGATGAAATTATAAAAAGCTAACACAATAATAAATATATAAAAAATTTCCATGATTCATCACCAAACAAAGGATTAGTTGCATTTAGTATAAAAAACAGCACCCTTATTAGTCTCTGCCTCTCATGTTTGACACCACCCCTACACCCATCTTACTCACTGGAATATCTCGATCACCGAAGGTACTGTACAAGATTCATAAAGATCACACGATTATTTTTAGGGAAAAATCGATATAACTCCCTAGAAAATAGAGAAAATCGGTTTAGGTCCCTACAAAGTCGATAAACCATCGTACATCCCTATCTAATTTGAAAATTACCGTTTTAATCCCGACTGTAACACTAACTAACCAGGCATGCGATTAACCCTAACTACACATGATATTTTACCAAAATACCACACATTAAAAGGTCATATCCCTCTCTCCCTGAAAATAGCTGAACGAAGAAGAAGACCAAGGTGTATGTGTCTGCACGTGAAACCCTTCGAAGCCTCAAAGAAGCCCTTCAATTTGCCTCTACGAAACCACTCAACACCTCTACATCAACATGCATTGCAAGCTCCAGAAATCACACTCAGACTTGTACACACAATAGATCATGCGAATGCCTTGCAACCAGATTTGGGTTTTGAAAACAAAAATCATCCCTTACAAATACACAATCCAAATTGATAATGGAGTCATAATTGAATCTGACTAAATATTTTGGAATTCAAATTTATCAACCCTTCTAAATGCAATCCATCAAGTCCCAAAGAAGAAATCTTGCACTGTTGCACGCTTGCGAGGAGTCCAGTCCCTTTAATTGGTTTATTGGTATATGACCCTGCATTTCTATTGAACATGGGAGATATAGGAGAAAGCACATAAGGTGTTTGATGGAATGAATGACCATGCGCATAAGGTGTTTGATGGAATGAAAAAGATAGGGGCACTTTGGTCTTCAAAAGGACTAAATTAGATTTTTCAAAGTTTGTAGGGACTTATTTGAATTTCATTTCGACTAGCTCCGTTAAAAAGACGGAATATTCTCCAAATATTCCCTTTAAACGAATGGTAATCTAACTCAGGGACTAAAATCGTTAACCAAACACAGTTTATGGGACATATGATGATTTATCGATTTTGCGAGGACCTAAACCGATGTTCTTAACTTTCTAGGGAGTTATATCGATTTCTCCCTTTTTTTTTTATGTTGTCCTTTGTCAAAATTGATATTATGCTGTAAATCAGAAGCAGTGAATCAAATTCGATAGAGAAATGGATCATTGATTCTACTTTTGCCAATCTTTACAAATTAAGAAGAAAAAAAACTCACACAAAGGAAAGAAAATAATTTTAGGTTCTTAAATCAGTCCATAATGATAAAAGTGAGGGCCACAAAAGATACAATAAATGTATGGTAGTTTTGGCAACACAAGGGATGAGGCCTATGGTAATAACAATGACTATATTGGTAGTTCATTAAACTAGTATTAAATATGAGCTATTAATTTTGTTGTCCAGATGGAATTTCTTTTTCAAGAATGGGTGCTCCGTAGTACCAAGTCATCTCATCTATTCCACTAATATTTTGTGACCTTTTTTTCTGGTAGGTAAGTATTTTATTCTATTTTCTCTTCTCTGTTTTTGGTTAAATCTCATCCTATCAACGGGAGTAAGACAAGAACCTAGGATCCCTCAGTAAAGAAGGGATACCTCCGCCAAAGCGCCAGGAGATGGTCTGGCATTAACTTTATAACAGGAGTTCATGATTATTTAATTTATTACAATCCAGAAGCAGTTTATCTATTCTAGCAGAGCATTCAATCTGTTTGATTCATCTCAAAATGATCAAATTGTTGGATGGCGAACACAGATCCCTCTCAGAATCATGGATAGCAAGATCTGGAGTGTTAATTGTAAGATTCTGACAATATTTCCCTTCCTAAACTAGCATGTGTAAGGGATCTCTGCTCCTGTTCAGGGTACGATTCCAAGGGATTACTTACCTAATCTATTGTCTTTCTAGAAAAGGTTCACTGGTAAATTGAAAAAGATGATAAAATTCATACCTCAGTACAAAGACAAAATTCAGGGCAACGGCTTTCTCCACACCTACCACTGCAAGGCAGGTAACCTGCACAGCAGACGTACCTGTAAAACATACATAGCATAAGGCAATGAGGACGTTGAATAAATTTTCCTTGAACTGTATTGAATAAAGCAATGGACTGACCTCGACATGTCATTGTAAAGAGCTCGTTTGCGAAGCATATATGATACACAAGGTCCACTACAATTAGAAAGGGAAATTGGGCCATTCAGAAATAATATATACTATCAAAAAAATTTCTGGGAAGAGAAAGACCAATGAAGCTTCATAATATAGATTGGAAGCATAAGTAAAGTTGAGGTGAGGGATTAAATTTCATCTTATTTATCAAAATATCCGTCAAAAAACAAGTAGATTTCACAATATGCATGTAAAAAACCAAGTAAACAATTATCAAGATATTTTCATTTATGATGCTGCAGAGCGATTTTACAAACAAAAGTACTACAGAAATAATATATTGAAACATGGATGACGAAAAATAAATCAAATGGCAAGAATAATTTCCTCAACCGGCAAGGTGGATGACTCAAACTAGTGCTCCTCTCTGTGAAATCTGACACTTCCTTGGAAAGATAGGAATAATATTTAATTAGCACTGAGCAATATTCTTTAAAATTTGTTTTTTTGGTGATGAGGAGACCCCAACATTATTTTTTTTTCTTAATGTTGGAAAAACCTCGGCTGCATAGAATCAATTACAATTTTTTGGTGATGAGGAAATTTCAAGGAAAATACAGTTGAATACAAAAGATCATGTCAAGGCAGAAACAGGATAATGTGAGGAAAAGAGAACTAAGGAGTTAGTGGATGCAGGTATATAGAATCATAACTGCAATGCATGAAAACTTTAGATTTCTTTCTTTAGGCCGTTAAAACAATTACAAAATAGGCTAAGACTTTTCACTTTTCAGCTTAGCAGCGAAGTGGTCAAATAAGCGGGTAACTGTAAATTCTCCAAATCCATACTACCTATCACAAAAAAAAAAAAAGGAACTGAGACCAGACCCTAGTAAACATGTGTGAGAACAACATTTATATTAAAATAGTACAGCTGAAAGGAAATGTTTCACCTCACATCCCAGCAATGTGTTTCCATCACCAGCAATTAGACATTACATAGATTTACAGTGTCTAACGAATGAAAAGATTCCTTTAGAAATATGATCTAACCTACAGACCAGTTCATTATCCCAAGGCAACATTAAGACACACTGGCTAAAAACAATCACACAGGAGGTGAGTCAATTCATATATCCTTTTTTTTCTTTTCCATGAGAAATTTTAAGGAATCATCCAATTATAAACTACCTGATTTCAAAATTAAGGAAAATAACTAACCAGAAAGAATAAGAAAAAATGAATACAGAAGAACTAAGTTGAGGAAAATTCTTGACTTTACGTATAGAGACAGGTATAAGGTCCTCATTCAAATTTCTGTTGAGATTAATTTGATACATGCCAATAATTGAACATCACAGAATTCCAAGACTGAAAAGTCACCAAGGTTGAATGATGATCAATGAATAGATTTTGATAGTATATCTTTGATGGACATCAAAAGACATGAACAAAGAATTTTTTTTTTCTAGATTTGTGATCTAATTGCTCATGACCAGAAGTTTCTTAATGAAACCAGCAGACAAGTTCTGTAACTTGACAATTCAAACCCCGATCTGGGGCCTATCAATTTAGAGAGAAAGAATCACACACAGTGTCAGTCAAAGAGCAGGTGTGATCAGGGGAAAAAATGTCTTAATATCAGCTCCCATATTTTTTGTTAGGTATTTGCTCAGACTAGAACACATGACTTCATGAATGCAAATTCTCTTGTCAACCACTGAGTTACGGGACCAAGCTCAGTTTGCTCACTCACTCAAATTGCCCATACACTTACTCAACTAACGTGTAAGAAATTAATTATATATACCAGAGAAAAATATTTATTTTACGTGCAGAGACAAATATGAGGGCTTCACTTGAATTTTTGTTGAGATATATTTGATATGTGCCGATAATTGAACCTCACAGAAATCCAAAATCTAAAAAGTCACAAAGGTTGAAAAATGATCGATGAACGGGTTTTATTCATATATCTTCAATGGACATGAGATGGCATAAATGAAGAAAAGAATAATCAAGATTGGTGATACAATAGCTTATGACTATATGTTCGTTCAAGAAACTAGCAAATTGATCTTGTAAATTGACAAGTCAATAGAACTCTGGTTTGGAGCCTGCCCATTTGGAGAAAAAAAGAATCACACGAAAAGAAGTTGTGATCAAGGAATATAATGTCTTGATATCATTGCCCTCATAATGTGTTTGCCCATACACAAACTAGTGTGTAAGAAATTACTTCAACAAGAGAAATCCTAAGCATAGATGATGATATGTGATATGAATGGAAATAAAATGCCCTCCAAGGTACTCAAAATCTTTGTTCTGTACTTGTCAATCAAAAGAGGTACCCAAATTCAGAGTGACCAAAAGATGCTGCAGAAAATATTCTTCTAATATGACAATTAAGTGCAACATCAACAGATCTCCTTGAAGAGACAATTTCCTAGAAAGAAATCCATCAACTCATGACGACATATCATCTTTATCTGAAGTAATCACCAATCCACTTAACAAAACCTCCATTCTACACCAAAAAAAAAAAACACTCCGCAGACAGAAATCAAAGAACCTCTTCGCAAATTTTGACTAGAATATCAATTCATAGTACTTCCTTCCTCATATAAAGCTGACAAAACAAACAATCAACAAAATTTCCCCTAACCAAACATCATCTTCAAATTCACCAACAATCATGATCAAATTCAAACATCGGAAGCCAAAGCACATTGAAATTGCGAGTGTCCCAGAAACATTAACAACCAAATTATGTCTCGTGATAGGATCAGAACGTAGAAAGGCTTAAAAACAAAACCAAAACTAAAAAAAAAAAAAAATCGCAAACGATGAGAGAGAACTCACCACCAGAAGGCGAGACAACAATCTGCGAAAACAAAATCAGAGAATCAACCGTCAATGTCAGATTCCAAAAACAAGAAATACATACACTCAGAGAGAGAGAGAGGAAATACAAGGGAAATCTGCTTGGATGGTGCTCATGAGATCGGTGTGCCAGAAGTTCCTGTAGTTCTGACGGAGTTGCATCTTGTTCAGGTTATCCTGCGACGCCATTTTTTTCCCTTTCTCTCCTACCGAAATCCCCGACTCCGAAGAAGAAGAGAAGAAGAGGAGATCAAACAAATGAAATGGTTCTCTTTCTCTCTCTAAAGAGGAGAGGCTTTAGAAAAAACGTACAAGAGAAGGGTCAGCTTGGGATAACCTCGACGAAGTCCCGGATGCGAGTGGGTTCGGTCTTTTTAACTTTTTTTTTTTTTCTTTCGAGTCGTCGAGATCGGATGATCCGCCTTACGTTACGTTCGCGTTACGTCTTAGGACGCACTTTCACGTGCGAAGAGTTCTTGTTTGAGATTTTGTTTAGCTTGACCGGCGGAGGTGGTTGGAATTAAAAATCACTGCCAACCTGTCTGGAAATTATGTTTTCTCTATTAAATAAAGAAAAGGAAACGCAAAATGCGCGTCCACCCTGTCAAGGTTCTTTTAAAGGTATGGTCAACCAGTGGATGGTAAAAGTTTAGGTTCTGGAAATGGAAGCTCCTGTTGAGTTGAGTTCGTGGGTAGCTTGTCTAGAAAAAAATAAGGCAGAAGATATTAAGATAATTTGAAAGTTTATATTTAGTTATTATTTTTTTAATTTTAATAATATTTTATTTTTGTTTTATTAAAAATAGATTTTAGGGCTTGTTTGACTAGGGAATAAACGATAGGATAAGAAGATAATTATGTAAATAAATTAAGGATGACAAATTATTATGTTTGATGTAAAATATAATCAGAATAAAGTGCGTATAATTGTCTTGATTTTGAAAAGAAACAAAATTTTTTGTTTAACCTAGATCTTGAAATAACATTTATCATCACTTTTGTCTCAATTTTAACTAATGTAAATAAGGACAATTGATGTATTTTTATCCTTTGATATTAAAACAACTTATCCATAAAATTTTAAAGTCAGATAATGTGCTTATTTTTCTTAACTTGTATCTTACTTAACTCGTGTGGGGTCGTCACATGCACAGCATCACGTGGTTTTAAATTATGTCAAATAAAATGAGTTTTTATCTTCTTTTTAGATTTTACATGTATTTACGATCGTGTTTTTTCAATGTAATGATATATGGTAACCCAACAATGAACATTAAAGAAGATATAAATAAATAAAAATAGAGAGAGAATCCAAACCCCAAAACCTTAACCCCTTGCCAGTCAACCATAAATGGTCCTTGACCTAACATTTTATTTAGCCTATTTTTTCAATAATAATTATAAATTTATTTAATGAACGACTCTCTCCTGTTAATTTCTTTGCATTCTTTCCCTGGTACGCACAGGTTTTTTTATTGAATGTACACATTTAACCGTTTGTGTATACACTGTAAAAATTTACGTATTCTTTCGCATGAAGTACACAATTCTTCTGTATATAAACATATTGCATGCACAGTTTGTCTTTTAATATTGAGATGTCTACATGGGTGAACTTTAATATTCCGGTCATATTTAAATGTATTTTCATAAACATATTGCATGCACAATTTGTCTTTTAATATTGAGAGACTTTGTATACATAGGTGAACTTTAATATTCCAGTCATATTTAAATATATTATTATTCTAATTGTAAAGATGACAATAGAATTGTAGAAACCACCCACAGAAATAATGTACAAATCAAGCTAAGAAACCAGTCCAATGTGTGTATATGTTGGTAATTGACCAGCCTGGGCAGAGTTTTGCTCATGATTGCTCGTGTCCACGTAATTTTTTGTTTTTTTGTGTGCGTGTGTAGGTAATTGAACCGGGTATAAAAATGAGGTGGAATTACTGAAAATGAAAAATCTTACATTTCAATCGTGTTAGCTATTCTATCAACAACCCTCATACATCTAAAAAGATGTATATATTTAATTAATTACGTATATTCTGATATAAAAATGAAATTCCAACTCTTTAACATAATGTTTATGTTTTTATATTTTTTTGTAATAGAAAGTATATTAAGATAGTGAAATATATGTTATTTAGCTAATTTTATATATTGTGTTATTGATGTATGACTACAAATATGACTGTTAAACGGCTTAAGAGTATCAAAATCCATTAAAATATTTGAAATTTGAAGTGATGGCTCGTAACTTTTTGAAATTTTTGATAAAAACTTCATTTTTAAAGGGTTTTCATATGTAGTTTTGGGGTTAAAAATTAAAAACACAACTTTGGATTTTTAAAGTTTTAGTTTATTTTTTTATTTTCATTAACCCTCATATTTCTTTTTGAATTTAAGTTTTAACATCCCCTCTTAAAATCTATTTGTAAAAGTTATTTTTGTATATTTTCTATGATGAGTTGAGTTGTTTCATTTTCTAGATTTTTTTCAAGATTTTTATTTTTTGTTATTGGAAATAATAAGTATTCAAAAAGAAATTCTACATTTTTTTTTAATTTGTAATATGAAAAAAAAAGTAAAAAATTATTTTCAATCTCAATCATCCATTCTTTTAAGACTCGATCATTATCCAACAATTTAACTATTTTAGATTATCATACAATTATTCTATTTTATAAATACGTTTTTCGTTTATTTAAACCTCTTGGCTATCTCGGGCCGCCCTTGATTCCGCCCTCGGCTACACAGGTGCACTAGAAAATTTTCTTTCAATACCAAACAGATGATTCGCTTTACATGATGCATCAAATGATCAAAAGAAGAATAACCCACCAAACAACAAGCAATGTGAAATGTTTTATTGACAAACAAATGTATTCTTACAGACAGAAACAATGAATCCAGTTTGAAAGATTTCACTAACTATTGTTGCGTTTCATCATTTGTAACCACTTCTGCAACTAATGTATCATCCTCTGAATCGATTTTAGACAGCTGCTGGAACTTCATTGCGGTTGATCTGCTTTTCCTAAAACACTTTCTAGCGAGAAGACCAAAACCCACGGCTCCGAAAGCGCACAGAATTGCTAAAGCCGCAACAAAAAACTGCGACAGATGAGGTAATTAGGAGCTTGTCCAGGGTGTATAAAATAAGTGTGCAATTACATGGTAAGCGTAAAGAAGACAATGCGTCTAGTCCTTACAATGTTTAAATGATTTTGCTACAATAAATGGTACAGAAAGGGAGACGACAGCTGTTTATCAAAGCTAATATGTAAGGAGGTTATTGGGAGGCAGTTTGGACAGCTTCTATAGTGCTTGAATACTTCGGCATGGACACTATTCATGAGTCTGTCTGATGTCTTTTTTATAAATTTCAATTTTGGACATATATAAAATTCACAACCATTCTGTTCTATGCTGTAAATCCCCTGCATCAATGCCCCACCTCAGGGCATCCTATACCATGTACACTGTTATTACAAACCAATTACAGTTACAGCAGAAGCATCTGCTACAAATCCTGGCCTGTCAGAAATTCATCTTTAAAATTCTTGTTTGGACAATAACATCGGCCACTACCATGTTTAAATCCCAATGAACATCAACATTTCTTGTTAAAAGAGGCCTCATACAGCAGGTGCTGGGAAGGGGGAGAATGGATACTTTCATAATCTATACACAAAATGACCGCTCTCAAAACTCGAACAGGCATGGCCAGTGCCTGCTGGATCGCCATGGATCCCCTAATTCTCACAAACAGAGAAATGATGATAATGAACATGAACTGTGCATCATGTCATTGTGGTTTCAACTTGTCCTAATGATGAACATCATTTTTCTAAAGCATCTGTATATATCCACTCCAGAATCGGCACTGGAGTATATTTAGGCTAGGCAGACTTGGATGATGATAACGAAAAACTTTCAAGAAAGTGTTCATAATAATAATAAAAATCATACGGTGGCAACTGATAAACAACTAGACAAGGATAGCATATCGGTTGAAACAAGAACAAGGTTGACATATGGGTGCACAGAGCAATTGATGCTGTTTACCAGAAGAGACTGAATATTGAATTGCTTCTAGTATGCGACTAGACATTTTTAATAGCATGGTATTGACATCCACAGAAATTGTAAAGCATGTGTTCAGCATAGAATGTTTATCCTACTATTTAATAGTATGGAAATTACAGAATGTTTCCACGGTATAGGAGTATAATACCCAAAGAACTCCTTGGCAGACTCAAATACATACAGTCATGCATAATGATTAGCTAGAAATACATATTGGCACATAATCTATACTGAAATTAGTTGAAGGTTTATAATTGACAATCACCTTTATGTGGTCAGTACTTTGCGCATGAGGAGTCATGTGAGCAGATGAGTTATATAATGCATCTGCCATAATATAAACCACATCAGAAAATATAACAGAAGTTGCTGAGTGTCCAGAATTTGACTGTTTAGAATAATGTAGATTGATGATCATTGGGTATACAAGAAGACAGTTCAAAGTTTATAAGAAATCTGTGTTTCATTTTCAGATACCTAAATCCAAACTTTTTTGCCACATTTGATTCTCTATCCATTAAAAACTTCAAGAAAAAATTTGTGTACTAACTATCCCATTGATATATGTTGCATCTTTTGGATATAGGTTATACTTCGTTCAAATACATTGAGAAATTGAATGCATTATTATTTCAAAAGATACAATGTTATTGTTAAATGGTCAAGAAAAGAAACAAAACAAGAGTTGACCAGGATCAGAGTAAGTCAATGTTCAGTCACTTCTAACATATAATATTTAGCATATTAAAAAGAAATATATTTAGAAACTATTCATAAAAACTTTACTTCAGTGACAACAAAATTCAACATGATACAATTACAATTTTTTCTATTAACACAAGGTGATATAAATACAATACCTACAGTGGTGATTGATGTTATAGGGATTAAGCCTGAATCAGCTATATAAGTGTTAATCTAATTTTAAAAAATAGGTTATTAAAATATGATGACTACAGTGATTTCATTTGCAGAAGCTGTATTAGGCAAATGTTAATTTCCTGAGATAGCTTTATTACAATGAAGACAGGTCTTCAATGCCTAACATAATAGGTGTACACTAAACAATCAAAATACAGCACAAAATTTTTCTCATCAACTCCTCTTCATAGCTTGACATGGAGTTGGCAATATATATTAAACATGTAAATTCTTTTTCAATATTCATATAGTGGGAGAAAGTAAAGGTGCATAAGCCTTCCTAGTAAAGGTGCATCAACTTTCAGCTATTGTCATAAACCTCTGATGAGCAACATTTTCTTTAAATGACGACAATGATATATACTTTGTATACTCATACAACAATTGCTGATTGTAATATTATATCTTCTTTTGCAACTAACTATTTGTCTACATTATTTTTCTTCAACTTTAAATTTATTAATCATCAGTTAAAACTGGAAAATGTGAGCTGTAATATTGTTTTTTTATCAAACCATGTCGCCATAATTGGTTTCCTAAGAAAATTCAAACTTCTGCACACTATATCTGGCAGGGCATAACATCATAACTTCCACTTTGTTTTGGAATATAACAATTAAAATCCCCTGAAAAACATCTTTTGAATGAGATGCTTATTTAGAACCTATCCTGCATGCCCAATGTGTCACAGCTGGATTTTCTCAAACTTCATATCACATGGAACAATTAAGACGAAAGACAACATATTTCTGGCAACTTTCCAAGTTAAGCATTCAAGGTTTTGGGATCCATCAGAACTCAAAAGAAAATATTCAATGTTTATCATGCAAACCCCACTCAATCAATGGAAATTGGCCACAAAGTTGGGATGTTAAATAGAGTCATCCAGTGGCATAAACTTAACAATTGCAAATAAGAGCCACAATAAGCTTGTATAACCTCAACAGAAAAAAAAGAAAAAAAAAAGAAAAAGAATAGCTCAATCAAAACCAGCAGAAAAACCAAGATTAACTTCGTCATCTCCATCCTCATTAAGTTTGATTTCTATTATTACGAGGCATGTTCATGTTAAAATACAGACATCCATTCGCAAATGGAACTTCAATTCTCATGTCCAAATTGCCCTCCCATCTATTTTTAGGTCTCCCAATTATTTTTTTTCAAGTGTACTTCATTTTTGTTGTTTTTTTTTTTTTCCTTAGTTAAATCTTCTCATATTCAATTCGTAGAAATAAGACTCAAACTTAGAACTCTCAGTTGGATCTTATCAGTTCTTATCAATACCTAATGTATTTCAGTTAGATAAATGAGGTGGCATTCGTAATCCCTCATTGGGGACTTATGAGAATTGATAATTTCAAACTACCTTTCGAAAAGGTAGTTCGAAATTATTGAAAATATGATAAACCATCAATCAATCAACCAAAAACACAAACACATTAAACACTATGACCACCCAATGCGAGGCACTCACTGGTGGGGATGGAGCAATCGATGCTGCCCATCCAATCCTGCAGGCATTTGCACGCTTGACCCTGCACGAGGCACTCCCCTTCGTGGAAGCAGAAAATAGGCCCACACGGCACCCCAACGTGCTCGCACCGGGTGCCCACAAAGCCGGGTGGGCACGCGCACGTGTAATTCTCTCCCTGGACGATCTCGACGCATTCCCCGCCGTGCTCGCAAGCGAACCCATTCGTGCCGTCACACATCACCCGCTCCTCATCGCAGAACCTCCCCCTGTTAGAAGCGAATTAACCAATGTGGGGTCAATGTTTGAAGTTCTCGATTTCGATCATGGCATGTAAATTTCTCTTTGTGATGAAAGGCGGGAGGACCAGAGCAGAGCTGAGTGAGAGAGAGAGAGAGGTGGGTGGATGTGGGTCTTGTTGTATTACCCGAAGAAGTGGCGGTCGCCGTCTAAGACGGTGGAGGGGTCGGGGAGGTCGCAGATGCATCCGCCGTTGGCGTCGCAG
Source organism: Acorus gramineus (assembly GCA_030737835.1). Classification (NCBI taxonomy): domain Eukaryota; kingdom Viridiplantae; phylum Streptophyta; class Magnoliopsida; order Acorales; family Acoraceae; genus Acorus; species Acorus gramineus. The sequence goes on along the minus strand of CM060856.1, from coordinate 18,185,291 downwards.
GAGCGCGTTCGGCATCGGGTGTCTTCGCAGGGGAGGGACGACGAGGCGGTGATGGAGAGGAGGAGGAGGAGAGATGAATTGAGAGGGTTGGGTATCCTGAACGACATTTGGGTGTTGGAAGAATAAAAAAGAGTGATTTTTTTTATGTCTTGTGTGTTTGAAAGAGAGAATCTTGCGCATACGCGCAGGTTTGGTGGGGATGTCGGATCGGGCGGAGAGAATCTCTGGGAGTTTAGGTGGAAGTGGTGCAGTGTCTGTCGGAACATGAAGCCATAATATGCTCTGATGTTTAATTTTTAATATGTCAATCATGGGGTTTGAAAGACCTTCGGATGGGAGGAGCAGTTGGGAAGGCGCGGAGCAGTTGAGCGCGCGCAAACGGGGATGAGAATGGGTCAGTTTGAATTTACGCGCAGAAGATCTTGTGAGGCTATGTTTGTAAACGCAAATGTAAAGGAAATGATACGTTCTTATGTGCAGTCAGCAGTGCTCGTCGTTTTCTTTTTTTAAGACAACAAACATTCGTATTTATAAAAAATAAAATTTACACTAATATACATTAATGTATCTATTTTTTTTTATTATAATTTTATGATAATGCAGTTTATATTGTAATATATTGTGCTATCATAACTTATAAGAGGCTGGGAAACCTCTACTAGACTGCAAATGGGGCTACAAAACACATGAGTGTTTATCGATCTATGTTGATATTTTTTTAACCAATAAAAATTAGTACAATGTACATGCTGAAAACATGTGTTATGTTGTAAGACCAATATGTTCAATAAAGGTCATATACATGTTTCACAATAGGCATAGGCAACGGGCGGGCTAACCCGTTGAAATTGGGCTCAATCCAGACCATGGGCCCAAGCCCACAGGCCTGTCTGGCCAGCTGGCCTGGGCCAAGCCAGCCAGTGGCCAAATAATCAGGCCCTACCCACCGGCTGCGGCCTGAATATGCTTGTCGGGCCGAGCTCGGGCTTCAGACCCATGGGTGGGCATGCAGGACCAAATTTTAAACATATTTTTTTTAATATTAAATTGTGCATTTGTATATTAATGTTAAAATAACACAAAAAAATTGAAAATATAAATTGACATTAATTAAATTTGTTATATATATATTGAAAAATGATTATCCCTATTGGATTTTAACAAATAATAATAAAAAAAAAGAATAAGTACATGGCTTCCCACTGGCCTACGAGCTGGCCTGGCCCGAGCCCCAAAATCAGGCCTGGCCCGCCCTAAGAATGAGCTGGGTTTTTGCTCTACGGACCTGGATCGGGCGAGCCGGATTTTAGGGCCTCGGGCCAAATGATGAAGTAGAAAATCTATATGCTTTTTATTTTAAACAAAATGTTTAGGATTAATCTTTTTTCATTAATTTGCAAAAAATGGAAGTATTACACACATTTTTTTAATTTTTAATGCATTTTTATATTTTTAAAATTTAGTATATACTAAACTAGCCTCATATGCACAATGTTAGGTAAAACTTAATTAGAAATGCAGATATTTCGCGCCAAGACTCATCTAATAGCCAGCTAAGGTTTTGTATTTTTATTAACAAGAAGACATGTAACCAAGTAATTGTTTTGAATGAAGAGAAAGAGGTATAACAAGGTAGAGGGAATGATTGCAGTGATCATCTGACTAGTGCCTGCAGGCTTTCTACCATTTAGTCTTGCATCATATATAATCGTATAAAACATAATTGATAGATGGGAAAGAAGGGGCTGAAATGAAAGATGAAGAATCCACGGAGAGAAATATATATATATATATATATATATATATCCCATATGCCACGGTCACCCACTCCCCTTGTAATGCTGCTGTCACCCACTCCTCACCGTTGATTTGGGGTCCATTTGATCATGTGGCCATGTAGAATTTTTTAAAACACTTGATTTTTGGTGTACACAGTCATTTGGTCAAACCAAATAATTTGGTTAAACTAAACCAAGCTTTTCTCTCTCTGTCTCATACATTCTTCTTCGACTCACACACCCAAATAACTCCATCTCCCATTCAGCTCTTCAAATCTCTCTCTCTCTCTCTCTCTCTCTCTCTCTCTCTTTCATTTTTCGTCTTCAGATCTCGTGAAGGGACAAGCTTTGGATTTCCGGGTTTTGAGGGGGTCTAATTGAATATTTGTTTTATTATCATTATTTATTTAGTTGGGTTTGAAGATTCGGATTAGGTACTGAAATGGGATTTGAGAATGCTGTTTTTGAATTTTTGGGGTTTTTGTTTTTAATAGTGGTGGATTGGTTGGTATAACAGATTGAGAATGGTTAGGTTTTGTTGTTATGACGTTTTGTTTTGTGGATTTCATTAATTTTTTTTTTTTTTGGGTTTGTTGGTTTGGACTTAAATATGAAGTAAAAGAAGGAAAGATTATATCTTTCTGGGTTTTGTGTTTCATTGTTTGTTTGTTTTTTCGGTTTATAATTTTGTTGAGTATGTTCTGAAGCCTTGTTTTTATGGTTATTTGCATTCTGATTGGCAATTGTTGAATGGGTTTTTCTGTTGAATTCATCTCTTTTTTATGTTATTTGTTATTATCTGATGATTGTCCATGTATTTCTCCCTTGGATTTGGGGGGAGACTGACTAGGTTTCTGTGATTTTTATATCTAATGGTTTGGTATTAACTCATGGAAATGCATGGATTAAGGCTCTCTGTCTCTTGATGTTTTTTTTCTCTTGAACCTCAACTCCAACGCAGCCCCTCTCTATCAATTTAGGGTTTGAATATATTTTTCCTCAAATGATTTTTTTTCCTCCTGATTTGTTTTATGAGTTATTTATGTAGATTTGTTGAGTTGACCACTTCAAATGATTCATCATTTGCGAATGTATTTTGTATTTGGGGGTCTCAAGTAGATAAATTTTCTCTGTTGACTCATCACTTCAAAATTCTCTGTTGATTAATATGTCTAGAATTGACTAGTGGAGAAACTTTTTAAAAAAATAAGGGTGGAAAGATGTCTACAAAATTTTGTGAAATGTGCTAAACATACAAGATATGAAGAGAAGTTTGCTCCCCATCCACCCAAAAGAATAACAACTCAGCAGAGTCAGCACATGCAGAAAACTTGACTCCCTTTCCCATTCAACATTCAACAGTGAAACTCCCATCCCCATCCCCATCCCCATCCCAAGCCCTTAAAATATTCATATCCCTTAAAATTCAACTTATGATCCCATGTATCAACTAGATAGCTTCATCTCTCCTTGGATAACAATATAGTTCCTCGTTATCCACATGCAACAGAAATTCACATGAGGAATTACTTGAAAAAAAATTCCCCTTAATGCTCTGCCCTGATTTTTCTATTTTTGTGGTAGTACTCCCACATAAGCTGTATAAACTGAGTGGATTAAAATCTATTGAAAAAAAAAGTCAAATGATGCATGGTTTGTACATCTATTTACACTTTAGACAATAAAAATAAAATCAAAAGATTGTATTGTTTCTTTGTATCTTAATGCTTTTTGTTGTTCAAATTTTTTTTTTCAGGAAATATGTCATATTTTGCATCATCGAGCAATATGTCTTCATCGAACAAGGCTATGGAATTAAGGTTCAAAAATATTTTGTGCAAATGTCAATGCAAAGCTGCAATCAGAGTATCTGAAACAGAAAAGAACCCAGGCAACTTATTTTATACATGCATGGGTGTAAGTGGAAAATATTGTAATTTTTTTCAATGGGCCCATCCATATAATTTGGAAGAATATACGAGCAAGGACGGTGAAACAAATGCATGCCATGAAGAATCACAGAAAGATCATGCTAGAGTGTTGAACGAAGTGGAAATTGTATGTCGATTCGCACAATTGGAGTCCACTCAAGTTCTCATCAATTCAAAATTTGAAGACATAAGGAACATGATGAAGCTCATATTTATCTTTTTATTTGTTGTAATTTTTGCTATTTTATTTAGTACTAAGTAATACTCGTTGTAAGTTGTAACTTTAATGTGTAAAATGTAATGTGATGTAAGCTATATGCTAGTTGTTTTAAACTTTGGATGTGATATCAATTCTGACCATTTAGAGTCTTAAGTTATTTTGTTGTGTGGGATGTTTGTTTTTTCATATAAAAAAGTTGGTTGTTATAAAGGTCAGCTATCTTTGTTTTTCATTTCCTCTGGAGCTATGTGATTCTCACTTATGTTTTCTTATTTTCTTTCATTGTCAAAGTACAAGTTATGGTTTACAAGTTGAAAACATTGAGTGAAAGTCCATTTAAAATTTCATTGAATGAAAGTTCATTTAAGTTCATTTGATTAAAAGTTCCTCAAAATATCAACTCAACAGTCTGTTTCACAACAGTTTGGCAGCAGCAGCTTTCCCTACTTCTTCCTCCATCAATCATACATATTTCTATCAAACTCATGTTTTCTGGCATCCACATCTAAATATAAAAAAAACTTCATGTACATGGATGTTCCACTTCATGTTCCTGGATGATACACATCTAAATATAATAAACACTTCATCACACAGACATTAGCAATTATAGTAAACAAACTATTTAAAATAAGTTTCCTAAACTATTCAACCAAATTGGCCTGAAAGTTTTGAAGGAACCAGAATATATAACATATTACATAACTTTGTCAAAATACAAGTTCAATACTGTTAATTGGAATACAAATAGATTACATAACCAAAACACTAATTGGAATCCATAATAGCATCAACAGCAACAATAGTAGCAACAGCAATGGTAAAAGCATCCACATCTTGTGTTAAATGTCGTTCGATGTTGCATTCGCATCTTGCGTGTCTCGTGCTAACCTGAAATACATCATGGTCAATAAAATAACACTTTTATCATAAAATATATCCTATTAAGAAGAAACAAATTATCATTCTTACATTTCTTTTAATAGTGGACAACTTCTTTTGTTATGCTTCTCTTTGTTTCCACATATGCTACATGTTCTTCTAACCTTTTCTTTCTCTTCCATTGCAATTTCTTGTCCTCCCTTCAATCGTTTTCCACTTCCCTTGGTGTGTGATATGTTTGGAGGCCGGACTTCTACTGTGGAAGGGATTGACATCGCATTCCATCTCGTGAGATCATTGCTACCACATGCACTACGCGACTCTTTTTCTTTTTCTAAAGAATATATGAACTCCTTTGCCTTTTCATACACTTCGGGAGGGGCATTGTCCAGACAACGCGAAAATGCACGTACAAGTTCAATATTTTTTATGCCCAAATGTGTGCCTTGGGTTTCTCGAAGCTCCACCCCATTAAAAGAAAATACAGGCTTCTCTTTCGCTGTGATTGTCCATCTTTGAAGAACAAAATATTCAGGCAACTCATCAATAAAATGATTTCTCAACACCACAAGCATATGTGCACAAGGGATTCCTTCAGTTTCAAACTTTTTGCACGTACAAGTAATGTTGGAGTTTGATGGATGATATAAAACTTCTCGCATTTTATTGGCTTCTCCCAATCTTTTAACCAAATAAACCTCTGGAGGTCCCAACATTTTCACCATTGATCCATATTGTATACAAGCTTGCACTTCTTTTTGAAAGATATGGAAGATTTCTTTAGTATACATCTTTGACATTTGCACTTCAACTGTATAAGGAGTAACAAGATCAGGGGTGTTATGAAGTGTCTCATGATCCGCCACCAACTCATTGTATCTTTGTCGTTCCAGAGCCCTTTCAAAATGATGAGCAAACTCAACCAAGCTATGCTTCTTATTCAGAAATTTATCAAAGACAGAATTCTGACTTTCACTGCGTTGAGTACTTCTCATGCCTGCCATGAAAATATCATTCAAAAATGTTGGAATCCACTTGTGACGGTTTCCGTATTGCTTGGACAACCACTCATTCCTCTCTATGTTGAATTGATTTATTACTTTGTCCCAACGCTCCTCAAATTCTTCTGGAGTTTCTGACCCATATATGCATTGCTTAAAAGACACTAGAAACTCAGATCTGGAAGCTAATGCACCCACTTTTTCAGGTAATTTTTTCATTATATGCCAAATGCAGAACCGATGATGGGTTTGAGGTAGCGTTCTTGCAATTGCAACTCCCATTGCAGCGTCCTCATCTGTGATGATAGCATTTGGTGGACAATTAGCCATTGCATCTTGCCATTTTGTGAACAACCAAATAAAGGACTCTATTTTTTCATCCTTTAGTATCCCACAACCAAGGGAAATGGACTGGAAATGATGATTCACTCCAGTAAAGGGTGCAAAAATCATTGAATATTGATTTGTGTCATAAGTTGTGTCGAACACAACTACATCACCAAAGTGAGCATAAGCTTTCCTTGCACCTCCATCTGCCCAAAAACAATGCGTTAACCTGTTCTCTTCGTCCAACTCATATGCAAAGTAAAATGATGGATTTATTGCAGCTTTTTCTTTGAAAGAGTCCACAAACATTTGAGCATCATATTCCCTAATTTCATTATGAATTCTTCCTTGATAGTTTCGGATATCTCTTTCAATGCATCCGACTCTATCATATCCTCCTGAATCCATCGCTAGTATGGTCATTGTTTGTGAAGGGCCAACATTTGCATCTTGAAATGTATCAATTAGACACTTTTGTGCACATGTTACCTCTCTATGGGACCTCAACAAATGTGTTTTTCGAGGAGTAGCTAATACATGAACATGACCCTCAGTAAAATCATCTATTTTCCATTTTCCATCTTCTTTTAAAAACTTTATTCTAGCCTTACACCCCACCCTTATGTGTCCTCGATTTCTTATACGGACTTTGTTATTGTCTTGTGATGTGTCTTTGAATCCTTCTTTTGCACAAACAATAACTCTTCTATATATTTCTTTGGATCCCTTACGATACTTTGTTGAAGATTTTCGGACACCAAAACCTCCAACTCTAGCATACTGCACATAAAAACTCTCTGCTTCTCCAAGTGTGCCAAAACACATTCCAATTACTGGCTTTACCTGTTCATCCACATCTGGAATCCAAACCCCTTCTTCTACAAATATTTTCTCTATGCCTTCCACATCTTCCTCATTAGTAGCCATCTGTACACATCAACATAGCATATGCATTTAATAATTTAATCCACTCATATTTTACAAAAAAACACTGTAAAAAATCATTTGTTTACACATACATGTTTTCAAAAAAATTCTAAACAAAAATTTATCTATTCGAGATCCCCAAATACAAAATACATTGGTAAATGATGAATCATTTGAAGTGTTCAACCCAACAAATCTACATGAGTATTTTATAAAACAAATCAACAGAGAAATTTTTTTTTTTAACACATACATGTTTCCAAAAAAAACTCTAAACAAAATTTATCTACTTGAGATCCATAAATACAAAATACATTGGTAAATGATGAATCATTTGAAGTGCTCAACTCAACAAATCTACATGAGTATTTTATAAAATAAATCAGTAAAGAATTTTTTTTTTAACACATACATGTTTCCAAAAAAAATCAAAACAAAATTTATCTACTTGAGATCCCAAATGCAAAATACATTAGCAAATGATGAATCATTTGAAGTGGTCAACTCAACAAATCTACATAAATAACTCATAAAACAAATCAGGAGGAAAAAAAATCACTTGGGGAAAAATATATACAAATCCTAAATTGATAGAGAGGGGCTGCGTTGGAGTTGGGGTTCAAGAGAAAAAAACATCAAGAGACATCAAAAGACAGAGACCCTTAATCCATGCCTTTCCACGAGTTAATACCAAACCATTAGATATAAAAATCACAGCAACCTAGTCAGTCTCCCCCCAAAACCAAGGGAGAAATACATGGATAATCATTAGATAATAACAAAACAACATAAAAAAAAGATGAATTCAACAGAAAAACACATTCAACAATTGCCAATCATAATGCAAATAACCATAAAAACAAGGCTTCAGAACGTACTCAACAAAATTATAAACCGAAAAAACAAACAAACAATGAAACACAAAACCCAGAAAGATATAATCTTTCCTTCTTTTACTTCATATTTAAGTCCAAACCAACAAACCCAAAAAAAAAAAAAATTAATGAAATCCACAAAACAAAACGTCATAACAACAAAACCTAACCATTCCCAATCTGTTATACCAACCAATCCACCACTATTAAAAACAAAAACCCCAAAAATTCAAAAACAGCATTCTGAAATCCCATTTCAGTACCCAATCCGAATCTTCAAACCCAACTAAATAAATAATGATAATAAAACAAATATTCAATTAGACCTCCTCAAAACCCGGAAATCCAAAGCTCGGTTGTTGATCGAATACCTCGTGATGTGAAGATCCGATGCAGCAATGCTTCCGAGATTCAACCCCGTCCCTTCACGAGATCTGAAGACGAAAAATGAAACCCAGAGAGAGAGAGAGAGATTTGAAGAGCTGAATGGGAGATGGAGTTATTTGGGTGTGTGAGTCGAAGAAGAATGTATGAGACAGAGAGAGAAAAGCTTGGTTTAGTTTAACCAAATTATTTGGTTTGACCAAATGATTGGGTATACCAAAAATCAAGTGTTTTAAAAAATTCTACATGGCCACATGATCAAATGGACCTCAAATCAACGGTAGGGAGTGGGTGACCGCAGCATTACGAGGGGAGTGGGTGACCGCGGCATATCGGGCCTATATATATATATATATATATAAGGAATTGATTACCTGCGGTCGTGCGGTCTTGGGGTCCATCGTGCGAGAAAACATTTCGACCATCCGTTTTTATTTCCTTCGATCAGACGGTGATGGAGGGTTTAAAAAAATAAAACAAATAAACTACTTCACCCATTCACCCAGTCAACCGATTCCCACTTAAAACCCAAAAAATCACTCTCTCTCTCTCTCTCTTCCTCACCATTTCTACTCGAGAAACTAAAACCACAAAATCAAAAACCACTCTCTTACCACCTCCAACCATCACTCCATTCCCTCTCATCACCTGAAATGCATCACCAACCCATTCCAATCAGTGAACTCGACGATCGCTCCGACAACCACCCCGAAGACCACCCGATGACTCTGACCTACTATTCTCTCTCTGCGACCCTGACTGGTAAAGTGGTTTTCATTATTTTAGTTATTGTTTTTTGTTGAATGTGATGAAAAATAGGTTTTTTTTTTTTTTTGATTGTTGGATATTTGTTGAGTGTGATAAAAAAAAAGGGGGGGGGGGGGAGATGAAGATTATATGTAACGCAGCGAAAAACTAACAAAGATCCAACAAGCGTTGAGATCCTTCAACAAACCACAATTCTCAAAGAGAATAATAAAACTCAGAAATATATTATAAAACTGCTAACCCTAAATTACAAATATCCCTTTTATACTAAAAAGTTACTAAAAATAGCAAAAACGAAAATTTGTTATAACTAACTCTAGAGGATCTTAGAAGATCTTCGGATTTGATTTCAGTCAAATCCGGATTATTATGAAGGAGATATGCATAATCTAAAATATTACTAAAAATAGCAAAAAGGCCATTTTGAGGGCCGAAAAATGGGAAAAATGGAAAAATAAGCGCGTGTTGTGGCGTAGCGACAACTTTTGTAGATCTCCTCGATATCTACCTCCAGTAAAAATTTCAGGCGATTCCGAGTTCGGGGCGCCATATTTCTACTAGCCGGTTTTTCTGTAAATATTTGGAAATCTCAAATGGACCCTTTCGGGTTCATCGCTCTTGGAACGCGTCCGCCACCCGTTCTGCATCAGTCCCTTCCACTTCGAAAGAACTCGACCTCGAGTTAGGATCTGGATAGAGAGGTTCTTCCTCATAATACTCGTATAAATCTGCCACATTGAAAGTTCGAGAAATGCCCATGTTTGTTGGTAGTTCAATGACATATGCATTATCATTGATCTTCTTCAAAACCTTGTACGGGCCATATTTCTTGGGCTTCAGTTTGTTGTAGCTTCCCACTGGAAACCTCTCCTTGCGCAAGAAAACCATGACATAATCGCCTTCCTTGAATAATTTGGAACGTCGATGCTTGTCGGCGGCCGCTTTGTACTTCGCATTGGTTTGCTCGAGCTTTTTTTTTACTTCTTCTTGCATGGCATGAGCTTGTTCTGCCATAGCCTCCGCTGCAACACTCATGCCTGGGCCTTTAGGTAGTCGTACTAAGTCCACAGCATGTTTTGGGACAGAAATATATACTAGTGCAAAAGGAGACTTTTCTGTCGAACGATGAACAGCACTATTGTATGCAAACTCTGCTTGTGGTAGCGCGTGATCCCACTGTTTGGGTTTGTCGCCACAAATGCTACGAATCATGTTACCCAAGGTTCTGTTTGTTACCTCCGTCTGGCCATCAGATTGGGGATGTGCAGTACTGCTACGGTTCAATGAAGTATCGAACATCTTCCACAATGTCACCCAAAAATGACTAAGGAATTTCGTATCACGATCAGAAGTGATGGACTGAGGAACTCCATGTAAACGAACTACCTCGCGGAAGAATAATCGCGCAATATGAGACGCGTCTGACGTCTTGCGACATGGGATGAAGTGAGCCATCTTCGAGAACCTGTCGACCACTACGAACACAGAATCTACGCCTCTTTGGGTACGAGGAAGACCCAACACAAAATCCATAGACAAGTCTTCCCAAACACCATTAGGAATAGGTAAAGGCATGTAAAGACCAGTATTTTGGGACTGACCTTTGGAGTGTTGACAGATGTAACACTTCTTAACAACGATCCCGACATCTTTCTTCAACTTAGGCCAGAAATACCTCTCTTCTAGACTAGTAATGGTCTTGTCTCGGCCCAAATGTCCGCTCAAGCCGCCACCATGTAAATCACGAATCAATTTCTCCCTCAGAGAAGATCTTGGGATGCACAATTGATTCCCTCGAAATAGATATCCGTCAGTGATGTGGAAATCATTAACGGCCTGATTCTGTCCGCACTTAGTCCAAATGTCTTTAAAATCATCATCTTCAGCATATAAATCCTTCAAGCACTCGAAGCCCACGATCTCATGGGATATCGTCATCAATACGTTGGCTCGACGACTCAATGCATCAGCAACTCTATTAGTAGCACCAGATTTATGACGAATAACAAAAGGAAATTTTTGAAGAAAAGTAGACCACCTGATGTGCATCTTGTCCACGTGTTTCTGGTTGTTCAAAAACTTTAAGGCTTGATGATCAGAATATATCACGAATTCTCGCTGAATCAGATAATGTTCCCATTGTTTCAAGGCGCGCACCAAGGCATAAAACTCTTGATCATATGTGCTCCATTTCTGTCGTGCATCGCTCAACTTTTCGCTAAAGAACGCGACCGGCCTCTTCTCTTGTGAAAGAACAGCACCTACGCCGACGCCGCTAGCATCGCACTCCACCTCAAATATCTTCTCAAAGCTGGGCAGAGCAAGGACTGGCGCGGTGCATAATTTCTCCTTGATCAATGCAAAACTCCTTTCTGCGGCTTCACCCCATAGGAATTTTCCTTTCTTCATGCACTCCGTAATCGGCGCCATAATGGTACTGAAGTTCCGAACAAATCGTCGATAGAAAGTGGCAAGACCATGGAAACTCCGAACATCTCCAACGGTCTTAGGTGTAGGCCACTCCCTGATTGCTCGCACCTTCTCTTCATCTACATGAATTCCTTCAGCACATACTATATATCCCAGGAATAAGAGGCTACTAGTCATAAAATTGCATTTCTTCAGGTTAATAAATAATTGATTTTCTCGCAAAACCGTTAACACCTGACGCACATGATCTAGGTGTTCTTCCTCAGCTCGACTGTATATGAGTATATCATCAAAGTATACCACAACAAATTTACCCACAAAAGGTCGTAATACCTGGTTCATCACACGCATGAAGGTGCTAGGTGCATTAGACAGACCAAAAGGCATCACCAGCCACTCATACAATCCATCCTTGTTTTTGAACGCCGTCTTCCATTCATCCCCAGGTCGGATCCGAATCTGATGATACCCGCTGCGTAAATCGATCTTTGTAAACAGCTTCGAGCCCTCCAACATGTCCAGCATGTCGTCTAAACGGGGGATAGGAAATCGGTACTTGACGGTGATTCTGTTGATGGCTCTACTGTCCACGCACATGCGCCAACTTCCATCTTTCTTGGGTACCAGCAAGGTAGGAACGGCACAAGGACTCATGCTCTCACGGATGAACCCCTTTTGTAGCAGGCCTTCTATTTGTTCTCTCAGAATCTCACACTCTTTCGGACTCATCCGATAATGGGGCAGATTAGGCAAACTTGCTCCAGGAATAAGATCTATGTGATGTTGAATATCTCTCAATGGTGGTAGCTTATCAGGTAATTCTTCAGAAACAAGTTCTCTGAAATCCTCCAGTAATGACTTAATGCTAGGGGATATCACCGCTGGAATTTCTTCTCGTTCTTCCACCACAAGAGATCTAACAACCATACAATAGACTCCCTTTGCTTCCCTTGCATCTGCCATGAACTCTGCTTCGGATTCGGCGATTGTCAATAGTGATCGACCATCGACCTTATGGCCTTTGTTGGCTGGTTGAAGTCCTGAGGGGCCATCGCAATTTTATGTGACTTCCAAAAGAACATGTAGGTGTTGTCTCGTCCCCTATAAGTGATGTCAACATCATATTGCCAGGGTCTCCCTAACAACACATGGCTAGCATCCATGTCCACCACATCGCAAAGCACTTCATCTTGATAATATTTACCAATTGAAATAGGAATTCTACAAATTTCTGTTACCTTCACCGTCGGTCCTTTCTTGATCCAGCCTATAGAATAAGGGGTATGATGCTTCTCTGTTGGTAACTTCATGTGATCCACCAGCTTTTTCGCCACAAAGTTTTCGCAGCTCCCACTATCTACGATCAAATCGCAGACCTTCTTATTGATGGAACAACAAGATCTGAAAATAGTGTGTCGTTGATTGGAGTCCTCGTGTTTCGGAGAATATAACAATCGTTGTACGACAAGGCTGACTCGATCTCCGTCCTCCTCCGCGAACTCAGCACCCTCATATGTAAGATCTTCATCAAATTCTTCATCTCCCACATCATCATTGTCGCCTTCTTCTACTAGATTCACGGTCTTGCGTTCTGGACATACGTTAGAACGATGTCCTGGCTTTCCACACCGATAGCAATTGCCTGGTATAGGCTTAGCATAAGGGTTTGGATTCTTTGGTGCAGTACGATTTGCTGGAACAGTGGTTTGATTGAAACCACCTGATTCATTGTTCGCACCCTTGGATGGAGTTCTCGTCTGATTGAATGGAGTTTGAGATGCCAGACCCTTTCCTTTGTCAGAGGAAGGGACAGAATCTGGGTTGCTTCTGCGAAAGTTTGACGAACTTCCGGGTTTCTGGTCCATGAGTTCTGCCTTCAGCGCCATGTTATTGGCTTCCTCGATGGTCCACACCACGTGTAAGCCAATCCGATCTCGGATCCAAGGCTTTAACCCGTTAAGGTATCGGGCCACACGTTGTCCATCGGTTTCTGCGATGTTATTTCTATCCGAAAGCCTCAAAAACTCAGCAGTATAATCAAATACCGATCGATTACCTTGGCGACAGTTCTGATATAGTTGGAATAGATATTGTTCATAATCTGGTGGAAGAAATCGTTCCAACATTAGTGGCTTCATCCGCCTCCATGAACGAATAGGTGCCTTCCCTTGTCGCTGCCGAGTCTTCTGGAGTTGATCCCACCAAACGGCTGCACCGCTCTTCAATCGAAAAGCCATCAATTTGATCATTTTTCTTCTGAGACCTCCATCATCTCAAAGAATCTTTCGACCTCTGAGATCCAATCGAAAAAATCCTCGATCTGCATATTACCATTGAAGTACGGGATATCTGCCTTCAATCGGTAATCATTGTGTTCCATACGCCGCCCTCTCGGCTGATATACTTGAAATCCGTCACCTTCATCATCCGAGTCTTCCTCATCATCAGGTTGATAACGATTGGGACGTCGAACGGTGTTTTGAGCAATAGGTCGGCCTTGGGCAATTCCCTCGACGCGTCTCCTATCACCTTCAGGATGCCTGTTATTGGCGTTGGGTTTAGGCTAGCGATCATCGTACGGATCTCCTGCATTTGATCTCGCTGTTCTTCGACCGCCTTCCACAGATCCTCCAATCCACGACCAGCGTCATTAGATTGGTCGTCTCCCCCTCCGTTATTTGCCATCACAACAAGGCAAATCCTCGCTCTGATACCACCTAACGCAGCGAAAAACTAAAACAAAGATCCAACAAGCGTTGAGATCCTTCAACAAACCACAATTCTCAAAGAGAATAATAAAACTCAGAAATATATTATAAAACTGCTAACCCTAAATTACAAATATCCCTTTTATACTAAAAAGTTACTAAAAATAGCAAAAACGAAAATTTGTTATAACTAACTCTAGAGGATCTTAGAAGATCTTCGGATTTGATTTCAGTCAAATCCGGATTATTATGAAGGAGATATGCATAATCTAAAATATTACTAAAAATAGCAAAAAGGCCATTTTGAGGGCCGAAAAATGGGAAAAATGGAAAAATAAGCGCGTGTTGTGGCGTACACTTTTGTAGATCTCCTCGATATCTACCTCCAGTAAAAATTTCAGGCGATTCCGAGTTCGGGGCGCCATATTTCTACTAGCCGGTTTTTCTGTAAATATTTGGAAATCTCAAATGGACCCTTTCGGGTTCATCGCTCTTGGAACGCGTCCACCACCCGTTCTGCATCAATATGTGATAAAAAAAAATTCCTTTTTTTTTGTTGAATGTGATAAAAAAGGAAAGATTAAAATAGAAGAATTGAGACGTGATTAGGACAGCACATAACAGAGAATCCTACCTGCACAGGATTAACATATATTTTTTTGGTTTTTTCTTTGTTGAATGTGATAATTTTTTTTTTTTTGTTAATTGCTGGATATTTGTTGAATGTGGTGAAAAAGGGTTTCTCTTTGTTTGTTTATTAGAATGTGATAAATAAGGGAGAAATAGCTTTGGAGATTCTGACTATTACAACACCCTTAGCACCCTTTCCGATATTTATCAACATACTTGGAGTGAAATCCTTATATTGTGCTTTTAAGTTTTTAAGTTTTTTATCTTTCTACAGATCTTAGTAGTCCATGGGTGTGATATTTTCTTAGGAATTAAATGTATTCTTCATAATTCTAATATTTCCATCTGCATTGCTTAAGAATAAGCTTTCTTACTCATGTAGCACTCTCTCTTCTTTTTTCATTCCTAAATAGATAAGTACATTGTATGCAAACAAATCATGTTTGGTTTAAGGTGTCTAGATAACTGAATCCAGCTTACTATGTTAGCCTCCCTTTTAACATGCTAAACCGCTCCCGTCTCATTTTTTGAGCTCATAGAAATTTTAATGAATAGAGCTAATATGAAATAATTTCTTGTCAATCAGTGAATGTAAACAAGTGTCATTATCTCTTAACTGTTCTAGACTCTCCTTGCAGACTTACAATGTTTATTTCATTGGTATTACAGCCTCCATAATTTTGTTCATTCCATACATGAATTCTTTTCGTTTGAAGTTCATGTCTGGGACTTATTCATCTATTGTCAGGTGTTTTGAATGCAGTCCAGATTGAGGTTCCACTTCCACCACTCCAAGAGATTAAGCATCCATTTTCATTGTATTTTCTTGTGCCGGGAGAGTACACATTTATTGGTGCTGCAGTCATAAATAATGCAACAGAAGTTCTCAAGGCTTGTACAAAAATGAGTTCTCCAGAGGGGTTCATCTTCTGCCGTGCTCCACCATTCCATGTCAGTGTTGTACGAGCAGTGTAAAGATTATTTTTATTTGTTTTCTTTTTGGTTTTTCTCATCCTTTTGAGGTGTTTGTAGTCATGTACATATTCTTTTGAGGCAAAATTTCATATACAAGGGACATTTTGTATTCATTCACTTGAAACATCAAAATGGCTTGCAAGTTGAATTGGTATTGTAGAATTGATATTCAATGCTGTATATGTCTTGCTTATGCAGCATATACAACTCTTTGTAATGCCATGTATTTTGCAATGATCAGATGTTTACATCTAGTGTTGTTGCTGCAGTGTAAGCTGCTGGACTACTGACTGTGATTAAAATATAACATCGATTTATGTAAATCTATATTTTATTATCTCAGTATATACTTTATTATGAAAAATATAAAAAATATGTATTCAATTCATATGAATATATGCTACATTATTAGAAAAGAATGTAATTCATTAACTAAGTATATGTTGTTCTACTTGTAAATCCAATCCATGAAACATAACTTTTTTTCATGTTTGTAGTTGCTTAAACCAACTTGGAACAGACTATATCCTCTTTAATACAAAAATTTGTTTAATGCATTCAACATGTTTAGTTTAAAAAATCTATTCAACACATTCAACTTGTTTAATACCATCAGTTTTTTTAGCAAATTCAACTTGTTTAATATGAAAACTAATTTAAAAGATCCATGAAAACTAGTTTAATGCTGTGCAGGTAGGATTCTCTGTTATGTGCTTTCTTAATCACCTCTCAATTCTTCTATTTTAATCTTCCCCTTTTTATCATATTCAACAAAAAAAAGGGGAACCTTTTTTATCACGTATAATCTTCATCTTCCCCCCTTTTTTTATCACACTCAACAAATATCCAACAACTAACAAGAAAAAAAACCTTCCGAGGTTACTTGATTCGAATGGGTTGGTGATGCATTTTAAGTGATGAGAGGAATCAGGGTGATGGTTAGAGGTGGTGAGAGAGGGGTTTTTGATTTTGGGGTTTCAGTTTTTCTATTAGAAATGGTGAGGAAGAGAGATAGTGTGTAATTTTTTGGGTTTTAAATGGGACCGGTTGACTGGGTGAAGTAGTTTATTGTTATTATTTTTTAAAAAAACCCTCCATCACCGTCTGATCGAAGGAAATAAAAACAGATGGTTGAAGTGTTTTCCAGCATGATGAACCCCAAGACCGCACGTAATCACTGCCCTATATATATATATATATATCACAATTTACATGATTCTGGAATTTACATTGATATATATCAGGATTTCCAAATTATTTGTTCTGTTGTTTTCTCATTCTGGTGAAGCATGTCATGTGATCACATGATGTCTTGTATCTCTTGATCCCTACCATTAATAACCAAGGCTCCCTTTAGTGCACCACAATGTGAAGTATTGTGAAATCCCCCATTTGGTGTGTAATCCTTGGTTTATTCTTCTTGAATGAAGTCCATGTTATGTAAAAAGCAGAATAAAACAAGTAACAATTTGGTAATACAGAGTTATCTGTACATGATAGGTCAACATAATTTAGTACAATTTTTTTTTCTTTTTTGTTCAACATGGAATTTCTATGTTAAGTAGACCTCTGTTTTCAGTCAAGACATTCTTCATTTCCTGTCCATTCTTCAATGTTACATGTGACAAATTGTCTGATCTATCTCTTGCGCTTCGACTTCATTGAAGTAGATTGTGGGTTGTTGTGCCAGTTTCTCTTTCTCTGGTTGATGAACCAATTGTTTATCTGCTTTAGTTGCAACCCTGTCTCCTCCACAAGTTTTGCCTTATCTTCTTCCTGCATTTCATACATATCCACAAACACATTATATAACAGACCCCACGCAATAATGTAAGCAAAAGAACTGCAAAAACAAAGTGACTCACAGTGGGATAAGGCCATTTTGAGTGTTGCTGCCACCACTGCTTCAATACTGAAGTTGTATCACCAGGCAGTTTTCCGGCCCTTCTCTTTCTCAATATTTCTTCCCTCACATCTTCGATTCTCGATCGAAAGCCCTGAGTCAACAGATAGAAATAGCACTCATGAATCATAATAGATATAATCTTCCATTCTTTCTTTGATTAATATAAGATGCCAAGGAGCACCTGTTTGAGCTCAATCTTCAGTTCTTGCCTAACTCTTTCCATAAGTGATCTCTCTGATTCTGTTGGAAGAAGAGGGCCAAGGCCCATCATTATGTCTTGCCCTTCAAATCCACCCTCCAAAGGATAATCCATCTGCAACTCGTCTTCATCGTCTGACATTGTTGCACCTGTTCCTTCTCCGAGGGTCACTCCTAAGAAGACATCAGAGTAGGATATCATAAGAAGCAACTTTATCAATACAGAATATTCTCTTCGGGCATGAACAAAGAGAACTATTTAGGAATAGTTTTATTTGTACAATGATAAACCAAACAAAATTGAATACTGAAAGAGTCTATTTAGAATTATGGCATCTAATAATGGGTTCATAAAAGTCGTCACATTTTTTTTGGTAAGTAAACAAGTCATACTAAACATAGTTGATGATACATGGTTACTGCATGTGCATGTGAAACCATAGCAATATTAATTTATCATGTACCACACAAGTAACATATCAACTAGGATAATTTATCATGTGCACGCTCCCCTCGCCTAGCGAGGTGGAAGAGTTGCACGAGTTCCTCGTGGACGACCCAGGTTCGAGCCCGGTGTTGTATCCCCCTCTCATGGGGTGTGTTTCAGGCCTTGCACCTGAGTGTACTTGGCCTCTGTGGACCTTGTCTACAAAAAAAAAAAAAAAAACTATGCTAATTTTATAGCCTTGTTCACATGCATGAATAATTCTAGCTATATATCGTGTATATAATTGTTTCCGAATACATGAACAAACCTCCATGGCTCCATGTCTTTGTCTTGCATGTGAATTTATTTTAAGCATCATTGTACAATTTTTTTACCTTCTCTAAGATAAGATGGATTTCACAAAACACCCATAAATCCACAAAAATGGACTGAAGATCGAAGAAGATTTATAATACAAGTGCATTTTATGATGTTCTAGGTGCTTTTCTTATATCTTATTTTTCCCTAGTTTTGTTGTTGAAAATATATATAAAAAAATAGTAAACTTCATTATATTTAGGCAAACTTCATAAATCCTTAATATATTTATCTTCCTAAAATTTGATGACATTATCCATCCCCGGCTAGCAAAGTATTTCGGTTCTTCCACTTCGTGTACAAGTCAAAATCTTCATAAAGGATCCAAAACGACATTAGTAAGTTTGGATAATTTAGTCTTCCATAATCATGAACAATGAAGAGACCACCCTTAAATATTTTTGCCCAAAAAATAACTTCCATAATTTGTTTCCTTTTGTGATCAATTTTTTTTTGTTTGATTGTTCTAGTGCCCTTTAGGAGATAGTAATTGATATCATGTTAATAATGTATCTGAGACTAGGTAAATCCTCTTGGCCATGGATGAATATGGTTCATTAAAAAGATTCATTAGAAATTCTTCTAAAGGCATTTTATAGCCATCCATTTTTGCTCTTCATAAGGACCATTAGCGGATTGAACAATATTTTTTTATAAGTTTTTTTTTTTTTTTCTATTAACAAAGGCCCTATGTATGGGTAAAGAGGTGGTACCTCTACTAATCTACTAAGAGGTGTTTCAACATGTTATCATTTAAAAAAATTATTTATCTTTTAAAGATGTAAATGCCTTTTAGACATAGTAAAGGAAGACACATCACTCACTAATTGCAGACTCCAAAAAAACATTTTGACTAATGTTGTCACCCTCACCATAAGGAGGAGTCATACAACATTTATTCAAATTTAAATGCAGTCAACATACGTCTTAAAATTAAAAAGATTTGATATCAATGAGAGATCCATGCATAAATGAAGAATTTCATAATTCTCAAGATTGGAAAATTCAAATCAATAGCCATAAGACCACTATAATTAGGTAAACAGTGATAAACTATAACACAATGAGGCATATTTCCCAAAACAAAGACATGATGAGAAGTCTTATTTATTCATATGATTATTAACAAAATTGTTAGAGATTTTGCATTATTATTATTTTTTTTTAATTTCTCATCTCCCACGTTGACATACTAGAGCTTCTATTGATGGTGTTGTCGACTGTGAAAAAAATCTAATGCTACACATTGGCATCATCTTTGAGAAGCATGATGAAAGACCTTCCCATCAAAATCTCATATTCTAAGGATTTGACATGCAAAGAGGATGATCAAGGGCATCCTCAATAGAAGATTTCTCATATCTAATGGAAATATATGATTATTTATTTGAATATTCATTATTGATTTTTCTAATCATTATTTGATTACTTGGATTGCTAACTAGATCTTAGACCTATTCAATTACATATATGGTTCTTGTGTTTAGCTCATATTTTTAGGAATTTTGACATATATGCTCTTCAAGAAACTTCATTTTGTCAAATTACCATTGTGAAAACACCAGAGCATAAGTACCCCTCAAAGTTTCTATGTTAGTGCATCATTGCCCCAACAGTCATCTTCTGTTAGCATAAGTTAATGAATTATATTAACTATCCTAAGAGAATATATATCTATATTGTTTGATTGAATTCTTAGATCTGTTTAATTACAAATGCAACTACTCTCTTAGATATACCCCCTAATACCGTTTTGATTATATCAATGATTGATATTTTATGTTTGATTTATATTTTTGACATATAAAGATCACCACCAGTGAATGAGGACAAACTAGGGTTGTCACTCAAAATATCCTCAACCTCACCTTGGAAAGCTAGGCGAACAATCGATCAGCTGAAGAGACTATTAGACAAAGGATAATCACACCTTGAAAGCCTATAATAGCTCATATTGAATGATTGGATTAACATTGCCATACTATACAGCAGTAACTCGTGAGTGAAACTAATGGTGAATATTCCCAAATGAAACTAATGATGAATCGCCCATGTCAATCAGTTCTATTAATTAAGTAACCTCGCATTGTACATGCGAATCAAGTTTTGAAAAAATCAACTAGAACTCCTCTCTGTAAAGGATGATCAAGATCAAACATTCGATCAACAATCGATCATGGAAATTAAAGATCAATCTATAGTCCAAGTCGATCAGAAGGATGCATAGTATCAATGGTCAATCCTGATTAGCAAAAGGAATTCAACCAATATGGTTCAACCAACAGGAAGAATCTGATCCCACAACAAGCTCTATCAGTGACCGATTATGAAGATCATTAGTGACCTTGAGGTTAATCAGAGGTTCATGCTACAAATAGGGGCAGTTTAAGCAGAGCAATGATCAACAAAACTCACCAGCTATGCAACCTAAACTATTTTGCGTTGATGGGGGTTATCAGCATTATTAGCAACATCCATTCACAAGAGGTATCAATTGAAGTGTCATGAAAAGGTCAGACCCAAAGGACGACCCCCCATCAAATTGCATTGACAGAACATATGCCACTCAAGGAGCTCTAGTAAAAAACTAAGCAAAGGGCTACAAGACCCCATCAGTTATAGAGATAGTTGAACATAAGGTCTATTGGACGAAGAGTAGTCAATAGGGCCATCTGCCGATCAAATTGGCAAATGATACTGCAATCGTTGGTGCATCAAGACATTTTCTAGGAATTGAATAATGCGTCACCAAAAAGTATCATCCATATTAATGGTGCCCTAAAGAATGAATGAAACAACATTTATTCAAATTTAAATGCAATCAACACATTTCTTGAAATCAAGGAGATTTGAGATCATTCCATCATTGAGGCAGATCAACAAATCAATATAAATCCTACAATTTTCAGGATTGGAGAATTCAACAAATAAATGGCAAGAAAACAATTATAAATAGATCAAAAGAGGTAACCAAAACTCAAGGTAAGACTAAGCCTATCATTGGAACAGACATGCTTATATCAGTATCTGTACCCAGAAAAAAATTTGTATCTGTATCCATATCTAAGGGATACTAAAAACATGTATTCGTATCTGATTCGAAAATTTAGATTCAAATAATCATCTAAAACATTTGAAACTGAACTGTGCAAATATAAACAAGTAAAAACTATAAATTAAAAAAAAGAGTTAAAGACATCTAAGTCCCTACAAACATGAGAAAACCCATATAAGTCCCTATTAAAATTGGAACAGACGTACGAGTCCCTGAAAACTCAGAAAAACCCAATTATCATCCCCGAGTTAAATTTTCATCCAAACTTAACGGAATATTCCCAGAATATTCCATCACATATAATTGTGTTGACATTGAAGTCTTTATAAACAGTCATAAAAACAAATTAATCCCTGCAAAAGATAAAATTGTCCCTAAAAGACTTTTACATTAAATTGTGTACACATTGTTATCCCTATAAATAATCATAAAGAAAATTAATCCCAGCAAAAGACAAAATTGTCCCTGAAAGACTTTTACATTTAATTGAATAGACATTACAGTATTTATAACAATCGTAAAGACGAATTAGTCCCTGTAAAAGACAAAAATACCCCTGAAGGATTTTTACATTTAAATGTGTAGACATTGCAGTCCTTATAAACAATCATAAAGACAAATAATATAATTTTTTTTATTTATTTTTTCATCTTCTATCCTATCAATCACACTCCACTTGAAGATCACAATTTGGATGTAAAAACAATATTTTAACCGGTAGAATGCATTCTTCAAGGGCATTTTGGTCTTTTACAGGGACCATTTTGTCTTTACGATTATTTATAAGAACTGTAATGTTTATCCAATTAAATGTAAAAATCTTTCAGGAGCAATTTTGTCTTTTGCAGGGATTAATTTGTCTTTATGATTGTTTATAGGGACTGCAATGTGTACACAATTTAATATAAAAGTCTTTCAGGGGCAATTTTATCTTTTGCAGGGACTAATTTGTCTTTATGACTGTTTATAAGGACTTCAATGTCTACACAATTATATGTGATGGAATATTCTGAGAATATTTCGTTAAGTTTGGATGAAAATTTAACTCAAGGATGATAACTGGGTTTTTTTTAGTTTTTAGAGACTCGTACGTCTGTCCCAATTTTAGTAGGGACTTATATGGGTTTTTCCATGTTTGTAAGGATTTAGATGTCTTTAACCCTAAAAAAAAATCTCTTTCAGATTTCAGTACTATGGAAAAAAATTCCATTCAAATTTCAATATTAAATTGTAGATTTAAACAAGTAAAAAGAGAATAATTTGTGCAAATATGTACCAACAGGCTGAAGCTTGATAGATTATTTAAAAAACCACATGACTTTGCATCAAACCCTTCTTCAATCAGACTTGGAGTGGAGGGAGAGAGAGGATGACAATTGATCTAGATGAGGAGAAGTCGAGAACTCGAAGAGATGAAGGAGGATGAGGCGTCAATCAGAGCTAGAGCAACCAAAGCATTCATGTTTGTCGATCTATTCGTGAGGAGAAGATGATGGGAGATGAGGGACGGTGAGGTGTCAAAGATGATGGAGCCATGGAGGATTGGAGGATGGTGTGTGGTGTAAGAATGGAAAATATGTTGTTATGTGATAGTGACAGCAGGATATAGGAACCCTAACTTTAAAAACCCTTGAGTGAATGTGAGTCATTTAATCAAAATTCAAGGGCTTATAGTAAATATAAATATTAATATTAAAAACTTTTAAATTCCATCGGATACGAAAAATTTAGATAGGAGCATATCCATATCTGATCCAAAAATTTTTTGATGCGAATAATTTTCGGATATGGATACGAATACAGATTTTTTGAATATTAGATATTTTGAAATTTTCAGATATTGATTCAGATCAAATATAGATAATTTTTTATATGATTGCCAGGCTTAAGTAAGACAATAACAACGGAAAAAAAAATTATTTATATAATTACTGGCTTAATCATTGAAGGATTTGTCCTCTTTTATGCCGGTCTCTCACCCCCCACACAAACAATTTGCATGGTATATGATGTGATTTGATAAATTTTACCATAGTAGAGGTCCCTAGGATTACTCTATAGACAATGGTTCCAAACTACTCCTCAAGGGGAAACAAGAACAAATTACCTATAACTCAATTTGATTCTGTAATCCAAGCTAATTCTGTTGGTTCTACATATTCACACATTTAAGAACTAGTATCCTATCAAAATTTAAATAAAAGAAATTTAGATTTCTTCCTAAACTTTTTCATCGTAAAGCTTTAGTCAGTAATCAATTAACCACTCCATTTAGGCTTAGGAAACTCATCTCATTGTGCATGCCACTGCTTCACCCAGTTTCTAGCAATGGACTGACCTGTCAAGTGACAATTCATGGCGCCTAATCACATAATAAGCACCAAACACATTTTATGCTCACCTAAACTATTGGGAGAAAAAGATCATGTGCTTAAGATATATTTCACTATTCCGTAATAAAATTGGGTCTTTTGAAAAAAGATATATCTCACTAAAAATCTCCGCAATCACTATAATTTCATATAATTCTACTCATCTGAGTTTCAAAATCATGCATCATTCTACTCTAGATGAGAACTACCCAGATATGATAAACATCCATTTTCAACTCATCTATTATAAAGACTTTCTTATAACATCTTAATTATTTCTATATAAAAGATAAAAATGGGGCACAAAAACACCAACATCAGATGGAAACATGAGCCTACGTGATGCATTAAATAACGCATGCATGCAGAATTGCAGATGCAAATGCATGACCTCACAGAACGGTCACGTCGTTGCAGTATCCACAATTAACCCTCAAAAGAAAAGAAAGGGTAAACCAAAAGCACAAGATCATGTAAATATGTGTGCATGGTGATATCAATGAATTTCCAGATCCCGTACTCTCATCACCCCACTAAAAAGCTATCTGTGTTATCACGTCACATCCAGCGTTACCTTCCCAACTCTAAGAATCAGATACCATGTTTCAGTTCTACATTAAAAGCTGCTCTCTCAGAATCTCAGTACGTACTATATATCCGTAGCTCACAAAATTGATGAACCACTATAAACAACATCTGTGTCTCTCACACTTTGTGAGAGAGAGAGAGAGAGAGAGAGAGAGAGAAAGACATACAGACGTGGCCACATCTTCACCTAACTAAACCAACAAACCTCTCCAACTCTCCTAATCACATTAACCCATAGTTTTTTTCTTCATACATGGCCCCCACCCCCCACCACCACCACCACCCACCTCTCCCTTCTCCTGCAAATATTGTACTAACCCAAAAACAAAATCATTGAAATGTGACAGAACAAACCCCCGCGCCTACTAGTCTACCACATTGGGGTCCCCACAAAAGACCCTCACCAACCGCCTCTTTTGTCTATCTATCTGGTTCTTCTCCCCACACCCACCATTGCTAACTTGTCAAGCCAACCAACCATGCAAACATCCTAAACATCTAATCAAGAAAATTAAGATTGGAAAAGCTAGCTATAGCTAACCTGTGAGGTCGGTGAAGGACTGTTCGATCTCTCTGCAAGCCATGACTGCCTCCACTGCGTGCACCCTCACGTGCTGCTGCAGCTGCTCCTTGAACGATGACAATATGAACAGATACTGTGTCTGCAATTCAATAATGTAAATTAGAACAACAACAACAAAAATTGATTCAGAAAGAGAGAGAGAGAGAGAGAGAGAGAGAGGGTGTTGGTGACAGACAAGGAAGATGTCGAGCTCCTGCTTTTCCTGGGGAGACAAGAAGGGGCGGTGGTGGGAGGCGTAGGAGCGGAGAAGGTTGTGAGAGACCGAGAGCTGGGACTCGATGAGGGGGAGCTGGTCGATCGGAGTGGCCACGCGAAGGCACCCAACGTGGGCGGCCAGGACCTGCTCGTAAAGTGGATGAACGGCTATCTCTGCCTTGAGTAGCAGCTGCTGTTGCTGCTGCTGCTGATGTTGCTCCGCCGCCACCGCCGCCGCCATAGACGACGAGGCCATGTCATCATCGTCGGATCCCAATCTCCCGCTCGACGTCCCCGCGGCGCCGAATCCCATCCCTTGTTGACCTCCCTCTTGCATCATATTGGGTTCCTCTTCTGTGGATTCTCCGTAACAATAGCCAAGGAGGCTAATGAGGAGAGAGAGAGAGAGAGAGAGAGAGAGAGAGAGAGGAAAGGATGTAATAATGAAAGTTGGGTGAGAGGAAAGTAGGGTAAGGGGAGGACCACCACCAACTATAAGGGTCCATCACAACTGTTCCTTTATCTGGGTGGGTGCAAATTTTTTTTTTTTTTTTTTTTTTTGCAGTGTGTGAAAATTAAAACAGAGGAGGAGCAGTAGTTTTTCTCGTCCAACTTGGGTGAATAGTGAATTCCTTTTGCTTTTATTGGGATCTGGTACTGCAACTGGACTACTGATTCTGTTTTCTTGCCTTTCTCTTTCTTGGTGAAAAGAATGGATTAATTCAATCAGACAAAACTAGAAAAGCTAGTAGAGGCCTGAACGGGTGCTTGTATTTATTTTATTTTATTTTATTTTGTATATTCTGTTGGTAGAGAGAAGGGTTTCTTTCATGACAGAATTTATGTATAGGAGGGGTTAAATTACAGTTTTAATTTCGAATGAATGGATTATTTTAAAATTTTAATTTGTTTAATGAGTTGGATCGGTTTGATGGGAAGTGGTACCTAACCCAACCCTACGAGAGACATGAAAGAGTTTGATAACATATAATTGTCTTCTAATGAGAACAAGTACAGTGGACCTACTGTAGCCAGTTTCGACAGGTGAGGCGGCAGGTGGCGTTTCTAGCGACCGGCCTTGACCGGCTATAATAGGTGAAATCTGTGCTGGGGCTCCTTTTTTTTTAACAGTTCTAATAAAAATTCATAGTTACATGTGTTTGAAGAATGTCGTAAATTAATTTGATATCAAATTGGCTCACCAAATTATAGATCTTTTAGATAGTACGTTTGATTTATAATTGTTTACCAAAAAAAAAATCTTATAATTTGTTGAATCAATGTATATGTCTCTTACACAATTAAATATATATATATATTGTGTTGTTTTTTAACGAAATATGATTGTATATAAAGTTTTCATGTATTATTAATCTTTTTTTATGAAAATTGATTAAATTTCATAAGAAAAATTATCCTATGTGCACAGATAATACAAACCACCCAATCACCTATTAATAAGTTGATAGAAGTACCTACCGCTTTTCATTGAAGAGCTTAAGAATATAATTAAAAGAAAAAAAAAACATTCATCGATTGATCGGTAACATGGGGTGTAATTACGAACTGAGTATCAGTTAAGTCGACAAGTATCTCCTACCTCTTATAAAAAAAAGCCAAATAATCAAACCTTGACAAGCAAGATTTTTCACAAAAAGAGTATAGTTGTTTGGATGGAATATACTATTAAAAATATTTTTTAACCCGCCCAAATTTTAATATCAATTCTCATCTTTAAATGCACGTCTTCCAAAAGACATGTGGTTCTTTAATTTGGGATTCAACTACAACCATTCTCATTTCTCCTCATCCAATCATATGCTTTTATTTAAAAGATGCATGATATTTATATGCTTTTATTTAAAATGTAAATGCATTACCTCAAATGTGTTCTGCAAATAAACAATTAAATAAAATACAAACATGTTTATTTCTTAGAAAAAATATTTTTGTATAATTAGTATAAATAAATTATAATTGTTTTACCTTGATAAATTAAAATAAACCATAATATAATAAAGGAGGTAGATAAAATTTACTACTACCTATTCACTCAAAATAATAACTATATTTTAATGTGACAAACATTTAAAAAAAAAAACTGAGAAAGAAATATAAAATAAACAGAAAATTATCTAATTCATTTCTCTCCCCATATATAGGTCTGTCAACGTACGGGTCGGGTTCCGGTCGGACCCGACCCGTTTGATTGTCGGGACCTTCGGTTCAAGTTCATATTGGGTCTCGGGCTGGGTCGGGTCGACCCATTAACAGACCTAGGTCAAACAAAGAGAGATTGAAAGATTTCTTAAGAGCTTACAATGACTGCATTTTTTTTTTTGTTAAATAGAGTCCAGTGTATTATAAATAGTTTTTCATTATCTTGATTTTTTAATGTTTTATGAAGGGACATTTGGAATACGGTTTGGATTGCTATGTTTTTATGTGAAGTTAAAAGGTTGTTCAAATGATTATTAAGTATGTAATTATAAATGTTGGGTTAAATTATGGGTGTTCAGTTAGATCATAAATAAAAAAAATCATATAGTATTTGAGTTGAGTCAATTAGATCCATATGATCAGATCGGGGTAAACCCAGATCTAACCCGTTTTAATTGTCGGGTCTTTTAGATCGGGTATTTACGCCTTTCATCGGGTCAAGTTCAGGTCGGCCCACGACCCGTTGACAAGCCTATATCCATATACACAATTTTTTTTTTGAATATCAATAAATCTAACAAGAGAGAATGAGAGATATAACTAAAACATGGGTACATAAGAATAATCATTAATTCAATATATAAAATCACCTTATACAAATTATACTTTCTTATATAAATATATATCTTATACGTTCAACTCATTCAGTTTTTTTTCATAAAAATACATATTTTTTAGTTAAGTAATATATACTTAATCAGAATATCAAAACAAATGGAAAATACAAATGAAAAAGAAAAGAAAAAAAAAAGTAAAGAAAAATGGCGCATAATATATTTTTAGATTTTGCTTTTGTTATTTTTCAAGTAGTTGCTTTGCTTTTTCTCTCTCAAGCCGGCGCGCGAGTTATTAGAACGAGCCGCCGAATTGAGGATGAGCCGAGCCGTGAGGATGGTGACTTGTCGAGCATGAACTATAAAGACAGCTGACAGCTGTGTCTTGTCGGTTGGGCTTTGTGGTCCCCACCCCTGCTGGACCAATAGGAACGCGTCGTTTTCAAAACCTGATCCTCGTTTTTTTTTTCCGAACGGGTAGAGATGGGAATAAAAAAAAGTCAATAATAAAGAAAAAAAACGCACACGCTAATCACGAAAAAATATGCTCCTTCCCAACACCCTGGCTGGAATGGATTTCCCACCCTCAAATGGCATGCCAACTTTTTTTTTGTTACATTTTTCTTTGAGCATAAGAAAAGATTATTGCTGTACACAATTTTTATTTTAATCTCATATACGATTGATAGGAATTATCTGAATATGTACTTATTTTACAAGATATATGCTTTGATAAATATTTTTACATTTTTTATATATAAATGTATATATAAAATTCATTAGAATAAATGTTTCATTTTTCAAAAACACGTAGCTCATTAGATGAGATATAATATTTTTAAAAATTCAAAACAGTTGTAGAGTGGATTTAGAACTAAAAAATTGACTGAATGTAATATTATCCGTTATAAAAAACTAGAATAAAACCTGAAAAATTTTGTAAAAAATACAATAAAATGTGTACTTGAAAATGAGTTTATAAACTTGATTCCTAAGAGCCAGTTTGATAAGGGTTAAGATTTTGAAGATAAATTGTCTTAATTTTAGAAAACAAAAGTTCATCAATTTTGTTCATATTCATATTTGTCAAAATTGTAACAAAAAGTGAGAATAAATGTTATCCCAACCTTTAGATGGAACAAAATATCTCAATTTTTGTTTCAAAATTGGTACAACTATTATCTGCAGTATATCCTAATTATTTTTTATACTAAACTGGAATAAGTTGTCATCCCACTCACTTATCTCTATAATTACCCCTTATTCCACCACTTAGGGCTATTTTGACAAGGAGTTAAGGTTTTGATGATAATGTGTCCTAATTTTATGAAATAAGAAGTCTATCACTTTTATTCATATTTACATTTATCAAAATTGGGATAAAAAGTTATGATAATCCTCAGCTTTTAGGCTTAGTTTGACATGGGGATAAAGGGTTAGAATAAGGAAATAATTGAATTATCACATGTTATCTCATGTGGCATAAGAAAAAAAAAGAGATAAAATATGGACAATTGTTCATCTTTTGAGAAAAAAATGAGGATATTTTATTCTGGGTAAAAGATGAAACAAATTTATCCCCATTTTTTAATCCTATTTTATAAAACAGGGATAACTTTTATGACTGCCCTTCTCCATAAAAAATAGGAAAAAAAAACTCCTGGAAACCAACAATATTAATGTTCAATTAATAGTAAGGGTTGACTTGGTATTTTTAATTTTTTTTAAAGTTATCCCATATTTTAGACAATGTGATCTAAATACAAGATTCATGATAAGAACACAAAAAAATGAGGATAATAAAAAGTATTACCAAATGTAAATGTGGAAAAAATTAGTGGTCTTTTTATCTCTTTAAATTATGCTAACTTATCCTAAATATTTATCTTTTTACCAAACTAGGCCTTAGATGGAACAAAAAAACCTCATTTTCATTTTAAAATTGGGACAATTGTGTGTAGTTTATTTCGATTATTTTTTATATCAAATTGGGATAAGATGTCCTCCCACTCACTTATTCTCACAATTATCCATTATCCTATCACTTATCATCTTGTCGAACCAGTCTTTAATGTCCAAAACGCTAATCCAAACATATCCTGAAATAGTCATACTATGTATATACACAACAAAAATCAAGGAAGTGAATTATCTGTGTTGGAGCATCTAATTACAAAACACGTAAGAGGTTTGTAGGAAATCTTGCGCACTGGAGTGTGGCATGCGAACAGGGCAAGAGAACCCACCGTCGGTTTTTGAGAACTCCACTCTTAATACCTCCACTCTTAATACCCTCCCGACATCAAACCGACATCAACCCGAGCAAGAGTACACACCGTCGTCGGTTGAGAACTCCACTCCTTAATACCCTCCCGACATCAAATTCCCCGCAGTGGATATCTCCTGACACGCCAAGAAAATCAGTTCAACAATTGTATTAAAAAAAGACCTTATTGGATCATGATTGAATTATATATATATATATATATATATATATATATATATATATATGGTTATAATTGTTTAAACAAGATAAGACCACAGCTCTGTTTTTTTTTTTTTGGTAAGATAAGGCCACCACCACAGATAAGTTGCTTGATTTTGGATTCCTTACCTACAGATTTTGTTTACGTTACGACAACTATGTTTAAACAATGCCGGTCCCTTGATGGATGATAGTCTTTTGATTTGATGTTCGGTTGGTACTGTACCCTCATCTGCCTGGTCGTTACAGGTTTTTATATATAAACCTCCACTCATGCTGGCTAGCTACAATATTGTTTGGGTAATAATTTATGTCCATTATTTTTGATAATTCCAAAACCTAGCTACCGTTTTATATAAATTCAACCATTAATTAATCTTCTATTACCCATCCTAGCTATATATACATTTCATTATCAAGGCTCGAGTTGCATGCTTTCCTCAATTTACACCTTTGAATTTTTATTGAAGTGCATCTCTATCATGTGCTGCTCTATTCTGAGCATCTATTGTAGAATGGTGTGATGAAAACACATCAATAGGGTGAGTTCTAAATATTTATGCTAATTAATCAGAATAATCACAGATTAAAATTATCATAATTGAAAAGAAAGAAAAATGCTCGCTGATCACGGAATCGAGTGGATGAATTAATTAATGATCTTTTCCTTGGAAAATAATTGTCCCTCATGCACAGGGTTTTCGCGCTTCAATCTTAAAAAAGATGACTCTAATTGGTATATGTTCTCTGTGGGAATGTAAGCTATGGGGAGATGGGGGTTGAATGGATCTGCATTTTCATATGCCAAGAAAAGTATTTTTTAAAAGATGCATGAAAGGATTTTAAAAATGAAATGATGGAGCCAAGAATTCATTTACCGGGGGCGATTTTAACTATAACTTTTTAAAAAAAATTCCCTGATTAAATAATTAAATGATACATTTTTAATTAAAGATTAATTTCATTAAACACAAAAGAAAGTAAAAAAAAAACGTAGGTATCAATCATAAGGTGCATACAAAAAAACAACCAAAGAAAGTATATATTAATTATATCTTTTACAGTTACAACAATTTTTTTAAATTTTTGCTTTTTTGTTTATTTTCATGCAGTCAGACCTATAGATTTGAACTAAACTCTGATCCATACAGTCCCACTTTTACTACTCTTTGCTTTTAGGTAATTTGAATCCTTTCTGAAATACCAGTAAGGGATCTCACCAAATTAAAATAGCAGATGAGTCCAATTAAATTAAACACTATGAACATGACCAACAAAATAATAGATGAACATTTTTCCCCTTGTTAGAGCATCTCCAATCCTATAAATTTGAGTAAAAATTACCCAAAACCCTCTCCAACCATTTACCCATACCCATACTAAATTAATCTTTTACTCAAATCTTTATCCAAATCAATGGAGGCCCAAATCTTTATTCAAATTTTCAACATCTCTTTTTTTTCTTTATCTCTACATTTTCTTTAAATGTGACATTTTTTTTCTTCAACTCCACCTTTAATTGAATTATATTAGATGTCTTCCCACCCCCGAAAATTTTCACCATCTCTTGAAACCCAAAAAAAAAGAAAAAAAAAGTGTTCTTCTTTCTTAAGTTTTTATCTTTGTTTTTTAATTTCTTATTTTTATTCCAATAAAAAAAAATTATTTTTATCTTTTTCAAAAAATTGAATGATTATAATTTTTAAATTTAAATATCTTGAAGAGAAAAAAATTGAGTAGTAAAAATGTTTGAGGAAAGACTTTGGAAATGTTTATAGGAAATAATTAGAAGAAGATATAAATTTTTTAAAAGATTGAGTAAAATACAAAATGATGATTGGAAACACATCATATCAAATCAAGCTTTTAGGTTTGAGTAAGGACAGAGACATGGCCTTTAGGAATACAGGCACAATTAATAAATAAAGAGCTAAACCGAGAAATGATCCTTCATTGATTGACTGGAAGTTATAATGCATCTAATGAGTACTCAATAATTGTTACTATACCCTTTATGATCCTATCTAATTTGATATTACCTTTTCTTAAACTGTCCAAATATCTCCACATATCAAACTTTCTTGAATTCTGATATTTAACCAGCTAATTGTTCAATGTCCAATGTGACTGACTCATTGAGAGGAATGTGTTTTTTATTTTATTTATTTATTTATTTTGCTTGGTACATTGAGAGGAACTATTGCTGTGGTATTCAACTTTTACTTAACACAATTAAAAAAATTAGAAAAAAATAAAAATAAACTAAACCTTCAAAAAAAATCCCACTTCACAGAACTTTGGATTATGTATCTTTATTTTAAATACTCAAAGAAGCCTAAGAAATAATATTTTCATTCTTTGGTAATGCAAAAGGGTCCCATGATTGAGATATACTTCAAGCAATGGCTAAAGGAATAAAACTATTAGACATTCTATCCGAGTCAAGTATCTAAAGTTAGAATTAAAGTTTGCCCATAGAAAAGTTGTGGAAGTGGTAGGATATAGCTAGGCACCACTTTGAATGAGAATCTAGTCATATTTTGGAACAAAGTATTATCTGATCATGCATGTAGTTCAAACGAAAGAGATCTGGATCATTTCCTTCTGTTTGTTTATCCGGGCATAAAAGTCACACAAAGATAAATGAAAATTAGATAGATAATTTTTTGTTTGATTAGTGTTTTTTATTGGTTTTGAGAAGTTTTAATTTTGTTCTTTCATGTTTGCCTTTTCGTAATATAACTATAGTTCTGAATGAGTAAATAAGAATAGACTATATCTGCTTCACTTAAGTATAATTTTCAGGATTTATTCTAATTTATCAAGATACAATATAACTATTACTAACATGTTGTTTTGCATATTAAGTCCATTCTTTTCTTATCGATCTACTATCTCTTATTTTTTAAATAAAATGAGCCAACCTTCAAGTATTTTTTTAAATAAATAGTTATGTAGGTCTACTCCATCAGTTGCACGGCCACCGCCTTATCTTGAAACACTCGTCAAATTAATATATAGTGAACTGTTAAATGTAATCTTTTTTTACAGTCTCATATGTAATCTCATGTACCTTATTATTCGTCTACACTCACATTACGAGTTATATATCTCAATAAAAAAATTACATTTTTTTTATAAATGAATCTATACAATTTATTGAAATATATATTTTAACTTATATAAAAGCATATACATTATTATAAACAAGATGCATTATTTTTTTAAAAATTAAATGGGTGACGAATACATTTTGGACTATAAAAAGAACCCTACTTATATAACACTTTTTTTAGTAGTAATAATAATAAAAAACCGGGATTCAAGAAATAAATCCCAACTAATACATTATAATTCCATGCAAGGTTTCTGTGCCAAATGAGGTTGTAAACGATAAATTTACATTTATTAAACTGGTTTTCCAGATATAATATATATGTAAGTAATATATGCATGTTAAATGCAAGCTTGTTGGAACCAAGTGTTTCCTCCTTAATTTAGGGGAAAAAAAAAACATATTCATCAGAAAAAGCTCGTATCTCAATTCCTAACACTGAAATATCAGTATAGTTCCTCTCTTCTAATGTTTTGAATTTTACAATATAAATGTTGGCTAAGATATTAAACAATGATAAATTTATTTATTTTTAAATAAAAGATAAATATTTACTAGTCATTTCTATTACTGAATATCGAATTATAAATTCTAAAGGGGACGAGGGGAGGGGGGAGAGTGGGGGCAAAGAAAAAAAAAAATACTTAACAAAAAAAAAAAGTATAAAAAACAAGAAAATTGAAGGCTGGTCCCAAAGGTCAGAGAGCTCCCGGGTAGAAGAGAGTTATAGCCCGTGGGAGCCCAATCACGTCACCTCACGCGACCTGAACCACTAGGCGTCCGTTGAGGAACTAAACCTCCCTCATCAATGTGATGTATCTTCCTCAGTCTTGTAGGCATGTAACCCCCAGGCTATTGTCATCCTAACCCAACCTAAGTAAGTGGTGATAGGGGATGGGCCCGTAGGTTGGTGAAGAGAAAGAGTGACGAAGTAGGTGACGTTATTCAATGTGAAAGAAGAAAGACACTCCCATCATTCTTTAGTTAGATCTCCACACCTATGAAAGAGGGCAACATAGCGCTACGAGGAGGGAGCAGGAGGCAAACAGTGAATAGGAAAGAATAACAGTAGAATAACACTTATTCGTTATTTATTTGGCGCAGATAAACTCCGATAGCTATGTCAGGATAAGCTAGGATAAAGTCTAATAATAATTCTAATAAAATGTGAGAATGGCTTATCAGGGCTTATCTATTCCTAGGAATAAAAATATCCCTCACCATCATTAAATTTTTTTATCTCACTTACTTTAACAAATCCCAATGATACACCTATATTTATTAACGACCATCTGATCAGTGGACCAATCCACCCAGAATCCATCAGGATTGTCCAAAATACCAAATAAAAAC
This sequence comes from Acorus gramineus, assembly GCA_030737835.1. NCBI lineage: Eukaryota > Viridiplantae > Streptophyta > Magnoliopsida > Acorales > Acoraceae > Acorus > Acorus gramineus. The sequence goes on along the minus strand of CM060856.1, from coordinate 18,150,026 downwards.
GAGTTAAGCCTGACCGTCTAAAATCCCCACTGAAAATTGTTATCTGCTTCCACGTGTACAACCAAAGTCCCATCCAATTAAACACACCCCCCCCCCATTTTTTTGGTTTTCCTCCCCATCGACTTCTTCTCCCCCACTTCGTCTCCTCCAAAAAAACCAAAATCCTAGGAACGACTGCGATTTGATCTCTTCTTCACCATGTCTGTCCCGTGAATGCAGGCGTCCGATTCTACGACAATTATACTTGCAACGAAGTTGGATTGCGCGATAGTTGGAAAAGGCGACGAAGCATTCGGACAACTGCATCCACCTCATCGCAGAACCAATCCGAGGTAAATAATTCTACTGCGATCTCATCCGATGGTCTGTGCTATGATCTTATGCTTAACTTGCTATTCGATTTGAGACCCTTATGTTTATTTTGGCGATTCATATGGTTAATGAGTTTTTTTTGGTGTATTGTTTATATTGGAGTACTTGATCTATGTCTTTCCCCTTGTTTTAGTGACGGGTTGATTTATTTTGGGTCTATTTGTGTTGTTAAAGTCTAGATGATTTGGGTTCTGGTTAGGGTTTTATAGATTTGATTATGGTTTCCATATATTGGTTGTTGGTAGATTCTTTGAACATTTTGAATGTATTTCTACCCACAAGTGTTTATAGTATTCATTAGTAAAGAGGCCCATAGCAAACATCCATTTAAATTCTATTAAAAGGATTTTTTGTGATGCAAAAGAACTATCACCACATTTAGCCAAAACCCAGTCATTCAAAGAAAAAAAAAAGAATCATATAAGAAATGATTTCTGTGAGTAGATCTAAAAAGGGTGAAAACCCAAGGATTTTCTATGTTCGAATAATATATTTATATGAAAATTGACTAGATTAAATTGATATTTTCATCATGTTCCATTATGTGATATTGCTATGTAATATTTGATTCAGAGGAGTTCATAGGAATGATCTTCATGGGCTTACTGTAAGTGAATGACATGGTATATATGATATGTTGCCGTATTTCATATGGCATAATGATATGTGGGAACATGCTTTTAAATATGATTTAGATTCTAAACTATGGGAACATGCTTTTAAATCATTATTCAATATATATGCTGTAGTTAAATTAATAGGTTATCAATGAATATTGGGTAGGTGTGTTATTTCCTCTTTCTTGTTACATTACAGTCGATTTCTTCTCCAATTCATTGTCCATATTTCACCCCTTACAATGTTGCTTGTATATACCCAACCCCCAGTAAGCATCTAATCATATTTTGATGCCTTTATCTCTTGTTGTATATGTCAACAATAAAGTTGTTGAATGACCAATAAAAACATATATGTATTTGTTCTCCTTTGTTACTGTTATTACCATTCGTTTAATTTTAGGCATGACTTCTAAGTATATGTTTGTTGAAGGATACATTTCCCTTTGCATCTTTTGGACCCATCTATTATATAAGGGTGAGAACCAAAGGATAACGGGTTTTTGAATAATATATTTATATGAAAATTGACAAAGAACAAAGGGATATTTTTATCATGGTGCATTGTGTGGTTTTGCTATGTAATAATTGATATGAATGAGTAGTTCATATTGGTCAACTATTCTTAGACTTCTCTGCTACTGAATGACATGGTTAATATGATATGTTCACATATTTTATATGTGAATGATATGTTAATATATTTAATGAACATTGTAGTATGGAGGGGTTGGGATGGTCTTACAAACTCAAAACTTTTATTTTGTGATGCCCACTAGTTTATGGGCCAATTTTGTGGATTATTCAGTTTGTATGGATGTTTAAACACCACATTCTATTTATTCAGGATGCTACTTTTGCCTTAACCTCGACAGTATATGAGGTTAATGTGAATATGAACTTATGAATGTATATTTGTGATGGTGTCTTTCATGTCTAGTATTATATAATTTAGCCTTCTTATAACATGTCATATATATGTGTTTGGATATATGTGTGATCATGAAATTTATATATATATTAACATTTGATAATAGGGATGTCGTAGTTCTAATTGAATATACTGTGTCAATGACCAATCTTCATGTTGACCATAGTTTTCGAGATGAGAAGGGATATGATTTTGGATCAATGTGACGTGTTAATCGTTTCATGTGTGTGATGTGTTTTGCTAACTTCACTTTCCTAATATCAAATATACAGTACATTTGCAATTATTACTACTTAGGTTATTTCTATCGTTATTTATATATTTACCTAGTTTATATAAAAAAAAATACACAATATAGGTATATAAATAACTTAGTGGACCCTATTATAAGTTACTTAAAAATTGACATATAACACATATAAGCAAATTAAATGAAACAATATATAAGATGACTAGGGCTATTTGGTACAAAAAAAAAGATTAAGATTGACAATAAAATTTGTTAATAATTCTCAGTCATTTTATTAGACAAAAAAAAAACACATAACTTTATTACTATTTATGATCAACCGATTGAGTAAATTTAATTAACACATAACCCATAATTGGAATCATTACAAAGAAATTGGAATCAACACTAAGCATACATAGAATTAATTGTAAAAAATATTTGAATGTCCACCATAAAATATTACATAAGATGGACGGTTCAGATTTAATTTCATTCATCATGGATTGATATATATCTATCAACTATACTAAACAATAACTTATATTTTAGGATCAAAGTTGACATTTTGAAAATAATAACTCCTTATTCATCCCTAATTAATCATTTATCCACAATTTATTCTGAGTTAACCAAACACCAAAAATCTGAATTTTACGTTTCACAATAAGAATAACAAAAAATACAACCAAACATGGATATGCTTATTCTATCGTTATCTATCCCAGTATAACTATCAGGGCTGAATAAAACAATTCCACTTCCCAAACGGGGGGGGGGGTAAGGAATAATTCCCACTTATTACAGTTTAAAATTTTAATTAAATTATTTTTAATTTTAATTGATTTTAATAAATATATCAGCAAGAGCTTATCTATTATATATTATTAATAAAAGTGTTTAACATTTCTTCTTCATCATGTGTTTTTTTTACTTAGTATATATATTGTTATTAGAAAAGGATGGAGTACAAGCTCAAAGGAATCTTATCTAATTTTGTTATACATCCAACTGATCAAATTAATTATCAATATATTTGTTATAACATTCCATATATTCATTTTTTATAGTTACTTTTAAAAAAGGATATCAATAAATTTTAAAAAAATTGGACCAAATCCCTAGAGAGCACAATTCTTGGAGAGAAAAAAAGATTGTGAAATCCATTTCTAATTCTCATGGTTGTTTATATTAGATAAAATTGTATGGTTACAATATAACAAATTATGACCTCTAAAACTATTGATAAATATTCTGAGCATGAGCATGGATTTATATGATCTGAAATTTTCAATAACTATTTTACATCATTTATTTTTTTCAAAATATTTTTTAACATTCATGATTTATTAGTAGTATTTTTTATTTTCATATGAGTTTATCTAATTCTGCTAATTGGAATCTAGAAAAGAAGTTATCCTTTTGGCTTTCCTTTTCTTTTTGTTATGGATTCAAGAAATCTTCTTAAAAAGAAGACGCTAAACTTCTTCCACGTCATAACACCAAACTCAAAGTTTGGGGGAAAGAATAATACATATATGAGTGATACACTTAGATTGCATTTAATTGCATGATTGTGAAAGCTCTGCTTAAAACTTATTTTGCAGAAAAATGCATATCCACAGCTTTTAGAAAACTCATGTTTTTGATATTTTTTCACACAAATCTATATGCGATTTTTTGCCCAAGTTGTTTTATTTGAAAACGGATTTGAGAAAAATAGTTTCCTATAAACTCAGAAGCTGCTCAAACTTGTTTTTAAACGGGGTCTTAGTTTTTTTTACAACCTGTCGTATTTTCGAAGTGATCTCCCAGTCACCTAATACACTATGGATATGTATGAAAATTATTTTTAAGTTTTTTTAAAAATAATATATATTAATGCATCTCAATGTATGCTTCTAACTTTATTTATTTTAATGGAGAAATGTATATTTAAAAAAAAACCCGATAAGTATTATATATAAAAGAAAGAAAGAGATCACGAATAGTCCCTTTCAGCATGAATCAAATCCGACTACTTTACACTAAAAAGTGATGTTTTTTTTTATAATTAAAAAAAAAATCATCAAAAGAAGATTACATAGGAAACTTTAGACAACCAAGGTCTCAAAGATGAAGGTCTCAATTGTCTAAATTAATATTATAATTTACTTCATCCGAGGTCCCCCACGACCCCATTTTCATCGCTCTGTCTCAATCAATTACGGTTATCCTCTTTAAATTATACACTTATTGTTCTTATATCTTTAAAATTTGATAACATAGCAAAATTAAACTTATTAGGAAAAGATTTGACTAGAGTAGTTTTCAATTCTTTGTAGACAGGAAGGACTGTACTCCTTTGTTCTAAATAAAATTTATCTTTTAGTATCTTGTGAATATAATTTTTTATAGAGTTTGTTGAGAAATTGTTGGGGATGAATTTGTTGAGATTTATCTCTCTAAATACATTGTAAATTGGCATAACATGAGAATTACGACAATTATGCAATGGATGCTCATGAAGGTTTGATCTCGTGTTTGTGTTATTGACTTCGACAATGCATAAAAGTTTCAAATGCTTATTTAAATGGACAAGGTTACACACAGTTTTATATGCATCCTTGGTGCAGTCTTATCCTCTACAAGGACAAGATGTACTGAAGCATTAGAAACAGCTCAATCAAGCATTGATATACAAAGTTATTCTAGAGGTCTTACCGGAGTATATTGCTTTGTCTAATCTTGAATATACTCGATTAGAAAATAATACATTCAATTATGAAAATTGTGAAAAGCTATACATTCAATTTATTTGTATATATGCATATCATTTTATGTGAAGACATGTACTTCATTAATTTATTGCATGAATGATCATCCCTGACATTTTTCTTTGAAAAATGAGACATTGAGCTCCGTTTGTTGTCCCATTTGCACCTTATACACATTTTGTTGAAATATATATCTAACTAAGGAAGTGCATTTTTTTTTATAAAATATTATGTACATACTCATTCAAATTAATGTATATCTTTTTCACATATTTCATATTGCGGTATATATTTTGTTAGGCAATTTTATTGTATTAGTAAGGTGACGATTGCAAACAAGGCTGTATAAGGGACTGAATCAATGCCCTTTTTCATTTCCCATACAATTTTAATTCAGGCATTGATACACACATTCTATTTTGTAATCTAATTTTCAATTCTCACGTCATTAACACAATAAAAATCACCTAATATAATATATGCTCTACTGACATATATCCTAATGAAATATGTAAAAACAAATGCATGTCCTTCGTTTTACTTAAAATAATGCACTTTATTAGTTATTAAATATATACTTAAAAAATCAGAATGTTGTGTGGGCTACAAATAGAGCTGAAAAGAGAGATGCACATATCATTCTTTGAGAAAATGTTAACCCTGTTTCCAACCCCAAATACATTCTATATCTATTTTTTATTTTTATTTTTAAAATAGCATATCATATTTAATGAGATATGTGTTTTTATAAAATATAAAATATATATTATAATGAAATGTGGACTCATTTATAGAATGTGTAAAAAAAACTTCTAACGTATACCTTGTTAGAAGTTATAGTAGCATCATTTTCCTTTTCCTTACAATTTCGAACTTGTTACACATTTTTTTAACTCCAATTTGAGTCTCATGTACCTCATTAGCGTCAACAAGGAATACATATAACTCATTAGAAAAATTTTAATATTTTTATAAGTGAATCCATATAATTTATTGAAATGAATACTGAGCATATATTTCATCAGATGAGTTATAACATTTTTAAAAAATCAAAATACATATAAACTGCAACTAGGAATGGAAAAATCATATTTTCCTTCAAATCCGCGACCACAGGCCCTCCCAATTCTTGTATGGGTGGGCCATGGGCTTCAAAAATCCATTCATCTATTCGGGTCGGATGAATTGATGATCCTGTTATCTCTCCATCGAAATAGTTCGCAAAATAAATAAAATAAAATCCAAACGAAACCTCCCAGCTTCCCTGCCATGAAAACAAAACTGTTACCTAAATATTGCGCGAAAGCAACAACAAAAAATAAATAAAAAAACCCTAAAAAAACGGCCTCTCACAGTACAACCTCTCCAATATCAGAAAAAAAACACACACACATATATATATACATTCAACAAATTCTCCCTCAAAAACCCAAATAACCAAAACCCTCACCATGGACGACCCTCTATTGACGACGACGACGTCGGAACCCCCTCTCCCCTTCACCCCAACACGCCCCTCCAACACCGGCCGGACCATCTACAGCGACCGCTTCATCCCCAGCAGATCCGGCTCCAACTTCGCCCTCTTCGTTCTCTCCCCTCCCTCCACTTCATCCTCCTCTTCGTCTCCTTCAACCATCGCCGATGGCGGCAGCGGCGGCGCCGGCGCCCCAACCAACGACGGCTCGAGCGCCTACGCGGCCCTCCTCCGCACGGTCCTCTTCGGCCCGGACTGCGGCGTGGTCTCCCCCTCCACCCCCGAGAAATCCCCCGACGGGAGGGGGTCGTCCCCCCTGACCCCTCCCAGCAGGAACATATTCCGGTTCAAGACGGAGAACCGGAGACCGTACCGATCGATCTCGCCTTATGATTTTGACGGGGCGTTGCCCGGTGTGGTTACTCCCCCTCCTAAGGCCCCCCGGAAGGTCCCTCGGTCGCCTTTTAAGGTAAAAGGTTTTGCCTTTTGGTTTGATTTGAGGTTTTGAAGGAGAGATTTGTAATGGGAAATGTTTGCATAGGTGTTGGATGCCCCGGCGTTGCAGGACGATTTTTATTTGAATCTTGTGGATTGGTCTTCACACAATGTGCTTGCCGTGGGGCTGGGGAATTGTGTGTATCTATGGAATGCTTGCAGCAGCAAGGTTTGATTTTTTTTTCTCCTGGTACTTTTTAATTTGGTTTTGAAATTTAGTTGTTTTTTATTTTTTATTTTTTTTGTTATGGGTTTTCTTGATTAGGTGGGTGTGGACTTAATTTTGATGGTTATGATATTGTACTAGGTCACCAAGTTGTGTGATCTTGGGGCGGATGACAGTATTTGTTCGGTGGGCTGGGTGCAGCGGGGGGACTCACTTGGCAGTTGGAACCAACAATGGGAAAGTTGAGGTGAGTGATATCTCTCTGAAGTTCATAGATTTGCTGGTCTTTGTTTAGCTTTTTCTTTATGGATGCTTGAGTTTGTGGCAATTATGTATAGAGGGATATGGTCATACAAAGTTCGTGTATTATTTTAACTATTAACTCTTAAACATAATCAGTTCTTTTCAATGAATTTTTTTTCTTTAGTAAATAAGGAATAAAGCCGGCTGAGAAACACTTCACTCGATAGCTTTATGCAATGATATCATATATGAAGCCAGTTAGGTGCAAGCACGCACAATTTTCATTCATTATTATTGTGTTTCTTTCACTTCATTAGGCCATCTATAAATATTTCACTGATGATTTCATTGTTGTCTCTATTTCACATTGTGTTGCCTGGAAATCTTTTAGTTGGATTACTTATGACTAGAGCTCTACAAGTATTGAAATTCAATTTGCTGCAGATTTGGCATGCATTACGCTGTCAGAAGATTAGAACCACAGAGGGCCACGGCCTAAGGGTTGGTGCTCTAGCATGGAGCTCATCGCTGTTATCATCAGGTAGTCGGGACAAGACAATACTTCAACATGATATTCGTGCCCAAGAAGATGTTGTCAGCAAACTCACCGGGCACAAGTCAGAGGTGATTCCTCAGATGGTTTAGAGAATCCTAGTTTGTAGCTCTTGCATAGTTTGTTTGACTTACTGCTTTGTAAACTGGACTTGTTTTGCATGCCTCCTTTGTTGTTTTCTTGTAGTTACTTTCAGTCATCAGTATCTTTATGCTTGGTTTTGTATGCATCCCTTGTTATTATTTCACGTCATCAGTGTGTCTTTGTCTTACTGTTTCATTTTATTTGATTTTAGTTGTGTTTGTCTGACAATCGTACACTGTCCAACTGTAAAGTCCTTCAAATTTTTTTTCCCTGAAGACGTGACAACCATTGTGTTGATATAGGTTTGCGGGCTAAAGTGGTCTTATGATAGTCGAGAACTTGCATCTGGTGGAAATGATAATAGGGTCAGTTGTTCTCTTCTATCTCAATATACACATTCTTCCTATAGGTATTGAAATCAATCTGTATCTTACTCTCCTCTAGCTCTTTGTTTGGAATCAATATTCCATGCAACCTGTACTTAAATTTTGTGAGCACACGGCAGCCGTGAAAGCGATTGCCTGGTCCCCACATATGCATGGTCTTCTTGCATCTGGTGGTGGTACTGCAGATCGTTGCATCCGGTTTCTGAATACGACCACTAATTCTCATCTCAGTTGCATGGACACTGGAAGTCAGGTGGATTTCTCACCCATCTATAAGCTTTTCATTTTACATTGAAACATATATTGTCAATGGAGCTGTGTGATATGACGATTGTATTATATATGTGCACCTGTTCATAACTGAATTATGTAGATGCATTATCAAGGGAATCAGCCTCTCATTCTCCTTGGGTTTGAAGTTTTGGATATTGTTCTCTATGCATTTGATTATTTTTCAAGAAACAGAAAATTAGATGAAAATGAACAATGACAAATTAAAAATATGCATATGCCTCAACTAGCTAAATGCAAGACACCATAAAATGTTGTTCATTACGTCATCCTTCGGAGTTCTTTGCAATTATTATTGTCCATGGCCATTGCTGTTTTTCAGGTTCAAGTCACTCTCCGCATTCATTAATTTCACTTGGGCCTTCCTGAGATCTTTAGTGGACTTGTAAATACTCGTCTTCTCCTTTTTTTCAATGATTTATTCTCCTGTTTGACCATTCCAACCTTTGTTAAACACAGTTTTTTTTTAATGATACATGAAGATATTGCACACTTCTGGAATAATATCTATTTATTTTAACGACCCCCTTCCCTTCCGGGGGTTTTTTTGGAATAAGAACTGGAACAGGGGTAGCATAAGATCTAATTTCGTTATCCCCATTTGGTTTGCTAGAATAAATGAATATCAATTTAATCTAAAATGGGATAATTGGTATAGCTCTTCCCCATTTGCGGGAGAGGGGTTGGAATGGATCCTATTCAGACTTTAATTCTACTTTTATGCCTACACAAAGATAAATAAAAAACAATTCTCTAGTCAGCCATGTATAAAACTAATTTAAACCAAACATTGAAGTAGAATAACTTAGAAAAATTGTTACCCAGCCTGAAAAGCAATTCTATTCAACGTTATCTTTACCGAAAGGGGGCCTACGCTATAACTTAGAATAAGTCTATTCCTTCTATGGATTTTCTGTTCTGCCTGTTTTAAATCAGATTTTAACATCTTTCTTTATTTTTTATATTTATGCATCAAAAAAACGTGTGAATTTTTTAAATCGCATGCATGGGCTTAGCTATCTATTTATGTAGTTTACTACTAATACATAATATGACAATCCATGCCATGGTTCAAAACCAGTATTTAGGATTTCATGTTCCCAGATTACAGTTGCCTGGAGTTGAAAAGCTTTCTTTTAGATTATCTCAGAAGAGTCCCTTAAATGCTCCCACCTTTCTGTTTTTCAAAAAGGAGCATCACAGATATCATGCTTTCTTCATTTCTTTCCAACTACTAGCACACATCTTTCTGGCATATTTTGATGATTTGTTAAAAAAAAGTAAAACCTTCGCTAAATTTTGTGGCAAGCGAAAGAGTGACCAACACACGAAATCACTCTGACAAACATAATTGCAGGTGTGTAATCTTGTGTGGTCAAAGAATGTCAATGAACTGGTCAGTACTCATGGCTATTCACAGAACCAAATAATAGTTTGGAGATATCCCACCATGTCTAAGGTATTTGAGCTATATACCATAGATCCTTCTTACCTCATCAGGTTCTCACAATATCTTATTTATTCACCACAGCTAGCAACTCTTACCGGCCACACATACAGAGTTTTGTATCTCGCCATCTCACCAGACGGACAGGTAAAGGCACACTTTTTTAAATTTGTTTCATTACATAGACATTGGGGTTACTTCACTTGTACAACATTAAAAAAGATCCTTATCTGATGTGTGTTCATTTTTCAGACCATTGTCACAGGTGCTGGAGATGAAACACTTCGATTCTGGAATGTATTTCCTTCTCCTAAATTTCAGGTGATGATTCTGCTTAACTGAAAGTAGTAATTGATTCTATACATTGTTTAGAAGTAATACCAAAATGAAACCAGATGTGACATGTTCTGTCATCAACTGATACCTTTGGGTTTATTGAAACTGGATACTGTGGACTACAATTTTGTAGAATAATACTTACCACCCACAACAAGAAATTCAACTAATTTTCCTTTTGCAAGTGAGAAAGAAGGCTCAATTTGCTAATAGTAAATTTTTAAATGGCAGAACACTGATAGCGAAATCGGAGCCTCGTCTCTTGGCCGGACTCAGATACGGTGACTTTGCAAGAAAGTCTGAAAAATTTTGACATAACGCGGTAAGTAAAAATTTGGAAACCAGAAATTGAAGATGAGTTTTTCGGGATTGATGATAAAGCCAGATCTTCTGGACTGTTTTGTATGCTGTTGCACCTCATTCCCTACAAATTGCCCATCTTGGCCTCTCTGCAATTGTTCATAAGAGATGTAGATACGCGATAGAGGGATTTGTTGCCATCTAGTGATTACTGCTAACATGATTTGAGCCATGGATGAGAGGTAGAGGAGGACGATCTGTAGTGTAATCAAAGTTTTTTTTTCCAATTATTATGTATAGAATGTATCTGTTGATATATGTATATACAGTGTTTATCAATCACCCACCCTTTGATTGTGTAGGTTGCACTTATTTACATGTTTTGATGTCCATTGAAGGGAATCCATTGTTGTGTTTCCATCCTTCGAAACTACTTATGCAGGCATTCAGAATAGGAGTCATTCCTAACATTTGCAGGTCTTTTTTTCCAGCTCTCAAAAAGTTTTTTTTTTTTTTAAGATTTATACCCATCTAATAAAATGCATATATTTATAAATAAAAAAAGAAAAAAGTATATATTTGTATGAATTGTTTTTTTTTTTTTTTTTGTATTCTTTTAAAGTAATATATTAATATCATCTCGTATATATAAGGTTAGGAAAAAATTGGTGACTGCAAAAAAAAAAAATTTGCATGAATGAAGTATGTATTAACACACCATTTTTAACTTTCCACTTGAAATCTGAATTTCTGTGGACTTTTTAAGTAATCGTTGGGAAATATGCCTGAAAGGAAAACCATTTGTTGTGATCCACGTTATGATCAAATTTATAAATTTTCTTTAGTTTACATAGTGAATGTCAAGAAGGGACTTATAATTATTTTAAAAAATTCTAACATTGATATATTAGTATTATTGGAATTTCTACTTAGATTTATTATAAGGTTCAAAATATTTTGAGGGAAATATTGAGTGGGATTTTCATTAGTAACCCTTTAAACCTAATATTTTCAGTAAAGTTTAAATATCTTGATCAGTTTTTATAATTTTTAATGTTCACTGAGCATTATCCATCCATTGAGGTTAGCTGACTTTTTTCATTAGTATTTTAGTAACCCTTTAAACCTCTAAGATTTTCAATAAAGTTTAAATATCTTCATCAGTTTTTATAATCTTTTATGTTCACTCGAGCATTATCCATCGAGGTCAAGTGAATGATTAAAGATGATTCTCAACATTGACAATTAATCAAGTCATCACATCCAGTTTTGACACCGCACTTAGGTTGGATCAGTGCACGGGAATAATTTGTGTTTCATTGTATGGACACTTGTCCTTAACTGGAATTAGGACTTTATATAAAAAAAAGAAATACATTATTGATCACAGGGGCAAATGAAGGGAACACAGGAATAATCAGACTATGAGAAAGTAATTAAATAATTGCGTTTTCAAGAAAATTCTAAATAACTTGTATCACTGATTCATGAATTATTTGAGTGTAAGTGAAACGTGTGGGCTTTTGGTGTGCTTTAGGAGGTCACCATACCAACCAAAAGAAATGGTAGTGTTGCACTATATAAGCCCACTTTATATATTTTTTTACTTTTTTATATTATACTTTTAGGAGGCTAAGAGCTCTCCCTTTATTTATCTGTACATTGTAGAGTTAGGGAAATGCTTCCTTTTCCCACTTTTCTTTTCATTAGATATCCCACAATGGCCTCTGATCCTTCTTTTGGTAAGCACCCAATAATTTAGTGATCATTTTCTTTTTTTCATATTACATTTTAAGTCTAATATGCGTTAAAAATGTTAAAAACCTTTTGTAAATGATGATTTTATTCATTTAGATAGGGTTTTATAATCTATCCAGATAGATAAAATCATCATTTATAAATGATTTTTTGCATTTCTAATAAATTGTAAAAGATTTTTAGTATACTGTTTTCAGTCAAGGTTAACCAAACAGAATATTCACATAATATTCCTCATGCATCTATCAACGAAAGTTTAATTGAGGATTATTTGAATTTACATAGATGTTTTCATGGGATTGTATGGAATTTAGGAAAAGTTAGGAGGTTATTTGGATTTTTTTTCCTTGCATTTAATGTTCTTCCTTGCATTTATAAATGGTTTTTCACATTTCTAACAAATTATAGAGGGTTTTTAGTATACTGTTTTCAGTGAAAGTTAACCAAACAGAATATTCACATAATATTCCTCTTGCATCTATCAACGGAAGTTTAACCCAGAATTATTTAGATTTACATTAATGTTTTCAGGGGTTTATGGACTTTAGAAAAAGTTACGAGGTGATTTGGATTTTTTTTCCTTGCATTTAATGTTCTTCTTTTGGTAGCTGCTGCGCCGCTGCTGCTACTGAATGTAACCTGAACAGTAGCCGAATGTCGGTGTGGAGTGACCACAATGGGGCAGGAACTGAATTACCTGACAGAGAGATCATTCAAACACACTAACTTTAACTAAAATAACTGTAAAAGTTTAACCAAAATACCTAATACTGTACTATTTTTTTTTTATACTAGGGGACCTGTTACTGTTTGGTAATTAATTAACCATACCAGAGCAGTCTGGAACTGTTAACATAAGCAGTTCAATAAACAGTGATATCTCATTTAAAAGACTTCTAACATGTCACGTGAATAAGCATTCCAGGCTTTGGGTACAAAATAAAAAATTCAGGTAATACCATGTTCATCATTGTTGAGTTGGATTCACTCCATGTCAAACCATGGGTAGGAAAAACCTGGCTCACACTGAAGAAAAGCTGGGTGATAGGGAAGATAGTAAAAAGCACACAATACTTGTCCTGCTTTCTGGAATATCAAGCCCTACATGTTTTTGAAATTTTTTTTAAATATATATGTATACTTGTCTACTGAAATATACACGTTCACAAAAAATGCAATATATATTAAGAGTGAATTGAATACATATTTTTTTACATTCGATCTAATTGAATATATACTCAATTAGATATTTTATATACTTATGTTATAAGGACTGCAGGAATGACTGAAACGGCCTTTATCAGGATCTATACTCCTCTATGAGGTTTACCTTTTAGGATCATTGGCAGCAATAGAAGGGAGAGAAACAGACTAGTCCCCCATTCCCTGCCATTCCTTTTAACCATTCTTTTCATGATGGAACTACATAGCACCTGCTACAGTCTCCAGATGAGGAAATTCTTCCTGGAGTTAATAATGAAGTGCCAAGTGTTTTTTTGACACTGAGAAGCTCTCATCAGGACAACAGAAGTTTTGGAAGATTGGTGCACATGCCCGGAATTGAAAATATTATTTAGATCATGTTATTATATAGGGAAAAATCTTCTTTAATTCTATGAAATCTACTTGAAATCACAAAAAGTCTCTCAAATATCAGAAAATCATCTTAGATCCTCATAAAATGTATATGGTTAACGAATTTAGTCCCCCGGTCAAGAGTATATTGAAATAAGTGCTCAGAAATATATTAAAATTGGATTCAGTCCCTACAAACTTTATAAAATCAGATTTAGTTCTTTTGTAAAACAAAAATACCCCCGTCATTTTTCAATATCCTCATGTTTTGAAATGTCATCATCATCTATATATATATATATATATATATATATATATATATATATATATATATATATATATATATATATATATATATATATATATATCGAACCCCAATTGATCTACAAAATTGAGTCATTTTTCAACATTTTTCTCTCCTCAATCTCATTACAGAGACTGACAAAAAAAAAATTACAGTTTCATTAACTTCATTACAAAATCAGTAAAGAAAACAATTTAAAAACCAAATCAAAATTATAGGACTAGAATCACCCTTTTAACCGCCACACCATCAGTCAGGGTGCGTTTGGTTGCGCGATTGCAAAACTGATTCTACAGAAATCTGGATTTTAAAACTGATTCTGCAGGAAACTCACTTTTTCAGCTTTTTGAAATCACAGTTTTTAAGCACTATTTGCCTGAAATCTGCGTGCAGGAAGCTGCTACAATAAAACTGTTTGGTTACACGATTACAAACGCAGCTTCCTGCAATAGCAAACGTTGCGCAATCGCACAACTCAAACGCACCCTAAGAGACCTTGATTATTATTTATGAGAATGTTGATATGTGTGCGTGTGTGTGTGTTTTTCTATTGTATAATTTGTACTAAAATAACAATAAGTATTTGAGAAGAAGTGATGGTGCACTCAAAGCAAAATAAACCTGGAAGAGACATTATTAATTATCTATTTGTTTGTTTGTTTTGTCGAGAGAACTTAAAGGCCATGTTTATTGTAATTTAAATTTACAGATTATAGATTATAACCTATAGATATATATATAATTTTTCTGATAAGTAGTTGAATGTCTAATAGATGTTTTAAAAAAATAATTCATTAATTATAATCTGAAAAACACCCCTAACCCAATTTAGAGATTATGACTTGTTTTAAGTTGTTTTTAACTTAAATAAGTTTAAATAAACATACAATAACTGTTTATTTTAAACTAAAAACTATAATATCTGTAGTTTATAAGTTTTAATAAACATGTACAAAGTAAATATTAAATTGTATTACATCCCATTTTACAAATAAGTGAACTAATATGTAAATAGCATGTGTTGTACATATTCTTTGGAGACACAACATGTAAGTGGTGGACGCCTGGACCCAAAGGAGCCTGAAGCCACCCAAGATTGTGCAATATGTTTCGAAATTCTGAACTCTGTAATTCTTGATGTGGTGTCAAATGCACCCGTAGAGAGACATACAATGCATCCACAATCTTGTATTGAAACCCCGGACCCTCAGAGGTGAGCAATTTTATCAATTCCAGTAACCTCACCCACCATAAAAATTAATAGAAATATATAATAGAGGATACCATAGAAGATGGATATGTTGCTGATACACCAGCATTTTTACTCTCCTTTGCCGCTCTCATTTTCTTTTGACCTAATATGTATTATGTCAGGCTAGAAAGCATGCATTCACTTTATTGGATATGTATTTCACTTCTTGTGAATGCTTGTCTTTCATGATACAAAAATACATTTAATAAAATAATATAAAATATATTTAATAAATTATATATACACCCTCTTCTAGGTATCTATATCTTCTTGTATGAAAATTTTATAAAAAAACACATGTTTCATCTAACGAAACATGTAACACATTCATTAGATAAAATACGATTGCATGCTAACATTATATGTTATAGGATTATATGCAAGAGTATGTATAAAACTATGTAAAAAGTGTCCATTTAGAGCTAGTTTGACAAGGAGTAAACTTTTGAGGATATATAATTTGAATTTTAAAAATAAAAGTCTCAATTTTATCTTACATTGCCAAAATCAGGACAAAAACTAAGGGGGATAAATGTGAATATTCCACCCTTTAGGTGAAACAAAAAGAAAATCTCATTCTCATTTTCATTCGAGACAATTGTTTTGTATTTTATGATGATAAAAACAATTTTATAACAAATATGATAAGTTGTTCATCTCCCACTTATCTCCATAGTTATATCCATGTTCTATCATTTATCACACTGTCAAAGCCCTCATTTGGATAGCGATATATATAAGCTATTCTGGGATTAATAATTGTTTCAATATAGATAAAGAATAAGTCATTTTCTATTTGAGTGTGTTTTTTTTTTTAATTATTCTTGTTGAAAAACTTAATAATAAAGTGAGTGAAATAATACACTTCCAGAGAGACCTGGAATATTAATACCAGTTTATTTTCATCTACTCTGACATATATATGCCCACTTATTCATGATAAATAAACAGGTTCTTGAGTTTATTCATCTCTATTCTATCCTATTATTCACATATTCCACTATTCAAACAGGGATTAAATTATCGCAATCATTTTAAAGTTATAAAAAAAAGTTAAAAAGTCTCACATGAAGCGATGTTGCACAGGCACTGCTACACCCAGATCTGTTTTCAGCCCCAATTCTAGCCCTATATGCGTCAGATAGAAAATTAACGACGCATATGCTCACATTAATAAGGTATATGCTCCGAAAGTTTTTTTTCATATTTTTTATAAATGCATTTTATGTAATTTATTAGAGCATATACTTCATTTTTTATAAAAGTATGTACCTCATTTGATAAGGTCTACTATTTTTAAAAAATTTAAAACACATATAAACTGGAATTGAAACTAAAAATGGGGTTGAATGTAACATTATCCATGTTGCACACGTCAGTTATAATTCATCAATATTTTGCTTGTACCCCATATTCAACCCGTGCTACCAAGCACACACCAATAGGCACAGGTTGCATAGGCTCTGCATAGCATCCAACACTCACTCCCTATGCATTTACATGTAGGACAGTTGATCCCCATCCACCCTGTTTTAGGTAAAATATTGTCATGCCCTTCCATCATTGAAAATAAAAAAAACATCAACTTGTCAATTTGGTTTCAGAAAAGTTGTGCCTAAAATGTAATAACTGACATACGAAGACCTACTTGTCGACTCTCATCACCTTTTGAAAAATATGATCCGAGCCTTTCATTTCTTTCCCCCTTTATGAAGGTTTTGAATTGGACATTTCAACGAAACATATTTCTTGAATCTTGAGCGAAGAAATCGTACACGATTGATTGGATGAAATTTAAAATAGAATTGAAGCCACTCAAAAATTGAATGGTGCATGGTTTTGGCTTCACTTTCTTTCTCTCTCTCTCTCTTTTTTCAATTGAAATAGGGAGTTGATTGTGATAGGAAGATTAATTGGGCATGGGGTGACATTCTTTTCCGGACAGTCAATGCTTCTTTATTATTATTTTCTTAATATAAAGTTTATAAAGTCCACGTGGGTTCTTATGTGAAATATTAGGATGCACACCTGGTTAATTACACACGAAACAGACAAAGTTTAATGATTCCAGGGGGTGGTCACGCGGTTTTGTCACAAATTGAGAGTTTTAGGAGGCAATAGAAAATTATGTTCTTCATTGTATTTAATCTTTTTTGCACCTTGGGTTCTGGGGATTCCAGAAACCAGGGGCGGCATATTTGGAATATACACCACCCTCTCACACACACTTCAAAAAATACAAAAAAAAAAAAAGAAAAGGTTAACATTTTAAACAGTGTAATAAAAACATGTGATTTCTGTATTGGGTGCATACAACTTAATGAAGTATATGCTATATTTTTTTTTTATAAAGTTAAAGTATATATGTTCACAAAAAATCAAAACGTGCGAGTATTTAAAAAAATTCTTTTAATAAAATCATTTTGGATGGATAATTATTTTCCAGTGGTATCAAGTGTTGTGCGTAGCAAACAAATATTAGGCTAAACACAAATTCTTATAATTATCACATCAAGAATATAAACATCAAATATATATTAAATGATGCATACTCTAAAATATATAGTAAAAGCATGAAATAAAAGAGCTAGAGATTAGAAAATGTATCCGAAAATGTGGAAGCGAGTGAAGACACTCTGTCCTCGGTGAATAAGGCCCCCTCACGCACAGGGTTGAATGGCTCCTACCACTGAGAGATACGACCACAACAGGTTTTGTTCTTCCGGGGTGCGAGCTACGGAAGAACCACGTTGAACAGACTACGATCCTTTCAGACGTCCAAATCAGATAATAGATAGAGTTGAGCTATAACGAAAGCGAGTTGTGATGAGGATATGATATTTGAATGATAAAACGGTGTGGATGACATGGCTATCAATCTATGCAAATGGTAGAGAATAGATACTCAATGTTGATTAGCCCGAAAGAAGAGTGAACTCACTTTTTCCTCTACTTTCACATTGTGACAATGGTAGGTATTTATAGGCAATGGGTACAAGAAACTCCTCTATTTAAAACATTAAACAGGGTGGGCTTTGAATATATGAGCGTTTCAAATTTGCTGAAACGTTTTGAGCATTTCAACCGATTGATTAATAAATCTCAACGCTCATAATAACACCACCTTATATGAGAAACATTTTGTATCAAACCCAATGTCAGATCCATGCATGAAATTAATAGATAATATTAATGGATAATACCATGCATTTGTCCCAATGCATGCATGCAATAGGGCATATATTTGAGAAAGCAAAACCTTCAAAATGCATACAATTATATGGGCTCGGGACTCAACACGTCGATTATGTATTTTGGTCACAAAATTCCAATAATCCCCCACTGACCAAAATAACATAATAAATCTAGATATAGCACAAAATAGAGATAGATTATGAATGATATAGAATGATCTGAGATGGAACAAATTGATCTAGACGTTTTATACCATGTAATAGGTGAAGGTACCTTCTGGGTTTGAACCTTCACTTAGTGTAAACCATATCCCCCGGAGAAGCCTGAGTAGACTAAGTCTTTGAACTCGACTCCTTTAGTCCGGTTTCACTGATCACACACACGGTACAGGATATGAGTCATGTTCTGCGGGGTAACACGTTACGGCCATGTGCTTGTATCCTTTCTTCAGTGCTTTAGAGATTTAGCCCAAATCTCAAAGAACGCGGCCCCACGTCCGTGCACTCATATAGGTGAGATCTCCAGGATGCCTACACGGACCACATCCTGTCCAAAAAGGAGTTGAACCCATTAAGAGCATTAGCTCAACCTACTTCCACTACAGTTAGCACTGTTACCATAGGGATGGGTTAGAGGAGATTTTTCCTCTACAGTACTCACAAGTTTACCAGTACAGTTTCGTTAACCCCTTGAAAACCATCTTCATGGGATCTCCAATCACAATGGTAGGGAGCCCACTGCAGGTAATTTTTTAATGGGCTTAACCCACATCCCCCTCGGTCTCGATATTAAGGACGAGTTATCTCGCAATTCCTTTAGTGAAGTTCTCTGCAACCTCACAAACTTGAGTTATATTCCCTTAGATATAAGGTGAATCAACTCAAGTTTTATTTATAGTTGTCTAGACATATTCATTTTCTTGTCCCAATATTTTGTAGTCTCTCTCTCAATTTAATTAATGAGGTATATGTCTCCCCCCACATTTAGGGTATATAAATTACCACTGTAATTTTTATGATTTATTTTCACAAATACCCCCACATTTAGAGACTACTTAAAAAAATAATTTAGGACACATAAGCATGCAAAATATTTTCTATAAATCACACGCAATTTTTATGTTTAGCTTGCAAACAATATGACTTGATCACTATCACTATCACTTGAGCATACAAACATGTTAACTATAATAATAGGCACATGATTTCACTATAAGAGTATACAATTGATCAAGACATTTATATCACCATGATTATCACAAAATTATTTAATATGACCATTAATAATTAAGGTAATCAAAAGTTAGGTATATACTCACGTACCTCGGATAGACCAATTGTCACTGAATATTCTTCTAGAATACCATAATATAATACACAAAATATGAAGGCCACATGAAGAACATACCCATATAGTTCTTCAGATAATACCTCAAGAAAAACTAAATAGCATAGATCTCCCATAAAATGATAACCGGTAGGCAGAATGAGCATTTCTCAATAATGCATGAAACTCATTTATAGAGACCACTAAGAAAACCCCTATCTGCATTTTGTTAGACATCAAGAGCTCAACTGACATCTTAATCATCAAATGATATAACAGCATCATAAAGAATATCTCAGCCTCATATAATATATAAATAATCTCAAGAAAACCAGAATAATGATAATCACAATAATGAAATCCGGAAGAAGAATTCTAATAGTCTCCACGGTCAAATAATTTAGAACTTCATTTATTCAATCTCATGTCAGAATATTATTAGAATACCACTAGCCTTCAAATAAATATAATCATGTCTTCCTTGAAATTAATATATATCTCAATAGGATATAAATGTGTCCTGCATAAATAACAACACTAACACCACGAAAATATCAAGCCCCAAAGAATAAATATTTTCAAGGAACTGTAAATGTTGACGAGTCATCATAGAATAAGAGGCATGTTAAATAATTCTCATATATATAAACCATACAACATAACACAACAATATGTGTAGTTTAAAGTCTGAAAACATGTCATCAAAATATCATTTTTTCCGAATAAGAAAGGAACACAACAGTGAATCATGTAAGATCAATATATGTACTATTTTCTTTTAAGCACACATTTTGGTAGATGTAAAATCAGACATGTAATATATAGATTACATGTCATAACAATATTTGATTACATACAAGTGCCTCTAAAAATATTCACTAAGAACAAATCCCTTTATTTATAGAATGACATAATATAATTTTAATAATCATCTTTATTCACTCTTCCCTTCTGTAGCAATTATAGGCTGAATATAAATCCCTAACAAAAACGTTCAAAGATAGAAACGTCTTGTCTTAATTTATATTCAATTTAAAACACAAGTTTTTCAATCATATTTAATTGAAAACCGTTTCATGCAAATTTCATTTATACATGCATGCACTAAAGAAAAATGAAACGTATGCATTACATTCTTCAAATAAAACACATGCATTTTAAAACCAAAGTTTTACATGCATGTCATTCCGCATACCAACATTTCTCTTCATTTCTAACAAAGATCACCTCATGTGATCCATTTAAATCTAGCGAATATTCATTTTGAATATAAGAAATTGTGTACTTTTTCACCGAGATTGTTGTACGTGACAAACAAATATTAGGCTAAACATAAATTCTTATAATTATCACATCAAGAATATAAACATCAAATATATATTAAATGATGCATACTCTAAAATATATAGTAAAAGCATGAAATAAAAGAGCTAGAGATTAGAAAATGTATCCGAAAATGTGGAAGCGAGTGAAGACACTCTGTCCTCGGTGAATAAGGCCCCTTCACGCACAAGGTTGAATGGCTCCTACCACTGAGAGATATGACCACAACAGGTTTTGTTCTTCCGGGGTGCGAGCTACGGAAGAACCACGTTGAACAGACTACGATCCTTTCAGACGTCCAAATCAGATAATAGATAGAGTTGAGCTATAACGAAAGCGAGTTGTGATGAGGATATGATATTTGAATGATAAAACGGTGTGGATGACATGGCTATCAATCTATGCAAATGGTAGGGAATAGATACTCAATGTTGATTAGCCCGAAAGAAGAGTGAACTCACTTTTTCCTCTACTTTCACATTGTGACAATGGTAGGTATTTATAGGCAATGGGTACAAGAAACTCCTCTATTAAAAACATTAAACAGGGTGGGCTTGAATATATGAGCGTTTCAATTTTGTTGAAACATTTTGAGCATTTCAACCGATTGATTAATAAATCTCAACGCTCATAATAACACCACCTTATATGATAAACATTTTGTATCAAACCCAATGTCAAATCCATGCATGAAATTAATAGATAATATTAATGGATAATACCATGCATTTGTCCCAATGCGTGCATGCAACAGGGCATATATTTGAGAAAGCAAAACCTTCAAAATGCATACAAATATATGGGCTTGGGATACAACTCCACACATCAATAATGTATTTTGGTCACAAAATTCCAATATCAAGTAGAAGCATATTATACAAAAAATATAACATATAACATGTTCATTTCATTCCAAACAGTATCTTAGTCACTAAACATTTACGATGGGCATCATCATTTCCATGAACCATCAAATCTTGGTTTAAATTTTTTCTAGAAGAGAATCTCCAATGTTAAAGCATCCCTTGGATATGTAGAACGGTTGTCTCCAAGTGGGCTACATATATATCTTCATTTTGCAACCCCCCAAACCTCAATGACCTCTATATTTGAAGACTCATTTTTGGATCTCAAAATGTCCCATCACCTTCTGAAATACATTATATACATAACAATACATTTTGTATAAATGACATGCATTAACTTTTATGTCATTATAAATTCTCAATTATATATCACTTGTATATATTTAATAAAAAGTTAGAATTTATATTCAAATGTATATTAATTTTTCATAAATTTTTTATTTAATGTTCAAAAGCCATATTTTAAAATTGAATCATTCATTGTATCGAAAAAATATTCTATTTATAATATATAAAGTTGGGTTGTGTTGTGTGTGTATACATTAGAATCCAAAGCTATTGGATGTGATTTAATAGACAACCAGGTGTCCCAAGCATTAGATTCTTTTACATGTTAGATATTCTCATTCAATGTTATAATACATGACTTAATAGAGATGTCTTATCGTATCAGCGTTGTATTCTATTACATAAATGAGGGATAAAAATATCATGTATATGAGATATAATTGGATAGAGAGGTCATATTCTAACAACATCCATACAACATATACATATATAACATTTTTAAATTCGAATATAGGTTTGATGACAAATAAGATATTGTAGACATAAATTCTAATAAACACTAAAAATGATAGAAACAAATGAATGAGTATTTTACAATCTAAAATAGTGATCTGAAGATTTGAACAATAAAATTTGAAGATCCCCCATTGGAGTAGATGGATCTTTAAAATATCAAAAACTTCAAAATGAAGATCCAAATAGAGTTACGGGGTTTTCAAATGTCCAAAATCTTCAATTGATTGAAGTCTTTAAAATAGATACTCCTGTTAGAGATGCTCTTAGGCCTAAATTTATATTAAACTTAAATTTAAATAAAAATCTTACAAATCATATCAACCCTTGGCCTAAACCCGTATCAAATTTAACAGAGACAAAAATTCCATCAAATCAAGAGAGAGACTTCTTTTACTCAAGTCATCAACAATTCTTTTTTGGATGCTTCAACATTCATTTTTTGGTATCAACGTACATGACTTAACTAAAATAAATCATAATTGGAGAAATCATCAAAACCACCAAAAACCTAACAGACTTTTTTGAGATATGAGTAAACTTTAAAATCATGTTTGGATCGAGAACATCAATGTCAAATTGAGCTTTCACTTGAAATTTAAGGGCCGGTGATGCTCTAAAATAACAATACCAATGAATCAATGAAAGCGTACATAAAATACAACAAACAATTTTTTTTGGGTGCTGGTAAACTCAAATCATTCCTCGACTCTTGCATTTTCCATCTCTCCTAATCTAACAGGATATTTTAAACTTAAAATATATAAAATTTTCATTCAAGTCATTTTTTACAAATAAATTTTCACAAGATAAGTATTATTACATAAATATACATTTAAAAATTTTCAAGAACATGTTGACAATTGTAAAATAAAACTACAAAAATAATTTTTTGACATTTTCTTTTTTTAGGGCACCGTTACACACAATCTTTTTTACGGTCTCAAATATAATATCATATATTGAATTAGTTATCTATCGAGATATATACGTTATTAAAAAAAATTAAATTTCTTAAAAATGGATCTATTCAATTTGAAATAATGGAACCATATACACTTTTTATCAAAGCATACACATCATTAAACAAGTTTTGTTATTTTAAAATTTTAAAATATATATGTACAAACTATTTGTGAGATTGTATTTAAGATTCTGTGAGATTGTATTTAAGATTTTACCTAACATTATTTTTTTCCTTTTTACGATTGATCAACAGCCTGTTTAATAACCAGCCGAAAAAAAAAATGGTGAAAAACATAGTAAATCGATTGATATGCCAACTTACATTGACTCATTGAGTGCACGTAACACATCTCAAATTGCACTGTACATGGGATGAAAAACTATTTATTTATTTATTTTAAGGAGAATATATTGCCAACGAAAATAAAAGTCAAACAATTATTTCACCCATGAAAGTGGGCCACGGTCGTTATCTGACCAGATTTAAAATATCCAAAATTGTCTATTTTTTTGGGTTTGTCAAAACGCCTCGTAGAGGGCTACGTTGAATGCACAAAAAAATTAGATTGTATAGTTTCGTGATTTGTTCATTACAAAGAGTGTTTGGTTAGACGGAAAATAAATATTTATTTAATTTATCGTTTAAAATAAACATTTAGTTTTTATTTGGTGTTTGTTTTAAGTGTTTATTATAAATATTGCTTATTGAAAAAGTAATTTACTTGGTGATTATTGAAATATCATTTTACCCTCAATCTATCTCTTTTATAAAATTGGTGAACGAAATATCAATAAAAAAAAATATTTTATAACATGGATATAAATACTGTTCTATAAACATTACAAATAAGAATTTATTTTTCTTTTCGAACCAAATAATTTTTTACTTAAGATATCAGCACTTAAAATCAATAGTCCACTGAACCAAATGTCCTCTTAATTTCCCCTGCACGCAATTCATTCTCTGGGATTGTACCATGGACAATTCATATACTTCAACAAGAGTGCTGATATGAAATAGTATGTTCAAATGGAATGAGTAAAAACAAATCAATTTGTAAATCTGATTTCAGGACCGTTTAAAAACCAGTTTTGAACATGTTTTTATTTTTGCAGATATTAAAAAGTGCAAACGGATTTTTAAAATGATTTCGAAGAGACATACATAATTGAAAAGTTTATTTCAATTTTTAGTATGGAAAATATTTTTGAAAATATAATTAAATAAGTGAGCTTTCTAATAATTAAGTTTTATTAAGTTACTTTATGCAAAATCCTACTTTTCAATCGAGTTTTCAAACGCCCTTGAATTTTTGGTTGGTTTAAAGATATCGTTTGGATAGAGATGTAAGTTATTATAGGGTATGTGACTACTCTATGAATAAATTACTATATCAATGGAATAAATAATTTTTTAGTTGATTGTACTTTTTAGTTATTCTCGTGGGAAAGTGTAATGATGAATTTTTTTTTATTTGGATAAATTATAAATAAAGTGTGAATTTATAAAAGTTAAAAAATAATTTGACATATGAGTCTCCTGATTTATAAAAGGTGATGACAGTTGATTTGACAGTGAAATCCACTTATTTTATTGTCTGGAATAACTAATTCTAGAGGGAAGGTGGAATGGCTAAATCACCTAATGCTAGCTTATTCTAGCATCCAAATACCAGTTTATTTCATCAATCCAAACAGATTTATCTTTACCCTATTCCAACTTATTACATTTTATTCCATCACTAACCCTCTATCCACACAGGACAAATATGTTTTGAAACATTTTTTATATGTGTAATTGTTTTGAATTTATATATGTGTGTGTGTTGTCACAAAAAATGAAATACATGTTCATACAAATTGTACAAATATACATTGATATTTTTAATATAACATATACTAATATATGAAATCTATAATCTCGTCCCCGTTTGGATATGGAGTAGCCCAGGAAATAAATGAGAATAAAACAGAATATATGTTTTTTTTTTTTTTGGATGCAGGGAATGCCCTTGTATAACATATGTTAAAATAAACTGATACAAAGTGGTATATAGATTCCAACGAGAATTAAAGTTATTCCAGGTTATTTCACCCAAAGAATATGTTGACTCACTGTCAAGTCAACTGTCATTGCCTCTTATAAATCACATGTCAAATCAACTTTAATAATTTTTTTCCTTTTTATAAATATTTATGTAGACTTTATTCATCTTTTACCTAAACAACCAAAAAATTTATTATTAAGTTTTTCAAGAAAATAATTCAAAACACAATCAAACACAAAATCATTCTATCATTATTTATATTAAAATAACTGTATATCTAAGAATAAACCATATTTTGTATTCAAATTAACGGGAGGAAACGTCTGCTAAAGTATCTAAGTAAATCAATCCCTTCCGTACTTATTATTATGCTTCAAAAATGAATAGGAGTGCAAATGATCGTCCTTGTTTATATCCAATAAACATGGATTTCAATTCAGAATCCAATTCATTGGAAGGTCTTTCTGCTTGACCAGGATATTCATTGACCACAAATTGTCTTTGTAATTCTAGTTTTTCTTTTTATTACCCTTCAATCCAAAAAATTAAAAAGAAAATCAAGACAAAATAACATTCAGCAGATTAACAATTGTTAGGCAGACCTGACAGATAGACTGGGTCAACAGGGTGCTTCATTTCAAGTACATGTACTCACCAATTCAAACAGATCTTTTACATAAACACAAGTCAGGCTAGTTTCTCTTCATGTAGAACCTATGTGTCGAATGAAAGTCGGACATATTTTCCTCCGTGACATATTTTTTTTGTTTTTTTTGCCGAGGTTGCTACAATACAACTGCAACCAGCTTTATTTTCTATCTTCAATTCGTCATTATAGGTATATCTTTTTATTTGTTTGGAGTAATGAATTTTAGTTTTGCATCATCCTCGGAGACAAAAAAATAAAGGAAAAATGTGAATTTTTAATATTACATTTACTCATTACTGCAATCACTTTTGTCATCAAACATGTTTTAAAGTCATTTTAAGCATATGATTAAGTTACGTAGATCGATATCCCATTTTCCAGCCCTAATTCAAGTGCACACGTGTTTTAAATTTTTAAAAATAATATTTCATCTAATAAAGTATATTTTTTTATGAAAAAAATAAAACATATACTTCAATAAATTGCAGAGATACATTTATAAAAAAATATGAAAAATTTCTGTCAAAGCATATATCTCATTAATGTGAAGTATATGTTCCAGTGATTTTCTATTGAAACATATGAGATTGAAATTAAGACTAAAAAAATTGTGTGTGACGCCATTTTTAAACATATATAATATATTTATTGAATTACATGTTTCGATGAATTGAATATATGTTTTTTTTTTTTTTCATAACAGAATATACACTAATCGGGTAGTATATTCTGAATTAGAGATTTCCAATAACTGTAAAGGCGTTGAATTAAATAACGCCCTTGGAACATTATTTTTCATATTCCATGTTAGTTGCTTAGCCATCCATCTTTTACTCGAATCTAATTTTTTTAGAGATAAGACTGTACTATTTAATCACAATTATTACTGTTGTGACGTCTGTGAAGTTTCATACATCTATAATTAACAAAAAAATAAAAATAAATAAATAAATAATTGAAGAGAATGAATCCAAGCATTCCTAACACCCCCTTCATATCATTAGTACCAAATCCCATAGGTTCAACTGCCACATCATAAAATTTATGCAAGGTCCAAATTGAAAATAATGGGAATAAGTGGGACTTTGTTGGACATACAGTCCTCCATTGGTCGAATCAAATGCAGGAGGAATCAATGGGTGGCTTCCCGAAAGCAGCAGATGGGACACCACCAATACAACAATTGGAATCAAGCATCCCCCCAACCAGGATTATGAGATTTGAAAATGATTACCAACTTATTTGCCATTCAATTTCATTAATTTCAATCCCATACACTAATAAATTATTTTATTATATTGATTAAATAACACATATGACAAAACCATAGGTGGCCCACTTACACCGAACCCATAATACTGGTATCAACACCGACCAATATAGGAAGAAAAAAAAACATACTTACACGTAATCTGACATTCTCACAGTCCATACACCTACATATACAGTTACTTAAAAGGAGAGGTGGAAAGTCTTGTGAACGGTTCATGTATCTCCGTAACTATCCAGTTATATATTTGATTATTATTTTTATTTTTTACATTTATTAAAAAATAAATTCATCAAAGTATATACATCATTCAACTACGTTTATTATCTTTTAAAAATTAAAACGGACTATACATATGACTGGTTAAAAAGCTAGCCTTCCCTAATCTCGCGATCGGACGGTTCTACTTTCGATAGGCTCTTACCAGTAAGAGTCTTTTGAAAAATATACTATGTCTAAACTCAATATTACACGCTATCCGACGATGTTCAAGCCTATCTAAAGAATAAAAGGGTGATATGCTGACCACAGCATATCAACCCTTTATATATATATATCATTAAAAAATTATATTTTTTTACAATGTGTACTACAAGAAAAAGAGTCTTTTACCGATAGCCGAAGTCGTCATTAAAGGATGCAAAAGCCATGGCTGACTATTGAAAGTCGTCGCTAAAAGTCTCATCACTAAAATCTACACCGATGGCTTCAGCTGTTGCTAATAAGGCAAACAAAAATAACCACCAAATTAACTATAGTTAATTATGAGTAGCTGTAGCGATGGTTGGCGAAAGTCGTTAAAAGTTTATGACAATTATATAAACGGTTTGGTCTACGGGTTGTGTCATGCCTTTATCAACGGCCTGTGACTGTCGCTCATGTTATTATTTTTTAATTTTTTATTTATTTACTGATTTTTATCAAAATTTATATCTGAATAATTCAAAAGTCATTCAACAATTTTCATGTCCTGGATATTTCATTCACAATCCCAAATTAAGAATTCTTGAAATAACTAAATTTTAAATAAAACATCTTCATAATTCAAAATATAACATAGCTAACATCAAAATATTCTTCACAACTCTAATAAAAAACTAACTCTTCATAAAAGGTTTTTTTCTTAAAAAATCCTCTTTATTTGAGCCTTCACTTCCTTGCAACTCTCCTCCAATGTCGACTTTTCATAGACGATATGATTGTGCTTCATTCCTATATAAAAAGCATTGTATATATTAAAATATAATTAAGTAATAGATAGTGTGTTCAATATCAAAACAATAGAAATTTTTTTGGAATTCAACTACCTATTGTCTACCATTCGGTAACTATATTCTACCACAGAATTTCATTAAATCTATCTTACAAGCATGTAAGAGTTGGATTTTAACCATTGATGTGGAATATGAAGCTTGGACCACATAAAAGTATATACGAGTTACGCACATTTTACCTTGTTTAACTTGAATACATCTTGGGACATTGGAAGAATAACCATTTGGTACTTTAATGTCCTTCAAACATTGACAAAATCTTCTCTTCTCATTCAAAGACATTATATAGCATGCAAGTGGTATTTAGAACATACTCCGTTCCGGTATATAGTGAAGCTGCTCCCTAATACCCGACAATTGAAGATTAAGACGAGTATTTAAGTTGTCTTTTGTCTTGTCATTAGGTTCAATAACGTGGAAATCACATTATCAAAAACATTCTTTTCTGTGTGCATAACGTCCACATTGTGACACAACAAAATATGTTTCCAATAAGGCAACTCGAAAAAAATGCTCTTCTTTGTCCAATTTTTTGGAAAGTGACAATCATCTTTCTCTCTCTTTTGACCTCATATCTTTGGCTGTTTTTGATGATATAAACAACTTTTGAAGCTTTGATTTGAGTAGAAAATATCGCAACGTTTTTACTGATTTTTTTTTCTTTCATTAATATAGTTGATGTTTTTGCAGTAGCCCCACATGTACCTGATTTCCATTGTAATGAACCACAAACTAAGCATTCATTTGCATATTCATTCTCTTTTCAATATAACATACAGTCATTTGAATAAGCATCAATCTTCTGATAATCCAGACCAAGCTCTTAGAGAACATTTTTAGATTCATAATAGTTTTAGGTAATTTTTCACCCTCTTAAAATGCCTTTTTTAGCAACTCTAATAACATGTCAAAGGACATGTTGCTCCACTCATTCAGACATTTCATGTGTAATAGCTGAACAAGAAAAAAAAAATTAAAAATGTTGTACAACCTGGGTACAGTTCGGTCTTGGCATCTTTCAACAACTCATAAAATTTATGAGTTTCACAATCTGGC
Organism: Acorus gramineus; assembly: GCA_030737835.1. NCBI lineage: Eukaryota > Viridiplantae > Streptophyta > Magnoliopsida > Acorales > Acoraceae > Acorus > Acorus gramineus. The sequence continues at coordinate 18,119,680 of CM060856.1, read as the reverse complement.
TCATTTGAACTACTCTCATTACGTTCATTACCAACTCTGTCACCAGTATTATGTATTCCAAAAGCATATTGTTGCATATCTTGCATATCATCTCCCTCACTTGAGATATTCAAGACTATTTCTTAGCTTTTACATTCAACTTTTATCCATGGAAACAAATTAAAAAACCACCGCAACTAATTCAAATAAAACACCTGTTTTTGAGAGAGGGAACATAGCTACAGGTCAGAAGTTTGCACATAAATTTACATTAACGAAGTGAATAGCCACATAAATGATTGAAGATGAAATAATTCAAGATAGGACAAAGTAGAACGATTGGTCATTTTGTTTTTTCAATTTTAATAGAATTTAAGTAAAACTAACCTTCAGGTGGATGTCTCTCTTCTTATCAATAGCGAGGTCTCAAACCGTAACTGCATAAACATCAAATTGCAATAATAGTACCTCAATAAATTTTATCAAAAATAAAAGTTGCTCGTTAATTAAAAGGATCTTGCCTCTTTCATATATTATATAAAAATGCAAAAACAACCCAAAAAATTATCAATCACACCCAAAAAATTTCTTACAGTGCAGTCTCAACTCATCAACAATGCAAATATCAATCAGAATGTAGTCTCACCTCATCAACAATGATAATTCCCAAATTATTTGATTTGGTTAAAATTATTGGACACGGATATTGATTGTAATTTATGTTTATATAGTTGTGGTGATGGTTGGTCCGATGTAAATATCAATTGAAATGCAGTCCCAACATCAGAATCCTATAAAATTCTATAAGTTTTATCCTCAGTTATCTCTCTCCACAAATCTTAGAATTTTTTTATGCTGGCCATGTAGTTTTGTTTTCATAAAAAATAATCCAAAAAATCTCTTGACATCATATTAATCAATAAATCAACATTGTTTAAACTGAAGACACCCCAACATGAATTATACACAACCTTCTGAACATAAAACGCTTTCAAACCATCAGAATACAAAGCATACACACCCTTCTTTAGTATTAGATATTAAAGAGCTTTGACTATGAAAAACAGAAGAAAAAAAAAACCACTATAATAAGAAGGAAAAAGATACACTCAGTCACATTTACCAACAAGAACTCTGATCTCACATGTTTTTATTTTTTTTAAATAGTAAACATTATCTAATGAGGGATATGCTTGGATAAAAAGTGTATATCGCTCCATTTTAAATTGAATGAACCCATTTTTAACAAGTGTAAGAAAAAAGTCAATTAGGTATATACATCATCTAACGAGGTACATGCTTAATTAAATTTATAACGAGGTATATACTTAATTAAATATGTAACAAAGTATATAAGGTTTGTGTTTTGGATTGAGAATAAAACTGAGTGTAGCAGCACTCTAATAAAAAATGTGGTGCTGTGGATCAAAGCATACCATCAAAGACTCTCCATACCATGTAAGAGAAAGGGCGGGGCCAAGGAAGAGAGCAGATATGTGGCGGGGATCTTCTCGACGGATATGCGGTGGTGTGGATCAAAGCAAAGATAGGCTGATTGATGGGGGAGATGGTGGGCTGGGGCAGTGGTGTTGAGAGGAAGGGGAGGGCCGCGGCGTGGGTTTACGTGGCGGACTGGGTGAGAGATGGCCGACATGTCGACGGCTGAGAGAAGGGGCGGTGGATCGGGCAAGGTAGGTTCGAGAGAGGGATGGTGGAGGGGAAGGTAAAACTAGGGTTTTAAAAAAAATAAAATTGGGTAAATCATCTTTATCAATGTTATTAGCGACGGCGAGCTATTAGCTGTCAGTATTGGTTATTTCACTAACGGCCGTGGCCATCAGTAAAGGAAATGAATGAAATAAACTCAAGTTGGACAGAATTACAGCGACGGCCACAATATGGCTGTCAGTGATGACTTATTTAGCGATGTTTACGACCATCGTTATCAACTTAACGTGGCTCTAAAAGATATTTTAGCGACACCTGGGATTTGGCTGTTGGTAATACTTGTTTAAATCGTGAAATTTAGTTGCCGCATAGATATTAACGACGGTTATTATTATGGCTGTCAGCAATATCCATTCAATTGGTCATAAAGACATATTATGCCTTATCATAGATATTTATTTTTTAAAAAAATAAACATGTGTAGGATAATATATAAGATTGTACCTAATGTTTCCTAAAAAAACAAAGGTAAACTAGCAGAAGATCTAAACCATTATTTCATTTCCCATGTTAATATAGAAAAGTTTGGCATTTGTACACCTCCCGAGCCTACCATCCGAACATATATATTCGTCAAAGAGCTTTTCTATACAGGCCCCAGCAAATATGCCCCTTCCACAGGCCTCTTGATGTGTCATAATTTAATTGGTGGTATAGTTGCTTTTTGAAAAAGGGCAAAAAAGCTAAATACAAAAATACCCCTAATTAAAACACACTCTTCCCTACCATTTTCCCTATTTTTCCGTTTCTTTTTCCCACTCAAGACCATCCCTCTCTACGATTCAAACCAGTTGAAAGGGTTTTTTGGTTTTCCAAAATCAAATTTGAATCGAAAATAAGTGAAAATAAAAACCCCCTTTTGAACCCCTTTTTTGTCAAAAACGTCGAAGAAAACCTAATATATCATTGAAGAATCGATTTGAAATGAAGGAGTTCTTTCGAAGATCTTCAACTACAGCCAAAAAATGGGTATGCAGCCCTTTTTTGCTATTTCACAATACGTATGTGTTGTATTTTATGGTTACATCAATTTGTTTTTTTTCTAGGGTTTTTTTTTTTTTTTGGCAAATAACAAAAAGTAACTGATTTTTTTTTCTAGACAATTGAAATGTATGATTAAATTCTTATTATGTTTGTTATTAAAATATAGCTGGCAAATTAGATGTTTATAATTAGATTTCAGTTATCTTGTATTTTTATTCTGCTTAATAGTACTACTGTGCACAATGTGACCTTGTAGTAAATGTAACTAACTTTAAGTTTTTACTGGTGTATATAAAATGATTAGTAAATGTAACTATCACAATGTATTATAATTTTTACTAGTGTACATAAAATGTTTAGTAAAGGTAACTAACTATTATAATGTATTGCAGTTTTTACTGGTGTATATAAAATGATCAGTAAATGTAACTAACTATTACAATGTATTGCTGAATGTAATTTTGTTTTAAGTTTATTTCATGTTACTGCTCTGATGAAGGTAACTTTATTTAAAATGCAACTGTTTGAGAATAACTCATCAGTAAATGTTACTAAGTATCAGGAAAAAAATTTATGTATTGGGATGTTTAATGATAATATCAATCTAAATGTAACTTGATTGACAATGTGGCTTTATCTTGTACATTTATTTAGTTTTGTGACTGTGTGTCTCGTGATTTATATTTTTTTAATCATTACATTACGTGATTGTTGTTGTTGTTATGCAAAATGTTTGTATATTTTTGAAATGTAACTGATCATATGTAAATGTAACTTAAATGTTTATAGAGAACTGAATTCCTGAAGTGTTTTGACTGGATCAAGGAGGGCAACATCATATTAGTGGATGATTCACCTCAACAAATCCAATTTTACGTAAGTATATTAATGGTAAAACTTATTACAGACAAGATAAAACTCAAAACATAACATTAACATAATGCATCTTATTTAAAAATGCATGATGGAATGTGGAACAGTTATCATTCAAATTATGAGATTGCATGTTCATCTGAAGAAATACCAGCTACCATAAGCAAGAGTTTGTTGAAGTTCATAAAATCACACCTTATCAAAAAATTCCTCAACGACGAGCCAAGAACATATATAGAAGAGGATCACAGAGTTTCAACAATGCATTATGATAACTGACTTAGGGTGTTTTATCTACTTCATCTGATAAAATTTTGTCATGTATATAAATGAAACAAGACAAGTTCAAGTGTATATATGTAGGTGTTTTTAAATTCAATCACTTTTTATAATCTTGAAAAATGTCAGGCCAAAAACATTGGTTGATTATTGATAAAACACTGTTTTTAGTTTAGCAACTTTCAGGAAATGTAACTAACAAATGATAAATGTAATTGATTAAAACATTAAAAAGCATCCATGAAAGGTTACATAAATAGGGGAATTCAATATAACAAAACTTAAGGACATAAACAAGAAATCAAAAGCCAACATGTCTAGCAGCTTCACCAGCATTCTGCAAGTTACAACTTTCAGAATTTTTCACTATCCTCCTCCAATATTTTCATCATTTTTCCCATGGATCTTTGCAATGCCAAAACATTCACTACGAGCAAAATTATTATAAAACAATCTCACATCTTCTTCTGTATCAAATGTCATTCCAACACTTGGAGCAATTGCTTATGCACATTGTTGCTCAACTTCAACAATGAAATATTTCCGCGAACTGTCATCCTCAGAAAATGTAACTGAGTCCACTGTATTTACCATATTGAAATGCAAAAAATTATCAAATAAAAATAATGTACTGTTATAATCACGAAAAATTAGACAAACGTACAAAACTAAAAAATGAATAATAACACTCATAGTTCCACTAAAGATCATATTTTGTTGTTCATATTTTGTAACTCAGTCCACTATATTAAGAGTTGTTCATATTTTGTAATAAAGTTTTGTTTCACAATTTCGTAACTCTAACAGTTGGTTACATTTGTCACTGATACCAATTCAAAAAATAAGTGAAAAAAAAAACCAAAAAGGGATAAATATGTAACTGACATTCAAAATGTTAATCTACTAATATACCATGTTGAGAATCACGTTTCACATAAAAAAAACAACCATAATTAACATACAAAATTGAAAAATAAATCCTAACTTTCACACGGCCTGAACAAAAAACATCATATTTTTCATTAGAATAAATTTTATTATGAACGGCCTAAACAAAAAAAAAATCGCACGAAAATGAATGGACAATTCAAAAGTTAAAATTCAAAAAAGGGAAACAACAAATTTCAAGGCAGTTATGAGTGATTCTAGTAATTAATTACCATCCTATTTTGCTAACCACCCCATTAATTACGGTTAACATTAACAAAACACTTCAGGGGTATTTAGGGTAATCCAAACTATGCCATGTCATGGGGCTTTTCATTTTCCTTCATCAAATGGTGCATTAAGTACTTTCAAAATCAGAGTATTGGTTATCAACATCTTCATAATTAGTTTTAATAAAAAAATTAATCCTAATTGATTAATTTAATAATGATCAGAATAATAAAAAAAACTTTATGATTCACGATCAACCGTAAAAAACACATCAATCTGGTGGAACTATGGAGATGGTCCGAGGGGCACACACTTTTCGTCTCTTTTTTAGGTTTCAAGGTACCATCTCCGATACCAATAATTTTAAAAAAGGGAAAAATTCAAATGAACCCCCCCCCCCCCCAAGCAAACTATCTAAAATTCATGTAACCCCTCAACTTTTCTTAAAATCCATATAATCCTCCTTAAAACCCATATATAAATCCAAATAGCTCATGAATTAAATTTTTGTTGATAAATTAGGATTATTCAATAAATATTATGTCTGGTTAATCTTGATTGAAAATATAATATGCAAAAAAACCCGCTTTAATGTATTAAAAATACAAAAAATCATCTTGAATGATGATTTTACCCCTCCGAACAATGTTTTGTAATCCATTCGGAGAGGTAAAATTATTACGTGTACAGAAGGTTTTTCACATTTTTAATAAAATTGTACTATTGTGAAAATAACAAAAGAGAAAACACAAAAGATTATAGAGAACTATTCTTCAAGAGATTCTTATTTCATTTCCATGCCTTTCATATTTTACAAGCCCTCTATTTATAGGGGAAATAACTATAATGACTCATTCATGTATTTCCAACATACATGAATTTACAATAAATTTGGTACACTAATGTATACATGCACCAAGAGGTCATCCACAATTACATGCATCTAGAATTACATGCACATTCATATGCATGTATTTACAACACTCCCCCTTGGATGACCTTCACACAAGCAATATGCCTCGTTAAAACCTTGCTAAGAAAAACCTCGTGGGATAAAAACTTAGCGAAGGAAAAAGAGTACATATTCTTGTGTATACTTGACTACTACCTCATTAAAACCTTGCCAAAAAAAAAAACAAAACCCAATGGGAAATAAAAACTGGACGAAGGAAAAAGAGTACAGTAAATAAAATTTAATTGCTCCCCCTCATGTCAGCATGAAGATCCTTGAATTGACGCATTCCGATATTTTGCACTAGCTTCTTAAACGTCGTAGTTGGTAACGCTTTAGTGAATAGATCCGCTAAATTATCACTTGAGCGAATTTGTTGGACATCGATATCACCACTTTTCTGGAGCTCATGCGTGTAGAAAAATTTAGGCGAGATATGCTTGGTCCTGTCACCTTTGATGTAACCTCCCTTAAGCTGTGTAATACATGCAGCATTGTCTTCATATAAAATAGTTGGCCTATCTGTGATCGAAGACAATCCACATGTATTTCGAATGTGTTGAACCATAGATCTTAGCCAAACACATTCTCTGCTTGCTTCATGAATTGCGAGTATCTCAGAATGATTTGAAGAAGTGGCAGTTAAGGTTTGTTTCACAGACCGCCATGATATTGCTGCATTATTACAAATAAAAACATATCCAGTTTGCGACCGAGCCTTGTGTGGATCAGAAAGATATCCAGCATCCGCATATCCAACCAGTGGTTTTGATCCTTTTGAATAAAATAAGCCCATATCAATTGTTCCACGGAGGTAGCGTAATATGTGTTTTACTCCATTCCAATGTCTTCTAGTTGGTGCAGAACTATATCTTGCCAATAGATTAACTGAAAATGCTATATCAGGGCGTGTGCAGTTAGCAAGGTACATCAAAGCACCAATTGCACTAAGATATGGTACTTCTGGACCAAGGACTTCTTCTTCATCGTCTTTAGGACGAAAAGGATCTTTCTTTACATCGAGTGATCGAACAACCATTGGAGAATTCAGTGGATGTGCTTTATCCATATAAAAGCGCTTTAAGATTTTTTCTGTATATGCTAACTGATGGATAAAAATTCCATTCGGTAAATGTTCGATTTGTAGCCCAAGGCAAAATTTTGTTTTTCCCAGATCTTTCATCTCAAACTCTTTCTTCAGATAGGATGCAGTTTTTATAAGCTCTTCTGAAGTTCCTACCAAATTTAGATCATCGACATAAACTGCAATAATAGCAAATCCAAATTCTGATTTTTTAATAAAAATACAAGGACATATTGGATTATTCTCATACCCCTCTTTCAATAGATATTCACTGAGACGATTATACCACATGCGCCCAGATTGTTTTAATCCATACAGTGATCTTTGTAACTTTATAGAATACATGCTATGGGGTTTTGATTTGCTTACTTCAGGAATTTTAAATCCTTCAGGAATCTTCATATATATATCACTATCCAATGATCCGTACAAGTATGCTGTAACTACATCCATTAGATGCATATCTAGTCCTTCCATGACTACCAAGCAAATCAAAAATCTAAATGTGATTGCATCCATTACAGGAGAATATGTCTCTTCATAGTCAATGCCCGGTCTCTGAGAGAAACCTTGTGCTACAAGACGTGCTTTATATCTCACAATTTCATTTTTATCATTGCGCTTTCTTACAAATACCCATTTGTATCCTATAGGCTTTACATCTTTAGGTGTTTGGACTACAGGCCCAAATACTTCACGTTTCGCTAGCGAATTTAATTCAGCCTGTATTGCCTCTTTCCAATTTGGCCAATCTTTTCTACGTCGACATTCGTCAACGCTTTGTGGTTCAGGATCCTCATTATCATTCACAATATTAAGAGCAACAGCATATGAAAATACATTGTCAACAATGATTTTGTTTCTATCCCATTCTTTATAATTTAATGAGATTTCATTATTTACATGTGCCTCTTCAGGGGCTACCTCTTCTGGGGTTATTTCTTTAAAAATATGAGATTGATCAGTTATTTCTGTTGCTGTTTTTGAGGTCTCTTCAGGAGCACCAATTATTTTATTTTCCTTTTCTTGTGCCTTTCTTTTTCTTGGAATTTTGTCTTTCGCACCAATCGGTCTACCACGCTTCTGGTATGTTTTAGATTCACTCGCTGCAATATTAGTAGATTGTCCTATAGGGACATCAATCCTTGCTGGAACGTTTGCAGCTGGTATATGTGATTTTACTACCCTTTTTGTATCAATGAATGCGTCTGGTAATTGATTTGCAATATTTTGCAATTGGATTATCCTCTGAACTTCTAGTTCACATTTACTTGTTCGACAATCAAGATGAGACAAAGTCGACGTATTCCAAGTGATTTCATGTTGTGCTTTTGTTTGCTGTTTTTCTCCCCCTAATGATGGAAAAAATGATTCATCAAAATGACAATTAGCAAAACATGCTTTAAAAACATCTCCTGTCAAGGGTTCAAGAAATCTGATGATAGATGGTGAATCAAAACCAACATAAATTCCAAGACGACGTTGTGGGCCCATTTTAGTACGCTGAGGTGGTACAATAGGAACATATACAGCACTACCAAAAACTCTTAAATGAGATATATTTGGTTGTATACCAAAGACAAGTTGTAATGGTGCAAATTTATGGTAAGTAGAAGGTCGAATACGAACTAAGGCAGCTGCATGTAATATGGCATGACCCCAAGCAGAAATAGGTAGTTTTGTTTTCATGAGTAATGGTCTAGCAATTAACTGAAGGTGCTTAATAAAAGACTCAGCTAAGCCATTTTGGGTATGAGTATGGGCAACAGGATGCTCAACATCAATTCCTATTGACATGCAATAGTCATTAAATGATTGAGATGTAAATTCAGCGGCATTATCTAGACGAATTTTCTTGATTGGATACTCAGGAAATTGTGCTCGCAAACGAATGATTTGTGCAAGAAGTCTAGAAAATGCACCATTACGTGTAGAAAGTAGAGAAACATGTGACCATCTTGTTGAGGCATCAATCAAAACCATAAAATAACGGAAAGGACCACATGAGGGGTGGATTGGACCACATATATCACCTTGAATTCTTTCCAAGAATGTAGGAGATTCAAAGGTAATCTTTGAAGGAGATGGTTTGACAATCAGTTTCCCTTGTGAGCAAGCTGAACATGAATAATCACTTGGCAAAAGAATCTTTTGGTTCTTTAATGGATGTCCATGTGAATTTTCAATAATTCGACGCATCATTATTGATCCTGGATGGCCCAGACGATCATGCCAAAGTATAAAAGTTTTTGGATCAGAGAACTTCTGGTTCATCACTGCATGTGATTCAACTAATCTTATAGTTGTGTAATATAACCCAGAAGAGAAAGCAGCAAGTTTCTCTAGTACATGCTTCTGGCCTGAAATAGTAGAAGTGATGCAAAGATATTCTATAGTATTTTCATTTATGGTTTCAATATGATAACCATTGCGACGAATATCTTTGAAGCTTAGCAAATTTCTTCTGGATTTGCTTGAATATAAAGCATCATTGATGTGCAATTTTGTTCCATTTGACAACAGAATATTAGCTCTGCCTGAGCCTTCAATAAGATTTGCAGTTCCAGATATTGTAGAGACATTAGCCTTAGATAATACTAAGTGCGAAAAATATTTTTTGTCTCGGAGAATTGTGTGCGTTGTTGCACTGTCTGCTAAACATATATCTTCATCACTCATCTTGGAATCCGACAGTGCATTAATAGGATCCATGTCACTTCATGTATGAAAAAGAAAAAGAAATTAAAATTTAATTACTTTAATGAAAAAAAAATTGCATCCAACTTATTAATTTTATTATAAAACAGCCAAAGTTATTACATAAAACATATAACAATATGATAAAGCTTTATTAATTGGTGTGGGCATTCCCATCACCAATAACATTGGGATCAACAAAGAAATCTGAAACATCAAGATGAGTTAGGTCCATTGGATCAGAAACATTAATGAGACCAAAGTCTGTAGAATCATAGTGATCAGCAAAATTCATTTCTACATTTTTTCCTTTTCCCTTAATTGAGGCTTGGTAGAGATCAACCAAGTGTTTAGGCGTACGACAGGTACGCATCCAATGCCCTTTCATACCACACCTATAGCAAATATTTTCAGAGTTCTGTGTTGGTCCTTTCTGTGAACTCTTTCCATTCTCTTGTTTTGCTTCTACATATTTCTGCTTCTGATGATATGGTGCATTTCTCTTGGAATGATCATAATCACTATGATACCATGAATTGTTTCGACCACGTCCACGACCGCGACCACGACCACGACCACGGCACGGCCCGTCCACGTCCACGTCCACGTGATGATATTATGTTCACTTCAGGGAACAATGTTCCATTCGCTTCAGGGAATGGTGTGGAACCAGTTGGACGTAATTGATGGTTTTTCATCAAAAGCTCGTTATTTTGTTCAGCCACAAGAAGACAAGATATCAACTCAGAATATTTTTTGAATCTGCGCTCTCGATATTGCTGCTGCAGGAGCACATTCGAGGCATGGAATGTAGAGTATGTCTTTTCTAACATGTCTTCTTCAGTGACATTTTCTCCACATAATTTTAATTGGGAACTAATTTTGAAAAGTGCTGAGTTGTATTCACTAACAGATTTAAAATCTTGCAACCTCAGGTGCATCCAATTATAACGAGCTTTTGGAAGGATTACTGTTTTCTGGTGGTCATACCTTTCTTTTAAATCGGTCCAAAGGACAAGTGGGTCCTTGATCGTAAGGTATTCACTTTTTAGACCTTCATCGAGATGATGGCGAAGAAAAATCATTGCTTTTGCACGATCTTGTGCAGATGCTATATTTTTTTCTTTAATTGAATCTCCCAAACCCATAGCATCAAGATGAATTTCTGCATCGAGGATCCATGATAGATAGTTCTTGCCCGAGATGTCAAGAGCGACAAATTCAAGTTTTGAGAGGTTCGACATACTATTTCACAAAATACATAATAATTAGAAAAATAATAATAATAATTTAAACAACACATAGTTTAACCCCAATGCATAAGTATAAATATATACAAAGCAATATGATAATGAAATATTGAATATAATACACCAACTTTTTTTTTTTTTTTTTTTTTTTTTTTTATAGACCGTGTTATTACATGCCCAAAATTAATTCATTTCTTTATATTACTAAAGATTCAAATTATCAATTCTACATGAAGAACAAATACACACTGCAAGGTAATTATAATCTAATTATGTTGAGGATCTTGGAAGGGTTATAAGATCACGTAGATAGTGGCTTTGTTTTTGTAAAAAAAAATGCATAATAAAAAATTTGCACATGAGTTTTATTGTTCTGACATAGTGTTTATATATATATATAACCGGAAAAACCACTTGTAAACACTGAACAAAAAAAAACATTATTTGGTGATATGGGTAGGATTACAAAAAAAAACATGATGACTTTGAAGACCATTATGCAAGAGAACCTTACATTATCATCTTAACACAAGTATATAGCATGCATCTATCAAACTTATGTTTTATCATTATCACCCTATGCGTGGATTATGACAAAAAAAATATAACATGCTAATTAGGATGCTATTTCTATTTGAAATCAACAAGCCATGAGAAATAAAGTATTGAATTACATAACTTATTTTCCGGTTAGCATGTATTCATGGGGTGATCTCAAATACCATATAAAAAAAAATAACATACAGCAAGTCAATTGAAAAAAATATTAATTACATAACCAAGTATCTTGAAGACGTTTTTTCAAAAATATGAATTATGTGACTCTCTACCACTTTAGACGTGGATTATGTGCAAAAAAAAATAAAATGATTTGTATAGTATATTATCATAAACCCACAAAAAATACAAACCTATCTTGTTGAGAGCCTTCTCGTGCTGATAACGTATTGTAAAAATAACAAAAGAGAAAACACAAAAGATTATAGAGAACTATTCTTCAAGAGATTCTTATTTCATTTCCATGCCTTTCATATTTTACAAGCCCTCTATTTATAGGGGAAATAACTATAATGACTCATTCATGTATTTCCAACATACATGAATTTACAATAAATTTGGTACACTAATGTATACATGCACCAAGAGGTCATCCACAATTACATGCATCTAGAATTACATGCACATTCATATGCATGTATTTACAACCAGTGTTTTTTATCAAAGTTAACAAAATAGAATATTGATCATCTATAGAAGGAAGTGTAACTCATGAAGCTATTTAAATTTACATGCGAGGTTTGGTCATTTGGACTTTTCTTAAAATAAAATAAAAATTATTAAATAAGAGAAGTGGGTCCTACCATTTATTTCTTAATAAATATCAAATTTAGTTCCGATGATGATGATGATGATGGTGATGATGAGTTCTCTTGTAATGTAATCTATGAAAGATCATTTGTGAATACTGATTGTGGTGTGGGTCCCACATTTTAAAAAAGGAACTCTCGTGCGGGTTCGGTACTGTTACCAGGGGGAGGAAACTCACACGTGTCAGTGGGAAGAAGAAGATGTTCTTTTCTTCCTATCCCAAGCGGTGGGTAGGTTTTGATTAGTTCGGTGGATAACCAATTAACTGATGAAAAAGAACCCAACACGCAACAAAGTTTTTTATTGTTACACATTACATGTTCTCCCTAAATTTCTTCATATGGCGGTACTATAGGTCAATGACACGTCTAGATTTCAGTCCATGTGTGTTTTTATTTAAGAATATATATATTATATATAATTTAATAAGATGCCTATCTTCATAAAAATAAAATATAAAATCTAATAACAAATTGCGTAGATCTATTTATGTAAAATATAAAAAACGAGATATATAAAACTAAAATTAAGTTAAAAAAAGACTTTGTGATATAATGTATTATCCATAAACTTAATCTATTTTTTATTTTATTTCATTTTAAATATATATAAATCATTTTAAGCTTGTTATGACTTTATTTATAAGACCCCGTCTGGTTGCACGTTTGAGGAAGATTATGTTTTTTATAAAGTTGAAAAGCTGAAATCGTACGATCAAATATCACAGCTTTATCAAGAATCCACACTTAGATTCCTTTTAATTTTCTCATCGAAATCTGTATTTTGAGAAGCTCGGAAAGAAAGTTTTTTACCTGAATCTTGAAAAACAACTTCCGTTATCAACAACAAACATTATTCCTGGATTATAAAAAAAAAACATCCTAATAAAGGTTAGGGTCAATGTCCAAATCATCTTAAAAAAAATATTTATTTTAAAAATTATTTTTCAATCTATGTTTCCATGTAATTTGTAGAACTTAAAATCTGTGTGGCAATAAAAAAGAGAGTAGATGTGTGATTCATGCATTTTTATTCATATTTTATATGTAAATACTTGCTTTAATTACAACCATTAATGGAAAAAAAATGTACAGAGGAACCAATATGGTTTTATATATATTATAATTATACAATTAACATAATATTATAAGAAAAAAATATATATATCATGATTATACAAGTCAAATCTAATGTATATATCATGATTATACAAGTCAAATTTAATGTGCAGCGGTTCGTCTTTTTTTCTACGGTTTTTTAACGTCTTCACAATAAAATCGCAGTCCCATGTAATCCATGGATGACTGTAGCTTGTTTTTTTGCTTTTTTGAGATGACTGTAGCCGTTACCAGCTGTATTTTAACCTGAAATCCAGGTGAGTAAGCAATCACATAAATTATTTATTTACATATGACTATATTATATATTATTTTATTCCATAACGTTGCATGGTGTGGGGTTACCGAACGTGGCCCGTCCTTCCCCGGTTTTGAAAAATCCAGTGGATGTAACCGAAACGTGTCGGTCGAACTCCACCGGGGATCTCCGGTTCCCACCACCTAGGCCCCCCCAACCCGACACCAAAGGATGCGTGAAAAAGCCAGCCCCCTCTCCCCACTCGTCAAATCCATGCTTGGTGTCCGTGGTGGGCTTAGGAGGGCCGTTATTCCCCCTTTCTCGCGGTGAGTATTACCTCCCAAATCTCCTCCACACTATCAATCACGCAATCAAAACCCAAGTTATGAATACAGCGAGTGATGCGTTTGGTGGAGTATGAGATCGCTTTCGACAGTAATAGAAGCAACCATTGCGTCTGGTTCATTCACCCCCTCCTTAACTTCGCATTTAATGGAAAGAGTGGGCGCACTTTTTTTTTTGGAGGGGGGGAGAGTTTTTTTGACGGATTAATGTATCCAAAGCGTTTCTCTCTGCCATCCGTTACTACGCGCGATCAAAAATAAAAATCTCTTCTTCTTCTTCTTCTCTCGGTCTCTCTTTCCCCCTTGAAAGTAAGCGATGTCGTCCGGGTTCCCGGGCGGGGACTCCTGGGTGGGGAGATCGACGGCCAAGATCCCGATCCAGCTCCAGTTCCAGCGGATGGACGGCGGAGGAGGCGGGTTGTTGAAGCGTCCGTTGACGGAGATGGAGAGGCAGCAACAACAACTTCAAGAGCTCTACATAAGGACGGTGAAGCAGAAGATCATCCAACAGACCTCTCCGATTTCTCCTCTCTCTCCCATCGATTTCTCGGCCATCTCTCCCGACGTCACCACCACGAACGCCGTCTCTTCGTCGTCCTCCTCTTCTTGTTCTACAAGGCAGCCCGTCCTGTACGGACATCCAAACAACGGCAACCACAGATTCTCAATTTCAGCCTCTCCTCCTCCACCGACTTCGGTGTCTCCGGATCTGGAGACGAAGATGAAGAACCGGCTTCAGGAGCTTGAGAGACAGCTCTTGAACGACGACGACGACGAGGATGAAAATCAGGGAGGGGGGACCAACAACAACGGCTCCTCCGTCGTCACAAGCGGGAGCGACTGGTGCGAGACGATGCAGAGCCTGATCGCGCCGATCAAGCCTCCGTCGCCGTCTCCGACCTCCTCTTCCTCCTCCATCTCCTCCACCTCCACCGCCACCGCCCGTTCTCTGAGGCAGCTTCTCTCCGACGCCGCCTCCGCCATCTCGGAGGGGAATCGAGACGCCGCCTCGGCCATCCTCGGGAACCTGAGACGCTCGGCGAACCCGAGAGGGGACCCCGAGCAGAGGCTAGCCTCGTACATGACGTCGGCGCTCCTTTCCCGGCTCTCCGGCCAGATCGCCGGGTCGGACGACTTCATCGGCAGCGCGGAGTGCCTGATCGGGACGCAGATGCTCTACGACGCCTCCCCCTGCTTCAAGCTCGGCTTCTTGGCTGCAAATCACGTCATCCTCGAAGCCACAAAGGCCCAATCGAAGATCCACATCGTCGATTTCGACATCGGCAGGGGTAGACAGTACGCCGCCCTCCTCCACTCCCTGAAGCAGCAGCGACGGCCCGCCCCTTCTTCGATCAGGATCACCGCTGCCGTGGTCTCCGATCTCCCCCAATCGAGCACCCCCGACGGCCTCAAGGAGGTCGGAAACCTCCTCGTCGGGCTCGGCGAGCGCTTGGGGGTCGCCGTCCGGTTCAACGTGGTCCGGTGCAGGACGTCGGAGCTGGACCGGAAGGCGATCGGGTGCGGCGGCGACGACAACGACGACGAGGCGGTCGCCGTGAGCTTCGCGTACGGGCTGCAGAAGGTCGCGGATGAGAGCGTCTCGACGGAGAACCCGCGGGACGAGCTTCTGAGGAGGGTGAAGCGGGAGATTCGTCCCGAGGTGGTGGTGCTGATGGAGCAGGACCTGAACACGAACACGGCCCCGTTCGCGGCCCGGTTCGGGGAGGTGATGGCCCACGTCGGGTCGGTGTTCGAGTCGCTGGACGCGACGATGGCGAGGGAGAACCCGGACCGGGCGCGAATCGAGGAGTGCCTCGGGAGGAGGTCGCACAACATGGTCGCGGCCGAGGGGGCCCGTCGCGTCTGGCGGTGCGAGGTGTTCGGGAAGTGGCGAGCCCGGCTCGGGATGGCCGGGTTCAGGCCGAGGCCGGTCGAGCCGGGCGTGGCCGAGTGGGTGCGGGCGAGACTCGGGTCGTGCCGGGTCAACCCGGGCTTCACTTTCAAGGATGACGAGACCGGGGGGTTGTGTTTCGGGTGGAGGGATCGCGTCCTCACATTCGCGTCCGCGTGGCACTAGATTTTTATTTATTACCCCAATTTTTATTTTTTATAAATTTTTATAAATACGGGGGTTTGATTTTTTTTCTCGGGCTGTTAAAATGGATCGTTGGATGAGGGAGAGAATCAGATGCCCCACACCCATCCGACCGTCGCATTTGGTTGAGAAAAATCAAATCCCCTGTTCGCGTGGCCGTATTTTGTATATTTAGTTTGTTGTGATCTGTTTTTTTGGTTTATGATGACTGACTCTGAATATCATTTTCACTCTTTTAGTCGGTCATAAAGTCTAAACAACTTTTCGGTTGTTGATTTTGTTGTTATTTCTTGAGGGATCCAGTCCACCGAAAAGATGATTTCGTGGTTAACGTTTGTGACGAATTTCAATGCATCTTATTCTGTGGTCGGTTTTGCATGTTTAAATTTTGTCATATAATTTTATAACAAAAAAAAAAAAAAAAAAAAAGTGTGGAAAGAGAATTTTGGCTAGAATGTGTAAAAGTGAAAAGATTCTGAACATGATTTTATTGATTGTTTCAATAATTGAGAATGAGAATGACACCATGGGTCAATTTGATAATTTTGATTTAAAATAAAAATTTATATTTTTCATAAATCTCGTTTTGAGATATTCCAAAAAAAATTAAAAATTCATATGAAACATCCAAGAAATGAATATAATTTGAGAATGAACGTGAATAAATGTATCAATCCTATTACAATAATTGCAACATTAACATGCACTAGTTAATACCAACATTAATAAATTGGTGAACGGAGGGTCCATGTAACCATAATCGACGATTGATGGGGAAGGAATAGGTGAGTGGACGAAAAAAAGGGACCCCATAAGAAAATCTATCTCTATTGGAGATTTTGATTCCTAGAGGCCACATTGATGGGGGTATTTTTTTTTTTCTTTTGTCTAACCGAAACACATTCGTGGTGGATGCATGAATGTCAGATTAAATATGAAATTGAGTAGTAGTAGTTTCTGTTGAAAAAGCATTATCAATGGACCGCTTCAATGCGCGTTTGAGGGATCATTTGTCTCTTTCACAAAACCCCATTTGGCCGGTACTTTGGGTTCCAGTTGATGGACTTTAGCGTGTTGTTTAGATTTGTCCCCATCGTTTAGTGACCAATAACTTACTTTTTCTTAGGACAACATATGAGAAAAAGAACACATTTTGCAGTTTTGTTTATACCCTCATGTATCATGATAGTACAGTAAAAAAAAAATCTTTTTTTAAAATAAAAAAAATATATTAATGTATCTTAACATATATTTCTTTTCATATAACAGTATATATTTCATATGAGGAGTGTATGAATTAAAATTAATAAATAAATATGGTGTGGACTATATTTAAGTAGTAATGGGAGCTGGACTTCTTCTGAGAAAAACTAAGGTCTCGTTTGGTTGTAAGTTTTAGGCAGCTTTTGCTTTTTGAAAAGCTGAAAAGTTAAAATCGCGCAGCTAAACGGGACAGCTTTATTCAGAATCAGAAATTGGATTCCTTTTAATTTTTCCCTCGAAATCCGTGTTTTGAAAAGTTCAAAAAAATTGCGTTTTGGTCGGAATCAATTTTTTGAATTGAAAAACAATTTTATCTGCCAAAAATCAACTGCTTTGAAATATTGATTCCTGAATTAAAAAAAAAGCATCCCAATAAAAATGAAGATTTAAAATCATCTCAAAAAGCAGCTTTATTCTAAAAGCTACTTTTCAATCTGTGTTTCTAAACGGATCTTAAGTCTCCAATCCAAATTCCCTCTTCCCACCCCCCACCAAAAAAAAAAAAAAAATTGCAAGTATGTTGACCCAATGAGGGCGATTGACTTGTGGTGAGGTGGGAGTGGAGACAAACAAGTTAGGAAGAGAATCAAAAAGGTGAATGAAACATTATTGATAAAACAACATTTTGAATGTTTCTGGATTTTGGGTTCTCCAAAAACGGTTGATCATTCAGTCCATGCCATGATCTAGTGATAAAAGGATATTCCTTTCTACTGGAGAATCTAGATCAAACCCTAACAATGCTATCTTTTGTCACGAGCTCTGAAATCTTTGTAGGGTTGTTTTTTATCGTCGGTCTTTATTTCCACGATCTAATATATGGGTCAGTAACAAATCTAAATAGTAGTGATTGTGGCCTTGTTTAATCCACTTTTGTGATGCTATTACACATTAGAACTCTTCTATCATAAAAGAAAGATCATTCAAAATTTTCTTTGTTGTAATCAGCAATAAAAAAAACCATTCTCAAATCTAAACTCCCTTCTGAGTATTATATAAATAGTGGTTTGTGTTGAAAGCTCTAGATTCAAAGACCTCTATTTCAACTTTCTAATGAAATATTCTCACCCCCATCGGTATTGGAATTTGGAGTTTCTTCGAACATGATTTTGATCCGTCCTGCGACTGATCAGGTCAACATCCGAAGAGTCGTTACTAAACCGCTCGAGAGCTTCTCAAAAAGACGGGATGGTTGTGATTGTCATCTGCTTTATCAAAAAGCAGGAAAAGTTGATGCTTTGGTTGATCGCCTCGCTGGGGAAATTGGAGAATTCTCCTCTCTGAGCTACGGTCGGCCAGACACAGATATAAAAACGGAGATTTCTTTCTACTAAACAAAAACTTGAAAAAGGGGCAGCTAAAAGGTGGGAGGGCGTCGGTTACGCTAACCTAGCCGTCTGGGTCCGAGGGCTAGTTTGGATGAGCCGCTTGGTAACTGGATTTTGAATTTTCTAAATTTGGACATTACCTGGGTATGGAATTGGTTTTATCTTGGCTAGGGTTAAAAGGGGTTTAATGAGGGTTTTAGAGAGAGTTTATGGAGAGTGGATTTTGGTGGAAAATAGGTTTCTTCCTCTTTCAACTAAGCTCTCTCTCTCACTCTCTCTCTCTCTCAAATGTTTGTTTTAAAGTGGTTGGATGATCAAGAGAGTGTAACATATATGTGGAATTGAAGGATGCTTGATACTTGGAGATGCATGAAAAAGGTTTTGATCTACCCCTATTTATTGTAAAAATGATGTAGGGGAGTTACCTCTAGATAATAGATCAAATTGGATAATAGGGTGGTTGATTAGACTCCCCATTAGATCTTTGTTTCTGAATTTTTATCCAAAACGGGGGGCGGCTACTTGGATTGAGCCGTCAGGGCTCCGATGGCTAGGTTTAAGAAACCCCCTTGCATCATAGCATTCCATATGTCTCATCTCTGACAGTCGGTGGAACGGGGCGGTTACTTAGATTGAACTGTAAGAGAGGGGCAACTAACATGAACAAACAGCCGCAATGATCAGCATTAAATGTCAAACTTTATGTCCCATATGAGGGAAGCGGTTGGGGGGGGGGGGGGGGGCTTGTTGAAGTGACCTGTGGGGTGGGGCAGCTAGTTTGGAGTAGCCGCCCAATTTCTGGCCTCTTAATTTTTCTAAGTGTTCGGTCCAGGTCTTTTCTTCTTTTCTCTCTCTAATTTCCCTAAATAGTTTTCTTTATGGTCCAAAAGTGGTTTATTTGAAATATTGCTTAAGATCATTTTCTTTACTTTGGACGGTCAAAATTGGGGTATCTACAACCCCCACCTCGAACCATACTCATACTGTTTTGCTGGCACATTTTGGTCAATGCTATATTATAGCAGTGAAAGTCTTGCCCGCTAGCTTTGGTGGTGGCTCAACGATCCATCCTGGTCTTGGATTTAGATGTTATTTGAACTCCTGGGAGACCGGCGTTGGCAGCAATAACAGCTAGGTCGACGGCCATTAGCAAAGGCATCTTTAGCCTGGCACATGAATTCTCCACCATGCTTTCATGGCAGGTCAGGGATGGATAGCGGGTACATTTCTAGCAAGACCGATGATGCGGAAACATACCTCTCAGGGATGACTTCCCGGAATCACACACTTGCAGAACATCAAGAGGGGCATATCCCTCTTTCTGGTCAGGATCGGGAGTGCTTCACGGGTGGAAGATCCAATTTCGATATCACCAGTTCTCGGACATGGAGACCGATTAGTTAGCCATGTTGAGGGATCGACTTTCGTCGAGGGTGTCGGTATTGAAAAGCGTGGTGCGATGTGGTGGTTCCTCAAACTTGGGCCTGGTTCGTCTTGCAACAAATCAGATCACCACTCGGTGGGGGGGGGGGTCGCTTCCTGAATGGCCCGACAAGCCTTCCAGAATGACCGGGTTGGTGTGATTGCCACCTGCTTTCTCGAAAAACAGAAAAAGTTAGTGTTTGCTATTGATCGCCTCGTAGGGTAGATTGTGTGGGTCCTCCTCTCTAAGACACGGCCGGCCGTACACAGAGGTGAAAAAGGGAAATCCTTTCTACTAACTGAGAATTTGACAAGCTAATAAAAAGGGGAATGGGCACCGGCTTGTTGGATTGAGCCGTCTTGGGCCGACGGCTGGTTTAGGCTAGCCGCATGATATCTGGTCCTCTGGTTTTGAAATTTGGGCAGAACCTAGGTAGGAAAGTGGTTTAGCTTGGCTAGGGTTAAAACGAGGTTTAATCTAGGGGAAATAGATTTCCTTCTCTCAAATAGATTTAAAGTGGGTTAAAACGAGGGTTTAAATCTAGGGTTAAAACAAGGTTTAATTTAGAGAGGGTTTATGGAGAATGGAATTTGGTGGGAAATATATTTCCTTCTCTCAAATGAGGCTCTTTCTCTCTCTCAAAGGGGATTTAAAGTGGTGGGTATGGCTTGATAGTGTATATTGGTAATGAATTGTGATTGTGGATGATGGATGCTTTGAAAAGGTTTAGAACCCCCCCAATTTATAGTAAAAAATGGTGCAAGGAAGTTATCTTCTGGGCAATAGATTGAATTGTATAATAAGGTGTTTTGATTTAACTCTCCATTAGATTTTTGTTTCTAAAATTTTGTCCAGGAAGGGGGACGGTTACTTCAATTGAGTCATCGGGCTCGGGCAGCTGGTTCCAACAACCTGCCTTGCATCATTACCTTCCATATGTCCCATCTCTAACAAGCGGTGGCCTAGGATGATTACTAGGAGTAACTCGTCAGAGTAGGGTGGCTAATTGGAACAAACCACCGGAATGATCAGCATTAAATGCCAACTTTATGTCCCATATCTAGGAAAGTGGTTTGGGGTGTGGCTTGTTGTTTTTAGTTGTCGGGGGAGAGGCGACTAATTTGAAGTAGCCATCCTGTTTCTGGCCACTGATTTTTCTAAGTGTTGGGCCATGTTTTCTTTCTTGTCTTCTCCCTCTAATTCCCTTAAAAGTATTTTCTATTTGATCCAAATGTGGTCATTTTAAAATGCTATTTGAAGTAATTTTCTTTTCAAATGACGGTCAAAATTGGGGTATCTACAGAGGGATGGCTCACTGGGGTAGAAGAGTGACAGTGTGTTGTGGATGCCGAGCCTAACGTCTGGATTCACAACCAAAACCTGCTACTAGTGGAGGAGAAAGACCGGCCTGTGGCGCCCTGCACGACTCCAAAATCCCAGCAAATTTGGTGACCAAAGATCCCTCTAAATATCAGGCTTCTTGTGGTAGCTGTATCAAGAGTGCCTCTTATGTCTACCGGGTGAAGTGTAGGGTGACCGATCCAATAAACTGTTATATTTGTGAGGAGAAACCAGAGACAGTAGCTCACCTTTTAGTCAATGTCGAGTGTCCAAATAATTATGGGTCGGTGTGTTTAGTCACGTCTTGGAGGCTTTCTTTCATCAACGTCGAGGGCATGTGGGCGACCAGGAAGGATCTCCGTCAGCCGGACAGCTCGAGAATCGCAAACTTTGTGTTGCGATCAGTCATACCGGCGGTTGCATGGGCCATTCAGAGGACTAGAAATGAGGCAATTTTCAAGAACTCTAAAGTTTATGTGAAAAATATGTGAGAAATGGTGGTTCTATCCATTTTTTAGTGGGGGCGAAGCATTGCCGAGGTGAGGGGGATCACCATCTATCCCACTAGAATAGTCATTACTGAATAATTGGGTGGTCTCGGAGGGGAGGAGGTCTCCGATGCGATATTAGACAACCCATCTAAAGCTTTCCCTTTCCAAACATCTTGTCTTGGTGTCCCTTTTTATATTTTCTTTTTTTTGCGATTTTCTTCTTGCTAATATTCCTTCATATTTGTAACCCACTTTTAATACAAATGACGATAGTAAGATCAGTCTTTTCCATAAAAAAAAATATAAGTGAAAGCATTTTTAATTAAAGTTCTATCACTTCCTTCTCTTTAACTATCCCTTTTTGTTTCACTGAGTAGGTAAGTGATCATTTCTTGAACAATTTTAGCATCAATGAAAATGGATGGAACACGGGGGAAAGTGTACTTTCAACAGATATATCATTTTTGTGCTCGCTAAAGGGGCCCTCCTATGCTATTAAATTTGAGCCAATTTTTTTCAATTTACAGGAGAATATTTTAAAAGGACATTAAAGTCACTGCAACAAAGCAACTTGAATTGTCCCCAGTGATCATAGCACAATAGTTCATGACTTATCTATATTAAGAGTAGCTCTTGGATTCGAGTCTTAACGATGACTTACCCACCTGTTTGTTAGCAATTATTTGAAAGAATTTTCCGTGTGACCGGAGCAAACAGACAGAGGTAGCCTTCCCAGCTCGATCGTAAGGTCAGTCACAAGGGGTCCCTTCGATATCTAAAAAAAAAACAAAGCAACTTGAATTTCCTTGCTGGGGAACAAGCAAAATAGGGTCTGATTTGGGGAAAAATAATGTATACATCCCCTTGTGCAACCCTATTTGCATTCCATATTGGATTTTTTTAAAATTATAATATTCCATTAAAATATATATTGTTATAAGAAATGAAATATATGTAGAAATAAAATAGTGCATTTTTTCTCTTTAAAAAATTAATTTATTTTAACTCTATAAACTATAATAGAATTTCATACACTATAATAGCGCGGTATACATTATGCTATCACAGTATATGGAGTTACAAAACAAACTGTAAAAAGTACTGAATGTATTAACGCTCTTGATTTGAGCTCCGGCCATATTTCATATGCCTGAAGTCTTGTTAGGCCTACAATCAAAATCAAGTGCATAAAATTTCTAATATAGTATGTATATTCTACTAGACAACTGTATGCTTCATTGACTTAGTGTGTACTTCATTGTTAGTAAATACGTACTTTACTAAACTATGCATATATATATCTTAAAAAGGGAGTTATTACACATAGATAGTATATGAAATTTCTAACGGAATGTAAATGCTACTATGTCTGAATATGCTTTATTACAATTATATAAAAATGTTATATTTAATTCATTTAAGTATGTATTTTATTTTTTATATAAAATTATATGCTTCATTAGATGAGTATACCTAACTAAAAAAATTTAAAATGTATGTGGTCTACATAATTGACTATTATAATAATATTTTTTCTCAAAGAATTCTAAACATACTGGGATTTTAAAAGTAATGCACAAATGACTTAACATTTTTCGTCAGGTGCTGATGCACGTCCATAACGCCTAATATCTAATATAGTATATAATCCACTGTGTCTATATATAATTTATTTATTTTTTGTGTAAAAAATATAAAAATGTACACATTTTATTGATCAAATTTATGATTCAAAAAAATAATAACAACATCTGTCACATGTCCTGGACAGGGCACATGACTTCAAGTCCATGAACGGCCAACTGGCACATCAGTAAAGGATGCTGCACTCAGGGAAGAGAGTGGGTTAAGCCTGAGTAGTCATGTTGGATTTGCCCTGTTGTACAATGATTTGATGCACCAAGCAAGCAAATGGCACTTTATCCATGAATATTGTCACAGATTGAAGGGGGAAAAAAGAAGAATAGGGTAATTGCCTTTTATATCAACTCCAGGACCCCAACATTAAAACTCCTCAAACTTACTCAAATGTTGGGTTAGATCGGTTCAATCCATTCAAGTTACACCAGTAGGAAAACACTAAGTTTTCTAATTTTGAAAACCACATAAAAACTAAAATAAAATAATTTTCTAACAACACCCTCTACTGTTGTCTATCATTTGTGTCAAAATTACAAACATGCAATTGATTGACTCGGTTTTTCTTTTATATGAGAACAAATATCATTTATTTCGTGCATAGGTTTTATGGATAAAAAAAAGTTCATATCATTTAGGACTATTAAAACTTTCAATAATGATTCATAAACCTCATCTTGTAGGCCCCATTACAGGCTCCATAATGTGGTATGAATGTAATGTCTAATATGTCTTTCAAGCCATTTTTGATAACTAATCACTACAATTATGGGATGGTTATGATTTTTTCATACGGAAATATGCAATAATGAATTTTCAAATGCAGTTTTTTTTAATTATCACAATTGAATTTTTTATGTTTGATCTGCAATGGTGATCATCGATGGATCATCCATCAGTGGAGATGAAGAGAGAGATCGATATCTTGGTTTTTTATTTTTTTATATTTGAATCTCCCAAAAACATTCTCCAAAAAGGTTAACAATGTTTTGAATCGATGGACCCCTTTTTGTTTGTTTTTGCTTCTGAAAATATCTATACGACTAGAGAGAGGTTCAGAGATAAAAATTTTTTAACATTATTATTTTTTTGAAGAACAAATAGAAGCAAATCAAAAGTTTGTTTTAGAGGATTTTCAACCACTGATTTGTTTTAAACACGAAGTTTTTTATGTATTGAATGTCAACTTTCACAGTTTGATTTGTTTTTGCTCTTATATCTTAAATGTAATACTCGATACTGTTACATTTTATATATGGATAAATTGTATGATATTACTGTTACATTATTGACAATGTAAATATTCATTTTTCATATTTGTGTTATTTTTGTTACATTCGTAAATGTAACAGTCAATCGCATGCATGTATGATTTATATTTGTTACATTTACAAAAGTAACAGTCAATTACATGTGTCTAGGGGCGGGCCCAAGGGTTGGTTGGGCCAGGCTGTAGGCCCAGATTTTGTGAAAAAAAAGCCCCAGATAACAGTCTAGCCCAGTTTTTTAGATTACCCCCAATAAAATCAAGTCCATATTTTGTTCAAAAACCCCCAAAACACTAGTCCAACCCAGTTTTTTTTTAAAAAACCCCAAAATAACTTGCTATATAAACTTCAATTTACCTAATTGAGCATCTTTCTTTTAAAGTATATTTTGTAGCCGGCCAGCCGTCAATGAATAAATCATCCCCTTCACCAACACCAAACAGTATGTATGAATTTGATTTTATTTGTAAATTTTCTTTAATTCTTTTGATTTATTATACGTTTTGTAAATGCATTTAGATATTTCATATTTTGACAATATTTGTTGGTGTGATTTTGAGTTCTTTTGGTGAAATATTGATTGGTGTCAAAGAATATACCATAATAAAATCAGGGTGTGCAGTGGTAAGAATCAATGGGAATTTTTTGTTAGCTTTTATGTTTTCTTGACATTTATTTTATTCCAAATAAATGAGGAATTATTCTTGATCATCTCGGTGTCTAATAAGAAAACTAAATCAAAACTTTTTAAACTGAGTTTGTACTTTTGATTCTTTTTATATAACATTTGAGTTTTTTTTTTGTAATATCTTTTTTATGTAAGTTATAATTTTAGATGGATTTTAAGTGGAGGATTATATTTCACTCAAAGAAAAGAAGAAAATAAGGAGAGGATTTGCTGAGATTATTGATTCAGACTCGATAATAGATGATTTCTACTCTCTAAAACACCGCAATGCTCAACTTCAATAATGCTTTATTATATAGTTTTTTTTATTTCTCTAACTTACTCTCAACTGAACTTTGATTATGAATTTCTCTACTTAGTATCTTTTTCTTTTAATATAGTATTTGATTATTAGCATTTGTATTAATGAACTTGTTTGAATTTATTTTATTTCAAGTGCATCATTTGACTACCAAAAAAAAAATTTGATATTTTTATCAAGAGAAATTTTTTTTTATGAAAAGATTAATTCAGCCCATCCGGAAAAAGCGTCCTGAATCCACCCCTGCATGTGTCTATAGCTGTGAAATAGATACATTTACACAATATGCAATATGGTACATTACAATGTATTAGTCATTAAGAGTAAATATTTGAATTATTTTTGCAGGGGAGTCTGCTATATTTATTCTCCTCTTTTTTTGTTTCTGCAACATTTTTTAACATGAATATCACAAGACTGTTACATTCACATATTTATGTTACATTTATGCAACACTATTACATTTATACAAGACTGTTAAATTCTATTACAGTTATAATCACATAAATGTTACATAATCATTTTACTTCTCTCTCTCTCTCTCTCTCTCTCTCTCTCTCTCTATTTTCATAAATAACATTTTTTTTATACAGAGAAAAACCATAATCGAAATCGAAACAAAACTTTCATGGCTTCCACGATAGCGATCCGAAGGGGAGCAGTCATTCCAAGATTGTTGTTCAGTGCTCGATCGATCTGTTCATGGTGGAAGAATGTCGAACCGACCGTGAAGGATTAACGAAACAGAACGAAAGTGGATTTTCGACTAAATGAATAAAGATTTTTTTTATCTAAATGGGTAAATAATGGGTTTCAAGATTCACATAGAACAGTCATAATTGAATAGAGAAAATAGGAGATTTGGATTAATGGGGCAGATTTTTAATGAAGGGCATATTTGTATTTTACCATTTTACCATTTTTGAAAAGTCAACAAGCCAACTAATGAAATGATGACACTTCATAAAGCTTATGAGTGGAGCTTATATTTTGGGATCAGAGGATCGTGACCGGAAAACTTCTTATCCTCGTAATCATACCTAACAAAAATCTAATCTAAATTCTCTGATGTTGATTTGACATTCTGACATAGTCTATAATAAGAAAATGACTTAATTTGCTTAAATACTTGGAGATTCATCAAAATCATCATCAGTTGGACTTCCTTTGGGGATGCTCAAAAAACCAAATATTTTAAAAAAAACATTAAGCAAACTGCAAATATTTCCTCTGATATGTGTACATCACATAAATATCAATCATTATTTTAAGTTTACTCATTTAAATCCACTTTGGTGTCTAACATTATTATTGATTTCTGGACTTGAAAAAAATACACTGACATATTATTATAAACTATAGCTTCATAAATTAAAGCATAAACTGATGCATGAAATAATATTTAATATCAAATTCTATTTAAATATTCACATAGATCTTGAAAAATAATCTTTGCATTAAAAAAATTCAAATATTCAATTATAGGGACATATTGAGTTATTTAAGAAACTTTAATGGCAAACGAAATGGGTCCCGATGTAGGATTTACATTCATGTCATCTAACGTTTTTCTTTCAGGCGCTGTTACCAGTGGTGGAGCAAGGATATTTATAAAAGGATGGACCTATTATGGTTTATGTAAATTTTTTCTAAAGCTATATCATTATATATATTTATCTAATTGCAATAGCATAGATTAAAAAATAAATATGGATAAAATGAAATAAAGACATTCACATAAAACATATCACTAAATAATTCTAAAAGATAATTATCATATTGTAAAACAATTTGTCAAATTTCATATCGATGATTCACAAAAAAAAAAATATCAAAACATAAATCTAATAAGCAATACATACCTTTAAATTTGACATGGACAAAGTTTCATATTTTGAAAATATTGAATATTTTTATCATTATCAAGTCTATCAAAACATTGTCAATATACGTGATCAAGCAATCAATCACCCACTAGTCTCTCATTCAAGTCTTCAATATATGCATCGGAGAAAACGCACTTTCAATGGTGGTTGTAGCTGTAGGTAAGGTCAATGTCAATTCTATAAGCAAATTAGATATAAAATATCCATTTTCATCTCAACCATCTTCTTAAAAGCATCTCCAACCACACTCCATATCTCCGAATTTGAAATTTAGTGTGCTCCAACCACATTCCATATCCACCTTTAAATTTAGAGATTTAGATTTCACCCTCCATATTTGGAGGCTACCTCCAAATTATCTTTTTAACTTTTACTTTATTCACTAATTAATTCAATATCATGTATATTTAGATCTGTTAATCCATTTTTAATAATAGTACTGTAGTTGAAAAGATTTCATCGAGACCTTCAAAATGAGATTAATATTAAATTATTTTAGAATTGATTTTAAATAAATCATTATACATTTGATTATTCAATAATTATTTTATTTATTTAATTAAAAAATTATTAATTTAAAAATAACTTCAAAACCATTTAAGATTAGACTCATTTTAAAGGTCTTAATGAGATCTTTTCAATGGTATATTTTTTATACAAATGGATTAATAATAATAATATTTATTAATGAGTTTTTATATAACATTATATAATTTTAAAAATGATAAAAAAAAACATGGAGGGTGATGGTTGGAGTGTAACACCCTCCAAAAATGAATTTCCCTCCGTATTTGGAGGCTTGGGTTGGAGATGCTCTTAGCTTTAAAACAATAGGCGCAGGAGGATGATGAAAGGAAATACTATTGGTCCAGTTAAACAAAAATTAAAAAACAAAAATAAGATTCAAACACCAATCAACAAGAACTCTGCAGCTCATCTTGAAGATGGGAATATACAGATATTGAGGTGAAAAAACCTGGCAAGAGAAAAGGAAAAAATGAAAAAAAATCAATAACATCCTGAAGAATATGATATTGTAAGCGGAACAGATTTGTGGAACCAATAGAAACAATCCTCTCAAAAATTGAGCAAAGAAAAAATATATATTTTTATAATGATACGAACATGGCTAAAAAAACCGGTCCCATGTCGCCCGGTCCCAAGGTGGCTCTGCCACTAGCTGTTAAACTCATTTTTTTCTAATCCAAAATACAGTTTTATATATCTCGTTACAAATCCAGTGAAGCATATACCTTTTTAGACGATGTATGTATCTTGTTAAATATTTCTTACACTTACTAAAAATGGATTCATTCAACTTAAAATGAATCAATATATACTTTTTATTAAAGCATTTACTTTATTAGGTGATGTTTATTATTTTATAAAAAATTGAAAATATATGTGATCTGAGTTTTAATTAATAAAAATGATTGAATCTAACATTTTCATTTTCTTTTAGATCCCTACGCAAAGTGCATCCTGGTCCGTAAGACTGATGGGCTAATGGATTATACAATGGGCTGGGCTACCTTACGTGTTAAAACCATGTGTAGTTTGGGCTTGTCTATCACATGGTTTCCATAAGAGAGCTGATACACTCAATCCAGTATACAATTCAATAACGTTCTCCACCGTCTGTACACTATTCATATCTCAATTGGATATTTGATAAGGTCAAGACTTTTCCCTGTGAAACCTTGTTATGTGATGCTCTGAGTTTTAAGCTGCTCTGAGTTGTTTGTTTTCTTACTTTTTTAGTCTTTGTTCTTTTATTATCTATTCATCTCCATTCGAACATTGTCTATTTTATTCTATTAGAATTAAAATAGAAATGACTACAGTTTACAAAAATAAAAACTTGCTACGTGATGCACATTGACTAATTTTCAAATATGGAACCAATTACTTCGAGGAACAAAATAAATGAATAAATAGAAATAAACAAATAGATTTTGCAACGGGTAAGAGCATCTCCAATGAATAGATTAACTAACATATTAGTGTCAAATTGTTACATAACCTGTAAAAATGATGCTTCAATGTAGATGTTAAAAGGGAGCTAAATGTGGGCCCTATCTATCAAGTGTTATCTTTCAAGCTAATTGTGGCTAGTGTTTTAGCTAACCAAATGTGAGCTCCACCTTATCGTTCTGATTAAATAATTAAAAAAATACATTTGAGAGGTTAAGTGAGTGGAGATATGGAGCCCATTATTATTTTAACTAGTTTATTTTATCAGTATATCGGAGCAAAAAAAACTAACTAAATAGAAATGTAATAAATAAGGGTGTAGTTGAGATATAAAATACTGACATGACACTTTAATATTTTAATTAGTTTACATATTCATTAAAGATTTTCTAAAAAGTAGATAAAACATCTTTTGGTAAATTGTCTTTCTCAAGTGAGATTTGTCTTTTACTAAAAAAGAGAGAGTTTGGAAATTTAGACGAGTTAAAAGATTTACATCACAGGATGTTTGTCATAAAAATAACAAACAGACGCCAGGAGAAAAAATATTCCAAAGCCTGTTAATTTCAAAGGAAAGAGATCCCATGTGGAGAATGCATGGAAAAAGACATTATCATGTTTTTGAAATATGTGAAAGTATCATGTGGGATAATATTTTAAATGATAAAAAATATATTTTTTGCATTGACATAAATAAAATTTGATAAGTAAATTCAATCTTTCCTTAAAATAGTTATTAAATCTTATCCAACTTGTTAAAAAATATAATTATTAGGAATTATTCTCTTAAAACAAATTTTTTTTCTTTTTGCTTCTTTCAATTATCTCCTTAGAATGTGTGAGAAACCGAAGAAAAATGAAAGAAATTGAGTCAAATAAAATTGATGGAATGAAATCATTTTCCTTTTGACCAGTAATGGATGAAAAATGACATTTATATAAACTAGTTTATATGTTGTTTATGCCTTTTATATCAAGTGATAAAAATAAAAATTGTTGTTTGTGCTTGTGATGAAAAATGATAAAATAAAATAAAAACTATTTTTTGTGCTTGTGATGAAAAATTACAGAAAATAAACTATATTGTTTGTCTTATCAAAAAAAGTGAAGAAAAATGATACAATAAAATATATTATTTATATGCTAATTTAAATATAATACAAAAGCAACCTAATTTGTCAAATATTGTTAAATAAATAAAATTTTGAAAAACGATCAACAATGATATGTCACATAATAAATACAACTTTTAAATAAATATTTTTCTTAATTATTTTATTCTAAAAAAAAAGAACAAACAAAAATAATCAATATTATCAAACATGTAATATTCAAACAAAAAAAATTCATTTTCCTTCACTCCCCCCCCTTGAATCGTGAAAATATGACACCCCCCCCCCCTTGAATCGTGAAAATATGACCACCCCCCCCCCCCCCCCCAAAAAAAAAAAAAAAGACAGAAAATCAAACGGAAAGTGAGAAAAAAAATTTCATTCTTTTTGTTTGGCACAAATTAAACAACAAGTTTTTAGGTGGTAAAAAAAAAGGTTTTACTTAATTTCTTTTACTCACTTTTCAGGTAGAGTCCACTATTATTTTGGCTAGTTTATTTAGTTAGTCTATTGGAGTAATAACAAATAATTAAATAGAGATGTAGAAAATGAGGGTGTAGTTAAGGTATAAATTAATGACATGACACTTTAATATCTTTGTTGGCTAATCTATTAGCCCCCGTTTGGAACAGGAATAGGAATTATTCTTGGGTATACATTTATCCAAGCATAAATGAGTATAAATAAGGATGAAGTGATTTTGTGTTTGATTGTGTTTTGAATTATTTTTGTTGGTAAACGTAAGAAAAATGTTTTGTTGTTTGGGTAAAATGTGAATAAAGCATGAATAAATATTTATAAAAGGTGAAAAAATAATGATAGTTGATTTGATATGTGATTTATAAGAGGCAATGACAGTTGATTTAATAGTGGGCGCACATATTATTTGAGTGGATTAACCTAGGATAACTTTAATTCCAGAGGTTGGTTGGAATCCATATACCACTTTATATCAGTTTATTCTGGTATACTTTATCAGGGGTTCTCCGAGGTTTTCAAACGGGCATTATCCCTTATCCGTGGTTATCCGGGGGCTTATTCCCAAAACAAACGGGGGCTTAATCTCAAGTTACACCGCATTCCAAATAGGGGTAAGGCCTAGTTTGGTATGAAGATAAGGGGTTGGGATAAAGAAATAATTGGGTTAAATCACTTGTTACCCCATATGGCATAAAAAAATGGGATAAAGCGTGGACAATTGTCAACATTTTGAGATAAAAAATTGTGATAGTTTGTTCTGGATAAAAGATGGAACAGACTTTATGTCTATTTTTTATCTTTATTTTGTAAAATTGGGATAACATTTATGACTATCATTTCCACAAAAAAAAAAAAAAAAAACCAAAAGGAAAAGGAAAAAAGTAGCCAAAATGACCAAATCAATTGGAATTGTTTGCATAAATTTTTTTTTTATTAAAAATAAAATGTAGAACTATGAACTGTATATATTATACGAATTATGAGGTAAAAATTCAAAATAATAACATATTATAAGGCATGAAAATTTCCATAATGTTCAGAAGTCATGAGTATTTGTAGAAAAAAGTTACATGACAACAAAAAGATCTAAATAGTATAACAGCAAAAAAATTATTGTTTAATTTGGACATGTGTTTTTTTGTTGATTCAATTACTCTATTCACATAATAAGTTTAGTTGGTTTTTTTTTTTTTTTTATGTTTGATAAGTGATAAGTAACTGTATTGCTTCCAGAAAAGGTTGTGATAGAAAATAAGCTAAAACAACCTATTGGATTACATGAGAAAATCAATTTACAAGAGGATCTTAGAGCCCATCAATGTAACAACTCAACAACTCTACATGAAAACCCTTGGAAAAAAAAGGAAAAAAAACACAATAACACCAATGCATGAAACAAGAGAGATCCAAACACACCCAGATCAATGCGTTTAATTTGGGGTTAATGTATATATGTTATAATTCATTACAAAGGATTTGTAAGTTTTAAAAAATATATTTGATTAATACAAATATATTTGGTATTTTTTAAAAAAATTTGAAGTTATTCCATATTTGATCCAAATGCAAGATTGTGGATAAGAATACAAAAAATAAAGATAATAAAAAGTATTACTAAATATAAATCTAGATAAAAATAATAATTTTTTTATCT
Source organism: Acorus gramineus (assembly GCA_030737835.1). NCBI lineage: Eukaryota > Viridiplantae > Streptophyta > Magnoliopsida > Acorales > Acoraceae > Acorus > Acorus gramineus. The sequence continues at coordinate 18,086,686 of CM060856.1, read as the reverse complement.
CTAAAATTGGGTTAACTTATTTTAAATATTTATCTATTTATCAAACTAAACCTAAGAGATTAGAAAGTTCATTGCACCAGCATAGCATATATTGTTCTGAGTGGAGGAGCATGGTACCATAGTGATTCTGACAATATAATGTAATGTATTGTGTTTCGGTCTGGACCCCATAATTCTTTCCTTTTGTTTTCCATTTTCTTACTCTTATATTTTGTTAGGCTCGCAATAAAATTTGAGTAACTTTCCTCTGTTTTTCAAAACATATTAAGATGCAAGTAAGAAGTCAAATACATATTTGCAGACAACCTCATGGCTGAGAGAGCACAAGTCAAATGCATCATATTGGCTGTGATTTGAATGGTGTACTTTATCATCACAGATGCAAGTGTTCAGATTGAGTCCCATGAAGCTGGAACAGGTTTTGTGATTGCACGATTTAATCAGACGTAAATTCTTGGTGCAGGCTTTGGTATTCACCACCAGTTTCTATACATGGAAGTATGGAACTCGAGACCATTTATCAAGCCATTAAACATGCTGTGCTATGGTGATTTACAAGGCTATGTATTTGCTTGGATGCGAGTAAACATCATAGATCCATTGAATAATAGGGTGCCTGGACCTACTCATTTGCAGGATCACGTGGAACAAATTCGAAAAATGGAATCCAGAGTTCAACCACTCAGATTTGTAAAATTATCCTGCGAATGCGGTACAAGGTCCCAAAGTTTTGGCTCGTTTTGCCCAATCGAGTAAATCGAATGGGATTACTAGGTATCTTTTTAGACTCTACTGATAAACGTATTTTGAGTCCTTATGTACATACTTTGGATATGATATTACATTTTGTACGGGAGGATAGTACCTCCAGTTCTGTATTTTGAATTTTTTTTTTTAAGTAATACAAATGGTTTATATAGACTTTTCAACAAAAAAAAAAAAAAAGAAAAATCATATTGGCTCAGAGCGTAAGTCAAATACATCATCTTTGAAAGACACAGCTCGCTCTATTAACCCTTGGGAGGACCCATGTCTTAATGGCCATGGGCTCAACTGCTCAAGTTTCATTTCAATGACCAGATTTTTCTTCAATGGGGGCCACCAAAGTCTACAACTGTGGCTAGTCTTATTCAAAATGGACAATGGAAAAAGCCTGATGCATGGCCAGTTGAATTTGAGCGCATTTGTGATGATATCACCCAGCAATGCAGCAATTCCCAAACCGAGTGAGTTCTGTATATCGTCGGGTCATTGAGGGTTAGTATGGTAAAAAGTTAAAGTTTTGACTTTTAAAGATAAATTATCCTAATTTTAAAAGATAAAAAGTTTATTAATTTTGATCATATTTACATTTGTTAAGATTGAGATAAAAAGTAGAGATAAATATTAGTTCAGCCATTAAGTAGAACAAAATCTTTCTATTTTCATTTTAAAATTAGGACAATTATATGCAGTTTATCAAAATTATTTTTTATATCAAACAATGATAAGTTGTCCCCTCACTCACTTGTACTCATAATTATCTCTTGTTCCACCACTTATTTGTGCTACTGGGGGGGGGGGGCGGTGATGATTCTCCAATCTTATTGTGCCTCTCCATCTGGTCCATTTGGAAAGCCAGATATGTTTTGTAGAGCACAAAATCCAGATTGGTATCATAAATTTCATCTCTCCTCTAATTTGCCGAATGCAATCAAATCTCTGATCTGTGAAGATAAAGATGGCTCCATCCAATAGAGGGTTCATTAAAACTCTAAAACTATCAATATCCTCATCCCAGTATGATATTATCCAATTTAAATATATACACATACAAATATAGATTTATTGCAATATAACATCCATAAAAAGTGATGATGTGGCATAATCAATATTATATTATCTTTCAAAATTTGTTATTTTATTTAGGTAGCATTTGGTAGCAGGATTGTAAAACTGATTTTTTTGCAAACGCTGAGTTTAAAACTAATGCTGCAGGAAGTTACCACCCCCAGTTTTCTTCAATCACAGCTTTTGGATACTATTTAACTTAAATATGTCTACACGAAGCTGCCATTGCAAAACTGTTTGATTACACGATTGCAGAACCAGCTTCCTGCAAACGCAAAAGCTGTATAATCGCAAAACCAAACGCTGCTTTGGTGTGAGGAAGGAAAGAAAAATGAAAGTTAAAAACATTTGTAGTTAGTAATATACTAGTCTTCGTCCACACACGATGTGCATATAAATTTAAAAAATATTTTGAAACAGCTGGCCAAAACCAACAGCCTCAATTGTTTACAATTCATTTATATGTGATATAATATATCATATTACATATAGTTATATAATATAATTTTAATAATTATTAAAGAAATTGTTTGTAAATTTTATTATGAAGTTATATATAAAATAGATATGTTATAACTGAAATTGAATATTTTGCATATATACCCCTCAATCAACCCTGTATTGTCAAAATCCTCCATTTGAAACTCTAAAAAAAATGAATCCCTCAAATGGGTTATAAAAAGGTATCCATGTAAAATTTAAACTTTTTGAGAAGTATTGTTAACAATAACAAATCATTAGGGATATTTTTTCAAAACAGATCTCATTTTTACATAGTTTGTTAATAAGATTAATTTGTAATCTTATATGTAAATAATGATATTCAGGCAATATATTATAATGGTATATAAATTATTTTATTTTATTTTAACAAATTGTCACATTTTAAAATTAATTTTTTAGAGAATTTGATTGTATATAAAATTTAGAATTAATTAAGATGTTTAGTAAAAGCATATAGTTTTATATAAATTTATTTTTTTAAATTAAGGATTTGTGAAATTTAAAAAGATAGATTTAATAAATATTTCACATTATCATTTAAAATATTTAAAAAATGTATATTTTCTTCCATTCTTATCCTTAATATAAAATGAAAGATCATAAATAAATAAGAATAAAATTGAAAATGAAAATGAAAATGCTACAAAAGAAGAAATGAACTTGAAAAACTTAAACACTTAATGAAAAACTTGAAAAACTCCAACTAGTATATAGCTAGATTTACCAAAGAAAAAAAATGGGCATGTAAGAATTGTGACGTCCTGCCCATTGAGGGGGAGCCCAACAGTCCCAAGAGACCCATGTATTGGGTGAGGGTGAAAGTTTGATGATCAGTCCCACATCGCCTAATGAGAGGAGATAGTCTGTGCTTATAAGTGAGCACAGCTCTTACACACAAAGACGCGTTTTAAAGCCGTGAGCCCATTTAGGAACAAAGCGGATAATTTCTTGTTGTGTACCCATTTAGGGACAAAGCGGATAATTTCTTGTTGTGTAATCCTGGAGCATTATAAGAACTATATTACAACTGATATTTTTTTCCGTTTCTAGGTTGAATTATTCGGTTTGGTTCAAATGACTTTATTCTATTCCAACATCAATCACATCCTATATTGAATTAATTCAATTTAACAAACTCTCAAATCGCCCTTATATATGAAACCAATATTCTCCAATCCACATACAAAAGTCAGATTGATTTGATGAGTTTTTTAATTAAAAGGAACTAAAAGGGATAACAATGGGCCAGTGTCAAAGTTTTGTCAAGTTGAGCTTAGACAGATGCAAATTAGACGTAAAATTTATTATTTTATTGAATGACTAAAACATAAAACCTTTTTAGAAAATAGAAAATTATTTTTTTTTTTTTTTTTTTTTCTAGCCAAATCTTTTCCCATCAATAGAAACAAGTCTTAAATTCAAGAAGAGGGAATACATTTATCAACCTGTCACTTAATGGTTCAGTAGAAACTAAAATTTCTCCCTACATATACATATTTTAGAATAAATAGAAAATTACATAAATAGCTTAAAATCTGTTTCCAATATATCACAATTTATTAAAGTTCCACAAAAGCTTGATTCCAGTTATAGCAAACTTTATAGTCACTCATCCAATTCATGCATTAGTGGGGTGAGGCCAGAAATGGTATGATGGAAGATCGTTCACGGATTATTAAAAAAAAGCTAATTCTATTGTCAACCCTAATCAGGTTTATTGCCATATCTGATAACATAATATAGTGCGCATTTGGCAATATTTAGACTAATAAATTATACATGTGAAAATCATTTCCTTCGTGGGTATACACCCCATGTGCAGCTGAATAGTCCCGACCGGAGCAAGTGAGATTTCTCAGCAAAAGAAAGCTACTTTGTTAGATTACATGTATATTATATTATTATTATGTTATACATGTATTATTATGTTACACGTGTATTAGATGTAATACTATATAAAAGACTTTATCCCTCTCGAATAGAATTAGATCTCGTTATTATTTGTTTTTTCTGATTCTAATATGGTACCAGAGTCCTTTTAAGATCCCAAATATTTTTTTACTTCCATTCAAGGAAAGAGTTTAGTTGTCGTCCTCATCACGTCGTTGTTCGCGTCGTTATCTTCTTTGTGTCGTCGTCTCCGACGTGTCTTCGTCCACGCATTGTTGTCAGTGCGTACTGTACCCGTGCACCGCAATCTTTCACGCGCCGCTGTTCATCGTGAACTCTGTCCGCCACGCGCCGCACCTCTGCCCGAGCGCCACCCCCATCTGCACGCCCGAGCGCCCATTTGCGCCCGACCATTACCAGTCGTGATCAACCATTCCGTGTGCCCGTCCCACGCGAAATTCGCGTGAAATCAACGCTCTCATACGCGGATCTTAGCCCATCAGTCGCGCGCGGATCCCGACCCATCAGTACTAGATCTGCCCAGACCAGCGAACCAGGCCCAAGGAGACCCAACCCACAGACCCGACACGCGGATCCGACTTGGTCTGCCAGCCCACAGTAGATGTCTGGTTGCCAACACCGCCTCGCACCACCTTGTACCTACGTCGATCGTCTTGTTTCTTTTGTGGACTGTTACAACTTCGTTTGCACTCCGAATATAGTAATCCATGTACTCATTTTGTTCCATTTTCTATCGTCTACGCATCTGTGCATCTTCCGGCTCCACTTGATATATTCTGATTATGATTTTGCTTGAAAATCCAAATCTGAATCCAAATAATTCGAATCCCAATCTGAATTTGGTTCCGAATAATGCGGATCCCACGTTGGCGGTCACCACTGGTTTTCAATCAACCGTCCCTATGAAGTCTTTTGAGTCATTTCATGATGTTCTTCTGAACTTGACTGATATTCTTCTGAGTTTCGTGGATGATTGGCCATCCTGGTGCGCTACCGTGAAGAACACTCTTAGTCCTCGTGATTTATTCGACCACCTTGACGGTACATCTCTTGCTCCACTACCTAAAGCCCCCTGCGTATCCCTTATGGCACAAATGGGATTAGTGTGCCTCTTAATATGTGATTAACTCTATTGATCGTTCTCTTGTACTGATCTCAGTGGCTTCGATATGGTAGCCGAGCTATGAGCTTCTCTTCTTGAACACTTTATGGAGAAAAGCGGCTCTCGTGAATATCAGTTATTTGCTAAGGTCCAGACCATTGTTCAGGGAGATCTGTCTGTCACAGATCTATTTGGCCACATGTGCTCATGTTTCCGTGAGTTACTTAATCTTGAGTCTGGTCCACAGGCAACTCAAACTGAGCGAGCCGCCTTTCCTGATCGTTGTGAGCTGTACCAGTTTCTTATGGCTCTCTGTCTTGAATTTTTCACTTTGGCTGGACAGTTGATTCATTGCGATCCTTTGCCGTGCTTAGAAGCTGCTCTGGCCAAGATTGTCGCTAAGAAGACTCGTCTTCGCACCATGGCTTCTTGACAGACAACTCCTTCGACCATATATTCTAGAGTTGTGGTTGTTGCCCCTCCTGCTAGTTCTCCTGCAGTTTCATCACGTTCTACATCTATTTGTGCGCAATGCAAAAGGCCAAATCATGTCATTGCTAATTGTTGGACTCTTTATCCGAAAAAACTTCGTGTGCTACCGCAAGCTTCTCATGGTCGTGGTTGTGGTCCAGTTCAACGCCTTGAGCAACTTTGGCTTTATCCACCTCAGTGTGGTTCTGCTACTCCCTCAGCCTTCTCCTCCACCCCGGGTAATTTTTTTCTCTTGAATTTTTTATTATGGTGCATCCCATCATATGACACCTGATAGTTCTGTACTCACTACGTGTTCACATGCTCCTTCTCATTTGTCTCTGATTCACACTACTGATGGTTCCACTTCAGTCATTACCCAGTGTGGATTTATCACTACCACCTCTGATCCCACTGGTCGTCTTTCCATTCCACATGTTTTACATGCGCAGGATCTCTGCATGAACCTTATTTCTATTAGTTGACTATGTGATTCCGATTTGACATCTTCTTTCACTTGCACTTGTTGTTTTGTGTAGGATCCACGCTTGGGGTGGAGGATTGGCGTTAGTCGTAGAGTTGGCGGGTTGTACTTTGTGAAGTATTTGCATCTCCTAGTTCTGAACTTCTCTATCTTCTGTGGTAGTGTCATTTCTAATGCCGATCTATGGCATAAAAGGTTAGGTCAGGTCTCTGAGTCTCACCTTAAAGGCATCTTTGAGTCTCGTGTGTTAGGATCTACTTTTTTTTCTCCTTTGTCTGTGTGTGGGTTGCAAACTTGTCAAACATGTATTCTTTTCTTTTAGTTCTAATAATAATCAGTCCACCAGTCTTTTTGAGTTAGTGCATTATGACATTGGGCCAACTCACGTACATTCTCTGAGTGGTTTTTTTTATTATATTAGTTTCATTGATAATTTTTCTCATTTTACGTGGATTTATTTACTGTGTAATCAATTTGAAGTTGCTCACATCTATGATGTTTTTAGCACCATGAGTCATACTCAGTTGAAGACTTGCATCAAAAACCTTTCGACGTGACTACACTAAAGAATACATCTCTTCTACAATGCGCTCTCTTATCCAGTCTCATGGCACTTTCTTTCAGCAGTCTTGTCCCTACACACACGAACAGAATGGTGTTGCAGAATGCAAACATCGCTACATTCTTGAGACGACTCGAGCTCTCTTACTGTCTTCTTCTGTTCCACAACATTTCTGGGCCGAGGTTGCCCTTCTTTCTGTTCACCACATTGATATCATTCCCTCCACCATTCTCTCTAGCATGTCCCCTCATGAATGTCTCTATTCTTCTCGTCCTGACTACAGTCGTCTTCGTGTTTTTAATTGTACATATTATGTTCTACTCCACCTCATGCTCGTGACAAGCTCTCTGCTCGGTCGGTTTGATGTGTTTTCTTAAGGATAAGTTTCGAGCACAAGGAGTATCGTTATGATCCTGTGAGTCATCGTTTTTTATTCACTCGCCATGCGTCCTTTGTTGAGAATGTTCCCTACTTTTCATCTACATCCTCTGAGTCCACTTCTCCTACGCCTTCTTCTGTTTGGCTTTGTCCTGTCCTTGAGTCTCTTCCTCTTCCTAGGCCATCTTCTGTGTTTGTACCCTCTCGTAGTTCTCCCCTTGTTGAATCCTCTCCGATTGAGTGTGATTCTCCGACCTCATCTCCCTAACCTCCTGCAGATACTTTTTCTGGTGCTCTGCCTCCCGCACCTGACGTCCCTCTCTAGGACGTGGATCCGAGTTACGTCACTCGCTACCCTCAGCACGAGCATCGCCCGCCTGCCCGCATCAATTTTGATGATGGACCTCTTGATCGGTTTGGTTTTGTTTCAGTGAACTATTCTCCACAACTTCAAGCCTTTCTTACAGCTATTCATGCTCATTAGGAGCCTCGGTCCTACCAAAAGAAAATTTAGGATCATGAGTGGTGGCAGGCAATGGATGAGGAGTTTCAGGCATTTAGGGAGACCCATACATGGGATATTGTTCCTCTTCCCACTAGTATTGAGCTTATCGGTTGTAAATAGATTTTTAAGGTCAAACATTTACCTGATGGATCCATTGAACGACACAAGGCTCGTCTAGTAGCGTGCGGTTTAACATAAAAGTACGGAATTGATTATGAGGAGACTTTTGCCCCTGTTGCATAGATGATCAATGTTTGCACCCTTCTTGTGGTTGCTTCAACTCGTCACTGGCCTCTCTTTCAGATGGATGTGAAGAATGATTTTCTTCACGGGGACTTATCAGAGGTGGTATACATGCAACGAACTTCTGGTCTTCGTACTCTTCCTCAGCATGTTTGTCATTTTTGGTGTGCTATATATGGTCTCCAACAAGCTCCTCGTGCGTGGTTTGAGTGTTTTCGCAGTGTCACTCTAGCAGCTGGTTTTGTTGAAAGCTCTCAAAATCACTCTTTGTTTGTGCGATCATCATCACAGGGTCGGGTGATTCTACTTCTGTATGTGGATGATATGATCATCACGGATGACGGCTCAACTGATATTACTTTTGTAGTCAGTTTCAGATGAAGGATCTCAGTACTCTTCGCTACTTTTTAAGGCTAGAGATTGCTCAGAGTAAGCGGGGGATTCTTCTGTCTAAGCACAAGTACACGGCAGACATTATTGATCGTGCCCCTATATCTGACACTCGCAGCGCTGATACTGCCATTGAGCTTCATGTAAAGCTCTGTCCTACTGATGGAGAGTTTCTTCCAGATCCTACACGATACAAACAGATCGTGGGTCAGCTTGTGTATCTCTACATTACCAGACCTGATATTGCTCATGCAGTCAGCATAGTTAGTCGGTTCTTCTCCACTTCTCGTTCGGTTCACTATAGCGCTCTCATGAGGATGCTCAGATATCTACATGGGACTATCATTAGATCATTCTATCTGTCATCATCCTCATCTCTTATTCTTTGAGCTTACACTGACGTTGACTGTGTGGGAGATCCGACTACTCATCGCTCTACTACCAATTTCTGCATCTTCATTGAGGATTCTCTCATTTCTGGGCATAGCAAGAAACAAGATGTCTCTTTCCAGCACAAAAGCCGAGTATCAAGCTATGGCCATCACGACCAAGGAGATCGATCATCTTAGATGACTCTTGGTCGATCTTAGAGTTGAGATTGCAGGTACTACTCTGCTTTATTGCGATAATCGGAGTGCTATTCAGATTGTCAACAATCTGGCTTTTCATGAGAGGACCAAATAGATTGAGATTGGGTGTCACTTTGTCCGTCAACACTTTCTTACTTAGACACTTTCGCTTCCTCACATTTTCTCTGCTAAGCAGATCGTTGACTTTTTTACGAAGTCTCCTCCAGTTCCTCGGTTTCAATCTTTCATTCACAAACTCATATTGTTTGATCTACCTTGAGTTTGAGCGGGGGTGTTAAATTACATGTGTATTGTATATTATTATTATTTACACATGCATTATTGTGTTACATATGTATTTAGGTCATGTACTACTATATAAAGGGTTTTGTCCCTCTCTAATAGAATTATGTCTCATTATTATTTATTTTCTTTGATTCTAACATACTCGAAGTACCACCAGATTTAGAAAACAAGGATACCACTGAAGATCAAAGTGTTTTTATAGTTACTATACCACCAAAAAGGCTTACATACAAAGGTTTATCGAGCCAAGTGGGCGATGAACGATCAAACCACTTGCGATCTTTGCTCGCCAACCTCTGAAATTGTACATCTCTTCTGCGAATGCTTGACAACAAAGCAGTTTTGGGGTGCTATTGGACGGCTGACTGGGCTAGAGACATCCTTCCATTCCATCAACACACTTTGAAAGCAAGGAAAGTGATGAAATTGACTTCCATCGGCGGAAAAAGCAATGGCCTCACAGCTAGTCATATCAGCTGGGGCATGAGCAATCTGGCTTACACACAACTCGGAGAACTTCAGGACTGAGAAAACATGTGGGATATTTTTCATATGTCCATAAGAGAAGGGGGTCATCACATCGCAGAGGTGTGAGATTTTTCCTTTCTATGTCACGACGTGTGGTTGAAAATAATCATGATTTTTTACTCATTGTGGTCTGGACCAACATGGACATTTAAATAGACATGCCTATTTGTTAATGCATTAGTTATTACACTTGTTATTAATCAATCCATCAAAAGCTAATACAGCAAAAAAAAAATGATAAAAAGATCTAATAAATGTTGAGATTTTATAAGCTTCTTGAATCTACAAGAAATCATTGAATTGACAAGGAAGAAAACCTCAAAAGGGAGAAAATTCTAAATATTATTAATGAAACTAAAAACCCCTAGGTTACAACTCTGCTATTAATACTAATAACATAAAATTTAAAAAATTATTAAAAATAGTAAAATTCAAAAACTAATTTTTCTGATTCTATGAGATCCTAAATGATCATAGTAACTGATAGAGATCAATTCCGATCTGTTATAATTGAAATATCACAAATCTAAAAATTACAAAAAATAGAAAAATCGCTAATTTAAAGCCATAAATAAATGAATTTTTAAAAAATAAGAATTGTTATAATCCAGAAGACCTTCTTTATATCTTTCTCCATACAAAATTTCATGCCGAGATCGTGACCCTTGATTTATAATTTATTTGGTGGACCTTTTCTCTTCGTTCTATCTGCATAATATGTCCTACATTAAAAGCAGTGATTCGCTTTAATTAAAAATCAAAATTCCAAACAATCAATAGTGGTTAACAACTGCTTTTAAACTACCTGAACATTTTTTTTAATGATAGATATAATTTTGTGATGGTCTATTGTGGTGAGAATCACTTTTTCATTTTGTAAGGTTTTAGTCCTTAAATTTAAATGATAGTTCCTTTTTAGTCCCTGAGAGGGACCTATCCATAAATTATTTAATTTAATTTTTAATCCTGTGAGGGACCTATCCATGAATTATCCTTTAAATTGGGGGACTAAAACCTAAATATGAAGAAGAGAGGGATCGATCACTAAATATGATGGTTTGTGAGGACTTAAAAATAAAAATCCCTAGATATAAACATGCATGCACTACCATATTTGATGAGAAAAAAAAAATTCAAATAGATTAGCTGTATCTGATTAAACTGCATATTTGGACCTTCTCTCATTCCCTGTTTTAATGTGGGATCCATCTGGATACTTTCCACAACTGGAAATATTCTGAAACCTCAACTTTTTTTTCTTTTTGTTCATGCTGTGGTCTCCAAATATGAAGTTGGAATGCTGAAGTAACCTCTTTTTTTTTTGGTGGTCCACAATGATGTGGGATCGTGGGACTGGTGGTGGTGTGATTAACAAATTGTGAAAAAAGGCCAAAAAAAAAGGTTCATAACAAAAAAAGAAAAAGAAAATAAAGACATCCACCTAATTAGGTCTGACTGTCTAACATGATAGATCTTCCATGTTGAATGTGTGTGATTGTTGGGATTTGTTTTAGCTTTTAAATTTGAATCTATCCTAGTGAGTAGTGACTTTCATAAAGTTTATTGTTTACGTGGTTTTTAAAGTTGTTATGATCATGAATCCTTCATCAGTGGTTGTGAATGACTGATTTTAAGAATTTGACTATTTTTTAAAAGATATTAGAGAGAGAGAAGTAACAGGAGAGAGTAGTTATTGAGATTAGTTGTTATTGAAGGGGTTTCTTCCTCCAACCATAATAAGTGAGCGGAGTCTCCTTGTCGGGTGTATATATGATCGAATACGGAACATTACTCACAAAAAAGGTAAGGGACACCAATATGGTGCCGACCAAGGAGACTCGGATATTTAAGTCAGTAAATAAATTCTCAAAATATGTTAACTCACAGTTTAATAACTTATTCTCTCATACCTTTGTTCACTATCTTTTTCCTTTTTTTATGGGGTCGGCTCGCCCTTGGGCTTTTGTAACTCTTGTCCATTTTTATTGGTCATGATGAGCGAGTTTTAAAGAAAATGCCTAATTTAAATGCTATTGATTGTGCCCTTAATTATCAAAGTTAAATGAATAATTGGTCTTAATGACAGCTTGATCGTTAGTACGTTACAGACCGAGTGGATATATGCTTGATTGTTACAGAGGTCCTACTTGTGATCCTAGTCTGGTCGAGTCTCGAGGTTCTAAGGAGAATGCGATGTGACATTAGCCCTCGAGGTGTAAAGCTCTTCCGATCATATCCGAGTCACCTCGCTGAGGGATTGATCTGGTTGGGCTCACCTATTCAGGAGTGTCTAATCGTTATTCGTCTATTTTGCTCTTATCGGGTCATTGATCACCAGGTTTGGTGATTCGTAACCCTCTAACACGTGTTATATTTTGAGAGGATGTGAATTTTTCCTATGGAGTTATCAATGAAAGATATATTTATACATCTCCTCTAGGAGGTGTTTGAAAAAATAAACCCTATAACTTGTTATGATCCTTTTTTCCTACTTTCGTTAAGATAAGCTCTTTCCTTATCCTTATTTTTTCTATTTTTCTTATTTTCAGTTGAGGAAGTAGCATATTTTTAAAAATTTAAAGATAGGAGTGGGTAAGAGAAAAATTGTGTTTAAGAATTTCTTGATTCTTCACAATATCATTTTTAAAAAAAATTATCTCTATCCACAAAAAATGATAACCAATTAAACAGAAAATTCTCAAAATTATTCTGTATCCGGATATAACTATTTTATACTCGAATAAATGAGGGGTTAATTATTTCTTTCTATCTTGTATTCCTTAAATATTAGTGTTACTAATAGATCAATACACTATCCTTATGTGATCCAATAAACACAAATATGTTTAAGATGATCATGTCTGATTTTCTTATAGAATGCAATTTTAAGTGAGGAAATTTTATTTTCATTTAAAATGATTTCATGTCCCTTTTAAATTGATGCATACAAAATCCAAATAAGGAGAATCGTGTACATGAAAATATGAATGGATGTTATAATTCTGTCACAATGGATAGACATTAAAAATCTTGGGGGGATCGAGGCACACCATTCACACTCAAGAGGCCAGAGCACACTTGCTGATAATGTCATTTTCACAGTACAAATGGCGTAGTTTATGGAAAGCTTTAATTTCCATTTCAATTTATATATATGTAAATAGAAAAGAATCTATCCATGAATGGTTCACAATATAATCATCCTATAAATGTGAAAAATCTACATGATCCTTTATTTGGGAACACTTGCGAACTCTGATGTCATGGTTTCATTGACTGTGGAAGGAATAATATATTTTTCATAAAATCTAACCTTATAAAAAAAATGTCAAAAATTGTATACTCCAATTTAAAATAAAAAATCAACTACTTCATCTGATAAAACATATATTTTGTTTGAAAAATTAGAGTAAAAAGTAACTACTTAGAAAGACTGTATGTACCATCATCCTAACAAGATTGAAGGTGTTTTTTTTTTTTTTTTTTTTGAGAGAAAGAGAATGTAGAAATTATATTTCAAGCTAACGTTCATAGCATCAAAATACAATGTCTGAACTGAAAAAAAAAAAAGACAGGATTAGAGGACAAAAGGAAAATTGCAACAGACAAAAGATTAATGTTTTATGAAAGAACAATGAATTATGTTCCTTAAAATTAAATGACTTATATATTTCAATCATATATGCATGTTTGGTAAAGTGGATTTTAATTAATGGGAGCTATATATTTTATAAAGACTGGTAGTAACAACATATGTTGTGAAATGATTGTTATTATATTATGATGGTATTGGAGATTGTTGTCATTTAACCTTAAATTTGGGGAAAGGAAACCATGTATATGAATTTTTTGAGAAAATTTTTGAGAAAATCACCAGTATATGGTGTCTAGCCATCTAGGTCTAACAGCATACCTAGCTAAATTGTGAGCTAGAAGTGCCTGGAACTTATTATCAGCACTAGTGTCTACTCCAAAAGAAATATTTAATTTTCATTTAAGCAGTAAAGATTCGACGACATTGAGTACCTTACTCAGTTAAAACTTATCCGAGTGTGTACATTCGATTTTGAAATTCTGTCTCCAAACAAATAACCCATTCACTTTCTAAGGAATATGAATATGTTTAAATATGGACAATAATTTGATTGATTAGTTATCAGAGATATGAGAAATTTAAAATGAAATATATTAATTTGAACAATGTATATATAATATAAGCATGAATAATTTTACTTTACATGTAGGATTCTGATATTAGGAGTAAATATGTTGATATCAATATCCACACACCATATATTTTCAGAATTTTCAAATAATAGTTTCAAAGCAGTTGCAGATTTTTTTAACAATTGACATAATAAATTATAAAAATATAATTTTTATGTGTATACTAATTAACATAGAGTTAATCTCACTGTTAATGTGACCGGGTTTAAAACAAATCCTTAATAATTTGGGTAGCGGAGCAACTGGAGAATAAGATACAATAAGCATGAATAAGATTAAAAACCTGAGATTGTTTGATGAGAGTAAGTGGTTATAGTCATGCCATAATAAATGAAAATAAGTTAATGTTAAATTCCACAAGCTATTTTACTAGTACAAGAGAGACTCACATGTTAAATCACATAATAGATCACCTCTTATAAATCAAGGTCTGTATGTCAAAAACACTTTTTCATATTTTATAATTCTTTATTCACATTTTATTCACAGCTTATTCATGCTCCACCAAACAACAACTTCATTATTACATTTTTCAATAAAAATAACTAAAACTCTAACCAAATAAAAATGAATTATTTTTTATATATTATAAAAAAATTATTTATCCTAAAATATTTATTTTTTAAAATAGTAAATTTAAAATTAATATCTCACACAAGAAGATATATATACCTAGGTAATTCAGATACATTTAAGACCATTGTAGAGGGAAATTCTTGCGCTGTTCTTGAGGGCGCCACATGTCCCTACCTACCGCATAAATAGTAGCACGACCTAACCCAGATTGAGATTGTATATGGATCAGTCAAGGAGAATGGCCCAGTTCTCTATTTAAGGAGTTCCGCGGCAAAATCTTGCTCACGAGGTCCTGCTTAGAAAATAAATTCTCATTAGAGGAGGACAGCTCGGATCGCAGCGTCCCCGTCGGATGAATCATACTGAGGACAGACCAAAGGTGACCAGACCAATGCTGTTTCGAGGAAGATCAGGGCTGGCCAATCAGACTAGCAATCTATACAGAATACGACAGTTGTTGCATTCCCAAGTCTAACCACCCTGACTCGGGTTCGGACCCGCTTCTAACCACAAGAGGAGGGGGGACCACTGACACTGCAAAGCAAAGTCTGGGTGTTCTGCTCCGTCAAATTAGCAGAAACGTGTCCTGCCCCTGACAAGCCTCCTGCCACTATTCGTCGCAATCGCGGTTAGAGCCAATGAAGCTACACCATGTGGCCATCACACCATAACAGACCCCCAATCATGTACCTCACATAATCTTCTATGTCACAAAATTCCAACCGAGAGAAAGGGACGTCTGGGTGGAAAGTGACGTGGCCGCCCACTCAGCTAAAAGGGCAAGAAGCGGAGGAGAGAAGGGACATTAAAAAGTAAGCACTCAAACAATATATTGGTCTTCTGGTTAATAGAGCCATCTTCTTTATCTTTATCTTTTTCATTCACTCCACTAACTTAAACGTCGGAGTCCCTTTAACCGGTACAACATCAGTATCCCAGGCTCTCTTGGTGCAGGTTTTTAGACTTGACTTGGACTTTCACTTGGAGGCCTACCTTTAATCCGAATACACTTATTAAAGAGAAACACCACCTTCAACTATAAAAAAATGTTAGTCTGGCAGACCCGAAACGAGCCCATCTTCCGTTGGTTCAGAGTCTACGTTGAAAATATATGAGAGTCGACCGCTTCCCTTATTCGTGAGTGGGGATGCTTCATCGTGGGGGCGAGGGGGATTTCAATGTTCAGCGGGACCATCATAGTAACAGTTTTGAGTGGTGGTACTCGGACGAGGTTTATAGTAGATATCCGATCTATGAAAACTATAAGTACTAGTATCCATGCATCCTTTCCCTTTCAATTTACTTTTAAAATTTATATTTTTTATTTCAATACATGTATCTCTCACCTTCAATTTAAACATATAATCTCACTCTTATTAAATAATATGACGGTAGCATGGGACTAACCTTTCAAAAAAAAAAAAAAAAACTATAAGAAAAGGTTGTGTATAACGACATCTATGAAATAAAAACATTAATATACAATACATAGGTAGGTAGTCCTCGTGTATCACGCGTTAGCCAGAAAAACAAACGAGAGGTTCGAAATTAAACGTACACCGAAATTACAACATCAACGATATAAAAATAATGATAAAAAAAAAACATGAATGCACGTTAGAGGGGTATGTATGGACGCAAAAAAAGCTGATACATGACACAAGGCGGGGTGGCACGTGAAGAGTTCTGTCTGGGGCTTCGTAAGGCCAGGCGTCGATCGCGATGTGTTCTCACCTACGTGTCGAAATCTGGGTGGCACTCCTCGTACTGATTTGTACGGACGATTATGACTTGCTTCCATCCGTCTCGTACGATGTGGTCCCAAATAAAATATATAATAAACATATGCGGGCGGGTTGCCTCTATCGTGTCATTTATTATTCGACATGGCCTTTGTTTTTTTTTTTTTATATAAAAAAATAAATCTCAAACTGTTGATATAGTGCTTTTAAAAGATTGATTGATTTTTTTTTTTTTTTTTTTTTTGGTGTGAATTAAAAGATTGATTGATGACGTTTGGGTCCAGTTATCACATCACGCGACTATTAACCAAATCAAATCAGAGGAATAGGTTAAGATCGTGATCAACGGATCCGATTCCTTCATCTCGGATTCTAAACTTTTCTCTTGATTCGGATTGATTGACAAAGGTTTTTTTTTTTTAAACAGATAATGATAAAAATATCATAATGTAAAATTTAAAATTAGATAAAATAAAAATGGAATAAAAAAAAATAATTTTAAAAGTGAAAATTGAAAAACGAAGAAAATGAAAGGATTAAGCGGTTGCACGAAACAGGAGCAGTACAAAAGAGGAATTTACTTGCCCATCAGCTCCGGTCCCTACATGAGCACCGAAACCACATTGAGAAAGTTAGTGTAATTTAAATATTTAATAAATGTTTTGTTTGGTGGTATATGATATGTACACTTACATATTATATAAGATACATATATGATAAAAATTTTTGTAGATGTGCAAAAATACTCTATGTTATGTGTGAATATGCGACAATAATTAAGATTACTTTTTTTTAATATCAGAGAATGTATCAACCAAAAAAATGGATCTTTCTATTTTATATGTATTACATTTATAATTTGATAAAAAAAATATGTTCAATTACAAGAGATAAGCATGTCAATTATATGTATCCTATCCGAATCTTATCTGAAAATCAATATCCATATGCCAAATAAAATATCGGTATCCAAAATATTTTGGATCGGATATGCGAATGATGTTTTCCCATCCGATAAATATCTATATCTAAAATAATATTGTAATATTATTTATTATATTAATATATCTATATTTTAGTGTTAGTATGAATTTTATTATTATTTTTTACCTTAAACAATGTAATATTTTTTTGTGTTTACTTATATTTTTACGTTTTATACCATATAATTATTAGATTTTTTATATATTTTAATATTAGATATATGCATGACTTTTACTTTTGAATATTGGATTTCTGAATTTTTGAATTATATTCTTATACATTTAAATTTTTTGAATATTTCAGACAAATGTCCGAATCTGAATTTGGATTTTTGGATCATATATGCATACGTATTTTGAATATCCGTCGGCTATCAAAGATAAATATTTTTTTACATATTCAATTTAGACACGGATATGTTCTTATCTAATCTGTATTCGTTCCGTTGATAGACTTAACAAGAGATATCAAATCAAAATATTTTTTCTTAATAATCCAATGCTAAAACCGTCATGATGGCTATCTATCCCAGAATTAGTAATCTATCTCGCATTAGATTATGTTACACTCCAAACATAGACTTAGGGTCCGTTTGGATATGAGTTTAGATAGATTCTGCGTATGAAAAGCTAAAAATTCTGAAACTCAGATCCAAACATATTTTCAACTTTAACTTTTTAAACCACAATATTCATTTTTTAGACAAAAAAATCTTGCGACTAAAAATCTAATAAAAATAGCTTTTCAAAAACTGAGTTTAAAATATAGAATTTTAAAAATCTTATAATTTTAACCTCACATCCAAACACATCCTTAATCAAGGAGTTTGTAAGAGCTGTGTCTAATATATAACCGGATGGATGATCTAATGATGGATGATGTAATGATACCCTAAATAGGACCACCTGCATGTGGAAAGGATTTGAAAATAACTTTTTTTAAGGACCATCATTCTATGCAATTTTTTAAAAGCAATTTTTTTAAACAAAAAGTTATTAAGGATATCTATCTATTATCTAATAAAAAATATTTAAGTTTTATTTATTCCTTCATGTATAAAATTTTCATTTCTAATTGTATCATTATTTATATTTAAACTTTTAATTTTATATTGAGGGTAAGCTTGAAAAAATACATATTTTTTAATATTTTAAAAGATAATGTGAGAGATCTATCAAATTTATCTTAATCTATCTATCTATATTAATGATATATTAAATGAATGGATCTCATGCCACATCAACATTTTTTTTGTTATTATTATTATTTTATTAGATTTACATTAAGATAATAATGAAATATAGGTGATAAATAGCTAATTTCAGGTCAAATATGAGTTTTTACTCTCACTTTTCATCATGCAATAGTCATTTTTGATAAAAATTTATTTCATGGTCATAAGTATTTATCGAAAAGTACTTTCCAATGAGTTATTGATCATCCGAATCGGAGTTATACTTGAAAAGTTATGAATTTTTAAAAGAATTTCAGAAATAATTTAATTTTTTATTTTTTTGTATATATATATATACCCTAAAAAATTATAATTTTATAAAATATCATTATTTATTATTTTTAATAATATTATTCAAAATGGTACGTTATTTGTTTTTATCAATTCGAGCAATATTGTTGGTTTGAGAGTTTCAAATGGGGTATTTTTATATACAGGGTTGGTTAAGGGGTATATATGCAAAAACCTCATCTTCAGTTATAACATATCTTCTTCATGTATAAATTCGTAATAAATTTTGCAAAACGTTTATTTAATAAAATTTTCAACATATCATTTATGTATATATAACACTATATATTATATCGTATATAAATGAATTGAAAAAAACTGAGGGTACTGATTGTGGACAGCTTTTGCAAAATTTTTTTTTTATTTACAGACATATCGTGAGTGGAGAAAAACTAGGATCGTCTATGTTTGATGTCTCTATATAATTTTGAGACTTTTAGCAAGCCTCTAAAAATATTTTATCAAACAACTTTTTTTTTTACTAAATTTGTTCCATTGAAAATATATATCTCCTATGATAAAATCAAATCAATATTAAATATATATTTAACATATGTTTTAATAATGTTTTCTAAAATATTTTCAATCAAAATTTGTACATTTTCATTTATTTTTTTTGAGATAAGATGGTGTAGATGCGCGCTTTTGTATTAGATAGAAAAAAGAATGATGGCCATTACAAAGCGAAAAATTTGCATTTGTATATTTTCATTATTACTTATTGAATCCAGTAAATAACAATTTGTATTCATTTAATAAAATATTTATTATTTTACTTGAAAAATACAATAATTGAAAATGTGTGTTTGAATGAATTATTATTTCAAAATATGACAATTGAGTTGAAATTGTTTTAATATGGTGTTTCTAAATTTTAAATTATTTGAGCCCATGTTTGGATACAGAATAAAAATTATTTTGAGATATATAACTATACTAGCATAAGTGAGCATAAAAGTGGAGTAAGTGATTCTGTGTTTGGTTATATTTTGAATTATTATTGTTTGGAAACGGAATAATAAAAATTTTATTGTTTGGATAACATTTAAATAAAATGTAGATAAAGATTTATATAATTTAAAAAAATAATGATAATTGATTTAAGAGCTGATGACAGTTGATTTGATAATGAATCTATATATTTTTAAATAAAATAACTTAAAATAATTTTTATTATAAAAATAGGTTAAAATTTATATAATATCTTATATCAATTTATTCTAACGTAACTTTTGAATATCAAAACAAACGTATTTATCATATTCTGTTTTATTTAAAATAATAAATTTATTTGAAATCTTTGATTTGATTTAACATTTTTTTATTTTATTTTGCCCCCCTTTTTTTTTATTTTTTTTTGACCCCGGACGCAGGTGATCTTCCACTTACTTTTTCCAATCAACAACAAATACAAAACCGACAACAACTCACCCACTCCTTTTTGTCAGAAAAACATTTGAAATAAAAAATTAAAAAAACCCAAACCCCAAAGAAAGAAAGACGGGGCATCACCATCACAATCACCATCTTCTTTCACTCCCATTTTATACCAATTTTTTTTTTTTTTTTTTTAACCAACAAAAAAAGCAAGATAGAAAAAGAAAACAATACGCACAAATAAGGAAAGAAGAACTGTTTGAGGGAGACCCCCCAATTTTCTACAACCCCTCCCACTTTTTATTCCTCGACACACAAAACATGGTAGATAAATAGAAAGGGAAGACAAAAAAGGGAACCGCATCTTATGAACACAAACCTCTCTTTCCCCATTTTGGGTTGTGTGTTTGTGGTAGTCTCTTCTTTTGTAGGGTTTCATTTGTTGTTGTCGGTTCATACGAAGTTGGCTAAGGTTTTGTGAGAGAGAGAGAGAGAGAGAGAGAGATGGTGAGGGGGAAGACACAGATGAGGAGGATAGAGAACACATCGAGAAGGCAAGTGACCTTCTCGAAGAGGAGGAACGGCCTTCTCAAGAAGGCTTTCGAGCTTTCCGTCCTTTGCGATGCCGAGGTCGGTCTCATCGTCTTCTCTCCAAGAGGCAAGCTTTACGAGTTCTCCAGCACCAGGTATTCATTCATTCATTCGTCTCTCTCTCTCTCTCTCTCTATCTATCTTTCCATGTGTGTGTGTTTTTATTTCGTTTGATTGTTCTTGTATGTTATCAAATCAAAAGAGAGAGGAATTCTTGGTTGATGTTTAGGATCAGGAGAAGGTTTGTGATTTATCTACACATGGATCTGAGTATGAACTACTCGTTTGTTTGGTCGTAGAACTGTGAGAAAGTTTTTATTTTGTGTGTGTTAGATAATTTTGAGTATGATTTAATGTTTTATGTTGATATTTTGGTACATATTGAGCTGTGATTTCTATGAATTGCAGTTAATACTTCTGTCTATTAGGTTTTCAATTTATTTTTTTTTGGAAACTTTATGAGAGGAGATTTGTGGTTTATCTACACATAGATCCTTTAGAGAAACATTTTTTTTAACAAGGGATCATTGAAGAACGTTGAACATTAAAGATGGTCTCTTTTTTATATTTTCATTTTTTGTGCCTCGTGGGACTGGTTTAATTTACAGGTTTGGAAGGAGTGGTTTTGGAAGTTATGATGCGGTGTACGAAAAGATATCAAAAGGACATACAAAATCTTTTGGTTTGGAATTCATTTATTGTTCATATATGGTCTAGTTTCTAAGGAAATGAGAAATCTCAGGTTCAAGAAAAAAGCAAGTACATATAGACTGTTGGGCTTGAGAAGGGGTAAAAAAAAATACATTTGAATGTACTGTAAATGTATATTCTATGTATTAAAGTTTATTGGGTTTAATATATAGCTTCCAAGAAATAGAAATATTCAGACAAGGCAATCTATTGATGTAGGTGGAGTGACCAACAGCCAGAATCATTGCCCTTAATGAGGATATCTTGATATAAAAAGATGGTGATAACTGTTCATATTCATGGTTCTATACCATGAACATGTGACTACATCACTCTTCTATCAAATTGGGTAGATGATTCATGATTGATAATTGGTAAAGCTACTGTTGGCTATCTTGGAAGTCGTCTTTCATTTGTTAATTCCACACATGATTTCATTAGGTTAAAAAATTATCCGTTAAGTATGAAAGTTTCGTTTACTTGAAATTCACATGAAATTTTTTGCCCTGCCATCTCAAATGATGGTTCAGCAATACATGTTGAATAATGGAATTTTTATAGTTCCTTTTACAAATGCGATTCAATTCCTTGCCACGCCGTAGTTATATTCGTGAATTGACTTCATTTATTCTAGAGTTCAGTAGTATTTGAGTATTAACCATGGGTATTGAGGACTAGCATCCTTATGTTAGGTATAGGATCTGCACATGTGATTCTATTATTTACTGAACTATAATATATAAGGTGATCGTGTATGAGAACTAGATTTTCATATACAGCATATATCATATGGTGCATAAAGACTTGTGTCATCCTTGATATACAAAATTAAGCATTCAATTAATTAGTCTTGGAGTATATCTTCTTCTTGTTATTATATTTTAATAAAAAAATAATTTTTGTGACTTAATTTTGCAAAGCTGCATTTCCCCTCTCTTGTTATATAATGTGACATATTCTTTGTCATTCACATTGGCAACTTCCCCTCCCTCTCAAATACAACCACACAACAAAAACTAACATACGAAAAATAGAAAGATCACAAGTACTCCTACATCACTGGTTATCTAATATTTGTCTACAAAAGTAACTAAAACATACAAATGCAACTTTTAATAATGCATAGAATTCTATGTGACACTATTACAAGTTTGGCTCCCAACTCCATGACCTCTTGAATAAGTAACCTTTCCATGCATTATGTGAAACGAATTGGCATCCTGGTTAAGAATAGGCATATTGCTAGTAACATGAATATGACAATCTTCAATTGTGATCGAGTGCAATGAATTGACAGTACCATGAAACCAGTCCTAGAGCATGCTAGCACAATGATTACAGCAATGTGACATGTGTTACCTCAAAAGGTCAAATATTGAAGGATATTAGTACCATTACAGTATTTGTCAAGAAATATTGAAATTTTAAATATGTTTTTGAACTTCGAAATTGGACATTAAATGGAGGCTTATCTGTTTTCATCTTTTTTTTTTTTTTTTTTTTTGAATTAGGAATTTCATTTATATTTAAGGATCTTACGGGCAGCCATATGTACAAATAGCTTGCTTCCTAATTTACAGTTAACTAAGTATTAGGGTTGTTTTATTTTTGAGTAATCCTCAGAAACAAATCTATAGTGGATTTTGAAAGAGAGCTGATTCATTCTATCGTAGTTTAAACTTTAATTGTAGATCCACTATCATTAATAAGTTTGTTATTGGTGCTACATGACCCACATTCAGACTGGCTGCTCACAGAATCTCAGCATACTCATGAAGATAAAATCACACCAACATGAGGAAAAAGCAGACATACAGATGGGTTAAATGATCTTCCAGACCCTTTTTTTCATGATTGAGGCTTAGAGATGTCCTCAGGCATGCCAACTCAACCGAGCAAATCCTACCAACTGAATAGGGTGCGGAATAAATGGGAATTAGTCAGAATAATTTTAAATGGGTGTTTAGAAGGTTGAAATAAAATAGAATTTGTATATTAAATTAACTGGTCCAAAGTGATATATAGATTCCAGCCAACCTTGAAATTAAATTATTATAGGTTATTCAATCTAAAAGAATATTTCATATAAACTGTCATCATCAATTATAAATCAATTGTCATCATTTTTTAACCTTTTGTAAATCCTTATCCACACCTTATTCACATTTTATTAAAATAACGTATACTTTATTATTATGTTTCTTAACGAGAATAATTCAAAACATAACTAAGAAAACAATCACTTTATCCTTATAATTTATATTAGAATAGTCATAAACCACATAATTAACTTAATTCTCTATCCAAACGTGGGCTAAGACACTAAAAAAAATATAATCTTTTATACATCAACCTTGTACACATGAACCTCTTACATCTACTTCTTGTGCCCCAAAGTCTAAGGCCCCGTTTGGAAACGGATTTGGAGGGATTTTGAGTTTGTAGGAAGCTGCTTTCTCCAAAATAGTTTTCAAACAGAAAAAAAAAATTGTAGTTTAATTAAAAACCACAGACAAATTTTTACAAATAAATGCCCCAAAACTAGCATTTTCATAATTTGTGGAGAGATAGCTTTCAGTAAATTTAGTTTTAAACTCAACTTTTGAAAAAAAACTAATTTCTAAACCCATTCCAAACGGGGCTTAAAAAGCCCTTGAACCAATCCAATGTTCATTTTTGGCACATCTTGTCCCTACTAGCCCATCTATAAATATATAACAAGGTGACATACTCTCAACCCAACCACTAAGTGGAAATCTACTACTAAGTACTAAGATAGACATGGGCTACGATACATATTCAAAAACCACCTTTTGTATGCTTTCTCTATCTTTGTTTATTAATAAATCAGTTGATTTAAAGTTTTTACAAATATGAAACCAATATACTGTATATGAAAATTTCTTTTTTATTGAAAAAAATATTAGAGCTTCATATTATAAAATGAAGCCTCCTGAACAAAAAAGGGACCATGGATCTCCAACAAAATAGAAAACAAAAAACATGAAGAAAAGCAAAAAGAAACAATACCAAGTGCAAGGTCCTCATGAAACCTCATCACTAATTTTTTTATGAAAAATGTTAGAGGAATAATATTAATGTTGTCTCATACAAAGGAGGGGAGACGTTATTCCCCCACCATTTTTTCAAATCCACTATCCAAGAAAATTTTGAGTAGTGGTTTGGAAACTTGAGAGGGGAGAGGGGAGAGGAGAGGGAAGAGAGTGAGGAAGAAGAGGGATAAAGAGAGAAGATGGAGGAGGATGGTGGCCAAAGGGGGCAATGGGGTAGAGGCGGTTAGAGGACGCCAGAGAGAGGGCAGGTTAAAGGGAGAAAGAGGGGGAGAGAGTTGGGAAGGGGCAAATAGAGCGGTGGAGTGGAGATAGTAGTGGGGCACGACTTTCTCTCTCTCTCTCTCTCTCTCACTCCCTCTCTCTCTCCTCCTCTCTTCCCTTTCTCTTTCTCTCTTCCTGCCATCCACCTCCGCCCGTCGCACACTTCGACCCATCCTTTCCTGGCTCTCTCCCCCCCCCTCTCTCTCTCTCCCTCTTTTCTCATTTTTCTCTCTTTCTCTGTACCGCGCCTTCTCTGGCGTCTTTTGGCTGCTGCCTCCGCCTCGTCACCACCTTTGACCGTCACTCTCCTCTCCCTTTCTCTTCCCTCTCCCCTCTTTGAGGTTTCTAAACCCACCACCCAAATGTTTTTTTTTTGGATGGTGGAAAAGTTGGGAATAACCCCTCCCAACAAGGGGATTTGAGATTTTCAAAGAAATTAAGGAAAAGAAATTAAAACTCGAAGCATGGAGAAGGAACCTCGCGAAATCTTTTGACACAATCAGTACACCCTTTTCCAGTTTCCCCCGTGATACTGGATGGTGAATTTCTCCAAAAAAAAAATAAATTAACCCAAGCATGGAGAGATGTCGTTATAATCACCTGTGTATTCTCTATAGAGGACCATTTTCAAATGATTGCATATTTGGAAATATGCAATCATTTCATGCTATTCATATACTCCAATACTCCATTTATGGGATAAGATAAGATGTTGAAACTTTGCTTTGTTGATATGATCTTCTATTTCCTTCTCCTTTGGAACCAGTTTTACTTGCCTACGAGTCTATTGAAAAACATATTGAGCCAAGGGTCACTCCCAAGTTTTTTAACATCGCATGGGATATAAGGTCCTCGAATTCACTTGTTGCTACGATCCCCTTTTTTCTTTTCTGGAATTATTCCCACGTGCCATCAAGATTTTTAAAGTCGCATCTCATCCAAGAGTCACCTCCACATTGGAGCAAATGATACTATGCGGGAAACAGAAGAATAAATGGTCTCTCGTTTCTTTCTCCACTCTACATAGATCACAAACAATGATACCATCAGTCGCTCAATACACTCGATTTTCAAAGGAGAGTTGACTCTCAAATTTAATGAAAAAAAGTGAATGACTATGATCTGGTGAGAATGATATGTATCAAGTCTTCCATAAAATGATCTAATGGTAAAAAAACATGATGGGATGCTTGTTTCCCAATCAATGTTCTTGTTTCCCCCGCTTCATTATCGTTAAAATTGCACCAAAAATGAGGGTACCAAATAATGATTTGGTTACGGCAAGTGAAGGATTACATTTATGATCATTCTTGTTTGTATTCGTCCTATAGAGATTTGAGTAGAAGGATGCTGGTGAAGACATTTGAAGTCTTTCATCATTCCAAAAATTAAATCGTCGCACCATTATGAAATACCAACTTTGAATTTCTGTTCATCCATCACTTAGCTGGCCAACTCAATCATGATTTTTCCATACTGTCAAAATTCGAGGCTCTGCATCTCTCTCTAAGACAATATACTACGATACTATAATGCTTTTCACAGATCACTAAAAATTTCTCTAGTCATTTTCCCAAAAGAATTTTATACATATTTTGAAGATTGAACACTCCCAAACATGAAATTGTTTTTTACCTACCCTTTTATGTAGTTGAGACCATCGGAATCCTATCAGGGCAAACTAGCCTAAGATATTACATTTATGCAGCAACTGAGGTATACATTTTCAAATTTATGATCCAAATCCTATCCATTTTCAAATTTGTTTTTGAAATTCCAGATCTTATTTGAATGCTAAACTCAAGAGTTGAATTTCTGAGATTTAAGGCATTGATTAGGATTTTCTAACTGTCGAGTTCATAGTTTATTAGCTGTAATTGTTGGGGGTGGTTCCTTTTGTTCATTCGTTAATTGATCAATATTATCCTCTTCTATTTGGGAAGAAGTCACCTTCAAACTCTAAATGCGATGGTCGAGGAGGGGAGACTTGGCATCTACATCCTTAGTGAGAAGTTGAGTAGTATGACCCTTCATTTCCACTTTCATGAGTGCATCTGAGAGGTGGAGTGGTGGTAGTAGCCATTTTTCTTGAATTACAACAGTTAACTAGGGGTATGATTCGATATGGAGTTTTGTCTTGCGGATGATATAAAAGATGCCACATTTTCACAGCTCCTAGAATCCATGATCGTTCTACACATCTTATCATTGATAATACATGTGGTGGCATAGGGTACCCTAGAACCCTGTAGTTGCATCTTTTATCCATGGGGTGAGGAAGGAACCTTGAATTAAGGATCTCTCCATAATTATATTCTCATTTTTTGGAAGACTGAAATATGGGTAACGAATAAATGGATTAATTGATGTCCATCTGTGGAGGTATATTGCTCACCTCCATGGCCGTGGATGTTTGGCCTTCTGAAAACTCTGCGAGGATAATCTTGCCAGATTTTTTTTTCTTTATGGCAAATAAAGGAATGGTCTCTTATTTTTGCACCTCAATTATATGTTCTTAGGGTTGGGCTATGGGATGGCATGGGGCCATTGCTTGTTGGGAGGTCAAGCATTCAGTGGGGGTGTGGTGGCATGAGTAGGTTGAGGGTTGGTTGTTTCCTTGGCGCTTCAGCGCGAGGATGCACTGAGAAGCTTGTGAGATGATCCACAAATCCAAGTGGTCTAGTCTGTCTTATATGAAGGGTTGCAAATCCACTTATGAAGCATAAGAATAGGAGCTCCTTGCTATCGTGGAGGTTGATCCATGTCACCGGTCTGTGGAACTGAGCCATGTATTTCGTCACTATTCCTGAACCTTGCTTGAGGCTCTAAATTTGAAAAGAGAAAGCTTTGATGTATTGCATGCAAGAAGCCAGATATCTCTACTAAATAAGCCATATCCTTCAAAATACTACATACAAGTAATAAACTCAAGCTACAAGTATTAAAAGCTATAAGAACTTAGAGGTTGTTTGGGTAGCAAAATAAAGGAGGGAAATAAGTTTAGATATTCCTAAGACTTAAAAAAGTAATTTAGAGGTTTTCCAAAGGACTTGAAATTAATTTTTTCATATTTTAACCCAACAAAAGGAAGGTGACAATTACACAATGGTTACAACAAAGAAAATGCTAGGAACGGATAGGTGGATAAATCTCTATTGTGATTTGATCTTCCTGAACTGAACGCTTCCTTTAGTTCATCTTGCCGGTTGTGATTGATTGATTTAAAATCTGAATTGAAATGGTACGGTGTTTGCATAGAATTGAAATCGAGGGTAGAATTCTAGATATTCAAGGTTAATGATTGCATTAGTTTATCAGAACCTGATCAATAAAATATGCGGAAGCCATCAATAAAACTCGAGATCGAACATAAGAACGGAACATCATTATATGAAGAATACAAGATATACGTAGTTCGGTCTAGGCCTACATCCATGGGGTGAAAATAGAGATCTTCTTTTAGAACCCTCTCAACCTTACCATTGGATCTCTGCATTGTATCATGCCAAATTTTGTTATGGAACTCTAGAGGATATTTATAAATATAAATAACTTCCTTTCCAAGTAATCTTCTAATTATTAAATAAATATTATTTTTTGAGTTCAGGAGATTCACATTAAATATTAATTAAGATCAAATCTTAATTAATATATATATATATATATATATATATCAATCAATTAAGTGTTCACCATAATTTGGTTTCATCATAGTCGTCCTGTGTGATACACCAAATCGAGACATAATCTCAACAATTACTCTGTGATGATTGATTTAAATTTTGAATCGAAATTTCCGACAGTCGGGTCTTCTAGGAACTGACTCTTTGTTATTTAGAACCATCGGAATGACTCCTTTCTTTTCTATTATCAATTGATTGCATCAGTTTATCAGGACCGTAATACATCATATCAAGTTTGTCATGACCCTTGTATAAAGCATTTCATGGAACGTTTTTTTTGTATAAATTTCGTGGGATCTTGTTTTCCCTAAAATAGAAATTTTGAAGAAGGATGAAGGTCCTGGAATCAATTTTAAAAAATAACCTATGCTCTAAATTGATTAAACAATTGATTCTAAAAAAGCCGTTTTGTTGACTTTTAAAACGTAAAAATAAAAATCTAAAATGGAGCTGGAATTCAAAAATAACAATTTGGAATAAATTATCTAAATCTAAAAACTATTATAAGATTCGTTTGACAATTGATTCTAAACAAGACCAAAGATGGGAAATGGGGAATTTAGAGAGAACAAACATAAAAACATAACTAGGGCTTTGTGTGCCTCAACCTAATTGTTAGATCAAATTTGTGCTTAAATATTACTGCATAGAAGAGTTAGGATTCACTGAAAACTCTTAATTTGGGAAATTTTTATATCAGTACCTATTGTTGGAAATATCATCATTTAAAACCGCTTGTCATTTAAAATTTTTTTAGATATCATCAATACTCTTTTTAGACGTGTTTCCATCTAACACACTGATGTGATTCTCAATTCCCATCAGTACATAGATGTGCAAATTTTCTTCGCGTGTGATTATTAGCGAGTGAATTTGTATTGCATTACACAGCTTTTATAATAAAACAATTGAGGATGCCTCTTCTCTCTGAAATAGTTACATAGAAAGGTTTTATTTCACAAATGGAAACAGTATTACCCAAAAAAAAGAGGAAAAATATTGAAATTTGTAGTACAAAAGAGAAGATGAAAAAACAATTCTTCATTTGTGTCTCATCCTTGTACTAAGTCATATTAATCTTCTTTAAATCATCCCACCATTAGCCTTCTTTGGCTTCCTACTCCCCCTAGAAGTATTGTGGGTGGGCCTCTAGCACAAAATATAGAATCATTTGATTATTTGAATAAAATAGGGGTGTAAATATTTATGTAAAATCCTCGTATAGATAATATATGGACACTCCCTCAGCCTTATGAGCTGATTCTTGTGGGCCTTTGATTCATCCGTGTCGATTTTCTATGTACTAGTAGTTGTTTATGCATTGTGTGCACGAGGCTCTGTAGTCTATTAGGGTTCTTGTACAAAAATTAAAATCCATACAATACAATGGAGATTATAAGTGGTCAATTTTATTTTATTTTATTTTTTGACAAAAATGATATATTGTGAAGTTTTTTTAGTAAATTTTCAGTAGCTTTGGTTAAGCCTTAGTACTGTCTAGACCATGGATCTACTGGGTGTCTGGGTTCAATTTCTTACAATGGCAAGTCATAGTGTCATAGTGCTTAATTTTGGGACTAAAATAAAATGTAGATATTAAAAAAATTTATTCGAGCATGTTTTGTCTAATTGATGAAACGGTGAGACTCTCCCAACATATACTCAATGAGTTCCTATCATAACAATAAGATATGGTGGTTGCCTGGTTCTTCTTCAAGGAATTTTACCAAATCCCCCAATCTTTGTTCTATTCATATTTAAAATCTCTGAGGGGATTCTTCGTAGGATTGATAGAATTAAGAAAAGGTTATTGTGGAACGGTCAAAGGAGAGACATAAGGAAGGTGCACCTTTTGAAATGGGATGTGGGTTGAAGTAGCAGGTCCTCAATTTAAAGGATATGAATAAAATGCTGCATAGTAAATAAAAACAATGTTGGTTGACAAAGTACTCTTTTGCTTTGGTGGCGTCTAGCTGAGGTCAAATACATATGTTCACAACACCAGATTGATATCCTCTAGAGGAGATCTCCTAGATCATCCCAACATCTGAGAGCAACAGACAACATCATGGAGGCTACTAGGTTGCTGGTGGGGAATGAAAAACAGTCACTCTTTTGGCATGATTCACCTTTTAATGTGAAATTCCCTCGCTTGTTTGGGATCACGGTCAATAAAGGAGGAACGATGGACTAGTTTTGGGTGGGGACCCCTCAGGAGTGGGTGTGTTGGGATGTGTAGATGAGAGGAAACCCGCAAAAGGAAGAGGTGGAGAGAACTCAGATGATGACTCTGTCACACGAGAGCTCAGATAGAGTTTGTTGGAGACCACAGTTGAGAGAGGGGTTCTCTGTTCACAGATGCTATGAGTGGTGAAGAAGGAAAATACATTGCCTAGTGACCACTGTTCAGACATTTGCGAATACAGGGAGACCCAAGATTCCGATGAAAGTTATCTATGTGGCTCGTGTACCAAGAAAAACTTCTTAGGAAGATGTATCGAGTGAAATGAGGACTGCATGAGGACACGCCGTGCCAGAAATGCAGTGGAGGAGAGGAGTCCACCTGTCACATTATGATCGATTGTCCACTGGCCAAATAGAGATGAAATCTTCTTAAGGAGGCAACTGGATGGTTTCACGTCTCTTGATGACTCATGGGAGGCTGGAAAGAAGCTTCTGTGTGCGTGGGTACAAGTGTGTGAAAGCCAAAGTTTTTCAGCTCCTTGTTCATGTAGTCTTGTGAGCCCTTGGGCTCTCCTATTACCATCATCTGTTTCGGGGCACTCCGCTTATATTTGGATGTATATGGGAGATGGTTGTGCATTTTATCAAGAATTGGGGTGGTTCCTGCACTGGTGCAAGCATGACTTTCTTCATTAGGGGAAGGCTTTCGATTGAGCAATAATTTTTTATATCTAACTAGGGTGATAGCAGATAACTCTTCTACTATTGACTCTTAGGTGGGTGTCATGTTTTGGTTTTGTTTTTTACATTGTATGTTTTGGAAATTCTTTTTTTAAAAAAACAAAAATGAGGCTGAAGGTCTACCGTTGTTTTAAAAAAAATGTGGTAGGTTGAACCACAAATATAGCCAATTCAGTCTCAGTGCCCATAACTCGAAATCATAAATGATGTTGCCAAATGCCAAGCTAGTATAAGCCCCCTACAACCTTAAAATCATTAGCCCAACCAATTTAATATCATTCTTTACTAAACGGAAGTGATTTATTCGAGTGCATTATTGAACATTAAGTAAATGGGTATGCATGAAACATAAGTTCTTTTTAGAAAAAAAATTTGAGTATATCGTGCATGCTACAAATAGTTTGGCTCAATTGACTGATAAATATAAATGCAACACTAAATTTAGACCTGGTCACATGCAACAATACTTTGCATGAATTCTCATAAGTCACATTTCTATCAGTAAATCATTTATAGTTATTATTTCTAAGAATCAGCAGTATATGTGCATAACAATGATACATTCAGCTCTCAGGTTGACTTAACTTTGGAGCTGTAATATTCAATGTACTGCATATAATATTCTGGTTCAGAGGGGTCGTCCCCACCATTCATACTTCCATCTTGGTCTTAGATGGCTGAACTCAGAATAGTGTTATTATCTAGGAGTAAATAGCAATCTAGATATCTTTCTTAGCTTTTTTGTTTAGCTGTTTTTTTTTTCCTGTCTTTGGCAGAAGCTCCGGAGTTTTTTGTTTTATCGGCTTATCCAATGATTGAAATTATAGAAATAAGTCTATATGCCTGGTACTCAATACAACTGTTATCTAAGGTTATCCTTGCTTTAAATTAGATAGTAAAAATAGGATAAATCACAATCTAGATTCTAGCCTCGAATCTACATATTCATCCATGAATGAAATAGGGGAATATGATCAATATTTTATCTAAAATTTTAGTAATATAACACCATAAATAATCATAAATATCAGTAAAATCCATACATGAAACCAGAAGTTGATCAAGCAGTAAATTGTATTTGCTACTCTACATTGAAATCTACATCATTGGTGGCATATTAAATATTCAAATGGCACAACTTTGATTGTGATTTTGTGATAAACATGAAGATTTGGCCTTGTAGATGCACTCTCCGTTCACTACTACTTCATAGCAACAAAAAGTATACTTTGTTTCCTTATGTTGTGGGTCTCCTAGAGTGCTAGAGGGACTTATATATACTTTAGATATTCTGTAAATACACATTGTGATATTTTCCCGTGATGGAGATAAAGAGGCAGCTGATACATATTAAATGCACACAACTTGAATAGCTTTATTATACTTGTTGCTCCATTGACTTATGGTCGTGATCAATTGTTTCTCTCGAAAAAGAAGCACTAGTAAAACCAACGAAAACTCATCTAACTGCTTTTTCTGTCTATATATATGCTATTACACTTTTTCCATTTAATGAAATGTATATCAAGAAAATTAGAGTTCCCCATGATGATTAAAGTGTCAATAAAATTCCACTCCACGATGGAAAATCTCAAATGATTTAGGACATTTTTTACTATAATTGAAGTGATTTAATTATGTGTTAATGGTGCAGATTCTTTTAAATTATGGAAATTTATCTATGAAGGCATATGAATATTAGATCCTTTGTGTCAATTTTGATAAAGAACACAAAATATTCATGCTAGGTTTGTGATTGATTTGCATGAATTTTATGTTTCAAGCAAGACAGCTGATCCATACACTAAAGTCAACAAGCAGTATAAAGCCAATTTTTTTCTTCAAAACAAGCAATTGGTTCCTTATGAGATGGAAAACTCCAAATCAAATCGCATGTTGATATGATAGAGATGCAAACTTTATGAATAAGATCTTTTGTATGTTATTTAATGAATCCCATATATCCGAAATTCCTAAAAAAATATTGAAAAACCTTTTATTAACCCCTTGAAAACTGTTCCCTTAATTAAAAGAAAATATTCTTAAAAACGGTTCTAAATTTGTTTCTATTATCAAAGATACACTTGTTTTAATTTATACATATCAATATTCATTTTTAAATAGCAATCACTGTCCTTGCATTGCAAATTCTAGAGATATCCTAATTTTGTGGATACTGAAAATACCATGTCATTAAGACTTTGCATTTACAAACGAATGTGGCTATTTGTATTATAGAATTTAACATAAATTTATTTTAGGTATTCCAAATAAATAGAGGATGATTAGGTAATATTCTTGTGAGAATTCTCTTTTAATCTGAGGCATATTATACCAAGGGAATAACTGAAATAATGACAAATTTTTATAGGTGATTCGGATTTATGTTTTAGCTATGGTTTTTTTTTTCATATACACTATTTTTTATATCATATATACTATTAAGTGTTGTATTTAGTGGTTTTTTTCAATTAAATTTACTCATTATCTTAATTCTTTATCAAGCATTACTTTTATGATACTTGAAGAAACTGGGGTTTGTATGCCTGTATGTGGAGCAACGTTTTTGTCACCTAGAATATGAAATCTGCTTTGATAAAGACATGCATGGCTTAGAGAATAGTAGGCCCATTTATGAGTGAATTCTATTTATTTTTTTTATCATCTTATTTTCTGCTTAAGTGAACTGATGTATTTTCTTATTTCTATTGGGTCCTTCAGCATGCAAAGAACAATAGATCGTTATGTGAAATGTGCAAATGTTGCCGACACCAACAAACATACAGCGGAAGAAAACGTCCAGGTGTAAAATCTTCTTTGGGGTCATATTATACTTTCCTCAGATATTATGGCCATATCAAGAAATGTACACAGAAGCTCTTGTAATATTTCTTAGGTTCTCTGTTTAAGTTCAATTATGAAACAGTCTGTGGATCTTCACGTTGACATGTTCTGGTATCAGCCAAAGTAATTTCAGCTTCAAAACATTTATATGCCAGAGAGGAGTGTTTGGCATGACTTTAATTAGCTCGTGATTCCATATAATACACTTGAGATTGGAAAAGAATATGGGGGTATTATGTATCATATAAATTTTGTCTTAGAAATTCACATAATTAAGTGAAATTTATGATGCCTTCACATGCAGCACTGGAAGTTTGAGGCAGCAAACATGATGAAACGAATCGAGCTTCTTGAGGCTTCAAAAAGGTGAGTGGAATGGTTTCAAAGATTATTAGGATTTGGTTTACTGAAAATAACTATGCATTGCAAAGGATTTTAATTTCTGGAACTGGATCATTGCAGGAAACTTCTTGGTGAAAGCATATCATCATGTTCAGCGATGGAGCTGCATGAAATAGAGGACCAGTTGGAGCTAAGCCTTTCAACTATTAGGGAGAGGAAGGTACTATACAGAAAATCTATATGTGAAGATCATAATCTAACTCCAGTGGGCACTCCAATTAACTCTTAGAATTATTGCATATCCAGATGAACCTATTCAGAGAGCAGATTGAGAAGCTAAAGGAAAAGGTAAGTGATTTGTCTGTGAAAAAAAAAAAAAATTCCTTCTCAGAATGTATCGTGTGTTACTGATTTTCTCTGCAAAATAACAAAAAATGCTGGAAAAAATAGGAGAGGATCCTATCCGAAGAGAATTCCTTACTGTGTAAAAAGGTAAGTTGGATTCCTTCCATGTCATGTTATATGACTTGCATAGTTGCACGTACTAATTTATAACTTCTTGAACAATTTATTCATGTTTTAGGCACAGCAGCTGCAAGAGCAACAGCTGCACCAGCAGCGACGGGAAATTGATCTGAGAGAGGTTCCTTTCGAACAACAGACGGATGTGGAAACAGAGCTCTTCATAGGAAGACCAGAATCTGCCGGTCGGACTCGCCTCTTATTGAGGGACTGATTGGTGTTGGTTATGTCATATGAGTTCCATCACACAAAGAATAACTAATAGTTGTTTGAGCCCATTGTCTTCTAGTGTCACATGGTCATTGTAAAAACCCAAGCTGTATAATATCTCAGAAACAATGATTTGCATTGCATTTAAATGTGACAATGTTGTAACAACCAAGTAATTTGAAAACCATTGTATCAGTTTTGAATCTGCTTTAAGATGTATTTGGGGAATAATTGTGAAAACAGACGGCTGTTTGACACCTGGGTGTTCTTCAATTCTGCATGTACTCTTTTACATTGCTCTACTTGGGAGATGTACTGCAAATGTAAATAAGAATCAATTTCAAGTGGTTGTGCATGTGTAATTTGTTGCATTCAATGTAATTCTTGTATATGCATAAATTGTTTGTGGAGAAAATCAGTCTTTTTTGAGAATGTGGGATCCAGTTAGGGATAGTTCCCACCAATTTATGTCCGTCCACAATGAATGATTGACATATATCTTATCATACGTTTAATATGTGAGATTTTGTGTATATGTTGGACACTTATATATGCTTTACTTTCATGAGTGACTATTCCTAAGGGGGAAGGTCACCCAAGTTTGAATCATAGACAATGAAATAAATAAGAAAACAAAGGTGGTTGGGGGTTTCATGGGAATTGAATCTGCCTTTCGGGATCTCATTATCCAAGATTCATTCACCTTTAGTAACCGATTTTAAGAATTTATTTCATTGACACTAGTGATGATAGGTTTGGGTTCAATTATGTCCCAACTTAGAGTAGATTGATAGACTGTGCTTTCTCCCTGCACTTACCATTACGGAAACGGCCTGATTGGATGAGAATGGTAAAACAAAAAAAAAAAAAAAAAAATTATTGTTTTTTTTTTTTTATTTTACTTATAAGAGGTATCCAAACCTTTCAAGACAATGACTAATCTTCAGGGTGTCCGCATCAATTTACTTAGAAGTTTCCTTAAAGACACTTGGGGAAATCGAGGGTAAGAATCAAACATGTGCTAATAGAGAGTTAACCCATGGTGTTAGCCAACTCACCAAGACCTAGACCTGATGGTTAGCCAATTCATCAAACCTATGGTGTTAGTCAACTCATCAAGACCCTGGTAGTTAGTCAACTCGCGGATGGGGAGCAAAACATGTTTGTTTATTACAAATAAAACTCGATAGCTATATATACACGATAAACTTGAACAAGTTTTGATAGTAATTTCAAAGAGAGTCCAATAGCCTATTCATACTACTAAGCAGCGGGTAGTGATTGGGCTCACCCAAAAAATAGATAATGGGCCTTTGGAAGGAGATTCGCGGAAGCTAACAATAAACACGAGATCAAATATAAAAATGAAACACCACATCACACGAAGAACACAAGATATACGTGGTTCGGCTTAGGCCTACATCCACAGGACAAAAAACAGATAATCCACTTTGATAGTTGAGATACATTAAGAGACTCACAAACTCTCTCAAAAAGTTACTCTCTTAGAACCCTCTCAACATTCCATTAGGATCTCTACATTGTATAATGTCTTGTCTAATCTTGCCATGAAACCCTAGAAGATATTTATAGGGATAAATAATTTTCTCCCCAAGTAATCTCCCAATTAACAAACAAATATTGTTCCCATTAATTAAGAGATATTCACTCTTCTAATTAACAAACAAATATTGTTTTCTATTTTAGGATATTCACTTTAAATATTAATTAAGATCAAATCTTAAATAATATTCTACTTATTAGGTGTCCAACCTAATATGGTTTCATCATGGTCATTCGATGTGATACACCGGATCGAGACATAATCTCAACACTTTTCCCCACGTATTAACCTTATGTTTTGGAAAAAGATACACTTAGCCCCACTGCGGCCCCAATTGCAGTCCATCATGTTTTTCTTTTAAAAAAAAAATTATACATTCACATTTTGAAGTGCATGCTATTATATGGAATGAAATATATATTGGGATACATTAGTGTATTTTTTTCATAATGAAAAAATGAAAAAAAAAAAAGTCTTATACTATGATATGCTCTTATGTTTTTTTTTATTTTTTGGATGGGAAATTATATGTCCAGCCTCTCTGAGCTGTCCCATTTATAATTCATATCGTTTTCTTTTTTTTGAAACAAAGTATATATTGAGATACAATAATATATTTTTTTTTAAATAATAAAATTTATTTTATTCCCTATACTATGATAAAACCTTATACACTGTGATATACTATGCTATCATGGTGTACAGGGTTACAGATGAGGCTACAAAACAAATTCAATTTATTAGCGCTCTTTTATGATACAATTTTTTGTTTTCCAGCTCCATGTGCAATCACAACATTAGTACCGTAACATATTAATGTATTATGTCAGAATTTAGTCTATTACAAAAAAGTAATAAAAATGCACATTTAGTTCATACTAGTATGTATTTTATTTTTATAAAAGAATATATTTAATTAACCAAGTATATATTTTATAAGAAATAAAAAAAAATATGCGGGACAAATGGGTTTGTAAAAAGTACTGAGCATAACATTTTCCCTCTAATTATCAGAACTTTTTATTAATATTGAGTAATAATAATATATTTGATTAGTTTACATACAATCAGAGCCTTGGAAAATGATCTAAAATTATCTAGATTACCTAGATTAATAAAAATTATCACAAAATTTAAAGACAGACTAAATATATAAGTTACACATATAATTGAAACCCTTTAATTTAAGTTGATAGTCTTAATTTTAATCCTGATATATTGACTGTGGCCGTCTGTATCATTTTAAAATCACAATAAAAAAAAATTGGATTATAGATTAGAATACAATATATATTGTGGGAGACCAAATTAATCAGAGTCGAATAAGGATAAGACCGTATAAGTGCAAGGATTGAACTAGGATTAGCTCATGTTGATAAAAATATGGGTAAGAGAAAGGAGAGCCCATGAGCCCAAAATTTTATTACACTTAAATGAGCCCGCCTTCCCTCGAAGGTTGGGCAAACAATTATGCCCGACCGGGATAAGACGGCCATACGCTGTTGGTCTTAGGACGTGAGTCAAACATTGCCCGACCTTAAGATTAAGCCATCCAGAGGGCAATGCCCGAGTGAAAAGACAGGTCAGTCACAAAGCCCTCCCCTGTAGAAAAACAGTTAGCGAAGGAAATATTCTTTGACACTAGAAAAGGACAGGACGTCAGAAAAACAGTTATAGGATGATGATGATCCTTAGGTGCCACATGTCCACAGATCCTGAGGCAACGTGGAGATTCCATATCATGATATGATCACCCCGCAAGGCCAAGCTCGACACGTCCCTGTTGAGTATAAAAGGGGGGACTTCTCCTCCCTCTGTAGGGATGCAAACACTGACTTTCTCTCCTACAAAAACTCAAGAATCCTAAGTTCTTCTTCTAGAGACGAAGAGGTAACTGACTTGAGCGTTGGAGGGGCATTAACCGGCACCACACTGGTGTGAGTTTTAGGTACCCGAAGGTGGAGGACAAAGGAGGAAGAGGAAGACGACGGCGGACATCGAAGGCTTGTAGTGGATCGACGTGAGGAAGAGGGTCAGCACACACCATCTCGGGTCTATATTCAAAGCCCGGATCAACGAAGATCCGACCCAAGAGGGGAAAGTTAGATTCCTTCCCCCACATATATAATTTATTTTAAATAAATTATAGGAAAATAAGTTGTTTTTTTTTAGGAATCGATAGACAAATGCCATCCCAAATATATTGATTTAGCAAATGTTCAAGGAGGATGCATTATAAAAAGCACAAGAAAGGAGAGCAAAATAGAGAAGAAGAGAGTTCTACTCTACTGCATCTATAAAGTGACTACCCCGTGATGCGTAGTCCCCAATCCTCTACCGCAATCTCTCTTGCGTCTACTAGAATCTTGCCCCAGTACTTGACAAAATACACAACCGATTTCCATAGATTTTCAAGGTAAAGGTGTTGGCCTTTAAAGACCACAACATTCCTGTATAGCCAAATTGTTCACACCCCAGCGGGTATGATCTGTCGGCCCATCTTAACCTCGATGCTCTTGTCACCGCTTTATCAGGCAATGTGATCAAGTAGCCATAGGAAAATGAGTTGTTAGAGAATATATTTAGGTAGTAGTGTGTGCCTGAATCAATTCCCTAAACCGTTCATTATGAAAAATGTATTTTCTTATGTACAATACCTCAAGGTAGTTTGAAAATTGGAGAAATTAAAGTTCTCTATGGAGCTTTTAAAGTTAATAACCAATAATAATAATAATTGAAGAAAAGACGGATAATAACAAAAACAAAAAAAAAATCTCCTTCGAGGGGAACATATAGGAATCATCAAAGGAGTCTGAACTCTGAAGCATGCTTGTCCATCACATCATTTGTTCACTTTAATGGTCTTAAGAAAATAATATAAAATTTAATGGTCCCTCTGCCAAGTTGGCTTGTGTTGGGGCTCCACTATTTCCATGATGTGGTGAAGTGTAGCTCTTAATGTCTCATTTTTTTTTTCTTACTAAATCCTTTGACCAGCACACATACACTCATGAGTCATGCCCTACATTCATATCATGCCTACATTCATATCATGTGGTATTATTATTATAATAATAATGTTATGAAGGACCAAAAACATAGGCCCATTCGGGTTGTGCAATTCAACCGTTAGATTTTCCAAAAATCTAATTTGTTTTTTTTTTAACATTATTTTATAATTTTTTTGAAGGAAGGAGGTTAAAGTCACCCCTTGAAGTTACCCCATTTCTCATTTTGTTGATGGAATTCCATCCTCAAGAAAAGACGGTGTTTTTCTTATTAAAAAAAAAAAAAGAGGGAGGAAGAGAGAGAGAGAGAGAGAGGAGGGTGATGGAGGAGGGCAGAGGTGGCAGGCGGCTGAGGTGACGATGACGGGAGGAAGTGTGGAGGGGCAGATGAAAGATAGAGGGTGACGAGGGAGGAAGGGAGGGAGAAGGGAAGAGAAAAAGAAAGAGGGTGGTGGTAGGCGTAAGTGGCGGAGGTGTAAAGAAGTTTTTCAGTGGCACATATACGGATATCCGAGTCTACATCAGAATTGAATATTAAAAAACATATCTATATATGATTTTAGACAGATATTTATATTGAATATCTGTATTCGATTTGAAAATTTGAATTCGGATTCAAATAATTATCCAAAATATGTAAATGAATATGGATATGAGTTATATATATCTGAAAATCAGATAACTAAATATAAAATCATTAATCTAATATTTGAAATATGTAAAAAAAAATCCATAATTACCCAATCTAAATATAAAATTATAAGTATATACACAAAACTACATGGTTAAAAGAAAAAAACTCATACTAATCTTAAAAATATAAATATATTAATATAATAAATAATAACATAATAATATTTCATAGACAAATATTTTTTGGATTGGATACCATCATATTTGTATCAATTTAAAATATTTCAAGTACGGATATTTTATTTCAGATATCGATTTTTTTAAAAACAATTTTGAATAAGAAAACATTACATGAATCTGGAATCGTCATTAAAAAATTTACATTAGACAAATGTATATGAGTTGA
This sequence comes from Acorus gramineus, assembly GCA_030737835.1. Classification (NCBI taxonomy): domain Eukaryota; kingdom Viridiplantae; phylum Streptophyta; class Magnoliopsida; order Acorales; family Acoraceae; genus Acorus; species Acorus gramineus. Next base: position 18,045,719 of record CM060856.1, on the reverse strand, counting down.
AAAATGATTATGTAAGACTAAAATATGCTTAAGGATTCAATATGCATTATTATACATATAAACGATTATACAAATCGTACCTAAACACAAAATGCATATAAAATCTAGATACAGTGGACATGTATCTGAATTTACATTGAAAAATTTGATCAAACAAATGTACATAAAGATTAAAAAATAAATGTAAAAAATTAAACATTCTCGACTAAGATCAAAATATTTTATTTAGATCGAAATAACCTAATCTGAAAGGATTTCCATTAATTGCACTTCCTTGGCGAGCTACTGACGGGGCTTCCATGGCTACTCTCTCGCCTTCCCCTCTCCGATTCAACTTGCTTCCTCCTCATCAGATTCCGGACCCCCCCGTGACAAGATCCCTCTCTGTTTCAACCCCACCTCCTCAACCACCATCTCTTCTCCCTAACTAAAATAAATCAATTCCTTAAATGGTTTTTTTTTTTATAAACCATAAAAAGCTTGTCCCCAAAATAAAAATCCAATCTTTAACCAAACGAACCCTCAAAATGATCATCCTCAAATGGTTCATGAATCAATCTGAATCGAAATACTGAATCGAAATATATATTTCGTTTAAACAATGGCTTCAAATTGAATTTAATTGCTTTTAAAAAAAGAAAGAACAAACCAAATCGTAACCACCTTGTAAATTAAGAGATTTGTTATGATATAAAAAGCACAAATTATATGGAAGGGTAAATTAGAGTTTTTAATCTTGCCACCTCATGAGACTTGGGATGGCACTACAAGAAAAAGAGCTTTTAGCGATGACTATTACCGACGGCCAACACAAACACCGTCACTAATATGAATATAGGAACTAAAAAACCTCTTAGAATAACCCCACCATACAGGGTTGTGGATTAACGACGGCCAGAAAAGTCGCAAATAATATCATTACTGACGGCCATACGCGACCGTCGCTGTAGACTTACATACTAGGGCAAAAAAATCATTATATGAATCCATACAACCCTCCTAAATCTGGCTAAATCCATATAACCCCCTGAAAACACCTAATAAATCCAAATAACCCCATGAATAAATTTTTTGTTAATAGATAATTAATATTTTATGCATATTTCGTTTAATTAACCCTGACTGAAAACACGATATACTAAAAAACCACTACAATGAGTATAAAATGTGAAAAATCCTATGAAAATGATGATTTTACCCTCTCTGGATATATTATAAAACTCTATCTGGAAGAGTAAAATCGTCATTTATAGAAGATTTTTCACGTTTTTAACACATTGTAAGTTCTTTTTAGTATACTGTGTTTTCTACTTGAATTAACCAAACATAATATTTAAAAACTATTCATTATCTGCAAACGAAAATTTTTTTCAGTAGGTTATTTGGATTTACTAGGTCTCTTCAGAGGGTTATATGGATTTTAAGAAAAGTCAGGGGGTAATGTGAATTTTAGTAAGTTTATAGGAGGGGTTATATATATATATATATTGGGTTAATTGACAAACTTAGGGGTAGTAAAGGAAGAGAGAGAGAGAGACGGTCCCCCCCCCCCCAATCGCTTCTTCTGTTATCGCCCCTACGCCTCTGCCTCCATCGCCTTCTCCATCCGCCGCCTTTTGCCTCCGTCCTGTACCCCCCTGCCTTTTTTTTTTATTTTTTACTCTTGAGGATGGAGCCTCACATGAGATAGGGTGTTTTTAGTTGTTCCTAATTTTGAAATGTAGAGAATTTAATTAATAAAATGCTAAAACAGTTGAATCTATTGTGTTTATGGAAAACCATTTGGATTCATGTTTGATGTATGTACGGTAAAATCCATCCAAACGCAGCACCGAACCATAGTTTATAATCTTTTTTATTTCAACGGTAAAACGATACACTCAATTGTTCCTAAAACATTAATCGATTCCGATTAGGAGAGAATATATTCATATTAAAAAAGAAAAAAAAAATCTAGGCGTTCAGTATGTACGAGCATGTATTGTATTTTTGTGAAAGTGTCATTGAATAAGTAGTAGTTTAAAAAAGTCAAAATGCGTTGAAACTGCAAATTAATTATAAAAACTACTCACCCTAAAAAAATTTCTTTCATTATATATTAATTTATTTGTCCAATGATCCTTTTCCGGTGTATGGTAAGCTGGTGGGAGGTAATCCCACATCCAAATGCAAGCTCCATTACTAAAAATAATCATCTCATATAAAATCCATGCTTAGTGCTTCACACACTCTATAGTGTGTGAGAGAGAGAAAGTCTTAGTTGTCACATAAACAGAATAATAGAGAGAGGTTAAAATGCACTCAATTAGGACCATTTTAACTTGAAAATTTTTTGTTAATGAAAATTCATTTACGTTGCAACATGATTCTGAATATTATCAGAATCAACTCATTGAATCATGTACTAGTACTGAATAACTTCTATTTTCAATATTATACTAACCTCTATATTAGGAAACAATAATTCCCTTCAATTAAAAAAAAAAATCTCCCCGTAATACAAAATCCATTCACAGCTCAGCCTTTCGAAATCATCACCACCATCAACCATTACAAATCTCAAACACAAATCTCTCTCCTCCTCATCAGTCATGGATTCCTCTTCACACCATCTCCTCCCTCTCATTCTCACAACCCTCCTCTTCAATCTCCTCCCCCAAACAACCCCATCACAATCCAAGCCACCCTGCCCACTCAACCCTCTCCTCACCATCTCAGCCTCCATGTCCTTCCCAAGGCACCCAAGGACCGCCGTCATCTACCCAATCCGACTCCCCTCAAACCTCTCCGGCGTCGAAGCCGACCTCGTCCGGTACCGCTCGGGAAGCCTCACAAGGCACGGCTCGGTCTTCAAAGAGTTCTCCCTCTCTCCGGGCATCCTCACCCGACCCAGGACTCAAAGAGTCATCTTCGTCCGTCACAGCCTGCAAAAACAGAGTCTCCTCTGCTTTCAAGAACTGCTTTCAAGTCGGTACCGACTCGTCTCCCCCGTCGTCGGCCTCCAAGCCTACGACGCGCGCGGCTTCAACTCGACGGGCGACCCACGTTACATCCGAATCGTTTTGACGGGGAACTCGTCGGTGAGGATCGATTTCTCCGGCGTGGACTCTGTTTCCGAGCCGTTGTTGTTGTGCGCGTTCTTCGGCGCGGATGGGAGGGTGAGTTTGTCGAACCAGACGGAGAACCGCGTTTGCTCTGCAACGGAGTTGGGTCACTTTGCGTTGGTGGGGGAAGCTGTGGCGCGCGAGGGGAGGGTGAGGCATTGGAAGGTTGTGGTGTGGGGGGTTGTGGGGGCGGTGGGGGCGTCTGTTCTGTTGGGGATGCTGTGCGTGGCAGTGGTGAAGGTGAGGAGGAGGTCTTTGAGGGCGGAGAGGATAAGGAGGGCTTACGAGGAGGAGGCGCTGAGGGTGTCCATGGTAGGGCATGCGCGCGCGCACGTCGCGGACGCCATGCGCACAAGGCCGGACTTGGAAAACGACTGATATGCGCGCGTGCGCGCGCGCGCGCGCGCTGGTTCGCTGTCTCGCTTTCTTTGGTTGTTATTTGGACTAATTTTTGTAGGGTTTTTTTTTTCATTTTTTGTTTACATATTGGGGATTTTTTATATTTTGGTGATCTTATGATTTTTTTTTCTTCACTTGATGTTGATTTGTGTCTCTTAGATGATTTTTGAAAGAGATGGTTACACAATTATGTTTTAATTGTTTGGAAATTTTTAGATTTTCTGTACATTTTATTATAGTGTCAAAATTAAAAGGAAAAATGAATTTATAGCTACATTTTCCCTAGTAAAATATGAAGAAAAAAAAATCTTTATTTTAGTTAAGAAAAATGAAAGATGCATTAATTTTAAAAATATCAAAATACGTGGACTTCTAGTGAGCATATAAATAGGTCTGTGTTTAATATTTTTAAAATTTCTATTTATATGAACTTTGCATGTGAAAAGAAAAAAAAAAAGACCAGTAGAGTCTTCAGCGGGAGGTAAAGAAATTTTTTTATTTAATATTTTGGTAAGTTTGCTGTTGTGTTTCTTAATAAAGAAAAATATGTTTTCATAGCAAAAAGAAAGAGCCGAAAGAAGAACTGCTTCAAGAGACCTTTTTTATCACTAGAAAATGAAACACAGACATGGTGGGTCTAAGATGATATTCAATATTATTATTCCTTTTCCTTTGGGGTCATTAAATACGGTATAATTTATGCCAAAATGTCTCGACATTCAGTTATTCCCCAAAACGTGATTGCGGTTTTTCTTGGGTTTTTTTTTTTTTTGTTCTTTATTCATTTGATTTAATTTGTGACTGAGATTTGGATGGTTAACGTGTGATAAATCTATTCCGAAACACTGTTCCTTGATGTTACCCTTCTATTCAGGATTATCATCGGATGCAATCTCAATCTATCCCTGCTAACCAAATAATGTTTGGTGATAAACTCTTTACCGTGCTCATGTATTAATCTTACTGATATTTTAAATTTGGTTACAGCACTGGTACACACAATTCCATTAACACCTCGCGCAACCTTTTATCGCGTATTCGCATTTAACATAACATATATCCCGTTACAATTTTTTCACATGTTTAATTTATAAATTGATTCATACAAATCGTTATAATATATATATATATTAAAAATATAATATTTTAATAGATACATTCAATAGTTAAAGTATATTATTTTAAAAAAATCAAAATAAATGTAAACTACAGAAGGGACAGTAACCTAGACTATGTATATCATTTTTCATTTTCATTATGTTATTGGAGCTCCGGAAGTCCACTCGTGGGCGAGAAATGTAAACTAGTTAATTAACCATTCCCTTTCCAAAAGGACCATGCATGCATGTATGTATTCACACAAAAATGTTTTGGGTAGTATCACATAATTTTTTTATAAACCAAAATCATTTTTTTGGATTTGGGAGGACCGAGGGCTACTCAGAATGTGCATCATGCCCGATGGTATGCCCATGGTAACCTATTATGGGAGTCCACTCTTGCGTTCATTTAACAATGGGGGAGACACTTGGTGGGACTCAAGGGGGTGAGTTACCCGGAGGACGACTCAGGTGCAAGGTGTAACCATGGGATCGTAGGCGAGCTCCCTCCATGTCGGCACTCCTTGTGCAAGCAGGAAGGGGCTTATCTGGCGGCATTTTAGCAAATTTCCCTCCCACACAGGTTGAGCTTCCCTGGTTTGGGTCCTCAATCGTGCATGTATCTATTTTTTCCACTATTCCTCACTTTCATATTTGGACCAATCTTGTAACACTTTGCGGTTATAAAATTTGGCCGAACTTTCTCAAAAAAAAATAAAATGGTAAGCTAACTCATTATGGATGGTCATCATGCCCAATGGTGTGCCATGGTAAAGCTAACTCATTATGAATGGTGTGTTGGCCTACGTGACATATTTTTGGGTCTCATTTTTAAGCAAATAGAAGTTAATAATCAAAGTTTCCTTTCATGGCTTCAATTCACATGAATAAAGTCTTCGATGTAATAAAATCGGGTAACAAATATCTACCTCCACTTTAAAAAAAATTAATTCACATGAATGTAACTAAAATGGGTTAGGGATAGTCTTCAATGTAGCTCCAATTCTTTGAATTTTTTAAAGGCGCTTACTTCATTAACAAAACATGTACCTAATGATTTTTTCTAAAGAATTATATAGGGAAAATGACAAAAAAAATCTCTTGAAAGTTAAAAATACCCAAATCAGCTACTTTTTAAAATTATATTATACCTAAAAAGTCTCATTTCATAATTTTAGAAACACAAAAGATTCATATACCCTTATGTAATTAGATCCTTAATATCCCCCTAACTCTTGTTAGGTTATTTCACAATAAAATCCTATTTTTTCTACAAAACAACAATCTCACTCTATATAATCCAAATCAATCCTCTTAGAAGTTTTGTTATTATATATCATATTGTGTGTTTCTTATATATATCCTACCTGATTTTGTTTATCATTTTCATTATGTATCATCATAATATGTAATTTAAATTTGTGTTGTGTCCCAATACAACATATGATATTTTAGTAGTCTAAATCCTTGTTCATAATTTTTTTACTTGGCTATTTACATTTTTTATGGTGTCATTAGTTTATCATCAAAAACTCAAATTATGTTAGCACATATATAATAAAATCTACCTAATCACAAATAATTTAGAGTAAAAAAAGTTTACCATGAGAATGTGTGAAATACAATAACAAAATTAAGAATGTGAAATATTTTAACAAAATTAAGAGGTATAGAATATGTTAAGGATTTAATTATATAAGGGTAGGTTAGTCTTTTATGTTTCCAAAATTGTGAAATGAGACTTATTATTTGTATAATTTTAAAAATTGGTTGATTTGGGTATTTCTAACTTTTAGAATTTTTTTTTTGTCATTTTCCCAATTATATATATCTCTTTGTGAAAAAAAAAACAATTTTATTCACCATACGTATACCTTTATCAGAAAGGAAAATGTTTGAGACAGTCATGTAACAGTCCCCACATGTTTTAATTTTTAAAAAATAATAAAAATCGTCTAATAAGGTATATGTTTTGATGAAAAATGTATATCGTTCCATTTCGAATCAAATGAACTCTTTTTAACAAATGTTAAAAATATATATATATATATATACCCAGCTTGAAGGCTAACGAAATATATGAGACTGTCCACAAGACTGCGTTGTAACAACTCTCATCAACAAAATGAGACAGTAAATGACTGTAACAAATACATTCAACATCTGACCCAACAATGTTATTCAATCACAAAAACTTGGCATCCAAGAGATGTTCTTGCTTGGATTCTAATGGGAAATGAGGCCCATTTCGCAGCCAAGAAATGTAAATTATTGGATCCTAACAGGAAATATAATGAGGCCCAAAATCCACCCACAAAGTGGTGTATACACATGCAATATTTCTTCCTTTAAGCACAGGCCTTTTCTAACCCCATTTCCGGTTCCCATATTTTTTTTTTTATAAATAGCATACATCATCTGTTGATGTATATATTTAAATAAAGATAATATATATATGTATTTTAATAAATTCTATGAACTTATTTATAATGAAGTATATACGAGTTAACGAGTCTAGATGGCGACTAAGGTATATGGGACGGACAGTTGGGCTAAAAGGTCGGATAACAAAATACCTCTAGGAAAACTATCCAAGAATGTTACTCTTAATTATTTTTACAAACCCATTAATCCACACATGTTTTAATTTTTTTAGTATATATTTAGCTAATGAAATATATATTCTTTTATGAAATGAAGTATATAGTCATATAAATTAAATGTTACATTTTTATATTTTTTATAATAAAATATATATTGAGGTAATAGAGTATATATTAGGTGTTTTTATATACTATGTTAGTACGTGATGTAGAAATTATCAATGGGGGTAAAAAAAGGACTGTGTGTATTAGCACCCAACCATCTACTCTTTTCCATAATTTCTGTGTAAGTAGTAATCTTTATAGATATAGCTTTTTAAAGCATATAAACTGTCTAGATATCGTAAGGTTAGATTTGTGCTTTTTTTTTCTTTTTTTTATATTGGAGGGGCCTCCCGTAGCTAATCTTTTGATTGAGCTGAGTAGGCTACCTTCGCCTGTGTACCATGCCATATTAATTTTTTAAATTTTTGCAAATACACATGAGGGTAACAATCAGCACCAAGACCTATTCTTTTCATAAATAAGCTATGAACCGTTGTGCTATGACCATTGGGGACCTTAGATTCATGCTTGGATGTAGTGTTGTTTTTTTTTTTTTTGTTGGTAGACATGGCCCACAGAGGGCAAGTACATCCAGGCGCAAGGCTTGAAACACACCCCATAAGAGGGAAATATACACCGGGCTCGAACCCGGGTCATCCACGAGAGACTCAGTGCAACTATTCCACCTCGCTAGGCGAGGGGACGTGCTTGGATGTAGTGTTGTTAGATTCATGCTTGCATATATATAGCTAGCTAGATTTACAATATAATGTTGCTATGTATACTCTCCCATCAGTGTAAAAACATTAATAGACCATCTCTTGGCGTGTGTTGGGAGACACTGATTACTAAAAACCAGACATTTTTGTGTTTGATCGACAGTACTCCTATTCGTGCAATATCATTGCAAAAATTATATATGCTTTTTATGTAAAGGAACTTCGTTGAGTCTTTTTATAGTTTATGTCTTGCATTCCGATTACTTAATATCATGGAAAAAATACGGTAAAGAAATTTCCCTAGTGGTTGAATATTGTTTGTCAATACAAATAGAAACGCTCGCCGAGCTACACAGTCAGCTTTTTGGAGAGTAAAGAGTGACAATGTTCTTGAAAATAATGTACCCGATATTTAAATTTATAGATGAGTATCTTTTTCACGTATAATGGCGGTTCTTGAAATTTTTGCAGTATATCTGGGGGCATTGTATGTGTGTGTATATATATGTGTGTGTGTATGTGTGATCAATGAGTGTTTGTTACAACATTGCGGCGGCCCTAGGCTTGAGAAGGAGAGTCAGGTCTATAGACCCATGCATAGAACCATTTTTTTTTTCATTTGATAGATAAATGCCATCTTTTGCTGAACCATGCAAATGTTCTTTTGTGTGAATGTTTATTTTCGTCATCTCTACTTCAATTCTATAACGTTTTGAGCTTATGCAATAAGATATTATCTATGCACTCGTAACTTTAAAATAAGTTTTGGTGTGTAAAAATTGTGCTCATAGATAAACTATTATCTAGGTCCATATTTCAATCTCGATCTACGTGGAATAAATTCATTTGGGGGTAACACATGAACTAATATGTCCAATTACCAATCAAAACTTTTTCAGTGTATGCATTCACTCTCAACAGTCACCAAAAAAAAAAAAAAAAATTTACTGACATTCAATATCTGGATTATTGATATGGATATAATTTAGCCATTTTAAATAATATCTGAACATGAAATATATTATAAATTTATATATATTTGTATTGTACAATATGATCAAATTCAATTATCCTACTTAAAAATGGAGCACATATACTCTACTTAATTAAAATACTTGTTCAATTACATTAGATACACCTTACAAAAATAAGATTATGTTCAGACCTCATCCAGGTTGCACGAACAAAAATTATTTAATTTTAATGGGTATGCCCATCCTACCATACCCTAATTTTCATATGTGATTCCCATCTACCCTCCCATGATTATATTAAAACCATGACAATATATTTGGTTTCTCAATCTCTACCAAGAGATGGGTTGTGTCTCATCATGTTTTATTAGTATCTAAACTGATCTATGACCTCACATGTCTGGCGTGGAAAACACATCCCACTGCCAAGCATGAAAAGCACCAATTTATGTTACCTTGAACTCCACATGGACGTAATGTGAAAGAGGCACAGCATGTCAAAATTGATTTTTAACTCTTTTTGATATAATATTTTCCACGGGTGCGAAAATGATATATAGTTTGTCCACTAAAAATTGTGTGAAATGACTCTTCCTTCCCTGTTGAGTCAGAATCCAACGTACGAAAAGGGTTGATGTGGTTCCTATATTAATCAGACGCGGACGTCTTTGAACATGACACATGCCCAACAAGGAGTGACGCCTATACATTATCTCAAAACGCTCCGCACTCAATTTTGTTTATTTAGTTTACAGTCTCATATATCTCATTAGTTATTATATTTATTATAATAAAATATATAATTTATTAATAAAATTAAACACTTTATATATATATATATATATATATATTATATATATATATATATATATATATGTTATTCAATAGAATACATATATTTTAGTTTTTTTTAAATGTATATAATTAGATAAGATATATTAATTTTTAAAAAATAAAAAAAGATGAATACAGCAGTTGGAGCAAGAGACGCAATTAAGTCTAACATTTTTCAATGACCGAATCGTTTCTTTTCAAGAAACAATGCACACGTCTATTCTATGTGTTTACTCCATAGGAATTGGATCACCCGTGGTTCTCTATAAAAGTTCCCTAACGAGTCAATAGAAATGCGTCACGTACAAGGAAAAAAAAGTTAACCCTCTAACAAAAAGACGCATGGCGGTAAGGGTTTATTAAATATATTTGTTCACAATGCATTTGATTTAGGTGGTACATTCTCATACGTTGCTACATGGAGAAGCTTGTAGTTAGCTACAGACGATCAGATCCTCCATCCATTAGCCTATTTACCCACAACCTGATTATACATATATATAAATATTAAAAATCATATAAGGAACTAAAAATTTGCCTGAACAAAATTGTCTTTGTGAAGTTCTGATCTAATTATAAAATAATGGGTTTTTTACATGTATACGATCAAAAACATTCTATTTATTTTTATACCATTCTAAATAGCCTATTTATTTGTATACCACCATTGGAATATATGAAACTCATGCATATTTACCATCCTAAGTAACTTCTATCCAACTTTCTATTAAAATCGTTAAAGTTTTGAAGAAATGACCAAATTACCCTTAATTTTTTATTTCGCATATTTTACCATACCAAATAAAATATTTATAAAAATAAAAATATTAATTTTAACATGAAAATGATAAATTTCATCTAAAATCCAAAAACATAAAAATTAAACATACAAACTATATATCAACAAAAACATAATAATTATTAATACTTACATTAATAAAAATGAAATAAAATTTTTTTTGATAATCATATATATTACAAAATGACAAATTTTTTAAAAAATCTAGATATTGATCGGTAAAAATGGAAAGAAAGGGTAAGGTTGAATGGCTCACGGTTGATTTGGAAGGAACAAGAAATTAATTAAGTTATTATGTTTAATTATTTACACTATAACATATTATATGTTAAGGTTATTTTTGTCATTTTTATTTCTTGGTTAAGAAACAAACTATAGTTAAAGTTCATTTTGGTTAAAAAAGATAAAAGAGGGGCATGTTTTTACATTAAGAAATTTTTTAATAGTATAAAAATAAATATGTTATTTGTAGTGGTATAAAAATAAATACCATATTTTTTATGGTATACATGCAAAAAACCCTAAAATAATTGATCTAATTTCTAACCAAACTTATTTTAAACTAATGAGCAAATGAGATGTCATGTTATCACTTTTTTTGTGATGTGTGCTATCACTTTTGTTGTTATTTTCTCATTGATTTGAATAAGATTTTGGGTTATTGGATATTTCCCCATGGTTAGTAGCATCTTCAGCCCTTCCTAGGGCATCAGACTGAACAGCATAAATGATTTTACCTGTAATTCTGCTTAAAATTTCCATGCACCATGCCCATAATTTGATTATCACATTTATTGTGGTCTCTAACCACAAATAATATTTACAAAGAAGTCCCTATCTTCTGTGGTGGAGTTTGTTTGACCAAACTTGCTAATGTGCATTTTGATATTACATCACTGTCAATATTATGGATGCTACTAAATTTTCATTGTTCAATTGCTCTTGTTCTTTTCTTTCGTTGGGCTTGTTCCTCTTCTTGAGTAGATCCCTATGTCAGTAAATCACCAGTAAAACAAGAAATGAAAGAAGGGTCTTCTTATGAATGGGAGTCGATAGCAAAGTTTGTAAAAGGAGAGCTGCAATACTATGTAAAAATGGGGTCCACTCAATTGTCTTTTATAATGTGAACATAGAAGAATTCATTTACATTGTTATATGCAATCTTTATATCTAGTCTTGTTATGTGTATTCAAATTTTATTAATTAGATAAACATATATTTGTTTTTCGTGTATGTTAGTCACTAGAGTTTTTTTTTTTTCTTTAATTTCATAAAATTTACATTTTAAAGAAATAATGCACGTGAAGACCACAGTCATGGTTGTACGTAAGACTACACCTAATATTATCGTGTCATCTACAGTTACAAAATTCATGTATGGTATATATTTGGCATTTGTTTTGTTCAATATGGTATGTGTATGTACGTAAGTCATAAGGGAAAAGTTCAATAAAAATACATATATAAAGAAATTAATTTCAAGATGTATATACTATTATTATATATTATTAATTAAAAATACGTGTAAATTTTTTTTTTGGTTGTAATGCAACACTGATAGTTCATATTAGTTTTTAAAATTATGAAATATATGATAAATCATCAAAACTAAATAAATATCTAGATTCTAAATAGCACATTTTGATGAGTAGGAAGTGTGTCCTGTGGTTAAGCATTGGAGATATTCAATGGAATACTTTCAAAGAACATTAAAAAAAAAATTCAAAATACTTTGTTACTAAGACGTACGTCATCAGGAGAATTATAGTGCAATAGAGGATATGTGGGGAGAGAGAGTGTTTTTTTTTTTTTTTTTTTTTTGTTGGGGGGTGTTTTTGGGGAAAAAGATAGTGCTTTTGGGGGGATATAATGAGGTGAGATGCTTGTTTGGACAAAAACAAAATTGTACTATTAATAATAGAAAAAGGTTTGGACTATTAATCCAGGGCATTTGAAAAATTCATCCGTTTTTATTTTTTATTTTGGTAAAGAAGTGTCCTGTGGCATTTGGACAATTTACCTTTATTTTTTTCTTGGTAAAGAAGTATCTTGCCATTACTTATCAAAATGTATGTACATAATTGAGCCAACAAAATAAAAAAAATAACAAAAAAAAAAAGACAATGGGCTAGGAAACAGGGGATTCTCAGCCATTAGAGCTTTTTTATTTATATATATTATATTTTATATATATATATATATATATATATATGTGTGTGTGTGTGTGTGTGATACGAGATAAATACGATAAAAGTATGAAAATAATAATAATATTGCTCTTTGGATATGCATACTTTGATCACTAACACCAGAGCTTATATGTCAAATGTCAAAAGACAACAAGGATAAATGAAACTACTTTTTACAATTAAAAAGAATGTAACCATCTAAACTAAACAAATACTTGGATTCCAAACACAATAAGACGAAAAGAAGTTTATTCGACAGTAGGATATAGGAGGTATTCATTGTTCATTGAACGTTTTTAAAAACTCAAAAAAGTTGAGAGTATTTTGTGACTAGGCTATATATATAGGACTAATAAGGTTAACAACATCCACTTGAACAATCTTATGTACCTCTCATTAGAACTGATATAGATTTAGGTGAGAAGTAAATAAAGTAGAAACAATTATGGGAAAAAAAACTCAAAAGAAGACATAAAAAAAGAAGAAGAAAAAGAAGCAAGAACCAGTCTGTCCTACACTAGCAACATATACTGGATTTTTTTTTTCTTAAAACAAAATAACCTAATTCAAAAGAAGAATTGCAATATATAGAAAGAAAAGACCCTCAGTAAGGAAATTATGTGCTTTCTCTTGGAGGAAAAGAAAACACGTGACCTAGTAGGGACACTTTTCATTTGTTTGATATCTGCTCTATTAATGAGCAGTTACCATGTATGCTGAAACTGAAAATAATTCTTCAAATATATCTGTATAGCTATTTTGGGTTACTTGGGATACTTATTGGGTTTGCTTTAAATAAAGGCCAGCTAAGGTTTTGATGGCGATGCACTACCTGTTCTTATACTTAAACAGGTCAGATGAGATAAAAGGAGGGGTGGGAATGTTTTGCAAGTTTCAGAGATGGACTCGCAAATGGTGAATGCAGTGAGAGCTGGAGAGTGCATTCATATGAGCTTTCATTTTCAACTACTTTTGTTTTTCCTCTAGGTTTATAGAGAATATATAATACAGAGACAACTATAGTAATACTAAATGCTAGATTGCTTTTGATTACTTGGCAAGGTGGATTTCTGTGGGTAAAAAATGTATGTTCCTTTACATGGGTTTTGTTTAGATTCACCTACTGTACGTTTCGACGTTGGTACACGCAGTCCGGCCAGTCGGATGGTACATATGCCTACATGATTTTCTTACATGAGATATATGCATTGTTTATTTTTTTTTTACGTTTAACAAAAATATGTATGTTTTTCATTAAAATATATATATATTTAGATGGATTTATTAATTTAAAAAAATTAAAATATGTGTGGATTGTTATATTATGAAGCCTGATTAATTTACGTGAGTAGAGTAACCTTTGTTCTTAATGTAATGCTAGTATAAAATGATATCTCATATTTTTATTAGGTTATAAAGTTTTTCATTTTTCAGTATAACCATTGTAAAAACTTCTATCAATCTGACGCGTTCCATGAATGCAGAAAATGTTTATCGAACCATGTAAATTCTTGTATATATTTTTATTTTTTTATGATTATTCTCTAGATCTATTGATTTTTAAGATACTCAATTCATAACAGAGATCGTCGGTGGGATTGTGGGAATCTCCGCAATATTATTCTTTTGATTTTTTTTTTCTTTTGAAAAGAAGTTTAACTGTACATATTAATCTATGTGTACTCACGGGTAGTTTTGTGTTTTACATTAATAGTAATTCTACAATTTTCATAAAATTACATTAGTAGAATATTTTTGGTTTCGTACATTTGATAACATTTCATGGTTTGCACATCAAACAAAAGCATCCACGAAAATTTAGAAACTCTTGTCTACCAGAGGTTACGTTGATGTGACCTGTGAAAGGAACTAATGCACCTTAATCGGAGATTGTACATACATCCAATGGTGCAAAATTGGTCAGGCTAGGGTCGACCTCCATATGTATTGTATGATAAAAAAGGCATGTCATGCTATTTTAAAAGAATGATGTTACATCTAATTTTATTTTCAATCTTAATTTTAATTTATAAATTTTATTTTCAATCTTAATTTTCATTTATATGTATTTAAATTTTTTTAAAAATAATATATCTCATTTAATGAAATACATGTTTTTATAAAAAATAAAACATATACTTTAATAAAAAATTTTGAAATACATGTCTTAATAACGTGAGCATATACAAATAAATCAACACATATAAAAATAAAATTGAAGCTAAGAATAGATCTGGGTGTAACAGTGCCCATTTTAGAATGGTTGACTATGTCTTTTTTACTGGTCCAAGTCTTGTTTTTTACTGGTCCAAGCCATTTTTGAAAAACTTGCGGCATATCAGCTGGGTCCGAGATCCAGTGCGGATCTCATCAATTTTTAATTGTTTAAGGACATGTGAGTGCTGTCACACTCAATAGTTTAGTTTTTTTTTTTTTTTAAACACAGTCTTATATTTCACGTTAAAAATCCACTGAAAGCATATATTTCGTTAAATGTTATATATATCATATTAAATATGTTTTTATACTTATTAAAAATGAATTCATTCAACGCGAAATAAAACGATATGCTCTTTTTATTAAAACATATACCTCATTAAATAATATTTACTATTTTTAAAAAAATAAAAACATGTGAGGTCTGAGTTTTGATAAGTGAATATGATTGAATTTAACTTTTTCCATCTATTATTCTAATTCGAAAGGGTTTTCAAGTGTGTGTGTGTGTGTGTGTCCCCCACTCAGCCTCATGCATGGAATATTTTTCAATGGAGGTTTTTTCCGTGTATACCTCTAAAAGAGATCACATTTAGTCAAGATATTCCTAAGATTTTATATTTTCAGCTATACCCCCTCAAAAAGATTTAAGGTTTGGTTTGGGTAATTTTTTTAGATAGATTTATTTTATCAGGAATTATTTTGTAAAAAATTTTGATTCTATCATACTAATTGAGAAATATTATTTTTTAATCCATTCGAAGGGTAAATGAAAGGAAAAGAATATGATGATGCTGGAATTATATTACGTAAAAAAATTATGTGTTTGATGTTGTTGAAATTATTTTACGTAATAATATTTGTTGTTCGTTTTTCTGAAAAATATTTACGCTATATCATTTTTTCATGTTTTGTTCTAATAAATATCGATATGATAATATCATAAAATAAAGTATAATCTTTAAATGTAAATTTTCAATTTTTATATTTACGTAATTTTTTTATAGGGTAGTTTTATATCTTTTAAAATCTAATATGATTTGAAAAATATTAAGATTTTCATGTAAATCTTATTTATAATTTTTCTATCAATATTAATATGATAATTCTAGATTTTCGTTTTCATTCATCCTCCTAAATTTTTACATAATTGCCATAAATCATAATTGAATGTTGATTTTGGATTAAGGATAAGAATTAAATAAACAAATCCGTTTATATTTTAAATAAGATAACATCATATCCATACTATTTTACAATTTAAAAAACAATATCTTTAGGCTTAATTTGGCAAGGGGTTAATGTTTTGAGGATAAGTTGTTCTTATTTGAAAGGATAAAAAAATCCATCAAATTTGTTCATATTTACATTTGTCAAAATTTAGATAAAATTAAAAATTGGGATAAATGTTATCCTAGCTGTCTTTAGTGGAACAAAATATATATCCCCATTTCATTTTAAAATTAGGACAGTTGTCTACAGTTTATCTCGATTTGTTTTATATCAAACAGGGATAAGTTGTCATCATACTCACTTATCACTATTACACTTAATTCTTTGAGCATTAGAAATAGGAACGGTTTTTTTTTTTTTTTTTTGAAACCTATGATATGTATATTATCTATTCTATTATACCAAGCGAAAGCATTTAAGTTTTTAAGTCCGTTCTTTTGTAACATTTTTATTTTTTGAATTTACTCTTAGTTATTCATTCTATTTGATTTTAGATTAATGTTAAGAATGGAAAATATTTTTACTAGTTTTATATTGGGATAAGGGTAAAAAAAAATTGTGTATTTATATATTGTAGATATATAAATTAGATAATATCATATTCATATCCACCAGATTAATCTCAATATTTTTGATGATTTTTTTAAGATAATTGAATGAATGGTGGTGATCGTGCCATATTATCATATTTATTTTTATTGTTATTATTTTTTATTAGATTTAGATTGAGATGATCATGGAATATAGATAACAAAGACGTAATTTCAGGTTAAATATGAGTTTTGACCTTTGATCTTACTTTTCATCTTCAAATAATTATTTTCGCGAAAAATCTATTTCATAGTCATATGTATATATTAAAAGGATCTTTTCAACAAGTTATTGATTACCCCAATTTGAGTCATACTTGAAAAATTATGAATTTTTAAAGAATTTGAAGAATAATTTAATTCTTGTTATTTTTTTTTTGTATTTATACATAAAATTGAATAATATCATCCATATCCATTAGATAATAATGTTTTTTTATATATATATACCTCTAAAAAATCACATTTTAACAAAATATCCTTGATGATTTGTTATTTCTAATGAGGATGCAATTTGGATGGATTGGGTCGAGTTGGAGCTCAACTTGAACACGACCCGACCCTCAAGTTTGAGAAACTCAATCCGAACCAAACCCGTCGGGTTTTGTTCGGGTTCGGTTTGGGTTCATGTTTGATTTAGGTTTGGTTGGGTTCGGGTTGGGCTTGGGTTGGATTCAAATTTGACTTAAAAAATATATTATTTTAAATAATTAAAAATTTACAAGAGTCAATTCTTTACAAAACAAAAAAAAATGAATAAATATATGAAAGCAATAGAAGTGAAAAATTCTACATAAAAATATATTGTATAATTCAAATTTTATTATTAAACATTTATCATTTTACTTAGAACATTTTACTTAGTTCGGATTAGTTTGGGTTGCATGAACTCTCAACCCAAACCCAACCCAACCTAAGTTCGGGTTGTTTCGATTTAGGCTTGGGTTGAACCCGAATGCTAAAACCCCAACTTAAATCCACCCAAATTTTGGGTTAGGTCTATCCAAATTGAGTGATAATATTATTGGTTTTAGAGTTTTAAATAGGGTACTTTTACAATATAAGGTTGGTGGAGGGGTATATATGTAAAAAAACTCACTTTTAATTGTAACATATCTTTTTTATGTTTCATTTTAAATTTTAAAAAAATATTTATTTAATCATTATTAAAATTTTATTTATATCATTTGTGTATATATAACATGATATATTATATCAGAAATAAATGAATTGAAAAAATTTGAAAATATCAATTATGAGCATTTTTTTTAAAATAAATTTTTATTTACACGCACATCACATATGGGGGAGACTGGTTTATTACTAAATAAATGATATTGATGTCAAATTGAAAATTTTCTTAAGAAATCTGAGGGTCGATTATTTGTGATTAATAAATAGTCACATCAAATCTTCTTAAATCAGATAACAATCAATTTTTCGTGTGACTCAAATAATATTCAAATTAATAGAACAAAATTTAAAATAACAAAACAATATATGTTATGTATGAGTCAAGGTTCACTGTTAATATATATTATTTTCACGAAATATGACGTATGAAGGTTTTGGACGGATGCCAAAATTGCGATTTAGTGGCAATTATAGAAATATTAACTTTAGTTTTCCAAAACCTCCAAACACAAATCCAGAACATTTTTTTTCCTGAAAAGTAGATGTAGATTTTTACGTATAAGAAAATTCAAGATTAAATCTCACTATGGTCATTACATTTTGTGTAGTCCTATCTTTCTTCTCACCAAATCTTACAACAATATCTGAAGGGACTGATGCAGGTAAGCTTATCAATTATTTAAAAAAATATCTGTATCTGATCTGAATCCGTATCTGAAAATGCAGAAAATATCCGATATCCGAAAATCTAAATCCGTATTCGAACCAAATAATCTGTATCCAAATTTTTTTGGATTGGATCGGATATAGCTTATATCCGATCCGAACAATATCCGTATCTGAACTGTTATTTTATTTATATATGTTAGAATTAGTTTCAATCCTTAGATGAAAATCCAATGGCTCATGATTTAGGGCAAAACACAAACATATTTAATCATGTTGGATACTTGTTTAACTATATTAGGATTTGTGTTTTTATGTCTTTGGTGGATACTTATTTAACCATGTTAGGACTTAAGATTTTATAAAAATTTTATATTTTAATCTGGTTCGGATATTTCGGATATTATCCGAATCCGTATCCAGATTTTCAGATCGGATACAGATATGGGTTTTGAAATATCCGTCGGATATCAGATATGAATATTTTTTCGGATATCCAATTCAAATACGGATACGGATATGGACATATCCGATCCGTATCCGTCTGATTGACAGACCTAGATGCAGGGACATGAGTACCATCAATTGTTCCTATGCAATTTGTATTATAAAGGAAAATAATAACTAAACGATTTTTAATTTAACTTATTTGAAATGGTTCAGTGGCGCAATTGAAATATACCTTAAACCATGGCCAATATTTAATCTTCATTCGTATTTCATCTGGAACTATATTGTCAAGAGGTCGAACATAGTAGTGGTGTAGAAGGTTGAGTCTCTCTCAAAACATGTTTAAAATACTAATTAATAGTTTCTCTAGAACGATAAAAAAATATGCTTAATTATACTATTTCGTTGATCATGTGATATGGTATGTAAGAATGATACAAGTTGCTCCTCTACACTAACATGAAGTGTCATGTAGTAGTTTCTTTTGTCACATGACTAAACAAAGGCGATGAAATGTTATTCTATTCATGCATACTTATCATGTTCATGCACATAGAATCATCTACGAGTATGATTCATATATGATTCATACATGTGATTCAATATTATTCAATTTTTATGGGTTCCATATATTGCATCACGATTCAATCACCTAACAACCTTGGGTTCCATATATGATTGAATTTTTTTATAATACAAATTTTTGAATTTATATTAATTTTTTTTTATTAAATTGTAAAAATAATTTAAAATTTTTATAAAATATTTACAGTGTAAAGTATTTTTACATCTTTGGAATAGTAAAAATATTTAGATTTAAAATATTTAAATCTGCAATATTCATGAAAAAATGATCTTTTATTTCTCTTCCGAAGTCCTCAATAGAATATTTTCATAGCTTCCATACATATATCCAAAGGTATAAAATGATTAGAAAATGTTAAACTATCCGATTTATTAAACAGTTTGTGTGTTTTTAAACCAATAGAGATAAAATATTCTACTAATATATAATATTTAAACAACCGAATTATATACACATGAAAAAAAATTATGTAGCAGAATTTTGTAATCAAAATAAAAATAATTAATAATGAAATGATGTTACCTTATTTTTTGTTTGAAGTAGAAATGCAAGGGCGAAGACGAATATGAATAAGAGAAGGTAAGCTGAAACTTTTGAGAAATAATTTTTGTGATTTATAGAGTTCTCAATCCTCAAAAAATGGCGTACCTACCTCTGAAGTCGATCCCAAAATCAGGATTTTGAAGCAATTAAAACTGTTATTTTTTTGTTGACTAGAGATTAAATGCATCCAAACGTCATTGTGTAACCACTTTCTTTGAAAAGTTGTGAAATACGAAAGTTTCCTTTGAAACAAATGGACCCATAGAAACAAACGAGACCCATATATAGTTGGTGAGTTGGTAGGGAGAGCACTAGTAGTAATAGAGAGAGGTTTCAACTTTCAAGAGCCTAGACCAGTAGTTTAACCTGAGCTTAGCTCGGCTGATCTTTTAACTATATGAACACTGTCAGTACTACTACTTGATGTGAAATATGAATCCCATGTTGTTAATACATTAATCCTTTAAGTGATGTGATGATCATATATGTTGTAGCCTGTTCAGTACTAGCTAATTAGCTATAACTCACCTACTGATCAAATTTTGGTTCTGGCAAGAAATACATGCACAATGGTGATCAGTCTCTAAACAACTTGTTGAATTTCGACTGCCTAATCAATTGGTTGCCCCAGGCACCCACATTCACGACCTCCAAATTGTAATGGAACCAGTTTTTACTCAGGCCCTGTTTGGCAACAAAGAAAAAAATAGCTTTTAGTTTTTTTATAAGCTAAAGCTAAAAGTTGTTATCAAATATGCCAATTTAAATACATTATCATTACTAGATTTTGTTTTTAAACTGTACCTCGAAATCTATGTTTCATAAAGCAGCCATCATCATTACACCCTCAAAAGGTGTGCATAAAACATCAAAAGCTAAAAGCTGCTTTTCAAACTGTGTTTTAAACGCACTCTCTAGGCATGGGATGCATGCATGATCAATGGACATAAGCTTGTTTGGGTAGTTTGTGTACTGACATTGATTGATATTGGATTTATAGACAATAGAAAATGAAATCAAACCATCGTTTGATCTCATTCATGTTAAGTACACGCAAATCTAATAGTTAAGTTGATAAGTACTTCTCACATCTGCCAAGATGTCAAGGAATCAAACCATGAAACACTATTCTTTAAAAAAAAGTACATGTGAATAGCAGGCAGTCTGTGTATTTGGATTATGTTATGATTTTTTGTAAAATAAAATCATTTAAGCATGTTTTTTAACGCTACCATATTCTGCTCAATCATGCAACAAACTTTATATATAGTCAAACTTAATCAAGGCTTGTGTGACATTCTGTCACATTCCCCTTCTTTAGAAACACTAAGAAAAATAACATTTGTAATCCTTCATTATTTTTTTGTTGTCATTTTTGGACATCTTAAATAAAATTTTATTCATTCATCATTCTCATTGAATTTATTAAAGTTGAATTTCTGGTAAAGAATTTTTTTTTTTTAGACTAGAGTTGCTAAATTAACCCTTATACCCCGTTTGGATAGACAATTGGGTTATTTTGGTATAGAAATATTATACCAGTATGGATATGTAATAAGTCATCATTTTCAGTTTGATTATGTTTTCAGTTATTCTTATTGAAAAATGTAATAATGAGTTATTATTGTTTGGTTTAATTTGGATAGGTTATTGGGTAAGATGTGAATAAGTGGTTGTAATTTTGAATTGACATTTTTAATGAGCAAACAAATGAAGACTTGCTTATTACAATGGTTGGAATAGACTAATTGCAGAGAACACATGGAATTGATATACCCATTTATTCTCAGTTATTCCGACATTCAAATACCACTTTATTCCCCTCACCCAAACACCCATTTTTATCTATTCCGGCAAATTCTCAGCTACTCCAAGTCCTATTCTCGAATTTGCTTAATTTCTTCTCAGTAAGCCTGTCAATCGGACGGATACGAATCGGATACGTCAATATCCATATCCTAACTTTCGGATTCGAATACGGATATTTTTTGAATAATTGACATGTTTAAATATTAACATTAATTTGGATAATCAAGTGATATTTTTAATATATGAAAATTAAAATTGAGATTTTAAGCTTAATTTCTCTTTCAAATATCATACATTGAAAATTTAATAGTATTATAATATATTATTATTATGATTAAAAATACAAGATAACAATATGGGTAATATATAATACAAATATATATATTTTTATAATATATGTCAGATACAGATATTTTTTTGATCGAATACACTCATATCCATATCCGTACTTCAAATCTTTGAATATCAGATATTTCTGATTTTTTTAGATACAGATTCGGATCATATACTAATTTTTTTTAAATAATTGATAGTCTTACTTCCCGGTCAAAATCTTTAACCCGAAAACAACCATGCATGGTTAGGAGTGTCGTCGGAATCATGCGGAATAATAGAGACTTGAATGAACATCGAAGGGCCTCAGTCTTCTTGGAAAGTGCACAGTACAATAATCCTCGTACACTTGACGTAGGGACCACCAAATTAAACCAAAATTTTGTAGTCAAAGATACCCACCCATGTGTGCATGTATATACGAACTGTAAATAATCAACTGTTTAGCATGTTAGGTGGTCCGCCATGGAATTATAAAACGTTTGGCTTCACTGATGCGACGACTCGTCCCGAACACACGATGAAAAACAAAAAACAAAAACAAAAGATAAGGTTCCTTCACTTTTCTTTCTTTTCTTCATATGTTTCACACCATTACATGTAAAAAAAAAAAACAGAAAAAGTTTGATCGAATGACGAATCTAACCTGGTCCGTACTCGTAAGAATGCATAGAATAAGAGTGGAGACATATTGAGTGGGTAAAAATGTAAAGATGTGACGGCGTTAATGTTATTAGAGTAAAAAAATCAAAAGCGGGAAGAGAGGGAGCGTACGTCGCACGACACGTAGCCTTGTCAGTCTCCACCCTTTCATTTATTCATCACCGTAACCGGCCCCCACCACACACACACTCACTCTCTCTCTCTCTCTCTCTCTCTCTGCATAGCACTGTTTATCATTTCCAATCGTATTAACATTATCAACGTATATACAGTAAATTAAAAAATATTGTTCCAATGAATCGGATTGAATCGAAATTCGATGGGTTGAATCTGATTTTTACATAGGTTGGGTTGATCAAATCGAGTTTGGGTTCGGGTTGACCAATTTGAGTTGACTCACAAATCGGGTTGGATTCTGGTTAGCCTCACTCACAAACCGACCCAATCTGAACCCGTAAATTAATAATTAAAAACAAAAAAATCATGGCCGTTCATTCTGTATCTTTTAATCTTGGTAGTCCAAATTTTAAGTAAACCTAGCTAATGGGTCGGGTTGATTTATTTAATTTTCAAATCATGTTAGAAAATCGGGTTGGGTCGGGTTGGTTTATTTAATTACGGGTTGGGTTCGGGTTGGTCCAATTCGGGTTGAAAATTGGGTTGAGTCGGGTTAGGGTTGAGTAATTTGGAATTTGGGTTGGGGTCAACCCCAACCCAACCTGCCCGATTTGCAGCCCTAACTAATATTACTACTAATAACCTCTCAAAAGATACTAGGCTGGTGCATAACTTTTTATTGTCTAATAAAGAAATTTTACTTTATAAAATTGTTATCATTTATAATGTTATATACAAAATGAAACATTGTATGCATATTTTAATTCATCTTCTGTTTTATCAACTCAAAAAGTTTTTATATTTTGCAAACAAAAAGATTTTATCCCATAGATTGCTATGTGAAAAAAATATAAGCTTTTTAGGGTTTGTTATTTATTTATAAATGTATTTTAATTATAAAATTTATGCAAAAACCATGAATACTCACTGTTTTATCTACATGACACTTTCATCAACCCACATGTAACCAATTAGCTGTCTCCAATACACTTGATTTCATCTGTTGATTGAGCTATGGGCAAGAGAAAGATCCCCTTGATGTCTCAGAGTTTGAGAAAGATCCCTTTTATATGTCCCATTTTATACATTGCATCAATAATTTATTTTCCATTTTCTGATGTACTTTAATTTGTACATTCTTCCTTTTGGTAAAAACAATACATGATTTATTACTTACCAAAAAAAACCTAGTCGATTATGGGAGTTTCCAATCCAAAAAAAAAAAAATTGAAAAGTAGTTATTGCATCACGATCAAGTGAAGTTTTAAAACAGATCATATGAACCATCTTGAGCTAAGCTTACATAACCACCCATGCAATATAACTCTTTCCTTTTATCAATACATCATATAAAAATCATAAGACAAATGTGATAAATCAATTCTGTCAATCTCTCCAGGAATCATTATCAAGTGTCACTAAGTGGTCTTAAAAAGGATGATATTCTACGCTTATCTATCCCCCAAATCCAGCCCCCTATTCAAAGTGGGGCCAGAAAAATTCTCATTCATTGTTTCCTTTATAGAGATAGAGAGAGAGAGGTGAAGAGGAGAGGGTGTGAGAATAGGGAGTGTATGATTTAGGGCAAAGACTGAGAGAAGGGAAGATGGCACATGCGAATGAGGTGAACCATTTCAGTGAAATCTACCAATTCCAGTCTAGGGAATTATCAGAAACCCAAAAGGGAAATCCCCAACAACAACTATTCATTTCACCTCCGGAGGTCTATGTGTTCCAAACCTCTCAAAACACACTACATTGAAAAGAAAAAAAAGAAAGAAAAGATAGTACGACCACTTACATATACAACCCCACCTCAAACAAAGGCAAAGAAATGACCCCTCCATCTCTCACAACCAACAACATCACTTCAAACAGCTCTCCTTTAGCTTGATCTCTCTCCATTAGAGGAGGTGGAGGTGAAGAAGAAGAGAGTGAGATGGGGAGGGGACGTGTTGAGCTGAAGATGATCGAGAACAAGATCAACAGACAGGTGACCTTCTCCAAGAGGAGGAACGGCCTCCTCAAGAAGGCTTACGAGCTCTCTGTCCTCTGCGACGCCGAGGTCGCCCTCATCGTCTTCTCCAGCCGCGGCAAGCTTTACGAGTTCGGAAGCGCTGGGTAACCCCCTTCAAAATCTCTCTCTCTCTCTAAAGTTTGCTGTACAAGTTGCAGATCTATTGGCTTCATGTTTGGCTTAAGAGCTTGGTTTTTCTCTGTTGTTTACTTTTCTGCTGTTTGATCTTTGTTTAGGGTTTGTTGTTGTTGTTTGTTTTTTCTTTTTTTGTTTCATTCGATTTGGATTTTTTTTTAGATGCACTAGTTTAGTTTTGGTTTGTTCAGGAATTCTCTAAAAGAGGTTGGTTCTTTCTCCTCCACTCGAAGAAAAAGATCTTTCATCAGATCTCCGATTGTCTTAATTTTTTGCTATCCTTCTAATTTTAGATGATCTTTGGGACTCACAACATGCATTCTATAGTGATCCATTTTCAGCAAAAACTGATTCATATTGTTTTCATTCATAGATAGGGGAAAAAAACCATGGGTTTTAAATTTTATACATTTTATTTAATGATTTATTTTTTATATGGGGTGTGACTTGTGGAAGAGGGACATACGAGGAAGGAATTGAAGGTGTTGTTTATGAACTCATCGTTCTGATTATATTCGTATCTTCTCTCCCTTGACCGTACAGTTTAATTGATTTTTTATAAAAAAAAAAAAAAAACTACTGATATCACTTCATATTCACATCTCCGGATTTTGTGGGTCCTTTGACATCCTCTCTTTCGAGACCTTCTATTCCCCCCAAAAAAATTAAAAATTCTTTATCTCTGTCTGACCTCAAACAACGATAGGATCATGTGATCGACCTAAACCTCTCTCTTAGCATTGCATGACTGCAAAGGAACTCGAATAAAGATCTGAACAGTTGTAGTTCTTTTGTCTCTGTGTGTGTGTATTTTTTCATCATAAGATTATAATATTTTTTTCATGGTTGATGTGTCGTACGAGCTAGAAAAAACGAAAATCTGAGGCTTCATTTAGGCTCAATATGTACAGTGACATGATGGGTTGCGACGTCGAAATATTAACGAATTGAAATTAAGTGTTTTTTTTATATTTTAATATATGGTGAACTAAGGAACACCTATAATTGTTTAGAAAAAAAAACATTTTATATTATTTTTGGGTAGGGAACAGAGAATGACATTATCTGTATAATATTCTAGGGTTTTATCGTCTTTTTTTAAGTGCAAGTAATTTATATTGATTTATGTGAACTATTCGTTTTAGTCTTGCATGAGCTGAGCAGTGATTATCTTAAATATCTTGGAGGACACACAATTTCATTACCTTCCTCTAAAATTATTTAAAGTTTTAAATAAAAAATGCATCTCTGCAAATGGAAATGTTTTATGCTTCTCTTCGAGTAGCCGTACAAGTCTTTGTTGTAATTAATTTGCAACGTTAAAGTTCATTATTTGTCTAGAAATTCTTGGATCCTATCGGGGCATTAAAGCATGAAGCACGAATCTTTTATATCTAAAAACATTCTTCCTTTTAGTTGGCTTTTTGGTTGATTGATATTTAGGTTAAGAATAACCCAATGAGTCATACAAACAACAACAAAAATTGAGACATACATGGAGTACATTTTTAATGGATTCCTTAAAAGGTGTTTTTCCCTTCTATTAAGGCCTCTGGAGATCACATCAGTGACATCAAAATATATATGGCTCATTACTTGTAGACCATCGATTAAAAGGCTTTCAATAATGTGTGTGATCCTAATACCTTATCCATATGGATTTAGGATTTTTTAATACATTGATTCCATGATTTATCACCAGCTACCAGTGGAAATTGAAGTAGTTTTGACATGTTCAACATATAAAGAGTGACAAGCTCTTATATAATTCCCATCTTGCCTAAAAAATTGTGGATCAAGTTATATGGCATCATTTAGGAATTCTATTCTCATAGATTTCCATAAGAATAAGAAATGAAATTCTTTTTTGCTTGATATGTCATGAATAAGTACATGAATGAAAGATTCTATACATCATTTACTGGGAATTTGAATAAAAGGAAAATGAGAATGAATATTAAACTGCCCCTCTGTATTTTTGTAATAATTTATAATTTATATGTAAATTAATGTTCACCATTATACCACAATGATCAAATATTTAGCATAGTTATGATAATCTACCTAACAAATTCCATAATCTTCATGAAATAAATTTTATTAACAGCTCATTGGAAATTCTCTTTTATATATATGCTTTTCAGTTTTTGAACTAGAAATAAGTATATAAGATTTTTTGTTTTTTAGAGAGCGAAAGCCTACCATTTGCTTCAAAAAAGAATTTTTTTTTCGTTATCATACGAGATATCAGAGTTCAACACAAACATTTGAACAATATGATACTTTGATAAGTCACCTATTTTTCAAAATTTTCATTTGACTAGTGATATATCGTCCATCATATGATCATCAAGTTCCAATCAATGATCTTATATTTGAATATTAACAAGAGGAATCTCTATAATAATCTTTTGTTTTGAAATTTAGGTTTTTGAACTTAAACTATTAACTTTCATATAAAAAAGAATTGTGTAAGGAACTTGAGATATTTTCTTTATATTTTCTTGAGTTTTTTTTTTTTGGCTGGGGCGGGTGAGGGGGGAAGGGGAGGAAGAAGTTATAAGAATAATCTTATTAATAAAGATGCAAAGATGAAAGGAAAACACGAAAAAAATAAGAAAAGATAGATATCACGATGGACAAGGTTCGCCAACCCATCGCTAAACCATCAATTGCACCGATTGCGCATGACAGATAGAGTATTCACTCTAAGAATCATCTTAACACAATCCCTAAGGCTAGAGGATATCATTGTCTAAGTATTTTCACATAAACCTCTTGTATTGAAAAAAAAAAATTCATTGCAGATGATCCAAATACTTAAAACACACTGGTTGATGGACAAGTCATTGGCATTTTGCAAGGTTGTTCCAGACATCTCTTTGGCCACACTTCCTCTAGAACCAATGTCACATCTCCTCCATCTCATTAAAGGGGTACCAAAATTCAAGTGTCAAGCCCACCTTCTCCCAAATTTTAATTAACAGAACACAAAGAAGAGGTACTCTTTCGATTTCTCTTTCATTTCACAAAGAGCACAAGTAACATTATCATCATTTGCCTATTTTGAACGGTTGATTTTGGTAAGAACCTTGTTGAGAGTAAGAAACTACATAAAGCATCAAAGACACAAGCTTTCCTCATATAAGACACTATGGTCATCTCCCCATGATGTTTTTTTTTTTTTTTTTGTTAGGGTAAAAAGTAAATCTATATTTCTTTCAAAACTGTACAGTATACAAAAAAGAGGGATTTACAATTAAAAAGAAAGAAAGGGGTGGTGGACTAGAAAAAAGCTCCCATAATTGCTGTTGGGAGGGAAATGTAGTCCGGGCTACACTGCATCCCCATGATGTTGTCAAACTCTTCCACTTGTTCCTCCATTATTTGATGTCTTGGGAGCAATTTCATTCTATGTTTTGTCTTCAAATAGTTCATTCATTCTAAAGAATGAATCATCTATATGTCTAGTCTTCTTATGTAAATATGTGTCTAGTAAACAAACCATTGGGCGAATCCCCTTAGTCTGTCCCTAAATCTCTTTTTGTATATTTGTAATTTTCAATAAAGACGGTTGCTCATGCTCATTTTGAGAGAAAGGGGTGGCAGTGAGGAGGGATATCAAGAAACATTGTATTTTGTATTACTGATTGACAGTGAATCAATTATTCATCTCTCTATAGACATAGATAATTTTGTTGAACCACGTAAATTTCTTCTTCTATGGGTTTTTTGCTTGGTTGTGTTTGTATTATAATTCTGCATGTGCTATGATTTAACCTTAGCAATTTAGGAACCCTAACGAATGAAGTTTATTTATTGTGCTATTCCAAATTCCAATGCCATATACCAAATTTTTGGAGAAGTTTTAATAGTGACTATGAAAGGAAAAACCTGACTTTATGAATGAGGGCTAGTTTATTTCTCCATGCTGAACTGTATCATGCATATCCCCTATTTTGACAAGTTAGATATTTGCTTTGCAAGAGTAATTATTTTAATTTATAACAAATGATGACTAACCGATCAAGATAGAAGGCTTCTTTGTAAACTTCTTTTTTCTTGGTAATTAATTTTTTCTATTACAAGAAAAAATGCATTTTGAATTGAAGTTGCTTTATTTCATTAATGAAATTGTGCCGTTTTTTATGTTCTAATTAGATTGAGCAAAACCTTAGAGAGATACCAACGTTGCTCCTACAATCCTCAAGATAACAATGCCGCCGATCGCGAAGTTCAGGTCTGAGCACATGCATCCTTTGCTTTCTTATTTATTTTTTTCATCATCATATACTCAATTAAGTATACAATCATCTTTTTCTTATATTGCTTCTCCAAAATAACTTCTAACAAATGTTTTTTACGAATTCATTTACAAATAATAACATGTAACAATGGACAAGAAATATGGGATATATCAAGTTGATATACATGAGTGATAATTTTGGTCCATTAGGAGTGAGTCACAAAGCAAACCTAAAACAATATGAGGGGGTTATTGTGGTTGTATTACCATAAGGACTCGGTCCATCAAACGCTCTATGCTTTGATAATTAGTAGTTTTTTTCCTTTTTTTTTCTAATAAAATAAATCTATTACCAAAACGTATGCAGTAAAGGATGAGAAATCCTCCAGCAAATATTAAGATCACCAACATTAGAAATGCCAATGTGCTTTTCCTATCACCTCTGACTTTTATTGCTTGAGATTACACTTGGTCATTTAATCCACTCATATAGTACTATAGAGGGTCAGTGGACAGATCTCAACGGGTTACAGTATGAATAGTGCCTATCCTGTCTTCGTGCTTGAGCTCCTTCATGTCTTCATTTTATTGGTGTGATTTGATTGTAGTACTACACCCGGGACTTGATGATGCCGAGCTAAATAATCAGCCAGGCCGTTCCCTTCACGATTGATATGCAGAATTGGAAGCTTTGAATAACTGAGTGTGAGTGAACTCCTGCATGCTTCAAAGAACAGTCCATGGTGGTGACCCTTTTCCTTTTGCCCAGGCCACAACCTTTTCGAATCAATTTCACATATGATCCTACTGCACCCCATAGACTTTGCAAAATAGGTGACTGTAGTAGTTTCTACTTCTGATATATATAGAGGGCACAAGATAGTTATTCCCAAGTGTTGTTGTCTGAGTTAAGGAATGGGCTTCCCATGTTGTGAAGGAATGCTTTGGGGACATTACCTTTCCCCAACTGAGGTTACACCAGCTCACCCCATGCGCCTCAATAGTCTAGACAATTGTACCTGAACTTCTGTAATGGAAGAACTGGACTTGTTTGGGTTGCTCCTGTAGTGTCTTGCTTCTAGTTCAATCATGATGGATGAGTTTCCAATTACCATTGCTGATTAGAATACTATCAGAAGATTGGGCAGAAAACCTAAGGTGCAGTTCCCTGATGTCTCCTATAGTAGCTTCCCATCATGTAACCATAACAAAAAAAAAGGTTTGTTTGTCAGTGATCATCAGCACGCCGTAGGATGCGAGGTCTAGCCAAGCGCCCATTTTTTAGCTTCTTCCTCCAAACCCATGAAGCAGCAGTTGCTGGAGCTGACATTCCAAATAGGCATTTCCTTAATGTATTTAGAAAGGTTAAACATGTATCCTTTTATTTTTTATAATACCAGGGACAGACATACTACTTTGATTTCTCCAAAAGTTTATGTACGTATAACGAAATCATATAGTTTCAAATAAAATGAATTATATATACTCCAATGAACAGTTATGCCCACTTCTACAAAAAAACAAAAAACAAAAAAATGTTTAAATGCTTTATTTTAACAAAGCTTTTATCAAGGACTATGCGCGGGCTACAAATAAGTATTGCGTATAGCCTATTTCGTATGGGTTCTGAATCAAATATTGCTCAAGCTTTTCTGTTAATGGAGATCCAACATGTAATCATCGTGTTAACAACATTTCATTAATATGACCAACAAGGCAAATAATGGCTGTAATTATGATTGAAAGGTTACGTGCTTGTAAGCATTTAACTAATTTTTTGTTGTACAATTGTCATGTTTTTTTTAATTTAATCCTGTTTAACATGCAATTTGGTTTTATGGAAGTTTTTTTTTCATTTTTTTAATTTATATGACAGATTGGGTTTCTATAACTAATATTGTAAATGCTTATATAATTGCAGAATTGGTACCAGGAAGTCTCCAAATTAAAAGCAAAATACGAGTCACTGCTGAGATCGCAAAGGTTATTCTTGATTCAAAGCATCCGCATTCACATAACCTAAAGCACCTGACTTACATTTGTTCAAGGAGATTAATTTAATCTAATAATATGAGCGTCTGAGTTCATCCATATGATATCATAAATTTTTTTTTCTGTTTGAAGAAATTTGCTTGGAGAAGACCTTGGTCCACTAAGTGTCAAAGAACTACAACAATTGGAACGACAACTTGAAACAGCTCTCACTCAAACCAGGCAAAGAAAGGTAATGAAATTAAGTGCTAATTTGATATGATGATTTACTACAAAGATGAAGCTCTATTTACTGACAATTTTCTATTAAATTTAATCAAAACCTAGATTATGATTCCTAATCGTCTAGTTCAAATTGAGTGCTAAATTGATATGATCATTACTACAAAGATGAAACACAAACATATTAAGATATTGTTCCTTTACTCAGACACAACTGATGCTAGAGGAGATGGAAGAGCTGAGGAAAAAGGTACAATTTTGTTTATGAAGTTTCATATAATAATTTAATATTATGTTCTGAATTTTTACTGCCTCTGAATTTGGGTTTATCTCAAAAGATTGTTAGATTATGAGGCCACATGTTTTGTTCTATCTCATTCATATTATTCTCAATTATATCAACCGCATCAGCACATCTTATACATAGAGTATCTGCCATGGACTGAATGAATTAACAATGTGTCTGCATCATAGTTCGCTACCAAAAGGTACCTTCGGAACACAAAATACTCCAAACTTATCTGAATATTAAAAAGTTCAACAAATGGATAGTTATTGAATCTAAAGATCCAACAAATTTTTATTTTATGAATTTTGGTGTACTTAGTATATTCAGCATCTAAATATCCATATAGTTTGTATGATTTTTTATATGTGTTACAGTTTAAAAAACTAGTACTCATTATCGTTGTTTCTTTGTACCCACATAAAAATAATTACAATGTGATTTTCATGTTAGCGATGAGAAAAATTTTAGAAAACAATTTAATTATATCCATGTTTTTATCATTCTAGTCTCATATCATTTAGAAATGTATTTTTATTTTATTGAATGAAACTCTTATCAAAAATTTATTGTACACAAACAAAGAAAACCATGAGTATAAACCCCAAAAGCCATCAGTAAAGAGTTTCTCCTACGGTCTACTAAAAAAGGGTATAGGATCCAAACTAGTAGTAGATGCAATATATGTAATTTATAAAAGTATTGCATACTACCTCTCCCAATTAAGGAGGCCATGTTTACTTAGTCGAGGGTTCTCTATTCTACAAATAGAAAGAGAGATTAGTAAGGGTCACCAACCATGTGATTGCAAGTCAGATCATTGAGCTAGGTTTCCCTAGATCCTAGACCCTAATTAATTGAAGAATTTATCATATCATATCAAGTTTCGTGTCAAGTTCAACACCCAGATACATCGTGAAAGCGGTAGATGTTCACTTCCGAGGTGAGAATTTGATCACTGTGGGGTGAGTGGCGAAAACGCGGATGTTCCACTGGTTCCCGGGTTTGGGTGACTTCCGTGGCCTAGGTTCGTTTGTTTGCTTGTAGGGTTCTTATCCCCCTTATCTTTGTTTTGTTTCTATGTCTATTATCTCTCCTTTCAGAATTTGTAATTCGAATTCAGTAATGAAATTGGTAACAAACATCTATCTTTCTTCAAAAAAAAAGTTCAACACCTAGATGATTTCCTTCATCATGGGGTTGTTTCAAATCAAGTTCCTCATTGTAGTCAGACTACCTTGATTATCCTCTCAAATTTCTTTTTTATCTTCGAGAATATTGCCTATTTTCCTCTAATAACTTCCAGTTAATAAATGTCACAGTGGAGGCACAACCATTAGGGTTTCCCCACCACGTCTTGCACTCATAGACAATGTCACATTATCAAATTGAGTATCTGAAATCCCTAATAGAGTATGCACACTACTTTGTCAATATATACTTTATTATGAATAAACATAAAACTATGTGCATTCAATATATTTGATTATATATTTCACTTTTTCTCAATGCATATGCTTTTCAAAACTGTGCAATTACATTATACAAGATACGACTAAACTCTACCTATCAAACCCCCAAACCCAACCTACCACCTGAAACCTTACCTACCAACTCCCCCAACCTAACTCTACCACCTGATGCCGGGGATGCCGGACTCACCAGCATCTCCCCCGGATCCTCTCCCTCCTCCCTTGGTGGAGGGTGGACAACCGGCTCTGATTTGATATCGTCTTATTTGATACCCTCTAAACCCCCATTGGCCCCCTCTTCTTCCTCCACCCCTGCACAAACACCTCCTCAACCCAATACATCCCCAAATGCCTCTACTGCTTCTTTGGCTGGATCTATTTGAAATAACATGGTGAACATTCCCCCACCACTTCTTCCAACTCCTTCTTTGAAGGCTCCTATGGTGGATGCACACTTTGTGCCCTCCTCCAAAAATGGCTCAACATCCAAGGTAAGCAACGATTTTCCCCCTCTCCCTCGTCAAAGGGGTAGAAGCCGAGGGCCAGCGAACCCAAGTTCCACTCGAAGTAGTAGAAGTAAAAGCAAGGGCCCGCCTCCTCCCTTCCCCCTGTGGTGACATCCCCTCTCAGCTGGGTTCACTCTTCTCAAAACGCCCGACAGCAGTAAGAAATACCTCAGTCCCATATTATGCTCCTCAGGAAGAGGATGGGGAGGAATTTGCTGATATTAATGAGGAAAACCAGGCACGGGTAGAGGAAGCATGGTCAAACTCCATAGTGGGGTATGTGGTGGACAAGATCCCAGTCTACATCCCATTTCTTCAATTCCTTAAGAAGTTATGGAAGCCAAAGGGAGAACTCAAGCTGTTGTTACAAGGGAATGGGTTTTTTATTTTGTTCAGTTTAACCTGGAAGAAGATATGGTGGCTGTTCTTGAAGGGGGGGTCATGGACAATGGCGAATCACCCTTTTATTATTCAAAAATGGCATCCAGAGGTCCGGCTTGAGTAAGCTTGGCTCACTTCCATCCCAATCTAGATCAAACTTCTCAACCTGCCATTGAATATGTGGACTCCAACAGAAATCAGCAAAGGGGCTAGCTTGATAGGTACTCCTCTCTTCCTGGACACCCCCACTAGAATGAGAACTCATATCACCTTTGCTCGGGATTTTGTTGAGGTACAGGCAGGAGACCCTTTGCCAGATCTGGTTTGTGTCCAATGTAATATGAAAAGGAATATCTTCATGTCCTCCATGACTAGAAGCCAGTTGCGTGTTTTGTTTGTGCCACATATGGTCATGATGATGCAATGTGTGGGAAGCAAAAATCTGCATGTAAGAAAGATTTTCCATGTAACTCTAATACTAAAAAAGATGTGCCTACTGCAATTGTAGCTCCTGCCCCTTTCCTCCTCCCTCATTTGAGACCTGGTAGCAATGCCGACAGGGTAACATTTCTCACCCCTTCATCCACTCCTCTTTTGGCCCCTGATAGCAATATTCAAGCTCCTCAACCAACTCATGATTCATCAACTGTTCCCAACTCAGTTCAACACCCCAATTCCTCTGAACTCTCCCTGAAGGGCAAGGAGATTGAAACTACATTATCAGTTTCCAACATAGTCCAAAACTCAAATCCCTCTAAAACTCCTCTACAGGGCATGGAGACCAAAGGCCTCAGTTCACCAGCATCCAATATTGATCCTAGCAACTTCCTCATCTCCCTACATCTGCTCAATATTCTGATACATTAGCTCACACCTCAAATATTCACACAAAATCCTCTAATTACAAGGAGTCACAAAAATTTGAGTTGAAAACTCTTGGAACGGGACAATAGGACTCTTCCAAGAAGGCAAATCTTTATGGCATCGTTACAGACATGCTAGCTGATGAGAGACTCTCTCTGGTACTTCCACTCACCTCGCATCATCAGCTCTCTAAACAACACAATAAGAAATCCAAGAACCAAATCCCTAAAATCACTGCCCAATATGATGAGGATTCCGCAAATTCACATCTTTAGAAAGAACTCACGGGGAAGGGTAAAAAAAAAGATCAATAGCACCAAGAAAGGCAATCAAAGGGTAGGGGGGGGGGGTAATCTCAGGTAATCTCATTGGTAATCTCAGATAATCTCATTACCGCTTGTAAATAGTTTTTTGATGATTGACATCTGCATTTTGAATGTGAGAGGCCTTAATAGCAGGCCCAAACAATTGGAAGTGAAAAATTTTCTTGATATGTGTAGTCCACCCATTATTGTCATACTGAAAATCAAGGTTAACGCTGCATCTAAAGAGTCCGCTAAAAGCAAGATCCGACGGGATTTCAGCCTGATTACTGATCATAGAATAGAATTTCATATATTGGAAGAATTTGGGTTCTCTGTGATCCAACCATCCTTACAGTCCGGAGCCTCCAAGAATCCGATCAATTCTTGCATTGTCAAATAGCTACGGTGGATCAATCCAAGAAATGGCTTGTGACTTTCATCTATGCATCCAACATGGCTTCGCAAAGGACATTGCTTTGAACAGATCTTGAAGGCTTGGATGGTGTTAGTTAGTCCTCTCCCTGGGTGGTCACTGGGATTTTAATAAAGTTCATTATGACTCAGAGAAGATTGGGGGTCGCCCAATTCAGAGCAGGAGGGTATCTAAGTTCAATAGAATGATTTCTAGGTCATGCCTCCAAGATGTGAAAGCCATGTGGCATCACTCATCTTAGAATAATCAACAGGACAATAGAGTGGCATGTAGATTGGATCGTACTTTTGCAAATTCTAGCTGGATAAGCAGTTTTCTGGAAGGTTATGTGCATTACCATCCTCCAGGCACGTCTGACAACTCATCTATGGAACTCATTCACATTCCCCAACTTCAGAGATGACCTACTCCTTTCAAGTTCTTTCAAATGTGGACCATCCATCTCACTTTTCATTCTACAGTTAACTCGGCATGGGACTCACAGGATCAGGGATCTGCAATGTACATTCTTCAAGAGAAACTAAAAAGCTCTAAGCTAGCTCTTAAGAAGTGAAATTGGGAAGTCCTTGGTCCAGTTCAGGGGAGGATCGAAGGAGTTAAGAAGGAGCTTCACATAGCTCAATCTACTTTGCACACAAATCCGACATATGTTGTCTTTATCATAGAAGGACGCAATGCGAAGCTACATGTTTAGGAAGTCCTCAAATAGAGGAATCCTTTGCCCGTCAAAAGTCCCGAGCAAATTGGCTTCAGCTTGGATATTCGAATACCAAATTCTTCTACTAAAAAATTGCTCACAGAAAAGCCCAAAACATGATTCGAAGATTAAAGCTGTAAAATAGATACTACTCGTCTGACCCACAAGAAATCAATCAAGAAATTGTTGAATACTATATAAACCTGTTGAACAAGGAAACTGTCCTACCTATCTCTCAAGGGCAATTCAATGTTCAAGTTTTGGATGTAGATAACTGCAATCTGTTACGAGAGGTCAAGGAGGAGGAGATCAAGGCTGTATTTTTTCAGATGAAGGCTTCTTCATGTCCAAGACCGGATGGTTTTAGTGCTGCTTTCTACCATACGATTTGGCCCATAGTCAAAGTGGAGGTTTGCCAGGTAGTTTATTAGTTCTTTTTGAAATGCCACCTACTGAAACAGATGAGTGCGGCATTCATTACTCTCATTCCAAAATCCCTAAAAGCGGCCTCTTTTGATAAGTTCCATCCAATCTCACTGTGCAACACTGTTTGTAAAGGGATCACCAAGATCATTTCTAACAGACTTCAGCCTGTCTTACAAAATATCCTCAGCCACAACCAGACAGCCTTTATAAAGAAGAGGAAAATAGGCCACAACACTCTACTTGCTCATGAGTTGTTGAGATTCTTGAATGTCCCAGATGTAGAAGGAAGGATATGCATTAAAATCGACATCCAAAAAGCCTTTGATAGTCTCCGGTGGCCTTTCCTATTCAACATCTTAGAGAACTTTGGGTTTGTAGCATCCTTTATTAGTCTCATCAAGCAATGTGGCCAATTCCCCTACTTCTTAGTCCTTATCAATGGCTCCCCATGTGGATTCTTCGAATCAAATTGCGGCCTCAGACAAGGAGACCCACTCTCCCCTCTATTGTTTGTCTTTGCTCTTGAAGGTCTCTCTCAAAAACTTAATGAATCTTCAAGGACAAATTGTAAAGTCCATTCCTCAAAGGTAACGTTCAAATCAGCCACCTAGCATTCGTGGATGATATCCTCCTATTTACGGATTCCTCCCCAACTACAACTACCAATCTTAAGGCACTTCTCCATGACTTTTCTATTGAGTCAGGACTAGAAGTTAATATTTCAAAAGGCCAGGTTTTCATTAATCAAAGGGACCCAAACCAAAGCATCTTTCTGAATCTATTGGGAAAGCCACATTTCTGTTATATATCTTGGCCTCCCATTGTTGAACGTGGGCCTAAAATATTCTCATTGTCAACCATTAATTGTAAAGATGTAAAAAAAATTTCTTTCTTGGCAATCCCTATTACTGTCCTTTGTTGAAAGATTAGAATTGGCCAAAACAATACTAAAGGCCTACATTTATACTGGACAGGAGCTTTTTTCACTCCCTAAGAAAACAGTCAATCAAGGAAGTGGAGAAAATGATCAGAGACTTCCTCTGGTGGGACAAACCAGAAAAAAAAACTTCTCACCATGTCAATGTATGCAGACCAACAGAAGAGGGAGGACTTGGAATCAAAAGAATATCTAACTGGAACCAAGCTGCGTCTGGTGTTCACTTTTGGGACATTACAGCCAACAAACAAAGTCTTTGAGTAAAGTGGATTCACAGCCACTATTTAAAGAAGAAATCAATCTGGACAGTGGATCCATGACCTGCTAGTACTGCGGTTTCGAGGAAGATACTGGCTTCCAAATCCTGGATTAAACAACATGTCAGGTATCTTATTTATGATGGGAATAACATTAATTTGAGCTCAGACCTATAGTTTAATGGCAATAGGCTTTGAGCACAACTTGGAGAGAGAGGCTCCCCCTTCTTTTTGGCCCAATGTCTGACACGAAGGCTAGCAAACTCATTAGTCAAGATACATTGACTAAACCAAGAAGGCAACTAGTAGATCTTGCAGCCCTTTGGGAGGAAATCGCATAAATTGAAATTGGAGGTCATGACAAAGATGAACTCATATGGGATCCTAGAAAATTTGGCTCGTTGGATCTCAAAGATGCCTGGAAAGCTGTGAGAATTCATGGGGAGAAAAAAAGATTGGTCTGACTGGATCTAGCAGCGACCGCAGGTACCAAAACATGCATTCACTTTGTGGCTTGTTTGTTTAGATAAACTGCCACTTCTAGATAGACTTTTTCGGAAAAATCTCATCACAGATCTCACATGCATGCTATGTAATTTATGTTGTGAAACTAGCACTCACATCTTTGTCCAATGTCTGTTCCCCTGTCTCCTATGGAAAAAAAAATTACATAAAGCTGGAGCCACAAAAAGCCACATTTCATCCCTCCTCCCTAAAATTTGCTGGCTAGACTCCAAATTCAAAGCAGAGATCCCAAAGAAGATAATCCAGGCTGCACTTTTTACTTCTGTTTGGCACATATGGTTGGAGAGAAATTGACAAATATTTCAAGTCAATCATTAGAAATGGATGTTATACTCTCACTGATTTTCTGGGACATAAAAATTAAAATCAGCTCCTCTCTCACTTAAAGCAATTCTTACTCCTGATCTAATCCAATTGTGAGATGGCTTTAGCATTAATATTTATAAGCCAACAATGGAGACCAAAGAAGTTCATTGGGTGGCTTCCCATTTTTGTTGGATCAAAGCTAACACAAATGGTTCAAAATCTGAGGATCGGTCTGGGTATGGCTAGTTGCTTCCGGACCGTCAAGGCAATCTTGTTCAAACAGAGGCGGTTTGAACGGCGGAGAGATCCATCAATTTCCTTGAATTATAGGCCATTGGACAATGCATCAAGGCTACTATAGAGTTGGGGATTCATCAACTTTGGGTGGAAAGTGACTCCCAGATTGCAGTCCATAGGATTACAAAGAGTGATATGGTTTTTTGGAAGGTATGCAGGGTATGCAACTCTATCAAGGTAGACTGCTACTCCTTTGCTGATTTTAAAGTATCTCACATCTATCGTGAAGGTAATACCCCTGCTGACATGCTTGCAAGTTGACAATCCCAAGTAGGAACCACTAGATTCCTCAGTTCTTAAGCTTGGCCTGAACTTAACCACCTGCTGGACAAAGATAACAGTGGGATCCCTTTCATTCGAGAGAAGCTCAAGTGAATCTAGAGCACTTCTGCTTCTCCTTTACACACTCTCTCCTTTTCGTTGAAACAATTACTAATTGTATTCACACGATATTTAGGGGATATCCACTAAGGAATGGAAAGAGATGCGGCAGATGCATAGAGGTAGCTCTCTGGCTTTGTTCTCTCGCAACATCTAGTTTTTATCTCCGCTTTGGATATGTCTGAAAATTTTGTAAAACTTATCTATTTGTACATGCTGTTAATAGTGGAATACAATTTTGCTTTATTGACCCAAAAAAAAACGCATATACTTTCCTAGAAGAGTATAGACTTCTAAAAAAATGCACAACGTGTTTGATCTCACAAAGTGACTGGGAATAGCTAAGAGTTAGTTTGGCGTTCATTCTCATTCTCTGAAGTACCCAAAAAAATTATATTTAGAATCTCTCATTCATGTGTTCTTTCATGAATATCTCAAGCAAAATTGTTCCTATCAAAACTGGATTTTTGAGAAT
Source organism: Acorus gramineus (assembly GCA_030737835.1). Taxonomy (NCBI): domain Eukaryota; kingdom Viridiplantae; phylum Streptophyta; class Magnoliopsida; order Acorales; family Acoraceae; genus Acorus; species Acorus gramineus. The sequence continues at coordinate 18,005,452 of CM060856.1, read as the reverse complement.
GATAAATCTCTTTTGGAGTCAGAATTATCAAACTAGCCCAAGCGAGAAACGGCCATGTCATGATAATGTTTACTTGTGGTTTAAACGACGACGACAACACGGAACCATTGTTCATTGTTTATATATATATATATATATTGCTGGATGATACTTTCTGTTAATGTGCATTTAAATTCCAGAGCATCAACAACACATTAATCTTTACCTCTATTCACCCCTAATATTCTATGAGTGTAAACGACTCCCCACCAAAATACTTCTCCAATAAACATGAGCATATGTCTGTGCACACTTTTTCCTTCTCCACACGGGGATTTTTATATATGTTAATAATATTTGAACTCATATATATGTATCATTCAAATTAAATGCTCGGCATTGTATCACATCTGCAGGAACGCCAGCTTGGGGACCTTAACAGGCAGCTCAAAAACAAGGTACAGATGTTACCCTAACGCACGCTTGAGATCCCATAAATCAAAAACAAATTTAATTTCATCATCTTGAATTTTATTTTATTTTCTTCTATTTCAGCTGGAAGCAGAGGGAGTCTCTTTCAGAGGAGTCCAGGAGGGACCATCATGGGATTCTGCTACTGTGGTCACAAACAATGTATTCCCAATGCAACCCTCTCAATCAAACCCAATGGAATGCGAACCCACCTTGCACATTGGGTACGTACCATGCATGCATGCATGCATTCTCTTCTTATGTTCAACTTCTCTTTTGATGTTTCATTGTCTAAGACATATTTTTTTAAAACAGGTACCACCAATTTGTACCTCAGGAGGCAACCATGTCACGCGGTGGTAACAACGAGAATAATTTCATGCAGGGTTGGGTTCTCTGATATATCTTTCATGCATGAAACTCAAAATAAGGTAAGAGAAATGACTTATATATATGACTGGTTTGATGAATATTCAGTATTTGGTGTTAAAAGTCACTGTTATGTTTTTCGCGTTTGTTTTGTTTGCATGTGATGATCGAACTTGAGAGCTCGACTACTCTGTACGTATTATGATATTGGAGGGTTTGTGGATTCTTATTGTGGAATTTTATGAATAACCAGAACCCGTTCCATGTTATATTCCAATGTGTTATGAAGCCCTTGTTTTCAGACAATTTGACAGATATAGATTTTAAGATCAACAGTGAACTTAATTAACCAACATTTTTGCACTATTTTTGAACCTGTAATAGTAATTATATGACTATTAAATTTTAAATCTCTAGCCCCGCATATACTAGTCTATTCTAGTATATATTTGATTGGAAAGATATATATTAATTAAGTACGTTCTGTATGTCTAAACAGCCGCATGATGGACTGAGTGTACTGAGTGTATTGGCATCCTTAAACGATAAATCCATTTGCAAACTTTACATATTTTGATTCTTCTAAACATATACATAGTTCATGTAATAAAAATTCGTTGTATAAAGTTCAAGTATTTAATTGATCTGATAAACTATATATCACCATCCCTCCAAGTAATATGAATTAGAAATTGCATGCGGAATCCACAAACATACATCTAGTATAACATTGCTCAAATTTAAAAGGACACTGTCACACATCCCCCTTTATAAACATCTCTCCAGTCTCATATGTGTGCGCGTGTGTCCAAGCCAGATATATAATGAGGGTCGCGTTGAACAAGTCATGGGCTACTACATATAAGGTGTTTGGTTGCGACTGCCAAAATGCCAAAGGTGTTTGGATCCATCATAACGTTTTTATAACTTTTTCATTGAGAAAGTCAAACTCTACCTCACAAAATCATGTAATTTTAAAGAAAATATATATTCGGTTACATTTTTAAAATAAAAATAAAAAGACTAAAGACAGCATTTGATTCTGCAATTGAACAACTTTTGCGTTTGCAGGAAGCTAGTTCTGTAATTGTGCAACCAAACAGTTTTACAATTGTAGCTTCCTACAGAGATTTCAGGCAAATATTATTTAAAAGTTACTATTAAAGAAAGTTGGAAAAAGGTAGTTTCGTGCAGAATCAGTTTTAAACCCAGTCTTTACAAAAATTAGTTTTACAATCCTATTACTATACGCTACCTAAAACGGTTTAAATATTTGACCCGGCCAACCGTGGAAAGAGATTTAATTAACAGCTTGTGACTGTTGACTCGTGGAAAACATCGAAAGAGATTTAATTAACAGCTTGTGACTGTTGACTCGTGGAAAACATGTACAGCTTAAAGTGTTGGGTTTTTTTTTTTTTATTTGGACTTGTGTACGTTAGACTTGAAATGAATACTGTTTGTTTCGGTCTCATGACCCCTGTATTGTTGGGGATTATGTATATTAAAAAATAAAATTTTTAAAGAAAGTTAGGCATGTGATCGATCTGAGCCAATCGTGACGCACTGTCGGCCAAAGTGCAGGAATCTCTCTACAGTGAAGTGGACCCATATCAGCTCAGCATTTGCGAAAGATAGGCGGCAAACACACGAGAAATCGGATCAGCTGTGTCTACTATAAACAGGAAACAGGGAATATAACCAATAAATGGTCTACACGTCAGCACGTCAAACGGCACGTTAAATAAAATTCACGTTGACATTAAACACGGCGGCAAACCACGTCAAAATGAAATGTAACAATTGCATTAAAGTAATTGAATTATATAAAATCACGAATGAGTCCCTCTAAATTAAATCAAACATTTTATTTTATCATGAAGACTCATATGAAGGTGCCAATATCTTTCATTGGTTTGAGGTTTTTGACTTTACTAAACAACTAGTCTTCTTTATAATTTTTTTTTTTTTGAAAAAAGTAGAAACATGCTACAATTACTTTCAACCAGAATAGTTTATAAGATATTTTCTAAAAAAGAAACAAAAGACCAAAATCTTCTATCTTTTATAGTTCTTTTCTTGGACATTTTTATAAGATATTTTTTAAAATTATTAATACCATCAAACTGGTTTTGCAGTCTTTACAGGATATATAAGTCAAGAATGTTTGTTAATGTTTTTTTTTCCCATCTCATCTATATTTTATAGAATATCTATGTAATTCAAGAATGCCACTTAATTTTTTTTTTTTTTTGTCATCTCATCTATTTGTCACAAGGGTCGATGTAAAGGTTGGTTGGGCGGGGATATAGCCCAACCCAGTTTTTATAATTATTTTGTTCATATAAAAATATTTATATTTTATAAGTGTATAAAAAATAAATAAGTTCTATTTTTTTGAAAAAAAATCATAGTTTTATTAAGTGTTTAGAAATGCGGTATATAGTTTGTGCGCAACTAGAATACCACATAGAGTATATGCGGTATACGAGAGTATTAATTATATTTGATGGTGGTTTTTTATAGTTTAAATTGGTTCGTAATTGTATACAATTGTGTGTGAATGGCTTCTTATAGTTTTTGATAACATGCATGGACATTAATGAAATTTATAATTTTTTTGACACGTCCCCTTTTATTTAACTTGGAGGGACTGATTTGTGATTTTTATATAATTCAATTACTTTAATCCAATTGTTAAATTTCAACGTGATTTGCGTGTTTAATGCCCGACATGAGATTTTACTTAACGTGCCGTTTGACGTGCCAACGTGTAGTCCATTTATTGATTGTATTCCCTGTTTCTTGTTTACAGAAGAAACAGGTGATCCGAGCGAGAAATGATTCCACTTGTTCATATTTGACACGGGTTTTTTCCGAGACTTGCGGGTCTCTGGAGATCCTCTCGGACACGTATCTCTCCAGACAAACTCAATTGACGTGTCGTGTACACAGTCCAACGAGTGGACGTTTAAACTTTAAATCACTTTTTTTTTTTTTTTGCCCACAATTCATAACATTATAAACAAATTAAATAAATAAATTTAATAAACAGAAACAGAGTCCGAAGATGGAAAAACAACCGATCACACACCCTCACAACGATCAACTAAAAGTTATATGATCTCATGGAATCCAACACATCAAACGATTCTAGTAATGTTGTTTTTGTTGTTGTTGTACTTGTTGTTGTGGATTCATTGAAGCTTCAACTCCTGACTCTTAGTGGTGGTGGTGGTGGGGGTGGTCATGGGGCCAAGGAATGAGAGTGAAAGGTGGGAAGCAGCAGTTGCAGTCCATCTGACACGGCTGTGGCCTGACCCAGTTAGATGAAGAGGAGGTGGTGGTGGTGGTGGAGGAGGAGGTGGCCTGGTCATGGTTGGCTGCCTCCCTGAGCGGGCCCCAACATTCGACCCGGTTGAACTCAGGCAGGTTTGAGTGGAAGTAGACCCAGACCAGTGCCTCCTCTAGCTCTGGGTGGTTATTAAGTAGGTTCCCATCTCCATGTACGAAAGCCTTCAACACCTTTACCATCAACATATAAAAACAAAAAAACAAAAGATCACAATTTGTTTTAGGAAAATCACACGAATTTGAAATTTCTTGGAAGTTAACATGTTTGTCCATTTTAATCCAAATTTCAATCTCATGTACATTGTGATTTCATACACTCATATAACAAGGTATACATGTCTCGTTAAAACATTTTCACATATTTCATTCATTAATTTAAATATGTCAATTATCCAAAAAAAAATTTTGAATTTGTTCTAAATTTGTATCCAAAAAATTAGAAATATCTGATATTCAGATATTTGGAGTGCGGATATGGATTAATATATCCGATCCAAAAAATATCAATATCGGACATATATTATAAAAATATATATATTTAGATTATATATTGTTTATATTTTATTATCTTGTATGATTTTATTATATTACAATTAAAATTTTAATATATATGATATTTAAAAGTGAAAATAAACTTTAAAATCTCAATTTTAATTCTCATATCTCTCTAATATATCATTTAATTATTTAATTTAACATTAATATTTAAATATATCAATTATCCCAAAAATATCTATATCTGATCTGTATCCAAAGATATTCGAATCTAAAAATTAATATTCGAATCTAAATTTAAAAATTAAAATATGGATATTAACATATCCGATCTATGTCTGTTTCATTGAATTGAATAATATTGACATGCTTAAATAATATATATTATAAAAACATATATCATATTATATGATATATATATGCTTTTTATATGATCCGAAACATGTGTGCTGAAAAATAAGACTTTACACAACATTTTTCCTTTTCATTTTTTAGCATTACAAACACTTTTTTTTTTCTTGTGCTAGTATTAGTGGGAGGTACCTCATTTATTCTCTCTGGTTCATGAAGAATAACAAATTAAATAAATTAAGAAGAGATATACCACTGGCAGCTCCTTAGAGAATATGTGATATCTAAGCTTGGCAATGAAATCCAACAAGAAATGACCGCCACTGATGTGGCAGTGCACGTGCAGTGACATCTTCCCCTTCACCTTCTTCCACTGCGCCACCACCTCGTCCCTCTGAAGCCTACTATACCACCCTTGCAACTACAAAAACAACCACCACTAATCCTTTTTAGCGACGGAAACAAAAAGATCAAACCGTCGGTGAAAGTAAACAAAAGAAAAGTCATTCATTCAATTGAATTAATTACTTGGGAGCGGTTGATGGTATCGGAGATGGCGAGTGTGAGCTGCGAAGAGATGTCACTGTGTGTCAGCGTGTACGCCCTCGGCAGCTTCCCCGGGTGCTTCTCCTCGTCCACCCCCAAAAACAGCACCTTCAACTTCGACGCTTCGAATATCGCCGGCCCAAACAGCCTCGCCACCTGGAAACCCAAACCCCCCCATAATCAAAAATCACGAAATCATTGAAAACAGAGATCTGGGTCTTACGTGCCCATACCGGAACGACCGAGCGGTTCGTCCTGGGACGTCCGAGGGATCTCTTCCTTGGCCTGGAGAGGGGTTGCTTGACTTGACAAGGGAAGAGTAACAGAGCAGCAGATGAACCCATGGTTTAGGACAGGAAATGTAATACTAGCAGTAGCTAATAATAATGATATATATATATGGGTGGATTTGGTTTCAATGAGTATACGAAAGGATGCGTGTAGGATTTTATGGAAGAGAGAAGATGTAGGACGTGGTTGCTTTCAAGTAACAAGGAAACGTGTTTGTGTCTGGTGAATGGGCCGCACCGTTGGACTTTTGGACAGTAGAGATTGAGTAGGGTTTGGGAATGGACGAGTGGTGATTTGGCTGACTCTTTTATTAAAAATAAATTAGGCGTCGGAACGCATGTAAGCCACGCAAGTCTGCGAGTCTTAGCAGGGCCTGACATTTATTTTAATTTTTTTTTTTTTTTTTAAGGAGTTGGTGGTATAGTGATGATAAAGGCAGCACCCAAACCCTGTTATTGGAGGAGTTGTTCTAAAGCGACCAAGTCTGTTTTTATCATGAGTGCCTTTAATTGCACCCCTCGTTTTCAAGTGGACACCCCATTTTTTTACAGCCAATTCATATCACAAACATTCTTTAAACACCCCACTACATAAAGGAACATATGGTTTTCAATGCACATCCCTCCAATCAATCCCTTTGAAACCAATCAAACCCTGGCTCCTTCTCCCTCCCTTCCTCTCAATCCTTCCCCCTCTCTACTGACAACCCTCTTAGTGACTCTCTCTCGGTGTCGTCCGTCCACTCACGCGCCATCGTCATCCACATTCACTACCATCCTTCACCGACATTCATGTCACCCGTCTCTCTTCGTTTGTTACTTGGTGTTTCCCGTCCACTCACGCCGGCCGTCTCTTTCTCCACCGACATTCACACCGGTCATCTTTCTTTGTTTTTTAAACAAGATCGTTTGACATTTTACTATTGTTAGGCTTATAATCTGTTTGAATGTTTCAATAATGTATGTTTGGGTTAATGTTTAATGTTTGAATGTTTGGGTTCATGTTTGAAAATGACTTTGTAAAATTTCAATATTCAGCTCTTTGGATATATGTTTGACTGTTTTAATGCTTGAATCGTTGAAAAATGAAGAACAAGATTAGTATGCTAGTATTGACACTTATATTATCGTCATATAACTAGCCCGTCGACACACAAAATGTCGTCCCACCCAAAAAATGACCGTCGAGTTCACTGGTTGGTTCTTCAACAACACCACTGTCAACAGTAATAAACAATCCACGACAAACATAGTGTCGACAAAATTTATAAAGGCTACGGGTTGATTTCTGTGACCCATTCAACACAAGAGATGTCGACGTTGATACGAATTATCGACAATCGTAGTGTCGACCAAGTTCAAAAGGCTATGAGATGAGTTATGTGTCTACTTCGACACAAGAAATGTCGACTTTTCCACAATCACTCGACGGACGTAGTATCGAATGCTTTACAGAAGGGGTGTACATAAGATCCAAATACAAATAGATCTTTTTAACATAACTCGATTAATAGAGGTGTGCACCTAAAAATGAGGGGTGTAATGAGAGACACCCTTTTATCATATCTATACTTTCCTATAAAGCGGGAGATGCGGACAGATCATGTGGGATATTTGTAGATGGGCCCCTACTTTCTACCAATTTAATAACCAGGCCCCCGACTAAAATTCATCCAACTTTTTTTTATCTCCCCTGGACTATTTGCAGATTGACCCCCAAGTTCTAGAAATATCGATCAAATGCTAATTTAAAGGTTAGTCTAATTTGTCCTTTTATTCAAAGAACATGTGGTGGGCCGATTGCATGTGCGGTGCACCGCAACGGAGGAACATCTACTAAGAGCAGCTCCAATCAGTCGTTAAAATGCAGATTTGAAGACCGAATCACCTCGTCCAACTTCAACCGGATGTAAAAATGAAGCTTGCATGCCTTTATTTTCAAAACAGCCTCTATATTTAGAAACTCAATATTTGAATCTTTATATATCACATCAATGAGAATAATATTACAAATGACTTTGTTAACTTATAACAATTTTTAATAAATGACATTTAACTCCTATAAAATTATAAATGACATTTAAGAATCATTTTTGCAGTATTATTTTCAATTGGGTTTTTTTTCATGTATATAATTGAAAAACATGCTATTTATTTTTCAATAATGATTTATGGGCCCTAAATTATAGATCCCATTACAAATCCCATGAGGTGGCACATGTAGAATACCCTTTTTACCTTTTAATTAAATAAAATATATTTTTTTTGTAACAACTTTACTTAATTCGAGAATTGGATTACACATTTAAAACCGTCCACCAAAGAAATTTTTTTCTTCTGTGTGTGTGTGTGTGTGTGGATTTCAAAGGATTGGGTTAACATTTAATTCGATCCCTTCTTTTTTTTGTGTGTGTGTGTGTGTGTGTGTGTGTGTGTGGAGACTTTTAGGGATGTTGGTTGATTTTTTAATGATCTGAATTTTTTTTGTTTTTAGTTGAATCTGTTATTTGATATTTTTTAGTATTTCATTCGCCTGTATTTTATTTTATTTTTTTATCATCTGAATTAGCATAGTTACATTCCTTTAAACAATTGATTAGACAAATTTATTTTGAAGAAGTGACCCAATGTAATCCAATTACATTCATTTGGAAAGTTTTTGCTTTTAAAAGTCAAATACATTATCTAAGCATGTATAATCTTTTGTAAGTATTTGAATCAATTTAGTTACATTCAAATACATTTGATTTTGAATTCAGCTATGTTTGTATCTGAAAAAATTAATATAGGGCTATATCTGAATCTGTATCTATATTTGAAAAAACTTATATACTCATTTGTATTTGTATCTGAAATTTTTTAGATACATTTGTAGGTGAACAAACTAATACGGCCACATATTAGTTTGTAAAAAACTAATGCATTCGTGCAAACAAATCTTTTTTATTTTGAATCTAGATACATGTAAGGTATATCTAAATAATACATGCATATTTGTGTAAATAAGGATTGTATCTAAATCTGTATTTATTTTTTTTATATGAAAAAACTAGTATAAGACTGTATCTAAATCTAATTCTGTATGTGTATCTGAATAAACTAATATACTCATTTATATCTGTATGTGAAATTCTGATATATTCATCAGTATATATCGTGATTTTGGATATCTCAAAGTTAGTAGAACCAAGTTGCGTTGCCAAAGACCTGAGAATCAATGCATATTTCAGAAGAATATATTCATTTCTTCACCATAGACATTACTATTATGAAACATTTCCTGATTATACCACTATGATACTTAGCCAGCATATGTTTTAATGTTCAATGGCATCTTGGTTTAAACAAATATGGCATGATAGGAAAACCAAAGAATATCAATCCAGAAAATAGTGAGTCTGCTAGTTAGACATTTCTCCCAATATTAATCTAAATAAATAACATAAGTTCAAATGTCACTTATAGGAAGCAATGATTTAGAAGAAACAGGGAAACAATAAATATAAAAAAAACAAAAGGGCATACATTTTGACCCATCAGCTACGTTAGTACATACAATAGATGGACATCATCCCTAATAGTTCCAAATTCAAGGAATTAATCACACATCCCTTAATAAAAAAAAAAGATTCACATTTTTCACAAAAATCAATCCATCTCATTCCATGAATCCCCACAAACTCAGAGACCAAAATTACACACACATTAGCTTAGAATCCAAAACCCAACAAGCAACACAAAAATCAAAACAACCCAACCAAAAATTTAGATCTGTTTGAGAGTCTGTTAGTGATAGGGACCCAAAGAAAAAAGGTTTAGGTACTGGAAGACTTATTGTTATGGTACAAAATTGCAGAGACTAATGGTTAATAGATGAGTATGTCTAGGGACCTCTAATTAATTTTTCAAAAATACTTTATTAAATAATAACTTATGCATGTGCTTCAAAAACAAGATATTCCTAATAGTACTTCCTTTTTCTCCAAACAATTTTGTATAAAGAAGATCACATGTCTTGTTGTACTTGTGTGTTTAGACCCTCCTATTTTCCTCATCAAATGTTATTGCACAAATTCCTTCCGCTATTTTTTATTTCTTCAACACGTTCCTTTTCCTTTACATGGACGTGACTCGTGAGCTCTCTTTTTCTATCTATTATAAAGAACTAAGAAGTAGCAGGTCTACCCATTTCATTTAAGAAAATGATTAAATGCATATAACCCCTCTAAAAGTTAGTATATATTTATACAACCCCTTCATTTCATCGAATATCTATATAACCCTGTGAATTGTTACATAATTAAGTATTTAGCTTCCCTAATTAACTTTTCGTCGAAAAAAAGAATGTGCCGAAAATATTCTATCAACCGTTAATTCATATATTCATATAATCTCTTTATTTGTTTAATAAATTTGAAAGGACCCAAATATACATTACCAAAATGCCCTTATTAAGCTATTGCCATATAGGGTTAATTCAAATATTCATATAACTGTATAACCCCTTAATTTGTTCAAAAAAATTTAAAAAGACCAACTTTTTTATTTCGCATATTCATATAACATTTTACTTTATACAAAAGTACCCACTTGATTATTTTTTCCTCCCCAACATGGCATCAAAGAATGTCCGTTCGAGGTTCGTGTGGCATGCACGTATGAGCCCCAAGATGATCGCGTTGTACGAGGAGCCCTTGGAGGGGGTGGTGGTGAAGGCGGAGATACCGTGAAGGGGGTGATCACCAGAGGTGACATTGTGGGAGAATGTGTTTTATTGGGGCATTTCGTCGAACAGGCAGAGGTTGTCGGGAGTTCCCCAAAATTCATAATATTTTTCATCTCCTCCACTGCAACCAAAGCTCACTCGAACGATCACTACCACCGACACCACCCACAAGAGACCATGGAATGGAAGTCCACGAGCTTGGCTGTAGCCACCTTGACGTTCCTCTGGTGCAACAGTCGAGTATGTGTGAAAGTGAAGGGGGAGGGTAAAATTTTCTTTTACCCATGTGTGGTTATGTTAACTAGACTGTGGTTTTAGGGTGTTAGCAACAAGAGGATAGATCAATTTCAGTCAAACAATCAGGGGGGTTATATGGATTATTAGAAAAATGAGGGGGTGATATAGATATACTCTGACTTTCACGGGGTTAAATGGATTATCAGAAAAATAGAAAAAGGCATAAGAGGGGTATTTTGGCAATCACAATTTTAAAAGGATTATTTCTGCAATAACGAAATTTAATTTAGGAGAAGTATATACGTAAAAAAAACCCAAATGTTGTTGCAATTTTTGTTTTTAGACACAAGGTATACATTTTTGTTTTTAGACACAAAGTATCATTAACCTATATATATTTGAAAAATTATTAACACAGAATAACAAAGAGGTGAAGAACCTTCTGTTTGTCTTTCTATTATAGTACTATCCAGATTTTTCTTATGTTATTTTAAAAATTGTACTTTAAAAAATATTTCGTTAATTGGTACGATGTTTTTAATCCATTGTATATTATGTTTATTTTCAAGCACTTTAACGTTGTTAAACGTAGTCTATTTTACAATATCAAATGCAGTCTCATATATTTTGTTAGCCATCCAACAAAGTATATACATCGTTAAAATTCTTTTATATTTTTTAAAATGGATTCATTAAATTCAGAATAAAACTATATATAATTTTCATCGAAACATATATTTTATTATATGATATATACTATTTTTAAAAATTAAAAAATATGCAAACTACATTTGAAGATAAATTTAACACTGTCCATAACATTATCCGTATTTTAAATCAACTAGTCATTCCTCTTTTTTTGTTTTTTTTTTTTAAATGTAAAAAATTCAAATAAAAATTGAAATATTACATAGCAACCTTACATCTCGTTAGTAATTCTCCATCACTCAATCATTCCTCACAAAATATAAAATAAAAACTCAATCCCAACTAATTAAGATACATAAGGTTATTTAAAAAAAAAAAATTGGATGCATAAGGTTGCCTCATTTATCACGTGGGTGAGACACATGACCCAAATTAATTCGATGGGACCCACGCAGATCACAGTCTACATCTTTTTGGTTCCCGCATTAACATGTGGATACTGCATCTTTCAATATAGACATTGCATCTCTCAATAATTCACAGTGCATTATTATCAATAATTATATATGACACCATGCATAATTTTAAACGGAAAATCTCCATATCTAAGATTATTATTTAAATTATTTTGACAATATAATAAGATTTCAAAAATAAATTATTTTATTTTAAAGGATAAAAAATCCATTAAAATTATTCACATTATTCTACTTTTTAAATGAAACAAAATCAGGATAAAAATAAGGGATAAATTTTATTCTACTCAAGTGAAAAAAAATATCCTTATTTTTATTTTAAAATTAAGATTATTGTCCTCATTTTATCCAATTTTCTTTTAATTTCATGACAAATGGTATAAGTTGTTCTCCCATCACCTGTTCAAACATTTAATCTTTATACCTCATCATTTATAGCTTGTCAAACTAGTTCGCATATGTTTAATGTTTGGAGCAGTTCTACATGCAGTTCTCACATGTTTTATGTAAAGTATATATATTTCATATAAAGTAGCATATCATTTTTAAAAAATAAAATATATATTCTAATAAATTGTATATACACACAACAAAAATAAAAATTTACATGTTTTATATGATATAAAACTTATTTTTTATTAGTGAGATAAGACTAAACATTACTTGTACTTTTCTATGTACTCTTTCTTTTTTAACTTATTAATGAAATGCTTCAATTGATAACGAAACATGAACAACCATAAGAAAACAAGTATTATCAATAGAAAAGTGATAACATTCAAACGCATTAGGTACAGTCCCATCTACATCTTCTACCAAAATATATACTTACCTAGTGATATCAATATTATTATGAAAAGTCAAGTATTAATCTAGATAACCAACGCATTTTTATTGAAAAATAAAAAGTAAATTTTACATAAATGGAGTATATAAATGTACTAGGATAATATATTGGGAGACCATAGTGTATCAATGCCCTTATCAAACACATAAGCCAAGTGAATATGTAATCTCGATCATGTAAATCGGGATAAAAAGAGGTGAAATAAAAAAAAAATATTTTAAAATTAATATAATTATTCATATTTTTTATTATTATTTTTTTAGAAAAGATAGTTTTCTATTTTTATAGAAAATAGTTTTGACTCCTCTTGTTGAATCAATTTTGTGAGTTATCTCCAATTCAAGTTCTATAGGGTTGATTTATATTTTTTTAAAATGAAATTTTTTACATTAATTAGAAAAACTCCGTACGCGGTATAATCATCACCTGCATGTGATCAGTTAAAGTCTTAAGGATCATCATTAGAGCCGAAGCCTAAAACCTCAAGCCACCGGGTCATCTTTAGGCCCAAAGCTTAAAAATCTCGTGTTGGGTTCCGGCTGAGCTCCAATTCGATCCGATCCGTCTGAGTTGCACTCCAAAATCCATTGGACATTATGTTTATTTCCAAGCACTTTAAACGGCGTTGGCTGATAACACATTCTATTTTACAGTTCCAAATGCAGTCTCATCATATACTTTGTTAGTCACTCAACGAGGTATATAATTCCTTAATTGAGATATATACCTCGTTAAAAAATATTACATTTTTAAAAATTGATTTAATCAATTCGAAATTGAGTGATATACATTTTTTATCAAAATATATACCTCATTAAATGATGTATACTATTTAAAAAATACATTATTGATACAAAGGCCCTTGAGGGGCTATTAGTACAAATTGAGGGTCAACAAAGAGTCAAAGGCCCATAAACTAACAATGGGCTTTTTCCACATTTTTTCGGGCGGCCAACGAGGCTCGAAGCCGGGTCCTGCACGGGAGGAGTACTCGACCACTAAGGCAAAGCATATGCGGACTGCATCTGGTGATGAATTTGTAACACCTATAAATTTTTGATATTCCGTTAAAATATGAATATCAATGGATTGGAAGGTTTCAAATACATTTATATCCAAATCATATCATGAAGCATTCATATTCTGATATAAATTTTCAAAAATTCTATATCTTATGAGTCGGACCGTTACACACACATTTGGAATAATTAACAAGTCTAAATATAGATACAAATTTTGATGATCTAATGATATATTAGACAGAGATAAAAATGAAAAATACCCAAATAAATTATTTTTTAAAAAAGATTGTTATTTTTAAATTCTTGAAAACTATAAAATTTAATGATTATTATTTTCCTTTTTCATATTACATTTTCAGCCCTCACATTTTATATGAAATTTTGCTTATTAATCCCTAGACATAATTGTAGGAAAGGAACTAAGGGGTTATGTTTACAAAACAGTATATAATAAGAAAAACTAACACTTATACACTAGAGTAGTGAGAACAAGATGAAGAAGAACAACCAAGCGTATTGATTTGGCAAGTCTGTTCTTTTCTGATATGATGAAAGAGGAAGGCTGAGGCTAGAGCTGGATTCTATGTCCTTAAGAATATATTCGCCCCGCACTGATGTTCACAGTTCTGACCACAGTCTTAGAATACAATGGTCAAACTCTCTATGGTGGCAGCACTACTTAAACTGAAGGGGCAACGAACAAACTATGTTGACACACTCTCTCTTTTAATTACTGGAATGCATTCACTCAATGAAATGTATTAGACTCGAATGCAGACTGTTGGATTGAAATATCTACTGCAATAAATGATTGGATGAATTATACATGCAATGCAAATTTGGGTGGAATTTATAGAGGGGAAATATGTTGAAGGGATTGTTGAAGTCACCCCTGGTCTGTTCAGTACTGAAATAGAGTGTTAAACATCCCTTCATTCAAAAAGTCGAGTGCTGCTACACTAAGTTTTTTTTTCAGTCTAAAACACAGACCTATATACCTCATTACAGACTCAGTAATATACCTCGTTAGATGATGTATATACTTTATTAAATTTTTTTCTTATGCTTACTAAAAATGGGTTTATTCAACTCGAAATGGAGCGACATGCACTTTTCATCAAAACATATGCATCATTAGATGATGTTTACTATTTAAAAAAAAATGAAAACACTTGAGATCTGAGTTTTTGAATGGTGAATATGACTGAGTATATCATTTTTCAAAAGCTAACTGTCAAAAATTTTGAATGACACTCACCGCAAACAATCCCAACTAGAAGAGGTTACAAGGACCCATAAAATTTTTTACCCGAGTAGAAGCTCATAAAAATATTTGGAAGCCCGGTAAAAGCCCATAAAAAATATTTGAAAGATTAACCATGGACCAAAAATATTATCAAATAAATTTTGTTCAAAAAGTTATTTCACATGTGCGAAGTGAACAAGGTGGGCGCTTGTGTTTTTTTGGGCCAAGCTTACCATAATGGAGGTAGGTCTCTCTATTCCAAAAATAGAGTGCCCCTTGGGGCTCAACTTAAGAATCTTACTTTTCATAAACACACATCAAAACTTTTTTAATTTTACAATGTAGGACTAAAACTTTTTTCATTCACTCACTAACAAATTCACCATGTTTTTTTTTTTTTGGATAACTTTAAAAATAAATAATTTTAAAAATGTAAATATATTACATTTAATTGCTTCACAGAAGGAACGCAATCAAATGTATTTCGCCGACCATAATTAGTGGAACCCACACTGAAAAATCAATCGCCCCCACCAACATAGAGCCCATTGTCCCCTCTTGAGATAAAAAATCATCTTCTTGCCACATGAAATCGAAAGAGGGCCCCTTTCAAATTTTAATACTAGATTCAGTGTACCAAAACATAATAATAAATATATAAGATCTCATCGGGACGCCTTGTTTCCCACGTGGAATGTAATGTTCGACAACAAGGTCTCCAGTGCAAATTGACAACGTGTGCGTCAACTGACACCGTCCATTTCACGTGCGCATCATGTGCTGAGTCACACTTTAAAAAAAAATCCATCTAAATTTGACCTTACTATAATCTATAAACCACCTCTTAAAAGAAGAAAAGAAAAAAAAACAAATTTTTCAATGGGTTCTCATGATTCATGAAACGATCTATAATTCTCAGTTTTAAGAATTCATGAAACAACTTATGATTTCCATTTGGCCATTTTGAAGTTCTAAGAATTTTAAAATCAAAAGTTTTAATTAAAATTATCAAAAACTTATTAGGTACATGCGTACAGCCCCAAATGATGTCCTACGAACAGTCCCACGCATGTTTTCATTTTTTGAAAATAGTAAACCTCGTCTAATGATGTATATGATTTGATGAAAAATGTATATTTCTCTCCATTTTTAATAAATGTAAAAAATTTAACAAAATATATATCTCACCTCTATATCTCGATAGATGTAAGCTTGTTAATTATTCGAATAATATTTGTATCCGATTTGTATCTAAAATTTTTAAAAATTATTCGATATTCAAAATTCATATCCGTATCCAAAATTAAAATATTTGTATCTCACATATTTCAGATCGGATACGGATATGATGATATCCGATCCGAAAAATATCCGTATCTGAAACAATATTATAATATTATTTATTATATTAATATATTTACATCTTAGTGTTAATATGAGTTTTTTTTTATCTTTACAACATGTAATGTTTTATGTGTTTACTATTTAGTTATATTTTTTTTTATTTTATACTAGATAATTATTGAATTTTTTTTTATATAAATTTATATATTAGATACATGATTTTGACTTTTGGATATTGGATTTTAATATATTTGAATCATATTCTTATCCATTTAAAATTTTCAAATATTTTGAATAATTATTCGAATTCGAATATGAATTTGGATTTTTTATTGGATACCGATAAGATATCATGTCTTATGGATTTTTATTGAATATCCATAAGATATCGAATACTGATATTTTTTTGGATATTCAATTATGATGCATACGGATACAGATATGGGCTATCCGAACTATAACTGCTATGTTAACAAGCTTGGATGAATAATAAGTTAGAAAATGATATGTCCAGCCTTTAGTGCAGCTCCAATTGCAGTTCACATCATTTTTTTTTAAAGTCATACATTCTCCCATTGAAGTACATATAGTTATATGAAATAAAATACATACTGAGATACATTAATGTATTTTATTTTGAGTTGAAAAAATGATAAAAAATTTTACGTCATACACTATGAGTAATATATACTATGGACTGAGTGTATCAGCGCTCGTTACATAAAGTTGTATTTGGTAACATAAAAATGAACCGTATACAACAGCGTCCTTCCAAAACATACCAAATATTTTTTTGGTGAATTGCTCAAATGCCCTTTGACCAATAACCCAATTTTTTTTTTGTTCCTGGATTTTTTTTATTTTTTTTACCCCTACAGTATTGTCTTTTTTTTTTACCCCTGACTGTTCATAATAACTGAAATACTTCTCATAAACAGAGTTACATAATACATAAATATAATGTAATACATACAGAAATTATATACATATATAGTTACAAATATTTAATAGTTATCTACAGAAAGCATTCAACGTACACAAAGATGGTTAAACACAAAATTGTTATAGATACAATATATTCATAAATTATAAGTCTTATCATTATCATTAGTAAGTGTATTCAATGTACACAAAATTATTATAGATATATTTTCAAAGTATCACTGTCGTTATCATCTGTAAGTGCATTCAATGTACACAAAATAGTTATAGATACATTTTTAAATTGTCATTAAAATAAATACATGTTATTGATCCATGCTACATAGTCAAGCATATATTTCTTATAACGAACATGAGATAACGAGTTGCACGACATGAAACACCTTCTCTACAAAGTCCAAAATCACTAAGTACCAATGCAAATAATTGTTGAGAACAAGAAAAACTTATTTGCTTTACTAATAATTTCATTTTTGCAAATAATGAGGCTATAAATTTGAAAAATATGGTAGAGGTGGTTCAGGTATCAAAGTATGATGTAACATTGATCAGGAGTAAATAAAAATAGAATCAGATTGCAGGATAAAAAAAAAAATCCAAGGTAGAAAAAAAAAATAGGGCCGTTGATCAAGGAGCATTTGAGCAATTCACTAAATATTTTTAAGTTCTTATGAACTTCTTCATATTATAATTTAAGTATCTAGATTCAAGGGATATGATTTTTTTTTAATCTCTCAAAAGAACTAATAAGAAAATTCAGTGAGAGATGGGCTAATCAGGAATATAACATTAAATTTAAAGATTTAAACGGTAATACCAAGAAAAAGAGAGATCCCAATATTTTTATGTGACTGATTTTAAGCACAACTAAAATGACGGAAAATTTTGGTTGGCTGTCTTTCCTTTCACAGTCACCCCCCCCCCCCCCCCAATAACTCCCATTCAACGCCATTAAAAGTCGTCCCCCCCCTTCGGCGGACCACCCGACACGGTCAAATGGCGGCGGAGCCACCCTCCGATCTTGACTCCCCCCTCCTCCCGCAGTCGTACTCCGCTGGCGAATCGGAACCGGAAGTGACCGTCGTCATAGCCGGCGATGAAGAACAACAACAGCAACAAAAGCCGAGCGAGAACGTAATAGCATCCGATTACGGGAACCCCTTCGATTTCCTGGGGGCTTCGCTCCCGTCACTCCCCCCACCGACCCCGGTCGAACCCTTCCGAAACCACACCCCGAACATAGAGGGCCTCTACGAGTGGGCGAAGACGATCGTCTGCCTCCCGATCGCGGCGGTTCGGCTGGTGATGTTCGGGCTATGCCTGGCGGTGGGGTACGTGGCGACGAAGGTGGCGCTGGAGGGGTGGAAGGACAGGGAGAGCCCCATGCCGAGGTGGAGGCAGGGGATCATGTGGATTACCCGACTTTGCTCGCGTTTCATCCTCTTCTCATTTGGGTTTGCCCTTCCTTTCTTTTGACTTCTTTTGAATTACTTGCTTTGGTTGAAATTTTGTGTTTTGTTTTTGTTTTCTGAGTATCTCCAATCCTAGACCCATACCTATATCAAATTTAAATTTGAGTAAAAATTTCATAAAATCTTCTCTGACCCATATCAAAATGAGACTAAAAAATTTACCCAAATCAAAGGAGACTTATTAATTTTTACCCAAAACTTTTCAACAGCTCTTTTTTAAGCCAAATAAGTGAATAATTAAAAAAAGATAGGAATTTTATAAAAAAAAATTACGTAAATGGTAAGAGACACTATATCAAATGAAGCTTTTACTCAAATTATCAATGAAATTTGGGTATAAATTTGAGTAAAAGCAGGAAATGGCCTAACCCATACCTATATCAAATGAAATTTGAATGAAATTCCCACAAAATCATCTTCTTTCATTCTCGACGGTGAAGTAAGACCAAGCTCATGAGCTTCTTATCCTAGGTTGGAACAAAGTTGATTTGATAGGATCTCCCCTCTTGTTTGCGCCCCCATGTCCCTTAGATAATCATAGTCGATGAAAACATCACTGTTCTCATTGCTATTCCAGAACCGTACATGAGATTTTCACCTCATACGGCTCCTTTATGGTCACAAATAATCTTACAACTGGTTTGTTCAGTATTAAATTAAATTCACTCAGGCATCTCCTTCTCGGTTAGAATAAATAAATCGAATTCTATCTGCTAGAAAATAATAAATAAAAAAAGTGCTTCTGAAATGATCTTATAGCATCTCAAGTCCTAGACCCGTCCTCATATCAAATTTAAATTTGAGTAAAAATCCCACACAATCCTTGTTTTTCAACAGCTCTTTTTTAGACCAAATCAGTGAATAATTGGGAGAAAGGAATTTTTTGAAAAGATTTGAGTAAAAACAAAGTAATGGTTGGATACACAAAATATCAAATAAAGCTTTTATTCAAATTGTTAATAAAATATATGTATAAGTTTGAGTAAGGACTGGAGATGGCCTAAGTGCACTTCCAACCTTGGACCCAAACTCATACACAAATTTGAAATTGAGTAAAAATGATTCAAACCCTCTCCAACCCTTGATCTAAACTCCTATCAAAACATTAAAAACTCTAAATTTATATCAAATCAAGGGTATTTCATGACCCAAACCTCCAACGACTATAATTCTCTCTCCCCAAAACTTTATAAAACTCCCCTCTTCTCCTTCTTTCTTCACACTCTTAGTTTTTTGCTTTTTATTTATAAAAATTTTTCTTTAGCAATGGATGATTATGGATTCTTATAAAGTTCTTTATGCCTAGAAGATACCATGGAACAGAAATTTAGTGGCAGAGATGCTTGGAGGGAAAGATATGAAAGGAAAAGGTTCATAGGGAATAATTTGGGAGAAGATATGAATTTTTTAGAAGATCTGAATAAAATCAAAATAATGATTGGAGAACAACGTACAAAAAGAGTTTACTCAAATTTTTAGTGAAATTTGAGAAAAAATCGAGTAAGGGACTGAATTATATTTCGAAAGGTAGTTTTTTTTGTGTACTTGTTGATGACAATGAGCATGTGTGGTGTTTGGGTATTGTTGGATTGGGGAGTTCGCGTTGTTTGATGGCATGATTGATTCACTGTGTGATTTGGTTCGGTTTTCAGTGATTCAATTGGGTTGGTTGATGTGATTTTTGTTGGAAGATTGGAGAAGTTGTGAAACTTTTTTTTGGTCTGAGAATAAGTTGTATTTCCTTTCTGAAAAAGAAGTTCTTCTGATCTTAATTTAATAAAAGGTCATTTGGTCAACTTGCTACTTCAGATAATAATACCGTCAATGCACTCTCAGCACCCTGATTTCCTTTTTTCTTCATGGAGCACGGTTAATCTGAGAGTCATACACTTGAAGTACAGTCTTTAAGATGCACTGGTGACTTTAACATACTCACTTGGTTATCTAACAACGGCTTGGTAGTCTATTGTGATTTTATTATAAACTGTAAATTGTTTAAGAAACAAATGTAAGCATGTGTTAGTAATACATTGTTTGCTTAAGGACACGAGATGGAAACAACCTACTAACACATTGAGCTTTCAACCTTTAGTTGATTTTTCTGCCCTTTTACAACACCAACTGAACATATGGATTCCAATTCTCACCCTTGAACATTTGAGTACCCACACTCAAGCCTTGACTTATTGTCGCATAACATATAGGCCCCGTTTGGTTGCACGTTTGGGGCAGCTTTTGCTTTTTGAAAAGCTGAAAAGCTAAAATCGTGTAGCCAAACGGGGCAGCTTTATTCAGAATCGGAAGCTGGATTCCTTTTAATTTTTCCCTCGAAATCCATGTTTTGAAAAGCTCAAAAACATTGCTTTTTGGTCGGAATCGATTTTTTGAATTGAAAAGCAACTTTCTCTGCGAAACATTAATTGTTTTGAAATATTGATTCCTGAATTAAAAAAAAACATCCCAATAAAAGTCAAGGTCTTAAATCATCTTAAAAAGCAGCTTTATTCCAAAAGCTACTTTTCAATCTGTGTTTCCAAACGAACCCATAGTTGATAAGTGCTTTCAAATTGAAATCTAAGATGGTGAGTAATCAATTTATTACATTCATTTGAGTGATTCCCCTGAATGAGTATATATACACTTGAATGAGGCTCCACACTCCACAGTATGGCATGGGTCCATTAATAGAAATATGATACTCATACAAATCTTGAGTTCAATTGAGATTGTTAGAAAATGGCATTCTCAACTTAATAAATATATCTGTTTGAACACTATATTTTATTTACTGTGTGTTGCTGCTGAATTGAAGTTTTGTTGTAGTCATGCACTTAAATTTTTGTTACCAAGTCCTTTTTTTAGTGTAGTATTTTTGCATTATTTTCATCTTAAGGTTGGCTTGACAAATTTCTCTTATCTTGTGTCAGATATCATTGGATTAGACGGATCGGGAAGCCTGTTTCAAGGGAAATTGCTCCTATAGTAGTATCTAATCATGTTTCTTATATAGAACCAATTTTCTTTTTCTACGAGCTTTTTCCCACCATTGTTGCATCAGAATCACATGATTCTATACCATTTGTTGGAACGATTATAAGAGCCATGCAGGTACTGCTATCATCATCTTTATATGAATATATTTTAAAATTTGTGTGCATGTATGTGTTATACCTCTCGTTCAGCAATTAATTTTGAAAACAAAAGGTTTCAATTGCATGATTGGCATTCTGAAAAATGCGTTCCTTGTTGCTGCAAAATGATTTAAGCTTCAATTGGGCATTGGAAACTGTCAGAATTTAAAATTTTTTGTGAAATGCATGCACGTGCATTGTAAATGTAATATTTATGGACCCCTTTGTGGACTCCCTCTGCAATGATCGAAGTACATGTTAATCACAGAGTTTTCCTTTTGGTTATATCTTTTGTAGGTTATCTACGTCAATAGATTCTCACCGATGTCAAGAAAACATGCTGTCAATGAGATAAAGGTAGAGAAACTGTCAAACTATCACTTAGGTAGCTCAATTGTTATTGTTGAATTTTTTATCCTGGTTCTCTCTCCCGTAAATCAATTTTAGTATATACTGAAGTCATAAATTTCTAATAATGGGCTGTCCTCTTTGTGATAAATTTAATTATCCATCTTTGTGGCTTATCATGCTTAATACACTTTCTTGTCTTGGGAGCTATGGAATTTGCATTCCTGTCTTTCTGAGCTTTAAAGCTTCTCTAGGATCTGATGATTATCAGTTACTGGAAACCTAATATGATGTTTCCCTAAGGGGCATGTGGTAGTTCCTATAATTGGTTGCTCGAACTACAATTGGGATTTGTTGCACGTCCTGGTATTAACATTAGTTTCCTCATGAGATGTTAACTTTAGATTATCTCTTGAAAAAGGTTAATGATGATGTGTTTCAGGAACTGCAAACTGTTGTAGGTCATCCAATAAATGTGATCAATCCAAAATTTGGAAATCATTAGAGTTTAGAATGATCATTTGATATAAATTTGAGAGTTAGGATTTTGCACCTCTCACGTATTCCATGCATATTATATTAATGAAACCCTAGAGTAGATCTTTGGTTCTAGTCCATGATGGCAGAACACAAGGAATAGACTGAAAGTTTCGGAATTGATTTCTGCTTCATATTTTTCTAGAGAATCAGCAACACCATTGAATGATCTCTTCACGTGGTTGACACTGTAGCACTTTCCAAGGCTTCTGTTTGGCACCCACTCTATCCAATTCACCAGTTCCACCAAACTCTCTTCGTCAGTTCAATCTTTCTACTGCGTAGGCGAATCTTCTTCAAAATGAATTAGAATGTCATTCAATCATGATTCAATTTCTCATTTATCAGATTGGATTAGGGCACGGATTTCTGCTTTACTGTCTCTGTTAAATTATCAGTCCCAATCATTTTGGAGGATGGCATGTCTGTACATTTGTGGTTCCTTGGAAGTCCTCTGGGTTCAGGTAGTTCATTATTGCATAAATATCTTTCCATATAAATAAAATTTCACAGACTCTTGAGGAAGTGGCTTCCAGTTTGGCTGAATATTCTGTTTTACATTTCTATCTTGATTGCATAAAGTCCTTCCGATTCATTAGGGGTAGAAGTAGAACTATTCAGTGAAAACCTTGTTCCACTCCTGTACGTGGCCCACCCAACCTTGCTCAACCTTGATCTAACCTGTTGCGGTCAACCTGAAATCGTCGAGATTGGGTCCAATAGTTCCACCAAGCATCAATGCTAATTAGATATATCCTCGGGTTTGCCTTTGTATTTGAGGTCACCTGGTTGACAATGGATTGCAGTAGGAAAATGAGGTATGATTGTGGCACCCTGGGTTTAATTATATCATTACCATAGTCACAAAGTACGCCGGACTTTTTCAAACATTTGGATGGTTCGGCATTTGGATATGTACCTATCTATCAAACAAATGCAAAAATCAATGCACCAAGGATATGATGGCAGTCAATTCGTCCATATCAACAGCAAATACTGTGATTCATGTTTACTACGATGCATGATGTTTGCTTCACTGCTTTTGATACTGCTGTTTTTTTACCACCCATCACATATGCTGATGGTTTAGAAAGAGGAAGAACAAAGGAGATGATTCCTTGGAAATTCTGAAGCTCTTTAATTTGGTCTTTATATATTATAAGCTATTTGATACAGAAATTTCTTTCAAGGATCTGAATTCAGAGGAAGGCTTCATGCGATGAATTTCCTCGAGTCCTTCTGTTTCCTGAGGGTACCACTACTAATGGGAGATTCCTTATCTCATTCCAACTTGGTGCATTTATACCTGGTTTCCCAATCCAACCGGTGGTTGTGCGGTACCCCTACATACATTTTGATCAATCTTGGTATGGCTTATTTCCTTAAATGCTCTCTTTTAAATTTGAAAGCCCTTAAACCTTTATAAATTTTATTTTTTTTTCATTCAGGGGACATATTTCTTTGGTGAAACTGATGTTCAGAATGTTCACCCAATTTCATAATTTCATGGAGGTACATAAGTCACACAAGATGAAGTTTCAGCTTCTTTTCTGCTCCTTGTCTCCTTTTCATTTAAAGCCATGCATGTAAATAAATCAACGTGTACAAGTGTTACGTATGAAGATAATTGATATATTTTTCCATAGTCAAATACTTTCATTTTTTCCTGCTATTATCATGTCGCCTTTAATGTTTCTTTTATGCAAGCTATTTTCAACTATGGATTTGGAATGGACAGGTGGAGTACCTTCCTGTCATTACCCCAAGAAAGGACAAACAAGAAAATGCTATTCATTTTGCTGAAAGGGTAAGTTGATGCATATAATTGATTAACAATTTGGTGGAGAGTTTCTAAACTCTGCTGGTCAATACAATTTTATTTCAAGTAATTGATATTGGAAAATTACAAATAGCAGCATGCATCCAGCTATAGAATATAGACTGATCTCTGAGCCTTGAATTTGATAGTTTCTCATTCGTTTTTAGAATTTTCATTTTTACTCACAATGCACTTAAAATTAAGGACTGATTAGTGATGTGCCTCCTTATGAATGGAGTGCATCTCCAAGGTCAATCCAGCTCTCTTTTTTTATATATAAAAGAAAATTTGCATGAACCCAATTAAATGATGCAATTTGTGTATAATAGTTGATCTTGTGAAGATGATCAGCTGGGGTTACGGTGTGTTGGGTTTGCCTCTGTTTTTATAGGAAGATGCAGAATTTTTTTTATTTTTTTACGAAAATGAGTGTTCGGTATTTCCTATGATCCTATCTTGATTTTATTCAAAGCAAAGAGAATGCCCAAAATACAAACAAAAAAACAGTGAGGGAATCTTCAGCACAGATAGTGAAGCTATTGTCTTCTTTTGCATTTTCTGGATGGTGAACCTGCTAAGACATATTGAAGTGACTATAAAATTAGTAGATGCAATAATTATGTGATCATTTATCATGCAAGTACTTTCTGTTCTTGTTTCTGTATGAGTAACAAACCAAAAAAATTGTATAAGAGATAGAAGGATTCATGTTCATGTTGGAAATATAGATATCATGCCAGCTATTTGTGTTTCTTGTGCATTTTTGTTTTTATGTTTCTTGGAGGAATTGTAGGGAAAATTTTTATGTGACAACTAACTTTTTTGTGCTGTTGGGTTTAAGATATTGGTATTAAACTAGTTGTACACACTAGCTAGACTGATATGCTACAGACTAATTTTTCTGCTATGATGCTTTGCAGGCTAGCCATGTTCTTGCAGGAGCACTCAATGTTCTACAAACATCTCATTCTTATGGGGATTTGATGCTTCTTACAAAAGCTGCACAACTAGGATTGGTAACATATTTTTCCATCACATGCCATTCTCTATGGATCTTATGAGATCGGGTTTTATCATAATCCTGAACCCTTAAGAGTCATGGTAACAGGGACTGGGAGGTTATCATAATCCCTAAGATGCAATGTTTGCTTAAATGAGTAAAAATTCCTCCACTTTTTTTTTTCCCCTATGCTGCCATGTTTTCATAAGCTTCAATGCTTTACTTGCAAGTTGCAACCCGTGCCGTCTGATTAAAACTCTCATTCAATGTTTGGATGTTCTTTATCCAACCAAATATATCAAAAAATAGTGACACCAAATATAACTTCCAATTGCATAAAAAAGTCCTCTTACATGAAGAGTGATCCCCCAACCTATCCCACATGAAACAACGTTAGGATGATTTTCATAATAAACAATTTTAAATGTGTAAGCACAAAAAGCTTCGATGTAGTTTTCTTATTTTTCTATCCATTTATTATCCTCATATGTACATGGATGGCATCATTTGTTTCCATCAGACAATCATTTCTATATCCATGTTCTGAATTTCGTATATGTTGATTCATGTCCCCACCCCTCTTGTTCACATCCATCCTTGAGTTTGTTGAAATTGTGGATTACTCTTAAAGTTTTTACTTATTTTCATTGCCACTAGTTTTTTTAGCATTCTGATATATACTTTTTTATATTTAAAATCATCTGTATATATTTCCAAGAGTTTTTAGATGTTGATCTGCGTCTATAGTGCCCAAACCTCTTGTTTGAATCCATGCTTGAGTCTGTAACTGGAATTTGAAGATTACTTTCAAAGATACTGACTTATTTTCATTGTTATATGTGCTTAGCATTCTGATTTAATCAGTATCTTTGCAGGACAATGTTTCCGAATACACAGTAGAAATGGCATGGGTTGAAAGGGTGAGTATATGTCTCAGATGATTATACTGGAATATTTTACTTCAATGTGATGGAATACAGTTCATGGTCAACAGATTAATAATATCATATACATATTAGTTTGCTTTGATTTTGAAACATAAAGATTAAAAATTAAAATTTAAAGCGTTTATTTTCTTTAAATCCAATTGATCCATTTACATTGATTCTTTTTTTATTTTCTTAAAGAATCAACCATACAATGGACGGGTTGAGGCATCTACAATATTTTAGGTCATGGGAACAATACTGGTTCATCTTTCTCAGATACAACATTTTAAGTTGGTGCTTCCCCAAAAAAAAAAAAAAATGTTCGTGAAAACTTGTGTGTTCAAAATGAATAGGAATATGAAAATTTTTACTGAATCAATTCATAGGTTTGAACTTATTTGCACATACTCAAATGGTGGGCAGATGCCTATCATGGAAAGTCTGGATACATTAAATGAAAAATCTTATTACTTTAAATAAGGATTTTGTCTTTCACCTCCTATCTTGGAACAACTTAAACACTCCGCTTGGGCGTCTAAATCTCTAGGAAAGGGAGATGGAATATCCAATTTGCCAGAAGAATATTGAGTAGAGTTATGTCTGATCAATTGTTCATCTATTGCAACACAATGGAGTTAATTGGAAATCAGCAGTTTTGAGTTGCAAAACAGGTAGTTGCTTTAAAAAATGCTTATGGAAATGGTGGCTTTCTGGGCATTATACCTGGTAACATTTAATTTCCAATTTGTAATTGTTTACTAATTTATCTCTTGATCTGACCTACATCACTAGCAGTTGAAAATATGCTGTGGAAAAATGCTGTTCAATGCAAGAAATTCTCTGTAAGATGATTTATTTTTAACAAAACAGGAATATTCTTGATCATTAAATGCAATAGATACAACAATTAATGAATACTTTTCATGGGAAAAGAATGGAAAAAATTTGCACTGCTATTGGTTTTATAGCTTACATTTTGAGACATCAAATCTTTCTTCTGTGTCTACTGAACAATTCTTGGAGGATTATACTTTCTTGAGTAAATCATAAATGTATAATGTTATTTTTTTCTATTTTAAAAGGTATGTCAATGATATTCATTTATATGTCAAAATAATAGCCAACAATAGATCGTACTTTCTATGTTTTCTTGTAAGGTGTTAGCATGAATAACTGAACCTGTTTGAACTATATGAGATTTTCAATAAAGATGAAATGCATCCAAAAAATTATCGGGTATTTGTAGCTAAACAGTATAATCTACATTTAATTTCAGTGTTGTTTATATATTCTTTTTTCTTGCGCAGTTTGACACATTTCTCATTTGTTCCCTGTTCCCTTTTGCAGTCATTTAATATAAGCACATCAGAAGCCATAGACTTTTTGGACAAGTTCCTTGCTATGAAACCAGACTCAAGGTAATTCAAAAGTTCTTTATATATATATATATATATATATAAAATATAAATCTCCTACTAGGTTCTTTTGTTGTGAATATCTAAATAAATTGATAGCGTACATCAATTATACTGGGAAATAATATCTTGTAATTTTTTATATCTTTTTGGTCAAATAAGTTTTAAAAGTATACTTTTTTTTATAAGTCAACGTAGGAGAATTCTAGAGATGTTTAAATAATTTTTCGGACATTTACATATCATATAGTTTTTTGGGAGTCCCAAATTTGTGTAATTTTGATAATTTGTTATTAATACATATATGAGCCTTGACTATTCCTTGGCTCCCGTTTGGATAGTGACATAAGCTATTCTGGTGTAGATAACTGTTCCGGTATTAGTCAAGAATAAATCATTTTTTGTTTGGGTGTGATTCTAGTTATCTCATTGAAAATGTAATAATAAATTTTTTTGTTGTTTGGTGATAATGAATAAGTTGTGGATAAAAAGTGAATAAGATGTAAACGAAGATTTATCAAAGGTGAAAAATTGATTTGACATGTAGGTCATCTGATTTAATAGAGGTGGTGACATGTGATTTGATATGTGGGCCCCTTTTATATCAGTGGAATAAAGTGGGTTGAATAACACAATTCCAGGGAGATCTGGAAGACCAATAGTAGTTTATTCTCACCTATTCTGACATAGCAATACCTCCCTATTTTTGCAAACAAAAAGCTTTTTGGTCTTATTCTTCACTCCTCTCTATTCCTCCCCTATTCTCCCATCCAAACAGGGGCTAGATAAATGTGAAAATTTGTAAAGATTAACCTTCACCATTTTTTTTGCTTAATTCTCCACTCTCTCCCTTCCTCCCCCCTCCCCCCCCCCCCAAAAAAAAAAAAAAAAAAGGAAAAGGAAACCCTATTCTCCCATCCAAACAGGAGCTAGATGAATGTGGAAATTTGTAAAGATTAACATTCACCATTTTTTTGCTTAATTCTCCACTATCTCTCCCTTCCTCCCCCACCACCCACGCCCCCCCCCCCCCCAAAAAAAAAAAAAAATATAGGAAAAAAAAAGAAGAAAAACAAATCTACACTTTCATGCTATGTTGTAAAATGGGGCCTATTGGGACTCTATGAAAAGCTTCCACCTCATGTCAATCACTGATCAAAATATAAAGAAAAGAGGAGCTAAAGGAGGAGGATGACGATGGGACATGATTAGAAAAGGAAGAGAGATGGAGATGCAGGGGAAAGAGGAGAGAGAGGATATAAAGGTGAATAGGTGATATTTTGTCTAAGGGATACTTGAAAATTCATTTTCTAATTTTACTTAATTTCAAGTAAAGTCTACATTAATATATCCATTTAAGACTTTTTAAGGGAGAATACAAATATGGAATCCCAAAGCCTAATATCTTGGAGTTAAACCAAATTCTTCATCTTTTATTGGCTCTCCAAATGAACTCCAAATTTTCATTATCTAAGTTGAAGTGCATACCTACATTGAGTTGCCATCTGTTAGGTCAGTGGGCCTATATTGGACCAAGGTAAGTCATGGACCTTGGACTGATGCACCATTATGAAGTTGGCCCATTCAGGCTCATGAAATTCAGCTACCTTCAATGTGTAGCCTTTGTCTTCACAAAGTATTAGATTAGGTCAGCTTTCTTGGTTGCATCAAGTCTTCATTGTAATAAGTGAAGCACACTAATGGGGTCTACATTTGAATTTATTGTTCATCTTTTATTAGAAGGTTTTACATGTCTGAAGGATGATAGTCTACAAAGCACGGACACTTCCCTAGAGGCCCTATACCCATGTCGGACACGAACATGGTGCGGACACGGCCTAGACACGTATCGGACACGCTTTCAGTCGCGTCTGCCTTCATTTTGTTTGGACACGCCTGGGACATGGTTGGGACACGGCCCAGACACGTATCGGACACGCTTCCAGTCGTGTCTGCCTTCATTTTGTTTGGACACGCCTGGGACATGGTTGGGACACGGCCCAGCCAGTTTCAGCTCAAAAGTGAAAAAAAAAAAAAAAAAAGGAAGACCCAAACATAGCTCACAAGTATTCAACCCATTTAAAACAGCCTATAATAACTCATTTAAATAAAATCTCTTTCTAAAGGTTAAAAAAAATAGTGATTTATTAGTTTAAAGCAGTGATTTATAATTTAAAACCACTGATTTATAAAAACAGTGGTTTATTGGTTTAAAATAGTGATTTATAAAAACAATGATTTATTAGTTTACACAATTGTTTATAAATAGTGAATTAAATGAAATGTTTTTGTTTATATAAAATAGTGATATATATTTATTTATTATATTAATTTATTTGTTGCCGTGTCCTAGCGGTACCCGTGTCCTATTTTTTTTTTAAATTTCCGTGTCGCTGTGTCACCATGTCCCGTGTCCATGTCCGTGCTTCATAGATGATAGTATATATTGGATGCTTATCATATGAAATGTTCATTATCTCTATATCCAGTGGACCACAACCTCCTTAAGATATCTTACATAAATAAATGATGCATGGGATCATCATCATTTCTGCTATGTGCATTGGTAAATTGAAAATCCAAAGTGCATCATACGATTCAGTATTTTTATATTTGTTCTTAAACCCTGCCTAAGAGGATGCAACTTCTTGAAATTATAGTAATGCAAAGGAAACAGTGATATTGTGGTTTGGTAGCCTTGTTTGGGTCCAAAAGAAGATTTATTTGAAAGTTGATATCATATGGTGAGAACTATTAATGTTTAGGGCAAGGCTTGTGTGGAAATCTCCATTCAAGTATTAACCTTCTTGGCATAGAATATCTTATGAATTGACACTCGCATGTCAACCCAGTTATTGCATTGGCTGGAATCTGAAAAAATCATCCAGTGCGCTTCTAAAGAGCACTTTTTGTTATTTATGCCCAAAGCACACAAGAAGTGTACAGTAAAATATAATTTTATGATTAGAATGTAACTTTCCCTCCCTTGTGCCTTCTTTCTCTTCTTCCTCACTCACATTGAACAGATTTTCATTCTACATTTGACAACCTGGACTCAGTCTTCGGTTTTGGACAAAGAAAAATTCTTATCATGCTACTTATTCGGAAAATATGGTGCTGAACGAAGCAATATATCTTGTTATGAAAATAAATATGGAGTGCGCGTATTCTTCAATCACTATCAAATTATTAACTACGGATTTACAGTGTGCCCTTTTCTTTTCTTTTTAATGCAAGTTTCCATATACTTACCTGTCTCAACTTTGATGGCAGAGGACATGTCAATATCCAAGGTTTTTCTGCTGTTCTAAGACTGGGGCTATGTCCTTTCACCGAGAAGGTCGGTGAAAACATTCCATTCAAGTCTCTTTAGCTTGGCATTGTAAAAATATACGACAAGCAGTCTACTTAGTAATGCTCTGTTCACTGTGTGTATCTGGGGTAATGAGTTGATTATTTCTTCGATATTGTTCTTTATCTGTTAAATTTTGTGGAAAAAGTAAGTTATGCAATTATGTTTAGTTGTATTACATAATGCAATCCTACCATCTCCACTGTAGAGTAGTGGATAGGAAACAGGAATATAATTCAGGATCACAGGGTATTTCTCATTTGAAGCATCTTTCACTCTTCAGAACGATTGTTGTCTAATGTATGGCTGGTCTGTAACAATGCCTCACAGATGTTCTTCGAGTTCAATTAATAAACTGGTTTCATACCTAGGATTTTGTCAAACAAGAAAATGTGAACAAATTGCCAAATGCATAATGATGTAGCAAGCCAAATGTCTTTGTTTCCACTATAGTTAAGCAGGAAACTTTGCTCCCCATTTTAGGTCTAGTGGAATCATTAATGGACTGTACTGAAATTATTTATGGAGTACTAAAGAGTTGAAGTTACTTGGATGTTTCATTCTTTGTTCAGACTTGTAGTTCACCTGTTGACAAGGATATCTGCAAGTGTGACCTAAGAGGTTTTGAAATGAAGTCCGTACAAGAAAAATGATAGATTCCTCTATTTATTGACCTTTTACTAGCCTTTCATAGCCACCTAACCAATGTGGAACCAGATCATAGTGATTTGAAAATGTCCAAAAAACCTTAACTTTCACCATTTCTGTCCTAGTTCCCTAACTTGAAGTTACTTGAATGTTTTATTCTTTGTTCAGACTTGTGCTCACCTGTTGACAAGGATATCTCCAAGTGTGACCTAAGAGGTTCTGAGATGAAGTCTGTACAAGAAAAATGATGGATTCCTCTATTTATTGACCTGTGCCTGGCCTTTCATAGCCACCTAACCAATATGGAACCAGATCATAGTAATTTTAAAATGTCCAAAAAACCTTAACTTTCACCATTTCTGTCCTAGTTCCCTTGTACAAAGCAAAACATGTCTTTGTTTGTCAAGAGAGAGCTCAATTGTTAGCATAAATTCCTTGATGTTTAGAAAATAATAAGAAATTGCACCAATGAGGTTTCCTACCATGGCACATAGGTTGTGTCTAGTGGTTGCATCATATGTGGACCTTTTCAAACAATGTGGCCCCTTTACCAAAGTATAGGAAATCTAGACCCGTGTTCAGATAATCCTTGGGCATCTACAGGCGTCTTCTGGGTGATGAAGAATTCAAGTTTAATATTATATGATCATAAAAGCAATTCAAGAAAAGGTTGTTAAGGGTCATTTACTCAAAAGGCTATGTGAGAACGTGGACACGAAGTATAAAAAAAACAGTGGAGGAGATACAAAATAAGCAAAATAAAAATTAAAAGTTAAATAAATACACAATGATTATTTTTTTCTTCATGCCAGAAGGAAGCTGCTGACATTATTGGATCTTAGTTGATGTCCTTGCCAAATGAATTTATGCTATCCCACAAAAGACTCCTTATTTAAGATAGCACAAGGCTAATCTCGTATAATATTGCAGTATTCTAATTACCATAAGTACTAAATATAACCCGAGACTCATTATCTTAATTGTGTTAAATCTGATTCTTTTAAAATTGATAGTTTAGTTATTTTTGAGCAACTTATGAACTAAATCTAGTTGAGTTATTATGCAAAAGGTCAAAGATTGGTATTTTATAATTTATCAAGTTCATGAATTTAGTATGAATTCATTGGATCACTTACCTAACAAAAAAAGGGACTTCAACCATAGCTCAATGGTTGACAACAAAATTTGAACCTGAGGTTTGGGTTTCTAAGTCCCACTGTCTGCCTCACAAAGAAAAACCAAATGGATCATGCTATAAGAGGCTTTAACAACTTTTTAAATCATCATGAGCTTTACTTGTTGGATCTGTTTACCTTTTTTATACTTGAAATAAACAATAAAATTCCAAAATAATAAAATTGTTTTTTTTTTTTAATTTTGAGCAATAAATCAATGAATTTATGTGACATTTATGGAAAACCACTCATCTCTAGTTGCCCATAGGTTGCAGATTAGTTTGAATTTTAATCTCTTTCTACAATACATAAGAAAACCCAAGCTGAATGTAATCATTTTCCAATTTCGATCCATATCTATGAATGTGACGTCAAATCTGTGGACAATAGGAAAAATTCAACTGAATTAAAATTTCTTTTGTTGATTTTCGCTGACTCATCTTTAATCAATAATTTAAGGTTAAATTTACCACCTCGAGTTGAAAACCAACCTCCCTATTTATTGTTTGTCTCTCTACATTATGTAATTCATGGTAAAGGAAATGTGAAAGTTTAGATATACTACATTTGTGAGTATATTCTCAGTAAAAACTTCCAGTAAGCAATATTGTATCATTGCATAAATCCTTATTTTTCTATATATTTTCGTCTCCAGATTTTCGCTTTCCTTGATGTGGACAAGTGTGGGTATATTACATTCCGGCAGGTAATTTTACTACAGATGTGTTCGTTTTACTTATCAGAATCAGTTATTTCTACAAAATCCTTGTGTCTTATTGCAACTTTGGGTCAATCTTATAAAGAAATCTAGTTTCCTGAAATGATGGAAACTACACATGCTTCATGTGCTTAAAACATTATCTTCATGGTCTCTAATATGGTGATGTCATCATTTAAATTGATGAAAATGAAAATAAAAAATTAATGTAAACATGGGGAGAGGGACATGCTAGATGGAACAAAATGAAAGATTAATTTGTGTGGCCCCTTCTGTAAATTTATATTACGGGTTATTTGTGAAGGCATCTTTTATTTTGATCTAGTTGGGAAACATGGTGGTTAATGCTGTGGAAGGATAAGGTGGGACATACAAAAGGATAGAAAGTATTTTTAAAACTATGGCAAAAATTTTGCAAGTGAGTTTTAAGGGAAGAACAACCAGATGGATGCTGTGTCAACAAAAGGTTCTCTCTTTATGATTTGTTGAAATCTCATTGAATTTTCTATATAGTGGAATGGAAAAAATATATCATTCCTGAATAGAGCCTCCCTCTGGTGGTTATAATTTCAATTTGAATTCCAAGAACTGAAAATGTGGGAAGCATTTACAGGATTTAAAGGCGTTCAGAAAAAGTGTAGTTAAACTGTTAAAGGCTGTTCCACTAAAGCAAGGTTGAAAGCATTGCTTCAGTGTTTCAGAAATGTTAAACATTTTGATGAATAGATATACTTTCAGGTTGATTTGACGACATGCTAACGTGCATGTAAATCTGGTTGTGATTCATTCCTATTTCATTATATTTCTTCATTGCTTTTCTGGAGGAAAAAATAATAGAATGAAAGATAAATTTTCTTCCTTGAGTTTCAGTGTGGAAAATGGGATAGGAACAGATAACTAAAGGATTATACATGTGCATTGAAGATGATCTGCCTAACATGAGAGTGTGGGTGGAGAAAAAAGAAAGCCACAGAGACTTGCAGATTGGAATATTGGATGCGAGAACTTATGAACATTGAACGGGAATTGATTTTCCACCAATTCTATTAATGCTTTGGCTGATGCAATTGCTGGCCAAGTCTCTGGTTTAGCTGGTTATGGAACTTTGTACAACCTCTGTTGATACATAGGTTCTTCACTCACATGAAAAAAGGTTTTTTTTCATAAACCATTAGAAATATGTTAAACGTTTATGTTGTATATTCATTTTGATTATTTCAAACGATTACTTTTGACTAGAGATATTTTTCCCCTTAAGACTTTGGTACTTGTCTGACATTTGATCGGACTTATTGTGAAATCTGCAGTTCTTGCTTGGATCAGCTTATGTCCTGAAACAGCCATTATTTAAACAGGCCTGCATAGCAGCCTATGATAAGTTTGATGATGGACATGGTCACATGTCTATGCGACAGGTATCATCTAACTGTGCTTGTTTTCGTAGTGGCATGGTAAGCTCCAGACTTACATTTCTTAACCTGCATGTCCTTGCATGTAGCTTGGAAACCTCGTTCAACATGCTGTCCCTACGCATCATGAGAAGGTTCGTGACATTCAATGAGCATTGTTTATTCCTTTTCCATTTGTCAGAATATTCACTAGGAATATGTTATACTTCGTCATTCCTGCACTCACTTTTGCAGCTCTGCACATTCAATATGCATGGCTAATGAACATTTTTTTCGTTATAGAGTATATATTGTCAAATGTAATATATACCACATTAGGTGATTTCATATACAATGTCAAGTGACATGGCTTCTGCAAGATTGACTGTAGAAGTGTCTTAAATGTATCAACACCCCATTCACTGAACTATTTCATCTCTCCTGTGCAGCTCGGCCAACTATTCAAGTTATTCAATGTGGATGATGATGGGTTGATCAGTAGAGATGATTTCATGAGCTGCCTACGCAGAAACCCATTATTGATTGCGCTCTTTGCCGCCCATTTAAATTTCCATATTTCACTAGAGGTTTTGTGATGGATATGTTCTGATTCACATTTAACAAGGTTTTGTTGGACCTTAATCATTGACTGCTCATATGAAGTGGGAGGCCTTGTGCAAAAAGGTCTTGTATCATTTTTTGCATATTCAAATGCTCAATCTGTGTTTTGTTATCTGTAATTTATGTGACAGTTGTCTTAGTGATGACTGAAACTTATGCATTATTTATTGGGATTTTTGCATATATATATCTATCTTATAATCCAGTTTATTCAAAACATCCTTGTTAACAAGGTTTTGTTGGATCTTAATCATTGACTGCTCATATGAAGTGGGAGGCCTTGTGCAAAAAGGTCTTGTATCATTTTTTGCATATTCAAATGCTCAATCTGTGTTTTGTTATCTGTAATTTATGTGACAATTGTCTTAGTGATGACTGAAACTTATGCATTATTTATTGGGATTTTTGCATATATATATCTATCTTATAATCCAGTTTATTCAAAACATCCTTGTTAACAAGGTTTTGTTGGATCTTAATCATTGACTGCTCATATGAAGTGGGAGGCCTTGTGCAAAAAGGTCTTGTATCATTTTTTGCATATTCAAATGCTCAATCTGTGTTTTGTTATCTGTAATTTATGTGACAGTTGTCTTAGTGATGACTGAAACTTATGCATTATTTATTGGGATTTTTGCATATATATATCTATCTTATAATCCAGTTTATTCAAAACATCCTTGTTAACAAGGTTTTGTTGGACCTTAATCATTGACTGCTCATATGAAGTGGGAGGCCTTGTGCAAAAAGGTCTTGTATCATTTTTTGCATATTCAAATGCTCAATCTGTGTTTTGTTATCTGTAATTTATGTGACAGTTGTCTTAGTGATGACTGAAACTTATGCAATATTTATTGGGATTTTTGCATATATTTATCTATCTTATAATCCAGTTTATTCAAAACATCCTTGTTAACAAGGTTTTGTTGGACCTTAATCATTGACTGCTCATATGAAGTGGGAGGCCTTGTGCAAAAAGGTCTTGTATCATTTTTTGCATATTCAAATGCTCAATCTGTGTTTTGTTATCTGTAATTTATGTGACAGTTGTCTTAGTGATGACTGAAACTTATGCATTATTTATTAGGATTTTTGCATATATATATCTATTGTTATAAAATAATGGCAAAGAGATAGAAACACAAAATAAACACAAAAGATATTTGAGCACAAGAGGAAGTATTGTTCTTCAAGAACTTCTCATTTCATTTCTCATCTATTCTCATTGATATTCTTCATGTTACACAAGCCCTCTATTTATAGGGTCACAACCACAATGATAGGAAACCCAAAATACACACCAAGATAAATGCATACACAAATGCATGAATTACAACTTTAATATAGTACATTATACCAAGATGAATCTATTTATTGTGTGGTCATCCACAAATATATGCATGTATCTTCAAATGCATATATTTATAACACTTCCCCTTGGATGACCATTATACAGAGAATATGCCTCGTTAAAACCTTACTAAGAAAACCCTGTGGGATAAAAACTTAGTGAAGGAAAAAGAGTACAATATTCTTGTGCATGTTTTCATACTGCCTCATTAAAACCTTGCTAGAAAAAACCCAATGGAAAAAACCTAGTCGAAGGAAAAGGAGTACAGTACACAAATATTTTTGAATTAAATTACTCCCCCTGTTTTTAGCATGAAGATATTTGAGTCGAGGCATTCCAGTGTTTTGCTTCAACTTCTTGAACATCGCGGTTGGTAATGCTTTGGTGAATAGATCTTTTGATGAAGCCTCCTTTTAAATCATGTTATACATGCAATGTTTTCTTCATGATGAATGTTGAATTATATTTAACCACTAGAAAATCATTTTAAATATAATATTTTAAAAAAAAATCATTTTTACAATACCAATGTTTTCATGTAGAATAACACTTGGCCAACAAGTTAAATAAAAATACAATATCTACCTTGTGCGAAATATAATAAAGCACTTACTGCACTCGTATATGCTATTTGCACTAAGATATGGTATTTCAGGACCAAGAAGTTTTTCATTATTTTCTTATGGATGAAAATTAGTCTTTATTTGTGTCAAATGACCTGACATATATAAGAAAACTTAATGGATCGATATTTGTCTATATTAAAGTTCTTTAGAACTTTTCTGTACTACATTGTCTGATGGACAAGGATTCTACTTGGATTTTGCTCGATCTGCAAGCTGGACAATATCTTGTTTTTCCAAGATTTTCATTTCGATCAACTCTTTCTTTTATGTAAGCTCTTCAAAAATCCCTATATATTCAAATCATGATCATATACTGCAATAATAGCAAATCCGGATTCCAATTTCTTGATAAAAATA
Source organism: Acorus gramineus (assembly GCA_030737835.1). NCBI lineage: Eukaryota > Viridiplantae > Streptophyta > Magnoliopsida > Acorales > Acoraceae > Acorus > Acorus gramineus. The sequence goes on along the minus strand of CM060856.1, from coordinate 17,967,222 downwards.
CAAGAACAAATTAGATTGTTCCCATACCCTTCTTTCAAAAAAATATTCACTTAAGTGATTGTTCCAATGCGCCCAGATTGCTTTAACCCATGTAAAGATCTTTTGATAGAATACATGCTTCGGATGCGTTATTTGTTTCAGGCATTTTAAATCCTTCAAGGATCTTGATATATATATATCACTTTCTAGTGTTCCGTATAAATGTGTTGTAACTACATCCATTAGAAGCATACTCAGTCCTTTTGAGACTGCCAAAGTAATTAAAAATCGAAATGTGATTTGGATCCATCACAGGAGAATACATTTCTTCATAGTCAATATCAAGTCTCTGCGAGAAACCTTGTGCCACAAGACATGCTTTGTATCTCACAATTTCATTTTTGTCATTGTGCTTCCTTACAAATACCCATTTGTATCCTACAGGCATTACATCTTCATATATTTAGATTACAGGTCTAAATACTTCACGTTTCGCTAGCGAATTTAACTCAGTCTGTATTGCCTTTTTCTAATTTGGCCAATCATTTCTACGTCGACATTTTTCGACATTTTACGGTTAATGATCCTCAGAATATCAAGAGCAACATCATATGAATATACATTGTCGACAATGATTTTATTATATCTCATCTTTCTTCTTTATGATTTAATGAGATCTCATATTTACATTTGCCTCCTCAGGCGCTACCTCTTCTGGGGTTACATCTTTCATTAGAAAGATGAGATTGATCAATTTGCTTTTGTTGCTTATATTGAGGTCTCTTTGTGAGCACTAATCTCTTTATCTACATTTCTCGTACCTTTCTTTATGAGAATTAATTTTGTCTTTTACACTAATCGGCCGGCCACACTTTTGGCATTCCTTATATTCATACACTGAATATTGTTCTAAATCATGATTTTAGCAGCTATAGCAAAATATATCATCAATGATCACTTGTTTGCGATACCACAAGATCTTTTTGTATTTGTATAACATATGGAATTTCCTCATTTCCATGTATATCCTTTGGGGACATGTCACTTCAGGGACATATGTCTCTTCGGATATTTTATCTTCTGCAGAAGTTAATAATGTAGATCTTACAAGTGTTTCAGGCTCTTCTGAAGCATTATTTTTCTCTTTCAGGGAACATAATGATCTTTTGAACCTATATGTCTTCCATGCTTCAGGCATGTTTTGTGAATTATTTAGCCGGCATACTGATAGTTTTTCAATAAGAACACCAATCCGAACATTAGTTTTTACAGTTGAATATGTGACATTGTCACTTTTTTGTATGAGTAAATGCATCCGTCATTGATGCTCAATTTTCTCTAATAAATTTCACGTCGTTCTTTAAGCGACATATTTCCTCCCCCTAACGACGGGAATATTGTCTCATTGAAATAACAATCCACAAAAATCATGCGGTACAAATATTAACTATCATCAAGAAAAAGAATCTTCTGGTTCCTTATTATATACCAAATGAATAGTTCAATGTATTATCGCATACCATAGAACGACGATCATAATGAATATCTAAGACAATCATACCAAATCATAGATATCATAGAACTTCTCGTTCATATGTTTTTCTAGTATATGCTTTTCTAATATAACCCGTTGGGAGAGAGCGCAATGCTTTTCTAGTATATGCTTATGGCATAAGACATGCTTCTGACCAAATGCTTTTCTAATGTATGCTTCTGGTATAAGATAAATGATTGTCGTTCATGCATAGATACTTCATAGTCACAATATGATTTAGATGCATACAAATTCATCGTTGATCCTTTTTTTCTTTTGATATCTGCTCTTCTGGAGCCTTCAATCAAGTATAATACCAAAAATAGTATTATTATTTGCATTAATGAATGTTAAACTTAAAATAAGATAAATATAAAATCATGAAAGTGCATTTCATAAAATAAAGAAAAATTATAAAAACATAAATACATAATCGACAAAGTTCTGATCATACATCAGGCACGTGACCATGTTTTTCAGCACTATGTGAACAACAATAATTTTCCTTGAATTTTAGGGCTTTGTTTTACAAACTTATTCCCTTTATTTTGCTTTTGTACAATAGCAACCCACTTCTGGTGGTTTAAGATGTTTTACAATCTCTATGATTGTTATGCTTCTAAATATGTAAAACATAATCTCATCATTCAACTTCCATGGCTAAAATAAATATTAAAAAATGCATTTGCTTAATGCAGGGATGCTAAGCCATTGGATTGGTATATATATGATTTTTCATCAAAAGTTCATTGTTCGGTAACAATAATACATGAAATTGATGAATAGTTATTGCTTTCGCTATTGATATTGCTGGAGCACATATTTGAAGCATAATGGTCAATGGACCTTTCTTGATGAGGTATTCTTTCTAAATCCTCTTATTACAGTGTTAAAAGCTAATCATCACTTTTACATGTTCCTGTTGAGATACATGTACCATAATTATTATTATTATGATCCTTCGAGGACCCAAAAAAAAAATCATCTGTATTGTCCCACATGGACCCAAATAACCATGATTTTTATATAATCCTTCAGGGATAATAAAATTGTATATAGTCCTTCATGGACACGTTAGTCATATCTTTTACATGATCCTTCAGGGATTCATTATATCAGAATTTTTGTATACTCATGTATGAACATATCTTTTACATGATCCTTCAGGGATTCATTATATCAAAAAATTTTGTATACTCATGTATAGACATATCTTTCACATGATCCTTCAGGGATCCATGCTATTATACTTTTTTTTTATGGTCCTTAAAAGATCCCTAAAAAAAATTTCTTCCCTTTTGCATGGTCCCACAGGACATTATTAAAATTTTGTATGATCCTTCAGGGATGCAATATAATTTTTTTTTGCATGGTCTAACAAAGACACATGATAACTATAGTCCTTCAGGGACATTGATTTTCTTTGTAACATCAAAATGAAACTTTATATCGTATATGTAAAGAGAATTATAAAAATGATAATTAAACACTCGTTACAGGAAATTGCAAATTGCAAATTCCCAATGATATAGAGAAAATGTAACTCGGCAAAAGTACAGTAACTTGGAGTACATGTTTATTTTAATTGATAAAAACCAAGATTGATACACAAAATTGAAAAAAAAAAATTAAACTGCAGATGTAATTATTTGAATAATTTCAACCACATATACGTCTAGGGCACTCTATCATTTGCATCATGAAAGTACGAATTTCTATATATCTAACACATTTTTCTATCCAGTATATCTATACAACATGGACTTCTGTCCGACATATTAAAATCATTTCTTTATATTACTAATGATTCAAATTATCAATTCTATGTGAAGAATAAATACACAAATACATTACAGTAAGGGAATATTAATCCAAAACTTTTCCTCAGAGGGGTTTTATATATATATATATATTGGAAGAACCACTTGTAAACAGTGAACAATATTTACCAAAAAAAAATCTTTATTTGGTGATCTACAAGGAGTTTTTTTTTTTTTTTTTTTACTATTTTACATATACAGAGGGGAAAAAAAAATCATGATTACTTTGGAAACCATTATGCAATAGTAATTCAGTATACCTTACATTATCATCTTAACACAAGTATATAGCATGTATCTTTATTTCAAACTTACATTTTGTTATCATCACCTTATGCATGGATATTAATCAAGAACGTGGACTATTACCCCAAATATATATATATAACACAAACACAAATATGGAAAAATCATGTTATATATTGAGATCAACACCCCCCTTCTTCTTTTTTTTAACATAATTTTTTTTATAAAAGTGTATACTATGTTGTATACAAAATATCAAATAAAATTTATGATGATTTGAACATCATCAACTCACAAAAATACAAACCTCGAGAGCATATTCGTGCAGATAACGTGTTATAAAATAATGACAAAGAGATAGAAACACAAAATAAACACAAAAGATATTTGAGCATAAGAGGAAGTATTGTTCTTCAACAACTTCTCATTTCATTTCTCATCTATTCTCATTGATATTCTTCATGTTAGTGATGGATATGTTCTGATTCACATTTAACAAGGTTTTGTTGGACCTTAATCATTGACTGCTCATATGAAGTGGGAGGCCTTGTGCAAAAAGGTCTTGTATCATTTTTTGCATATTCAAATGCTCAATCTGTGTTTTGTTATCTGTAATTTATGTGACAGTTGTCTTAGTGATGACTGAAACTTATGCATTATTTATTGGGATTTTTGCATATATATATCTATCTTATAATCCAGTTTATTCAAAACATCCTTGTTAAAATGCTCCTAGCAGAAATCCCTGAAGTTAATTGTGTGCTTCCATGCTTTTCTGTCGCACGTTGTTAACCCTAGATATCCAACAATGTTTATTTGGATAACCATGGTGTGTGCAATTCTACTGAATGCATTACATTGCTTTTTTTTACATGGCTATAAGAAGTATATGCACTAAGCATCTCCCCCCTATCAGATAATTTTGATATTTTTCTATATAAGTACAAAACCATCACCCACTACACTATCAAGCCTCCTAAATGCTTGCAACCACCAGAATGACCAAAGGAAGAAGAGAATAAGGCTGTGTATCATGTGGAAACCATGTTGAAGATTTATAGATGTAGAAGGCATGTTGAGCTTGGGCATCATCAAAAGGGAAAATGTTATACTCAATCCCATTTCCAGTCTCAAATGTAATTCACACATTTATTTATTTTCCTAAAAATGAGATGTATTTTTTTTATAAATAGTAAATTATACACTCCAATGAATTAAATGATATTATATATAGAAAATGTGAAAAAATTTAACGAGCTATCGGTATGTGTTGTGACTTTGCTGTTAATAGTGAATATGCACTCCATCAAGAGGCATATTCAAGGAAGAAGAGGATCTGGAAATGCACAGATGGGAGGGCCTAGGAATGCATATGGATCTGGGTTTTTTTCCAATATTAAAAAAAATGTTGGGGATCCTTATCATTAAAAAAAATCTCATCTTTGAATATATTATGTTCTGTTCCAGGTTCCTCATCACAACAAGTACCAAGGCTCTCATCAGTTCCTCTGCTTCTCAATCTCCTCTTATTCTTTGCTTGAGGATTGTCAAAAGGTAGACCCCTTGAAAGCCATGGAGAAGAACCCAAAGAGTTGCGTCTGTGGCAGCAAAAGCAATCAAATTTTGCTGGTCATGCTCATTTCATGAACCATTGCATTGGTTTTCTTCCTTGAATTCCCTAAAATCACTGGTCGTAAAAACAGCATTTCCATTGACCTGGTTTGATGGAAACAAAAACAGGCAATAAAAGGTAATTATCATTGCCATCAATAATATATATGACAAACAATTATCTAAAAAGAGCAGTTTCATTGCTAGTGACCATGTAAAAGAAAGGAAAAACTAGCATGTGATGCCTTTATATAATTTTCTGGCTTTATTCATAAAGAAATTAACAGGATACCTCATTTAACTTTTCCCACACTAGCTCAGGCTTGTTTATGTACCCCTCATCCACAGCTAAAAGATATAGTTCACCATTTAACTGCAAAGCAGAGAAAAAATATTTAAAAAAGTCATAAAATATGACACTGGAAGTAGACAAATTACTACAATTTGAAATTTGAATTATCCTTTAATTCCTCAAATCCAAGTCACAAATTATGCAAATGAAACCAAAATTGGATTTAAGAAAGGTAAATGTGAGACCTTGAACATGGTGCTGAAGTGATTGTTGCGGAAAAACACACAGAGCTGACGCTCTTTTATACATTCACGTAGGCAAAACAATCTACAATATGTAAGATGATTGGTCATTCATAAGAATCTGAAAGAACCATGAAGATAAAAATAAAATAACCACGGCTATAAGTTTATACTCACCCATACAATGTCAATTGGCTTGTATTGTTTTCCAAAAAAAATTGAATTAGTTGTCCTGGAAAAAGTCAGCAGAACATGCATTGCCCATGAAGATAAAAATAAAATAATATACTGAATAACAAAACCTAAAATAGCTCATACCTTCTTTTTTGCTTATGGGTTGCTGATATTGTTGTTGACTAGCATTATTGGAGCTGGCACATGCATCCTGATCAGCCCTTTTGTTGGATTGCTCAGCAAGAACCATCTCCCCTTCATAAATTGGCTCTTCATACACTGTGACTCTAGAATCAAGTATGCATTCCTCTCCTTCATATATGGGCTCACTACAATCAATGCTTAGACTGACAACTTCGTCAAGAACCTCATGCACATCTACATGCACCCTCGGTCCATCAGAAGAATCAAAATCTTGATGATGTATTACTGAACCAGGATTAAATATCACCTCATAAGTATCATTAACCTGAGATGTGGAATTATTTTCTGAAATTGATCGACTCTCTCCACATCCATTTGTGTCGGCCGCAGCACAACCTAGTGAAACACTAGCTGAGAAATGGAAAGGCACAGATTGCATATGTGGAAACTTCTCCTTTTCCGGATTATCAAATGGGTCTAAAGAATCAGAGTGACATGCAGAATCTTTAAAACATGGCTGAGTACGTTCAATTTCATCTGCAATGGAAGATGTCATGTCATTCCCTGAATGTATCTCTAGAGCATCACCAAATTGTAATGCATCATGTCCTAGAGACACTAATAAATCAGGTTGATGAAAATTCTGATCATTTTTATTGATGACTTGCAACTGCAAAGAATTTTCAAGAATGCCAGGACAAGAGTTCTTCAGGGTCAAGTTTTCTCCAGAACTCCAATTTATGTCAGGTGAAGCAGATTCAGTACAAGTAGTTCTTAAGTCAGTTCTTGACAAGTATGAGGCTCTCAGCAGTTTCTCTGCTTCGTTTAAATCTCCTCTTCTTCTTTGCTCATGAGGAACTAAAACTGGAGGATCATCAAAAGACATACCCCTCAAAAGGCACGGAGAAGGAACTCCCAAAGTTGCGGTTGTTGCAGCAATAAAATCAATCGCATCTTCCTCGTAGGCACCCTTTTCTTCACCCACGGCTTTAAGGGAAACTAGTTCTCTCACAAGAGTATTATAGGACTTTGAACCTATTGCAGTTGCAGTATCAGTATCCTGAAAGCAAACATGTAACATCAATTGAGAATATACATAATGCAGTAAGTGTTTGAACTGTAAGCAAAAGAGTAATGAAAAATGGGTATTCTAAATTCAAACAGATTATTTCAAATGCTGCTTCTGAGATGCAATAGTTAATTGTCTTATTCCAAAATAAAAGTACAAGGTTCAACATCAGCCAGCAACTGTCATCAAACAAGACCGACATGAAATACATGAAATATTGCATAAAGATGCTTTGCACTCGAACCTTGAGGGTAGAAGTGAAAAGATGATACAGAAATTGATGGCAAAGAATAGATGATGGTTTTAAACAATTTGACGCTTTGATCTAATTGTCAGGTTGAATCCACATTCAAACAAATAGCATATGCTAAATGCAAGGCATTAAATTTTAGGTAAGAATGATAGATTCCTGGATCCATAAATTAACAATAAAAACCACTAAAAACCCCGTTTCAACGTATTCTCATGGATTCATCATAGATTCAATATGTATCTTTCATTTTCTACTTTTTTTTAGTGAGAAGCTGATTGAGACAAATAAGTTTTGAATTTTGATCTTCAAAATTTGTTCGATTGGTTTGTAGTCCACGAATCTAACCTCCCCACAATCTCCTGGAGCTGGACGAACACCTTTGATATATAAATACCAAAGAACTTGTGCATTTAACTTTAAAGAAAGCCCAACACATGATGGTAAGATTTATGTGGTACTATAAGGTATTTGCCTGAATCACAGACACAAGTGACACAAAGCTTGGTGTCAGCAGATTTTCCCAATCTATGCCGGAAACAAATAATCAATGAGAATTGTAAGTATGCTACCATTTCACATCCATCCTATAAACCATGTATGTGCAGGGAACAATTTACAATATTTATTAAAGAAACTTTGGAAACAGATGGTCTTAAACATGTATTTTTAAAGCGTAAAACGTGTGCCAAAGGTTTCTAAGCCTCCAAAACTCAACATCATCATAATCTACTGCATAACCTCCTATTGAATATCTTTTCTCGTCCTTCAAGAACGGAAATAATTTTCAAACAAATTAAAATTATTTACTTTACCTTTAGTTAATCAATAATAGATCTCTGATAACTAATAAAGAATTTTGAATATAACAAAATATAGTACAAAAACTAATAACTTCAGATACTCCAGACTAGAAAAGAAACACAGATGAAGTCTGGCTCATAGCAAGCATAGTTGACAGCAGTCAACAAACATAAATATCAGCTGAGAATAAATAGAGTCAATGAAATTTCAACTTATGTATCACAGTTACTTTGTACAAGTGAAATCAAAATATACTCCGTGCAGACATAAGCACTTGAGTTACACGCATCTACTTTCCAACACAAAATTAGAAACTAAGTTACATAAACATGATATTTCAAAACATAAATTAAATTATCTTGATGTGATTATTTATTTCTGCAATTACTTGTTATTGCCTTATTGGCCAACCAGTATGTAAAGAAAGGTTCATAACATATCACACATTGATAAATAAAATAAGGATCCATATTTAGTTTTCCAATTAAAAGAAGGGAGGAATACCTGCGGGTCAACAATCCATCCATGATACAGTCCAATATCCAAGAGATCAAATATCACACACTCGCTAGTGATATCAAAATCATCAATTCTGCAATTAAAAAGCATATGAAAGATATTAAAAAAATACTGGAATTAAATTGACTGAATCCCAGTGATAAAGGCAATAGACAACTTACTTCCTAAACTGGATGTTCACATCGATTCTTGAGGCGAGTTTTGACAGAATTTTCATTGCATCATCTATGTTCTTCAACTGATTATTAGCATAACCATCATCTTTATCCTAAAAAAAAAAACAGATCATTGAATTCGCAGAACCAATAGACTCTCTCAAAACAGAATAAAAAGGACACAAAGATATGCCAATACAATCCATGTTGAATAGCAGGTAACGTCCTTTACCGTGAAATTACAGCTAGAATCAATTAACCGCCCCGCGACAAGAGAGAGCAGTTCTTCAGGTGAAATTTCAGATGAATCCGCGTTTAGGTTTATAGCATTCCTCAAAAGAAGTACATTACCTGATACAGAAACTTTGATCAATTTCAAAACACTACAACATCCTAAAAATAAAAAATCACCAGAACGAACAGAACTCAAGGTTTCTTGAACTCCATAACATGGACAGAACATCAAAACAGCACCTCCATCAAAACCACACATTTAAAAGGAAAACCTTCATCGAATAGAAACAGAGAGAGAGAGGTGAAGGAGAGATACAGATAGCGAGGAGGGGAGGACAAGGTCCATTGCCGTTCTGGAGCACGATAGGTGTGGAGCGACCAAAGAATTGGATGATCTTCGTCTTGTACGCGTGTTCTCCGTCCTTCGCGTCCTCTTTCCGCCCCTGCTGTTGCTGATCTTCTTCCGCCATGGCTATTCTATTTCATGATCTATAAACAAACAAACGAAGAAGAAGAAGAAGAAGAAGAAGCGATTGAAGATGAGAAGGAGAGCTATTAATAGGTTTTCGTTTCGCTTTTCCTCTTCTATTTCTGTGCTCGTCCAACCCGCCGCGCACGAGACGGGTATTTATAGGAGGGCCGAGGGGAAGTACGAAACTGCCCTTGTTGGTTCTATGGATTCACGTGGTCGTGGTAGGATATCTTCGGTCCTTCCGATTCCGGGAAAAAGACGCATCAAAAGTCGTGATATCGTCGTCCCTGTAAAATTTAGATCAAAATTTTAACACCATTGTTACACTCGGTTACGTTTTACAGCTTGTAAGAAAGATTATTATTATCATTTTTGTTTTTACAGCAGATTGGACAGCCAATTGCGTCCAATTGTGGATGTCTTTTGTCTTTTCCAACTGTTTTGCACGAGCATTGCTTGAAATGATCAAGTTAAACAGGGAATCTTCTAAGAGCTATCTGCAGCCTTGTACTTTCAAAAATATATTTAAATTTAAATAAAAATTACTTAAAAATTGGTATCATTAGAAATCCATTTTCACCAGTAAAAACGCTTATATATCCACTATTGCACCTCCAAAACACTCAATATTTCTCATTTCACACTTCTTCGAGCAAAATCTCATTTTTACCCGAATCATTGTTTGTCTAATGAGTTCTTCATTCTAAGCATATTCTCTCCTCTAGTCCTATATGCTCAACCTAACCCACCTTATTATTTGTTGATTGTCATGTAAGGAGTTTGACATCTACAAAGGAAGCCACCAAAAGGAAGAAGTTTTACAAGTGTGTATGTTGAGGGATGAAAATGGTTTTTCATATTTTAAATTAGGTTTTTTAGATTTCATAGATTGAAAGGGGATGAAAAGGGAATGAAATGTTGGGGTTAGGGTTTTGGTCAAATAGGGTAACTTAGTAATTGCACAAACCATGGTAAACCAATTAATTGGGGTTGGATATTGAACATTAACATCGTGTGACAGAGGGGCACCAGATGCACGGGTTATGAAATTTTTAGGGGTATTTTTGGACGGATCAATTTTAAGTGAAGTATTTTGATAAAATTGAAATTTACTAAGGATATATATGAAAAAAAAACTTTTATACATCCTCCTTTTGATGTGGGCTTTACGGATGAGCTGGACTATGTTCAGATTTGAATATGAGGGTAGAGGAGATATAAATATTTAATTGTGATTAGGGCTGGTAAATGAACCAAGCCACTCGGGCTCGGCTTAGACTTGGCTCAGTTTGAGTTCGTTCAGACTCGTTCAATTAGATAAACGAGTAAGCTTGAACAATTTTTAAAGCTCGGTAAGGCTTAGGACCTAGATCGAGCTTCATTTTGTGTTCAAACTCGGCTCGTTTGTGTTATAAAAAACTTGGTTTAAGCTTAGCTCAACTCCTTTGTAAAATCAAAACATTAAACCAATACAAAGTTATGCTCATTTAGGCTCATGAACTTGGCTCATTTAGGCTAAAATTTTATTTTCAACCCTTAAAAACCCTAAAATAAAGAAGAACACTAGGCTCGTTGAGGCTCGTGACCTTGGCTCGGCTTGGCTCGGCTCAGCTCGTTTATAAACGAGCCGAGCTTGAACATGTCAAAGCTTAGTTCGTTCGGCTCGTTTACCACCCCTAATTGTCATAACGTGATAAACTAATGCAGGACAAATTGACAATCAAATCAACCATTATTGGAGAAGAATAGTTAAAAAAAAAACAATTAATATAACATAAATTTGGATGCCCATAATTCAGAGAATCAAATATTAATTTCTCCATAATTATGAATTCATTTTGTATATTAAGTTAGGAGGAATATAAAATATATTAGAAGCTGTTTTAGTAAATTTTTAATGGTGTTTCAGTGGCTTCATTATAGAGATTTGAATTTATGTATTTGCCTTTTTTAATCTTGGTGTTATTGCTCTGCTAGTCACATTACATTATTTAAACATGTAAAGGAGTTGTACAAATAATCATTGAATAATAGTAGAGTTTTCTGGTTATTTATGAGAGTTTTATCTTTTCTCCTTTTTTTGTGTTTACGAAAAGATCTACGAGAGTCAATGTTGATTGTCTTTGTTTTCTTTTTCGTAGCGTTTCACGTTTTCTACTACATCACAAACTTACCCAACCGTGATGACATATCCAATTGCCAATCGATCTAGGTGTGTAATTTTTTTTTTTTCTCACAAGGGGCGGATACAATAATAGGCTCATTAGGGGCTAACACACCCACAAAGGGGGTATAATCGAGTTCGAACCTACGACCTCTCATTTCGAGAGGGTGCATTTCAACCAACTCGTTGTGCGAGTGGTGGTGCGATCTAGGTGTGTGAATTGACAACGTGGTATGTTTTGGGTAGGGCTAGGAAAATTAGGTTCTACCTAACTCATACCATATTAATTATTCCCAATATATATATATATATATATATATATATATAGTGGAATAACATGTTGAGGAAAATTAAATTAAATATATGTTTTTTTAATTAATGGATTCTTACATTTCATTGGAATATATATTTCATTTACTAAACTATATGTTTTTATACACAAATATACACCTTTAAAATAAATAAATTAAATAGATGAACATTAAGCCTAACAAACTCTATCATGTTCAAAATAATTTATTTGTAATTTAAGTTAAATAGATTAGGATAAAACCTAACAAACCCTATCATGCTCAAACTAATTTTTTTGTAATATAAATTAAAACACACGAAAATAAACACAAAGCTGCATCTTAACATATTAATACATTTGTATATTACTTTACACTAATATCAATTATTATGTTTATTTCATATTAAAAATTATATTTTATTAGAAAAATAGAGTGAACAAGGTGGGGAGTTGTGTTTTTCTCATGTTTCGGAGAACATTGTACCTAAGGGTACAACTCAGGCGGGTTAAGGGTGCGTTTGGTTGCGCGATTGCGCTACGATTGCGATTGCAGGAAACTACGTTTACAATCGTGCAACAAAACAGTTTTACTGTAGCAGCTTCCTGCACACAGATTTTAGGCAAATAGTACCCAAAAGCCGCGATTTCAAAAAGCTGAGAAAGTGAGCTTCTTACCGAATCAGTTTTGCAATCGCAGATTCCTACAAAATCAGTTTTACAATTGCGCAACCAAACGCACCCTAAGTCAGGATGGGGCTCAATCTGAACCCAATCTAAAGTTGGAGTAAGTCAACCCAATCCTATAACTCAACCCTAAAACTTGAGTGACTTAATCTGAACCTAACCCATTGGATTATAAAAAATAAATGGGACAATTCAAATTTTATCTTACAAATTGAACAACTAATATTTATCTCAAAACATTTAAATTTAATACCTACTATTTTGGATTCGGTTCGGGTCCATTGACCCCGACCGTTAAAACTCCAACCCCAAAAAGCTATGAATTAGGTTCAACCCAATCAAGTTGCATCCCTAGCTATGCATATGCCTTATCAATCAGATGTTTCTCCCATCGAGGAAAATTGTTGACTTCAAATGTGAATTAATGAGACTATTAAAATTAATGAGGTATGATATAAATATCATCCTTAATATTCATTCTTATAAAAAAAATTGTATTTAATTGAAATATTACTTATTTATTTCAAAGAAAGAAGCAAAAGGATTAGAAACAAACAGAATTAAAAATGAAACTAAATGATTGTAGATTTGTTTCCTTTAACAATTTGTTTCGTATAATATTTTTTTATGTAATTAAAATTTTAAAATATTTTTAATATATCATATGTATAATTTGTATAATTTTTTATTTTCACCAACATCAAATGGGTGAATACTAATATATTACTTACCACGAATGATTTTTAACTTTGTAATATTTTTCATTTCCATTTTTATATAACTTTTAATGTAATGACCGAAGATATTTTGAATCTTAGTTTTGGATTAGGCACAAGAATAAAAAAACATATTATTAATAACATCATATTTATATCAAATTTAATTTTTTAATATCAATATATTTAAAACATAATGTTTGATATTTACCAAATCTACAATCACAAATTAGAAAAATTAAACTTATAGAAATATAAGATTTTAATGTCCATTTCAGCTAATTCCTTTAGATAAACAATTATTGTTCTCAATAAATAAGATGATAAAATATATGTTTTCATTTTAATATTTTAATAATAACATATTCCTTCAAATGAAAATTCATAACAAACTCCCGGATTTAGTTGAGATATTTCATTAAATTCATATTTAAAAAGTATACTTACATCATTATTACATTATGAGAGATTTTATCACGTGCAATCCTAAAAAGCTATTAAAATAGCAGATCAGATCAATAATCAGTTTCAGGAGATCCCCGTTAAGATTTTCTTTTCAGTTCCTATAAAGTTTGTACGGTTCACATCGACCACAGCCCATGCAATTAATTATTCATTCATTCTGATAAGAGACCCCTCAATTGGAGACAAATTTTAAAATTTCAAAACTGTCGGTCCCCATCTTTGTTAAACAAAAACAAAAAAGACCACAGCTTTCCACAGCAAGCGAAGGCCGAGAGAATCTGAGCTGAGACTGGAACACCATCTTCAACAACAAATCAAACAGTGATGTTAACTTCTTTGAGACCCGCAACCGCCCTTTTGAGCCGCGGTTGTCGACTCTCCTCGGGTCCCAGACCCAAACAACCATCTTTTGTTGTCAGGGCGGCCTCTTCCACGGCCGTGGCCGAACCAGAGGGACTCAAGGTGACTCACTCTCTCTATATGTATATTTGGGTATCTCAGAATGTCTCGATATTGATCTGAATTTGCAATATTTGTAGATCAATTCAGTACCCACAAAGCCTTTTGAAGGGCAGAAGACTGGAACAAGCGGCCTCAGGAAGAAGGTATCTCTGCTTTGCTTTTGACATTTTTTTTTCATGTTTTGTTATTGAAAACTGAATTTGTTATTTTTTATTTTTGAAAAGGTGAAAGTTTTTATGCAAGAGAATTACCTTGCCAACTGGATTCAGGTAACCCTTTCTTTCTCTCTAGATTTTTTTTTAAGTATAAAAATTGATGATTTGTTGGTGCAGGCACTGTTTAATTCTTTGCCCCCAGAGGACTACAAGAATGGGGTGTTGGTCTTGGGAGGCGATGGGCGTTACTTCAATCGAGAGGCTGCACAGGTCTGTTCTTTGAATCTTTGAGGCTTTGATTTCTTTTTTCCCATGAGTCTTGGGATTTTGGTTTCATTGTTCATGAACAATTGCAGATTATTATCAAAATTGCTGCTGGAAATGGTGTGGGGAAGATTCTGGTTGGCCGGTGAGTTTTATCTGCATATTTATGAAATTATACTAAAATGATAATGCCTTTTTTTTCTGTGGGGGGAAGGGGGGACCTCTTAGTCGCCATATGAACATTTACAAACAGATTACATGATAAGCACAAGTAACTCTTGATTAGTCTCAATAAATCACCAACAAATACCCACGCTACCCACTGAATTTACACACACAAAGAAGCCATCTTGCATACAATCAGTTCTGTTTTGTATATGCGAGCTTGATGCCTTTTCATACAATCAGTTCTGTTTTGCATACAATCATTGAAAGCTGTCTTACATTCAACCAGTTCTGTTTTCTTATAATCATCTAGTGAGCTTGATGCCTTTTCAAAAAACCCATTCTATTACATTATGTATTTGTAATCCCTTATTTATATGTACAAAAGTTTATTGATTGACACTACTACAACATAAAAGTCTACTTCCAAACTGGACAAAGAACTTGGTCGTAATTGATTGTTGCAAAAATTGGTGTATCTATGTTACTGATCTGTTACTGGATTTCAAGGAATCCAGTTTTTATAATGGCAGTTATTGTGAGGAACTAATTTAATGGTCTTGATTCTTTAAATCATGCTTGGTTGGTTCCAGTAAATAAATTGAAAATAAACATTCATTGGTGCAATCAATTTATTCTAGTCTAATTTATTCAAAGATGCATTACCCAATGCAGAATGTATCTATTTCACAATTTGCCAAGACTAGTGCAACAACTCAAGCTTGAGACTGTCATATAAATGGTTTCTGCATGCCTGAGCACAGGGATGGAGCTATAATTCACAAAGTTTGGGTGGCAGTTGGTCCCCTTGAACAATCCTAATCCCTACCTAAGCGTATATTCCATCACCCAAAGCACCAACTCCTTTGTGCCTTTTATCCATACATTTCATGGAAGTGGTCATTGCTAATGATGACATGGTTCATCTTTCATAAACATGTACACAGCCTTCCTGTGCCATATACTTTGTAGTATAAACAGTAATTACAACAAAAATTTTTTTTATGAATGTTCCACTGTACTTCGGAAAGCTGAGTCATCAAAATTTCTAAATTTGGCATAAGTTATTATGTCTTATTCTATGTTACTAATTTGGATGCATAACATAAACTTCACTTATTTTCCCATTTCAATGTCAGTTTACTTTTTTCTGAATTATAAACTGATGATATATTCCATTTTAAAAGTTCACATTTAAATATGTAATTTAATCCACTATTTTGCAGAGATGGTCTTATGTCAACACCTGCTGTTTCAGCCGTAATTCGAAAACAAAAGGCATGCATAAGCATCCTTTAACTTGAATTTTTCTCAGTGATTATTATGATTTCTTACGTGTTTCATTTTTCTTAATATCACATTCTACAGGCCAATGGTGGTTTTATAATGAGCGCTAGCCATAACCCTGGTGGACCAGATTATGATTGGGGTGTCAAGGTTATGATCATTAAGACTTATTATGTCACTTGGGCTGTACTTTGGACTTACTTCTGGGAATATATTACCTTTTTTTTTTCATGTAATCCACAAAAAGTCTTAAAGACCAACAACAAATTTAATAACCCGTTGTATGAAATCATCTTTAACTCACCCTGGATTTTTTCCTTCTATATATATTTGATTTCACACTAGTAGTGTTTACTATGTTTGTCTAACCTACTGATTCTTTGATTACTCATCTACACCTATAGGAAGCTAATTTTTATTATCATTTCCTCCTGTGTATTTCTTCAGTTCAATTACAACAGTGGACAACCTGCCCCAGAATCTATCACTGACAAGATCTATGGAAACACACTTTCGGTATGTTCCTTTCCTCTATGAGTTATATATTTCCTTTATATTTTTATGATATTAAATTAATCCTATTATGCGACCAAAATCTTTTGACTGCTCTGTAATTCAAAGCACATCATGATGTTACAATAACTTATGAGCTATTAATTAGCATAAGACGATAAATTTTAAAAATTGATGGAGAAGTTCAAAAATTGCCTGAGAAAAACTCAATAAGGATTGTTCTTCCCTCTTGATTTTCCATGTTTGTCCTCCGCCATACTTGTTTTCCCACTTCCAATTTTCTTCCCTCTCTTTAACACATGGAATTTCGAGTTCCATTCATAGTCCTTGGATCAAGTGGTTTTGAAATCCAAAATCTGGGAACGAATATTTAACATTTGAAGATCCTTTGCATTTTTGTTATTAGTTGAACAACCAGTCACTCACTAATAGTTTACTATGCCAGTCATATTTGCATTCTAGCAATTTGAGACTATCCAATTGGATGAATTCTATGACTAGTTTCAGTAGCATGATTTGATGAACTTTTATATTTGAAGTTTATATAATTGATTCCAAAGAAATGCCTCAGGAGAGCACAAACATGTTAGTAATGAAGGTGTTTTCTTTAATCTTCAACCTTGCATTCATAATGCATAATTCTATGATCATCCCAAAAATCTACTTCCTAATGACCTTCCATTGTTACTGAATTTCCACCTTACGCATCATAACTTTCACATTTGAAAAACCAGTTCTTTCAATGAAACCATTCTTTCTTCTATTTAAATATTTATGACTTGAAAATTTACTTCCTTTGTGTGGTATATCATTGGGATGCAAGGGGACTATCTCTACAAATATAAAAAATCAAGTGTCATTGATACTGAGCTGTCTGTTGTCTTTTTGCCTTTGCTTCTATTTAAAGTTAAACTGGACTCTGAAATTCCTTTCCATTAATGTGATTTCATAAAGTAAATTGCCTTTCTCAACCCAGCAAAGAAAATTTAATTTTATCCTTACTCATAGGAAACAACTTAACATGGGGGATGTGAGAGTCATTATAATAGTACAAAAATGTTTAAATGCTTATTATTTATGTTGAAAAAAGTTTCTATTCTTTTCTACTTGTTAAGTTGGGCCAAAAGATATCATTGTCTCATTTATTTTATCCGGCTTCTTTCTAATGTCTTTAGAGCATCAATTAGTGAATTTCTGCTTCAATGCAGCTTTCAGAAATAAGAATGGCTGATCTTCCTGATGTTGATCTCTCTCGTCTTGGAGTTACGGAGTATGGAAGCTTCAGTGTGGAGGTTATAGACCCTGTTTCTGATTATTTGGAGCTAATGGAGGTATTAAATGTCTAACAAAATTGCCTCATCTGAAGGATTGTTCTTTTCTTTTCTCTGAAATCATTTTCTTATTTTGTTTGCAGAATGTGTTCGATTTTGAACTTATTAGAAGCCTCCTCTCTCGTTCTGATTTCAGGTATAAACTAATCCAACCTGTTTACAACTTTATGTTATCTCTGTGGACTTCATGCCTTTTGAAGAAGAAAATTCACTGTACCTCTGTAAAGATAACAACGTGTGTTTTGATGAATGATCTTTGTCCATGTCTGAATTACATCTTAGTTAGCCCAATTACACATTATGAAGTGTATCTGTCTTTCCTCATTGTTACATAGATGGAGCTATAATATAACTTAAATCTTATCAAACCAATCCAAAGAAAAATCATGTTTATACATATATATGGTCTCATTACTCTGTTACGGGTTAATTTTGTAGGCCCAAGACACATGTTTGTGTAATGCCCTAAACCTTTTAACATATTTATGTATGTGCCTCTATATCCAGCTTGTTGAAGAGACTGCGTTGGGAACCTTATCTGTGTTCAATGCAGACATGCATGTTATTGTTTATGTTGCAGAGCATAGTCATTGTTTATGTTACATAGCATAGTCATTGTTTATGTTACATAGCATACTGTGATGTAAATTGTTGAAATAAGTGTTTTCATTATAGATGTTACCTGGTGTACTATTCCATGGAGACTATATTAAAATTTGAAGTATTATTATGGTTGGGTAAAACTAATCAAATATAGGACATTTTTTACTCTTAGATTTGAAATGTGTAGTTGCGTATATAAAAAAAATGGATAATGTTACATCCAGCCCCATTTCTAGCCTTAATTCCAGTCCACATATGTTTTGAATTTTTTAAATATAGTATACCTCATCTAATGAGGTACCTGCTTGTATAAAAAATGAAGCATATACTCCAATAAATTGGATGGATGCATTTATAGAAAATGTAAAAAAATTATTTTGAAGCATATGCCTTATTAACGTGAGCATATGCGTCGATAGAAATATATCGACGCATATAGGGCTGGAAATGAATCTGGGTGTAACAACACCCAAAAAAAATATAGTTATTTAACTAGTGTGGATGGAAAAATGAAGTCTTGAGTTTTCTTGCTTGACCTCTGGAAATGCACTTAAAATAAGTTGGTAAAATTTTGATTTTGTTTTCTTCATGTCCAAACATCTACAAATGTTTCTGAGGAAGAACATAGACAAATTTTGATGTAATAACTAGCAATTCATCAAATTGTTCATTATTTAAAGTTGTGGAAGCATTTAAATTTTTCTATCACACATTAGGTTTGAATGACAATTTCATCCTAATATTTCAGGTTTATCTTTGATGCAATGCATGCAGTGGCTGGTGCTTATGCTAAGCCAATCTTTGTGGACAGACTTGGCGCTGATCTGGTATGTTATTGATACTTAAATATGAAGAGATAGTTGATAATTTGGTAGATCACTTATCCAGTGATAGTTATACTGCAGAGGTCCATTGCAAATGGAATACCGCTTGAAGATTTTGGACATGGCCATCCAGATCCTAATCTAACGTGAGTCAGCAAAAATGTTGTCCATGAGATGAAGCTTTTTTTTTCTTCTTTGTGGTAAAAAATGATGGTAAGATGTTGAATAATTGTCTTGTTCTTGTCCTGAACCAGGTATGCCAAGGATTTGGTCGACATTATGTATGGAGAAAATGCACCTGATTTAGGGGCAGCAAGTGACGGTAAGATATGAAGAAACAAGAAATGTATTTCAGTATAAATAATAAGCATAAATAATATGAATAGATTTATTCGTGTTTTGCCGTCAAAGTATTCATTTTTACCTTGCATTTTTGTCTCTGGGGCTATCCTAGATAAGTCATACAGCCTTAATAGATTATAATGCTTTTATGTTTAATGACTTCGTGTGTATATACTCGGATGAATAATGTGTCTCTAAATGAATTGAACTGTTTGCACCTTTGAATTTTTTTTTATAAATATTTTTTATGTTTTTTCAGGTGATGGTGATCGAAATATGATTCTTGGCAGAAGTTTTTTTGTTACTCCTTCAGATTCTGTCGCAATTATTGCAGCTAATGCACAAGATGCCATACCCTATTTTAGAAGTGGCCCTAAGGCAAGTCATTAATGCTCTTCTCTGTCAACATTTTCTTTTATTTGTACAAAAGGAAATATTATAATATCTTTTTACATGCTCCTGGCCTCTCATCATGCATCTAAATATCCGTTCAGGGCCTTGCTAGATCTATGCCAACAAGTGGGGCACTTGATCGTGTTGCTGAAAAATTGAGTCTTCCCTTCTTTGAGGTTCTGCCTAATATTATCATATTGGAATTGAATAATCTATATGCAAAAGCAACAAATTTCTTTTACTTTCAGTCTTCCACCAATTTTCAACAATCTTTTTGGATCTTCTATTGTGATAGGTTCCCACTGGTTGGAAATTTTTTGGGAATTTGATGGATGCTGGGAAGTTGTCAATCTGTGGAGAAGAAAGTTTTGGAACGGGATCAGATCACATCCGTGAGAAGGATGGCATATGGTAAAATATTTTAGCCCACTGTATGGTATTTAAAGTGCTTATACCTTGTTAGGATGTCATTTACCATCATCGGTTATAAATTGGTTCCTAAGGGGCCTCTTATTTATCTTTCTAGACCACGGAAAATGTTCCAATCGTGTGATATCAGTTTAGCGTAGCTCCCTATGTGGCTTCAATCCTCTCTGATACACTTGAGCACTTGGAAAAAAAAACATATTTATCTGATAAACATTTTTATCCTCGATTCCTTGCTGTATAGTATTCCATATCTTACATTATAACCGTTTCCCTAGTTAAAAATAAAATGATATCCATTGTTTTCAAATTACTATGATCCTTTGCTTTCTGTCATTTCCGCAAGGCATAAGACTCATTTTTCTGTATAAATGTTAGCATGATTTTAGGATATTTGCTTACTGCTAATATTCTTTGCGTTTGGGTCTAAGTCTACTTCTTTTCTTTGACAGGGCTGTGTTGGCATGGCTTTCAATCATTGCATACCAAAACAAAGATAAGAAGGTTGGTGAGAAACTAATATCAGTTTCAGATGTCGCTAAGGCACATTGGGCGACATATGGGAGGAATTTCTTTTCTAGATATGATTATGAGGTATGATCAACAATTTTATGTGGGATCATATTCAGATAATTCTTGTAATGTTCAGTGCATGTTGGACTAAATTTTTTATGCATAATAGATACATATAATAATATGTGTGTGCGTGTGTATTGCCCTTTTCTTCTTAAACTGATGTTCACTTTGATAAATTTAACAATGCTGTGATCCAGGAATGCAAATCAGAAGGAGCCAACAATATGGTAGAGTACCTTAGACAATTGGTATCTAAGAGCAAGTCAGGCCAAAACTATGGTATCTTCCACAGTTTCTAATATTCTTCCTCGCTTTGTATTGTTTTTGTTTTTGAGGGTCTAAATTCATGTATTTTCTGCAGGTAGTTATACCCTTCAGTTTGCAGACGATTTTACATACACCGATCCAGTATGCCTCTAGAGTGCTCACACCTCATTTAAATTTATCTTTTGCATATATATCAAGTAGTCATACAACTTTATGTAAGAATATTTATTTTTTTATTGAACAATCTGAAACAAGCTTATATGGTGTCACATGTACCAGATAGATGGAAGTGTAGCATCAAAGCAAGGTACTCGTTTTGTTTTCACCGACGGATCAAGGATCATATTCCGCTTATCGGTTAGCATCCACATTAGATAACTTGTTTATCAGAAACAATCATCGTCAATCAATTATTTTTATGTAGTTCTATATGTATGTTAAATGCCTCCCTTCCTTCGCAGGGAACCGGTTCTTCAGGTGCGACTGTTCGTATCTACGTTGAGCAGTTCGAACCAAATGACTCCAAGCATGATGTGGATGCTCAAACAGCACTAAAGCCACTTATAGGTTTGTAAATTCCCACTTGTATTTGAGTTTAGTTACAGACTTACAGTAGTAACTCTTACTAATTATACTATTCATTGCTGAAACACATCTGTTGTGTATCAGATATGGCTTTAAGCATCTCCAAGCTGAAGGAATTCACTGGAAGGGAAAAGCCCACTGTGATCACGTAATCAGTTCTAATTATTTGCAACCTCTTGTATCAGAATTTATTTATGTGCTGGTCTTTCCCACATTGTATTTCTTTGTTTATTTTTTGAATAATTGTATGGTTATTAATACACTTGGCCATTTCTGTAATCCTTCTTGCATTTTTCACTTCCCGCCTTATACTTTCTTCTCAATATATAATATATACAAGAATACAAGATTAAAATAAATGTAAAAAGAATTGCATTAAATTCTTTTAAGTATATAATTCATTTTTGGGCGGTGATACATTTGGTTTGTTTTGTGGCCCTGTCTACAACTTTGAAGCAGTCCCTAGCTGTTTACATAGTGTATATTATCATAGTGCAATATGTTATTCAGTAATGCAAAAAAATTAAAAAATTTCAAGTTTTTTTTTTAAAAAAATATGTACTGGTTCATCTAAGTATATACTTTACTTTTTATAATAATATATATTTTATTAAATGATGACATATTTTAAGAAAAAATTAAAATGTTTGGGGCCGTAGACATGGCTGCACACGGGGTTAGAACGATGTATCATTTTCCTTCATAAATAATGTTAGGGACAGTCGGCCGGACTGTCCGTGTTCACACTTATAGTGTTTTAATTTTTTTTAAATAGTAATTAAATTTCATCTAATGAGTTATATGCTTATATGAAAAATGTATATAGCTACATAATGAATGAATGGATTTATTTTTAACAAATACATATAAAAAAATGAAAGAAATGTATACATCTCTCACCCAAGAAGATATATATATAATATATATATAATTGGATGGCCATGGGGCCTTTTTAAGTTTTTTTTTCATATATAATGGAGTCGATGCCAGACCTACCTTGGTGGGTAGCCTTTCATGATCTTAGTATAACATAGTCAATTATTTTCATTACTTCGAAATTCAATTTAAATTTATAATTCCTTTTTAATTCCCACATAAAGCTCAAACCAGTACAACTTCACAAACTCTTATTCCTCATACCACTATAAACCACGGCCAGACAAAACAAACACCAATGAAAAGCACAACAAAATCACCATACATCCATGCATATATGCAAAACACACACGACGACCCCACTCAAACGCCCTCCTGTTCGGCCGGGATGGGCTTCTTGAACACCTTATGTTGGATGTGCTGCGCGAACGTGCGCGGCGGGAACTTCGCTGGCGCGGCCTCCGTCACGAGCTCGCGCAGCGGGCGCAGCACGATCTTATCTTTGGGCGGCTCGCAAAACACGGCCCACGATATCCTCACCTTGTCCTTGTTCACCAGTCCGCGGTGCAGCACCGACTTGAACCTGCCATTGCTCAGTATCTCCAACGTGTCCCCGATGTGCACGATGAGCGACTCCGGGACGCACTTCGCGGCCACCCACTTGTCGTCGTGGCAGACCTGGAGACCAGGGACCATGTTGTGGAGGATGAACGTGAGGGAGCTCACGTCGGTGTGGGCTTCCACGCCTAGTGCGAGCTCCGGTTGCGGGCACTTTGGGTAGTAGTTGATCTTCATCTGGAGGAGGAGGTCTTCCATGCCGCCGATCTCGAGCTCTATGCGGTCCGGGTCGAGGCCGAGGCCGAGGGAGAGGATGCGGAACATGTTTGTTGCGACACCGCGGATCGCTTTTGCGAATTCTTTGGTCACCTCGCTGTATGCAATGGGAGGTATAGAAAGGCAAATGAATCATGTGAAGTTATATATGATTAGTATATGCATCTTATGAAGATGGAATGAATGATGTTACATGCAAACCTAGACATAGTTAAACAAAAAATCGTTAAGTCTTTAATTAAACCGGATATTCCATCAAACTGGATAATTCATAGATCGACTTGAACAAGCCATAGATCAAACCAATCAAAATGATACATAAAATCTTACACAACTCAGTATTTATAAATCTTAAATGTAATTAATTAAACAATTAATAAATCTAACTAACTGAACCATTATTTAAGAGTCATCTCCTCTTAAAAGTATGTCATAATGGTCTACCACCACGTGAGGTCTTATCAGTTCTCACGAGTATCCAATGAAAGATTGACACATGACAACATATACTTACACGTAGTCTGTGGGATCCTTGGGCCAGATGGAGAGATCAACCTTCTGCTCAGGGAAAACCAAGTGAAAGAAGTAGTCCTCCCACTCAAGCTGCCCACTAGTATTATTAGCCAACTTGCTCCCGTACCCTTGGATCTTCCCCGACGACTGATCATTCGCATACTTCTCCTTCTCCTCAATAGGCAAGTCAAAGAACGTCTTCCCGGCCACCCTCAGCCGCTCGATCAGCCTCCCATCAATCCCATGGTTCACAATGTGCATCACCCCCCACTCCGTCGCCGCCCTCATCACCTCCTCCACGCACCCCTCCCCTTCCAAGTCCACCACTGGTATCTGCGGCCCCTCCGCCGCCTTCTTCGCCTCCTCGAAAGCGTCGCCGAGGCTCAAACGCTCCTCCTCGGTTCGGACGTACTCGGTCGGGATGGTGGGCATCCCCGCCAGGCTCTCCACTCTCGCCACCGCTGCCGCCATTATTGATGTGATGTGATGTGAATGTGTTTTGGTGTTTCTCTGTTTTGGGTTGCTGTGGGTTTTCATGGACGTACGTTTGGGGTGGTTATATAGAGAGGGTTGGGGGACGTGGAGACTGGAGAGAAGTGGAGGGTGACAGCGGCTTTTCAAAGCTGTGTGCGCAGTGGATATTTTATCCCGCACTTACCTGCCAGTGCTACCGAACCAATTAGGTAATGTGAGGTCAAATCTAGTTATGATTGACTTTGATTAGTCCAATTAAAATCTAATTGCACAGTCTATAAATTGAATTATGTAACTTATAAATCGAACTACACAACCAAGTGTTGGATCATGTTTTACTCTTCCATTGAATACTCATGATATTTAGAAATCTATATTTTATGTAATGGCTGATTGAATCGGATAGAAGAGTAGAACATGTATCAAATAATTGATTGTGCAGTTCGATTTATAAGCTATATAATTCGATTTATATGCAGTTTGATACTGATATTACTGATCAAAACCAGTTTTGATTGGATCCAAACCTAATTCTGTGTTAAGTCTTTGTTGCTAGATTTTTTTTTAATTTACTAGAATATTGGGTACCCACGTTTCATGGTGTTTTTTACACTTCACTTTTTAGGTCCGCTTGGTCACGTGTATCAACCACCAAGTAGACAACCAACCGTTGGATTAGACCGGCAAGTCTGCAATTGTGCTTTAGTTGACAGTCTTTGGAAAACAAATAGGGTATGAATTACATATTTTATTTTTATGGGAAAAATTCATATAACTTTCTAACTTTTTTTTAAATTCATGCTACTCCTGAAAAACATTTAGTAAATTCAAATAACTTTCTGAATAAAATTTACGTTTACAGATGATGAATTAATATTATGTTTGGTTAATCCTGATAGAAAATACAGTATAAAAAAAACCTACAATATATTAAAAGTGCAAATTTTTTTCTATAAATAACTATTTTACACCCCCCCCCCTTCCACGGATAGGATTTTATCATATATCCAGGGAGGATAAAATCATCATTTCTATAGGATTTTTCACATTTTAACACATTGTAGTGATTTTTAGTATATTGTGTTTTCAGTCAGGGTTAACCAAATGAAAATGTTGTAAAATATTCATTATCTATTAACAAAAAATTTATTCAGGGAGTTATTTGGATTTACTAGGTGTTTTCAATGGGTTATATAGATTTTAAGAAAAGCCAGGGGGTCATATAAATTTCAATCAGATTTCACGTGATTGTATGGATTTTTCTCTATTTTCATATGTTATCATTTTTTAAAATAAAATATTGATTTTTTTTTATTATATTATATAAAAACTGTTTCAAAGTCTAAGAGCATCAACAATTCTATACTCAAACATTTACTCAAATTTAAATTTGAGTAAAAATCACCCAAAACCCTCTCCAACCATTTACCCATACCGATACTAAATCAAGTTTTTACTCAAATCATTACCCAAATCAAGGGAGACCCAAATCTTTACCCAAATTTTCAACATCTCTTTTTTTCTTTATCTCTACATTTTCTTCCAATGTGACATTTTTTTTCCCTTCAACTCCACATTTAGTTGAATTATATTAGATGTCTTCCCACCCCCAAAATTTTCACCATCTCTTGAAACAAATAATAATAATAATAATAATAATAATAATAATAATAATGTTCTTCTTTCTTAAGTCTTTATCTTTGTTTTTTAATTTCTTATTTTTACTTCAATAAAAAAAATTATTTTTATCTTTTTCAAAAAATTGAATGATTATAATTTTTAAATTTAAATATCTTGAAGAGAAAAAAATTGAGTAGTAAAAATGTTTGAAGAAAGACTTTGAAAATATTTATAGAAAATAATTAGAAGAAGATATAAATTTTTTAAAAGATTTGAGTAAAATACAAAATGATGGTTGGAGACACATCATATCAAATCAAACTTTTACTCAAATTTTAAGTAAAATTTGAGTATAGGTTTGAGTAAGGGCTGGAGATGACCTAAGGTAGCATTTGAATCCGTGATAAGATGAATTCTACGATTGAAAACACCGCGTAACGCGATCGTAAATCCAAATACATTATTCGCGTCCGTGTTAATAAGTTATTCTAGTGTTAATAAGCCATTTTTATCCGCGGTAGAGAAGCTCAGAGAAACAAAAAAAAAAGAAAAGAAAAAACGATTCTCTATCACAGATGGCTTTAATGGACGCGAGTGTGCTCGCCTGTAAACAGGCCATAAGTTAAGCTTTGAAAGAGGTTCTTTTGAAAAAAATTGTTTTAATTTTTTTTAATACTCTTGTTTAAATGCTACGGTTAGGTGCTTACGTTCACTCAGCTAGTAGAGCCATACATAATGCGTTTCTTTTGTTGCTATAAAATGATGCAAGGTCTTTAAAACGTACTAAAAAAAACGCAATGATGAATATTAGTTTTCATTCACCATAAGCTTTAGTTCTTCGTCCTTTACATTAGTTTATTATAGGAGAAAAAGAGCTCAACAATAATACAAAAATTTCGAACACATATTACACCCATAACAAGAAATTACCTAAAATGGCCATTATTAATAGCCAAATTATTAGTCATTAATTGGTTGAATTATTGATCAATATTGTTAATGAATTTAGCCATTCAATATCTTTATTAATGATATTTTTAGTCATTTTTTTGTTGAATTATTAATGACACTGTGCATAAAAATAATTACATTGTTATATCCTAAACATAAGAGAAAAATTGTCTTAACTCCCTGAAATCTTTGTAAAATCACAAAAGTCTCTGTAAAATTCAAAAATCACTGTATGTCCCTAGAAAATGTTTATGGTTAATGGATTTAGTCATTTGGTTTAATTGGTCATTAGTTTGTGGGAAATATTTATCGAATATTCCATAATGGTAAGAATGATCAGGTAAATTATTTTGAAATGAGTTCCTCGAAACCTTAGAAAATCAAATTTAGTCCTTTCCATAGCGGAAATGCCCCTTTCGTTTTCCAGCATATCCACCCTATGAAATGCCCCTCAATGGTTGTAGTGAATCCCATTTCAAATGTAAATCTCCTCTCAAACCTCATTCTCTCCCATTGTAGACCCATCACCACCACCTATTACCACTAGGCCTGTCAATAGGTCGCTGGTCCACCCTCACCCGACCTGATAAAAGCATAAACGAATGACTTGAAAGACCCAAAACTCGATATGGACTCGTCCCAAATAACCTGATCCTTGAAATGGGGGCCGGGTCTACCTCGACCCACTGGACCCGCCTTGTATAAAAAAAAATGATGGGTAATGACTAGTTCTCTGGTCCAACCCAAGCTGCCCAATTTTATTGGGCCATAGAACTAGTTATTACTCTAAACCATGTTTGACCCAAGTACCCATCTGGCCATTTAAAATTCCCAGAGGCCCAAATGAATTTTCAAAGCCCAAATGAATCCCCTTATTGGCCTCTAGGGTTTGTTTTTGAATTTTCTCTCCTTATTTCTCATTCCCCCAAAGCCATCACAAAAAGAGAAGGTTTAATGAGCAATTACTTGATAAAGTCTTTTTAATGGCAAGTTTCAATCAATGCCCAAATTTTTTTTCCCTTCTTTACACTCTCATTTGAAGGGATATATCAAAATGGCCTTAGTTTTATTGGTGTATTGCTTATATGCATTATCAATTCATGTAATGTATAAGTAATACGATAACTTGTGGATCTTAAAATGGCTTTATTTTAGAATTTAGGGAACTCAGTTGTATTCTAAAAAATATTTTTAATTTATGTTTTTCTGATATATCTTGAAAAAAAGAGTGTGGTATACCAAACATTTGTAAACCCTAAACCCATTCTCTCCTTCTCTCCCCCCCTCTTGTTCTCCGCTCTTAACACCCATCCTGATGCAAACTCCATCACCCCAGATGCCGACTCCCCCCCCCCTTTTCTTCCACGACATTGATGCCCGCTGTCGCCTCTGTTGCCTGCCAAAGGCTTGCAAGGCTGCAACCAATGCTCCCCCCTCTCAGGTCGACCCGGATGAGGCCCAGGTCCGCTAGTTCGGACTTGAGACAATATTCTCTTGGGTCCACTGGGTCCAATCCACGACCCAGGTCTGTTGAACCCAAGCCCAGGTAGGGTACGTGTCCACCTTGCCTTGGCCCAAACTGATCCATTGACAGGCCTAACTGCCACCTTTGTCGATTTAGCCACAAATGTTTTCTATTGCCACTGACACAACCATGGATTTAGTCCATCACCGCTCACTACCACCATTGCATGCAGAGAGCATCACCATTGCAGAGAGGTCATCAACAATGTCAGATTGTGTAAATTTCATCAAGTGCAAGTTCTATTTTTTTTTTGTGAACACTTCAAGTGTTTGATGAAATTCCTAAACGATTTTGTGGGTTCAATTACAATTATTTGGGTTTTCTGGAATGAGAGGTTCAATTTTTTCTGAAGCTCCAACTTGATTTTGGAAGGCCCCATTTCAAGGGTTTTGTGCAAGATTAGCACAATCTTTGATGCAAGCCAGCTTGAGTTTGCCATCTCATTCCCAATTTTATTCACACTTGTATATGAATGTTCCTTGACTAGTGTCTTGACTTCAAATGTCACTCCTCATCATTTGGTTAGGGTTGGTATTGTCCCTTGCTTGAGAACTGTTTATCAATCTCAATCTCAACTCCATCATCTTCAAACAACAAATCCTCTTCAACTGCTCAATTGACCATTTGTTGATAAGTTACTGTGCCTTGCAACTCTTCATTAACTGCAACATCAGTCATGTCTTTGTTAGTTGCTGTTTTAGGGATGTCAGCTTCCATTACTCTCTCAGCCATGTCTTCTTCACTGACTCCCACTTCTTGTTGTGCCATCTCATTCCCAATGTTATTCACACTTGTATATGAATGTTCCTTGACTAATGTCTTGACTTCAAATGTCTCCTCCTCATCATTTGGTTAGGGTTAGTATTGTCCCTTGCCTGAGAACTATTTATCAA
This sequence comes from Acorus gramineus, assembly GCA_030737835.1. Taxonomy (NCBI): domain Eukaryota; kingdom Viridiplantae; phylum Streptophyta; class Magnoliopsida; order Acorales; family Acoraceae; genus Acorus; species Acorus gramineus. The sequence goes on along the minus strand of CM060856.1, from coordinate 17,937,477 downwards.
TCTCAATCTCAACTCCATCATCTTCAAATAACAAATCCTCTTCAACTGCTCAATTGACCATCTGTTGATAAGTTACTGTGCCTTGCAACTCTTCACCAACTGCAACATCGGTCATGTCTTTGTTAATTGCTGTTTTAGGGATGTTAGTTTCCATTACTGTCTCATTCCATGTCTTCTTCACTGACTCTCACTTCTTGCTGAACCTTTGAATATAGGTCCACCAAGGTTGATTTTTTTCTGGTAAAAGATTTCTGATCAAGCTGACCCGAATGTACTTCTTTGTCATCACTGTTGACATTAACATAAACTTTCTTGACTTCTCATTCTGCTTCAAAATCTGCATCAATTGTGTATTTGATATCATTTCCACATAATTCGATCTAAGGCAAAACTTTTGGGCGAATATATGTAAATTTGATTGACTCTGTAATGCTAGTCTTCCATCATTCAAGGAAATCACCGAAAGATCTATCATGGCAATTTTGTCCTTGTCAAAGACCTTTTTAAATTGCTTCGCTTCCACGTAGTTTTGATCATTTCGTGATTTTATGGGTTTTCAATAGCCAGCATAGACAAATGTCACCCTAAATAAATCTTCCATCACACTGACTAAACAAATTAAACAAAATGACATATCAATAATAATCTGATCAATAAATATTCGGATCAATCCACAAAAATTGCACATCAAACACATACTTGGTTCAATAATACTCGAATCAATCAGTTCAAAATGCACATCCTTTCTAGTTGAAATCCATGAAAGTCTCCCAAATCCACAAAATGCACATCCAACCCTAAATTGCACATCTAATCCTAATATTCCCCAAATCCACATAAAGCACGCCTACCTCTAAAATGCACATCTAACCCTAGAATCCTCTAAATACACAAAATATACATCCAAATCTAAGCAAAAACCATCCAACCATTAAATACCGAAATCAAAACGAAAGACTCATTCATAATGTGAGTGTGAGAGACTCGCCATGAGAGATTGTGTTTAGTGTTTCACGCTTCCAAGAGTCACGGTTCGTGGTTTCCACGAGAGAGACTGCTCGAACCAGTGACAAGTTTGTGTTTCGCGAGGGAGAAGAGAGAGTGATCAATGAAGAAGAAGCTATTTTTTTTAGAACTTTCACTGCGTATTTACTGAGTGAAAGAGAATCAAATGTATTTTTGTAATGTTTCATGTCTGGTTAAAATTAACCATATGTTGGGTTACTTGGTGTCATAGCAGGGGACCTGACGGGTCCAGAGAAATGTGGACCCGGACCCGGACCCGTCGGACCCGGGTCGGGTCCGGGTCCGACCCGACCCGGATGGTTGGGTAAAAAAAAAAAGAAAAAAAGAGAAGAGCTCATGTATTTGTTTGCCTTATCATTCTATTTGAAATTTTTTGTAATAAAACATTATTGTTAATGAGACTATGTTTGAATATAATTTTATACAATTCAAAAGAAGTAAATGAATTATTAAACAACATCCAAAACAATAATCACTAACATAAAAAAACATATTAACCTAAATAATAAACATAACTAACCTAAACAACATTCAAAACAATATTAACCTAAACAACATTCAAAACAATAAACACTAACATATTAACCTAAATAATAAACATAAATCATGCAACAAACTAATTAATCATACAAATTCAAATGCTAATAAGTTAATTGTCCAAAACATACCGATTTATAGGCTTGTTATGATTATGATTTATGAACTTGTAGATACAAAAATAAGTTAAGTAAGAAATAAAATTATGTATCAATTAATACTAATGGTCTTATAATATATGAACATATATTAAAAAAAACAATCGGGTCCAACGGGTCCAACGGGTCGGGGCGGGGTGGACCCGCCCCGTTTGTTTGTTCGGGTCCGCCGGGTCGGGTCCAACTCGGGTCGGGTCCAAATCAGGTCGGGTATATTACACGTGTAATCGAGTCCGGGTCGGGTCAGATCCGGGTCTGAATCCGACCCGTTGACAGGCATAGCAGGGTTTATTCAACATTTTATTAATAACACAAGGACCTAAGGTGATTTTTGAATTTTACAGGAACTTTTTATAATTTTATAAATATTCCAGGGAGTTAAAGATGATTTTTCCTTAAATAAAAATGATACATTGTTAAAGCAAGAAAACAATTAACTCTGCCTATGTGAATACCCCTATTATTTAATTTATCACAAAAGACATATAACACTTTTGTTACGTTGAAATGGAGATTTCATTCTACATGAGCATGTTCTTTTGTTAGGGCTCGTTGGGGGAATGAGAACATCAGAACACAAGTTTTTTTTGTGTTGATCCACCAAAACTTGTCATGAAGGTAACAAAAAGAGTAAAAATGTGGATGCATTGGTTTTTATGATAAAGTGATGACATTTTATCAAAGTTTTTTTTTTTTTCTATCGAGGTGACATGCTGTCATTGGACAATACAAATGTTCCTAGCTTGTGTTTATCACACAAAAGATCTCGTCTTCTTATCAGGGACATGAGCAAACATTATGATAAATCAATCAATATTTGTTGAACATGATGATTTTATGACCTCAACAATAGATTGAAAAGTAACTTTTAGAATAAAGTTATTTTTTAAGATGATTTTAGACTTTTATTTTTATTGGGATACTTTTTTTTTTTAATTCAGTAATCAATATTTGAAAACAGTTGATGTACGACAGAGAAAATTATTTTTCAATTAAAAAAATTGATTCCAACCAAAAAGCGTTGTTTTTTAGCTTTTCAAAACACGGATTTCGAGAAAAAAATTAAAAGGAATCCAGCTTCCGATTCTCAATAAAACTGTCTAGTTTAGCTCTACGATTTTAGCTTTTTAACTTTTTAAAAAATAAAAATTGCTCGAAACCTGCAACCAAACGAAACCTTTATATGCAGCACAATTTCAAAGACCTCCGATGATGAAACCAGCTTTTTTGTCATTCTAGAAGAAAAAAAATTCTCATGATGAGGTCACGTGACTTAGATCTTTTTCGTGAGAATTTTGAACTATTGCATGACATATTTTTAATGAGCTCTAATACACCTAATTTTTTTTATAGTCTAAAATATAATTCTCCTATATATCTCATTAGTTTCTTTCACTCACAATATTAATGTATATGTCTCATAGAAATTGTTTTACATTTTCTATAAATGATATCATTCAATTCAACACAATATATGTTTCATATTTTATAAAAGTACATGCCTCATTATATGTTGTCTATGATTTAAAAAAAAAAATCGATATGACACTCTAAAAAGCTAGCTAAATCGGTTTTAGTCCCTATAAAATTGAAAAATCATCATAAGTCCCTATATTATTAAAAAAACCATCGTTTCAATCCCTATAGTCACCCTAACTAACCAGGTATAAGTTGAACTCTAACTATACATTAAAATTTACTATAATGACCTCAGCCCTTATTTTTCGAAAAATCGATATAGTTTCCCAGAAACTTATGAAAATAAAAAAAGTCCCTATAAAATCGGTAAATCCCCTGAAATCTCTATATTATCAAACATTATTTATTTTAGTCCCTATAAGAACCGAAACTAGACAGATTTGTGGTAAACTCTAATTATACATGATAAATTATTGTAATTACATGATAAATTATTGTAATACATAACCAAATTTGTAGTTGACTTAAGAGGATTTACAGATTTTATAGGGACATTTTTTTATTTTCATAAGTTTCAGAGAGTTATATCAATTTTTTTATTTTTTACTACCGTTGGTGAGTATATAATAGTAGAAGAATTTTAATGAAAAGACAAGGGCATTTTTTTCATCAAAAGGAATAAACCGGATTTTTTATATTTTGTAAGAACTTCTTTGAATGTATTTATTAGAATAATTTAACTTATGGATTAAATCTGTTAACCATACATATTTTTTAGGGACCTGTGACAAATTTTTAATTTTATCAGAACTAAAACCAAATTAGCTACTTTTCAGGGAATTATATTAATTTTTTTTAAAAAAAGATATGAAAACATGTGCGGTGTTTTAAGAGACCGGATCTAGTCAGGACTGAATCCAATCAGTTCGGTAGTGCTGAACTGGACGAAGTGAAAATCGAATTGCAACTACCTACAAATTGAACTGCATAATTAATTGTTGGGTGATTGAATATTTAAGTTGTTATTAATTACCGCAAGTGCACGGATCGTTACAGAAGTATAGATCTAGCAAATACGGGTCGAACCCACAGAGAATTGTTCAAATCAGATTATTAATCAATTTAACTAATCGAACTAAAAAGAAAGATTGATGAAGTTTTTTTTTTTATTATTATTATTAAAAAGAGAATATTAATATGAAAAGATAACTAGGGTTTTAGAATCCACCATGCAATACCAATTTAGGGATTATATTCAAATATGAAACTCCACCATATAACTCAATCAATATTGACGTTAATCAAATACCAATCGGAAAATAAATATTTAAAATCATATTAATTATTTCATAAAATCATATTTGAAATCAAAACAATCATCTCAATATTCACATATTAGGAAGAGAATAAGATATCAAATAGTTAACCAAGCATACTCTATCAAACCCTAAATAACAGATCCTTGAAGATGATTATATAATTAAAAACTTTGATTTATGAAAATCCAATAGAATGATCTATCTCCCTTCCCTTTATAAAATCTACCAACTCAATATTCAACATGTTAAGAAGAGCATAAAATATCATAGAACTCAATCAAAGCATATTTTATCAAATCAAATACAAGAGATTTTTGAAGAAGGTAATAAGAAATTCACATAAAAGGTTTCAAAAGAGAATTGAATGAGAGATTGATAAGCAATAAAGCAAACAATATGGAGAATTCAAATCTAAATATAAAATCCTAAACTAACATTGCATGGTTTCATCTTCAACCCTAGTTGAAGATTTAGCTACTAGAAGACATGATCAAATAAAAGAAAAGAAAAATAAAAGACATCATATTATTAAAAAATTCTTGAAAATAAAAACACAAAATTAATATTAAAATTCAGATCTAATAGAATACAAGAATCAAAATATATGAGATGAAAAGAAAAATAAAAACAAAAGCAAAACTCTTGAATCCTTCTTCTCCTTTGGTTGTCTTTTTGCCTCTTTTTTTTTCTTTTTTATTCACATGTGCTCCTTTTATAGTCTCCAGCTCTTGAATCTTAACCATTCATTTGCATTGGATTGATTTTTATTCAATCTTAACCAAATCTTTTTCACATCTTCTAGAAACTCTTGATTCTCCTTCACATCTTTAACTGATTTGTAGCATATCTTGTATTGATAATCATCATTTAAGTCAATTACCTGCAATAACACATGAATTCTTAATATTAGTTATTATTATACATAAAATAAGGATATAGAAACTTAGATTAAGGGGTTTTAATGTATAATTAATATGCTTATCATTGGGTATATATTTCACATTCCTATTGGATACTAATGATATTTAAGAATTCATATTTTTTTCAATAGTTGATTGGATCAAATAAGAGAGTGAAATATATACCCAATAATTGATTGTGCAGTTCAATTTATAAGTAATGCAATTCGATTTTCACTTCGTCTAGTTCGATACTGATCGATCTGACTGGATCCGATCCCGTGTTTTAAATGTAAAATTGGATGAGAGTGTAAGGGGGATAGTCAATACGGACTTTGATGGATTTATGTGGACATTATTTAAGTGAAGGACTTTTGTAGACTTTTCAGACTTTCACAAACTTTCGTAAACTTTCAAAAATTGACTCTCATGGACTTTCACAGACTTTTGCAGACTTTCATAGACTTTTACAGACTTTCACAGATTGGTTCTCATGGACTTTCACAGACTTTTGCAGACTTTCACATACTTTTACGGATATTTGTAAACTTTTACAGATTGACTCTCATGGACTTTCACAGACATTTGCAGGCTTTCACAATTCACTCTCATGGACTTTCATAGACTTTTAAAGACTTTCAGATATTGATTTTTTTCACATGTGGATTTCTATTAATAAAACACAATAATGTTTTTGGTATTTTAAAATAACAAATAAAGAACTCAAATATTCAAATTCAACATGAATTATTGATACCCAACATAAAATATAATTTAATATAGTAAATATCAATCTTCACATATCTGAAATGCATATTGTTAGAATGTCATGATAAAGATACCATTTTTAACTAGTAAAAAATGAAATAAAAGCAATCAGTACATTTAATCATATATGTATATATGCCTAAATATATATTTTTATTTTTATATATGTCTGAACATTATAAAAAATATATATATGCATCTATATTGTATAACAATAGAAACATCTTCAAGAAAAATCAAATCAAATATTATACATATAATCAAATATATGATAAAATCTATATTTTAGAAAATAGTTGTAGATGATCTAGGCATATATTATATAATATAATCTACCATTCTAATATATTCATCAAAGATATGAGGTGATATGAATATTTCATACATATAGACATTCTTAAAAAAAATGATAAATAAAGAAAAAATGTGAATAAAAATATAAAAGGCATGGAATAAAAATCATAAAGAAGATTTGTTGAAAGAAAAAAGAAGAAATATTCACAATACTAGAATAAAAGTCCATGAGAATCCCACCCATCTGGGTGGGATTTTTAAATAATTTTTTCCTTTATATTTCTCTCTAAAAAATCCACAAAAGTCCACAAGAATCCATCACTTATAAAAGTATTCACAAATCCTGTTTAAATTGAAGAACACATGATAAAATGTCTACTATGAAGAGTCTCAATCGAATAACGCTGGACTTTTTGTCCTCAAAATAATGTCTCAATCAAATAATGCTGGACTTTCTGTCCACGAAATAATGTCTCAATCGAATAACGTTGGATTTTATGTGCACGAAATAATGTCTCAATCGAATAACGCTAGACTTTTTGTCCATGAAATAATGTCTCAATCGAATAACGCTAGACTTTTTGTCTATAAACCAAAATCCTAATTAAAAAACACAAGATTTATAGATCCATGAATATGAATATTTTACCTATGAAAATCATAATTGACTACCCTTATAAATGTCTATGCCAAGAAAACATAAAAAATTCAAACCCAGTGGACTCGCCTGACTCATCACCCGCCGCATTGAAGCGACTCATTTTGGAAAATCGAAACGAGTCCACGCTCGTATTATTCTAACCACGGATCGAACCAACCCTCACTCGGACTCGTTTAGGTCAGCTTTTGATTATTTATAATCTCCCCCATTTTTATTAACCGGGTATCTGTCGGTGGTTCTCTCTCTCTCTCTCTCTCTCTGAATATGACGGCCACCGATCCCTAGCGTCCGTGCTTCCTGAGAAGGTCTGGTACATTTTCAATCAATCAATGTTCAACGATTCACTTCTTTTTTGTATTTTTTTTAATTTTTTTTTTCAGATCTTGAATCAGATCCAAGGAAGCAATGGCCTTGAAACGCGGCACCTCAACCGGGGCATTGAAGAACAGGAAGGGCTTCCGACCTCCGCCGGTCTCCGTCGTGCTTTTGCTCTTCGTCCTCGGCCCGCTCGTTTTCCTCTCCGTCCGTTCGCGTCTCTCGGCCCCTTCCGCCGTCCCCGGTGCGTCTTCTTTCGCTCTCTTTCATTCTGTTTTTTTTTTTTTTGTCGGTTTTGATTTGGAATGCGTTGTTTCATTCATTGAAGACAAACTTGGTATGTCATTTGCGATTTATCTCAAATTTTAAGTCTGTGAAACTAGAATTATGAAAGAATTGGTGCATTAAGGGTTTATTGTGACTAGGAGAGAACCTGAAGAGTGATGTATGAGATACCTTAGATATGGTGAATCAAATGTGCATCAAAGCTGGATGTTTCATCTGTGATAATGCATTGAGTTTTGATTTGGTGGGATATGGGTTGATGTTGTTCTTGTTGTGTTGGGGAAAGTGGTTTAGCATTATTAGGATGTCGTTTTTTATTCTGATATTTATGAATTGGGCTTTATTCCTGTCGAACTGTGCGTAGATTGGGTTTGGGAGTTGTTTGAGGTTTGGAATAAGACATTCCAAGAGGTTTTTTAATTGACAGTTCAACTCAACTTTTTTTTTTCAACCCCCCCCAACCCACCCACACACACAAAAAAAAGAGGAGTTTTGTTTTTGTTAATAGTGTAGAGACAGTGATATAGCCAAAATTGAATGGCTTTTTGAAGACTATAATTTTAGTTCAACTCCTATAGCTATTTCTTTTATTTCTACTCCATTACTGAACAAGGTCTAAGAATACTTTGCGGTTACCAGATGATGTTTTATGTTTGCATCATTTGTTACATTACTTGTTTTTATTGGGTGGAACTACTGCTTTAAGTTGAAAATTTTCACCTATCATGGACAACATCACTATATAGCAAATAACTTCTTTTTATGGTGTGCTATGTTGCGACTCACTTTATTCTTTCCTTCAGAAAGTAACAATTATTCTCTCTTTTACATCATACAGACCAAAAGGGTAACTTGAATGTCTCAAATAAACAGGTAAGTTATTCCATGCATTCTATGTTTTCGTGTTATTTGCTTTGTGGAATAATGTCACGGTATATTCTTTGTTAGATCGGTTAATCATGTTGGCCTTGTTTCAGTTTTTGGATTGGAGAAAACAGTTAGCAATGCAATATGGGCATTCCTTTTTCACCAAAGAGGTAATAATGGGAGGTGATGTATTCCTTGCCCAGTTTGCATGATGCTTATATGATTCAAATGTCCTTGCATGTATAGCGTTGATATTCCTATTTTACCTTTTTTTTTATAGGTCATAGATGCCTTCTCTATTGACAAACAAGAGTTGGAGCCGTGGACTCTTGATAATTTCAGAAGAAACATTGTGTCATCTTCTTGGAAGGTTGATGGGTCGGACAGTTCTGGTGAAACTAATGTCACCTTTTCAGAGGTCAGTTGCTTTGGACAGACTTCCACAGAAACTGTATATTTGCATTTTTTGTTCTTTCATATGTTTGACATTTATACTTGAAGGCCAACCAGATAGGTTCAAATGTTGAACTAGAAACTTCTCAGGACAAAATGGAAGGTGGTTTGCATAAAAAGGACAAGGGGATCAAGGATGATTTGTTAGCTTGTAAGCATTTATCGAGGCATATATTGAGTTTTAAACACATCTTATTAGCACCTTGTGCTCTATGTTTTTATTCCTTTTTTTTTTTGTTATGCAGCTGGACAATCCCAACTTAGCCCAACAATATATGCCCGAAGGGTAAGTGTTCTCTTTTAGTTTCTCGTAGTATCTGCATTACTAATTCAACTGGTTGAAGATTGGAGAGAGTGTGGGTTATACATGAATGAAGTATGCATAAAATGGGAGGATTTCAATAGTTCCTGCAAATCTTGGATGCAGTTCACTTCTGAAATTAGGAATAAATTTGCTATCCTTGTGTCAGGAGTTGAATCTCCCACAATAGTCATTCATTTTGTTTTAATCAATAATTGGTTGATGCTGATTGCAGCAATTAAGGGAGAAACTGCGTGAAAGGAGAGCAGCGGAGTTGGTTCAACAAGATGAGGAAGCAACGGTTAAACTTGAAAATGCTGCCTTTGAACGCTCGAAGGCTGTGGACTCTGCTGTATTAGGGAAATACAACATATGGCGAAGGGAGAACGACAATGAAAATTCTGATTCAACGGTACGATTAATGCGAGACCAAATGATTATGGCTAGAGTATATTCTGCCATTGCAAAGTCAAGCAACAAGCTTGCCCTGCACCAGGAATTGTCTAATAGGCTTAAAGAAAGCCAACGAGCATTAGGAGAGGCCAATTCTGATTCTGATCTCCATCGCAGGTGAGTCCTTCTCTTCCATCTCTTGTCTATAAATCCATGGGTATTTGGTGTATTATGAGTATCAATAGTGTCCAATACCATATGATACCATGCTCACTACCCAACTCAAAAGTAGACTTGTCAATGAAATCTTAATGCTCCAATGCATGATTCTTTCATAGGTCTGCATTTGTTTTAATGGTCTCAGATATTTATTTCGAACAGCCAAGTCCACACTCTTTCATTACTTGAATTTCATGCTTAAATACAGATCTTCTCAAGCCTGAAATTACCACGATAAAGATATTAAACGGTTTTTTATACAGTTTTTGGACATTATCATCATATGTTTAATATATAAAAACAACTCATTGCTGAAATGTGTCAGGTATATTTATGTTTTTTTAGTAGAAGTGTAGAACACAGAAATTTAAGATCTTAAATCTTATTGTTTCATGGTAGATCAATGAATCCTTCAGCTTACCACAAATTTAGTCAAAGATCAGATAAATATTTTGTTCTAGACCTTAGGCTATTCCTTATATTTATTTATCTAATTTTTTTGAAATTTGGACTCCCCCTGTTTGTCTTAATTTATTTCTACTTCCTTTCGGTTAACTTATGTCCATATTTTTCAAATATTTAAACTATCAATAATAAACATCAACTCCCACACTGCAAACACCAAAACTTGCACTGCAATCACCATACTCTGGGTGCATGTTAACTCAAAACTCTATGTGGTACATGCATTCACCCTCACGTGCCAAAGCGTGCACTCGCCCGCGCACACACACACTCTTCTCCCAGTGGACATATCTTTCTGATTTCCTATATGTGTTTCCCTCTCAAAATCTAGTGCCCCGGAGAAAATCAAAGCTATGGGTCAAGTTTTGTCGAAAGTCAGAGAGGAGTTATATGATTGCAAGGTGGTAACTCAGAAGCTTAGAGCAATGCTTCAGTCAGCAGATGAACAAGTGAGGAGCTTGAAGAAGCAGAGCACATTCCTTAGCCAGCTCGCTGCAAAGACTATTCCAAATGGGATTCACTGCTTATCCATGCGCCTAACAATTGACTACTATCTCCTCCCTCCAGAGAAAAGGAAATTCCCAAGGAGCGAGAATTTGGAAAACCCAGATCTTTACCACTATGCCCTTTTCTCTGACAATGTCTTGGCTGCTTCTGTTGTAGTCAACTCAACAATTTCAAATGCGAAGGTAAATCGGTTGTTTCCCTTTGTCTTCTCATGTCCTTATTTCTTTTCTCTCCCTGAATTAGTCTGTGCATTGAGATATTTGGATTACCTGATGAGTGTCATCTTATTCTCAAATGTGAACAACATTAAACTGTATATGTGTGGATGAAAACATTGCTCTTTAACCTTAAATGTGTTTCCTATGTCTGTTTGTCTTTGTTTTCTACATGGATCCTACAAGGGACATCAACTTGTGAGGGAAAGTTTTTGTTAGAGATAGGATTGCTTATACCTCCTGGATGTTCTTTATCTATGGGTAACCATGTCCTTGCAAAGAGAGCTACAAACACAATGTTTCTCAGTTCTTATACGCACCCCACCCCATCCCAGCGCGCCCCCCCTTCCCCCCGGTATATCTTTACATAATTGTTTTTATTGTATATCTTGATATCTTGACAATTGATGCAACATATGTGCACTTAAAAAGTTCATGCGTTCTTGTCTATAGCACATTTTTTTTTTGGGCGATTATAAGCTCTGTGGACAGTGCCCACCTAGTAACACTCAGCCCAAAGGGCCGTTTCCCACTTTTTTTTCACCTGCTGGAGGCAGGATTTGAAACCCAAGAGCCACATTAAATGGGGGTGTCTCTCACCACTGCGCCAAGCGCGTGGGGGACATATAGCACATAGTTGTCTAGGCGCCTGACTAGCCTAGGCGGTGGCCAAGTTGTCTAGGCGCCTGACTAGCCTAGGCGGTGGCCATGCGACGCTTAATTACATGTGTGTGTTTTTTTTAATATGGTGATTTTATTTTTATTAAGCCTCTAATTATTCATGTTTTTTTTACAAGTGAATATAAGCACTTATGGCATGCCTCGCCTAAGCATGCCTAGGTGGCACTTAATTAGATGTGTGTTTTATAGTATGGTGATTTTTTTTTTGTTAATTCTCTAATTATTCATGTTTTGTTTTTTTTCTACAAGTGAATTTGCAATATGAGAATCCTATATTTATAAATGAAAAGCATAAGGTTGGAATGTAACATAGAGGATTGTTGAGGGGGCAACCAAACATAATATTGGCCACTATTTCTGCATAACGTTGCTTCCTCTATTTATTGTTGCTTGTTGGACACAAAAAAAATGTGAAAATCAATAACCTGATGGCCGTGATCTGAACTATTATTAATATTGTTTGATCAAAGTATTTTAAATGTACATTTTGACTTTCTTTGTCATAATCTATGAATTATATATTAAAAAAAATAGTTTTTTTTTATTTATTTAGGTTTTTTGTTTTTTAATCAAATAATTATTTTTTTTTGTTGTTTTGTTTCAATATCAACTATTCATTTGTTTCAATCTGAACTGTTCATAAATGGGTCAAGTCCATTAAGCTTCTACCTATCCATTTATTATGCATAGGAAGACTGAACATTGCCGAGGCATGTGTAAGGGCCCAGGCGCTTTCTTAATGAACATGCTAGTTATGTGGACATACACATAAACCTGTATGAGTCGCCTAGCTGTCTCGGCGTCGCCAAAGACAGCAGGATTGAATATTGGTCCTAAGTTTTGGTATATTATGGCACAAAATGGCTGCTTTTGGGACTTGAAACCGGAATTTTGTAACCGAAGCACAGTGCTCCGAGCAATGGCTCACGATGTGCCTTTCTCACATTGCATAATTATAAATGTTGCTGCGCATCAGCTGACGTTGTATCTGACCAATATTTGTAACATTATTTTTTAATTACACAACTTGTGCTCATCAATTGTTAATGTTGATTTGTTAAATTTTATTCACCTCACTTGTCAAATTTTTTGGTTAAAATTTTATAACTCATGCTTTCTCAGTTGCTATTATCAAATTATTAATTTTATTTGTGCCTGCCTTGACTAAAACCCTCCATTGTTTTCAGGAGCCAGAGAAACATGTATTCCATTTAGTTACGGATAAACTGAACTTTGGAGCTATGAACATGTGGTTTCTGTTGAACCCACCTGGACAAGCTACAATCCATGTTGAAAATGTGGATGATTTCAAATGGCTGAACTCGTCCTATTGTCCAGTTTTGCGGCAACTCGAGTCTGCTGCCATGAAAGACTACTATTTCAAGGCTAATCATCCTACAACCTTGGCGGCAGGTTCCTCCAATCTAAAATACAGGAACCCAAAATATTTATCAATGTTGAACCACCTGAGGTTCTACCTTCCACAAGTTTATCCCAAGTTGGATAAGATTTTGTTTCTGGATGATGACATTGTTGTCCAGAAGGATTTAACTGGATTGTGGTCTGTTGATCTTCATGGAATGGTGAATGGTGCAGTGGAGACTTGTGGCGAGAGCTTCCACCGATTTGACAAGTATCTCAACTTCTCGAATCCTCATATCGCGAAGAACTTTGATCCCAATGCCTGTGGGTGGGCTTATGGAATGAATATTTTTGATCTGAAGGAGTGGAAGGTAAAAGACATAACAGGGATTTACCACAGGTGGCAGAGCATGGTGAGTCCAACCTTGAAAGTCATGCCCCACTTTTTTATATCATGAACAGCTTTTTCTTCTCTTAATATAAAGTGATTTGCTTATACAATCCATCAAGCTACAAATGATTATGATGACTGGACTTGTTTTATGCCCATCCAAATAAACTGTACATCTCGATGGCTGAGAGTAATCTTAAACTGCTATTGAAATGTAGTGGTTATCTGTATTGATTAAATTACTGGATCCCATGGGAGGATTGCATATGTTGAAAAAAAATTAATATTTTAGAAATTTATGTATTTGTGTATTGCCTTATATCTTGTTTGTGCTCAATTGATCAGAATGAAGACCGCGAGCTGTGGAAACTTGGTACTCTGCCTCCGGGGCTACTAACATTCTATCAGCTAACACATCCGTTGGACAAGTCATGGCACGTTCTTGGGTTGGGATATAACCCAAGCATCGACCGTTCGGAGATAGAAAATGCTGCTGTTGTCCATTACAACGGGAATATGAAACCGTGGTTGGAGATTGCGATGACCAAGTACAGGCCATATTGGACCAAGTATATCAAGTATGATCACCCCTATATAAAGAATTGCAAACTCAGTGAATGATTTCAGGATCAGCGTATGATGGCATCGATAGAGTAATAGAGCTGTATTTATTCTGGGTGAAGGCATAGACTTACTGTGGAGCACGCAAGAAGATCCATGCACCATGGTGATGACCTCCTTTTCGTCTTTCTCATTCTCCAGTTAATATTATCCATTCATTTCTTCTTTGATGATGGTTTTCCATCTTTTAAATTTCCAATGAACAAGGAGTGTGCTGTACATAGATATGTATGCCAATCATGGCTAGTGAAGTGGCAAATTGTTAGAATGGACTGTGATCCATTCTTTTCATCTCTTATTGTTGAATGTTGGATGGAAGTGGACTTACTATGAAGAACAGTGTTATAATTTGGATGTTTGATTTTGTCTATAAGAAATTACTTTTGCAATCGAGTGTTACTTTATGAATGTTAATTCTGCTAGCAAGATAAGGTGGTTTCCACTCTAGCCATGGACAAGTATCATCAGGTATGGACAAAGATATATAAAAAAAGCAAACTATCCTGGCAAACTATGCTCACGAAAGGTGCGGCGTCATGAAAGGTGCGGGCGGAGTGGTTGGCTCGGGTGGATTGGGCGGTGCAAGCGGTTCAGGCGGAGCTGGAGGTGCAGGCGGTTCGGGCGGAGCGGGAAATTTGGGCGGAGCGGATAGAATAATCGGTGCGGGTGGTGTGTCGGTGGCAAAGGAAGTGGGGGGTTTGAATGGTGTTCACAAGGGCGTGGCGTCCGGGCTGAGGTTCTACGGCGGAGACGACGGGGTGGGGGCTCGTGAGGTGGCGGTGGAGGCGGGGTTTAGGAACAAGGGGAAAGCGTCGGCGGTCTTCGGTGGGACTACGGGGGAGGCATTAGAGGTTGGTGGTTGGTAGGAGGTCCAGCCCAAACGGCGTCGTCCTTGCGTCCCTGCTGTCGGGTTTGCGGCAGACTCTCGGCAGTGCTTCCGTTGTTTGGGGATGGGTCACTGGAGGAGGGAGTGTCGCAACCCAATTGTATGCTGGAAGTGCAAACGGGTGGGTCACCGAGCGGCCACTTGCCGTACCGGTGATGGCAGGGTTCACGGGGTGTCCTCTGTTTCTCTGAAGTCGGTAGCAGGGGTTCCTCTCCTTCGTCTGCCGCCGTCTCGTCTGGTGGGAGCTGTGGAGAGATTCCTAGAAGGATGTGTGTTGGCGAGAACGTGTGGTCATCGTCCTTCTCTAACGGTGGTCAAGGAGACTATCCGGTCCCATTGGGGACAAGATGCTTGTCCAAGGGTGCGTCGTGTCGGGGAGGGCTAAGCCTGTCAATCGGACGGATACGGATCGGATAGGCCCATATCCGTATCCGTATCCGAATTGGATATCCGAAAAAATATCCGTATCCGATATCCGACGGATATTCCAAAACCCATATCCGTATCCGATCCGAAAATCCGGATACGGATTCGGATAATATCCGAAATATCCGAACCAGATTAAAATATTAAAAATTTATAAAATCTTAAGTCCTAACATGGTTAAATAGGTATCCACTAAAGACATAAAAATACAAATCTTAATATAGTTAAATAAGTATTTAACATGGTTAAATAGGTTTGTGTTTTGTCCTAGATCATGAGCCATTGGATTTTCATCTAAGGATTAAAACTAATTTTAACATATATAAATAAAATAACAGTTCGGATACGGATATTTTTCGGATCGGATATAGGCTATATCCGATCCGATCCGAAAATTTTCGGATACGGATTATTTGGTTCGGATACGGATACGGATTTTCGGATATCGGATATTTTCTGCATTTTCGGATACGGATTCGGATCGGATACGGATATTTTTTAGGATAATTGACAGGCTTAGGGAGGGCATGTTTATCATCTGCGTGTCAGACGCAAGTGTTCGGAAGGATATGCTCAAGGCGGGTTCCATGGTGGGCGGGGATGTTTTTTTTTCCCTGGAGGCGTGGTGTCTAGCAGTAAGGGCTAGACCGGCGGCGCCCCATCGGTGGAAGGTGCGTTTCACCGGTTTTCCCCTTCACTGGATGGACGCGGGGCGTGCATCCGAACTGGCGGAGAGTTTTGGTAAGCTGATCGAGATCACGGAGGCTGACATGGACGGGGAAGGAAAGTTTTTTAAGGAATTGATCCTCGAAGCAGCGGCGGCACCCCCGACAAGCTATCTCCGGGTGGCGAGTGGAACAGAGATGTTTGACATATACATTTCAGTGGCGGAGTGTGGAGAGGTGCTTAAACACTCATGGGCAGAGGTGATTGGCTCGTCGGGGATGGCCCATGGTTCCTTAGGCGCGTCGGAAGAGTCGTTCGAAGGTACGTTGGCTAAGGGCACGGCTGGGTCCAGCAGAGTTGGTTCCAAAAGGAGTCGACATCGTAGGGTCAAAGGGGGTACGGGCCCTGCTGCTTCTGCGCAGGTCTTTTCGGCGACTGGCAAAGTGTCTGCGGCAAGTAAGGTGTCCTCGAATCTCGCACCAGTGGGGGTCTTGTCCCCTCAGGATGTGCAACAGAGAGCCTTGAACCTTAAGGTGGACGAGGTTGTTTGTCCATCGGGGTTTGCACAGGGTGACATGCAGGTGTGTCAAGGGATGGAGGGAGGAGTGGTCAATTCAACCGTTGTGAGACAACTCAGTTCAAATACCTGGGGTCAATCAAGGACGAGAAGGGCCGCTGAGGGGTCCAGTCCTATCGAAGGGCCCGAGACATTGGTCGTTGGGGACTTGGTACGAGGCCCATCCACTGTTTTGGCCCACTCGGTTACGGGTCGACTATTACCTGGGTTTGTAGGATCCGATTGGGCCTGGGCCTGGTGGGGTTTGGATCCTGTGACTGGTTTTGAGTAATTTCAGCCTGTTCACGTGGGTGCAAAATCCATTGGTCGTCTCTTTCGGATATTCAAGGCGGAGGTTTTCGAGGTCAAGGAGCTGTTGACACTGGTTTCCCCGGTGGCGCCATTTTAAAGCTCGGTTAGACTCGGAATCTGGATCGAGCTTCATTTTGTGTTAAAATTCGACTCACTTGTGTTATAAAAAACTTAGTTGAAGCTTTGCTCAACTCTTTTGTAAAATCAAAACATTAAATCAATACAAAGTTATACTTGTTTAGGTTCGTGAACTTAGTTCATTTAGGCTAAATTTTATTTTCAACCTATAAAAACTCCAAAATAAAGACGAATGCTAGGCTCGTTGAGGCTCGTAAACTCGGCTCGACTCGTTTATAAACCAACCGAGCTTGAACTGTCAAAGCTCGACTCGTTTACCCCCAAGCATCTTAATATTTTAAATCTTAATTTTTTGGGTATGTCTGCAGCATTTTAAATCATTAAGAGCATGCATGCATTTTTTTATTGTTACAAGTATGTAACCCATCTTATAAGTTTATTCATTATTCAATATATATATATTATTTGATATAGTGACATGAAAAAAAAAAAAAAACAGTGCCATTTTATAGTCTTGGCCTCAAACTCAAAGTTAGTTATTCCAATCTTCATTAAGAGTGGTTAGTGACACGCCATACAAGTACTATACATGGAAACAAATAAATAAGTGAACAGTGTCCCTCCTTTCAATTCATCAATTGTGTCTGGGACTCATTTTGCACCCAAATTTAAACCACTAAGTAATCTATCGCTCGATTTTGGATCAACGGTCACATTATATTACATGTTTATAATGAAATTCAAAAAAAAAAAATACAGAAATTCAAAAAATACAGCTGTCCGTGCATGCCTAGATTTCCTCCCCCCACCTGAACGAAAACACAACGGGTTGTTTTTATTGATTGATCCCTTATTTATATTATGATTTAGGTCCTCATATTTAAAAAATTATTTTATTTTAATTCTGGTAAGGGACAAATAAAAAAATTAAATAATTTAATGATAAATCTCTATCAAAGGCTAATAAGAAACACATCCTTCGAATTTAGGGATAGATCACGACTAAAAATAAAAAAAACCCAAACTCAAAATGAGCAAATCAATCTAAGATTTGCATTAATTAAAATCACAACGAAAATCAAAGATTTGATCTTTCTCATTATATAAATTCTCTCAGCAAGACCAGCTCCACAAACACACCAAACCATCTCTTTCTCTCTCTCTATATATATCAGTCATGATACCTAGGCCCCAAAATATAAGCCCCACTCACAAGCCCCATGAGGTGTCATCATCTCATTGGTTGTTTTTTTTGTTTGTTGACTTTTTAAAAAATGGTAAAATGGCAAAATACAAATATGTCCATTAAAAATCTCTCTCATTAACCCAAATCCCCATTTTCGGTTATTACCTTTCCATGTGAATCTTGAAATCCATTTAACCATTTCAAATTTTGAATTTTAAAATCCTTACCTAAATTACAATTGAACCTAAATTACACTAAAAAAATTGGATATTTATTGTATTCAAATTTAAATAAAAAAATACATATGGTTACTATATGAATTAGTTACATCAAATACCTTTATTAAATATTTATATCTCTCACAACGATTTGTTACATTTACATCAGAATTGTTACATTTACATAAATATAACAAACAATTTCATTTTCCTACCTAAATATTTTACATTCCATGCAATGTTTAAACAATTTAGAAACAGATTATATTTTTAGTAATCAGTTACATTTTATAGAAAATGTCAAACATTTTTTTTATTGTGTGATACATTTAACAAACATATGTATTTGACTGTTATAGTAATAAATGTAACAAATATAAATTACTATTTACATTGAAACAAATGCAATACAAATGTTACATTCATAAATGTAACAAATATAAATCAATACATGCATGCAGTTGACTGTTACATTTACGAATGTAACAAAAATAATACAGATTTAAAAAATTACATTGTCAACAATGTAACAGTAACATCAAACAAACTACTCATATATAAAATGTAACGATATCGAGTGTTACATTTAGATATTGAAACAAAAACAAATCAAAATGTGATAAATGACATTCAATACATGAAAAAAAATTGTGTTTAAATATTTAAAATAAAAAATAAAACACAATTTTTTTACGAATCTAATAATGTCAAACCTGATCCGAGAGACATTGATGTGAGATCCAAATCGGAAAAAAAAAACGATTTCGTGCCTTCTCCTCAAAAATAGAATTTCCGATTTGCTCCCATGTATTCTTCATAAACAAAATCAATTCCGTAATGCAAAACCTCCTCATTTCGCATACAAGACAGATTTTTAATTATTTCAACATCAATGGTTTCTCCGGTCCCTCTCAAATATTATTGCAAGATTTTAAGAATCCATTAATGATGAATAAATACAGAATTTTTAGAATTAAATGATACTCCACAATCATAGGGATACATGTTTAGGTAGTTATCAAGTAAAGGTATCATAGACAATGTACACTTGCCACATCATGGAGCCTGTGATGGGGCCTGAGAAATTGGGGCCTAGGAATCATTATTGCTATATATACAATAATGATTCCTAGGCCTCAATTTTTCAGGCCCCATCACAGACCCCATGATGTGGCAAGTGTACATTGTCTATTATACCCTTTACTTGATAACTACCTTAACATGTATCCCTATGATTGTGGAGTATTATTTAATTCTGAAAATTCTGTATTTATTCACCATTAATAGATTCTTAAAATCTTGCAACAATATTTGAGAGGGACCGGAGAAACCATTGATGTTGAAACAATTGAAAATCTGTCTTGTATGCGAAATGAGGAGGTTTTGCATTACAGAATTGATTTTGTTTATGAAGAATACGTGGGAGCAAATCAAAAATTCTATTTTTGAGGAGAAGGCACGAAATCGTTTTTTTTTTTTTTCGATTTGGATCTCACATCAATGTCTCTCGGATCAGGTTTGACATTATTAGATAAATAAAAAAAATTGTATTTTGCTTTTTGTTTTAAATATTTAAACACAATTTTTTTTCATGTATTGAATGTCATTTATCACATTTTGATTTATTTTTGTTTCAATATCTAAATGTAACACTCGATACCGTTACATTTTATATATGAGTAGTTTGTTTGATGTTACTGCTACATTGTTGACAATGTAATTTTTCAAATCTGTATTATTTTTGTTACATTCGTAAATGTAACAGTCAACCGCATGCATGTATTGATTTATATTTGTTACATTTATGAATGTAACATTCATTCGTGTATTGCATTTGTTTCAATGTAAATAGTAATTTATATTTGTTACATTTATTACTGTAACAGTCAAATACATATGTTTGTTAAATGTATCACACAATAAAAAAAAGTGTTTGACATTTTCTATAAAATGTAACTGACTATTGAAAATATAATCTGTTTCTAAATTGTTTAAACATTGCATGGAATGTAAAATATTTAGGTAGGAAAATGAAATTGTTTGTTATATTTATGTAAATGTAACAGTTCTGATGTAAATGTAACCAATCGTTGTGAGAGATGTAAATATTTAATAAAGGTATTTGATGTAACTAATTCATATAGTAACCATATGTGTTTTTTTATTTAAATTTGACTACAATAAATATCCAACTTTTTTAGTGTAATTTAACTTCAATTGTAATTTAGGTAAGGATTTTAAAATTTAAAATTTGAAATGGTTAAATGGATTTCAAGATTCACATGGAAAAGTAATAACCGAATAGAGAAAATGGGGGGATTTGGTTATGAGACAGATTTTTAACGAAGGACATATTTGTATTTTGCCATTTTACCATTTTTAAAAAGTCAACAAGTCAACTAATAACAATCTGACACCTCATGGGGCTTGTTAGTGGGGCTTATACTTTGGGTCTCTCAAGGCCCTCTTCATCAGTATCCGATGAGGAGGCCGCGGAGTGTCTCTTGTTGCTCTCCGGCGGCCATTGGGTGGAGGACCACCATCCGAGAGCGGATTCTGAGGCGACGCGGGCGAGAACGGATTCCGAGGCGGAGGAGGAGGCGGAGGGGAAGAAGAAGAAGAGCGTATACACTTGCGTTACTTGCTGGAGCACCTTCAACTCCTTCCAGGCTCTCAGCGGGCACCGCGTGTGCCACAACAAGAATCGTCCAATGGAGGAGCCCAACCTATCGACGGTGATGCCGAGCAAGGTCCACGGATGCAATGTGTGTGAGAAGGTGTTCCCATCCGGGCAGGCTTTGGGAGGCCACATGAGGTCCCATTACAATGCCCAGCCCACAAAGGAGAAGGAGAAGGAGCCATGTCAGGCGGTCCCGATCACCGAGTTATTCGAGCTCAACCTCCCCGCCGTGCCGGAATACTGATGTCACTGGTGGTCGATTTGATTGTTCTTCGGATTATTAATATTGGTATTAGTAGTAGTAGTGCTAATAATTGTAATGAGTAGTATTAGTGATTCAACTAATATTGCAACATAATTATTGTTGCAGATTTTGGAGGGTTTTTTTATGACTCTGATGGGGATCACTTAATGTAGCTGGAGCTGGAACTTTAGTTTTTGTTTTTGTTCTGTGGATTGAATTGATAAATGTAAAGCTTGGGTTTTTGGAGACTCTGCTTCTGCTTTAATATAATGGATGTCTGATGTTGTTGATGGTTTGATTTTAGTTTGGTGATGGATTGAATATGTTTTACTTCAAAATTGATGGAAGTGGATGTTATTCAAGTTATGGATTATAAATTGATGAAGTCGATTCGATTGTTATGCGGATTAATATTGATATTAGTAGTTGTAGGACTAGTAGTTCTTATTAGTAGTATCAATGATTCAATTAATATTGCAACATATCCATTGTTACAGATTTTGGAGGTTTCGTTGTTAATGACTGATGCGGATCAGTATATATAGTTGGAACTAGGACTTTTATTTTTTATTTGGTTTTGTGGATTGAATTGATAAATGTAAAGATTAGATTTTTGGAGATCTGCTTCTGCTTTTGTCTAATGTTCTTGGTGGTTTGGTTTGACTCTGGTGATAGATTGAGATGTGGGGGATTTGTGTTTCAGTTTTAAAAAAAAAATTAAATTTTTTTGATGTGAAGTTTCAGTTTAAAAAAATTGAATATGTTTAATTTAGTGATAGTAGTAGTATCCGTGATTCAACTAAACAACATATCCATTGTTGCAGATTTTGAAGGTTTTGTTGATGACTGATGAGGATCACTTTAGATAGTTGGAACTGGAACTTTTGTTTTGTTGATTGAATTGATAAATGTAAAGCTTTATTTTTTGGTGACACTGCTTCTGCTTTAATAAATGTCTAATGTTGTTTGTGGTTTGGTTTTACTTTGGTGATAGACTGAGATGTGGGTGGCTTTTTTTTTTTGGCTGGAGAATTTGTGAAGTGGGTGTTATTCAAGATACGAATTACTTGTAGTTTTATATACTTCAATTACATGCTATTTCGTTTTTATACAACTAACATATAATGTAATTTATATAATCAAAATGGATATATTTGACATTTTGTCATTTGTTATAGTTAAAATCTAACTTGATTAGAGTTAACTATTGGCCCTTACAAATTAATTAATGATAAGTTAAAAGAGAATTACATATTAAAAGCCTTTTAATGTGGGATCCATTGCCTACTAGTCCCTCCAATCACAAATTACTCATCAAAGGATTGAAGAAGTGTCTCATATTGGTGCTTTTCAATGGTTTAATTTAGTGATAAGAGGTGTATGAATCTATTGATTATGATTTTATTATTAGTTTATGTTAAAGAATCATTATTAGGATAATATTATATCTTTATTGTCATTATTGTGATATTATTAGTTTCCTAGTTTTCTTAGATTCCTTATCTGTATTTTAGGGTTTCCTCTATGTATCTATAAATAGAGCCATTTGGCTCCTCTAATATAATAACAATAATTCCCTTTTCTTTATTCTAACATGGTATCAGAGCCTCCACCTCAAAAATCTTAGATCCACAAAAATTTCTCTTTCTCTTCCCCGCTTCAATCGAAGCGGGGGAGGAATTTTGCTCGCGAGATCTAAAAGCTGCTGACGTCGTCGTCGCCGTCGTGCCCTTGTCGTCGTGCCCTTGCCGTCGCTGTTGCCGTCGTGCCCTTGCCGTCGCCGTCGTGCCCTTGCCGTCGCCGTCGTGCCCTTGCCGTCGCTGTCGCCGTCGTGCCCTTGCCGTCACCGTCGTGCCCTTGCCGTCGTCGTCGCCGTCGTGCTCCTGTCGTCGCCGTCTCCGTCGTGCCCCTGCCGTTGCCGTCGCCGTCGTGCCCCTGCAGTCGCCGTCATGCCACTACTGGCGCCGCCCCTGCCGCTGCCGGCGCCGCCCTGCAGCTGCTCGCCCGGCCTTGCCGCGCCCAGCACTTGCCCTGCTGTGCCCTGCCGTCGCGCCCTGCCACGGCGTGCCAGCGCTCCCGGATATCCCGGGATCTGCCCTGCCAGCGCGTGCCAGCGCTCCCGGATCTCTCGGGATCTGCCCTGCCAGCGCGTGCCAGCCCGGATATCCCGGGATCTGCCCTGCCAGCGCGTGCCAGCGCTCCCGGATATCGCGGGATCTGCGCGTGCCAGCGCTCCCGGGTCTCCCGGGATCCTATCCGGGACGCCTCCCCAGCGCGCCTCATATGCGTCCCGGAGCCAGCGTGCACCACCAGCAGCTGCCGGCACCAATCTCCGCCGCCCTCCGGCCGCCCTCCGCCGCCTCCGGCCGCCCTCCGCCTCCGGCAATCTTCCGGCGGCCCTTCGGCAATTCTCCGGCGCTCTCTGCTGCACTCGGCCGCGTCCGGCCGCCCTCTGCCGCCTCCGGCCGCCCTCCGGCCGCTCTCCGCCTCCGGCTCCTCCGGTCACCTCCGGTCGCCGTCGTGCTCCTCCGGCCGCCCTCTGCCGCCTCCGGCCGCCCTGCCGCCGCCTCTGGCACCGCCTTGAGACTTCAAAACCACTAAATCAGTCATAACTTCCTCTCCGGAAGTCCGATTAAGGTGATCCAGGAGTCCATTTTGCTCGATTTTTCGTTCTCTATGCATCTGTGTGATTCTTTTCTTCATCCGAGATCTCTACGATCCTCCTCGCAGATTTGCACACCTCCGCGCATCTTCTTGCTGCATCGACCGCTTTCGCGCTCTTCATGCAATTTCGCTACTTCTCTTGCTCCCTCTACGCATGTCTTCTTCTATGTGCGCTCTTTCTCTTTTTCGCAGATTTGCACACCTCCGCGCATCTCCTTGCGGCATCGATCGCTCTCGCGCTCTTCGTGCAATCTCGCTACTTCTCTTGCTCCCTCTACGCATGTCTTCTTCTATGTGCGCTCTTTCTTTTTTCGCAGATTTGCACACCTCCGCGCATCTCCTTGCAGCATTGACCGCTCTCGCGCTCTTCGTGCAATCTTGCTACTTCTCTTGCTCCCACTACGCATGTCTTCTTCTATGTGCGCTCTTTCTCTTTTCGCAGCATTGCGGCCACCACACGCGCCTCTGCAGAACCCTTACCGTGCCTTTGTTGCACCCCTGCCGCGCCTGCACGTGCCGTCGCCAGCCTTCGCCACCTTCTCATTTTTGTCCAAACTCTAAAAGTTCTACCTTTCAGAGTTTGGGAGGGGGTGTTAAAGAATCATTATTAGGATAATATTATATCTTTATTGTCATTATTGTGATATATTAGTTTCCTAGTTTTCTTAGATTCCTTATCTGTATTTTAGGGTTTCCTCTATGTATCTATAAATAGAGCCCTTTGGCTCCTCTAATATAATAACAACAATTCCCTAAATTAATCTTGGATTTTTTTTTTTTTGGTAATTAATTTTTTTTCTTGCTCAATTAATTAAATCTCAAATTTCAATGTCCATTTAATTAGAAAATATTCTAACATTCAATGTCCTCTTCCTGTTTCAAACAACTGATCAGATCATGTATTATATTTAGGAATAGAGGAAGTGTGAGTGAATGAGTCATAAGTATTGGCATGTAGGAAAAGAAAATCAGGTAAAAGAATGTCTCAAAAAAACACACAAAAAGTGTTTTGAATAATTTTCCAATTCTGACTCCATGATTTTTTACATTGATGCAATCCATATGGGAAAGGACACTGAAGCCAAACAAATGCTCTCTCATGTACCAACAAAACCAACTCCGAAATCTTAAGGTAGTGTTTGGCAAAGGGTTCCGCTGGTTGTGACATTGGTGGATGTTGGCTTCTGAGTTGGAAGTCTGTGGGCATTGTGGTGGCGTTGTATGTGTATTTTTTGGTGTGTTTTTAAGCACTCCAAAACAACGCTTTTCAAATCACGGGGTGTGTTTTCCAACACAGGCTCCCACACGGCTTTGTAAACTGACCCATATGAACCTTTCCCTGCCATTTTCAAAACCAAATAACAGAAGATCAAATACATTCTAAATCAACTCAAATAAACACACAGATTTAGAGTATACAAATTGAAATTGCTCAACCAAATGCGACAAGAGAAACCCTTTTCTTTCATCACAAAAAAACTACACACCAACCTAAACATTTCACAACTCAAGAAAGCATTTTCCCCCTCCATTATCACATTTAAACGCCACCACTGAAATCAAATTACAGAGTTCCACATCAATCAACAAATCAGTCAAGCAATTCATTACTATAAAAAGCAATTCTTTCACTCAATTTCACAAAAGAGGAAGCGAGAGATTCCTCACTGAGCTCGTGAAGCCACTCGCACTTCGTCGTGGGATCCTCCCATGTAATGCTCTCAGGTATGGAACTGACTGAAATCTTCCTCCTCTGCTGCTGTGTCAGCGCTGGCGGCATTAGGACATAGGCATGACTCTTTTGTCAGGCATTTTGCCACAAAATCATGAAACATAAGGACCTGCACCAAAGTTTTTAACCCAATAAATAAAGTAAAAATATGTTGCACACAAACGTAGTACAGTTAAAGCAAAACAGCAATGTGATGCAGAGGAAACTGGGGAAAAAACTACATCCTAATTCATATTTCCACCATTTTAATGGTAAAAGCACTTCAAGGTAACAATAAATGGTCCTACAACTAAAACCTTGATAAAAATCTCATACAAAACAAGTGGAGCAGTAGACCCAACTAATCAGAATGATGGTTAGATCCCTAAGAATCAAGCAGATGGTTAAACTGGGAAAAACTTAAGAGGATTGATGGTGATGATTGAGTTGGTCAGGGCTCAAGCCACTTCACCACATAATCAAGGATGAAGTAAAGGACAACGGAAAACTTAAGCAACAGAGTGGAAATGAATAACATCATGTTGATGGAAAAATGCATGCTCCATGCAACAGGACATTACAGTCATGAAGAAATACCAACCACCTTTCCTTATCTTCAAGCATCGGGACAGGTTCAGTAGAAATCATAAACAGCACCTATTGCAAAAGAATTTACATATACATAAGAATACACATGATAAACCTGTCTGTGAAATTTATCTATCAATTTTATACATGGGATGAGTTGTAGGAATATAAACCAAGACAAATGGATTAATCAAAATAAAGTATCCTCCTGTTGACAACCTATTCAAACTTGATTTTTACAACAAGAACTATATATTTCCAAAAGTTCGGCCAGTTTTTTTAGACTTATTAAGCATAAACACGTCAAATATCAGTCCTGTATATAGATTGACTGTGTTGAAGTTTTCATTGTGAATTCTACAAAAAGTACACATCAGAAACTCCTTTCAAGTTAGTGTCACAACATGAAAACTATATCTATTAAAAACTATTAGGTAAATACAACTGGGAAGAAACTGTTAGGATCTAATAAAATATCAAAACCACTGCATACCAAACCAGTAACATCCAATCAATTTTTTTACGAACCTGCTTGACAGCAAATTCGGCAATTGGTTTAACATTCCTTGGTCCTTGATAATCCAATGGAGGCTTACCAGGTGCAAACAACTTTATTGTTGGGAAGCCCTTGTCTACATTTGGAGCAGATGATCAAAACAAGGGGTCAAGACATAGTTTAAAACCAGGATTTCAAGGAACATTGCATATATTTTTATCAGTTTCTCGAGGCAAGGATCCTCGAGAACAAGAGGAGTTGTTTCCACAGTCCATAGCGGTGACCCCTAAGATGAAAGAGCCCCTACAGAAGCTCGTGTTGCAAAATATATACACCATCAACAAAAATGTTTTGGATGCCATCATCAACATTGATAACGATGAAGACTTTGCGGCTACTACTGTGGTGAAGAAATTTGGGCTACAAATCAAGGGGCATTCAATTTTCTACATGATCGGTTTTATTGAGAAGAAATTTGAAGTCAAGAAAATATCTCTTCTCTTGCCGAAGGTGAAATACAAAGAAACATCAATTGAAGAGCGGAAGAACTCGAGGACGAGTTCTTTTGAAGAAGAGGAGTCTGATGTAGGACAAATTATGCATATGGGAGCACCAAAAGAGGTCCAACACATAAATTACAAATCAATGGTCACGATCTCGAAATCGCATGAAATTTTACATGGTGAAATATATCGAGGAGATCTTCTGGGTTAGTTGTTATACAACTAACAATTCTTATTTTTCAAAAATTAATTCATTTAGGCCTTTAAATTAGCGATTTTACTATTTTTAGTAAGTTTTATATTTGTGATATCTCAATCATAATAGATCGGAATTGATTTCTATCAATTCCTATGATCATTGAGGATCTCATAGAATCAGAAAAATTAGTTTTCGAATTTTACTATTTTTAGTAATTTTTTTAATTTTATGTTATTAGTATAAATAGCAGACTTGTAATCTAGGGTTGACAGTTTTTTATCAATAATATTTTGAATTTCCTCTCTTTTGGGGCTTTCTTCCTTGTGGATTCAAGGATTCCTTATGGATTCAAGGAGCTTATGAGATCTCAACGCTGGTTGGATCTTTTTATCAGTTTTTCGCTGCGTTAGGTGGTATCAGAGCGAGGATTTGCCTTGTTGTGATGGCAAATAACGGAGGGGGAGACAACCAATCTAATGACGCTGGTCGTGGATTGGAGGATGTGCGGAAGGCGATCGAGGAACAGCGCGATCAGATGCGAGAGATCCGCACGATGATCGCTTGCCTAAACCTCAACGCCAATAACAGGCATCCTGAAGGTGATAGGAGATGCGCCGAGGGAGTTGCCCAAGGCCGACCTATTGCTCATAACATCGTTCAACGTTCCACTCGTTATCAACCTGATGATGAGGAAGACTCGGAGGATGAAGGTGATGGACTTCATGGATATCAACCGGGGAGGCGGCGCATGAAATACAATGATTATCGATTGAAGGCAGATCTTCCATATTTCAATGGTAATATGCAGATCGAAGACTTCCTTGATTGGATCTCAGAGGTCGAGAGATTATTTGAGATGATGGAGGTTCCAGAGGAGAAGATGGTCAAATATGGTGGTTTTTCGATTAAAAAGTGGTGCCGCTGCTTGGTGGGACCAACTTCAAAGAACCTGACAACAACGAGGAAGAACACTTGTTCATACGTGGAGGAGGATGAAACAACTCCTCATGGATCAATTTCTGCCACGAAATTATGAACGATATTTACCCCAATTGTATCGAAATTGTCATCAAACCGTAAGGGTGAAATCACGACCAGAGATATCAAAGGCGCAAGAGGTGATAAGAGCAAGTCCTCCAAAATATGGGGATGATTCGAGAGCCAACCTTTATGATCTATCATCATCAGAGAAGTACGGAGGTTCCAACGAACCAGAACTTTGCTCAAATCAAAATCAACAAGAGAGCGAAGTTTTAGCTGAACAAAAAGTTGATGATATATATGATGGCGCAGAGTTCGCAGAAGAAGAAGGAGAGTGGGTCAACTTCATCGTTGAACCAGAGATCGATGAGGACATGAGCAATAAAGAAGCAGAGGATGTAGTTTTCTCTGGTGATTCTGAAGATGTCATTGGAGGAGAACTGATAACCCAGTGGGACGTCGAACGATGTTCTGAGCAATAGGTCGGCCTTGGGCAACTCCCTCGGCACATCTCCTATCACCTTCAGGATGCCCGTTATTAGCGTTGAGGTTTAGGTTAGCAATCATCGTGCGGATCTCTCGCATCTGATCGCGCTGTTCCTCGATCGCCTTCCGCACATTCTCCAATCCACGACCAGCGTCATTAGATTGGTTGTCTCCCCCTCCGTTATTTGCCATCACAACAAGGCAAATCCTCGCTCTGATACCACCTAACGCAGCGAAAAACTGATAAAAAGATCCAACCAGCGTTGAGATCTTATAAGCTCCTTGAATCCATAAGGAATCCTTGAATCCACAAGGAAGAAAGCCCCAAAATAGAGGAAATTCGAAATATTGATAAAAAACTGTCAACCCTAGATTACAAGTCTGCTATTTATACTAATAACATAAAATTAAAAAAATTACTAAAAATAGTAAAATTCGAAAACTAATTTTTCTGATTCTATGAGATCCTCAATGATCATAGGAATTGATAGAAATCAATTCCGATCTGTTATGATTGAGATATCACAAATCTAAAACTTACTAAAAATAGTAAAATCGCTAATTTAAAGGCCTAAATGAATTAATTTTTGAAAAATAAGAATTGTTAGGTGTACAACAACTAACCTAGAAGATCTCCTCGATATATTTCACCATATAAAATTTCGTGCGATTCTGAGATCGTGACCATTGATTTGTAATTTATGTGTTGGACCTCTTTTGGTGCTCCCATATGCATAATTTGTCCTACATCAATTGTTGGGAAGCCCTTGTCTACATTTGGAGCAGATGATCAAAACAAGGGGTCAAGACATAGTTTAAAACCAGGATTTCAAGGAACATTGCATATATTTTTACAAATCTAGCGATAAATCTTAAACCTAAGCAAGGGATTTGTGTGGGCATCGGCATCATGAACAGCCACAATAGCGACGCCTTTCAAAATCGTTGCCGCCTTTTCCCATGTCGGTGTCAAAGCTTGGAAATGGCCACACCAAGGCGCAAAGAATTCGACTAACATGGCACCATTGGAATTCAGGGCCTGCCCATTGCAATTACCAAATCTTCAACTAATCTTCAAATATTAAGAAAAGAGGGCACCCAATTGTAACACCATGAGAAATTGCAATATGTTCAAAAGAAAAAGAGCCCTAGTTCTCACATGTTCACATTCATTCAAGTCAAACATAAATATAGCACATTTTCGCTAATTAACATAGTTCTTTTCACGAAATACAAAAGTGTGTGTGAGTCCAATATGAAAGTGAACTAATGAAAAAAATAAAAATAAAACAAACCCAGATGAGGAGATCTCAAAAAAATGCAACCCATCTCTTCAGAACCCACCATTTTTGTCCATCTAAACAAAAAAGACGCTCTCTTTTTATGAGGTTACCAAGCTTTCTCGCACAAAACAAATGAAAAACAAATCATAAAAGAATGAAATTACATGTATATACACTGTGTGTGCTTGTGTATTTGTATGTGCGTGTGACAGTGTGTGTGTGTGTGAGAGAGAGAGAGAGAGAGACCCAAAAAAGTTGGGACAAAATCCCACCTTGGATTTGAAGTTGTTTGGGTTCAATTGAAGGACCGGAGAAGAAGCTCGACGCGCGGGCGAAGAAGAAGAGACTGAGAAGCCGAGATCTCCAAATTTTTATTTTATTTTATATTATCTCCTTTGTGCATGTTCAGCTAAAGTAATTGAATGACACCTCTAAAGCAAAGCTCATTAATTTGACATTTCACATTTCCAATCTGATTGCCTTGGGCAGACTCTGTAACAAGTGCCATTCGTAGTAAATACTAAATATATTGGGGAGCCCAAATGAACCAATTAAGTAGAAAATTTTCATGATCATTTGTGCACTCAATTTTTCAGATAATACACAATTTATTTTGTTTTAAAGTTAATGTTTATCCAATAAAATACATATTTTTACCAAAAAAATGAAGTTCATAGTCGAATGAATTAAATTGCATACATATTTATGTTTTCCATAATACAATATATAATGAGATATGTGTGTTAGTGTTAAGTGCGATAATTTTTAAAATATATATTTAAAAACTCTAATAAAGAATTCCAATCCCCTTAAATAATTAATCACTATTAAGATTATTCTTACAAAATAAACATTTTCATTATCTATATTCCCTTATCTATGCATTCTTGGGGTTTGGATCCTTCCTTGTCTATTTCCATCGAAAACAGAAAGAGGTTTTTTGACCAATGACTAGACTCCATGTCTAAAAAGATCACGTTAGCTGACGGTGCGGATTTAAATCCCTTCAAATCATCACGACACCGTTAACAGGGGATCCAAAACATGTCAAAAAGGTTTGTAAAAATTACACTCAAGTTATTGTACATTAAAATAATTACAAACTAATCCCTTCAAATTGAAATAAATAAGCCCACGTCAAAAAGGTTTGTAAAATTTTTATTAAAATTATTATATATCAAAATAATCACAAACTAATCCCTCTACATTGAATCAAACGAGACGAAAGACGGTGTAAAAAAACTATTTCAACTTTTATACAAGTTCATACCTCATTAGGTATGTAATTTTAAAAAAATAAAAATACAAGTAGACTACATTTAAGACTATAAAAAAGAATAAAAAATATTTTAAAAAAAAATGAATAAAAATTTATATGAGCTTTAAACAACATCCACACAATTGTCATTACAAATCAAATTAAACCATAAGAAGCCACCATCAAATTTCACTAATAACATTCAACTCAGTCATTTCATAATAAACATAAGGATAATAAAAGAAAAATTTAAGTGACAATCCTGACTTATATATATCTTATAAAGACTTACAAATACCTAAATGAAACTAATGGGTATGCTCGAGTAGTTTGATTAGTACTCCTCATTGGCATCAAATTTGTTTGTATGCCTCTCATTGCTACGTTGATAGTTTGCTTGGGAATCATTTACATCAAATAGTTGGACACGTGTCGCAGGATGTAATTGAAATTATTTTTAGTATGAAAATGATAAAGGTTAATTACAAAAGAAAATAGGCTGATATTCGAAAATAAATATACTAACATGATGGTTGATTAAGCAATATATAAAAATATCTAGTTCAAAAAAATTACCTTATAAAAATGTGGATTTTTGCTTGGAGTTGTAAGATTATGGTTATGGTTATCTTCAAATCTGCTTACATAACACCTCTTGGTATGCATAATTTTGATGGACATAAATACATTGCAACCAGTTCTTTTTTCTAAATGTGATTTTTTCACAACTTTATCTCATTTCTTATTCTCACAAAAACAATGCTTTGAATAAAAATTTTTTTTGGCTTGGATCAACATTTTCAGAGATGAATTTGACTTTAGATTTACGAATACTAAACCAGATTTTTCAGCATACTTATTATAGAACTGATATGCTAATGTGTGATTCAATTGAAAGGGCCTATTTATGATTGTTTTATTATACAAGGACTATATTGCAGTGTTTACAAAATTTTTTTAACGCCGTCTTTGAGGGGCTTTGAATATTGTTAGCGTGATTCAAAGGGGGCACGTCTATCCCCACCAATCATATCTCTTAACTCACAAATTGAAAAAAAAAACGGTGTTTTTCTGTTCCCTCCAATCCGACCAATTCGACCAGATTTGGTCGTCATTTTAAATTTTGGACGATCAGATTTAATCGTTATTTCATGTTTTGGGTAACTTAACTTTATCGTCATTTCAGGTTTTGGGCGACCAAACTTATTCAAACATGGTTTGTGATAAAGTTTATAATTTTTTTTTGGAAACTTAAACCCATGACGTGTATCCTCCTTGGATTTTTTATACAACTCCAAATTTGAGTTGTAATATAAGGAGAATCAATCATTATTTTTAAATGTAAAACATAAGAATAATTTTTTTACATATGTCACGCCCCAAGGTGGTCGTCCCTGAGACGTGACACTAGATAAAATATCAGCTATCAAGTACAAGAGGTCAACAATGACTCCAATAAATAACACACAAGCTGGCAAAGCAATGATAACTGATAACTCAACTGAAAAACAGAAGCATAAAAATATAAATAAGTCTGTAAACCAAAAATATAATTACAGACTCGAATACACAATCAATGTCCTGTGAGAGTCAAGTCTAGTCCAAATAAAATACAACCTGTGCCACATGCACGATTTACAATAGATAAAATGACTCTAGGACTGCTGACAGCCTCGCACTCGCCAACCACCGAACGGAACGCTCCACGCACGCAAGACCACGCCACAGGGAAGCTCCAGCTCCATGCCCAATAACGCCCCTGTATAAGAAACAGTACGCGAGGGGTAAGCGATAAGCTCAGTGAGTGGCTGGAAACCAAACACCATTACAACAATTCAATACTAAAGCAATTTTCTTTCAAGGAAAAACATGGGTAGAAACCCAATGGATAACAAGGTCACGCGGCGGCGCGACCAACCTCACCCTCACTCCCGGAGGGAGACTCTTGGGACTCTTGGGGAGAGACCATACCGTTTGTCGAAGAGACGTGGAATTACTGGTTCACACAACACTACTGGATTATCTACATCGAGATAACTGCCCAATGATGTCTTTGAACATCGATACATAATTGGACCCAACAACTATGGGAACGGACGAACAACGAATGGGTCACGCGGCGACGTGACTTCAACTCATCCCCCGCCCCTGCCCCGAAGGGAAACTCCTGGGACACCCGGGGAGAAACAAAGGTTAACCATAACACCTAGTGTTACTGGATAACCTAACCAACTAGTCCCTCTGCTACGAGGCAGAGCTATACTACGATACCTCAAGCGTTAGGAGTAGCATACCCAGAGTATACTCGATGGGTATTAGGGTCACGTGACGACGTGACTCAACTCATCCTCACCCTAGCCCCCGGAGGGGTGACCCTAGGGACTTTTGGGATAATCCTTATGCTCTACACCC
This sequence comes from Acorus gramineus, assembly GCA_030737835.1. Taxonomy (NCBI): domain Eukaryota; kingdom Viridiplantae; phylum Streptophyta; class Magnoliopsida; order Acorales; family Acoraceae; genus Acorus; species Acorus gramineus. Next base: position 17,903,488 of record CM060856.1, on the reverse strand, counting down.
TTCGTCATCCGGTAGCCCTCTCCCAGGTAGCCTCTACCTGGTATACTCCCATGATCAGTACATCTGCCGAACGCATCGGTAGTACCTACAGGTGGGAGCCCTCTATCAGGACAGCTTCAACGCCAGGCAGCTTCAACACGGATCCAACAAAGGGGAGAACGACTCCACACTCGCAATATCATTCGGTAGCCCTCTCCCGCTTAGCCTCTACCTGTCGGCCTTCCACGATCGGTACATCAGCCAGATGTGTACCGCGATACGCATCGGTAGCACCTACAAGTGGTGGCACCAAATAGGACAGCTTCGACGCTGGGTAGTTTCGACGCACGACGATGTTGGGAGGAAGCACCCCACGCTCGCAAAGCGAACCCTATGGGAAAGTCAACTACTCTCGATAATCATATATCGACGATAATGAATACTCTTGTACTCCCACACGAGTGCGTCGCTCGGACGCGAGGGGTTACCTCTGCTCTCACGCAGAAATAAGCCCAAGGCACATAACCCAACAGGCGGTTCATACACACGCCTAGCACGGGTAGGCCTAACTTAATGCCATAGCCACCAGTTTAACAAAATCGATACAACAATGAATCATCCTGAATTCCATTCAAGTGCATCACTCGGATGCGGGGTGGCGATTATATCGCTAGTGCTCTAACTAATGAGGTACAACCCAACAGCAGGTCGTACCCACACCTATTTTAGATAGGCTCAATTAGTTTTAACATGCGCGATAACATAAGATTAATTATAGGGTACTCCCTAACACGAATATACATCATAGACAATAAATCATGCAACATACATACAAGGCATGGCCTAACTACACATGCATATGAGGCACATTAATTATATAAGCATACAAGGTATAACTTAAGCATGCGTTGGATATCACCAACTTAAAAGGGAAGGGTTAAGCGCGATCTCGTGCAACAACCGGTGCATGCCGATAATCCCAAGCGAACCTGAGTCAAGTAGGAACCATATCTACTTAATCAGTTTACGCAAAGAGGGAGGGTGAGAGAGAGGGAAAGTCTCATCCTCTTTAGAAGCTGGTCATAGCTTTGCCCCAACAAGATGGGTGCAACAGCCATACCACGTCCTCCAGTCTTATGACTAGGGAATATTAAGTATGCACCCGGTTATTAACTCAGGTTTAATCATGCTAGATATTACTAACATAGGGAGGTAGTACTATAAATAGGGACTACCTAAGGCATGCATATTCTATACATTCATATAAACACATATCACACATGCCCATACATGAAGGGCGCATGCGACTCAGTCATTCATACATGAATACTATACATGCAATATAAGCCTAGCATGCAAGATATCTAACATATTTAGGGTGCAAAGAAGCCCCATGGATGCGCGATGCACGACTACGTGCATCGAGCGCATCCCGAAGGGTTGGATCGAACCACTCACCTAACGACCCATTCATCGCGAGTTCTGCCAACGAAAGCTGCAAAACACAACCAATGAAGCTCAATTAAAATATGGAATCTCCTGACACACATATAAGCCTACTTCATGAAGACCCTAACTCCTGATACGTTCCACAACATGCATAACAACTCCTTGACACACAATCGAGCAAAACTGCTAAACCTGCTGCAACCAGCCCTACTATTTGATCTCCACAGCACCAAATACACATCCAAAAATTATGAAATAAATCATACACATTCTTTGACATGCTGGGATCATAATCCATGAAGCCATTAGAACCTAATTTTGCCTCTACAAGCCTGAAATAAATTATTTCCAGAAGCAGGTCAAGTCCCACGCGAATCTAGATAGGCCATGCAAAACAGGTTCTAACTTACAACATAGATATCATAATGACCCCAAATTTCATATATAACAACTAGACACGTAGATGATCATATCATACGAGGACACAATCCAAAACATATGCCTCTAATTACTAGATTCATAGAGATCTTCATAAGACAGAGATATACCTTACCATAAGAGGGGGAGGGAAATGGGGAGATGCGGGGTTCTCGACACACCCACGACCACTCAACCACCACCACCACTGCCACCACCTCATCAGCATCTCCTTAAGTCCTTCATGGCTGAAACCAGGGGTGTAAAGGGGCATGAGAGGGAGATAGAGAGAAGAGAAACAACAACAACAACACACATACTCATCCTTTTTCACTTTTTCTTGTGCTTCTTCTTCTTCTTTTCGTTCTTTAACAACACACACACACACAAAAAGGGAGAGGGAGAGGGAGAGGAGTGGGAGAGTGAGGGATTTCTCTCATGGAGGGGGGGGGGGGGGAGTGCAAGAGAAAAATGTGGGGGTCAACCTAACCTAAACTCACCCATTAACACACAAAATAACCAAGTGGTTGCTTCACCACTAAGAAAAGGGTGGTAAGTTTACCAAAGGTCACCACATCATCAAAAATATCTCACACTATTCGACCAACCAAACCAGGAACTCTCAAAACTCAGATACAGTTCAGAACTGCATATTTTACAAAACGTTACCGGAATTCGATGAAATTTTTTATGGGTAGTACAAAACGGTACCAGGACCCATAATATGCAATTAGATTTTCAATAAGAGTACTCAAACTCCCGCATATAGCTAAAAACTAAAATTTTAACGACTCCGATCGAAAAAAATATAAGGCTCCAAATAACATGGGCATAACAACAAAAATGAGGGTCAAATTTTTAAAAGCCAGATATAAAATGTGTTTGGATCAACTGGTAGGTTTTTTTTTTAAACAAAGAATCCGCTTAACCACAAATTTAAACGAAGCTTAAAAATGATATATATTTGTTTAATAAGATATTTTCTATAAAAAATTGAATTAATTAACAGTATACCTACTTACATTTTTTTCAGTCCCTTAGCTGTTGTTTGGATAAAAGAATAAACGTAGAATATGATGGATTAACCCAAAAATTAATTTGTTTATAAAAAATAGGTAGATATAGTTTTGGACTCTGTTCGACCAATTTCAGTCGTCCAAAATCTGAAATGGCGATCAAGTTCGGTCGACCTGGATCGGTGACAACAGCTAAACACATAATTTTTTTTTTTTTGCTAGTGGGTTAAGGGAAATATTTGGTGGGGAGAGACACGCCATTCAAAGGGACCTATTTGTGATTGTTTTATTATATAAGGACTTTATTACAGTGTTTACAATTGTTTTTTTTTTTTACGTCGTCTGGTGGGGCATTGAATGCAAATATTTGGACGATTTTCCGTTCAGTGCACTCGTGGAGTTTATCATTGATCAAAAAGCCTGTTTCTTGTTTCCATTGGAAACAGGGGGTTCCGAACCCGCATTTCTTGGCTCACTCCGCAGTCCAAAAGTGTGTGAAAAAAATTTAAAAAATGTAACATAATTGAGACTATGCGCTAAGTTGAGTTTGGATCCATTTAGTACTAGCTTCGGTCAGTATTGAGCTGTGCAACTTATAAATTAAACTATACAACCTATGAATCGAATTATATAGCCAACTGTTGGATACAAGTGTCACTCTCCTATTGAATACTGATGATACTGGACAGACTCACCTAGGCTTGACAATATTCAATAGGGGAGTGACACTTGTACATAACAATTAATTATACAGTTTAATTGATAATTCAACTGAGAGACTATAAAATTGAAGCCAATCCCGATTGGATCAGGATCCTGCTAAATTGGACGGGGCGATGGAGGCTTTCATTTTTTTTTTCCCTCAGAAGATCTCCATCGTTAATTTGTATTCAGTTTCCCTCCACATGTTTCCCTCTTCCCTTATCCCCACAGATTCCCCCCTACCCAACCTGTGATCCCTTCCCGCCCAGAAAAACTAACTCCGCCAGGGAATAATAATAATAAAAAAAATCCTAACTGAAGGAGATGGTAACGATGGAGGTCGGCCTCTCACTATCTCCCGTTCTGACTCCACATCCGAGAAGGTCCTCCGGATCACTCGCCGGACCTCGCTTGCCTTCTCTCCATGGCAGGACCGGCAGATCTCCGTCCGCCCGTCTTGGCGTCATCGCTAGAACCAGCTTTTCCAGACATTCCAATGGATGCTGTCGCCGGTCACTCTTCCTGCCCATCAAAGCTGCAGAACAGCAAGGTCAGCCGCTCCCCGTCTCCATCTCCCCCTCTTTATCTCTATCAAGCTTGAAATGTATGGTTTTCCTGAAGCGAACTTTCCACTATGTGAGAATCTTCTTGTCCCGTTTGTCTCGAATTTCATAGAAGTGTACTGTTGAAGTTCCTCGACATCAAATCCTGTTCTTCCGATATTCTCAATCACTCCAGCAGATGGAAAGTTTTATTCTTTATTAATCTAAACTTGATCCATCAAGCCTTATGACCCAAATGAAACAGGTTAGGGGTTTAGTTGTTGGGATTAAGTTTGATCTGATAAATAACGTGGGGAGGAGATGGGGTGGGATCAGGTGATGCAAAAGACCTAAGTTTTATCTTCTTCACGGTTGATTCAAATTGCAAGAACGTAGTGGTTTTGGATTAACTCATTCAGAGGAAGTTATCTTAACAATATTGATTGAATGTATTAGGGAAGTTTGATTTTGAATCAATATGTTCAATTTTATGTCCTCAATTTGTTGGTGCAATAAGATGTCATAAGTTTGACTAGAAATAAAAGGTGAAATGAAGCTTATCATAATCAATTTGCCATCTTTATAGACTATATTGCTATTTTTACCTCTTTTATGATTTTAGTATAAGTAGTTCAGCTTTTGGAATTTCGGAAAGCTTCCCTTAAAGTGATTGAACAATTCTCCTCTTTCCTTCTGCCTTCCTAACACCAGGTGGACATTTTGCAGAAGCTTATCGAGCAGTGATGTCTTTGAAAGAGTGGTTCACATATCTTGTATGGGTTTCAAGCTATACATATTACATATTAATGTGTCAGATGCCTGGCAGCTTTTAGTTTTGCTAGTAATAATTGGCAACTTGCAAAGCTTTCTCAACATATGAGGTTCTCTTGGACTGTTCATTATGGAACCTTGTTTACTGGTGAATGTTTTCATCTTCCAGTTGGGAGCTTCATATATTGTTGAGCCAGTGTCAAAAAAGTTTAATAACCAGTTTTCTTTAACACACTATTATTGACCTTTGTATACCTGATTCTTTAGTTATTTAATTGCAGTTTTTTTTGTCCTCTGCAGTTTTATAAAAATATTAAGAAAAAATAACAATTCTCAGATTGATCATGAAGCATGATTGAGTTGCTAACCATCATATGGACATGCCAATATATCATAATCCTTGATTTTGTTATTATCCTTTTTGTATCATCTGAAAGCCTTCCACATGAAAATGACTTGGATAGGGATGATGCAACAGTTTTTTTTTTTAATCCCTTTTAACTTCTGTACAGGTCAGATTGAAGAGGATGAAGTCATTGACAGCAAAATCTTACCATATTGCAGCATAGATCGAAAAGAGAAAAAGACCGTAGGAGAGCTTGAGCAAGAGTTTTTGCAAGCACTACAAGTATTGATTGAAATTCACTCCCGATAGTCGGAATTATACATGATAACAAACTCTCATTTATAGTCATTTGATAAATTTATGTTTGATTGATTAGAGCATTTATGATTTGCCTTTTACTTCGTGCTACAGTCATTCTATTATGAGAGAAAGGCAATAATGTCAAATGAGGAATTTGATAATCTGAAGGAAGAATTAATGTGGGAAGGAAGCAGCGTCGTCATGCTAAGTATGTGTTACCAGAATATTTAACTTCATGCCATCTTTGAAATATAACTACAGACGGAATTTTTCACACACTGGATACAATGTTCAGGTTCAGATGAACAAAAATTACTTGAAGCGTCAATGGCATATGTGGCGGGGAAACCTATAATGACAGATGCGGAATTTGATGAACTCAAATTGAGACTAAAGGTAAGCTCAAGCTGTTTTTTTATTTATCCAATTTTTATTTCTGTATGTTCTTTTTATGTGGTAAGTTAAATAGGTTGAATAATCATCATTTTAATGAACAGAAAATGAAAGTGTTACTGATTTTAGTCCATGTCAACGAATTGTATTACTGGAGCATGAGTTTTGTACTTTTTCTATTAACATTTGTATATTATCTGAGATGACCAAATTTATAAGATATTTTCTAAATCTTCCTCTACTTTTTTTGTCCAGCTGCAAATAAAATGATGGTGATTTTGACCAGTTTTCCTTATGGTTTTCAATTCATGCTAATACTCTTTCTGTAGTTTTCTATGGATCATGATAAAAAATACCAAAATTGGAGCATGTAGGATGTCTTTTAACTATTTCCATCACCAGATAATCAAGCATCATTTCTCAATATTAAATTGAGAAGGATTTAGAAACTCAATTTTTCTCCCTTGATCCATTCAACATTCACTGTAACAAAATCATCTGTGGCCCTTTTTGTACTTTTTTTTTTGTGAAACCTATTTTGCATGGATTACACCACAGCATCATGTCCATTTTGAGCTTATAATTTTTTTTTTTAAATATTCAGCATTTTCTGATATCTGTTGGTCTTTCACTTCAACTATTATGTATGGGGTTTGGACCCGTAGCTCAATGGTTGATATTAGAAGTTGCAACCATGAGGCCATTGGTTCAAGTCCCAATGCTTATCTAACAAAAAAAAAAAAAATATGGGGAAATGGACATAGGAGATAGATTCGGACACAATATAATGACACAACAATCTTACAACATTAGGACATCAACACGGACATGGAATAGGCAACTAGGCAAGGACATGCCACTGAATAAGTAAAATATCATGTAAGTAATGCATCCATAAACCATATATTAATAAAATTATATTAGCATATCAACTATCAACATCATCAAGATCCATAAACCATATTTACTCCATGGTCCATGCAAAACAAAATGTTATGGTTAACTACTATGATCCAAAAAGACTAAACAGGGCTGTGTCACTTAAGTGTCCCACTGTGTATATTGTGTGTTTACCATGTGTCGGAAAATAAAAAGATGTTTATAAATTTTGATTTTTTAATGAATTTCGGACATGTTTGTTATGTGTCCGATGGTTGTCTATAATTTCTTTTGTCAGATATTTTGTTTGACAAGGTCATGGGTAGTCAATTGAAGCCTCCATGCTTCCTAAACTTTACCCGTTTTGATTTTTACCCTTTCTACCAGTGTTTGTCCTGGTTTCTTGTGCTATGCTGTAAAAATTTCATTTATGTGCTCTTTTGTTTTCCCAAAAGTAGTTTTTATGCTTATTCAATTATTTTTGACAGTGTCACTTGGGATTACTGGTTTATCTGGGATACTAAACAATGTAAAACGGATTTTGTCATAGAAAGTTTTAACTATCAATACTAGGGATTCTCTCCATCTTCAGTTTTTTCTTTGGCAATGTAATAAAGAATGTTCATTAGGAAAGAAGAAAACTAGAGTAGAGGAATTTTTTCCTGATCAATTTGTAGTTAAGCTGCTTATTTGGAGCTCTAGGCAACTGTTTTTCTTCTATTTAATTTTGTTATTTTTACTAGTTTTGAGTTGGATTTATATTTATGAATTTTATTTTGTACACAAACTTTGGTGATAACAAGTATCTTTTCCTACAATTGCTCTTCATCACCATTTTTAATTGTTCCAAATAGTGATAGCAAGTCTCTAGCTATATCTAGTCAAACAAGTTGTGGTTTGGATGCAAGGATTGCAATCCTTGCTACAGGGATACCCAGGTCATGTCCCAACTCCCAAGTGATAATTGACCAATTAATGCTGACAATCAATTGGGAGATATAGAAGGTAATCAAAATCTTGATGGCAAACAAGTTTGATAAATTACTCATTTGCCATTAAATGAGTTAGTTAATGACCAATGAGAACCTGGTGGACACTGGAGATAATTTGGTGTCAAATTGCAGGCCACCTTTCCTGGATTGCACGGTAAAGAGTTCACGGAAAGCTGGAGAACAAGTTAAGTTGGCTACAGATATTTAATGTAATGATTTCATGACAAAATGGTTGTCTTTTTGTTCACCACAATGAATTGAATGTGTTTGTGGCATCATTTGATGGTGTCCTTAGACTTTAAAAATGAGTGCCTGTCTCTCTGGAGGAAAAGGTGGATAGCAAAAAACATTGAAGCTCCAATATATGTTTGGGATTCATCCTCAGCAAAGATTAGAAAGAAAGAAGAATAAAATTTAAAATTTTTATATTGTCTGCTTTACTGGGATCTGAGTTTGTCGGATTGGGTTAGATTTTAATGAGTTGTTAGGTTGGTTTTTCTTACAGCTAACATTCAAAATTATTATGCATTATAAACTTTGGGTGTGTCTGGAGAGCCAAATTTGCTTACAACTTTGGTTGTCTCGGGTGGCATAATAAACTTTTTTTTTTTCTTTCATTAGTAACTCGCTTGGGATCATGGACGTAGGAGTTTTGTTTTAGGTGGGTATGATCTTGCACGTTTATTTGGTTTTGAGATAAGGAAGCCCAAAAGTCATTATAATTGGCTTCATCTGATGTCACATGAACAATGCTCGTAAGGGATTCTGACTATTTTGATCTCTAGATTAAACCTCAGTTTTTTATATATGATTTTCATTGAAGATTTTGCAGAAGGGGTTAGATTGAGGTGCAGATTTGCAAAACCAAACTTATGTCTTACTTTGCATTATTTCTGGTCATTCTTCCTCTTAGCTCAACCTCCAATACTTCCATGCTGCACCACACTTTCATTCATAATTGATTAATATTGTGTAAATGAATGTGTTGTTCCTTTGTAACCGAGGAATGTTGTCTATTGCTTGCTCATTTTACACTGTTTACCCATTAAAGATGAATAATGGAAGCCCATCCATCACTTCCAATCAAATTTTAAAGTCTTTACAATCTGTTCTCTTGAATTTTATTTTGGTGAGTCACTTTTGTATAAACAATATATACCCCTTGTATATTCTCTTTTGACATTTGTCATGTTTACATTTGTAGCAAGAAGGAAGTAGCATTGTACAAGAGGGTCCACGATGCAGTCTTCGAAGTAAAAAGGTATTATTCTCAGTTATTTCACCAATTAATGTATATCTTTGTTCTCAATATTTTTGCATGTACAAGCTGCTAATTATAATATTTTGATACTGAGAGAGCCATGGTAAAAATTTTCTAGTTTGTTCTGTTGGTAAGAAAATGTGTAATAAGAAAGCTAAAGATAGATATAACTTATATCTGAAGGTCAATTTCCATAAAAAAAAAAATCTGAAGGTCAATCAGTGAGATCTTTTGTCCCATTGATGAAGTTTTCATTTTCTTTAACAAATTATATGGCTGAAGTAAAAAGAATTTACAGAGCAGATTTCAAACTGTTGGAATGATGGGTTTGTAAGAAGTTATATCTACATAATTTGTGGTCACTGGTCAGTCAATCTTTTACTCATTGAAATGAAGAAGTATGAGTTTTTCATCAGACATTTGCATCGCATACATGGGCCACTCATCTCAGCCATGGCTTTTAGAGTTTTCTTGTATCAAATTTTACAGCTATTTCTTTAGTATTTTAAATTTTGGACAAGAAAAAAACCATTGATATATTTAATCCCCTGGTTAAATGATTGATTATGTGACAAATTTTAAATTATAAAGTATTTTGATAATATTTGCAGTCTTCTTTTTACTGAAAAATTGAAATGATTTTTTTACTATTCACACAAACATGTATAGATCATTCCTGAAAATTTCATGGAAATTTTATTTTGTTGATGAAAACACTATTGATCTTTTTTTTCTTTCTTTGAAGCAACTGGTAGGAATTCTACTACCAAATTTATTCACAACAAAGCTTGGGGTAAAATACCTTAAGGCAAAATAAATGGATCAGAAAATTAAATGAATAAGAATCGACACAATAAAGCTTTAGTCCCCCATCTTTCTTTGTATATTGACACAATTGACATGCGAATTAGACAGTTCTTCCTCCACCAACCATAACGGTTTTTAACTGTGAAACCCTCCTCAGGATTTGTGAGCCAAATGATCTGATCTGGAGCCTCAGTGTTCAGCTGATAAGATTGGAGCATATTGATTAGGTGTAGAAATTCAGCCACATGGACCCACCCTCTGATCTCAGCCAGAACTTCTTAACAAAATCGTTCTTATTCACAGCAACCTCAAAAAGCCTGGGAAACTTCAGCATGAGTAGTATATCCCCTGCATCAGAAACTTCGTAAGAAGACTTTTGTCCATCCCCAAACTTCCTACCGAATGAAGCGTTAAACCCGCTGGCCAGACCAATAATTCCTTTCCACATTTTTGACAGTTTATAATGATACCAAGTAAATTAAACAGTCTGGGGAACATCTTGGTTGTGCCTTGCCTCAATCGTCCTACACCATATCAGCCCACTATCATTTAGCTGCCGCCTCTGCCATTTGCATAACAATGGATTGTTCATGTTCTCAAGATTTAGGACTCCCATACCACCAAAGTTTGGTCTATTATTAATGTTCCACAAGTAGCATTAGATGTGTGTATAATGTTTCCAAATTCTTTGTTCTTGTTGTAGGTTTATAGTGACTTGACAGTTGATTATGTCAAGATGTTCCTTTTGAATGTGCCTGCTGCAGTGATTGCTTTAACACTGTGAGTAATATCTGTCCATTTGGATTAAAGTAAATTCAAATGGTTGACTGTTGTTGGAAAATATTTGTTTAATTCTTGCAGTAATATAGATTATAGTTGTAGGATCGGAAAGTTTTATGTTTTTCTTTGAATTAATAAATGATATGATCCGCATATTAAATCTTGAAATCTCTCTTCTTGCATTCTGATATCTAAAATAGGTTTTAATATCCTCGAAGAAAATAATATTTACAGGCCTAACATGTGGCATACCATGCTAGACAATCAGACTAATATAACGAGGGGAAGAACGTTTAGAAAGGACATCCTATGCATATATTACTGTGTGTGTGTATACTGTATCTCTATGTATGGTCTCACCATTTTGGTAGTCCCAATGAAGTGTATATAGAAGAAATAAATGGAATAATGTATATAACGTAATGGAGGCCGAAAGGTCCCTTATATAGTTACAAGATGTACAAACCCTAAAATAGAAAAAGACCAAAATACCCATAACAAAAATTCGATAAAGGCCCCCCAACCCCCGGGCCTCCGGGAATAGGCCCAACAATAAGCCTATCCAATAACTCCAATATATATAAGCTCATTAGGCAATGTCCTCATCAAGGAATCACATTCTGTTATATTCCTTGTCTAGTTTTATTAATAAACTATGAATGAAGTAGTATACTATAAACAATAAATGTGAAGCAAACTAATAAAAAATAACTAATTAGTAATTAGTATATAAAAAACAAATCCCAATTGCAGATTTGATTGAACAACGTCAATAAGAAAGAGAAAACATATATTGCTTGATTTCTTTAAAAAAATTATGTTAAAACTTTCATCCAAAATTATTGCTAGAAAGAGAGGATTGCAGTGTAGAGGAGAGAGTATTCAATGTATGTGGTGGTGAGAGAGAGATTATTCAAAATAATAGTTTTGGTGGGATGTGGAGAGGGAAAGGAAAGATGTTTGTGGAAGCATATAGTGTGGATGGAATAGGGGTTGGTTTTTTGCAGGAAAATAAAAGTTATCCTCCCTCCTCTCTTGCAGGTTGCACAAACCCAATCCACCAGAGTTGCTAGTTCATATTAACCAATAGAAGCCACAAGCTAGCTTTTGACTAGTGTGTGACAACACATTAAAGCAGCCACATATGCTGCCACATTAGATGGTTGAGAGTGTGTTGCTAATTTGTGACTGCATATGCAATCACATTATAACTTATGCCGTGATGTCTTGCTATAAAGGGTGAATAGCGAATTCATTTTTTTATGAGATATATTGTGATGGGTGCTCAATGATCCATTATTCCAGGATCTTATTAACTATGCTAGTTTGCTGTTAGATGTGGAGAAGAGATGGAAAAGTTTTTTTTTTTTTTTTTTAAATGTTGTTAATGAAGGATGTATAAAGGATCTTATTAACATGATGCAACAAACATCAAATAAAAAAAAAACACAAATGATCTTATAACTTATTCCTAATATCTCTTCAGACCCCCATCAAACCTGAAAACCAATACATAATAATCCAATGTTGGAAGATGTCTTCCTGTGTTTGAACTGCAAGTGCGGATTTTGAAGCACTTAGGATGAACCTTTATGCAAATTGCTTATATTGATGGTTAAAGCATATAAGAGAAGAGAAGATGAGATGAATTCCCCTGTAAAATGCTAGAGCTAGTGGTGAAGTGTGAAGTACTGAAGTTGACATCTAAGGGGTGCAAAGCTAAAGGCAAAGCTGGAATATAATTAGGAAAATGCTGTAAGGGCACACAGATGACGAACATCCATGAAGGAAAATAAGGGAATAGGAAGTGTCAAATGAATGGGATTAAATGAGTGACATAATTGCAAGCAAGGTAAGGGATATAAAGAAAATCTAATAGGTCTAACGAATATTGAAGGAAAGCGGGAAAAACTATATGCAAGAGAATGGTTAGTGTCGTGAGCGGGGACCATGCATAGTGAGAGATCTCGAGGGGTGCCAGCAGGTAGAGGTCTCAATATGTGGAGCTGTGGTGAGACCTTGATAGGTGGAGTTGGGGACTCGTGCAACTGTAGATCATGTGAGAGGGCATGCAGTGCTTAGAGAAACCATCAAGACAGAAGGTGTAGTGCTGGTCGAGGGCACATAAATAGATAGGTCGACTTTGAGGTGCTCTAAGGGCTTAGAGCCAAGACGCTACAAGGACTGAAGATGGACGAGACCAAGAGCCGAGGTGCTTCGATGACTATGGTGAGACGTGATGGAAGAAGCTCAATGTCTGTGGCTTGAGCACAGTGATCCAATGGTGGAGAGGAGCTAGGACGGAGAGGGACAAAATGGCTCAGATCTCAAAGGGGCTGCATGGGGTGGATCTCAACAATGACAAGCAATTAGCAGGGAGCTGCATCGGGTGACGCCGGTAGATCTGACGCAGTGATGCAGGGTCTGACAACAAAGGTGAGGCAAGATCCAGATTAATGATGTTCTACAATATTAGAGACTGATAGAGTGAGCTCTCTTGGAGGAGGCCCATGGCTGCACAGAAAAGTGGCCCTACTGGAGACCGAATCCGAAGTCTGAGCAGGATTGATTATCAAGTAGAAGATTAAAAATCAAGGTCTGGGGATCTAGCTCTGATGCCATGTTACATGTAGAGAAGAGATGGAAAAGTTCCCTGTAATGTCGTTAATGAAAGAAATACAAAGGATTCTATTAATAAAATGCAGTAGGGTAAACCCTAAACAAGGAAAGACATGAATATTCTTAGGACTTAGTATCTCTTAACACATTCTACTGTGTATAGCAAGCTTTCATTGTTATTCTATAATGCAGATAACCATCCAATTCACTGTTAAGATCCTGAAACCATGAACATGCATTACATTATAGAAGCATTGAAAGGTGATGATGCTCTTTAGAGCAAACCTCCAACAATTTCGATGCTTCAATTAGTTACTCAGTAAAGGACATAATATAATATGCAACGCAATTAGAAGGGAAGAAAGTAGGACATCATTTAATCTGTATCATTCTGATGATGATGATGAAGCTAAAAGTTTTGGAATATGGCATATGCATATAGTTTCTCAATATAGGTTTCTTCACAATCCTACCTCACCAAGTTATGATCTGGATGCACGTCAGTAGAACATAGATTCAATGACAATTTTAATGTTATTTTAAATGGTTTGAAAATTTGATCTGGCAATTGTGGAATATCGGATTAATTCAATTTTCTGCTAGTTCGACCTGCCAAAAAAATTGATACAGGTGCACTTATTTTTTTATATCTTAACAGGTTCTTCTTTTTAGATGATTTGACTGGATTTGAAATAACATATCTCTTGGAGGTAAATATATTTCTTTTACTGCATGACTCTGGCACATGAAACCTTGGTGATTTATGGGTCCATTAGTTGAAATCTGATCTTAACTCTATACAATTATACATGACAGCCATGCCCCTCATTTAGTCCTTTTACATCATTCCAAGTCACATGCATGATTTATCATCAGATGTAACCATAATTTTTAGTCTTCTATATGGCCAGCTTTTTTTTGTGTTTTGAATTACAAGTGAAATCTACTTGTTCATTATAATTTAAGTTATTGATACTTTGTTGTTGTTTTTGTTTGTTTTTTTTTTTTTTTTCTGCTACCATATTCTATATAACTAATAGATAGTACAGGTCATAGATGAAGAAAAAATAAACAAAACAAAACAAACTGCTTGTAAAAGAGGTATACAAGCAACCCCAGATCCTCAAAATCCACTACTTCTCAATGGAGATTCCGTTCCCCACAAATATAACCCCACTGGTCTCTGTGCACAGTATACTCCCCAGTCTGAAACAAGTCTCTTGACATGCACCCATGTGTTTCATTATAGATACTTTTGTTGATCTTCAAAATTTTTATATGGTTAATTTTTCTCTCTCTTGTAGCATATACATGGGATGTATGTCGGCTTTTCAACATAGAATGAGCCGCATGAATATGTAGATTGTCAATCTTCCTCTAAGTTTGAGCTATGTTGCAATAACTACATGATAAGAACACCAAGTCTGTGTTTTGAAGCCTACTGGCAAGCATAAATGCATTCGGAAGGTGTTGTTTGCTACATAAATTATTAATGTTACGTCATATAGTAAATTGAACTTAGTTTAAAAAAACAGCATGCAAACATAAACTTAATATTAATTGTCTTTGGAACTCACCTGATGGGATCTAATTGCATAGTTTGGAATCAGGGAGCTTTGTTTATACTTGGCTTGAACTGTAAGCAATTCTAGGTTGCGGTATTTGTCGGTACTGTATAATTATAAATTTTAATTTTAGAAATATTGTATTTGAGCATGGTGGAAAAGAAGGATAAATTGTTTGATTATTTTATTCTTTATAATTTTTGTCGTAGTGAATGTAATGCATCACAGAGATGAGGCCCAGTTGAATTTTGTGCATATATAAAATCTCATATCAATTGTTTTCACTTTATATCTTGGTTCACAATACAGTTATGACAATAATGGACATCTTGGTTGTTGGATAGGCCAACACCATAATTAAACTTTTACTCAGGTTGAGCAGGTTAAAGGTGAACTTGAAAAATGTTCTCTGGCGGGAATTAATGCAACAGCAGTGATTTTCAGAAGCTGCTGACATGCTAGGATGCCTGGTGTCTTCCTTTTGTATTACATATTGAACCATTCATTGTCTTCATATAGAATTAGATTTTGAGTAGGGAATATAGTTCTAGAGAAGTTTGATAAAAAGGCAAGATTGTGTCGTTTAACAAGATGGTTCTTTCTCATCAGTGTGGTTGAGCTTTCCTCTGTACTTTTCTTAATCTTCAGGAGTCCTAAATCGGTATTGAAGAAAATGGAGGTGAAAAGAAGATTTTTTTTTTTGTATGGAAGGGAGTGACAGAGAAAGGAAAGGGCTTGCACCTAAGTAGGTTATAACGTTCAATAGCGATATTTGGGGTAAGATTGGGGTGAGATGCTTTGATAAATTTAACCTTGTTCATTATGGAATCTTGGATTGTTGTGAGAGATTGGTGTGTTAAGAATCATCAGATACAAGCAATATTGTGTATCTCTTAGATATGGGCATTGCTTCAGGTGTTGGAGGTGATGGAGATTAGTGCATCTCCCGAGTTGGGAATTATTCTGGAAGGATATGGTCCGAGGAAAGACATTTTGCTCAGGATCTCCCAGAATGTTGAGATATACAGTTGCAAGGAGGTTATTGTTAATGATTGATTTTAGGTTCAGCAAGGCATGGGTGTTGAGTTGGTTAAATTTAGAAAGTTTAGAAGAAAATTGTTGTATCAGGTGATCTTGGAGTCACATGAGCTAACTGCATATGTGATCGATGCAGCCACATTTTCTTGTGCGTATTTTTTGTAAGAATTTTTGAACAGTGCATATGGTCCATGTGATATATATATATATTTGGTGGCGGGGGGGGGGGGGGGGGGGGGGGAGTAGTACTTGCTAAAAGCAAGAGTCACCGTGCCCCCTCCCCCCAAAAGGACACATTTGAAGGTCCTGCATTATTCAGTTTAGTTGGCAGCAGCCCCCAACATGAATAAATGCAGGGATCATGACAATGATGCACTCAGTTCTGAGCATTGCTTCCACCCATACAATTTCTTTAAGCCCAATTTTTTAGGTTGTTAGATTTGCACTGCATGAAACAACTTGCCTGTGAATGGTAGAATAGAAGGTTATTTGCAAAATGTCTCTAAAATAAAGTTCAGAAATGTTGTTTGCCGCTGCATTTTGTATGTATTTTCAGAAACATGTTGTCATTTTATGGCAGCTTCCAGAGCCATTCAGTTTCATTTTCACGTGGTTTGCGGCGTTGCCTTTGATATTTTGGTTGGCACAAACACTCACCAATGCAATTGTGAAAGACTTCTTAATCTTGAAGGTAAAAACATGTCTTTTACTTTTGAATTTTTTTGAGCAAATTTAAGAGAGAGCTAATAAACTCATTTGTTTGCAGGGCCCTTGTCCGAACTGTGGTACGGAAAATTTATCCTTCTTCGGGACAATATTGACAGTGCCCAGTGGAGGTTCTTCAAACAGTATTAAATGCTCAGAGTAAGAATTTGATTTATTGTTGACTGAAATAGCAAGTAAAACTTGTGATGCAAAGAATCTTAGTTTTGATTAAACTAATTTGTTATGTTTTTCCATCTTTGAAGTGAGGTTAATATTACTGAGATAATAATGACTTTGTTATTGTCTCAGTTGTGGTACTGCTTTGGTGTATGACTCAGCTACACGCCTGATCACTTTGCCTGAGCCTAAAGAAGCATGAGTTCCAGGCAAGTTAGCTTATTTGCAGTAATTTATGATAATTCTGTGACTATGTTTTGTATATGCTTTAGATTTCCTCTTCACTGTATGAATGTCTAACTCTCACACCCATAAAATAAGAGCTTTCTTGTCCAGTAATTATGTTCTATGTCACGATGGATTTACCCTTCTTTAAAGCATGGATTGTTCTATGGACTCATTCTTTGTGATCCCCCTTGTTCATGCATTTGAAAATTTTAGATAGAGAGGATCTTTTTATATATATAAAGGTACACTAAAGTATCACATAATGGCAAGTATATGGGTTCCCAAAAGACCTGGAAGGTCATTGTTGGTGAGGATGACTGAGACTTCAATGAACACCTCGAGTTGCGTTATGACGTCGTTCTCCTTAAGACAATATTTGCCCCCAAAATAGTGTGTACAGGGGTACAACAAATCTGTCTCGAGGATAACTCGAAGTGATTTCCACCAGCGTTTGCATCTACGATGATGGACATAATACTAATGAAGAACCCAAGTAAACCAAGACCTCTGTATTAGGTTCTGCAGAAACCCAATACAAGAGCAAACTTTAGGAAAAAGAGAAAGCTATTTGATTATTTTCTGAGATGGTTTGAATGGTAGGAAATCATGTCTATTTATAGACATAGGAGCACCCTTTCAAGGCATCCCATGAGGCCTAACCATCTCCAATATGGACCGTTGGATCTTCAGTTACAAGATCGACGGTCCAGATCGATCACCATCCGATGCACCACCCTTCCAATGACACCCCTTGATCAGTGTAACCAGTTCTTGATCGATCCAACGGTGCACATTGCATCTGACGGGTCCACCATTTGGACGGTCTAGATTGCATCAGATGGAATCCACCGTCTTAGCCAAAAATAAAAGGCTCTTGCTCCTAGTGACGATGCGCCACATTGCGCACACGTGTGCGGACGGTGCTAAAGCACCGTGTGCATAACACCTTACCATTCATAAAGTAACATTACTTTATACACATCACACTTTATATAGTGCCAAATATTTTTCTCTTTAAATGATCCCCAAATAGCAGATATCATGACATACATAACACTTACATGTATCACACGATTGAAATAATGTCCTAGAAAATCCTCCCCTCTTTTATGAATTAACTTAGTTTTCTTGAAAGGTTGAATTTTGGATGCAAGAAAAAGTTCGGGGTAACTTTAGAACTAGTGCTCACTTTCTATCTCGCCGTACCCACACAACAAAGAGAAAGGACAAACAAACATGGAGGCTTTAGAATACCTGCTTCTCTGTTTTGTGAACGTGCTGATACACACAGTCATTTCTAGAGTTCCTTTTATGGTTCCAATTTCCTCTAGTATATAATATACTAGGTTAGGATAGTATATACTAGCTGTCTAGTTTAAGAGAATACAAAAAAAAAAAATGTATTTAATTCATTTGAGTATTTCATCTTTAGTAAAGACATGTACCTTTGTAAAAAATTCAAAACATGTCGGGCTGCAAAAGGAATTGCAGGAATTACTATCCCTAACATGTTCAATTTTTAAACATGAATTCAGCATTCAACATATTGCCTGAGATCACATTATTTGATAAATAACCATGGTGATCCTTCCTGGTAGATATACCCTTTCCCGATCTTGTACTCTAGTTTAGTTGGGATCAACTTTCTGATGAAGTCCTTCAATATGATGTCCCTCCCATTTTTGTGCCTGGACAACTCTTTCATCCTTCTGATTATCATAAACTAACTAATCATGACTTGCTGCTGTCTAGTCTTTTGTCCATTTATTTTGATTAACTGTTCGCAGATTTTATTTTTTTTTCTTCATGTGCAGGAGTTTCATGTGGTAGGAGACTTCAACATGATCAGCAATACTGCATGTGGTAGGAGACTTCAACATGATCAGCAATACTGTACTTTATTTTGTTCAGCATCATTTTATTAATATTGACTGCAATCAAGTGATCAACTTAAACAACCCATTGGGGTATGAAAATTTGTAGATATGGCCATGTGTATTTAGAGTCCCCTGTGAAATGTCACACCCAAACGTAAAAGCCCAGCCTCGTGTACAAAAGAGTATGCAATGAAATATGAAAATATAAAAAAAAATCTGCTATTTTGCATTCAATGTTAACCAATTCAATTACGACCATGAGTAAATCACAGAAACAGAGAGACCCTAGACTTCTTAAGATGGAATTTTTTGATGGTTTCCACTTTATATGGCTGATCGACCCAATGACAGCAACCGACTTTAGATTCCAATAACCAAAACAAAAAGAAAACGTGGAAGAAGTTTATAAAAAGGAAAATTTTCGTGCATATTATGCAAGGGCGTTGATACAGCCAATACATTTTTCTAATCGTCACGTTATTAAGCAGTATATGAAATCGTTTAATAACTGATGTCTTTTTTTTTTCTCTTTTAATTTGATGCTTTTCTACTCTCATCTATCTTATAGTTGTATTACAAATTCAAAAATAAGATCGTAATAGTAATATCTATCTTTACTTAAAAAAATAATAATTTTGATTGGTGAGAACAATAGGAGGGAGAGAGTCAGCGAGATGAAAAGGGAAAGAGAGGGATAGAGAGTGGTCGGAGGTGGAGGGCGATAGCCAGAGTACGTGGGGGAAGAGGAAGGGGGAGAGACTATGTCAATCCATAATCCATAACTTAGAAAATATATCATGATAAATTCAATGTCTTCATGGTTGGTGACAATTACATGATAATATACCTGTTGAAAAATACATGAGCAAGTAATTAACCTGAAAATCACATATAATTTTATGTGTGATAGTACACATATATAATGATGTACATGTATAATTTTCTTATTTTTTACACAAAACTTTACATATGAACACTCATACATAAAACCATATAGGAAAAAATTTGCACAATTTTTCCTATTATTATTATTATTCTTTTACACTCGAATATGCGATCTTATTTTTAGACTTATTTATAATCGTGGTATATAATTTTGGAAGCGAGTGTACATTTATATAAAAGTACATTTATTACTATATGTTTTTCATATAATGGTAAATAGTATTGTGGAAGCGAAAATTGTAGTTAAACATGGAGCGGATTGTGTGCCGTTACTATTGTGATTTTTAGGATGTCACTTTGAGTCATGGGCTATCGGTTCCATTTCAACTTTTTGAACCAATTTGATAATGAGATAACTATTGAGATAATGAGATAAGTGAGATGATATATGAGAGAAGTATAACTTATCATTTTTGATATAAAAAATATTAGAATAAAGTGCAAACAGATGTCCTCACTGTGAAATGAAAATTATGAATTTTTGTACCATCTAAAAGTTTAAATAACACTTATTCTCACTTGTTGTCCCGATTTTGAATAAATATAAAATTGATAGCATTTTTATTCACTAAAATTAAGATAGTTTATCCTTAAAATCTTAATCTTCGCTAAACTAGCCCTTAATTAAGTTGTGGATTTGTAGTATAGCTTGTGGCACACATTACACGTGCCTAAAGAGATAGCACAAAATGTCTCGGATGTCATTCAAATGCAAAGATTACAACTTTCTCACCTAGGTACTTGGGAAATTTCACTTTTTCTCTAGATAAAAGGGCATATTCCAGGTCAATCATTGTTCCCTATAAAGAATATAATTCATATTACATATCAATGGCAAATATTATTTCAATTTCCAATTTTAGACAATCATATCATTACACTTTCTCACGATAAATTGATGTAACAACTTTTCCAGGTGATCCATGCATGGAATTGCATATTTCAAGTTATAAAATCATGCAATTAACTCTCCATTTATCATAGATGATCATGTCATCGTATTGTTTGGTATTTCTATAAATCTCCCATCTCACATGATTCAAATGGTCGTGATTTATTAACCATTAGAAGTTTAAAATGAGCATAAAGCAAAGTTAATATTTTCACCATGGATGATTCAAAACTATCCA
The DNA here is from genome assembly GCA_030737835.1 of Acorus gramineus. Taxonomy (NCBI): domain Eukaryota; kingdom Viridiplantae; phylum Streptophyta; class Magnoliopsida; order Acorales; family Acoraceae; genus Acorus; species Acorus gramineus. The sequence continues at coordinate 17,882,570 of CM060856.1, read as the reverse complement.
ATTTTCATCATATGATTTAGATAAGATGGTGCAGGGAGTTTGTTGGTGATTATTTAAAAGAATTTTTTGTGGGACCGGGATAAACAGAAGGAGGTAGTCTTCCCAATTTGACCGTAAAATCAATCACGAGGGTCTCTTCGATATTAAAAAAAAAAAATGGTGCAGGGAGTTTCTAATTGTGTTGTGCAACATTAAAGCTCATATGGTACCTATCATGATAAAATGACACGAGAAAATATGGTGTCAGAGCACATGTTGATGTGATTTGAGATGGTGTAACTCTTTGAGATAGACTAGTTGGTCACTCTCATTACGAGGATGAGCAACATGGATACAAGAGCATCTTGATTATATTGATAATAGCATCATTGATACTCTTCAAGCCCTTGGCCTCAAGTTGGCTGGAGGCCTTAACTCATGAACTCCTCACATTAACACATCAGGATAATCCTTCAATAACCCCTTTCACAATCAACACCAAGAACAGGTGGGAGCAGGATCAAAGTAGGTATTGAGTCTTATAGGCAATTGGAGGGGACAAAATTGATGAACCAAATTCGGATTGTGAGATCCGTCCTCGCCGCTCTCATCTGACTGGTTGTTGGTGACCACTGGTGCTCTGAGACCTTGAACATCAAAAACGGGGAGGGAGTAACCTATAAGAGGTCCTCTGACACCCAAGTTAGCCGAATAGAACATTAGGGTTTTTTTTTTAATGTGAAAAATAGAGTTTTCACATACCTCAATGAAAAGATCCGGATCCCTAATTATAGTTTAGGTCGGCCATACCTCTAAATTGATGATCAATCTCAACCCGATCGAACGGGTGGGGAGAGCTCCTGTGATCTTAGGGATTTTATGAGGATTTTGGGAGATTTAAGGAATCTGCACACATTGCCCCAAATCATATTTGGGATCTGGTCCCAATTCTGACTTATGATTCACTCAATCGACGTATGCAAGTGGGTTAATGGGCCGGACTCAGAGATCGCGGGTTGGTTGAACCGTGAGCCCTAATTGGGTCACGGGCCTTGGTTAATCGGCTCGTGGGCCTCAAACATGTGACGCGTTACCATTGGCCTCCAACAATCAATATTTTTCTAACCACCGACTTGGTCCTTTTTATGGCACACATCATAAAATCTAGAGAACTCATTACCATTGGCCTCTATCAATCAACATTTTTCTAACCACCGACTTGGTCCCTTTTATGGCACACATCATAAAATCTAGAGGACTCATTACCATTGGCCTCCATCAATCAACATTTTTCTAACCACCGACTTGGTCCCTTTTATGGCACACATCATAAAATCTAGAGAACTCATTACCATTGGCCTCCAACCATCAACATTTTTCTAACCACCGACTTGGCCCCTTTTATGGCACACATCATAAAATCTAGAGAACTCATGTATCATAAAATAATAACACTCTTTTTTAAATGGGATATTCCAATTGAAAATGTCGATTATGATGGTTTGATTTAAACCCATCCATTTTATTTTTTGTACAACTACCCTCTCATATAAGCAAGGACATCAATTTAGTTCAGTAAATACCATGGTGTTCAATCAGTCTAATCCTAGTCATATGGTACATGTAGTTAGGATGCATGTGAACTTATTCAAATTGACTTGGATGGTTCAGTACTACTATATATCAATTTATCGAGATATTGACGAGATAAATAGGGATTAGTGCCTTTGGAGATAAAGAAAATGTGATATTTCAATCGATAATACATCAAAAGTCAAGGGCAATACTGTAACACAGATTCTTTTAAATGGTGTCACTTCTATTTTCTCTCATCAATTTGACTTCTCTCTGCAGTGTTGGTGAAGAGAATAGCCAAGTCCTTTCCTCGTCTCCCAGAATTCTCATATCCTTTGCTGTAGGTGTATTTCATATGAAGGAATCTAATTTGTTGGAGAACAATTGTTGTTTTTATCATTTTATTGTTTGTTTGTTATTATATTTTCCTTGATTTCACTCATTTTTATATTGAATGGGTAGGAGAGAGCTTTAGACTTCAAAATGCTTAAATTGCCTTCTTATTATTTTTTTCAGTCACCTCTAGATCATCTGATTTTTAAACAATATATTTGATTTATTTATTTGTTTATTTTATTTGTTTAAACAATATATTTGATTTATTTATCTGTTTAATACATGATCTCTTTATGTATTCTCTTGTAGATTCACTAAATACTAAAGTTTTTTTCCTATTTTTTTTCTTCTATGGTGTTAGATTAATTGTTATAAAAGAAATTACATCCATAAAGATTATGTCCACTTAACTTTTGGATGCTTTATGTTCAAATCTTCTTTTCTTTGTAATTGCTTTGATTTTGGTCAGCGTTGTTTTTGCTGTTTATTGGTCTCTTTATCTTCTTGGGAGATGAAGTGGGGCATGGAAGACCATGGTAACATGAACATCAACCTTGAAGAGGATGTGGAGAAAGGAGTGAATTTAGAGTTAAAGATCACATGTGAGGTTATCAATACACACAGTGATAGTGTGGAAACAGACTCCCACACTCCTAGCTCCTGCAACAAGCAGAAGAAATTCCTACATCATTCCAAGGCACAAATTGAAGCTCTTGAAACGTAATCAACACTTTTACATATATCCTATACCTTGATATGCAAAGTCATTAGTCATCAAATTTCTTTATTTTTTAAAATAATTTTCTAATTTCTTGTGTTTTGAAGTTTCTTTAAAGAATGCCCCCATCCAAATGAGAAGCAAAGGATCGAACTTGGACAGAGGATTGGCCTGGATACTACTAAAGTGAAGTACTGGTTTCAAAATCGTCGAACTAGCAGAATTGTAAGATACATAATATACTATAAATCATTTTGCTTTTTATTTCTTTTGTTGGTTGTGATCCTGAAACGAAATAAAAGCACAAGTACCATAATTTTTAGCAAGATGATAATAGTAGTTCTTTTTCTTTAAAAAAAAAAAATTTCATTTTTTACCACAATTTTTTTCTTTCAAAATTGGTCATGAGCCAATTAAAAATCATAACACGATTAGATTGACCAAGTCACCACTGACCTGATTTTTTTATTTATATGAAGAATGCATGATTGCTAAATTTTAAATTTTAAATTATGAAGGATTGTTTTATAAAATTATATGCATTGTGAATTCATCCATCAAATCTATTCATAAATCTTAATATCCATAATTTTTAAATATAAAATTTAAGATTCAAAATTTAAAATTAAAATAAGATTCAAATTTGAGATTAAGATGGAATTCAAAATTTAAAATTAAGATACTAATCAAAATTTAAAATTTAAATAATGCCCAAATTTAATCTCATAAAACAACAAATTCAAAATTCAAATTCTAAAATAAGATTCAAGTTTAAAGAGCATTTGTAAAAAAAATATGTGGTTTATAAGAAAATAATTTATGGAACAGGCCCGAAAGGAGTGGCATGAAAACAAAATACTGAGAGAAGAGAATGAGAAGATGAAAATGGAAAACATGGTGACCCTTGATGTCCTTGGGAACCCTATGTGTCCAAGATGTTTGAGTGAGGACATGAAAATGGAGCAGTTGAAGATGGAAAACATAAGACTGAAGGAGGAACTGGCACGAGTCAAGGCCCATCTTGAGGAGGTCTCGGGCCAGCCCGGCCCGAACTTGGCTAAGGGTCCATGAACCGGCCCGAGTCAGGGCCCGTGTCGAGGGTTTGGTGAGTTTGTTCTGTCTATCATTTGTTATGATAATGGGCAAATAACGTGGTCAGGGTGGTTTCTTTTTGTTATGGATTTCAATTATTAGTCTTTCAATCGGTGAAAACTGAATAGTTATTTATAGTCAGTACTCCTGGTCCCCATTTGTGAAATTTTTGCTTGTTCATTGTTATTTTTTTCAAGGTAATTTTAGTTAGAGAGGTTTTGATAAAAATCGCTTTGAAAATCGTCTCTAGATCATACACATGTATTTGGAAGTTACATACAAAATTTGTGTAGATGAAAAATCAATCAAAAGTGTATATGATCTCAAAACAAATAATAATACAAAATATATTTGGATGATTTTTGAAACGAGATGTATTGTTTTTATTTTGGTTATAATGTCTTATTTTCTTTTGTTTGTTGTCTAATATAATCCATATCAGAAGATCTCATCTGATGATTAACAAATGATTCTAAGAGAGAGATAAATGTTTTCTTTTTTTTTTGTGCAAAACTAAAAGGGGACTCCTTAAAGATCGAAACCTATAAAATATCCTTATAGGTGACAGGGTTGGGGTAAAAGAACCAGGGCAATAATTTTTTATGAGCACTGATATATTCAATCTTTTTTGTAGTTATTGATGTGCATTATATGACTCACCTAATGCAATATATATTTCATTAAAAGAAACATGAAAACACATTCATTCAATTTATGAGAGTATATCTTTCAATTTTTTTAAATAAAAGAACATCCCTCATTAGAAGAAAAAAAAAAGGTCAAAATTTGCACAGGTTGCAATGGAGCCGCAAAAAAGACTCAACGTAATTTTTTTTATTTTTTTTTTGAGATGTACAAGAGACTGATAAGAAATAACCCAGAGTTTGAAACTATAAGTTATACGGTAACTTAAATTTTCTTTGCTTTGGCTTCACAGTTGCGCTTCTGGTTATGGACTTATGGGGAATGCATAGCGTAAATTACATGTGCCATGGCGTTGACACACAATCATTTGTGAGTCCTCGCTATTTTCACATTTTTTTTATATTTAATATATATAAATTAGACTAGTATATGCTAGATTAGAAAAATTAAAAAAGTATGCATATAATTTATTCGATCATTTAGTTTATTATACGTGAATGTATGAATTTTATTATACAAGGATGTACTGCTTGAAAAATACCAAAATATGTTGATGACTAAAACAGACAACAAAAATGACTTAGATTTCATGACTAAAATTAGAGCATACAAGGTTTTGGGACAAGAAAATATCAGTTTTTTAGATACAAAGATTATTACATTAAAAAGAGATAATCCAAGCCAATTGACTCCCTGTATAGAATGAAATTCATTTGGTGAAATTCATTTGAGATATGGCTGGCAAATCATGTATTTCTCGTTTCCCTTTTTTAGACACTCATCTCGTTTCACTTTCTCGTGATAAATTGAAGACACTCCTTTATTTTTCTTTAGTTCAAGGGAGGGCAGTTTACTCTAAATATTTATTCAAATAGTTATAAAATATAATTGGAATTCTAGAACATCTGCAACTGAATACCATCTTCTTTATATCAATATTGTTTTGTTGAATATTCTTAGATTGATGTGGAGATATTTCAATGTCACCCAATTATTTCAGTATAATGTAAACACTCTCTAATTTAAGTATCTAGCTCCAATACAATGTTAACACTCCATAATACATTGTTAACTTTCACATTATTGGTAAATGACATTTTCGATATTTGTGAACAACATCTGGTTGGAAGGACCTAAAGATAATTTTTCCATATCTCAGGGACCTAAAAAAATTTAAAAATTTTGAGGAACGTAAAAATAATAGATAAGTGATCACATGAAATAATTGTGGGGGGGGGGGGGGGGGGGGGGGGGGGGGGGGGGGGCATGAATGTAAAAAAAATGTGAAAATTTTCAATATCGGCATCAAATGTCAAAAACATCTTTAAATTTTGTTGACTCTAATTCCTCTCACTCATCATTTTTCACCTCTATTGGTGAAGAGAATAGCTGGGCCTTTTTCATTTGCAATTCTCACTGTAAGTTTATATCATACAAGAAATTCTGATCTGTTCGAGGGCAACTGTTTATTTGTTTTATAATTCGTTTGTTATTATTTTCATGCTTTCATTCACTTTTATGTTGAAGGAGAAAGGAGGGAGCCTTTATTTCAAAATGTTTAATTTGAATTTTTATTTGTTTCAAAGGGTGCTTTTGGTTGCGTAATTGTAAAATTGATTTTGTAGGAATTTGAGTTTTAAAATTGATTATGCGAAAATCTCACTCTCCTTAGCTTTTTAATATCGCAGCTTTTGTACATTATTTATCTAAAATCTATTTGCAAGAAACTACTACAGTAAAACTGTTTGATTGTATGATTGTGGAATCGATTTTCTGCAAATCCAAAAGCTATCCAATCATGTAACCAAACACTCTCAAAGTCACCTGTGGACCATTTTATTTTTTATCAATACATTTTAATTTTCTCTTATTTCATTGCTAATCATGGGAGAGAGATCTCGCATATGCATGCACTAGTCCCATGGGATCCACTAAAGTTTGGTTTTTTTCTTATGAGCGTTGTTACACCTGCGTAATCTTGTTCACAACTAGTCCATGCATGTATTGATTGATGGTAAATAATGTATATGTATATATATCATTAATTAGAAAAAATTTTACATTTTTAATAAATGATTATATATTTTATTTTTATAAAATAATAAATATCATTAAATGAAATATAGTATTTTTTATAAAATTAAAAAGGTATGTGGATTGTGGGGATGTAAACAGGGTTATGCTAATATTTTTCTTTTTTTATTAAATTATATGTATGGTTTTATTGTTGTAAATATAGAAGAAAAAACATCCACCATGAAGATCATGTCCACTTTACTTTAGAAATTTTAAGTTCAAACTCTTCTTAATATTCTCTATGTTTGCTTTGATTCTAATAATGTTAATTTTGATATGGTATCTTCCTTGGGTTTTTTTCTTCGAAATTTTAAGTGATAACATGAGAGAGAAAGGTGATATGAACATCAACCTTGAAGAGGAGGTCACAAAAAGAGTTAATTTTGAGATGAGGGACGCATGTGAGATTTTCAACACAAACAGTAATGAAAAAAATATAGCAGAATCTGAAACTCCAAGCTCCTGCAACAAGAAGAAGAAGCTCAAACACCACTCCAAGGAATAAATTGAAACTCTTGAAGCGTAATTAACACACACACATGAACTTAGCCTTTCATCATTTTCTATATGTCTTGATGATATGCAAAAAAAATTAATTCAAAGCTTTTTTTTCTTATTTTTCTTCTTGTTTCGCTGGAGTGCCTTTAACATATGTTCCCATCCAACAAAAAAGCGAAGAATCGATCAGAGGATTGGCACAGATGAGGCTCAAGTTAGATACTGGTTTCAAAACCATCTCACTAGTAAGAAGGTAAGATACATAACTTGGTCAGAGGATTGGCATGGATGAGGCTCATGAAGTTAGATACTGGTTTTAAAACTATCTCACCAATAAGAAGGTAAGATACATAATATATCACTAAGGGTGCGTTTGGTTGCGCGATTGTAAAACTGATTCTGCAGGAATCTGCGATTGCAAAACTAATTCTGCAGAAAGCTCACTTTCTCAGCTTTTTGAAATTGCAGCTTTTAGACACTATTTGCTTGAAATATGTATGCATGAAGCTGTTACAGTAAAACTGTTTGGTTGCACGATTGTAAACGCAGCTTCCTGCAATCGCAATCGCAGTGCAATCGCGCAACCAAACGCACCCTAAGTCTTTTAGAGATGTAAAACAGGCCGTGTTGGACCGGCCTAGCCCATTAGAGAAATGGACCATCAAGTAGTGCCGGGCCGTGCCGTCGTTATATATATATAATTTTTTTTTAATCGAACTTTGATTAAGTCAGTAAACATCTCTCACATTTGTAAAAGAGGTTAAATGATTAAATCCTGGACACCATTCTTCAAAAATATATATATATAATTTTTTTTATACACAGTGTATGCATGTGTGTGTGTTTTTATATAAACATATATACATACATAATAAATATACTTGATATATATACATACACAATGAGATCAATACATTTAATTAATATATTATAAGTCATGTCTACGGAGAATTGTTGTGTTGTGCCATGCCTATAACGTCAGAACGGGCCAACATGCCACAGAGCTAGGCCAGCACGGCCTATATCTCCTTACACGTGTCGTGCCGTGTCAATAAATTGGTGTGTTGAGCCAGCCTTACCCATTTAATTTACACCTCTAAATAAGGTTAGAATGCTTTTCAGAAGATGATAATTGTGATTATCCTTTACCCCTCGGGGAACTGGTTCGAATGGAGGAACATCAAAATAAACTACTGAGGAAAGATTGAAACTTGAAAATATAGTGAACCTTGATGTCCTTGGGAACCTCATGTGCTCAACGTGCTTGGGTGATGGCATGTAAACGGAGCAGCTGCTGATGGAGAACATGAGGCTGAAGGAGAAACTGGCCCGGGTTAAAGCCCACGTTGAGAAGATCTCGGGCCAACCCATTCTGGTCTTGATCGGCGTCGCTGCACCCGCTCCACCTGCACCAAGTGTTGCTACTAATGGTTTTCTTGCGGGGTCCCAACGCGGCTAGTCATTCATTCAATCATCAATAACATGTCTTAAATGGTACACTCATCGCAATTGTACTTCGTGCTCAGCAATGAAAGCCCGGAAACAATATCTACTGTTCCTTTTCCTAGAAACAATATCTTATGGGAAAAATCCATAAAACCTCAGTGTAAACTGACTGAAATCCATATAAATCTCTGATTTTTTTTTTAAATCTACATGACCCTCTGAAAATACTTAATAAATTCAAATAATCCCCTGAATAAAATTTATGATTATAGATGATGAATATTTTGTTAATATTATGTTTGGTTAACCCTGATAGAGAACACAATATATCAAAAAATCATACAATGTGTTAAAAATACGAAAAATCCTCTATAAATAACGATTTTACCCTTCTAGATAGAGTTTTATAATATATCCATAGAAAGTAAAATTATCATTTTTATAGGATTTTTCGCATTTTTAACCCATTGTTGGGTTTTTTTTTATTATATTTGTGCTTTCAATTAGGGTTAATCAAATAAGATATTCACTAAATATTCATCATCTGTTAACAAAAATTGTATTCACGGAGTTATTTGAATTTATTAGATGTTTTCAGGGGGTTATATGGATTTTAAAAAAAGGCACGGGGTTATATGGATTTCAATCAGATTTAAGGGGCTGTATGGATTTTTCCCTATCTTAAATGGCAATGTTGTGTATGTCTTAATGTTACTAGTGGGCAGTCCATTTATTGTGACATTTTAGTTGTTCATTTTTTTTTTCGTATTAATAATCTCAAATGCTTTAATGAATTTTAATTCAGTGGTGAAACTCAGGGTTCAAGTTATAAGCCCGACTCACAAGCCTCATAAGGTGTCATCACCTTATTGGTTGGTTTGTTGACTTTTAAAAAATGATAAAATGGTAAAATAAAGATATGCCCTTCATTAAAAATATATCACATTAACCTAAATCTTTTTTTTTTTATTCAGTTATTAATCTTTCATATTAATTTTAGTTATTATAAAATTTGCCTATTTTAAAATTTGAATTTTGTAATCCTTACCTAGTAATTGAATTTTTTATTTCAGTTATATCAAAACTTACCTAAATTACACCAAAACTACATAAATTATTTTTCGTCAAAATCCTTCAAACGGCCTAACTTTTTTTTTCAATACACAATTTTTTTTTATGAATGTTATTAACTGAACATTCTAGCATTTGACAAACATCTTTTTAATTACATAAATGAGATGTATCTCACACAATGCAAATACATTTCCTAAATGTTTACATCCTTTACAACTATTTGTTATATTTACATGAACAATAACAATTACATTTATATAAATGTTTTACATTCTATGCAATAATTAAACAATTTAAAAAACAGATTCTCTCTTCATCAATAGTCAGTTACATTTTATGGAAAATATCAAACACTTTTTTTGTTGTGAGTTACATTTAACAAATATTACATGACCTATTTGTTACATTTTCATAAAAACTATTACATTTACATAAATGTACCGTAACATAACAGTTACATTTACCTAAATGTTTTACATTTCATGTAATTTACATGTAATTGACTGTTACATTTATGAATGTAACAAATATAAATCAATACACGCATGCGGTTGACTATTACATTTACGAATGTAACAAAAATAACACAGATTTGAAAAATGACTATTTACATTATTAACAATGTAACAGTAACATCATACAAACTATCCATATATAAAAATGTAAAAGTATCAAGTGTTACATTTAAGATATTGGGACAAAAACAAATCAAACTGTGAAAAATGATATTCAATAAATAAAAAAATTTGAGTTTAAATTTAAAACAATAAACAAAACACAATTCGATTACGTATTTAATAATGTCAAACCTGATTCGAGAGACATTGAGATGAGATCCAAATCGAAAGGAAAAAAAAAAAACGATTCCATGCCTTTCAAATGCTCAAAAGTAGAATTTCGGATCTACTCCTATGTGTTCTTCATAAACAAATTCAGTTTCAAAAATAAAAAATCGATTAATATTACTGCATGAATAAAAATTTTGAAATTTATGATTCTCCACGATGCAATGGTGAAGAAATACAAGAATTAATGATACTCTATGATCATCGGAATAAAATCTTGAGGTGGTTATCAAGTACATGATATAATAGGTAATATCCTATTGCCATCTCATGAGGCCTGTGATGGGGTCTATAAATTTGGAGCCTAAAAAACATTAATGATTTTAGTTATATTGTTGTATTTCCTTTGAACGAAGTTCAATTATCATATGAGTTTTGTTCAGAGATTGGGTTGTATATTTTTCCATGCAATGGATTGACAGATGGATTGGATACATACATATGGTCTAGATCCTCTTTAGATCTTTTAAATGATTTCTTAGTTATAAATTATGCAAAAAGAAAAAGTGAGAATATCCAAAATAGACCTTTTTTATAAATTTTATCCATAAAAAAAGTCTTTTTCACATATAAAACGACCTAACTATCCTTGTCTAATTCAATTTAGTTATTGTGAATTTTAAAAGATTTGGTTGTTATATTTTTTTCAAATAAAAATCTTAAAATAAAGAAAAAGATAAAAGTGTTTTTAGGTGGGGCGAACCAATTCAAATGAGCCACACAGTCAGGGAATATCATACCATATATTTAAATTTTATTAGATATATCATATATGTAATTGAGTATCTATCTTTACATATTTAATTTCAAATGGTGGTTGTATCAGGCCGAACTGGAACTAGCATCCATCTAAATTTTTTGTCTTCAAAATTTTATCACTTACCTCCTACTGGAAAAATAGCTTAATAGACATCCATGGATGTAATTATTATGACTGTTTATTAAGAGGACAGTTTTTTTAATTTTTTTATAATGTGCATTGTTCTAGTATTATATTTGTTACTGGAGCTGATTATATAGATGTATATAAGTTGATTTCAGGAATCAAAAATGGACAAAGAACACATTAAGCCATCCAGAAATCTGTGTTAATAATTAATGGTAATTTTGTAATTGGCTCCTTTTAAATATTGTTACGTAAAGTATTGTATCCGGTTCATTTTATGTAATGATTTTTAAGGTTAATTTTTATGTAAAAGAATGTATTTTTGTAAAAGATAAAAATATAAAACTCAATTAATATTATATGTCCCTTAATTATGAGAAAAAAAAACAAAAAATCCCTTTAATTCCTTTTAAACGAACTATATATGATACGTGCTTCACTTTATTGTGACTTAAACGAACCGGTTGGAATTAAAAAATAATCACTCATTCAATGGTGTCAATATAATTTACTTATTCCTTGCTCTATAATATATGCCTTCTAACTCTAGTATATATTGTGTTAATTTAATATATTATTGGATAATATAATTGTTAAATTAATACAATCAATTTATTGTATGCAAGTACATGCCTTAAAAAATTTCAAAATGCATTTGTACTACTTTTTAGTCATTTAAATAAGATTACAATACCACGTAATGCACGTACCATTTTAGAAACCATTTGGGTACATGATAAGGAGATAGAAAAAGACAATCCGTCTAGGATTTTTTTTTCTTTTTTTACTTTTTGAGACCTCATTTATATAAAGTGATTAATATTAGATACGACACATATATTAAGATATCATTCTCCCTTTTTAGAACACTTTCTCATTTCAATGTATCGTGATATATTCAAAACTTTTGTTTGATCATGTGTAGTTTAGAATATGTTTTTAATTATTTATCAAGTTTCGTTGATGTCAACTCAACTACCAATGCGCATATACATTGAACCAAAGATATTTCTCTTGATTTATAATTAATAATTTCAAAGCATTGGACTATTCATGTCTACATTTGTTTCTCGGATTATTGTTGAAAAGTCGTTAATTTCTTTTTTTATATCGAAGGGACCCTCGTGGCTGACCTTACGGTCGAGTTAGAAAGTCGTTAGTTGTTATAATGAACGCATTTATTAACTTCTAAAATTCATATCATAACATTATCTAATCATCTATGGTAACACCATCGAAAAAGTTCAGATGATTATCGTACTTTTCTATTTTATTAAATTGCATTTTCTCGTAACGAATAATGATATTTTGTAAAAGAAAAATACTGGACTCAATTTAGTAGTACAATACAACCATTATATTTTATATCGTATCATATTGTATCATATTAAAGACATTTCAATTCAACTAACAAACCATAACGACCACAATCTTTTTTGATGACATGATAATTAAGTTTCAGGACATCAAAGAAAATAATTAAAATCAAAGCATCTTTGGTTGACATGAGAAAAATTGATTAAAAAAATAAAAAACAAAACATTACCAAAACAAAAAAAGAACATAATTAAAATTAAATTAAAAAAATTAACCATAATTCTTTGTCAATGAATTTTGAACACCTACTTACTTCAGTGCGACCATTGTTTTTCGAAGTAGTAAACTTCAAACCGTCCAATTTTAATCAGACGGTGGAGATAGACCTAATATCAATTTATCGATATTTTTTCAAAGAAACCAATTTATCGATATATTGGACAAGATGTAAAGGGCAAAAAGATTCTACAAGGGCATCTGTAGATATTTATAGACAAAAAACAAGCATTATATATGTATCTATATACAAATGTACATTCAGGATCACCATTGGTCCTATCATTCATCAATTTCAAATTTCTCAAATTCCTCTCTCTCTCTCTCTCTCTCTCTCTCTCTATAGTCATATTGTTGGAGATATCAAGCGACTCTTTAATTTACATCTCCATTGAAATGTAGGTTCATGAAACATGTTTTTTCTTTCATTCTATTGTTTATTCTTTTGCTTTTATTAATATAGTTTTCATCCATCTGATGTGAATGGGGGATCAAAGAGCAATAGCTTCAAGGGGCTTTTGCTCCTCTATTTTTTTGAACTCAGCTAGCTCTGGACCACCTGAATTTGTATGCATGCATATATAATTGATAATTTTATGAGTTTTTATATTACTTGTTCACGTTCTCATCAAGCCTTTTGTTCAATTTTTTTTAATGTCTCTGAGATAATATCACAAAGAAGAGACAGGTATATTTAAGTTAGAATAATTGAAATGCTCCTTTCTTTCCCCCTTCTAACATAACTGATGGTAAGATGAAGTGTTCGGGTATGAAATTGTTTTTTCAAAGATGAGAGTAGGAACTTTGATTTGCTTCATTTGGTTTTCTACATTGGGTATAACATCAGAGACCTTGTTTCTATCAATAACATCATTAACATGGATTTTTCAACTTTTTTCCATAATTGGTAATTGTATTATGTTCTCTACTATGGTTATTCAACTTTTGTATATGCCTATCTTGCTCAAAGTCCATCAAACTATTCACATATTAGTTGTTTAAAGTTTAAACACATTGGTTTTTTATTATGGTAATGAATTTCAAAGCTTTACTGACAATGGTTATTGTGGTTGCAAATAAAGTTAGCATGGACAACCATAATGAAATGGGCTTCTCTTCCAACAACCATCAACCAGAAGAAGTTATTGAAGCAGGTGGAGACAATGAAGAACTGTTTGATATTAGTGATTTGGATTTAGAGTTCTTGATGGGAGACAGTGACTACAACGGACCACTGAAGAGCAACAGCTACAACATCAACAACAATAACATGATCAACAACAACAACATCAATAGTATTCCTACTAGCAAGAATAAGAAGAAAAAAGAGAAAATTAACCGTCACTCGAAAGAACAAATCCAGATCCTACAATCGTAATCTCCAACTTAATTATTCTCTTTATTAACTTTTTTTAGATATGAATCTCTTATTTACTCATCTCATACTTGAATTATAATTTTTGAAGTCTTTTTAAGCAATGCCCACATCCGGATGAAAGGCAAATGAAGGAACTTAGTCAACTGCTAAACCTGAAGAAATCCCAAATCAAGTATTGGTTTCAAAACCAGAGGAGCTATGAGAAGGTAAAAAACATCATCCATGGGTTTTAATTTCCATCTTTTAATTCGTTGCCCTGAATCATAATCACAAAATATTCCAAACTTCTCTAAATGATCAAAATACTTGGATTGGATATATAAATCCCCTACTTATTGATCAAGTACGCATTTGGTTTGGTTGATTTATTATTCATAATTAATCCTAATTATTGCCGCTGCATTCACATATAACATAGAATTTTTACATATGTTTTTTTTTATACAAATGACAATATATATCTAAGAGAAAAGTTTAGGAATTGATATTCCCACCATCAAAACCTTCATCCACCGATCAGGAAAAAAAAATGATCGGTGGAAATAATATAAAGAGATAAAGAGGGAGAGGGAGAGAGAGAAAGAGAGAAGAAGGTGATAGGAGGTAGAGAAGTGTGGCGAACAGAGGATGCCATGGAAGGGGAGAGGAAGGGGGCGAGAGAAATATAGAGCCAGAGATGGGGGTAGAGGGTAGTGGGTGGATCGGAGGAGGTGGCTTCCTCCATCCGCCACCCTCCTTCTCCTCTTGTCACCCTCTTTTCTTCTTTTTCTCTCTCTCCACGGCCTCCCCCTCCCCTAGTGTCCACCAATCTAAATTTTTTTATAATTGGTAGTGATAGATGTGGAGTTGGTTTTAATTATATATGTGTATTTACTGTACTTATCCCATGTAATTTACATATATATATATACATGGAACGGAACACTTGTTGAATATCTCAAGCAGATCAAGACGGAAAGGCACGATAACGAGCAACTGAAAGACGAGAACGACAGGCTTCGCACCGACAACTCGATACTCCAAAAGAAGATAGCCAACATGGTCTGCTCCAAGTGCAGGGGCGATGACAACCAGACGTCGCTGCTGCTGTCCTCGCTCGAGTGCTCCATGCGAGAGCTCCGCAAACAGAATTCCCAGATGGAAGAGGAGATCCAACATCTTCAGACAAACATCGACAAAACGTCGACCCAATCCCTATTGGGAGGCGGCGGCGGCGGCAGCGGCGGCTTTGCGAGGCTCGCTCACTTGCAAAACCAATCCTCAGCAGGCCTGTTCAACACCACCAATGTTGCTGCTCCTCCTCCTATTGGGACTAATTTCATGCATGTTGGGTCTTCATCATCTTCTGTCCCCCAGCACGCCTTTCCGCAGCAGACGATGATGAATAACGCGCGCGCGCATGATGGTATGCGTTTTGTTGGTTCAACATATGCTTCAAGAAGTGCAGGTCAAGTCCCAAGCATGCAAGATATTGTGTCGGGGAGGATCAGCGTGGCCGATCCTTGGCTTGGCGGACGCATCACTCATGGTGGGAACCGTCCCAAGAAGAAGTCGGTGAGAGACGACAATGAAAACGACTACGACGACAACGACAAGGATGATGAATAGCTTGAGTTTTGAAGTCGATCGGTTGTTGTATTTACAATTGGTGCTCATCTAAATTCTATGGGGTTGTCTATTAAAACTATATTTGAGAGCTTGTGATAGTTTTTCTTGATTCCTTCTTTGTTTTAATTTTGTGTTGATCTTTTTGTTTTTTTCATTTCTGATAAAATCTCCTCCCATCAACATAGATATATAAGACTCAAATGGAAGACTCATCGGTGACATAGAATACCTCTATCAACCTATAAGTGGTAGTTTAGTCTTTTTCATGTTGATCTTGACATGCTTATGAGTGATATTTGCAATAACGGGCAAATGGAGATTCCTATTGCTATGGTGGGCTTGATGAATCAAAACAAAGGCAAGGGGCCTTGACCTGTGATCCCAGGCCATATACTCCTTCGCCAACATGTTTCATGATTCACACCAAGAACACGAGCAAGGACAACAGTACCAAAAGTAGTTTTTTTTGTATGAATTAGGACCAATAGAGTAGCGAAATCTTAAACATATTATGTTGAATCTACATCACTTACTAGTGCAACTGTTTAAGGATTTGGACCCTTTGCTTGTCGCAATATTTACTAGGATATGCTAGACTTTTTGTACAAGACCGCCACGTGTTATTTTCTATATCGAATGGTTAAAAATTAAAATTGTGGGTGGGTCCTACAACTTTTTGCTTTTTGGTATTTTTATTTCAATCAGTATTTTTATTGGATTTTTTTTTGTATTTTTATTTCAGTTGGTATTTTTATTGGTTTTTGTTATATAGCTGGTATTTTTTATTGCAATACACATGTTTTCAATCTCAATTTCAATCCATACATATTTTGTTTACTTGAATATTTTTTATTTCAGTATATTATATTAATGAAGCATAGTGTTACAATAAGAGAGAGAGAATAAGAATCTTTGTATTGCACTTTAGGGTTTAATCCCTTATATACAAGTACACATAGGATTACACATGTAATACACCATGACATAACACATAATTTAACAGCCCCCTCAAACTCATGGTGGATCATACAAGGTGAGTTTGAGAATGAGGAACTGAAATCGAGGAACTAGATGTGACTTCGTAAAGAAATCAGTAAGCTGCTCTGCAGAGGAAATATGCGGAAGCGATACTGTCTTTGCAAGGTAGTGCTGACGAATGAAATCAGCAAGCTGCTCTACAGAGGAAATATGCGGAAGCGATACTGTCTTTGCAAGGAAGTGCTGACGAATGAAGTGACAGTCGCTCTCAATGTGTTTAGTCCTTTCGTGAAAGACCGGATTGCTGGTTATCTGAATAGCAGACTGGTTATCACAATAAAGAGGAGTACGACCAGTCATAGTGACTCCTAAGTCTACCAAAAGACGTCTAAGATAAACAATCTCCTTGGTGGTAATAGCCATGGCGTGATACTCAACCTCAGTGCTGGACAAGGAAACAACTTCTTGTTTCTTGCTGCGCCAAGAGATGATGGAATCTCCAAGAAATATGCAAAACCCAGTGGTAGAGCGTCTCGTGGTTGGATCTCCAGCCCAATTAGCATCAGTGTAAGCTCTAAGAACCAAAGTGGAAGAGGATGACAGATACAGCAATCTAGTGATAGTACCACGTAAATATCTGAGAATCCACATAAGAGCACCATAATGCACTGAGCGAGGGGTTGAGACAAACTGACTAACAATGCTAACAACATGAGCAATGTCAGGTCTGATGATGCAGAGATACACAAGCTGATCCACAATCTGTCTGTATCTAGTAGGATCTGGGAGAAGCTCACCATCTGTAGGATGAAGCTTTACATGAAGCTCAAGAGGAGTATCCGCACTGCAGGTATCGGAGAGGGAAGCACACTCTAAAATGTCGCTGTATATTTCTGTTGAGAAAGCAGAATCCCACGATCACTCTGTGCAATCTCAAGACCAAGGAAGTAGTGAAGAGTACCAAGATTTTTCATCTGAAACTGTCGACTGAGGTGATTCTTGACCATAGTAATACCAGCGGAGTCATTGCCAGTTATAATCATGTTGTCACGCCGCAGGGCGGCCGTCCCCGGGTCGCGGCAAGTGTATATAAGATATCAGCAGTCTAAACAGGGAAATCAATAAATCACTCTAACAACAACTAAAATGACAACAACACAGATCAAGCAAGGCTGACATAATATATATACATAGATGCGGAAGCTAAAAGACTGAGTCTGTAATCCAAAACATACTACAGACTCGATACAAATCAAGTGTCCTGTGAGAGCCAATATACACACATACATCCAAATATACACAACTGGGTGCCCAAGCACAAAAATATATACCTACAATAAAAGGAAGGATGCTGATGGCCTCAACCCGCGGGACGTAGCGCTACTCCGCTACTAGTGCAGTCGCTCAGGGAGTTCCTCCTTCAAATCCTCCTCAGTAATCACTGGAAAAAACAATTATGCGAGAGGTGAGCCACACGCTCAGTGAACAGCACAACCCATGCATCACAGATTATATTAACCACAATTAATCAACAACCAACCTCAAAGTGGCATAACAACATAAAACCCAGTAGTTCGTACTTCGCCGAACCACCACACCCTCACCCTCACCCCTCAGTAGGTGACATAGGATATTGGGACTGATAATCATCCAAACACATCCATACACATCCATACACCCTCACCCTCACCCCTCAACAGGTGACATAGGATATTGGGACTGACTAGGCTATTAATCACCCTTGGTCCACCGATAGTCTCTCCTCCACACCGTAGCTTACCTGGTCTACTCCCACATTCAGCACAGTCCGAGTCCAAGATCAGGAGGTGCCTACTGATGGGAGCCCTCTGTCAGGATAGCCTGCTAGCGCCTGGTCTACTCCCACGTTCAGCACAGTCCGAGTCCAAGATCAGGAGGTGCCTACTGATGGGAGCCCTCTATCAGGATAGTCTTTCTATGCTGAGGAGTCCCTACACGGATCCAACGAAGGGGAGA
Source organism: Acorus gramineus (assembly GCA_030737835.1). NCBI lineage: Eukaryota > Viridiplantae > Streptophyta > Magnoliopsida > Acorales > Acoraceae > Acorus > Acorus gramineus. The sequence goes on along the minus strand of CM060856.1, from coordinate 17,863,848 downwards.
GAAACAGCCTACCCACACGCATATGATCCACTCGGATCCGCTGACAACCCATCTCTACAACTCTAGTGTCTTGAATTCATCAGAATTCCTCCAGGACGCATAACCAAGATGCGGGGAACATGCATTAATATAGACAGGAAAAGAAACCTTGGGAGGGCAACAGGAGGTCCCGATATAGGACGTCTCGACAACCAAACAAGGAACACGGAGCACCCTAGCCCGGGTCTCAATGTTGACCTCGCAAGGCCCCTTAATATTCCCTAAGGCATGCAATATTATTACCAGTTGCATTTAATTTAACAAGTTAAACTAATAGGAGCATACAAAGGCGAGGCTTTCCTAGCATGATAACAAAGGGGCAAGATGCATGGCTCTTACACAACCTAAGGGTGCAAGTCTCTAACATAATCAGTCTAGGGTAGCATGCATACTACATATCAATCATGCTGCATGGATTACATATAAAACAGGTTAATATTACTCTATGGTGCCCCAGGGGAGGACGTTATACGCCCAAGTGCGTATAGCGCCTCCCAAGTGGGTTGGATTATCCCACTCACCGGAAGTCGGGTCGTCGCGCGACCGTCCGTCAAGATCTGCAAGACATGGTATCAACTTGGTGAGTAAAATCACAATTACCACAAAATACACAAAAACATACACATAAACACCTAACACTCGGGCAAACGTGCATACGCCCCGCGCACCCGCTAGCCCGAGCACCCCGACTCACTCCCGCACCCCCGGCAACCACCCGCACAGCCACCCGCCCCCGGATGCGCCGCCGCGCCTCAGCCCGCGCACCCAGGCGCCCCGCCGGGCCCCTGCCCGCCGCCTGGACATGCAGCCGAGCTCCCCGGGTGCCCCGCGCGCCTGCTGCCCCAGCGCAGCAGCCCGCGCCGCGCCCCGCGCTGGCCCACGAGCACACCGCACGCCCCGCTCGTACGTCCACGCGCACGCGCACGCGCGCGCGCCCAGCCGCTGCACGCCTGCTGCTGCCTGCCTGTGCGCCTGCTGCCATCCTGCCCGGGACAGATCACCACCCTGTCCAAGCACCCCTACCATCAACCTCCGGCCACCAATGGCCTCCGACCACCCCCAACCACCACCGGCAGCCACCAGCCCCCCTCTACACACCCAAAACCTCCCCTAACATGCATCTAACAAGAAAAAGCAAGGAAGGGGAGCTTACCCAAAGGAAGAAGAGGAAAGGAAGGATCCCGAAGCCCTTATCGCATCGAAATGCCTCTCCAAGGGTCTCCACCACCAAGACCACTTCCCACCTCCGAAATGGCTTGGATCTGAGGAGAAGAGAGGGCGGATGGAGGGGCAAAACTCGCCGGAATTCTAATTTGAAAGCACCGGGGTGTAGATCGGGACCGGATCTACACTTTCTATGTTTTAGGTTTTAAGCTTTGGGCACTCCAAGGGGCTCAAAAGGTTGAAAAAGCGAGAGGGGGAGAGAGAAAAACTTTTGGAGAAGACAATGAATAGTGGGCAACCACTTTTTGCTTTCTTAAATAGTCAACTCACTTAAAATTAGGGCTAATCAAGATTAATTAGGCTTAAGGCTAGATTAGGTGAGGATTAAAAGCTTTTAAGTGGGATTTGACTTAGGTCAACCCAACCACACAAAAAAACAAAAGGGTTGACCAAGTCTTGGGCCTACTTTGACCGAATCAACTCTCCCAATGACTTCTCGCTCGGTCAAAACCCGGATACGCCCCGGAACTGTGAAATTTTAGAAACATTACCAAAATTCGATGAAATTTTCATGAGTGGTTTAGAATGGCACCAGGACACATAATATGCAGTTAGATTTTCAATCGGACTCCTCAAACACAGGACGATAGCTAACAGTCCAAATTTTTAGCAGTTCCGATCGAAAAACGAAAAAAACTCAAAAACTGCCAAAATGCTCCAATGGTTACCAGCAGGTCAAAAAGTGACACATATATAACACATGTCGTGAACATATAGAAGAAGGATTACCCGCCCATGCAATGAGGATCACACAAACATAGAGTGGTCCTGGTGACTCTCAATAAAATCAGTTGTCAGAATAACACTGTGAAAATGCTCAAACCAGGCACAAGGAGCCTGTTTCAGTTCGTATATAGCCCGCTGAAGATGACAAACATGTTGAGGAGGAGTGCTGAGACCTGGAGGTGGTTGCATATAAACAACCTCAGATAAATCACCATGAAGAAAAGCATTCTTCACGTCCATCTAAATGAGAGGCCAGCAACGAACAGCAGCAACGCGAGAAGGGTACGAACAGTAGTCATCTGAGCAATAGGAGAAAAGTTGTCCTCATAATCAATGCCATACTCCTGAGTGAAACCTCTGGCAACAAGATGAGCCTTATGTTGTTCAATGGAACCATCAGGGCAATGCTTGATTTTGAAAATCCACTTGCAGCTGATAGGGGTAACACCATCCGGAAGTGGAACAACATCCCAGGTCTGTGTCTGCTCAAACACCTGAAACTCCTTGGCCATGGCCTGCTACCACTCAAGGTACTCGACTGCCTCTCGATAAGATCAGGGCTCACGATTGGCATGCATAGCGGTGAGATAGGACTGGAATTATGGAGAATAGGTAGTCACGGATGCAAAGCCAAATCGGTTATGTGGTCCAGAGTTAAAACTGAAGCGATCAGGTGAATGATGCTCACACTGAGGGTAGCGAGTCAAGGGATGAGGATCCACATCAGAGGGAGGTGCATTAGCCGTGGAAGACGGAGTATCAGTAGAGTCATCTGCCGGAGGAGCAAGAAGAGACACAATAGGAGGAGAACAAGGAGGACCATGAGAATTGACTGTAGGAGTGTTAAGAGGAGACGAAAAACCAGGAGAGTCAGCAGTGGAAATGCCAAGATGAGACTCAGGGAGAACAGAACTAGGAGTGGGCTCAAGCACAACAGATGGCCCGAGAAGAGGTAGAGACTCAATAGGAGTGGCCTGAACAGGAGAAGGCACAGGAGTAGAGGAGACAGTGGATGTAGAAGAAAAATAAGGAACATCTTCGACAAATGACACATGACGAGCGATCCAAAAACGATCTCAAATAGGATCGTAGCAGCGATATTCCTTGTGTTCGAAACTAATCCCCAAGAATACACACTTGACTGACCGAGCGGCCAACTTAGTGCATTGATGAGAAGGGAGAAGCATGAAACAAGTACATCCAAAAGTGCGAAGTCTGCTATAATCAGGTTGGAGGAGTAAAGGCGCTCATGAGGAGTCATACCAGAGAGGAAAGAAGAGGGAGTGATATTGATAAGATGAACAGATAGAAGAGCAGCCTCAGCCCAGAATGTGTTGGGGACTGAAGAAGAAAGCAAGAGGGAACGAGGGGTCTTAAGAATATGGTGATGTTTTCTTTCAGCAACACCATTCTGCTCATGAGTATAAGGGCATGATTGCTGGAAGAGAGTGTCATGAGATTGAAGAAGAGAACGCATCGTGGAAGAAATATATTCTCGAGCATAATCAGACCTAAAGATTTTGATACGAGTCTAAAACTAGGTGTGAATCATAGTGATAAAGACCTCATATATCTTTGAGACCTCTGATCGATGACATAATAAATAAATCCAGGTAAAGAGAGAATTTTCATCAATAAAACTGATATAATACGAAAAATCACTCTTTGACGTGATATGAGAAAGACCCCAGATATCAGAATGAACAATCTCAAATAGACTAGTGGACTGGTGATTACTAGAATGGAATGAAGTAGCAACAGGTTTGGCCAATTTACAGCCCTCACAAACAGAAAGAGGAGAAAAAGAAATATGACCTAAATCACCAGACTTAATAAAGTTTTTAAGACGAGATTCAGAAACATGACCTAACCTCTTATGCCACAAGTCAATATCAGAGGTGACAGTGCCACAGAAAACTGAGGGATCAGGTACAGGAAGATGAAGATACTCCACATAATATACTCCACCAATCCTACGACCAACACCAATCCTCTGCCCTGAACGTGGATCCTGCACAAAACACCCAGAAGAGGTAAAGGTAACGGTGAATCCAAAATCACACAATCGACTAATAGACACAAGATTCATGCAAAGCTCAGGAGCATGCAAAACAAATGGTAATGAGAGGCGGCCAGTAGGGTGAGATGTGGTGGTGATCGATCCACACTGCGTGATGACTAAAGGAGAGCCATTAGCATTATGAATCGAAGGGAGGTTTGAGGGTGCAGGTGAGCATGCAGTGAGGATAGAACTATCATGAGTCATGTGATGTGAGGCACCCGAATAAAAAAACCCAATAAACAGGAGTACCAATAGTAGAAGACAAGGTAAAGGGAGTAGAAGAACAAGAAAGTGACTACTGCAGAATCAGGTGGTTGAGGCACTGACTGATCTGATCAAGCTGACCCAATTATGGCTGACCGGAGCCAAGCAGAGTAGCAATCGCAGCATCAACAGGAAGAAGAGAATGTCCTCGCCTGTTCGGTCTATGATGCTTCTTAGTAGGTCTTCGTCTACGCGGTCTATGGTGCTTCGTAGCAGAAGCGGCCCCCAAGATGCCTTCATAGATGAATGACGAAGAGGACTGATGAGACACCACAGAATAGGTGCTTGTCTGAGGAGAAGTGATATCCAATTTTTTTAAGTTAAAAACGAGATGATGATGCCGGGGACGAAAAATCGATCAAAATGGACCCCTAGAACACCTTAATCGGACCTCTGGATAGGAAATAAGGGCCGATTTAGTGTTTTGAGATCCCTAGGCGGCGGCCGGTATCGACTGAGTGCTGCCCGAGGTGACCGAGAGCTGCCGAAGCACTGTTGGAGGCGGCGAAGGGCACTGTTGGAGGCGGCGAAGGGCTGCCCGAGGTGGTCGAGGGCGGCTGGAGCACTGTTGTAGGTGGCGAAGGGTGGCCCGAGGAGGCCGAGGGCAACCGGAGCACTGTCGGAGGCGGCGGAGGCCTGCCCGAGGTGGCTGAGGGCGGTTGGAGCACGATCGGAGGTGGCCGAGGGCTACCGGAAGCAGTGACCGGGCGGTGGCTGGTGGTGGCTCGTCCTAGCGGAGGGCGGTGCAGCAGGAGGTGGCTCAGGGATGACAGGGGCGAACTGGTCTATGCTGGGGACAGGATCCCGGGAAATCCGGGATCAATACGCGCGGGCACCCAAGAGATCCTAGAGTGCGTCCGGGAAATCCGGGTAATTTGTCGCGAGGGATTCTGGGACGCGTTGGCGAAACCGCATGAGCGTTGGGAAACCGTGTGAATGCGCTGGCGTGCGCGGGCGTGCGCGGACAGGATCCTGATAATCTCATAATCACAGGGATCTGCTCGGGGCACGACAGCAGGGAGCAGGGCAGGCTGTGCGCATCCGCAAGGCTGGCAGGGCGCGACGGTAGGGCAGGGTGCGCGCGGCAGGGGCACGGGATACCACGCGGTAGGGTGGCTCGCGGGCAGGTGCGCGTGCTGCAGGGCGACGCGTGGGCAGGGTGGAGCACACACGGCAGGGGCGCGCGCGGCAAGGCTGCGCGAGCAGGTCGCTCGCGGCAAGGCGACGTGGCAGGAGCGGCGCAGGGCAACGCCGAGAGGTGCACGGAGGTACGCGAAGATGAAGGATTCCGACAAGAAACAAGAGAAAAATTAAAAATTTAGGGTGGCTCTGATACCATGTTACAATAAGAGAGAAAGAATAAGAATCCTTGTATTGCACTTTAGGATTTAATCCCTTATATGCAAATACACATAAGATTACACGTTTAATACACCATGACATAACACATATAATTTAACACATAATAAAATTGGGACCATAAGGGATTGACATGTGCACATGAGTTTTTAATTTATAATTATTGAACAAAAACAATTTCTATGTATATTTTTTAGTACTTCTTACAACGAAATGTATCAAAAGAGAAGTATAAATTGTATAACTTTTTTACTATTGATGAAATTGGATAATGAGTTATTTATTTATTTTATATAATTATTTAAAAAATTAGCTAAATTGATACAAGTGAGTACTAAAAAAATTTCTTGAAAGCTTTGTAAGTTTGGATGAAATAAAAAGTAAAAAAAGTGATGTCAACCAAAATGCACCCACAGTTTTAATTTTTTACCATTCGAGATATAGAAAAGGACACATGGGTGGTCTTGTACAAAAAGTCTAACAGATCTCAGTAAATATTGGGGCAAGTAGAGGATTCGTCTCGAACTATTTAAACCATCATTGGCCCACAGACGAACTATGGGATCAAAAGTACACACGGACCAGTTCACAGCAGCGAGTTTCGAACTGGAGGAGCCTCCCTAATAGTTAAGTGTGTCCCTTACCATCAGGTCAGTGATATGAGGGAAGAACACCAATTTATTTTTCATTTCTCTGGACATTTAACATTTTCCATGCTCAGTTGTCCTTGTGTATTCTCACATGGATCACGTGATCTTATATAGGAAATCTTATGTACGAAGAATTTTGGATTAAAACATACACTTAAAATATGACCCGCGTATTATCTTCTTCTTTTTAGTGATGTAGTTATTTTCTATTCCAATCAAAAGAAAAAACATGATTGAGGGGGATGAGAAGATTAGAAAAACATAAAAGTAAAAATACAATATAGAAATCAAAAGCGTAACTAACTAGCTAGCTCGCACGCTCTGTGCCACGCAACCCCGCATCCGAACACCGCCAACGGCAACCCCGAGAGGCTGGATAGAAAAGACTTCTACCCCCCTCCTCTTGCAGGGACGCCACTACTCGATGATACAGAATGTGTTTTCATCGACCTGTGTATTATCTTTGATTTACTTATTTCACTTCATGTTCACTTAACTTTTGACAACCTAAAAAAATTCCTTTCTTTCTATTTGTTTTCATCCTCGTCATGGTTGGTTTCCATCGTGGTGTTTTTGTTGATTAATTTTTGGAAGATAATAGTAAGCTATCTTCACATTTAATCCTTCCTATTTTTTGGTAAAAGTGTGTATATATATATAAATTTTTATATTAATAAATAGGAATAAAAATATGACTGAATGATGGATGTTACTACTCATAAAAATGAGAATCACCAATACACATCATTACATCAATACCCTGGCCTAGTAGTCTTTAGGGTTATTTGTAAAACTGGCATTGTAAAGAGCAAGGCTCATACATGAGAGCTAATACACCTAATTCAATTAACAAGGCTCATACATGAGAGCTAATACACCTAATTCAATTAACAATCTCATCTGCAGTCCTAAAATAATCTTTCAACTGTCTATACACTTCACTATAGTAGTATGTACTGTATTATCGTAGTGTATTAAAAATAAATATTTTTTTTATTTTTTAACATAAAATATGTTAGTGTATCTGAATGTATGTTTTAATTTTTATAACAAAGTGCGATACCTATATTTCAATGACTAAATGTATATTCTTTTTTCTTTTTTTAAAAAAAAAAATTTCTTTGTTTTTGTGGGAAAGTTGGCATGCCTCGTAGAATATTGTTAGACATAGTTTAATTCACTATTTTATTTGTAGTCCACACTCATTTTTATATTTTTTAAATGTTATATCTCATCTAATAGTATATATATTTTTATAAAAAGAATATAAAAATATATGTGTGTGGGTGTTTCAACAAATTGTATGAATTCATTTAAAACGAAATGTTATATCACACCTAGTAAGGTACATATGTGGTTGCTTGTTTTTGAAAAACAGCTACCGATGAATATAGTTTTGCAGGTAGGCTGTGTGCTATTGTTGGACAAATTATAAATATTTATATTATATAACGGTGATATATCTGGTATGTTTTACAGTTTCACTTGCATTCTGTCCATTACTGATCAGTGTGTCAAATCACGTAACACATTTAATACTCTAATTTTTTTATTTTATTTTTTTCTTGGTAATAAAGGTTTTGTATTGCAATTAGAGGAATGACAGGCTTTACAAAAACAGAGGAAAATTAAAGAAAAACGGAACATCAAAACATTCGGTATGAGTTGAGGAGATATATATGTCTCCACCCTTACCGACCATCAAAAAGAAATTCTTTGGCCTGGGATAGATGATCCTGCCTGAGGAGGAGATGTGGATTCATAGCACTCCCGAGTGTAGAGTCGCTCTTCTTTGTCATCCTGCAAAAGTTCCTGGATGCCATCCAATAGATGAGGTGGGGAATAAATCTCTATAAATAGAGCATTTGGCTCCTCTAATACAATAACAAGAATTTCATTTACTTTATTCTAATTAAAGAAAGAGAAAGCCAATGACATACCCTTAATTCCTACTTCATCAATGAGGCACATGTTCAGTCTGCAGGCACTTGGTTCATCATCCTTTATTAGGCCCGACATCAATTCAATCTCCCAACATGCATCTCCATCTTATACTAATCGTCATCAAGTGCAGCTTAATGCTCCCGACCTCGTTCTGGGTGAGGGGTCAACTGGTGATAAGGATGATATTCAGAAGATCTGGACATCTATGGAGGATGCTGAAGAAGATAGAACTTCCAACCTTATAAGATAGTTTATCAAAACTTTTTGTGAGCTTGACAAGCTTGGGCAAATGATTATGGATATTTTATTAGACTTTTTTTTTAAAAAATTTACAGTGTAAATATGGACATTTCTTTTTCAAATTGATCAAAATAGACAATGTTTGAATGAGATGAGGAGGTTAGATCCAGGTCACTTTCCCTATATGCATGCCCTAGTCCACAATTGAAAGACATCTCCTAAAAAATTTTAAAATAAAAACACGCTTCTGGAAAGTCGGTCACGTTTCTAGAACGCCATACTGTCCAAGTGCATGCCAGAACGATGGATGGAGCAACCGTGCAACAATGATTTTGTTGTCATTTTTCTTTCGCATGCGTTTCGCTGGTTCTCAAAGATCTTGCAAGGAATCAAATCGAATACGATGACCAAAAATTCTTTAAAAAAACGCTCCATAGACCTCTTTTTGTTGGACATGAGCAAAAAATGTGATCGAGAGATTCTGCCTCCCCCGAGCAAAGTGCACACTACGTGATTGTAATTTATATTTCCTTGCCAAATTAACTTACAAATGTCATTATGAAAGTTCAGAGAAGAGAGGAAATGAATGGGATGCTAGATAGATTGGCACCCATTTAAAAAACAGTGAGGAATTTAACAATAAAACAGAGGAAACAGAGGAATTGAAGACTTGGGGAATAGCCGTGAAAAGGATAGGGGATTAGCCCAACCGAATCTGAATTCGTCCCAGCTTGTCCTCTGAATTAGAAGCTCAAGGTCTTCCCAAAAAGGAGGAGGACCAAAAACGGATTGCCCCATTGAGGATTGATGTGATGCAAGTGGATCCGCTGCTGGTTCTTTAATAAGTCTCCGTTTGGATAGAAAACTAAGTTATATTATGAGGTTTATGACTATTCTAATATAAAAAAGGATAAAATAATTTTGCTGTTTGTGTTAGAATATGAAAAGAATGAATCAAGAATCTTATTAGGGTTTGTATCCAATATTTATAGTACAAAAAGGGAAACAAGGAAAAGACTAATCTACCCTTAACCCTAACATATATATACATTTAACACCCCCCTCAAACTCATGGTGGATCATACACCGAGAGTTTGCTCAACAAGAAACCATGCCGCTGAAGTGTATGAGACTTTGTGAAAAAGTCTGATAACTGAAGAGAAGAGGAAATATATGGGAGTGATATAGTGCCTGCAATAAAATGATGACGGACGAAGTGACAATCGATCTCGATGTGCTTCGTACGTTCATGAAATACTGGATTGCTAGCAATCTGAATGGCGCTCTTGTTGTCACAATATAGAGGAGTAGACACAGATAGAATGATGCCCATGTCAGAGAGGAGGCGCCGAAGCCAAACAACCTCAGCAGTAGCAGATGCCATAGCACGATATTCGGCCTCAGCACTCGAACGAGAAACAATGTCTTGTTTCTTGGCCTTCCAAGATATAAGAGAGTCCCCAAGAAAGACACATATACCAGTTGTGGATTTTCGATCTGTGACATCTCCTGCCCAATCAGCATCAGTATAAGCGCGAAGTTCAAGAGTAGAAGAAGACGGTAACAGCAGAGCACGAGATATAGTGCCACGTAGATAGCGTATAATCCGAAGAACTGCTGCATAATGAACAGTACGAGGGGCAGCGACAAACTGACTGACAATATGCACAGCATAGGCAATGTCAGGACGAGTGACAGTGAGATAGACGAGGCTTCCAACAAGTTGTCTATAACGAGTAACATCAGAAAGTGGTTCTCCATCGTCAGGCCGGAGCTTAGCATGAAGCTCAATAGGAGTGGGAGAAATGCGATCATCAGTCAGACAGGCACGGTCGATCAAGTCAGCAGTATACTTGCGTTGGGAGAGAAGATAACCACGCGGAGCAGAAGCAACTTCCAAGCCTAGAAAATAGCGAAGTTTGCCAAGATCTTTCATCTCAAATTGACGCTGAAGATGTTGCTTGACCGACTGTATATGAGACGAATCATCGCCGGTGATGATCATGTCATCAACATAAAGCAGCAGGATAGTACGATGAGGACCAGAGGTGTGAACAAATAAAGCTGGATCAGAGGAACTCGGAACAAACCCAGCAGCACAGATAGCATCAGTGAATCGAGCGAACCAAGCACGAGGAGCCTGCTTGAGACCATAGAGAGCGCGGTGAAGATGGCATACATGACCAGATGAATGAGGAAGACCCGGAGGAGGAGTCATGTAAACCTCCTCTGATAAATCACCATGAAGAAAAGCGTTCTTGACATCAAGCTGATAAATGGGCCATTGACGAACAGAAGCAACAGAAATCAAAGTACGAACAGTCGTCATCTTTGCTACAGGAGCAAATGTCTCATCATAATCAATACCATGCTGCTGAGTGAAACCACGGGCAACCAACCGAGCCTTGTGACGCTCAATCGAACCATCAGAGTTGGTCTTGATCTTATAAACCCACTTACAGCTGATAGGAGTCTTCCCTGGAGGAAGTGGTACAATTTTCCACGTATGAGTGCGTTGTAATGCACTAAGCTCCTCTGCCATAGCACCTTCCCATTCTGGAATGCCGACAGCCTCACGATATGATTGGGGCTCCCAGTGAGTGGAAACAGCTGAAAGAAAACACTGAAAACTAGGAGAAAAAGAATCAGAGGCAACCAAGCTAAGTCGTTGAGGAGGTCGACGAGCGCGAGGCGGATTGCGACGAGGAGCAACTGGTGCGGGATCGACTACCGGTGCGGAGTCGACTGCTGGTGTATGGTCGACTGCTGATGCGGGGTCGACTGCCGGGGCATGGTCGACTACTGGTTGAACAACATCAGGCGCAGGAGCAACAACAGGGGGACTCGGCTCACATGAATCATCCGAAGAAGGAGATATAGGGGATGGCAAGGTCGTAGATGGGACAGATGAAGGAATAGAAGCCGGTGGGATAGACGATGGGGATGACTCAGGAGTAGAGAAATCCAGAAAAATAAGGTCATCAACAGTAGACGGAGGAAGTGGAGCCGGAGGTGAGCGAAGAGCATAATAAGGATGATGCTCCCAAAATGTGACATGACAAGAAATGCGAAGACGTCGTGCAATAGGATCATAACACTTGTAACCCTTATGTTGAATACTGTATCCAAGAAAAACACACATAGCAGAACGAGGAGAAAGCTTGGTACGTTCAGTGGGAGGAAGAAGAACAAAACATGTGCAACCAAAAACACGAAGACGAGAATAATCAGGTGGCTGATTGTGAAGCCGCTCAGATGGTGAGATACCACCAGTAATAGATGACGGAGTGCGATTGATGAGATACACACTTGTGAGAACTGCCTCACCCCAAAACTCAACAGGGACGGATGCAGAAAGAAGTAAAGATCGAGTCATCTCAAGGATGTGACGGTGTTTACGCTCAGCAACGCCATTTTGTTGATGAGCATAAGGAGTGGAAAACTGAGGAAGGGTGCCTTGGGATGTCAAATATTCACTAAAAGCCTTAGAACAATATTCACCACCACAATCAGAGCGTAACACCTTAATACGACGAGAAAATTGAGTCTCAACCATGGTAGCAAAAGAAGTATAAATACGCAATAAATCTGAACGACTAGAGAGAAGGTAAATCCAAGTGAAACGAGAATAGTCGTCGATAAAAATGACATAATATCGATTTCCCCCTTTTGAAAAAATAGGAGACGGACCCCAAATATCAGAATGAACTAAATCAAAGGGAGAATCTGAAATATGCGAACTGGAAGGGAAAGGAAGAGCCACTGTCTTACCCAATTTACAGCCCACGCATGGTTGAAGATCCGTGCGAGAAAATGATCCTAATGCACCGGTGCTAACAAGATATCGGAGTCTAGGCTGAGACAAATGACCAAGACGACGATGCCAAAGATCGAAAGGGGAAGGGGAATTTGTATCTAACTGCACAGAAGCAGCGGAAGGCAGAGGAACATGAAGCTGATCCATGTAATAGAGTCCACCTTGTCGTCGCCCAGTCCCAATCCGTCTCCCAGTAAGTCGATCCTGAACAGAACAAGATGATGAATCAAATGTGATCGTATAACCAAGGTCAGCAAGTTGACTGACAGAAAACAAACTCATGGAAAGTTTAGGAACATGCAAAACATTTGGCACATTAAATCGATGAGAATGATCAGAAAGAATGCCAGAGCTCGAGACAGACATAGGAGAACCATCAGCAGTGCGAATAAGTGAAGGAGAACGGAGTGGTGTACAATTAACAAGAATCGATGCATCCGATGTCATGTGATGGGAAGCCCCAGAATCAAGAACCCATGAGGTAATCGGTATACCTGGTACGGGAGTAGAAGTAGACTGAACAGAACCACAAAAAAGATCTATACCAATCAATGATCGTAACATAACATAAAGCTGTTGATATTGATCTTGTAGCCCCTTTAAATGTGCAATAAGGTGAGCTGTGGTAAACTGTGACTGAGCAGAAGCAACGCGAGGTGCAATTGATGTACATATCTGATCCTGACAAAGAGAAGATTGAGTAGACGATTGGATTGATAAAGAGAAAGCGGCATCTCGAGCACGTTTTCTAGCCAACTTGCGGCAATCGAGGGTCACATGACCAAAGGAGTGACAATATCTGCAATCCATAGTACTTGCACAGCAATAGATCAAAATAAACAGTATCTGATAGATCCAAAATAGTCACAAATGCGTAGATCATGAAAAACTGATCAAAATGAGTACCAATATGACTATATTTGGAGTCCGAATGAGCCCGTAGCGGCCGGATAAAGAAAATACCGAAAGATCGATGACGGAGCGACAAACGGGTCGGGCCGCGGATCCGGGTTGGGTCGCGGAACCGGGTCGGGTCGCGGAACCGGGTCGGGCAGCTGGGTCGGGCGCGAGCGGGTGCTGGGCCGGGCGCGCGCGGGCACGAAGCACGGGATCTCGGGACAAATTCCTGAAAGATCCGGGATGCTGTCCGGGACCGAATCCGGGACAGGATCCCAGGAAATCCGGGCTGATCGGCGCGGATCCGCGCTGATCACGCAATTCCAAGACGACGCGCAGGCAGACGCGGATGGTGCGCGAACGGGGCGCGGACGGTGTGCGGGCAGGGCGCGGAAGGGGCGCGTGCAGGGAGCCGGCAGGGCGCGGCAGGGCGCGAACTGTGCGCGCGTGGGGGACTGGGCGGGGCAGCGGCGGCACAGCAGCGGTGATGCGCGAGGCTGTGACAGGGGCAGCTGCGGGGCTGCGCGGGGCTGCGGTAGGGGCTGCCGCGGGGCTGCGGCAAGGGCTGCCGCGGGGCTGCAGCAGCAGCGGGGCAGCGACGGGGCTGCGGCAGGGGCAGCGGATCTGCGCGGGGCAGCGGCGGGGCTGCGCGGGGCTACGGCAGGGGCAGCGGATCAGCGCGGGGCAGCCGTGGGGCTCCACGGGGCTGCGGCAGGGGCAGCGGATAAGTGCGGGGCAACGGCGGGGCTGCGCACGGGTGACACGAACAGAACGACAGACAGCGGAGCGTGGACGATCTCCGAACAGAGAGTATCGCCAACAAAAAATCAAGGAAAAAAATTGGATTCAAGCTCTGATACCATGTTAGAATATGAAAAGAATGAATCAAGAATCTTATTAGGGTTTGTATCCAATATTTATAGTACAAAAAGGGAAACAAGGAAAAAACTAATCTACCCTTAACCCTAACATATATATACATTTAACAGTTTGGTTGTGTTTTGAATTATTTTTATTGAAAAACGTAATTATAAATTTTTTTGTTGTTTGAATAAAATGTGAATAATGTGTGAATAAAAATTTATAAAAGGTGAAAAATTGATGACAATTGATTTATAGGAGGTGATGACAGTTAATTTATGTTATTTTGAGTTGAATAACCTGGAATATAACTTATTTATAAGGATTGGTTGGAATCTATATACCATTTTATACCAGTTAATTGTGGCATATAGATTCTCATTTATTTCAGCCTTCCAAACACCCATTTTGAGGCTATTCCGTTTAATTCTCACTTATTTTGGGTCTTATTCTCAAATCAAATGGAGGCTAAGGGTTTGCCATGAGATAGTTCTACTATCTTGTGACCAAGCCACCACTATAGTAGAATCGGTTTCGCTCCAAACATTTTGTACGTTAATACTTTGAGCAATGAAACCCCCGCTACGACCCCTTTGAGCTCAAGAATATTGATATGCACAACAACAAATTGTGGTATTAATTAGGAACTTTGTTTTGCAAAATATAATTTTGTAACTAAATGTAACTTTTACCTGCACAATTCTAATTCGTATGGAACAATTTTATCTTTCCCCCCAAAATTAATTTTTCGCTATGGAATATATGACTTTTCCTGTAAGGGCCGTCTCACAAGTTAGTTGTGTGGCCCTTGAAGATTATTTGTTGGGTTTGATGGATTCGTGAAGGCTTATTCATTTGTGATTATTTTAATTTTAGTTAAACCTCATATATCACACACACATAGGATCCACCTCCTTAGAAGGCCCCTCCACATCCCTCATCTCAGGGTCATCTTTTATATGATATCATCTATACAAGATGAAAATGTACCAAGTCCATACCATACATGATAAAGACAAACAAACAAATTCTAGCTAACCTTTCTCAAGACAATTTGATTGTAGTGATTTTGCAAAAAAAAAAAATTCCTACTCGGGTACAAAATGGTTGTGTTGAAATGAATCACCAAGCCCATCTTCTAGCCCCACTTTTGCCATAGCCTTTTATTTGATGACATGTTGCATTTATATGGGAGGTTCCTTCGTTATTGTATATTTTTAAATAAATGCATATGGCCCAAATGTTAAAATTTTGTTTAAAAAAATGAGTTGGGTATATCAAAATCCGCTTGTGTTATTTTTTTAAGTGTATACAAATCATGTTCAATAATGTAGATTTACTGAATCCAAAGAATAATAAATGACAATTGACAATAAAAAAAAATACTTTATATTGAGTTCAAGAATTTTATGATGAGTTATACTGCGACATGATGATATAACAAATACTTGAACTTGTAACCTGAAAATTCTCTTGAAAATCACTTATATAATATTAATTATTACATATATGACAACATATGTATATAACAGTGTACATGAATCCTTTTGTGTGTGTATTGTATACACTAGAACACAAACTTTGCACATGGGACGCGTGGAAGAACACACTACAAAACAATGTAGGATTATCCCACATGGCCTTATTTGTAGACTTATTTTTTGCATGATTTTTTATGTTTTATCTAATAAAATACATTTATAATAAAATAATAAAGTATATTCTCTTCTATTATAAAAATAAAAAATTATATATTTCATTTAACGATTCTAACATGGAAAGATTGCATGCATCCAATAATGCATACTAATACGAAGATATGGAAAAAGAGCCAGTGAGTTTTATTGTTGGAAAATGATATGTCTAGCCCCGTGTACAGCCTTCATCGATTTTCTTATTTTTAAAAAATATACATTCATTTATTGAAATACACACTATTATACAAATTAAAATATAAACTGAGAGTATTTTTTTCTTTGAAAAAAGAAAAAACATTTATAGTTTCATACATCGGGGCTGCAAAATACACCAGAGTTTATCAACACTCTTTATTGTTATCACTTGGAGGTATAGGCCTTGGGCTCTTGACTCTGGAAAATGTTACACTTTGTCCATTATCCACACCAAAATGCAATCCGCCTATGATTTTTTTTTTTGTTTTTTAAATCATGTATCTCGTCTAATGAAGTATGTATTTTTACAAAATGTAAATTATCTATTTTAAATTGAAAAATATCATCTATCGACAATATAATAAATTTCTAATGAAGTATATACCTCGTTATAATGAGTGGAGAGAGACTAACGAGGTATGTGAGACTACATGTCTGATAAGCTCTAATACACAATCATTTTATGAGGCTGTTTAACAGTCTCCACTCTCTACTAAATTAGAACATAAAAAAAGGTATTTAATTCATTTGACTGTGTACACATTTTTTTTTATTTTTTGGATATGGATTGTATCATGCAAGAATATATAACTTTGTTAAAATTCAAAATGTGTTTTTTTGTGTGTGAAAGAAATTCAAAATGTGTTGGGGAACTACATAAGAGAGGGATAATGCGTGAAAGAGATGGCAGGAACGATAGCCACGTGGGGTTTTAAAAGAGGGATAATGTTACGTACAATCCTTTTTTCAGCCCCGATTTCAGTCTACACATGTTTTGAATTTTTTAAAAATAGTATATTGTATTTGATGAGATATATACTTTTATAAAAAAATAAAACATATACTTCAATGAATTACATGAATGTATTTATTAAAAATATAAAAAAAATTAATCCAAGCATATATTTCGCATTTTGATGATTTTTTTTATCGACAAATGTGAGCCTGGATAATATGAGACTACGTAGTCCGAAATTTTGGCCAAAAAAGATACTGTGTGGAAAAACACTTTTTAAAAGAGATAATCCAGGTCCATTGATATTCCATATATAGAATGAGATTCACATTAGATATGGCTGGTAAATCTTGGATATCTTTTTTCTCATTTTAGAAAACCATCTCGTTTCAGTTTCTCGCGATAAATTGGGAGTCATCTTCTATTTTTTTTCAAGGGAAGAGGGTTTACCTTCTTAGAATTTATTCAATTATTTTTTAAATATAATTAAAACTTTTAGAGCATTACAACTACTCCAAACCCTCTTCATCCCTCATGTTTAACTTGGAACACAAATATTTTTATATAAATTAGTTGAATGCTCGTAGATTGATACACTATATATATTTCAGAGTCTACAATAATATCAAACATATATATACTTTAATTCCAATGACATTAATATCGAGGAATATCAAGACATGATGAATGACGATATATCGAGAAATATACATTAACTTAGGTGACACGTTCGATGAACTCGCCCATCTTTGATTGTTGGAGATTATTGTCAGAAACCGTTAGTCGTTGTAACGAACATTCCTAAATGAAGCTTCTAAATTTGCATTAAACATTTACGACATATTTTTATAAAAGGTGCCTTCTATTGTAGCATTTTTTTTCCTTCAAATTATTCACAGCATTGTATCTTTCAACAAAGAGTAGCAAGCTATCAATAATGCGATTAACTCTAAATTTAAAATTATCAACGATCGTATCACCATATTGTTTCATACATTCTTTTGGAAAAATTAGTTAAAACTAGCATAAAATAAAGTTAAATTATTTCTCCAATCAATAGTTCAAACCATTCAATCTTTCACTAATCTAGTTGTTTCACACTCGCTATGAATAAGAGGCAAAACCAACATCATCAAAGAAGTCATCAGATTAAATTAAATTAAATTAAATTGTTTAGAGTCATCCAATTTGAATTGGATGGTTGTCAATAGTCTATATCAATTTATCGATATAATGGCGAGATAAATTGCATTAGTTTCTTTTGATAATAAAGACTATATGATACTCAATCTATGATTTACATTGAATGTCAAAGGGCAAGATTGTAACAAAATTTCTATAAATTTGGTCACCCATGGTTCCCCTGACTCATCATTGTAGTGTTGGTGAAGAGAATAGCAAGGTCTTCTTCTCATTCACAATTCTCATATCCTTCCTGTAAGTGTATTTCATATAAGTAGCTTTAATTAATTTGTTCAAGAACAACTGTTGATTTTATTTCATTTCACTGTCAGTGGTCTTATTATATCCTCAGTTTCAATCACTTCTACATTGAAGTGGGAGGAGAGAGACCTTGACTTGAAAAAGGCTTAATTTGCTTTTTTATTTGTTTCAGATTCACCTTCTTGGACCACCTATTTTTTATCAATATATACTTTATTTATTTTTTTATACTCATTTCATTGATACAAGAGTAATCTCACTCATGCATTTCTCTTGTGGATCCACAAAACGGTAGATTTTTTTTTTCTATTAATTTGTATGATGTTATTTTTGTTGATACATAACAAATAACATCCTTGGATATCATGTTATTTTATGTTCAACTATTCTTTTCTGTGTGTTTTCTTTGATTCTAGTCATAGTTGGTTTTGATCTGATATCTATAGAGAGACAAAAGTGAACATGGAAGGCCAAGGTGATTCGAACATCAACCTTGAAAAGGAGGTGGAAAACGGAGTGAATTTAGAGTTATCGATAACGAGGGCATGCGATGTTTCCAACACAAGCAATAACAAAACTATAGCAGCAGACTACGCAACTCTCAGCTCTTGCAACAACAGCCAGAAACCTTATCGTCACTCCAATGCGCAAATCCAAGCGCTTGAAGAGTAATAATCAACACTTTCTACATTCCTACCTTTATATATATGCGAAAATTATCAATCATCAAAACTTACTTCTTTCTTTCTTTTGCTCTTTTGAAGTTTATATAGCAATTGCCCCTATCCAACAAAGAATCAAATGATGGAACTTGCCCAAAGGATCGGCATAGATGATGCTCAA
Source organism: Acorus gramineus (assembly GCA_030737835.1). Taxonomy (NCBI): domain Eukaryota; kingdom Viridiplantae; phylum Streptophyta; class Magnoliopsida; order Acorales; family Acoraceae; genus Acorus; species Acorus gramineus. The sequence continues at coordinate 17,844,851 of CM060856.1, read as the reverse complement.
GTGAGGTACTGGTTTCAAAACCGTCACACTAGAACAAAGGTAATTAAGATACATCACATTCTATTATAGATCATCTCCTTTTGTTTCTAGCTAGGTTTTTTTTTTTTTTTTTGTAGTTTCTTTCTCTAGTTCCTCTCACCTCCTTCAGTATTGTAATTCGAAATCTACTTTCTTAAAAAAAAAAAAAATTCTATAAATCTTATTCATTTTTCCGTGGTTGAGGTAACCGTAATATTTTTTTTTTCCTGATGGAACAGCTTCGGATGGAAGAATATGAAAACAAAATACTGAGAGAAGAGAATGACATGATAATGCAAGAAAACATGGCGAACCTCGAGTTCCTTAGGCGCCATATGTATTGCTCAAGGTGCTTGAATGGTGGGATGACAGTAGAGGAGCTGAGGATGGAAAACATATGGCTGAGGAAGGAACTGGCAAGGGTTATAGCCCATGTTGAGGATGTCTCTGGACAACCTATTCTGGCCTTACTTAGCGTTGTCCCCGACGAAACTTCATCCCCTCCACCGACGTCCAGTGCTACTACTGATGATTTCCTGTCTTTGGGACCTTCCAACCATGTCTAGTGTGTCAGATTCTAGCTGCATTTGGTTCTTCTTATCATACCAGGCCTTGGACACCACTAGGCCTTCATTAATCAATAACATGCCTGCCATGCAACTTTTATTTGTGTTCTTGTTCTTTCAATGGGTAGTGATGAATCTCAAATGCTTTGATGAAATTTGATTATAATGTTATATTTCCTTTTGAATGTAGTTCAATTACTATATATGTTGTTGTTGTGCATCGCAGAAGTCATTCACAAATACAAAATCAAACAAAAAAATAAACCACATGATAAAACACAAATTTATACTTGAACTGGAAGCTAATCTATAAATTTTAATTTTTTTTTCTAATATATAGATGCATATTTAGTTGATGTCACGAGTCCAAAAAGAGACCTGATTTTATAGTTTTTATATGATTTGATTTTTTAAAGTTAAATTTTTTTTATAATAAAGATTTTTTATGTGAATCATTTGTCTTACCGCGGCTGCTGCTAGCACGGAGTTAACACCTTCTAGTACGGCTACCTTGTTAGGACTTCACTCAATGTGATTAGATACCCCAGTAGTCCCGGCCATAAACGACATAGAACCCAATTAATAGTATATGCCCCTTACCCAAAAAAAAAAAAAAATATTGCCTTTCCTTCTAATCGAACTGGGCTCCTCAGTTTGGCCCAATAAACTTTGCTTCATTTCGTGGGACATAAACAAAGGGCTAGTTTTGTTTATGTCATTACTAAGAAAACATCAAGTCATTCAGGGGTGCTGATATACTTATTCAGGGCTAGTTTTGTGTGCATTCAAATTCTTCTTCTAATGAAACACCCATGAAAATTACATTTGAAATTATCCATTCCTATGTTCTTTATTGAACATTCTGTCAAATTTCTACTTCTACGAAATTTATTAGAACTGTGTACTTAGGAATAAGTAATTTTCCTTGTGGATCAGAATTATATTATGTTAGTCTAATATATTTTTGGTTCTGAAAGACATAAAAACATATATTAAACTAACTGCTCTATATAGTTTATTTATTTATTTTTATAAGATTATGAATTTCATTAGATAAATGTATGTTTTAAAAAACTTTTAAAATATTTTTATACCTTTCTTCATTCAAATAGCAAAGAAGATTACGATGCCACGTCACGTATGTACAATTTTTGAAAACTGAGGCACATGATAGGATCCATGAGGGACCTTTTTTCCCCTTTTAAGACTTATTTATAGAAAATGATTTATGTTAGATACAACCAATAAATTAAGATATCATGGGTAGAGAGGATCTTGTTCTCCATTTTTAGAAGATCTTCTCTTTTCAATTTATCGTGATATATTAAAACTGATACTTGCTGATGATGTTTAGTTTGGAATACATCCTTGCTTACTTTTTACGTGTCTCTTTATCAATTCAACTATTATGGTCAACATGATAGACATTGCACATATGAATTAAATCAAATATATTTCTACTTATTTATAAATCAAACAATTTCAAAACAATATTGGTTAGTCAAATTTACATTTCTTTGGTGGGAATTATTGCTAGAAAGTTTTTAATCGTTATAATAAAAACTATATATAATTTAAAATTAAAAATTCTTAATCATCGGATGATTATCGTAAATTTTCTTTTTTATCAAATTGCATTTTCTCGAAAAGAGGAATGGTATTTTTTTAAAAAACAACTCAAAACTCAATTAAGTAATATAATCCAACCAATATATCTTATATTGTATCATATTGTATCAATGTATCATATTTGATGATAACAACTTTTCGAATGGGTGATAATGACATTAGGAAGTTCGAAACATTTAACCATAATTCTTTTGTAAATGAATTTTGAACACCTACTTACTCCAATGTGACCCTTATTTTTCCAAGTAGTAATCAACTTCAAATTAACCATCCACTGTGGAAATAACCTCATATCTATTTATCGATATTTTTTGCAAAGATATCAATTTATCGATACATTGGACAAAAATGTAAAGGTTACAAAAAGGTTCCTTCTCCAAAAAAAAAACAAAACAAAAAAAACAAAAAGTTCTAAAAGGACATTCGTTAATATATATAAACTAAAAACAAATATTATATCTATCACCATTGGTCCTCCCATTCATCAATTTCAAATTTCTCACATTCCCTCACTCTCTCTCTCTCTCTAGTCCCCTTGTTTGGAGACATCAAGATCAAGCGACTCTTTCCATTCTCCATGGAAAAGTAGGTTCCATGAAACATGTTTTTTTGGTTTTGTTGTTTATTATTTTGCTTTGATTCTAAGAGCTTTTATTCATTTGATGTTGATTGGGGATGAAAGGGCAATGGCTTCAAGGAGCTTTTGCTCCTCCATCTATTTGAAGTCAGCTCTGGACCATCTGAAATTTTAATGCGTTATTGATATTTTTTTTATATGAGAGTTTATATATTATATGTTTTCACATTCTCATCAAGCTCTTTGTTCAAAATTATTTTTAAGTGTTTCTGAGATAATATCCCAGAGTAGCTAGAGACGGGTATATTCAAGGTCCAGAAATGCTCCTTTTTTCCATTCTAATATAACTTATAGTTAAGATTAAGTGACCAAGCATGAAACTGTTAATATAAAGATAAGAGACAAGGATCTTTGGTTTGCTGCATTTGGTTTTCTACATTGAGTAGGATCCATGTTCTATCAGAAATGATTCGTATCCCACTACCACTAAATCACGTGTCAGGTTGGCATAGGTATCCCCTTTTCATTGTCAAGTCAAATTCCTGTGTGATTGAGTCTCATTTCTATTGATAAGATAATTAATCAGAAAATAAAAAACGCTTACTTGCCAAAAAAAAAAAAAAAAAAAATCGAAAAAACAAGAGAGAGAGAGAGAGAGAGAGAGAGAGATCATTTAGTTGTGTGTGTTCAGGAAACTCGTAGACATGTAAGCTTTGGTTTAGTTGCTAATGAATTTCACGACGACGTCTCGAATCATCTCCAAATTTAACCATTCAATGTTATTGACACCTCCAAATCTTCTAAACTTAGATATTCATGCCATTTAATTATGATAACGCAGTCAACTTGCTAGCGAGTATAGTATGGTAGGCCTTGTTCTATCAATAACATGATTGACATCATAAACATGGATTCATCATTCACACTCTTTGATTTCTTTTCTATAATCAGATATTTGTTTTATATATGTTCTCTACTATGGCTATTATATTTTGTATGTTTATCTTGTTCAAAGTCCATCCATATGATGTTTGAACACAGTGGTTTTGATTTTGGTATTTCAAATCATTACTGACATTAATTATTGTGATTTCACTCAAAATTAGCATGGTCAACCACAATGAGATGGGCTTATCTTTCGAGAACCATCAACCCAAAGGAGTTGTTGAAGCAGGTGGAGACAAGGAAGAACTGTTTGGTATTGGTGATTTGGAGTTAGGGATCCTAATGGAAGACAACGACCAAAATGGGCCACTGAACAACAACAACAGAAATGATTGTAGAGTTCATAATAGCAAGAATAAGAATAAAAAAGAGAGAGTTCACCGTCACTCGAAAGAACAAATCCAGATTCTGAAATCGTAATCTTCATCATCTATTCTCTCTATATTAACTTTTTTTTTTTAATATGTATGAATTCTTTTATTTACTATTTTTATTAATTAAATTACAAATTTTGAAGTCTTTATAAGCAATGCCCACATCCGGATGAGAAACAAAGGAAGGAACTCAGTCAACTTCTGAACATGAAGAAGTCCCAAATCAAGTATTGGTTTCAAAACCAAAGGAGCTACAAGAAGGTACAAAATTCACCCATGGCTTTTAATTCCCCTCCTTTGAATCATATCCATATATCAAACACACTTCTGTTTGTCAAACTGTGCATTTTGTACATTCAGAAATCCAAGTACGTATCAATTTAGTTAGGATAGTTAATCACATTGTGTATGACATACTTTATGGTATATATTTCTTACCGAACGGAACACTTGCTGAATATCTCAAACAGATAAAGACGGAAAGGCACGATAACGAGCAACTGAAAGAAGAGAACGACAGGCTCCGCATCGACAACGCGATAATCCAAAAGAAGATAACCAACATGGTCTGCTCCAAATGCAGGGGCGATGACAACCAGATGTCGCAGCTGCTGTCCTCGCTCGAGTGCTCCATGCGGGACCTCCGCGAAGAGAAATCCCATATGGAACAGGAGATCCAACACCTTCAGACACACATCGACAAAAGCGGCGGCGGCTTTGCGGGGCTCGCTCGCTTGCAAACCCAGTCCTCATCAGGGAGTTCACTCTCCACCAATGTCGCTGCTGCTGCTGCGCCTATTGGGACTAGTTTCATGACTGGAGGGTCATCTTCAGCATCTTCTGTGGTCTCGCACGAGAACGCGCTCGCACATGCTTTGAGAAGTACGGGTCAGGTGCCGAGCATGGAAGATATTGTGTCCGGGAGGATCAGCGCGGCTGATCCTTGGCTTGGCGGACGCATCACTCGTGGTGGGTACCGTCCCAAGAAGAAGTCTGTGAGAGATGTTGATGTTGACGGTGGTGATGATGAATAGCCATAGCAGAAGCTGTTGTTGTATATATGGAACTTATGGTTTTGTATTTTTGTTTTGATCTTTGACAGGGTTATGAGCAGCATTTGGTGTTTGATTGATGAGTCTTGAACTCATTGACTTGGTGAAAAATTAGTTTCCGGGCTTAATTTTGCAATGGGATGGGATTTTGATGGTGTATTATTTTAATTTTTGGGTGCCAAAAAAACTATAGATTTTGTTGTTATTGGCGTTATTTATATGTAAAATTAGGATAAAAGTGAGATGAATGTTGTTAGAGCAAGATAAAATGTCTACATTTTTTTTATTCAAAGTTAGGAGACTGTACCATTTATGCGGAATGAAAAATTAGGCAAACTTGCTTGTAGACGAGGAAAAATTAATAAGATATGATTTTTAGAAAACAAATTTGAAATGACTTGTAGGCATGTCTATTTCATGATGAAACAAAATAGATAATGTCTGAATTGAAGATGAGAGAAAATAAAGAAACAATAAAAAAAAAGAGAGAGCGACCCAGCGATCAATCGCATTTGGAGGATTGCTAAAAAGCTCTCCAGCAAGAGTTCTGGTCATCTGCTGCTGGGATGTCGAAGAAGGGGGACGAGCACATTGGGGAAGGTGTTGTGGTTCATCTTTTCGGCATGTGTGTGGGCTATATAGCGTTCCAGGAACGTGGTGATTTTTCAGGGCTCATCCTTCTATTTCGACTCAGTTTGAGAGATGGTAAGCCTGAGTATCACTGAGTTGGGCAGGGATCTTCTACGCGTAAATTGAACATCGGCAAGCCCGGCTAGATACCTTATCTACCAGATTTTTATTAAAAAATTACAGATAAAAATCCATGCTCACCTCTCAAAACGCATGAAAGTGGGGCTTTTTTTGCATCTAGACCCATTTAAGACAATTGTGTGGAGCTGATATAAACTTAATGTGCGTTTGGGTGGGTGGTTGGAACACCGAGATTTTGAAAAGCCAACCAAATATACTCAGAGTTTCAAAAACATAGTTTCATTAGAGTTTGAAACGCGGCAAAAAAATACCGTCACCACAAAAAAATGGATTGGGACGCAGAAGCTGAAAAAGCATTTGACTCTGGGTCTACATTTTTGAGGCTTGTCCATAGCGGAATCCATGCAAACACGGAGCCAAATGCATCCTTAATCCGTTTTACAATCATGTTTATACTCCATTACAAAGAGTGTAAAAATTATGAATAATGTTACGTACAATTTATTTTTCAGTCCTATTCCAGTTTACACGTGTTTTGAATTTTTTAAAAATAATATATCTCATCTAATAAAATACATACTTTTATAAAGAATGAAACATATACTTTAATGAATTGCATGAATGTATTTATAGAAAATATAAAAATTTAACATCGAAGCATATACCTCGTTAATGCGAGTATATATTTCGGTGATTTTCGATCGATGCATATAGGACTAGAATTAGGACCGAAAAAAAAAAAAAAAACTGTGTAACACTAAAAAATTATTTGTGTTCAATTCTTATGAGTATGTATAAAAAATAATGTACATTATAGCTAAACATATGCCTCAAAAATTAAAACAGGCTGCAAATGAAACTAAACCGTATCATTTCCAAAAATGTTTTGTATCCATCAAAACTTTTGTCCCATTTTTTTTTTTGTTTGTTTGTTTTGTGTCTATCAAAACAACCACTGGTTGGCGAGTTGATTGGAGTGCATCCTCCCTTTGTTAGAGGCATGAGTTCGAGTTCGATCCAGGTGGTTGCCATACCAGGTGTGGCATGAGAAAAATATTAGCCTCTTTGCTTATATAAAATATTAGAACATTCAACACCACATACTATAATAGTATAGTATATACTACATTATCATAGTGTATGACATAGGTGTGTAACATCATTCAAAGACAAAGGAAAAACTAAGATCAAAAGACCTAACGGCGAAGAAATGCTTTGTGGAGGAGAAGGAAGATGATCAAGTGACGAAAAGCTTGCTTCAATACAGCTGAAAGCGACAGTTCGTGTGTCCAACAAAGGGGTCCCTGGGGGTTTAGTCGAAAAACAAAAGAAAGTAATATTGTTAAAAAGAACTCGTCAGTTAATAACAAATGGCACTTCCCCTTCACTTTGGTATCGAAATCATGATCAGTGTGGACTACAATGGGGTTCGGACATATCATTTTCCAAAATATTAGCCCCTTGTAAGCCCTATCAATGAGCCCTGGGCCCAGTTGTCTATGTAACCACCCCTAATGAGCTTTGCCAAAAAAAAAAAAATTGTCCCATGTCAATTAAATCTCTAGAAACCCCATTACACTATTGTTAAGAGATGTCAGCACATCCTCTTGCTAGCCACTGAGCCACAAGTCCAAACCTCATGAAGAAACAAGTCTTCTTCATTCACTATCAATTTTTACTCCATTCAGAGTGCATTAAGTTCTTCAGCAAGAAAAAGAAGAATCCTTCCAACTGTTCAAAAGAACAAATAACAGTTTGTTCATCTCAGCTCTCCACAGCTCATATGCCGGAGAAATAAAATCAAATGATCGAATCTCTTTGTGGAAAGGAACCATTTTTATTTAGAAAAAGATTAGTTGAGAATTATGCAAAATTGACATATACCTAAACATAATGGAATTCAATCAACTTCCCACTAAACTAAGAAATGACTTAAAACTACAAAATATAGCCTCATAACAAACACAAACCTGACAGTCCACCCCAGTTTGGAACTAATAAAATACAGTAAAAAACACACATCAGTGGAGATCTGAATAAATTCCAAATTTTATTCAAATCAAGTCATAAAATCAATCCTAAGATTAATCCTTATAGCCTCTACTCAATCTCCAATATAATAAGTAATTCTATCAAATATTTAAAATTTGAAGCAACTCCCTATGTGTCCATAAATTTCCAGCAATATAAACTAATACAAAACAAGTAACCACTATTTTCTTTCTTATTCCTTTTACACGTCTACATATTATATATTATTTTTTTTCTTATTCCTTTTTGTCTGCTCCTCTTTTTCCTAAGAACTGATCACTGTTTTCTTTCTTATTCCAAGGGGATATTAATTCAGAGATCCAAAGATTTCGGCTTCAAAATAATGTAAAATACACATAAGTATTCTCATGCAACAAAATGGAATGCTAGACCATATTAGGGTATGATAACGGTTTCACATGTATCAATAATTCTGTACTATCAAAATTAAGAGTTTGGAGGCACTGGTGGCCGCCTACCCAGGCACCCTGATTCAATTACCTGCCAAATAAGCCATATTTCTTTACACAAATTCTGCAGTACCTCAACACTAGCAATATATTTACCGGAAAACCTAAACATGGCACTGAGGATATATGACACTAAATAGTGGGGAGGTGGTCAGAATACATTAAAACAAACCTTAGGGTGCCCAGTCATGCGTCTCAACTTGGAACGTATGGCTCAAAGAGAGTCACACTCGGATTTGGATCATACTGCATTATATCGGCGGCTCGCTCAAATTCTTCCCTAAGAACTTTGATGCTGTATTTATCCACCACACGGCCTAAATCATGAGAGACCTCGAATGGATCCTCTATGCATATCAGATGACGGTCATTCCCGATTCTCCTTGTCCAGTCCTTCTCTCGCTTGCTGTGTGATGTTTCAATTAGACATGAAATTTATAACTTAAAAAGAAAACAGGACAAAACATGGACAAGATCAAGTAAAAATTCAAAATGCATTTAAGCGACCAAGAAAAGCGAGATACTGGAAGATTGTTCCTAAATATGATTAGTGTTTTTCTAAATTAGAAAAAATCATCCAGAGCTGTCTCACATGTGATAAAGGTTAATCTTTGGTATTTTTTTGTACAAAGTGATTGCTCTAAGAATTCAAACCTAGGACTTTATTCTATTAGCCAAGCACTTTACCATTGCTCCAAGCAATGGCCTCTCGGGGAGGACAAGTGAGACAATGGATCATCTTTTGGAAAGTGCCATGTCAGCCAAGATATTTGGAGTAATTGAACAAATTCATAGGAAAATCAATAATCTTTGCTTACATGGCATGTGGGAGATTTTTCATAAATTCAATATAAACGAGAAACAAGAGCTCTAATGGGAAATTCACAGAGCTTATCCCAAATGTGGCATGCTGAAATCTATGGATTACAAAATTAAAAGATACTTCAAAGGGCAAGGTTGTTATATGGAGAACACATGAGAAGGGGTGCTTGGTTGTTTCAGGGCTTGGAGTATCCTACAACATGAGACCAAGCAACATATTGCTGAACAGGTGGGATTTATTGATTTATTTATTTATTTATTTTGGAGGTGGGGGGGTATGCAATTTTTCCCTTTTATCCTCTTTTTCACACTCTTGGGAGACACCTTGTCTACTACTTTTTTTATAGAAATTAGGCATGATTTATTTATTTATTTATGCAATTTTTCCCTTTTATCCTCTTTTTCACTCTTGGGAGACACCTTGTCTACTACTTTTTTATAGAAATTAGGCATGATGTTCCCCCATAATAAAGTTTCAACTGTAATTAGTAAAATACAGGAATGTTGCCCTCACTTTTAATATAGGGGGAAAAGAGAAAAGATGAAAATTAAGAGTATTTTAAAATAGAATCAGTCCTATGTATAAACATAAAAAGCACCCTGCCAAAGCAGTCCTCAGGCTCTCAAGGCCCTGTTTATTTCTTTATGTTTTTTATGAGGTTTCCTGCTTTTATTTAATTCAAGCAAAGATAATGCCCAAACCATACAAATAATCAAGTAGAGGAAAGAAACCCGACAACAGATTATATTGTATCATGGTGAAGAGGTGTCTACTATAGCAGCACCCTAATAATCCTCGGCCAAGCAAAGACAGTGGTGATTTTTCCCCTAACAAACAAAACTCTGCTAGCCCCCGGACAAATAAAGGTCCCAATCTTTGATGAAACTTACCACTATCTCCCTAACAATTTCCACATAGATCTTCATCCCCTAGAGAAGGAGATTTCGCGATAGCCAAAAAGACAAAACAACTGCGGGCACGATAGATTGTGAATCTTGGCCTATGTACTCCTATCACCCTTCGCTCTTAACTTACGACTCTCAGAGCCCTCAATAACAATTAAAAGCTTAAATTAAAGGAAAATTTATTTGATAGTCTTTAAAATTTAAAGAGAATCAATTAGAGGATATACAAACTAATATTTTTTTTTATATATTAACCCATATAACAGGATATTATGTTGTAATTCCCATTTGTCTTATTGGTAGGATACTAATTTCAATACAAGCTGACAGAATATATGAATTCATGTTCATTCACATATTGACCTGATAATTTTCATGGCTGTTATGACTTTACCTACATCACGCCCCTTGATTGTCATATAGTGAAATAACAATTGCTCTTTCGGTGTCATTAAATATAATTACTTCACAGGCAACATTGATCTTCCAGACATATTAGATTAAATGTTTTTCTCAAAGTCAACTAGGTTTATAAAAAAAAAATTCATGAAGTAGAAACCATTAAGACCATAAATTCCTGGCCTATACACAACAGTTTTCAAAAAATAAGGGCTAATTACAAGAATGAAAGAACAAAAATGAGATAGATCTTGATTGATTAAAATATACAAGACATACTCTCCTGCTGCTAGAATGATAAATGAATATCTTTTCAGAATATCAGGAATATAAAATTTGCAAACAAATGGAAAAAAAAGCCCATTCCTATTTTACCTTTTTTTTCTTTTGGCATATACTTTTTCCATATATTGGTCAAGTGAAATTTATTAACCAAAAGTAGACCAAAAAATAGTAAGAACAAGAACAGGGTAGAATTTTCCAACAAAATAGAAAAATTATAAATTATAACCTTTCCACGTTTTTTAAAATAAAATTCAGGAAAGAGATTGACTATTAAGATGGATTACCTAATAAAACCTCCAGTGCGAATAGATATGACGGCATTGGCATAATCATGACGGTAAGCCCAATAATCAAAGAACTCCCATAATAACCTTCCAATACTTTCATTGTTACGAGCACCAAAATTCTTGAGTTTTTCAACTTGATCAAAATACAAACACTCAACCTCATCCACGGTCACTTCATAAGTTGCTTCCATTTCCTGAATAAAAATTGCACTTTCAAATCAGAATGACCACCTATGACCATCATCTTCAGGAAAGGAAATACATTCCAAATTTGTCAGACAACGAAAAATTTATCAGGCTTTTGGTGCAAGATTTATCTCAAAGTTTCAAAGCTGATTTAAATTAAAAGAAAAAAAAATTGGCAAACAAGAAATTGGAAATTTAATGATAAACCAGAAATGATGTACGCTTCTATTCTTTTTAGTTCATCAAAGACTTAAGTACTTCAAAGCAGTGAGGTGCTAATGAAAAATATTGACAAATAAATATATCTACCATGCAGAGTACAATATGTCCATAAGAAGGACCAGTGGATTCTCAACCATCATCATGGGACGTACAGGAGTATAATACTAACAAAGGAGAACTGCTACACAATTTCATTCAAAGAAACATGCACCGGTAGAAAGAGATGACTCACTCTCATCACAAGTCGATAGTACCTTTCTTTTGCCTTTTATTAATACAAGGGTGATCGCCTACCGTTGGCATAAAAAAAAAAGAATAGATAGTACTTTTATCTGAGAGGATCCTTTATCTGAGAGGATTATACATCTACAATTTAATAGGTCATTTTCATGCCAAATCTATAAGGTAGGAAAATATCTCAACTAAATTAAGTTATTCTTTTAGACATGCCAAATTCAGCGTATATGATTCACAAAGCATTTCTCAATATTAAAGTTTTCCCAGGTCGAGCTATGGACATCAATTTTAAAACACACACTGCCACGTTTTAATAAACCAGGCCTCCTCTTTGGAGGTGACTAGTGCTTACTGACTAATCAAAGTTCAATTCACAACTTATGTTCTTTCAGTAAAAAAGCACCAAGTATTCAAAATAAAATATTACAACAAGATGGCAAAACCAGGTTATTTCCCACTATAAATGTACATGAAAAATCAAAAGAAAATGACAACTATTGATATTGAGGTGTATTTGTGCATGATGGAAAATGAAGGAAAATAAGAGAAAACTAAAATTTTCCTTTTGACAATTGAAAAATCCGGTGTTTGAGCAAAACAAGAAATAGAAAAAACTTTCCATTACTTTTCCTCTCCTAGGAAATTTGGGAAAAAAAATTTCCTTCCCCATAGGTGAGAATTTGAGAGAAAATGATAGAAAATTATTTTTCATTACATGTACAAACACAATGATAATTGTTCAAAGGGAATTTTTTTTACTTTCCATCACTTTCCCTTTGACCGAATTCCTTCACTTTCTTTTATTTTCCCTTTAAGACTGCTCAAACACACCCTCATGATACAAGAAATCATATAACACTGTCTTAGTTTACTAACAAAATTGCTAATGGAAAAGAAAGATCTATATAACCACAAACCTGTAAACAAGGAAGAATTGCAGGCCTTCGCTGCTGTAAGAAGTGTATGCACATCAGCACATATCTGAAAATTATTACCAAGACATTTCAGTTGAAATAAATAAATAAAAAGTTGCCTGAGACAAGTGCATAATGCAAACTCGAGGACAATTTATGTTGAATATAAAATTGCAATCAACTTACGCATAACTAGAAAGAGTCCCTCGATATGTTTCATTCACTCCCCGTGACTTGGCCCAATGCTTCACAATAAAAGCTAACTGACGCAATCTGCCATCTATTTGAGCATAATCTTTAAGTAGCTTTGTATTTACAACAGCTAAAAGATTATTCATGCATATGTCACAGGAAATTCCAGTAACGGGATCCATGAGCTTCACTATCGGGACCCTCGCATGAGTTAGCGCCTGTGTTCATTGAGAGATTTAATGAGGACCAGTAGAAAATATGCCTGACAAGCTTAGGTAGGTTACAATACCACAAATATAAAACAACAGCAACCATCATGAAACATGCCTGCAATCAGACACATAGCTTTCCATCTCACTTTTTCTATAGTCAGCTTGAACCTATTAAAATATTGGGTTTTCTACACCCAGTTGATCAGAAAACATAAGGGAACTATAGCAAATTTATGTCATATAAATCATGTCAAAACATGCTAAGATAAGCAACAACACCAGCACCACAAGAAATAGAACCACTGTGCAAAAGAAGTCAAAAGAAACATCAAGCTCATGAATGCAAGAATAGGAACATAATGGTTGGGTAACTTTGGTATACAACAACAGCAGCACTACAAGAAATAGAGCCACTATGCAAAAGAAGTAAAAAATGGAATGGTTTTTTTTAACAATCGGGAAAAGAATGGTTGGGTAACATTGGTATCTTTTAGAATAGCAAGGAATAAAATGATGGATAAATGATTCCATACGTTTAAAGACCTCCCAGCTCAAGAAGAAAAAAAAACCAAATTTTCACATTGCCCAACCTCATAATCCAAAATCCAAAAGCATTTGAATTTGTAAGGAAAAAAACTGACAGTAAAAATATATAATATATATTAGAATCCACCAAAGAGCCAAGGGATGCCTAACCCACCTGCACATTTTGGAGATTTTCAGACTGCAAAATATCTGCCAGCTTCGTCAAAATTTCAGGCTTGCTAGTACCATCACATTCAATTGCAAGACAAACATCAATATCACAATTGGAGACTCCAAAAGAATTAGCACAGGATCCGTAAAGATAGAGCTTTGCATCGGGCCATTCTTTGACAACAAGTTTTTCCAGTGACAATATGAGTCGCTTCTGTTTTGCTTTTTCCTCCTCTGATGGTATCAAGGAATTGTAAATCGAAAGGAAAGAAGGTGTTAGACTATCTATGTCAGGACGGCATTCCAGCCTTCTCTTCTGATTCCTCATTCGCTGGCCTGGTAACTGCTGTCTTCTGAAAAAGTCAGATACAAAATCCTGGATGCAAAACAACACTAATATAGAAACAATGAAACAGAAATTATTTAAGATCTAATGCAGAACACAACTAACATGTAATGGAAACATAACAAAAAAGGGGAACGAAAAGGGGTCTCCCAAGAGGCAAATGAATAATGAAAAAATCCAGAAAACAAATGGTCATCCACGATCCAAAAGTTAATTGTCAGCTGTCATGAAAACCACATCCCAAGTTAAGGAGACAGACAACAGGTGCGATCCTTGCATTGTAAGTTCTGCATGCTTTGATGAACACAAGGATACGATCCCAAGTATTCTCCACATAGGTTTGTCTCAAAAGAGCTTCTAATTTTTAGCCAGCCAAATGTTCCAGCAGACAGTACATAACATCCAGGATTTCAAATAGTAGTTAATTTATTTGCAGAATCGGTGAACTCGTAACTAGGTCAAATAGTACATAGCAGTTGATTTATAACATAGAGTAGACATCTTGCTTGACGGTTTGAAGGGCTAGGAGAGGTTCTACCACTTTTGAGAGTTTGGCCTAAGTTGAAGATAATGAGTGGCACTTTAGCCTAAGTTATTCTTGTAATTGTTTTTCATTACACATTCATGCTTGCTTTTGTCGAAGTTCTACCATCTATTAGCATATTTCAATTAGTGTGCACTCATCTTTTAGAGGGGGGGGGGGGGGGGGGGGGGGCACTAAATGAAGTTTTGCCTAACTTAGCTTTCGTTATTCTATGGGAACACCAGAACAACTATACTGGACCACTGGTAGTGTTTTCAGCTGCAAAACCAAGACAAATAAATACGATTTTTTCTTTTCATTTTTTTTAGGGAACGAAGATGCCCCCTCCCCCTATTTTAGTCTCCCCAAACCATGTGAGAACAGGAAATAGAAAAAGCAAATGTCCTCTGTTCAATAATAAATCCCCCTACCCTATCCAAAACTCGTTTCCCCCAAATTGTTGTGAACCCATTCCCATGGACATCCTTTTCGACTAGTAAGCACACCAACTTAATGTGGTGCAAAGTAATCAATGCAAAGTGTTACAGGCATGCTGCCCCCGCATGCTTGTTTCCTTCATCTTACAATCCAGCACATTATAGGGAAGGCTGGGGCTTTTTCTGGCAGTGAGGTGGATAGAGGTTGATGGTTGTTTTGCGGGGGATGTCTGGTGCGGTGAAGAAGCGCTCAAAACTAATTTTCCTAGTCTGTTTGCAACGCCAACAAATCAATATGTTTTTATAAAGGATTATATGGAAACAGAAGAAGATTGATTTCTGTGGAATCCCATTTTCTAAAGAAAACTTCAGGATCCAGATGTTCAAGAACTTCTAATCTTACTTCAATGGTCGTGGAACATTCAAATTATGAAGTAACATAAAGATAGTGGGAGTTGGAAGCCAAATGCAAAAAATGGTTCCTAGGTGAAGAACTGTTATGACTGGCTGAGAAGAGAGCATCCAATTCAAGTGAATGCATCTCCAAAGTGTGGAGAAATATGGAGGATTAAAGCCCTTTTGAAGGTGTAATGCTTTATGAGGTTTGTGCACAAAGAAAGCTTAGTGACGAGAATGTACAGATTGAAGTGGGTGCAAGGAGAATCCACTGCATGTCCATCATGTGCCCCCAAGCAGACAAAATGGTAGAAAACCTATTTTGCCTATTTCTTTAAAGAGTGTTGTGGGATGCACTGGTTTGGATAGCTCATTCAGTGCTGGTAAGAAACTTAAGACAAAGAGAGATAAAAGTGTGAAAGCCATGTTATCTCAAATTCTAATCCCTGGAGCGTGTTGAGCTATTTGGCTGACGAGGAATAATGGGATTTTCAAATTGGTTAGGTCCTACACAGAAAATATATAGGAGAGTACTGATAGGTTTAAGGATTGGGTTGTCAATTGTGCGGGGCTGGCAGATTATGCCTAGAGGAGGGTAAACAAATGCCCGTTGATTTAAAAGGGCTTTAATCCTTTTCTTTTCTTGACAATAGATTACTCATCTATTATATTTTTAAATTTATGCTTTTTTTTTCTTTTTCTTTGTTCTGGAATTGTACCCCAATTTTATAATGAATCTGGTGGTAGGATTCCTTCCAGTTTTTCAAAAAAAAATTTATATTAATATCATAGAAACCAGAAAGTTAGTTTGACTTAAACTCTAGGCTCTACAAGTCTGCAAAATCAGGTAATATCTATCTTATAAAAGCATAATGGAATTCAATCTTTTGAGTCACTAGTATTTGGATTCTAAACTGGCAACAAACCCTATGGGAGAGCGAAGAGATAGTGAGATACAAGTATTCTTGTCAGACTCTATGACCAGGTGTACCCCGGAAATATAGAGAACAGGTTCTGGAGAGTCTCTTTTTTAAATGCCCTTTCAGTTAAGAAATTTAGAGAAATGTGGCTGTAATTCAGGGGAAGGATGGGAGTAAATAAATTTCATAATAGTGTCCAGAAGTTAAAAAAGAAGGGGGATCGCAGAAAAGCGGCAAAGTTCTTGCAAATGGTGCCACGTGATCTATTGGGTGACTTGTTTAGAAGGAATGGCAAAATTTTCAGAGGGAAGAGAGGCCTATGTGGAGAACACGTGGAATTGAATCATTGACAACCTAAAACAATGGGGAAAAGTGAGAAATTTTATCCACTCTTATTGTAAAAGCCGGGTTCCCGGGCACAAGGGTCGTACTCTAGACTACCACATGGGCTTGGGAATTTTTTTCCCTTTGTTTTTTTCCTTTTTGTTGCAATAACGAATTGTATGAACCCATTTATAGAAAATATGAAAATTTTCTAACGAAGTATATACCTTGTCACCTTGTTGGACAACGATCAAGGTATTATGGGACTTCAGGCCAAGCTATAAAGGGGACTGTATAATAGCGCCCGTAACAAAATGTTATCTCCAGCCAATCATTACACATTGTAGAAAGAAAACACTTCCCGGTAATTGTACAACAAAAGAAGTACAAAAGCAATCAAGCATATTTGGTTAATGAAAATTTGGAAGAGTGTATGAATGATTACTGAAAACTTCTTTAGAATTAAAAAATCCTGGTCCACAAATGAAAAAACATGTCGTAATCCTCATACTTGTGGAGAATTAGCACTGAAATACAGCCTGTGTTAATGAGACAACAAAACAAAAGTTTCACCATTTCCTCACCATCATATCAGCAATTTCACCTTGGTGCATCAATATTCATCGCACTGTTCCCATATCAGTATCATCCTCAAAATATGAAAATACTCATGTCTTAATTCATAACAAATAAGTCAAACTAGTCACATTTCTCTATCAAAGGAAGCATGTGAAATTCAGAGAGTAGCTGATTACCTT
This sequence comes from Acorus gramineus, assembly GCA_030737835.1. Lineage (NCBI taxonomy): Eukaryota > Viridiplantae > Streptophyta > Magnoliopsida > Acorales > Acoraceae > Acorus > Acorus gramineus. Next base: position 17,827,416 of record CM060856.1, on the reverse strand, counting down.
ACCAAGTGAACCATTGTGGGGTCCCACAACCTTCTTGCCAACAATGTCATCCTTAATCACCAACGAATCCATAATCTCCGCAGCATAGACATCCCGTTCACGATACGCGCCCGTTCTAGACACCACATTTCCATTCATGCCATGATTCAACCTTTTCCCGTAGCTCTGCTCTTTATAAACAACCTCATCACGGCCCAAAGTCACTACAGATTTCATGACACTTTCTTTACTCCCCCTCGCACGATCCATTCGCTCAAGCTGACCGTTCAGCGAAATCATAGGTTCACCCACTTCTGCGGCAACCCATCGCCCCCCAACGTGATTCGATCTTTGCGAGGGACCGGGCAGACGGCTCTCATGCTCCGCCCGATCGTTCCACCTATGAAACCCTTGTCGCTCGAAACCCGGGGCCCCTCTCCCTCGCCCTCTCCCCGTGTGAGGGCCGTGGCTCCGTAAGACCCCTCCATCACCTCTTCCTCCTCCATTGACATCGAAACCCTCGATTCGGGACGGCTGCGGGGGGAAGCCCGGAGGCGGCTGGGGGCGGTGGGGGTGGGTCCACGGAGGGGACGGCGAGGCGAATCTGGGGTCCATTGGAAGGACGAAGGGATGGCTGGGGCCAAGAGCGGCGATGGCCGGGTCGATGTCAAGGGCGTGAGATCCGCCGGAAGAAGACGCCGTCGGCGGCTTTTGGCGGATCAACTGGAGGAGGAACTCGCCTTCGGACGCAGGGGTGGCCGACGGCGAGGACGGTGTTGCTCCTGCTCCGCCACGGATGAATTCCATTCGATCGCCTTTTTTCGGTCCACCGAATCTTCTTCTTTTTTCTTTTTTTTTTGTGAAGGGTTTCACTGGTTCTTCATTCCCCAATTTGAATCACTTTTTTGCTTCGCCGGTTAATCAATCGCGGTCAATTTATATCCGTCCGGATTGGTTTTGATTCGAATCTCTCGGTATTATTTTTTTTCCGGACGTAAACGTGAAAAACACTTCGACTGTACTGTAATAAAGAGGAGCAGTTGTATTTTTTTTTTTTTTTTGGTAAAAGGAGTAGTTGTATTGTTGCCCCTTTTTACAGTCCATAAAGAGGATGGATAATGGTAATATACTATATTTATGTATTTATATAATATTTTTGTCTCGATTTTATCATTATTTTATTAGATTATTAATTTAGATAATTAGTTAAGTTTTTTTTTTTGTTATGTAACTATATATATTTTATTTATGGATCTGTAAATTCATTGAGTTGATTGGTGGTTATTATATTATTTGTTGAAATTGTGGGGATTTGGATTAATTATTTTTCCATCTCAAAGAATTTAGATGCCTATAAATAGGACTCATAAAATTGTAAAGGAAATTCAGTTCTTTTATTATTATTTCTCTCTATCTCTTAAAAGTAATTTTTACTGATAAGAGGATAAAGTTTAGCAATGGAATATTTTTTTATGATAATTTATCTTCATTTTAGAGAATAAAAAAAATTTATTTTATTTTTATTTATGTATGTCAAAATCAAGATAAAAATGGGATAAATGTTATTTTAGTATTTAGGTAAAAAAAAATTCCATTTTTATTTCAAAATTATAACAATTGTCTTTATTTTATTTTGATTATTTTGTATAACAAATTGTATAATTTGTCCTCCAACTATTTATTATCCCGTGTCTCCTCTTTTTTGTGACTTGTCTAATTGTCAAACAAGTCATGTAGGGGAAATACTTATCGGAAAATTAATTTTTGATTATGTGTGTGACAAATTGAGTGATATCTATAAAGATTTGTCTAATTTCTCATGATTTTTTCAATGATTAAGGTCCCTCAAGTCAAGGGGTAACCAAGTGCTAACACGCTTCTTTATTTAATTTTTCAGTGGTGATATCCAGGCCCCAAAAAATAAGCCCCACTCATAGGCCCCATGAGGTGTCATTATTTTATTGGTTCTTATTAATTGGTTTGTTGACTTTTCAAAAAGGGTAAAATGTCAAAATACAAATATGCCCTTCATTAAAAATCTATCCCATTAATCCAAATCCCCACATTTTCTCTATTCGGTTATGAGTGAATCTTGAAATCCATTTCAAATTTTGAATTTTGAAATCCTTACCTAAATTACAATTAAAATTAAATTACACAAAAAATTATCTAAATTGTTTTAATCAAAATTCTTCTTCAAACTTATATTCTTATTATACACATTAAATTTTTTTTTTTAAGAATGTTATTAACTGAACATTAAAAAATTCAGATATTTATTGTATTCAAATTTAAATAAAAAAACATATATAGTTACTATATGAAGCAGTTATATCAAGTACATTTCTTAAATATTTATATCTCTCACAACGATTTGTTACATTTACATAAAAACTGTTACATTTACATTTAAACAATTTATAAACAGATTCTATTTTCAATAGTCAGTTACATTTTATAGAAAATGTCAAACACCTTTTTTGTTGTGTGATACATTTAATAAATATATGTATTTGACTGTTACATTAATAAATGTAACAAATATAAATTACTACATGCATTTAAACAAATGCAATACACAAATAAATGTTACATTTTAAACTGTTACATTTATTCGATGTCAGAAATGTAACATTAACATCATACAAATCATATATAAATTAAATGTAACTAACCTTAGAAACAATAGAACAAAGAAACAGAGGATCTTGATTCTTTTGCATGTTATAATACTCTTCATAGTTGGGTTTTTTTCTAGGAGATCTTTGAAAAGTTTAGGTTGGAAGAGAAGAGACCATCTCAATAGATTCGAAAAAAAAAGTAATGAAAAGTAGAGAAAGTGGAAAAAAACATTGGAAAAACAATCATCCTAGGAACCAAAAAAAGATAACTCGACATCCGTATAAAGAAATAAAGAAGTTGACATTACCAAATAACGTACCGCTCACCGACCAACCCAATGAGCTAATTCACAAAGTTCTATGCCGTCAAGCTCTTGACCTTCTGACTTCCTTCGTGAGTGGGATAGGCCGTTCTTTGAATAGGTTTGATTAAAAAGAATTTACTTGAAAGAAAGAAAATTGTCTCCGTCCCTTTATTTTATTTTTTTTTATTTAAAGATTTTTTTTATTTTTTATTTAATCAATCATAATTGTCTCCTTATATTGTGAGATCAGTTATCAAAAAAAAAAAATTAACTAAAGGTATAACAGGTATTAGACACATGCCACCTCATGGGACCTTTGATGGGGCCTGTGAAGTTGGGGCTTGGGAATCATTATTATTTTTTTGTTGGTAACTTAATAATAAAAATTTCATTGTTTAAGTGATCATGAATAAGTTGTGAATAAATGATAAATAAGTTGTGAATAAAATATATATAAAAAATGAAAAAAATAATTTAACTTGTGGGTCCCCCCACTAATGGAATAATACAATTAAGGAACATAAAATACCAATCTCAACTTATTCCCTTTTATTTTGACATAGCTATACATATTTATTCTTTACAAACAAATATGCTTTTGGGCTTATTCACCCTTACTCCCCTCTATTGGCTACCCAAACATATTATTAGATAATAATGATTTAGATAATTGGATCATTAAAGAAACAATACTAATTAAAATACGAATTGTCGAATTCCATGACAATATAAATTAAAGACAATATTAAATATGATTTATACATGTCCATCAAAAAATTAATATTCTATCCATTAAAATGCCGTTGAATGAAAATACTATTTTTTTCGTCGAAAGACCTTCAAAAGGCTATAAAGTCTCATAGTTAACTATCATTACAAGTACTAACTAGGTCGGTCACATGACTCACATGGACCATAAACAGAGCATATAGCCCATGATACAACCCAAAAGGGTTAAATACACCTTGTTTTCTCGTCCACGGAGATTTGATCCTCCGAGAAGAGGGTGTGACCAATTGACCAAGCTGTGTGGGACGAATGAAAATACACTTTGTTTGACACATGTTTTTGAAGAAAAGGTAGATGTTTGCTCCTCGATTTCATTTACTGAATTCGAATTACAAACTCTGAATGTTTGCTACACTTTGTTTGACACATGTTATCCATTCATATCCATTATTAAATGAAAATATTCATGTATTGTTATCCAATCCCATGTCCACTAAAAACTATAAAGAAAAACGATATATGCATTCATCTTCATGAAAATAATCTAACATTTGAAAATAATCTAACCACCACAAAACCCACATTAAAAATTTAATTAGTACATTGTTGCCAAGAAATCATATTTTAAAAAAGAAAATATAAAAACATCCGGCGGTGAGAGAGTGATTTTTGGATTTTTTTTTTTTATGGGTTAAGGAAATAGGGGTGAAAGAAATGCAATTTTTTTTATGATCTAAAAGTCTTACAAATAAATGGTTCACATCCTTGAGACAAAAAAAAAAAAAAATTAGTGCAACACATTTTAAACTAATCAAAATGAGTCATGTTAATCTATCATTTTTAGTGGGATTTGAAAGGATGAGTTGTAATATTTTTGGGTTGAATGTTATCTTTGTTTTGTTACTAATCTTTATCATCTCAAATTTTTGAAGTACAAAACAAAATCCCATTAATCAACTAATAAATTAGAGATGTATTCCTCTTCATCATATTTAGAAGCTTATCTTTAGAAGATCTTCATTTTATTGATTGCCTTGGAAGAAAAAACATAGTATCTTTTATCGTTGACCTATCTTTAGTTGTCTACCATAAAACCGGTCTTCAACTGAACTTACATGCAGCTATACTAATTACCATATATAATATGTATATCATGCACCATTAAAACTAGGAAAAAATCCAACCCCCCCCCCCCCCCTAAATTCCCTGGAATCCATATAAACCCCTAATTTTTCCTAAAGTTCACATAACCCCATGAAAACACCATGTAAATATAAACAATCCCCTGATGAGTTAAATTTTCGTTGAGAGATGATGAATATTCTATTAATATTCTGTAGAATATTATGTTTTGTTGACCCTGAAAACACAGTATATCAAAAACCCCAAAAAAAATTGTTAAAAATGCAAAAAACCTTATGTACTTGACAATTTTACCTCTCTGGATTAATGGTAAAACTCTATTTAAAGGGAGTAAAATTATCATTTAAAGAGGATTTTTCGCATTTTAACATATTATAGGATTTTTTTTGTATACTATGTTTTTTACCAGGGTTAACCAGACAGAATATTCACAGAATAATCCTAATCTATTAACGAAAATTTAACTCAATAGACTATTTGGATTTACATAGATGTTTTCATGTGGTTATATAGACTTTATAAAAAAGTCAGAGGGGCTATATTGATTTCAAGCAATTTACATGTGGTTATTTGGATTTCCTTAAAACCAATATTTATGTCTCTGGTACCAACCTTTCTCCTTCTCTGTTTTTTTCCAAGAAAATGGAAAAATAACTAGCTGAGGGGCAATTGGTACATAAATTAAATTATATTAACATTAAATAATTTCAATTGTATATAATTAAATATGTTATTTGTAGTGTATAAAGTAATTAGTATGTTTTTTGAAGGGTATACATGCAAAAACCCAAATTTCAAAATACATCCGTTGATCTTATTTAGAAACAAATCATTACACGATCTTATTTTACCGATACAATAAATGACTTTATTTTATTTGTTTTGAAATAAAAACACAACCGATTGTTTACTGAGCGATCTTTAGCTGTCATTAAAATCAGGTCTTCAACGGTTATTAATGCAACTATACTTACCATATATATATGCCACCGGCCATTAACAACCAACAAATTATCTTCATCTGTGGTTCTAATCTCTGTCTGGATAGTTTACTGGGCGATCTTGGTCTGATTTTCTTGATTTTGGATACTTCATCAAGAGACCCATTCGTTTTAGGGTTGGTAAATCAATTTAAGGTCAGTTTTATTTTATCCTTCTTTTAGTCCAAAGATGTCTTCTTGATATGTACCCATGCATTTATTCTATTAAAAAAATGATACACGAGTTCTTGATTTTCTTGATCGAAAAATCGTTTCAAGCTAGGGTTTTGATCTTTTCTTTTAGTCTAAAGGTGTGTTCTTGAATAATTTAAAATCTTTGAGTCTCTAGAAAGAAAAAAAATGATCATTAGCAACCCATTTGTTTTTTTGATTTAAAAATCATTTCAAGTTAGGGTTTTGATCTTTTCATTTAGTCTAAAGGTGTGTTCTTGATTAATTAAAAACTTGAGTCCTCGTATTCTAAAAAAATTGATCATTAGCAACCCATTTGTTTTTTTTCATCTAAAAATCATTTAATGTTCGGCTTTTGATCTTTGATTCATTTAATATGAAAATAGTATGGAAAAAAGGGAAAGAATAATTAATTAGGTAATTACTTAATAATTATTTATTTTTAAAAAAAGATTAGACTAGCTATTTCATATCTTTAGACAATCTTCAATTTATTGATGCTGACCTCATTTGACTTAGTTTGAAATAAAAAACAGGTTTTCAACGGTTCAATGGAACTAATTACATGCTAACTATACTTACCATATATGCCACTAACATCCACTATTAATCTTTGTCTGTGATACCAACCTTTCTCTCTCTCTCTGTTTGGATCGTTTACTGAGCGATCTTGCTCTGAATTTCTTCATTTTAATACTTGATCAATTAAGGTCAGTTTTTTTTTATTATCTTTCTTTAATTAGTCCAAAAATGTCTTCTTGCATGATTAAAAATCTTCCGTACCCATTCATTTATTCTATTAAAAAAATGATATATGCAGTCATTTCAATTACCAAAATCAACGAGTTCTTGATTTTCTTAATTCCTGATTTGGATTTAGCGACCCATTTGTTTTTCTGATCTAAAAATCATTTCAAGTTCAGGTTTTGATCTTTTCTTTTAGTCTAAATGTGTATTCTTGATTAATTAAAAATATTTGAGTCCTCATATTCTAAAAAAATGATCATAAGCGACCCATTTTTTTTTTTATTTAAAATCGTTTCAAGTTAGGATTTTGATCCTTTCTTTTAGTCTAAAGTTGTGTTCTTGATTAATCAAAAATATTATAGTCCTCGTATTCTAAAAAAATTGATCATTACCAGGTGATCCGGTGATCATGGTACCGAAGACTAAGACCATGGAGGACTGGAGGGACTTCTTCCGCAGAGCAAACACAGATATCTTCGATGTGATCCACAATGCCATCTTCATTGCCGCGTCTGATTGTCCTGGGGAATTTCAGTCGAGGCGGGACGGCCTTACAGAGAAACTCTTCACCACCCGATCGATCCTGACTGTTCCCGTGGCTGATGGAGAAGGCAGAGATGGTAGCAGAGGCTGTGAGAGTTGTTCTGAGAAGAGTTTCAAAGAAAGCAATAATAGCATCATCACTGTTGATGAAGTGGGAGAGTTGTCTCACAAGAGCAGTTGCACCTGTGATGAGATAGTGGTCAGGGATGTGATGAGAATCAGACAAGTTCTCAAACAAAAGGATGATCAGGTTTAAACATCAGTACTCTTCAATTATTTTGAACTAATTAATCATTAGTCAGTTAATGATATATATTTTTTTTGTTTGGAACGGGGGCAGTTTGCTTTTTTGCCTGATAATGGATACCGGGTTGTGCATTGCATACATAAAATCATTATTGTGAACCGCAATATATAAAATAACCATTCATTTTTTTCTCTCTTTAACTAACTCTAATTTGTTTTACTTGTGAACAGACTGAAGCTGAGCTGTTTGATTGCTTGAGAAGAGTTGGATTAATGAAAATATCTGTAGAAATTTTGAAGGTTCGGTCATTAATACAACACTTTTATAGTTTTTGCTTAAGTCAACAACTGTTTGTTTAATCTGAAATCATAAATATTGCTTTTTATTTGTAGTGCTGAATATTTTGTTTTTTATTTTTATTTTATATTTAGGTGACAGAGATCGGAAGAGCCGTTAGTGATCTTCGGAAGCACAACTCAAAGCGAATTCGCCATCTTGTTCGGACTCTTATTACGTAAGTTCATTGTTATATATTTTTTTGTTCAATGAGCTATTTGGTTTCTAATATTGAAAATTTTTTGGGTTGGTTGTGCAATTTTTTTTTCTTTAAGGCTACATATTGAAATTAGAAAATAGTGTAAATTTATTTATAGATGTAGTCAACTCACAATTATTTTTTTCCTTTTTTTTTTGGGATTACAGCTGCTGGAGGGGTGTGGTAGATGAATGGGTTAGTGCCACCACCGCTACTACAGGTTGATACTTTTAGTAACTATTTGAAGCATATTATGTTTTATCTTTACAAGTCAACCTTTAAATCCTTCATTTGTTAATTAATATTTGCAATTCTACATTGTTGACTTTGTTGAGAATTTGTTGCACCAGAAATGACCCCTGAAACTGTGAATCCATCAGTCCTGAATGAAAGAATTGTCCCCGCTACACAAACAGCACCAACATTTGAGCACACTAAGGTACATATATAACATACCATGTTCATTTCAAAGTCTACAAATGAGGAAGCTTTACTAAATTAATCTGACTATAATTTTTCATTTGTATTCTCTGTTTTCAATTTTGTTTTGCTACATATATAGTCCTACAATGGCATAGTGGAAGATAACAAGACAAAGAAGCAACAGCCATTATGTCAAGTAAGCATTGCTGAAGAGAAGAGCCAAACAAAGAAGATACTGAAGCCCTTAAGCACAGCATCTGGGCTAGGAAAATGTCGATCCGAACCTATGGGAACACAAAAGAAGACATCAACATGTTCACAAGAGGTAAAGCTATATTAATTAATATCATACACCAAAACATAAGTCCAGTTTTGACACTGAAAATTGAATTTATCTTGTTTTCAGAAATCAAAGGATTTAGATGAGGAATTCAAGCTTGAAAGCGCTAAGAGGAAGCTTCATGCAAGTTATCAAAGAGTTGAAAATGGTGGGTTTCTTTTGTTCTCTATTAGAACTTGCATTAATTGCTATTAGTAGTGCTTAGAAACTAAAAATATATATATATATTGACAAGTTTGATTTTATGTACAGCGAAGAAGCAGAGGAAGATACAGATGATCCAGTTGTATGATCTACCAAAGTCAAGGAGGTGATAAAGACTTACACTTCTCAAACCAGAGTTGTATATTTTTTTTGTTACGAAGAGAGAAAGTGTATTGTTGTATTTTGTATATGCAGATTAATGAGTAGATTGGGAGGATGCACTCCAGCATCTCTCTGTTTGGGTTTCCCTCACTCAGTTTACAGGCTAATCAGCATTTTTTTTAATGACAATGTTAGTATTTTGTTTTCAAATATTGGGTTTGTATATCTTAAGTTCACTTGTCATTATAATTCAGTATGTCTAATCAGTTTTGTATATGACACTCATCTTTCATTTTTTTTATAATTAAATATACATGCTCTGATACAATCAAGTTGCTCATTTTTTCTTGCATTTTTTCACAATCAAGGTTTGTCCATGGGTGTGGATGTTCACCACCCTTTTCAGTGATGTCCCGACTTTGATGTAACTATGTTAGCTTTTCTTTTAACTACTCTGTGTCTCTGTCCTTTAGACTTTCTCATCTTTTTCACTTTGAAACACTTTCCACTGCCCACTTAAATCACTTGCCCGGTAAGAAATTTTTCTTCAAGTTTTGTTAAAAAAAATTCAAATATGATTTGTCAAAATAATATCACAACCTAAAGATGGAACAAGTATGATTTCTATTTGATTTTTGCCAAATTTTGCATGGCCCGATCATTGTTGGACTGACCACTGATGAAATTTAAAGTAAATGAATATAATATTTTTATCATTTATTATTTTGGAATATATGATTAATTGTAATAAAAAATACTTTATTCATGCTAATGTATATATTAATAGCTACTATGTCTTTACTAATAAGTGTTTTGATGTTTAAGTTTTTCTTTTTGGATTTTAGATGAATTAAATCATTCTCATATTAGAATAAACACTTTATTTTTTTCAATGAATTAAAAGTTATAAATTCTAATGATATATAAATAAAAAAATTTATTTTTTGTAATAACAAACAAGAAAAATAAACATTTAGGATACTCTGATTATTCTCTATTTATATATTATGAAAAAAATGTAAGTGTTACGGTGACATAAAATAAAATAGATTATTTGTGATGATATAAAAATATATAACATAATTTTTTAAAGGTATATTTATAAAAAGACCCTTTTTATCATTACTGGATAAAACTAAAATAAAGAAAGTGTGAAGTGTGAACCACTAAATTATCTATATCTATATCTATATCTATATTCTATATCTATATCTATATCTATATCTATATCTATATCTATATCTATACTACCTATAAAAGTACCAATCCATGAAAAACATTCATTGGACATATTTACCCTTATCAATTCATGAAAAACCATTCTTATCCCAAATGATATTTCATCATACATATTTACCCTTTCAAATTATTCGTATTTACCATTTTACATTCTTCACAATCAATTACCTGATATCATAAATTTTTTAATAAATTCAATTACATTTTATATAATTATATAATATATCTACATATATTATATTGTAATGTTTAAAAAATCCTTATATAAAATAGAAGTCCTATGTTTGTAATTATTAATAAAAAAATATACAAATATGTAAGGGATAAATTCAATTTCATTTTATATAATTATATAATATATCTACATATATTATATTGTAACGTTTAGAAAATCCTTATATAAAATAGAAGTCCTATGTTTGTAATTATTAATAAAAAAATATACAAATATGTAAGGGAGATAAAATTGAACCAAAAATTAATATATACCCTTTCAATTACATGTTGTTTACACTTAACAATTCATGAAAATCTATTCCTATCGAAAATTATTTTTGATTAGACATATTTACCTTTTCAAATTATTCCAATCTAAATTATAAAAAAACCGTAATATATGTTATATTACATGCACATTTTTGTTTACCCTTAACAATTCATGAAAATCTATTCCTATCAAAAATTATTTTTGATCAGACATATTTACCCTTTCAAATTATTCTAATCTAAACATAAACTTTACGTAATATATGTTATATTACATGCACATTTTTATCCTTATATATTTTTGAGAGATTTAATAAATAATGACAATCTATCAAATTATAAATTGAATCGTAAAGTTTATGTTTAAATCAATGTATCTAAATTATTACAAAATCCTAATATATATTATATTACATGCACATGTTACCACATTAACCTATATATATTAAATTTCATTAATAAAATTATATAAAAATTATTAACTTTTTATATACAATAGTATATATTTTTTTGAAAATTAGTATATAATGATAATGTACATTGTTGAAAAGTCACACTATGTAAGTCTGATCGAAAATTATTTTTGATCAGACATATTTACCCTTTCAAATTATTCCTATCTAAATTATAAAAAACCGTAATATATGTTATATTACATGCACATTTTTATTCTTATATAGTTTTTAGTTCTGTCTTTTTTAAAAAATGACATGGAAGACCAATCCACCAAAAAAAACCTCTATAATTGACAACTATAGCTCAGTTGATTCCCGCCATTTTGTGTGTAATTTTTTATCAGACATATTTACCCTTTCAAATTATTCTAATCTAAATTATAGAAAAAACATAATATATGTTATATTACATGTACATTTTTATTCTTATATATTTTTGAGAGATTTAATAAATAATGACAATCTATCAAATTATAAATTGTATCGTGAAGTTTATGTTTAAATCAATGTATCTAAATTATTACAAAATCCTAATATATATTATATTACATGCACATGTTACCATATTAACCTATATATATTAAATTTCATTAATTAAATTATATATATATATATATATATATATATATATATAAAGTTACATGTATTTATGATCCACCTGTTACACACACACACACACACATATATAAAAAGTTACATGTATCTAGAATTTCTATACATAGCCGAATAAATATTCCTTTGGACATTCGCCCCCTTTTTTTTTTCTCTCCGTCTAGAATGATCGACGAAGACGCTGTTACAAAGGAAGAAAAGTTTCAATACAAAACCAGGGCATCCCCTTTAATTGTTTGGCTTCTCATCTTTCCCCCTCATAAAACCTTCGGCTTCATTCCCTAGCCATTAAATCCCACCGTTAAAACCCCTCATCTTCTCCGACATGTCAATCGACGCCCTTCCAGAAACGGTCGTATTCATTCGCACGATATTGAGGAGCTCCACTGGCAAAGCACGATCATCCCCGTCCCTATTTATGTGGATCCATCGTCGATCTCTCCTTTCTGTAAAAAAAAAATCTGCCATTACGAAGGTTCGGTCAGTATATATCATGCACACTTTGATTCACAAATGTTAATTTTTTTCATTTAATCCCCCTTTTTTGGTTTATTTTGGTTGTTCTTCAATTTTTTTTAATGGTCTTCTCATCGTTATGTATGAGGAAAATAATTATGTTCTTCCGCTCATTGTTTGTTATAGGTACAGTTAGACTTCACTTCGTCATTCTCTGTCATATATATTTCTTTGTATGTATTTTTTATGGGCTTCTCATTGTTATGTATGAAGAAAAAAATTATGTTCTTCAACTCTGTATTTTTTTTTAATAATGTTCTGCTATGTTTTTTTTTTGGTTATAGGTTCATATATTTAATAATGTTTTTTTTTTTTCACTTCTTCATTCACTTCATTATTTCTTTCTCTGTTGCTGCTCAAGTGAAACAAAACACATCATAGTGAGAGATGTTCTTAACCAAGAATTAAATATCAATATAGAGAAAACCTTCAACCCTAATGATTTTCAACAACATTCCAACGCTGTGCTATAGTATTAAGTTTTCATTTACATTCGTCTGTGGCAAGATTATCATGTTCTGAATTTTTTTTACCCTTCTGAATCAATGTTTGCAATTTTTCTTCTTATTCTTGCATCTTGTCTTTCATTCTTAGTTGTAACACAAAAGTGAAAATAAGAAATCTAATACAAAATATATTGTTTTGCTCTTAACAGATTCTTCTTCGTTTCTCTATTGTGGTTGGACGTAGGACAGGTGTGCATATTGTGGTGAGTGCCTTGATTAAAATAATGTTTGCTTACATCATTTTTTCGTATTGCAACTATGAGTTATTAGAATATTCATTTTTTGTTGGATGAAGATTTTAGAAATTTTTTTTATATTTTTTGCAATGTGATTTTCATGAATTTCAGCTTAGGCAAGTGAGAAGATTGGTTTTTTGCTTTTGCTTGTAATTAAAATTTCGTTGTTATCTGTCTTATTTAAATTTGTATTTTATAATTTAGTTTAAGTAACACATTCATATACATGCAAATTCCTGCTGTAAATGATCAGAGGTGAAGCTTTTTATGTATAATATATGCAGCTAATACGGGGGATTCCTTTTGGAGGAAAGATAATTTCATTAAAGCATGCTATGGGACTGAAATTGTGCTATATACCCTTAACCTTCAACTTTCAAAATTTTGTTTACCATCCAAATGTTGTGCTATGATATTAAGTTTTCATTTACATTCGTCTGTTGGCAAAGGAGGATAACTTTATTTTGGGTTTGGTGGAGTTAATGCCAAAACTGGCTTTTAAATTTTTAGTTTCTTTTAGTTAATCCAGCATTTAGACTTTTTTTCCTTCTTTCTGAAGTTTGGTTAATTGTTATGCTTCTCTTAATTTAAAAACTATCCAGGAAAAGTTTAGCCCTCTATATTTTGAGTCTGTTAAAAAGTATTTGATTTTTGTATTAGTCTCTTTATATTTTTTTTAGTTATACGAGTTTAGTTATACTCATTCTGTGGATGTGTTTGAAGGCTACTTTAGGTTTGTCATTAAATATTTATATGTTCTGTGTGTCATCAGTGTCTTTTGTAGCAATTACAATCCTTATGAAAATTATATATATAAGGTTTGAAGTTTAAAATATTTTTAAAAAATGACTCACTATTGTGTTTTCAGTTTTCTCTTAGTTGTTGTGGCTAATTAAAATTGAAACTTTTTAGGTTTTACTTGAGGTTACACGGTGTTTCCAACTTTTTCTCTCCCTCTTCATTTGAAATGTTGATCTCTCCGGTGTTTCCAACTTGAAAGATTGATGATGGTTTAGGATAGGCCTCCTCTAACAATAAACAGAAGAGGTCTCTTTCAGAATAGATTGAGGAACTACCACCATTGCCACTGCTTGTATAGCTTTGGAATTGTTTTTCCATCTCTTCAATTCAGGATTCCTTTTATACGTTTCCTACCTACATAGGGAAAGTTAAAAGAAGCAAAAAATGGCCCATGTCAATAAACTGAACAACCGTTAAGCATTCTTATAGTCCAAAAAATTCAAATGGATTCTTATAGTCCAAATGGATACTAACCAAGAAATCTCCTGCATGTATAGTTCCCATATCCATTGACTGACCCATCTCTACTTCCAGCTGTTTCACAATGAACTCTTTTTCCCTGCCAATCTCCTTTTTTGTGGCACCATTGGCGATAGAGCAAATTTCTGATAAAAAAACTACAATAAGATGATAGAATGACAGGTAGTTGCAATTAAAAAAAAAGGCTCTTGTCGACAGGCTATGTACAAGCATCCAACATAAATTGCTTCCTAATTTCTTCCACGAACAGACTTCAAATCTTCCACCTTCTTGTATATCTCACAGGCTCGATCCTTCATAAAGGCAATCAAGAATTATCAAAAACCTCTTCCATCCACAAATAATTAAATCTAAAAACAACTAAAAGCGCATAGTATGATAAATTTAACAGCACAATTTCACAAGATGTTGATAGGGACATACCCCATATCAGTATTAGAATAGAAAGCCCTAAAAGACATGCTCATAGATGCCTATAACCTATAAACCATCATTCCAATAACAGAAGTGGAAACATAAGGTTGATTGTAACTCTAGATATTTCTTAAATATGATATTTCCTGAAGGCTCCCAAAGACAGGATAGTCCCATCTTTTCAATTCATATTTTTCATTATTTCCCATGATTTTTCATTCCCAGTAATGGTCAAATGCAACAACAGCATTCTGCTGCTGGTGTTGTCCGACTATTCAAAAATGAATGGAAGCCACACTAGAGGTGCAATTGAACGCATTAAAAAAAATCAGAATGCAACTTACTATTCAAATTTGGAGTCCCAATTATGTTTATATTCACATGCTCAGTTTTTAGTTTTTTTTTTTTATTTTTAAATGACATGGAAGACCAATCCACCAAAAAAAACCTCTAGAATTGACAAAAACCTCTTTAATCCACCAAAATAAGAAATCTAATACAAAATATATTGTTTTGCTCTTAACAGATTCTTCTTTGTTTCTCTATTGTGGTTGGACGTAGGACATGTGTGCATATTGTGGTGAGTGCCTTGATTAAAATAATGTTTGCATACATAATTTTTTCGTATTGCAACTATGAGTTATTTGAATATTCATTTTTTGTTGGATGAAAATTTTTGAATTTTTTTTTATATTTTTTGCAATGTGATTTTCATGAATTTCAGCTCAGGCAAGTGAGAAGATTGTTGCACTTGAGGATCACACTTCCGTACCTGTGGTTTCACCAGTCTATCAAAACAAGTATCTCTAGCCATTTATCATAGGGTAATTTTGTGAAGAGTGAAAAAGAAAAAATCTGGTTCATTCTCTTGGAGCAAAGCAGAATTTGTTATTCAAAGCATGATTTTTTTTCAATATTCTGATTTACATTCACGAGAAGGTGCCATTGAAAGTTTATTGGATTGTTTTGGTCTTCCTATGATTCTTTTCTATATTTTATTTGTTTGAACAGCAAAATTAGGTTTGTTCCATTAAAAACTAGATTAATTTCTGTAAATTCCTTCACTTATTTTGGGATAGCTGATGGTCTGCCTGTGTTGACATTGTAAATGCTCCCATAGTTCACCTTTAAATGTTAGATCCTCTTGGGTTTTCTTATGCGGGTGGAACAATTAATTTAACAAGCAAATTTTTATGAGACTTGTCTTCTGGTGGTGTAAACTTATTGTATAATCTGTCACGGTTTCCGTACTTTAGAATTTGACTCTACTTTAGAATTGTAGTTTCTAAACTCTCTTTTCCTTCATTTATATCTAACTACTTTTTGGAAACATTGTATTTTATTTAACTACTATGTTTATTTTCTATTTCCCAATAACATAAGACGACATACATCAATAGTATTGTATTGTAGTATTGTATTTTTGGGTTGTGTAACATTTATTACCTCATATTTATGGTCATCTAAAGTTGATATGAACAGTGATTTTTTAAAAAAAATTATTAGACAAGAATATTGTTTTTCACTTAACAGATTCTTCTTTGTTTCGCTAATCTGGTTGGAAGTACCATAGGAGCGCATGAGGTGGTAAGTACCTAAATTAAATGAATGTTTGCTTACATCCTTAATTCATATTGCAACTATGAGGTATTTGAACTCTTATTTTTTTCCTTCATAGAATATTTCTTTCTTACTTTTTCTGCTTATATACTAAATTTCCATCGCTAAAAACAATTCACAAGTGTACGAATGTTTATGTCAAATTGTTATTACTCTTAGGAGCCAATTGGAATCAGTTTTCTAAAGTTCTTGTTGATTATGAATTATAACATTTTGTAGGAAATAATCTTCTTACAATAATTACACAAAAGGAGAGTAATTGAATAATAGATTGATTATATGAAGCGTTTCAAAACCCATATGGGCTTATGATCAGATAATTTAAGGATTAAATTTTAAACATTTCACTTTTCCTTATCAACCTAAAAATAATTTATACATTTACATTTAACGATAAATGGCTTAGAAATTTAATTTATTAAATGATTCCAATCATGTAATTACAAAACTATTTTATAGTTCATTGGTAAATTGTTACTTCAATGTTATTCTATACCATCTTTCGTGCTCAATTCCAAAATAAGACCAAAAAAAGAAAGACAGAAAAAGAATGATTTCTACTAATGCTAATCAAAGGCATGATGAGTAACATCACATTTTATGGCATTTCCTTCTTCATTTCCAGTCAGAAATTTAGAGTTGGTCTACTTGCATATAAATTTTGGAGGCTACATAAATTTAAGTCGATTGTTCAATTCAAATTATTAGTATTCTCTTCAACAATTTTTTACCTTGCTCTTGCTCAGGATGCTTTCTTGCAATGTGAATGATAGGATTTTTTGTATGAAATTTATATTTTATAGTCTAATAGGTACCCGGACAAAGACTAATACTGGCCAGGTGGAAATGACACAATTGCAGGCTTACTGACATCACTAGTGGAAGTATTTCGTACTATTGTAGCATGTGAATGTATATGTTAGATTTGGATGCAAAATCCAGAAGAGACATTTAAAGAACTGGAATCTATTATTGCATGCGAACTTCATCATCCAACATGGCCTTCAACACTACTGAATGATATCTTGCTTACATTGCATGCTACAATTAAGGTATTACTCTCATGTGATTAAATTGAATATTTTCTTAAATGGCGTATGTAGACAATATTAAAATCATGCTCATGTCTGTGTAAACTCTTTTATTTTAATGAATAAAGTCTTTTTTTTTTTAATCATGGCTTTATATTCTCAAATTGCAAATTGTAATTATATATGGGTGTTTTATTGTGGTCTGAACATTGCCATTATCCATTTTTTTTCTTCCAATAATCTTTTATGCAATGTAAAAACATCATGATTACATGGTGGGAATGGTGTTGGCGAAAAATTTCAATCAAATTTGGCAATGACAAAACACTTCATTTGGGGGTGATTTCAGGCAAGTCCTACTGGTGGTGCGTCGAGGAACAAGAACAGATACGGTAAATGCAAGTCTGGTATGCTCTTATCTTTGGGATGACATGGAAAAACTGCATTTGACAACAAATATGAGGGCAAGGACAGATACATATTTCAGTGATTATCTTATAAGAGTAGGAAATGGAACTGAAGAAACAATGAACAATGATATGGTCCTACTTCCACGTGAAATGGTCATCAGGCATGAAAATGATGAGGAATCCATTAATAAACTAATTGATTGTATATTCCCATCTTTACAAATAAATTACGAATCTGCTAAATACATGACCGAACGTGCAATTCTTGGTACTACAAATGAACATGTTGATGAGTTGAATGAGAAGTTGATAGAGATTTTTCCGGGGGTCAGCCAGACATACTACAGCTATGATGAAGCAGTAGATGATACAAATAATTATTATCAACAAGAATTCTTGAACACCTTGATGCCGAATGGACTTCCACCTCATAAATTGGTCCTCAAGCCAAATTGCCCAATCATGCTTCTGAGGAATTTAGACCCGTCGAATGGTTTATGTAACGGCACAAGAATGATATGTAGAAATTATGCAAGCAATGTCATTCAGGCTGAAATAGCAAATGGGCAGCATGCAGGAAAACACGTGCTTCTTCCGATAATTCCCTTGTCTCCAGCAGAAAATGAAGGTTATCCATTTAAGTTCAAAAGAAAACAGTTCCCAATTCGTCTGTGTTTCGCGATGACCATAAATAAAGCACTACGTGTAGGCGTATATCTATGTGAACATGTTTTTTCTCATGGACAGTTATACGTCGCCTTGTCTAGAGGGGTTTCTATGTCCACAACAAAAATTCTTGTCAAAGCAGAACAACCCATACATGCACAAGGGACATACACGAGAAATGTGGTTTATAAGGAGGTGTTCCTTCGAAATAGGTAATATAAATATTTGTACATCTATATCACTACATGAAATATAAGAGAATAAAGAAATAAAATTATCGTAAATATAGGCAAGTATTACAGATGTAGAACTATGTGAATATCTCAACTTCTTTTGAACATTTTTTTCTCGTAAACTTATTTCTTTCAATCAATGTCATAACTTACATATACATGTTTTTTTTTTGTAGACAAGAGGCTGAAATAAATGATGTCCGTTCGTGAATATCTAATTCATCATCGACGCTGCTAAGTGCTCTAAAAACATTTCACTACATATCGACTGTTATGATCTTAATTATGTGGCGAGGATTGATACAATTGTACAACGACAATAACAAAGGGTGTGAAGAGATATGGAAAGTGATCTTAATAGATGATGAGGTTAGTACTGTGTATGTACATGGTTATGTTTACGTTTCAGTTTCAATATTTGGTAATGTACATGGTTTTATTTTCCTTACAATTCAATTTTTAAATTTTCACTTCGATCCATATCATGATAAATACATTATGTTTGTACAACTATTTAGGCTCCATCTTCATCATAATCTCTCTATGGGGGTTCTCTTTTTTCATATTATCATGCAAAATCATGAAATTAAGTTCATATATGTTTTTCTGGATCTTCTTCTCCCTCTCTTCAAAAACCAATTGGACAAGAATCAATAACTACGGAATTTTTCTAACAATGAAGTTCTCTTATTTCATGACAATCATTTTCTTACTTGCCTGACATTAAATTCTATATTAAAGGAAATTCTCAAATGACCATCCTTTAAACACTTTTTCTCAGCATATAATGCTACAGTTGCATCTTCCACTGCAGTTATTTCAGTAGTAGTGCTTTTAATCTCCACCAAATCCTTAATTCCTTGTTTTTTAGAGATTAAAGGGCCAAAAATGCGACAGAGAATCATGAAGCCCACACTGTAGAAAAAAAGTGTAGACATTCCTTTGGTATGCATAATGAGGTGCAGGGAAATAGCAATGAAGACTTGCAATTATGAGGAAAATATCCTAACGTGTATACGATGGCAGCCCAATTTGAAATAAACATTGTAATAACAACAAATTTATGTGTTGAACAATATTTATTTTTTCTTTTAATTTTTAACATGACATATTGGAATGGAGTGTGATTGGTTAGTCTTGTTGCAACTTAGTTCTTAAGTCTATTTATGAGTTTTGTTTCTACTATGTATTTTATGGGTGATCTCTCGGAACAATTATGTTTGAAAAGCTTCTTGGCCATCTGCCTTTTCATTCTGAACATTGAATGTCAGCCACTGCAGAATGATACTCTGATAAAAAAAAATGCAGTGCAGCTTTCTTCATTATCAACATGAATATGTTTTATTTAATTTAGTACATTAGTCTGAACTTTATGAAGATAATCAATATTTCTGGTTAGATTTTTTAATCTGAACTTCTTTTAAACATTTTTTTCACGTAAACTTATTTCTTTCAATCAATGTCATAACTTACATATACATGTTTTTTTTTTGGTAGACAAGAGACTGAAATAAATGATGTCCGTTCGTGAATATCTAATTCAACATCGATGCTGCTAAGTGCTCTAAAAATATTTCACTACATATCGACTGTTATGATTTTAATTATGTGGCGAGGATTGATACAATTGTACAACGACAATAACAAAGGGTGTGAAGAGATATGGAAAGTGATCTTAATAGATGATGAGGTTAGTACTGTATATGTACATGGTTATGTTTATGTTTCAATTTCAATATTTGGTAATGTACATGGTTTTATTTTCCTTACAATTCAATTTTTAAATTTTCATTTCGATCCATATCACGATAAATGCATTATGATAAATACATTCAATTGTTACTCCAACAAATGCCTGACTAATTTTGGAAAATACGTCATGCTAAAAATTAAAAGAAAAAATAAATATTGTTCAACGCATAAATTTGTTGTTAATACAAGGTTTATTTCAACTTGGGCTACCATCGTATACACTTTAGGATATTTTCCTCATAATTATAAGTCTTCATTGCTATTTCCCTACACCTCATTATGCATACCAAAAGAATGTCTTAATTTACACTTTTTTTCTACAGTGTGGGCTTCATGATTCTCTGCCACATTTTTAGCCCTTTAATCTCAAAAAAACAAGAAAGTAAGGATTTGGTGGAGATTAAAAGCACTACTACTGAAATAACTGCATTGAAAGAGACAATTTTGCGGGAAGTTCTGTAGAGATTCATTGAGGTTGGTCTAAATCAAATTATTGTAAACAGGTAATAATTTTATCCACATTATACCTCTTCTCATATAAGTTCAAGTGAAAAAAATTACATCATAAATATATAACATACATTCAAGTTTTCATAATTGGGTAATTAATCTTCGGGTTAATGTTTAGACCGATTTCCTATTTATAATGGTAAAATACTTTAAAACTCTTATTTCTTCTTTATCTTTTTCAAAGAATGACAGCCATGCATATGATGACAAAATGAAAGGAGAGATTACATGTTAGTCCAATAAACTTGAAAACATAACAAACTTATAGTGATCTAGAGTTCAATCTAAATTTAGGGCTTATCATTTTTACATATTTATATAATTAAATATCTTGTTTATTAAATTATCAACAACAAAAAATTCATGTGCAACGCACATGTGCCTCAACTAGTGATAATTAGAGAAGCGAACTAAATCTTTGACTTTTTGGTCAAGTTGAAAACTTGAAATAGAATGTATTTTTAAATCTAGTTTAGGCCATGAACCACTGCTTCAATTCTCATAGCATTTATGTTTTGACTGATGATCATTTAATTATACAAGAGTCTAAATCCCCAATAGTGATGGAATATTTTTGTGTCCTTCAATTTTCACAAGAAACTTTCATAATTAATGTTGTTCATGCAAATGCAAAAAAGGCAAAACTTGAATCGAAACAGACCCAAAATAATAAACTTGCAGGTGAATTATCATTCAGAAACGTTTCGATCAAAACGAGATGATAAAAATAAAACTATACAGACCCATTTCAAGCCATTTAAAGAATGAAAAATCATCTGAATATCAAAGGGAGTCCCATCATCAGATCCTCTTCACTTCTGAACCTTCTCCGCTGCCCTCCGCTGCAACGCTTTCTCCATCGAAACCGCTTTGTCCACCGAAACGTTTATCGGGCCACGGAGATATTTCTTCGCGAGCCTCTCAAGAGACATCGGCATCGTTTCCGTGTACATGTGAATCGTTCTCCTCCAGCGAGGCATGGCTTTCAGAATGGCCTCTATCTCCTTGTCGAACCCCGTCCGCATCATGTTGTCCGGCTCGTCCATAATAAGATATCCACATTCCTTCATCATCAACAGCCTCGTCTCCAACAGGCATTTCCCCAGCTGACCGACTGTGCCCACCACCACATGGGACCCCCGCCTGAGCTCCAACGCATGCTCCTTGATTGAAAGCCCGTCGTCCATTATGGATGACACCATCACGTGACGAAGATCATGCGAGAGCCGCTTCATCACGCGCACCACCTTCTCCGCGAGATCCCTGTTCGGGACCACGACGAGAGCAAGCGGGGGTGACCAAACCCGTCGTCGTCTCTCGAAAAGCTCAGATTGGGAAATATGTTGGAGCATTGGGAGGAGATACGCCGAGATCTTGCTTGAAACGGGCGCGCACAGGGCGATGAGGTCCCTCGCTTGCACGCCTAGAGGAACGGCGACCATTTGCATTGGCAAGGGTCCACGGTCCCCCGTCGGATCAACGGCCCTGATGAGCTCTGATCGGAGGCCGCTCGCGAACCAGCTGTGGTGGATTGGTTCAGGCCGCGGTCGGTCAGCGCGCAAACCCTTGAATTTGATGCCGTTGTCTTTGCATAGAATCCCCCATTGAAGGAGGGACATGGTGTGGACGACGACGCGCTTCTTCTTCTCTGGGGGGACGTCCCCTGTCGCGGAGTCAGGGCGGAGACGCTTTTGGGTGTTGATGTTGTTCGGGACCATCGCTTTTACATACGACGGTGGTCTCTCTTCGCAGAGGGTGCTGATGGTGACCACGGGTTGGTGCATGATCGATGACCAGAGAGAATATCGAATTTTAAGAGGGGCTTGAGAGGGATGGATGGAAAAGAAGAGCTAGTTTTCAAGAGGGCATGAAAAGGTGAAAAGAAGAATGTAAAGACTTAGGGGGGTGGTTTATATAAAGAGGGCACGAAAAGGAGAGTTTATTAATATTGCCTAATATGGATTTATGTTGCCTAATATTGTTTGCTTGGGTCCCAAGAAAGCTTTCCAGTCCATCATGACCGTCCAATTACATACATTGATTAATGATTGTTTGTCCAATGCACCTATCAAAGCGACTCTATCTAATCATATAGGGAAAATGCATCTACCCCCCTAATCGCTAATATCCATATCAACCCCTGTTTTTTCTTTATTTTTAAAGAAAGATTAGACTATTACACAAATTGAGGTTTTTTTTGTCATTTTTTCCACTAGTTAAGTTGGATGTAATCATAATAAGTAATCAGGTGATACATATTGACATTAAATAAAATTTAAATTATATAAATTTAGTATGTTTTGAAGGGTACATATGCAACAAACCCAAATTTTGAAATTTAAAAATAAATCCGTTGATCAAATAATAAATTACATATGCATCCCTCGTTATTTAGGAACATATCTTTAGATTATCGATGCTGACCTCATTTGACTTCAGTTTGAAAGAAAAAACAGGTCTTAGCTGTCATTAAAATCAGGTCTTCAACGGAACTAATTACATTACATGCTAACTATACTTACCATATATACCATTTTATCTTTGTCTGTGATACCAACCTCGCTTTCTCTCTCTCAATCTCTCTCTTCTCTCTGTTTGGATCGTTTTCTTACCGATCTTGCTCTGATTTTCTTCATTTTTGATACTTGATCAATTAAGGTCAGTTTTTTTTTATTATCTTTCTTTAATTAGTCTAAAGATGTCTTCTTGCATGATTAAAAATGTGCTGTACATCCAATGCATTTATTCTATTAAAAAAATGATACATGCAGTCATGTCAATTACCAAGATCGACGAGTTCTTGATTTTCTGCTTCTGGATTTGGAACTAGCGACCCGTTTGTTTTTCTAATCTAAAAATCATTTCAAGTTAGGGTTTTGATCTTTTGTTTTAGTATTAAGGTGTGTTCTTGATTGATTAAAACTCTTTTGAGTCCTCATTTTCTAAAAAAAAATTATCATTAGCGACCCATTTGTTTTTTTAATTTAAAATCGTTTCGAGTTAGGGTTTTGATATTTTCTTTTAGTCTAAAGTTGTGTTCTTGATTAATAATAAAAAAAATTGATCATTAGCAGGTGATCCGGTGATCATGGTGCCGAAGACTAAGACCCTGGAGGACTGGAGAGACTATTTCCGCAGAGCAAACACAGATATCTTCGATGTAATCCACAATGCCATCTTCATTGCCGCGTCTGACTGTCCAGGGGAATTTCAGTCGAAGCGGGACGGCCTTACAGAGAAACTCTTCACTACCCGATCGACCCTGGCTGTTCCAAAGGCTGATGGAGAAGGCAGAGTCTATCAAGATGGCTCTGAGAGTGGTTCTGAGAAGAGTGTCAAAGGGAGCAATATTAGCATCATCACAATTGATGAGACAGAGGTGGTGTTGAAAGATGACATGAAAGAGGAGTCGCAGGTGGTCAGGGAGGTGATGAGAATCAAACAAGTTCTCAAACAAAAGGATACTCAGGTTTGAACATCAGTACACTTCAATTATATAGAACTAATTAATCAATGATCATAGTATCATTTGAGTTAATTGTATACTTTTTTGTTTGTTTGGAAGTGGGGGAGTTTGATTTTCTATCTAAAGGTTGCTGTTTTGAGATTTGATTTTCTATTTATTGACTGTTTGCAGTGTTGTATTTCTTTTTGTTTGATTGTGTATGATGGTTATGGTAAGAAATCTAAGGATTTGTAACAAATGGTGTGAAAAGTTGATTATGGCCTAAAATTGGATCACGACTGTACATGGCATACATAGAATCATTGTGAACCGCAATATATAAAATAACCTTTTATTTTTTCCTCTTTAACTGACTCTAATTTGTTTTACATGTGAACAGAGTGAAGCCGAGCTGTTTGATTGCTTGAGAAGACTTGGATTAATAAAAATATCGGTTGAAATTTTGAAGGTTCGGTCAATGCAAGTCCTCTATTTGTTTATTTGTTTAATCTGAAAGTATATATTCTTCATTTTATATGCAGAGCTAAATTTAGTTTTCTTGTTTTTTCATATTCAGGTGTCAGAGATTGGAAGAGCTGTTAGTGATCTTCGGAAGCACAACTCAAAACGAATCTGTCGCCTTGTTCGGACTCTCATTATGTAAGTTCACTGTTATTTATTTTTCATTTCAATGAACGATTTGGTTTCTAATATTGAAATTATTTTGTGTTAGTTGTGCAATTTTTCTTTATGGCTACATATTGAAATTTGGAAAATAGTGTTAATTTATTTATGGATATAGTCAACTCACAATTTTTTTTTTTTTTTCGGATTGCAGTTGCTGGAGGGGTGTGGTAGATGAATGGGTTAGTTCCACCACAGCTACTACAGGTTGATACTTTCAGTATATAGTTGAAACATATTTTTTTTAAATATCTTAATTTCCTTTTCTTTTATGTTTCATCTTTATAAAGGCAACTTTAAAATCCTTCATTTGTTAATTAATATTTGCAATACTATATATATTGTTGACTTTATTTTTTTGCATCAGAAATGACCCCTAAAACTGTGAATCCATCAGTCCTGAATGAAAGAATTGTCCCCGCCACACAAGCAGCACCAACATTTGAGCACACTAAGGTACATATATAACATACCATGTTCATTTCAAGGTCTACAAATGAGGAAGCTTTACTATAACTTTTCATTTATATTCTCTCTTTTCAATTTTGTTTTGCTACATATATGTAGTCCTACAATGGCATAGTGGAAGATAACAAGACCAAGAAGCAACAGCCATTATGTCAAGTAAACATTGCTGAAGAGAAGAGCCAAACAAAGAAGACACTGAAGCCCTTAAGCACAGCATCTGGGCTTGGAAAACGTCAATCCGAGCCCATGGGAACACAAAAGAAGACATTAAAAGGTTCACAAGAGGTAAAGCTATATTGATTTATTAAAATCATACACCAAAGCATAAGTCCACTTTTGACAGTGAAAATTGAATTTTTGTTTTCAGAAATCACAAGATTCAGGTGTGGAATTCAAACTTGAATGTGCTAAGAGGAAGCTTCATGCAAGTTATGAAAGAGTTGAAAATGGTGGGTTTCTTTTGTTCTCTTTTAGAACTTAGATTTTTTGTAGTGCTACAAACTTAATATGTGTGTGTGTATATATCATTGACAATTTTTGTTTCATTTACAGCAAAGAAGCTGAGGAAGATACAAATGATCGAGTTGTGTGATCTACCAAAGTTAAGACGGTGATAAAAGCATACACTTCTCAAATCAGAAATGTAAAATTTTAACAAAGTGCATTGTTGTATTCAGTAAATGCAAATTAATAAATAGATTGGAAGGATGCACTCCAACAGCCCTCTCTTTGGGGTTCCCTCTCTCAGTTTACATAATCATTAACATTACTTTTTTTATTTGACCTTTTATATGATATTGTACTAACATTTTTTTTTTTCAAATGTCCATTATGTATATCTCAAGTTCATTTGTCACTATATTTTTTTACAATCAAATATATATACCCAAATACAACCAAGTTTGCTCCTTTTTTTTCTTGCATTGTTCACAATCAAAGTTTGCCCATTTATGATAGGCTGTTTTTTTTAAGGATTTTTTGGGATTGCTTGTATGAAAGATCGGGACTTATTTCTCACGATAATATGCATTCATAAAAAGGATATCTATTTATTGTTTTCCTATTTTGAAATGTCAGATTTCTCCATCTAACCATCTTTCTTGTCTAAGGAAAAAAAGAAAAGAGAAGGAGGCTCTCTATCTAAAGGAAATTTATACAAAGCCCTCTTTTATTCCCCTGCCTGCATTAGACATGAGTCTTAATGTTTCTAAGAATAATATATTTTAAATATGAGGTATATTTTTCTGAAATATATAATGCAAGCAAACTTCAAAGTGAAACTGATTTGTCCTCCACACATATTTATCTTTTTGGTATGATATAGACTCATATATATATGCCACTGATCAGACTGATTATGAATTACCCAGTTACCGCAGTTTTGTTTGAGAGGGTGGGATAGGGTAGGATAAAGCATTTGAACAGTATAATAAGAGATATCCCAAGCAGGTTATATCAAGTTAGAATCAAAGCTTTTCAAAATTCTTAAAAAATATATATAATCTATTTTAATATTGTGTTTTTTATTTCAGTACGTATTATCCAAGTTTTACATTTATATTTGTGCATTTTATGTATCCATCTCACTTATGAATAGTTAAAAAAAAAACTAAAAATGAAATGTTATGCGATATGCAATAATACGTCAATTCTATCTCAGTGCATATTCTATTATGAAAAAATACTTTCGTCAATTCTATCTCAGTGCATATTCTATTATGAAAAAATACTTACCAATAAAAAAATGCATTCAATTTACTAGAGCATTTATCTAATTTTTTTTTTTAAATATACACCTCTAGTCAATTGTATACTTAAAATAATAAAAAGGCGTGTGATCTACAAATAATTAAGACAGTAACAGGATGTAAAATTCTCCTACACATCTATTGATCGGGAGGGGTTGTCCACTTTAGGCTTAATGTACATTGTGCAGGGACTATTTAGATATCACACCATTTTTTAGTGTGGGTAAACATCATACCATCTAAAATCAATTTATCTAAATGAGATGTATATAATTTTATGAAAAATGTATATAACTTTGTACAGATTGAATTGCATTGACATGTTGAAAAAGGTGAAAAAGGTGACCCACTACCACGCCCGGACTTATCAATGAATTAATACACAAGAATCACAAAAAAATAAAAATGATTTTATTATTTGTCAAAAGTTTCAAAAGTTGCATAAACAATACTTTTGAAAAACCAACAAGGTCTTGCAAAAACTAACCAATCATTTGTAACGAATATGAAATTGCAAAGACATAAGTATGATGCTCAATCAAATTATTAATTATTAAATTATATGTGTTATGTCATAATATATTACACGTATAATCCTATGTATACTTGTATATAAGGGATTGAACCCTAAAGTACAATATAAGGATTCCCATTATTTTACTCTCTGTTCCTATCATGGCATCAGAGCCACAACTTAAAAAATCCTAATTATTTTTTTTGAATCCTTCGCCGCGTTGTCGTCGTGCTCCTGCAATCGCCGTCGCAGCCCCTGCTGCCACTGCGCGCCGCCCTGCCGTTGCTCGCGCAGCCAGCCCTGCCGCGCGCCGTGCCCTGCCTTGCCTCGTGCCGCGCGTCGTGCCCTGCCCTGTCGCGTGCCCTGCCGCGCGCTCTGCCTTGCCCTGCCCTGCTCTGCCGTGCCCAGCAGCCCTACCCTGCCGCACCCTGCCCTGCCAAGCCCCCTGTTGCGCGTCGTGCCTTGCCGCGCCGTGCCTTCCCACGCGCCCTGCCGCGTCGTGCCCTGCCGCGCGTCTGAAGCTCCTCGGATTACCCAGGATCTGTCGCGCCCGAGAAATCTGCTCGGGCATCGATCCGCAGATTCTGCCTGGATTACCCGGGATCTGCTGGGATAGATCGTGCCAGCTTGTCTCGAGCATTCCGGATCGTCTCGAGCGCCCGACCCGGCACCGGACCAGAGTCCACCCAGCATTCGACCCGAACTCTGCCCAACGACCCGGATCCGCGAACCCGGCCCGACACCCGACTCGAGTCCGACCTCCGATCACCTCCGGCCGCTCTCCCGCCGCCTCCGGCACCTCCTTGAGACTTCGAATCACTAAATCGATCATAACTTCCTCTCCGAAAGTCCGATTAAGGTGATCCAGAAGTCCATTTTGCTCGATTTTTTGTGCTCTACGTCCTCGGCCGCCCCCTAACGCCAGTGGTCGCTCTCCGCCGCCTCTGGCACCTCCTTGACACTTCGAATCACTAAATCGATCATAACTTCCTCTCTGGAAGTCCGATTAAGGTGATCCAAGAGTCCATTTTGCTCGATTTGTTGTGCTCTACGTCCTCGTTTGATTCTGATCCTCATCCGAGTGGTTCTACACAATATCAAAAACCAACGACAACCCTACTCTTTCAAGACCAGCTTCGAAGGTGTCTCGTCAGTCTACTTCGTCATTTATCTATGAGGGCATTTTGGGGGCCGCTCCTGCTACGAAAAGACGACGACCTTCTAAGCAGCGTTATCAACCGAAAGGCCGAGGACATTATCTTCCTCCTGTTACTGCTACGACTGCTACTTCGATTGCCTCCATTCAGTCACACTCGGATAAGCTTGTCCAGATCAGTCAGTGCCTCGACCATCTGATTCTACAGCAGTCTCTCTCTGGTTCTTCTTCTCCCTTTGCCTTGTCTTCTACTACGGGTAATCTTGCTTATTGGATTTTTGATTTGGATGCCTCACAT
Organism: Acorus gramineus; assembly: GCA_030737835.1. Classification (NCBI taxonomy): domain Eukaryota; kingdom Viridiplantae; phylum Streptophyta; class Magnoliopsida; order Acorales; family Acoraceae; genus Acorus; species Acorus gramineus. The sequence goes on along the minus strand of CM060856.1, from coordinate 17,798,046 downwards.
CACATGACGCCTGATAGTTCTGTCCTCATTGCATGCTCACCTGCACCCTCACACCTACCTTCGATTCATACTGCTAATGGCTCTCCTTTAGTCATCACGTAGTGTGGATCGATCACCACCACATCTCATCTCACGTGTCACCTTTCATTACACTTTGTTTTGCATGCTTCTGACCTTTGCATGAATCTTGTGTCTATTAGTCGATTGTGTGATTCTGGATTCACCGTTACCTTTACCTCTTCTGGGTGTTCTGTGCAGGATCCACGTTCAAGGCAAAGGATTGGTGTTGGTCGTCGGATTGGCGGACTGTATTATGTAGAGTATCTTCATCTTCTTGTACCTGATCCCTCAGTTTTCTGTGGCACTGTCACTTCTAATACTGACTTGTGGCATAAGAGGTTAGGTCATGTTTCTGAGTCTCGTCTTAAAGACCTTATTCAGTCTGGTGATTTAGGTCATGTTTCTTTTTCTCCTCTTTCTGTTTGTGAGGGCTGTAAATTGGCCAAATTTGTTGCTACTCCATTCCATTCTAGTAATCATCAGTCCTCTAGTTCATTTGAACTTGTTCATTCTGATATCTGGTGTTATATATGTGTCACTTTTAACCTGTTGGTAACCGTTAGAGCGTCCTGGCAGTTTTAAAAATTTTTTAGGGTTTTTCGATCGGAACCGCATAATTTCAGACTGTTAGCTATCGTCTGAGTTAGAGGACTCCGATTGGAAATCTGACTGCATATTTGGTGTCCTGGTGCCATTTCTGACCTCCCACGAAAATTTCATTGAATTCCGGCATCGTTTGCAAAAATTTCCCAGTTCCGGGGCGTATCCGGGTTTTTAAGTCGCGCTCTACTTAAAAGAAATCGAAATTTCGCCTAGCACTATTCATCGTCTCTCCCGTCGAGATTTCTCTCTCCCCTCCTCCGTTTTTCTTCCGTTCAAGCCCCCTAGACCCCTCGAAATCGAAAACCCAAAGCACGGGAAGTATAGATCGGGTCCCGATCTACACACCGGTGTCTTCAAATCCGAATTCCGACGACTTTAGCCTCCCCGACCTCCCCTCTCTCTCCTCTGTTTTGGCCCATTTTGGTGGTGGAGCTAGATCGGGGCGTGAGAAGGCTTTTGGGAAGGGTTTCGGCGCGTGGAGAGCGTCCGGACTTCGCTCCCTCCCCTCGGTAAGCCTTCTTTCCCTCCTTTTTCTTGCTTAGATGAATGGTAGGGAGGGGTTTTTGTGTTTGGGGGTGGTCGGAGGCTGTGGGGGTCGTCGGAGGGCGGTCGGGGGTGGTTGGAAGGTGGTTTGGGTGGTCTCGGGCAGTGGTGGTGGCGCTCGGGCTGCGGCAGGTCGTCCGGGCCAAGCAGCAGCAGCAGCAGCAGCCCCGGGCGGCGCCAGGTCGGGTGCGCGCGGGCAGGCGCGCGTGCGTGCGCGGGCGCGCGGCGTGCGCGCGAGGGCGCGCGGGCCTGGTGCAGGGCGCCGGTGCTGGGCGAGCAGAGGCGGGTGCTGGGCGGCTGGCGCGCGTGGAGCAGGTCGCGCGGGCGCGCGAGGTGGCTGAGGCAGCGGAGGCGTGCGTGCGCGAGGTGGCTGAGGCAGCGGAGGCGTGCGTGCGCGAGGTGGCCGAGGCCGTGGCGATGCGCGGAGGCCGCGGCGAGTGCGTGGTGGTGCGCGGAGGGCGCGGAGAGGCCGCGGTGGTGCGCGCGAAGCGCGGCGAGGTGCGCGAGGCGTGCGAGGAGGCGTGCGCGAGGCGTGCGCGGGGCGCGGCAAGGCGCGAGGTGGTGTGCGCGGGGGCGAGGCGCCGCGCGCGGGGGCGTGCGGGGTGCTCGCGGGCCAGCGCACGGCGTGCGGGGCGCGTGCGGGCTGCCGCGGCTGGGCTCGGTGGACGCGCGGAGCCCCGGGCGGTGCGCGGAGTGCGCGGGCTGAGGCGCGGCGGCGCGTCCGGGCGGTCGGGTGGCCGTGCGGGTGGTGGCCGGCCGTGCGGGGGGTTGTCGGAGTGCTCGGGCTAGCGTGCGTGCGGGTCGTATGCACGTTTGCCCGAGTGTTGGGAGTTTAATTGTGGGTTTATGTATTTTGTAGTATTTGTGGATTTTTAACTCACCATATTGATTGTCTGTCTTGCAGATCTTGACGGACGGTCGCGCGACGACCCCGATTCTGGTGAGTGGGACAATCCAACCCAGTTGAGAGGTGTTATACGCACTTGGGCGTATACCGACCTCTCCTGGGGCGTCTTGGATGAATATTAACCTGCAATAATATGTATCCATGATTGTATAATTTATGTGTAGAATGCATGTTTCCCTAGTTTTGCATGTTAGGGACTTGCCCCTTAGGATATGCATATGAGCCTTGCAGCATGTCCCCTGTTTACATGCTAGGAAACCCGGCCTATGCATGTGTCCTACTAGTTTTATTTATTAAATTAAATACTAGTATCTGTTGAATTGCATGTTATAGTGATTATTTTAGGGGAGGGACCTTGCGAGGACAGCGGTGAGACCCGGGTTAGGGTACACCGTGTTCCTTGTTTGGTTGTCGGAGCGTCCTATAACGGGAACTCACGCTGCCCTCCCGAGTTGCTTTCCCCCAAGAATATTTCACTATGATATAACCTTATGCATGTTCCCCGCATCGTAGTTATGCGCCCTGGTGGGTTCTGAGGAATTCAGAACGGTAGAGTTGTATGTTTGGTATGATTATTAGCATGAGTAGTGAATATTATAGGGGAGGGACCTTGCGAGGACAGCGGTGAGACCCGTGTTAGGGTACTCCGTGTTCCTTGTTTGGTTGTCGGGGTACCCTGTATCGGGAACTCACGCCGCCCTCCCGAGTTTCTTTCCCCCAGTGGTATTCCAACACTGCTTTTGATTGTACTATTTCCCCGCATCTTGGATATGCGCCCTGGAGGAACTCTGAAGAGTTCATGACATTTGAGTTGGAGAGATGCGTTGTCGGCGGATCCGAGTGGATCATATGCGATGGATAGGCTGTTCTGTTGCCCTGCGTTGGATCCTTTAGAGACTACCTCGGCGTTAGACAGGTTGTCCCGTGCAGGGGCTCCCACTAGTAGGCGCCTCCTGGTTTGATGAAGGACTGTGCTGAACATGGGAGTGGCCAAACAACCGCGGAGTGAGGAGAGACTATCGGTGTACCAAGGGTGACCAACAGCCTAGTCAGTCCCAAAATCCTATGTCACCCGTGGTAGGGTGAGGGTGAGGGTGTAGTGGGTTGTCGATGAGCGACCCACTGGTTTTGTTTATGAATGTTTATCAGTCCCAAAATCCTATGTCACCTTTGGAAAGGTGAGGGTGAGGGTGTAGTGGGTTGTCGATGAGCGACCCGCTGGTCTTGTTTATTGATGATAGTTAGTCCCAAAATCCTGAGTCCCCTGTTGAGGGGTAAGGGTGAGGGTATGATCTGGATTGGATAAATGGTTACGTTGTTCCTGCCCCTTTGAGGCGGGATGAATGGCTGGATTAATATGTTGTGGTCAATATTGTCTGTGATGCATGGGTTGTGCCATTCACTGAGCGTGTGGCTCACCCCTCGCATATGTTTTTCCCCAGTTGCCACTGAGCTGGAGCTGGAGCCGGAGCAGCAGTTGGAGCTTTCCGAGGGATTTCTTCAGTAGCGGAGCAGCGCTACGTCCGCGAGTACCAGAGGCTATCAGCATCCCTTTCCTTGGCTGTATGTATTGTATTTTCGTGCTGAGCACGTTTGTATATGTTCAGTTATATATTTGTGTATATTGGCTCTCACAGGACGTATGATTGTGTATCGAGTCTGTAGAATGTTTATTCACAGATTCAGTCTTTTGCTTCCGCATTAGGTGTATATATCATGTCAGCTTCTTGTCATTGTGTGTCATTCTGTTTATTGTGTATGATATATATTGTTGACCTCCTGTGTAGGTTTCTGATATGATATATACATTTGCCGCGTTCCGGGGTTGGCCGCCCTGGGGTGTGATATCTGGTGTCCTTCTCATATCACGTCAAAGAGTGATTTTTTGTATTATATCAATTTTATTGATGACTATTCTCGCTTTACTTGGATTTATTTATTGCGTCATCGATCTGAGGTCCCAAAGATATATGAGGTTTTTACCACTATGATTCACACCCAGTTTCAGACTTTTATCAAAATCCTTAGGTCTGATTGTGCTCGATAATATATTTCTTCCACGATGCGTTCTCTTCTTCAATCTCATGGCACTCTCTTTCAGCAATCATGCCCTTATACTCATGAGCAGAATGGTGTTGCTGAAAGAAAACATCGTCATATTCTTGAGACTGCTCGTTCCCTCTTACTTTCTTCTTCAGTCCCCAGCACATTCTGGGCTGAGGTTGCTCTTCTATCTATTCATCTTATCAATATCACTCCTGTTCTGTCCTCTCTAGTATGACTCCTCATTGTAGATACCCCATTTTGATCGGTCAGAACTGTAAAACACTTATCATTTGCGATATCTTAGTTTGCAGGTCTAAACCCCGATGATCTTCTCCGAGTCAGAATAATCACTTGAGTAGGGAAAGGGAAGAAAAGAAAGTATAAGCACAACAAGTTCTTAAAGAAAAGCTTAAGGGAAGCAGTACCATCACCCAGAATGGTTAAGCCTTGGGTTGTTGTACAAGACATCTTAAAATCTGTCTGGTGACTAAGACAAGAGACCACCCACTCATCGTACTGGACAATCTATCTGAGGATTGTCGACTTCGATGATCTTTGGGAGGATTGTCGAACTGGACGATCTTTCTGAGGATTGTCGACTTCGACAATCTTTGGGAGGATTGTCGAACTAGACAATCTTTCTGAGGATTGTCGACTTCGACGATCTTTGAGAGGATTGTCGAACTGGACGATCATTCGGGTGATTGTCGAAGTCGACAATCTTTTCTGGGTTTTCGACCTAGACAATGGGATGACAGATCGTCAAAAATACTGGGATAAGTTCAGCTCGAAAAGGACGGCATGGCTTGAGTTTTTTCGCCTCTCCACCAACGTCAGCCACTTCGGGTGAACGTGGGAGCGTCGTGGGGCACTCATGACCTCCCCAAACAGGTGTCAAGAAGGTGGTGGCTCGTTTGGGCTATAAAAGGGAAGACCCCACCTTTTACCCTCCAAAAAAGCCATCCCAACCTCCCCTAACCTCCCCATTCAATACCAGCAGCACCTCACCACCCTCCACCCTCCATTTTCGAGCACCACCACCTCCTACACCAGCAGCCACACCAACACTCATCCACCACCCTCATCCACCACTCAAAACCTACACTTTCTCTCCCAACACAACCCATCCGAAACCATCCATCCTTCTTCATCACCAACAGCCCGTCAACACCCTCCACCCTCCATTTTCAAACACCACCACCCCCTACACCAGCAGCCACTCCAAACAACCACCCACCACCCTCACCTACCACCTAAGCCCTCCCCTTTCTCTCCAAAAGCCACCCATCCGAACCCATCCACTACCACCCAAAGTTAACCACACTTTTTCATCACTATCATCTATCCCTAACCCTCCCTTGCCAAAGAGAAAGAGAGAGCTCACACCTCCCTACCCTCACTTCCCTTCCCTTTCCCTTTTTTTTTTTTTTACTTAAAAGAACTTGTATAACATATCATCTCCTCATAAAACCCTTAAACAAGTTGTAACAACCTTACTAAATTAAATAAATATAAGTTTAATCAAAGTTGAGAGTGTTGGAGTACATCATTGGACTATTATCAGTTCTTTTGGAAACTATACGCAGCTGGCGGACGACCCTAATTTGGATCGTTGGTCAGTTGGTCTAGGGACCATTTGAACATTCCCCTTTGCAAGTTTGGGTACCTCCCAAGGACTACTAACCCCTTTTGTTTTATTTTTTTACTTCATTTGTCATTTACTGCTTTATATGTTTGTTATTACTCTTTTATGTACTGTTTATATGCTTTTTTTTTGTTTTTCTCAGCTTCTTGTTAACATAAAACCTCCCACTAATTTTGTTATTTTTTTTTTTTGGAGTTAACCCCCTACAATCCCCCCTGGTTCATCAAGCTCCACAACTCCCCGTGGTTCGCCGAACTCGACAATCCACCCATGGTTAGTCGATCCTGACAACCCACCCGTAATTCGTCAAACTCGACAATCTATAAATATTTCGTCGCACTCAACAATCCACAAATAGTTCGTCGAACTCGACAATCCACCCATAGTTCGTCAATCCCGACAACCCCCCTGTAGTTCGTCAAACTCGACAATCCACCCATAGTTCGTCAATCCCGACAACCCCCCTGTAGTTCGTCGAACTCGACAATCCACCCATAGTTTGTCAATCCCGACAACTCCCCTATGGTTCGTCGAGCCCGACAGTCCCCCCTGGTCCGCTAAACTTGACAACCCTTCCTGGTTCATCAAGCCCTATAGTTCACCTCCAGTCAGTTAACCAGAAAGAACACTTTTTTTTTATCACATTTGCCAATCCTGCACAAAAAAAAAGTATCTTTCTCTCTCTCTTTGGGTTTGCAGGATCAATCTGAGCTTGAACACCTCAAGGCACGGCCGGCCGTGACCCTTGAGAGGAGAACCCGCGTCCCCCGTTGAAGGCGAGTAATAAAAGAATATCCTCTTTTCTTGCTTTTTAGGAAAAGCAAGTGGCGATCACACCAACGTCCCTGGAAGCGGTCGGGCAACCTTGGACGATCCATCAAGTGGCGATTCGGAGCGCCGTGCGCGTAACGGAACCAAACTTGAAGGAACCCGGATTCACGACCACACCGTGTCAAAATCCAACACCGACAGTCTGGCGATCACGGTGGGACTCCCTTCGTGAAAAGCTCAATCAGGTTGGTCCTCTAAAACCCCTAGGCAGAGAGTAGTGCTAGTTTGAAAAGAATTCCTGCGACTTTCACTAGACATCAATAAGGCTGAGTCTTTTCTATTTCATGAAGGCATGATTGTAGTTTTTGTATGCTACTGAATATCTGTACTGTGTTAACTCCTTGACGAACCCCCTAGGTGGTCGTCGAAGTTTCTGTTTCTTTCTTGCTTTCGTCTGATTCTAGCTACTCATTTATCGCCCTTTTTTCTTCAATCAAAATTTCTTGCCTTCTTGTTCCAAAAAAAAAAAAATTATTGTCTTTCTGATTTCCTATTTTTGCAAAAGAAATCCCCTCCTTTTATTGCACTGTCTATCAAAATTTACTGTCTTTCTGCTTTCCTATTTTTGCAAAAAAAAAAAAACCCTCTTTTTATTTGCACTATTTTGAACTTCAGTTCCTATTTTCTGTTTTCCTCAAAATTTTCCTTTCCTTTTCTTCTGATTAAAAAAAAAATTTCTTTACTTGCTTTTCCAAAAAAAAAATTCTTTTCAAAATCTCTAGTACCAAATTTCTCTTTCCTTCACTAACTCTTTTTCCAAAATTTCCTTCAGTAAGTAAAAAAAAAAAAAAAAAACTTGCTCTCTCTGTATTTCAAAATTCTAGCAGAATCTTCAACGTCCAGCCCTTGCTCACCCAGTTAGGTGTTCTGTCCAAGAGCCATCAACATCCCATTACTATCTGATTTCTGAAGTTTCATGCTCTGTTAGATTGTGGAATTGCTTGCTTGATCTGTTAAGTCGTTGAATTGTGTGCTTTCCATTTCTATATCGCTTGCTGCTCACCCCGAAACACACACATGGATCCCTTCCCTAGACCTGAAGGTTCAAGGGTAGACATGGGATATGATTTTTATGAGAACCAAGTGTTTCCCGATGCCAGTATGCCCCATGGGCAAGCCACGCGCAACCAGGAAACCACTGAGACCTCAGAAAGACCAGCCTGGAGGAGACTCGAGGAAAGAATGGAGGCCATGGGATATCACTCAATTGATGAAATGATGAATGCCTTCGACCACCTCAACCGATTGCACTCAGCCTCCCGGAATCCAAATCCCACTACTCTTCAACCCCCTCCTCCTCCACCACAGCCAAGAGTCCAACCCCACCCCCAACCTATTGAAACCTTGGATGACACTGTCCGAAGGATAGTGTCAGAACTCAACCCGACCTTGCTCCGAACCTCCCACCAGTCCAATTTACGCCAAATTCCCCCCATTGCTCTCCCACCCGAACTTAAAATCCCCAAGTACCGCAGATATAATGGTCGAGGAGATCCAGATGCTCATTTGACTGCTTTTTATATGGACTCACGTCCATTCTTGGGAGATGAGACACTTTTGGTATTCCTTTTCCAGAAATCTCTTGAAGGAGAGGCAGTTCAATGGTATGCGACCCTCCCTATCGAATGCCTCCATGATTTTTCTGCTGTGAGCGAGAGGTTTCTCCGGCGTTATGGGTATCAGAGAATGCGCATTCCATCCCTATCAGACCTTACAGCAGAGAAGATGAGGCCGCGTGAAGAGTTTGAATCTTTTGTGGCACGTTGGCGCATGTTGGTGCACAGGACGGGATTGCAATTGACAGAAAGCCAGGAAATAGACATGATGCTGCAAAATCTCACTCCAGAGTTGCGAATGAATCTCGCCTATGGTGATTGCTCTACTTACGAAATGCTGATTGATCGCCACAACCGCATTCAGCGTTGTGCCGGCACTACCACTGCTTCACCAACTGGCAACCAGCGCCCTCCCTTCAAGAAAAACCATGTTCCATCCTCCACAGTAGAAGGGGTCACCCCACAAATCTCAGCGTTCTACCCAAATGGATCACCAGCTTCTGGTCGAGGACCGGTAACAAGGCCGTATGCACCTGGACCATCTAGGTATACTCCGCCTCGACCAGTAACCCGTTATCAAGGGATTGCTCCTCAACAGACGCTGGTGCACCATCCGACACGCCCCACACCAATTTCCTCATTCCCAACCCACCACCCACCTCTCCGCCAACCATTCCAGTATCACCACTCAGCTCCCCAAGCCCAACCCGTTCGAGCCTTGCAACCCAATCAAATAACTCCCCGACCAATCCCCGAAAGACAATACACAGCTGTTCCTCCACCCACATCTTACCAGGCTCGAAGGATGGGCAAACGTGATACTTACCCGCCACTGCCAGAGTCCTTGCCTGACATTTTTATGGCACTGATGGAATCCAACAGCATCACCTTGCCACCCGAGAGACCCTCACCCCCTGGTGTCGATAGTTCACGCTACTGCCCATACCACCGAATGCATGGTCATGACATCTGTGGTTGCTACACATTTCAAGATTTTGTTTATGATCTTCATGAACAAGATCGCATTGATTGGGCACTATTGCGAAATATCATCACTAGGTCCCGCTCGGCCCACCTTGTTTAATCCTCCACTTCATTCGCACCTCTTGGCATTCATATTGACCCACTTCCTTCCCATACTCAGCCGTCTACTTCATCTGGTCTAGTTGTCAACTTCATTGGGATCGACCCTCCATCCCCCAACCAGTCCAACTCCTCATCACACCTTTTGGCCAACCTTGTCACCCCACCGGCAACACCTGATAGTGGTAAACCCAAATCTGAAGAGGAACCCATGGAAGAAGACGAGCCAGAAGAGGACCCTGAGGAGGAGGAGCCAGAAGAAGACCCTGAGGAGGAGGAACCAGAAGAGGACCCTGAGGAGGAGGAACCAGAAGAGGACCCTGAGGAGGAGGAACCAGAAGAGGACCCTGAGGAGGAGCCAGAAGAAGACCCTGAGGAGGAGGAGCCAGAAGAAGACCCTGAGGAGGAGGAACTAGAAGAAGACCCTGAAGAGGAGGCGCCAGAAGAGGACCCTGAGGAGGAGCCAGAAGAAGACCCTGAGGAAGAAGTATCTGAAGACGAGCTCATGGAAGAGCCGGAAGAACTGGCATTTGGTGAAGATGCCCTTCAGCAAGAACCATCTGATCAGTCCACATTGGCAAGCACAGTTCAAGAACCAGAAGCATCAACCGAAACTGTTGATGGCCCGGTGGGACCGCCACCTATTGTGTTCCTCGAGAGCGAGCTCGCCCCACCAGCAATGCGTAATCGCCCTCTTCGTATCATGGTGGAGATAGCAGGGATCCCCTTCAGATATACATATATTGACACCGGGGCAGGAGGAAACATCATGGCATATGGAGTTTATTGCTCATTTGAAGATGTGGAGGACCGTCCTGAACTTGAGCCCTCTAATGAGTTCATAGAAGCATATGACGGCACCAGACGACCGGTGGTCGGAACAATTACGATTCCTTTGATGGTAGGCCCGTTGCACACTGAGGTATATTTTCATGTCGTAAAGCTCGAGGGGGGTGTCCACAACATAATTCTCGGGAGGGCGTGGCTCAATAATGCCAGAGCAGTTCCATCCACTCGTCATCAATGCCTTCGGTTTCCACTATGGGGAAAGATTGTCTCCGTATGGGGGGAAAACATCCTTTGGGGGGGACCGAATGAACCAAATTGGACTGTTAATGCGTTAACTGTTGGCTTAGAAAGAGAAAGGGTGATGAAAGAAGAGTCTAAAGAAGAAATACAAGAGGAGGAGCTTGAAGAAGACCCCTTGGATTTTGAGCCATCTGACTCCCCAACATCAACAGAAGACTCATCAGAGGAGCATGACACGATCACTTGCTTGACATGTTCCCCTTCCATCACATTCACCCCTCATGAGCTTGCCGAGCCTAGCATACGCACATGCCCCCTTGTGATCAAAGTAGCCATTGCTAGTAAAATTCTCTGAAATGTCCTCGTGGACACAGGCGCTGGAGTTGACATCATGACCCATTCCACCTACCGCAAGCTTCGGCGTGGTCTCCCCAAGCTCCGACCATCAGAAACCCTTCTCCACGCATATGACAGCTCAAGCCAATCTTCATGCGGGAGGATCTCTTGTGTTCTAAAGGTGGGGCCAGTATGTACCTCTGTAGACTGTGAGGTTATGAAGATCGAGTCGCTTCATTCCATGATCCTTGGGAGGCCCTGGCTTGACAATGTCGAAGGTGTCTCTTCTACGCGTCATCAATGCTTGCGTTTTCCAAGCAATGGGGACATCATCTCGGTATGGGGGGAGGCACGCCGCCATGACTGGTCAAGGTTCTTCAACTGTCAAATGTGCGAGCTAAATACTGGGCCAAAGAACTGTGCATATCAGCCTCAGGACGATCCTCCACCCCAGATCATACCAGGTGGCGTCATCCGTCCAGCTTTTAGAAGTCCGGTTCCCTCCACGAACCCGCCACCAATCTAGAGTCCCATCCGAGCCAGCAGCCTCAGCCCCATCCGACCACTTTTGTCCTCCTGGCATCATTGTCCCAATACTGCAGTTCTCCACACCACCAAGACAGGACGCATCTTCAACAATATGCCCTCTCAAGTTCTCCGACAGACCAATCCAGAAGCGGAAGTGGAAGAAGGGAGAGCTGGTGATAAGGTGGACTTACTTGAACAATTGCACAAAATCCCAGCCAAGATCTCGATATTGGAGCTAATCGAAACTTCAGAACACCATCAGGAGGCGATAAGGGCTTTCCTGGAAAAGGTCAAGGTGGACTGCCACATTTCTGCCTTTAATGTGCCAACTACACTAGTTTCTGAAGGATTGGGCTCTGTGATCTCATTCTGGCCCAAGGAAGTCATCGATGATCCCCTCACCAACATTTCGGCACTTTGCGTCACCGCCTTGGTGGAGAAAACGTTGGTTAATCGAATCCTCGTTGATACTGGTGCGGGTGTCAACCTCATGTCCCTCCAAACTTTCCAGCACGTCAATGGTGATATCACTTCACTGACGGAGTCCGATACGCGAATTTTTGCCTATGACAGGAGTGCTCGACAAGTGGTGGGCTTCCGTTCATTTAGCTTGGAGATCGGTCCCCTCAAGACCACGTTTGAAGCCTATGTTCTGGAAATGGACTCTGATTACAACATGATCTTGGGAAGAAAATGGTTGGCGACAATCCGAGGTGTTTCCTCCCCGCTCCACCAATGCCTCAAATTTCCTGTTGGAGAACAGATCATCAAAATAGGTGGGGACGCAGTCAGAGGCATCCGGTATGAAGCAGAAGAAGCAGAGGCTATCACAACAGTGAAAAGCCCCTCCAGGAGAGAAGGCAAGCAGCCAGTCGTGCACATATCAGAGTTTCCACCCGATTGGGCGCGTATGGCACTACAGTAAGCACTTTGGGCAAAGGTAAAGCACGCGCATCAACTGACAGTAATCCTGGATGGCCGCTCATGGAACAGATGGGTTATCATCGAGGCCAAGGTCTGGGACGGCACAATCAAGGCACCACAGACATCATTCACAACTTCATATGGCCGGACCACATGGGCATCAGATCACTCACAGTTTATGATGTCTATGATTGGAGACCCTTCTATGGCATTACGAATTGGAGCTTGGAAGAACATTTTATCCGTAGCACTGGATCAGAACAGCCCGCATCCAGTCAACTGACTCCCATTGAGAGCCAATCAGGATCCTCCTCTTCAGTTCCACCAGAGGAAGACATTGATTCTCTGATTGAGACTCTTGACCAGTTATTTTCTGAATCACATGAACAATTGCCCGGCGATTCTCATGAATTGCCAGAATACTATGTTGAAGACCCGAATTCTGCTGATGAGATGCCCCATTCATGCAGTTCGGGAGCATTGGGGAGCAAGACTCTCTAGGGTGATCGGATTGAACTCAGCCCTCAACCTTGCGAAAGGATGATCCTATTTTCTCTATTCTTGAGGGCGCCATTCAGGTAAGTACTCTCTTCCCATATCTAAGGTTCATTTCTTTCCTGTCTTTCGTTGTATATAGATCTTGCGCACTCTAATCTTGCATTAAAAAAAAAATCAATTTCTGTTTGTACATAAAATTTCTTTGCTTTACTTCTTCCTTTGCTTGCTAAAAAAAAAAAACTCAATTTTAAGGGAGGGGTGGGATCTAAAAATGGACAATGTAGAACCTAAGACATTAGGTTCCCTGTTTGAGATAAAGGATGACGCTTTGGTGGTTTGGCACCCCTCGCTTTTTAATTCTGATCTTTTGGACAAACTACGGAGTTTGGTCGACCCTCCTAAGGCGTCAATGCCCCATGTGTCTCAAGGACCTGGCAAGGCTTCACGATTTCAAATCCCTACTCGGATTATCGATGACATCGGGGAACGTATTCACGTAATCCATGGAATAGAACGATCCGAGTCAATAGCTGTCATCGAAGAACCTGATTTGGAGGACCTTGGAGATTTCGATGACGGCTTGGGGGTATTTGAGATTTGTGACGATGATGAAGAAGCAGAGCAAGAAGAGGAGATGTCAAAGGGGTTCGCAGAAAGCCTTCAGCGCTTTGATGAGCAGGCGGCAAGTGAGGAAGAAAGGATGGAGGAGTTGAATCTCGGGACCGCCACTGATCCTAAGATCATCTTGATCAGTGCGGAACTAAATCCGAGCGAGCGAGAAAGTTTGGAGAAGGTGTTGAGGAGCTATTCGGATGTGTTCGCCTGGTCTTACGAAGACATGCCTGGTCTTGACCCTTCATTGGTTGAGCATAGGCTAGTTCTGGAACCAGACGCCAAACCAATAAAGCAGAAGCTAAGGCGACTCCATCCGAAGTTGGCCATGAAAGTGAAGGAGGAAGTAGATAAGCTACACCAGGCAAAGTTTATCAGGGTGGTGCTGTACCCAAAGTGGATAGCCAACATTGTCCCGGTAAGCAAGAAAGATGGCAAAGTCCGTGTGTGTATAGACTTCCGAGATCTCAATCGGGTTTGCCCGAAAGACGATTTCCCTCTTCCACACATTGACATTCTTGTTGACAATACTGCGGGACACGAGATGCTGTCCTTTATGGATGGTTTCTCGGGCTATAATCAGATCCGTCTAGCAGAAGAAGATCAGAAGAAGACATCATTCATCACTCCTTGGGGGACCTACTGCTACGTTGTAATGCCCTTCGGCCTTAAAAATGCCGGGGCAACGTACCAGCGCGCCATGACCTCGATTTTCCACGACATGATGCACAAATTAATGGAAGTTTACGTGGATGACATCTTGGTCAAATCTAAGACGCGGGAAGGTCATGCAGAGACACTTGAAAGGGTTCTACAGAGGTGTAAAAAATTCAGTTTGAAAATGAACCCTAAGAAGTGTAGGTTTGGAGTGTCATCTGGAAAGCTATTGGGATTCATGATAAGTAAGAGGGGGATTGAAGTCGATCCATCTAAAGCAAGAGCGATCGCTCAAATGCCCCCTCCGAAAAATTTGAAGGAGCTTAGGGGACTCATCGGTCGGCTGCAGTTTATTCGTCGATTCATTTCACAGCATGCCGAACGGTGTAAACCCTTCTACAAGCTGTTAAAAGGAGGGACTGAATTCATTTGGGATGACAAGTGTCAACAAGCATTTGATGAACTTAAGAAATACTTACTCAGCCCCCCTGTTCTCTCAGCCCCTGTCCCTGGGCGTCCGCTACTTCTCTACCTGGCGGCCACTGAAGAAGCTGTTGGCGCGGTGCTCGCACAACACGATGAAGAAGGAAGGAAGGAAAAGGCTATCTATTATTTGAGCAAAACTCTGATTGAATATGAGCAGGCCTACCCACTCATGGAAAGGACATGTTTAGCGCTGGTATGGGCCTCTCAGAAATTACGCCACTATTTCCTTGCGCACCAAGTAAAGTATCTGGCAAAGATGGATCCGGTAAGGTATCTGTTTGAGTAAGCATCAGTGACTGGTCGGCTAGCTCGATGGCAGGTCCAACTAAATGAGTTTGACATCACGTATGTCACTCAAAAATCCATCAAGGGACAAGCCATCGCCGACCACCTTGCTCACCTCCCACTGCCGGATTATGAGCCTGTCAGGACGGATTTCCCTGACGAAGAGTTGTTTGCATTAGTTGAGGAAGATGACCGCAAGACATGGACATTGTATTTTGATGGAGCGGTCAATCAGAAAGGAAGAGGAATTGGAATTGCCTTGCTCTCCCCTGAAGGTGTCATCATCCCCCGCGCTTTTCAACTTACTTTTAATGCTACTAACAATATTGCGGAGTATGAAGCATTGATTGCAGGTTTAAAGTCAGCCCTAGCTCTTGGAGTTCGTCATCTAAAGATTGTTGGAGATTCACTCTTAGTGATTCGCCAAACTTTGAAGAAGTGCCAGACGAGGGACCCGAAACTCAAGCCCTACAGAGAACTGACAATTATCCTATTGCGCCAGTTTCAAGAAGTGATCCACATTTTCACACCTCGAGCCGGCAACATCCTCGCCGATGCCTTGGCCTCGTTGGCCTCCTCACTCACCCTCCCGATATCCAAAAAGGCGGAGACTGTCATCGTCCAAAGACTAGAAACTCCGGCCACTGACCTTCGAGACTGCAAGATTCAAGACCTAATGGAGCAGCAAGAGAAGAAAGATGAGATTCTTAAGTCTGTTGGGATTTCCGCAATAGATTTGGAGGAACCTGATGATGGAAATCCTTGGTTCTTCGACATCAAGAACTACCTTGAAGATGGCTCCTTTCCGGAGTACGCCACCAGTGATGATCGAAAAGCTGTTAAAAGAATGGCGACCAAATATTGTCTTCGAGGAGGCATTCTCTTTCGCATGTCCTTCAATGGAGAGTTGTTGAGATGCTTGGAAGATGAAGAGGCATTCACTATTGTGAAAGAGGCACATTCCGGAGTTTGTGGAGGCCATGTGAATTCACAGATGCTCGCAAAGAAAGTTCTAAGGATGGGTTACTATTGGCCCACAATGGAGGGGATTGCCACAAATTCGTCAGACGGTGTGTTCAGTGCCAGACCCATGCCAATAAGATCCATGCACCCGCCTCCGCATTGCATTCCATGACCTCTCCTTGGCCTTTCTCCATGTGGGCTCTTGACATCATCGGCCCCTTTAGGGATACAGTTGAAAACACCAGTCAGAAAGCCTTCATCCTCACTGCCACAGAATACTTCACCAAATGGGCCGAGGCTGAGTCGTACATAGTGATCAAGAGTTCTACTCTTGTTCGCTTCGTTCGTACTCATATCCTCGCACGATTTGGCGCTCCGAAGGTAATCATTACTGACAATGGTCCTCAGTTCATTTCTCAGGAATTTCAAGACCTCTGCAACAAGCACCACATTGAGCTGCATCACTCCACCCCATATTATCCCCAAGGGAATGGACAAGCGGAGGCTACGAACAAGACTCTCCTGAAGATCATCAAAAAGACCGTGGAGACGCATAAGGCTACCGATTGGCCGGACAAGCTAGTTGATGCACTTTGGGCTTATCGCACCTCCATCAGGACCCCCACAGGTCAGACTCCTTACTCCCTTACTTTTGGGATGGAGGCGGTGGTTCCCTATGAAGTGCTTATCCCTCTTTGAGAGTGGAGTTGGACAAGGATTTACAACCCGAGGATAGGAGGGAAGCGCTCCTTCTACAACTTGAACTATTAGATGAGAAAAGGTTGCGAGCAGCCGAACACGCCCAAATTTACCAAAGGAGAATGTCCAGAGCCTTCCAGAAAAAGGTAATTGAAAGAAAGTTCCAAGTTGGGGAAATGGTGCTCAAGCAGCTCATGCCTTCTCGACAACCACACCGAGAGGAAAACTGCAACCAATTTGGGAAGGACCTTATGTAATCACCCATGCCTATTCCGGGAATGCTTATCGCTTGGTGAACGCCGAAGGGGACGAGGTCTCAGGTACATGGAATGCACTGTATTTGAAAAAATTCTATGCTTAATACTTGATGTTTGAGAAATTTTACCATTACTTACTGTGAATCCTAGTATCTATGCCTGATGATATGATTTGATAGCCTTAAGGATAGCATGTGTTTTATATAGACTCATACTCACCGCTCTTACCACTATCATCACACTTATACAGTTTAAGACCTGGTTCACTGATGGATGAAAAGATCGCCCACAACATTAGACTGGGGCAATTTGTAATTGTCATTCTTTTGTTTGTATTTTAACTCGTGTTGCCTATGATCCATGAAAATACCTTAGTCTTGGCGCATGTCCCAAAAGAGCTGGCTCTGGCACTGTCGATGCTTCCAAGGAGAAGGTAAAAACAGAAATACCCTCCAAAATAAGGCAAGTTGGCCATTATAAAAAAAGAGAGAGAGGATAAAGTGGGTATCCAATGCGGGCCTGCGTCCTCCACCCTTTAATATAAAAAAAAAAAAAGAAGAAGAAAAGCAGTAAAGAAGAAAGCTGGGGGACCGAGCGACTTAGGACATGTGCTAGGACTGGGGCAATTTTTTAGTTGGTTCAAGGAGGACACTACTCTCACCCCCATTCATTCACTTCCCCCTTTTATGACAAGATATGAATTAAACTAGTTCTTTTGGGTCAAGCGAAATTTTCAGTCTAGAGGTGAGCCACTTCTTAAACTGCTACCACACACTGCACATGAGTCTACTTAAAACCTTGTTCATCTAAAAGTCGGTCTTTGAATGTTATCCTGGCACATTTATAGAGTTCTCAGTACATTTTGGTAACATGATCAAGCATACGAGAACTTCCAGACTTGGGAACTATCCCCATCGACAAAACCACGCAAGGTATCCTTGATATGGCAAACAGTTGATCACCATGAGTCCTTTTAATAACTGGTAAGCATGTGAATAATCTCTCATTGCTGGCATCAAGGTCAAGATAGCACCATGCATCATCAGGTTTGTTTCTCCATAACCCATTACCCCCAATTTTATCATTATTTGGGCCCTTGACAAATTAACAAGGAGAAATAAAAAAAAATGAGCAGGGGCCCAAACGGAACAGATATGATCATTTGGTCTAGTCTCTTAAGTTGTTTTGTAGGGCCTAGGAGAAGCAAGAAGGGAACGGACGAATGAATGATCATTAAACAAGCAAATAGAACTTGCGTGGTCCCCCTAGATGGATATCAATTCAAACAGTTTCCGTATGGATTGTCGATAATCAAAACGAAGGCCATCTTGTAATTTTAAAAGGGGAGTATTGAAGCATGAACATATGCTTAATTGAGTGGGTATATCTGCTTAGCTTTGTGTTTGATGTTGTTATACAGGGTCCAGAGGAAAAGAGAGCAGAGCGACAACACAAGAGAACAAAAACCAAACAAGACTGGACACATGCTTTTGGACGAATCCTGGTGCGAATGTCGACTTAGACAATCCAGATGGTGAACGTCGACGGGGACAAACCTGGCGGTGAACGTCGACTAAGACAACTCCTCGTGGAACGTCGACGGGGACAAGCCTGGCAGTGAACGTCGACTGAGACAACTCTGCGTGGAACGTCGACGGGGACAAACCTGGCGGTGAACGTCGACTAAGACAACTCCTCGTGGAACGTCGACGAGGACAAGCCTGGCGATGAACGTCGACTGAGACAACTCTGCGTGGAACGTTGACAAAGACAACCCTGGTGTGAACGTCGACTTGGACAACCTTGCTTCTAAACGCCCACGGGGATAATCCTGTTGATAAACGTCGACAAAGACAGCCCCATTGGAGGATCGTCGAGCCATCTTTCAGTGACAACTTTGCCTATCTATAATGTTCCCTGATCACCCTGCAAATTCAACCCACCTGTCTATCCACATTCCATACACACATTCACAAAGCCAAAAAAAAAAAAAGAGAGAGAAAAAGAGAGAGCATATGGCCCCTGCTATTCATCATTTCAAACACTTGGACCAGTCCATTCTATATCTCTAAACTATCAGTCAAAACCATTCACCCACTAGGAGGAGTAAGTCTGGGATGAGGTATGAGTTATAGCCCAAAGGAATCCAAAGGAGGAAGGAGAATCAAACCTATTATTGGAAGCCACCACCCTGAACCAAAGGAGGATGAGGAGGTTGTCCTGGGGCGGTCTCGCCCCCTTGAAAATCCCATCTCGCTGGAGAAGGTCTCGAAGTGGCGGATCCTTCAACCATCGAGGGAAGACGAGGGGGGGCCATTGAGTAGGAACGTGATGCACCGCTTCGAAAGGACACCGAGCCTGACAGCCCCGACATCTCGAGAAATTTAAGGTCATCCTCTGTAAATACCCCTGCGGAGTTTATCTTCATCCTCACAGTAGCCACAATAGACCGATACAAGCTCAATTCTTTGTTCCTCCTCTCGACCCGCTGCTGGGAAAGCTGAAGATCATCTTCCATCTTGCGCTTATTTTCTTCTGCTCTCTGCCTATCCTCCTCCGCTCTCTGTTGGAAGCGTCTGAGATTCTCCTCCGACCTCCGCCGGTCCTCCTCCGCTCTCTGTCTACCATTTCTCTCACTCTCCAAAGAAGACTGAAGGGTATGGATGAACTCTCGCTGCAAACCTGGGTCGGATGCACCTGAGGATGCCTCGAAGTCTGCTACTCTGGATTGCAAGTTGTCCCTCTCACGGGTCAAAGCAAGGACGTCATTCCTTGTCCTAAGAATCTCCCTCTGAAACTGCGCTGCCTCATTCTCTTGTCGGTCCCTAGCCTCTACAAGCTGCATCCGAACATCCATCAACTCGTTTTGAGCCTCTTGCAGTTGACCCAACAGTACAAGTTCTTGACCCGAAGATGATGGTAACGATCCGGCAACTCGAGCTTGCTCTACTTCCTCAAGATGTGCCTCAAGATCTCCTATTCTCTGCAAGAGTCGCTGTTTCTCCACCTGGAGTTCACTCACCAATGAAGTTTGAACTGCAAGCTCCTCGCTCACAGTCTTAAGTCTCCGAGCAACGGCAGATCGCCCGCCCTGATTAAAGAGGATTTGAATAATCATTCTTTATGAGAAGCATTACGAAAAGAGCAAGTTTTGAAGGAAACAAACATGCCTACCTCTATGTCAGGCATCGGTTCTTCGAATATCCCAAGATCCTTTGCATACTCTTTGCGATACCATTCCATGTAGTCATCACTACTATCAAGATCCGTCGGTGGTCTAACTGGGTGGCCTTTCTCTTCCCATAACTTCAAGTGTTCAGAAAAGTCATCCTCTGGAAAAAAGGCTTTTGGAATCCCTCGTAGAGTCAGACGAGGAGAAGCCGGAAGAGGACCAGGGATCCATTGGTGAAAGCCTAGCTGGCGTGCTACGCGACTAGCGCAATGGTAGAGAACCTCATTAAAGAAAATAAGCCACGTATCGCAGGCTAGTTCATCAGAGATCTCCTCCACGTATGGCCTCCATGTCATCTGAAACAGTAACAAGCGCATGGGACACTAAGCTGAAAGAATGCACCTCTCAAGGAAAGTTTGATGAAGCAGAGAACGTACCTTCTCCTCAGTCAGCAAGAGAAAGTCCTCGCGGAGAAGAGCTAGAGTCCTACCATAGTTTGCTTCTGGCGCAACCCACCGCATGGCACGAGGGAAAGATGGGTCGCAAAGATCCATTGGTTGTGGACGAGCAATAGCAATATGCTCATACCCAAAGAGCTGTTGACCAAAAGGGGACGATGAGAAAAATCAAGCACAAGTCCAAAGGTAGGCAAATGCAAGCACGGACACAAAAAAAAAAAGGGCATCGAGCAAGTTATACCTGAAGAAATGCTCAGCAACTCCCCAAGCATAGTCTCCCATTTGCACTAGATCCTCCATAAGGGTCAAGAAGTGTAAAGAAACTCGGTCCGAGGAATTAGAGAAGAGCACGCGCCCAAAGAAAAATAAATAGAAGGCCCTCAGTTCTCTTTGGGCTCGCGCAGGATCGGCTACGGTCTTCCTTTGTTTCGTCATGAGGTCTCGGGCCACAAATCGCGCCTCTGTCTCTTTTAGCAGACGCAAGAGGAACCTCCCCAAGCCATATTGAGCAGCAAGACGCCCTAGAGGAATGCGGGTGAGAGTTTTCCCTCCGTCAATAAAATCCCAAACACCGATTAACTCCCAAAATTTGCGACGGTAATTTCCAAGTGTCTTCCCTGTCACCGGGCGACCCGTGACTGGAACACCGGTGATCCGGAGGACATCTTCTAAAGTAGGCATCACTACGCCAGTCGGGAGGATGAAGGTGCAGCTCCTTGGATCCCATCTCTCGCCTAAAGCCTCTATATATCCTCGGTCCACACTAAAAGGCTCAATCTGGAAGAAGGCCCAAAACCTGGCCCCGTCTACAAGCCCTTGCTCAACAGGTGCTAGGTCCTTATACCAGTTTCGCACGCCATGCCATAAAGAGCACGATCTCAGCGGCCGCTACAAGACAAGGGTAAGTAAAAATTTAAAAATGATGATTCCCTACTAATACTTAATTTCTCCTTTCAAGAGCAATAAAAAAAACGGGGAGGAGGAATCATGTTTACCAAAGCACGACAATAGGCACCCGCCACTTCCTCCTCATTGTCGCCCTCGCCGTCACCCCCCGCCTCCAAATCAAGCATGGCAACCCGTTCATCAGCCTCTCCAGCTTCATTAGGCTCATCAACCCCTGTGTTCGCACCCTCAGACTCGTCCGAATCCGAACCACCCTCCGCAGCGTCTTGCCCAAAGCCACCCACACCCACGACAACGCCCGCAAACACATCAATGCTTACGTTGCCTCCCTCAACCTCATCTATCTTTGTGCTTTCATCTGTGGATCTGTTAGCACCTATGTTATCACCAGATTCCACTGCAGTCGACTCATCCCATGATATCTCCTCCTCGGACCCATTAGTCTCCATATTCACCCTCGCCACGACAATCCCCGCACTCACTGCTCCCGTCTCCACCCCTGACGCTCCTCTCGTTGCCGCATCATCGACGACCCCCAAGACTCCCACCAGGTGCACATCCGCATTACTCTCAGCCTCTACGCCCATCCACACTTCAGTACTAACCGCTGCCCTCATTTCCCTTTTCCCCGCGTCCGCACCCGTCACCCCCATACGTGCACCTGTTGCCCCGGCGTTTTGCCACCCTCCGCTACCGCTATGTCGCCTCCTACTGCCTCCCCCATCACCGTCATCGGCCTTGTTTCCACTATCGCCATCATAGTGGTCTCAGAGTCCCTCTCGAGCATTTCACCAAACATCTCTCGTACACCCTCCGTTCTTTCTTCTCCAACACCACTCCGGCCCCCACCGCTGCTGCCCATGACCTCCGACCTCGTTGAACTTGCTTCCATGATCCCTGCCACCACACCCATCACCTTCGGAACATCAAGGGTCGCCTTCGGATCATCATTGCTTTCCCCATGTTGCTCCATCGAACCACCCACGGAAGTCTTCCGCCGTTTTCGCTCCAAGCGCTCGGTCCTCGGCGGCATCTCAATCTTGTTTTGAATAGGTGAGGAAGATGAAGGGGGTCTGTCTAAATGAAATGGATTTGGGGAGGATGAATTAAAGCCTAGACCTGATGACGTCCCGACGTCGGATTGAACGAGCGGTTAGTGTTCTCTCATATTTTATATGACTCAAAACCCACCACGCAGGTATGTCTAAATTACCCATATATATATGCACATATATCTATCTAAATAAGCATATACTTAATTTGAGTTTATATAATTCTGCCTTGGAAGCATCTTTGGACACTTTATTGCACGTATCTCAAGCGGATTTTGGACATATTTTTCAGATTTTTGGACATTTATTTTTTCAGGTTTTGGACATTTTCAGGTGTTATATTGCCTATATCAATGGATGTTCTGATTTTACTGCACTCTCTCTGTTTTGAGCACCTTTCGGGCATTCTATTGCATAATTCTCAAAACAAATTTTTGGCACATCTTTAGATTTTGGGCATCTATAAGCATTTTTATTGCATATGTCAATAGCATTTCGGTACATTTTTAGGATTTTCATTAGGGCTACGGCACTTAAACCCGGGCATTTTGTCTCTCAGTACATGCAAGTCAGGATTGATTCCCCATAGTCCAATTTTCTTTGAGTTATCAATAAAATGATCCTTCTTCAATTATTCGAAAGTGTTCCCTTTTTATTTCTATCATGATATCCTACTGTTTGCTGAGTTGCAACGCACGGTAGGCACAAGGAATCCAACGTCGGGCTATAGCACACGAAGGCTAGGAACCCCAACCGAGGGTTGGATCACTCATTGACATTTAGATCAAATATTTCCTTCTCCCTTCAATGATCATTTCATTGATGGATCATAAGAAAATTGCTTCCATGTTTATCTCCTGACTTGTATTTACCAGAAAACAATGTCTGATGATTAAACCGATCAAAATGAGGTCTCTCTTCTTATCCTCGAATGGTGCTTCAAGTTTCACTTGAAACACCATCTGCGGGTTCTTCTCGTTCCCTCTTACTTTCTTCTTCAGTCCCCAGCACATTCTGGGCTGAGGTTGCTCTTCTATCTATTCATCTTATCAATATCACTCCCTCTTCTGTCCTCTCTGGTATGACTCCTCATGAGCGCCTTTACTCCTCCAAACCTGATTATAGCAGACTTCGTACATTTGGATGTACGTGTTTTGTGCTTCTCCCTCCTCATCAACGCACCAAGTTGGCCGCTCGGTCGGTAAAGTGTGTATTCTTGGGGATTAGCTTCGAACACAAGGGTTATCGCTGCTATGATCCTGTTGAAGATCGATTTTGGATCGCTCGTCATGTGTTCTTTATTGAGGATGTTCCCTATTTTTCTTCTTCACCCACTTCGTCCTCTTCTCCTGTGCATTCTCCCATTCAGGTCTCTCCTGTGCATTCTCCTGTTCAAGTCTCTCCTATTACGTCTCTTCCTTTTCCTGGCCTACCTGTTGCACTAGAGTCTGTTCCTACCCCTGCGTCTCAACTTGACACTCCTGCAGAAAACCCACCCTCTCCTCCCAGTGTGTCTCCTATTGCCCCTACTGAAGATACTTCTGCTGGTCCTCCGACTCCCATGCCTGACATGCCTTCTCCTGCCGTGGATCCTCATCTTTTGCCTCGTTATCCTCAGTGTGCACGTCACCCCCCTTCCCGCTTCAGTTATGACTCTGGACCACCTGATCAATTTGGTTTTGCATCTGTCAGTACCTACTCTCCACAGTTTTAGGCCTATCTCACAGCTATACATGCCCACTGTGAGCCCCGTTCTTACCGCGAGGCAGTCGAGTACCCTGAGTGGAAGCAGGCCATGGCAGAGGAATTTCAGGCATTTGAGCAGATGCAGACTTGGGATGTTGTTCCCCTTCCAGATTGTGTTACACCTATTAGCTGCAAATGGATCTTCAAAATCAAGCATTGTCCTGATGGGTCCATTGAACCATATAAAGCTCGTCTTGTTGCTCGAGGTTTCACCCAGGAGTATGGTATTGATGAGGAGACGTTTGCACCTGTCGCTCAGATGACCACTGTTCGTACTCTCCTTGCTGTTGCTGTTGTTCGTCGCTGGCCTCTCTTTCAGATGGATGTGAAGAATGCGTTTCTTTACGGTGACCTATCTGAGGTTGTCTACATGCAGCCACCTCCAGGTCTCAACACTCCTCCTCAGCATATCTGTCGTTTTCGGTGGGCTATATTCGGACTGAAATAGGCCCCTCGTGCCTAGTTTGAGCGTTTTCACAGTGTTATTCTAACAGCTGGTTTTGTTGAGAGCCAATAGGACCACTTTATGTTTGTGCGATCATCATCGCAGGGGCGGGTAATCCTTCTTCTGTATGTTGACAGCATGATTATAACTGGAGATGACTCCGTTGGTATTACGTACTTTGGTCAAGAACCACCTCAGTCGACAATTTCAGATGAAAGATCTTCGTACTCTTCGCTACTTCCTCGGTCTCGAGATTGCACAAAGTGATCGTGGGATCCTGCTTTCTCAACAGAACTATACAGCTGACATTTTAGAGCGTGTTACCCTCTGCGATACCCACAGTGCGGATACTCCTCTCGAGCTTCATGTGAAGCTTCGTCCTACAGATGGTGAGCTTCTCCCATATCCTACTAGATACAGACAGATTGTGGGTCAGCTTGTGTATATCTACATCACCAGACCTGACATTGCTCATGCTGTTAGCATTATTAGTCAATTTGTCTCGACCCCTCGATCAGTACATTTTGGTGCTTTTATGCGTATTCTCGTATATTTACGTAGTACTATAACTAGATCATTGTATCTGTCATCCACTTCCACTTTGGTTCTTAGAGCTTACACTGATGCTGATTGGGTTGGAGATCCGACCACGAGACGCTCTACCACTGGGTTCTGCATATTTCTTGGAGATTCCATCATCTCTTAGCACAGCAAGAAACAGGAAGTTGTTACCCTGTCCAGCACTGAGGCTGAGTATCGCGTCATGGCTATTACCACCAAGGAGATTGTTCATCTTAGACGTCTCTTGGTGGACTTAGGAGTCACTATGACTGGTCCTACTACTCTTTATTGTGATAACCGGTCTGCTATTCAGATAGCCAGCAATCCGGTCTTTCACGAAAGGACCAAACACATTGAGATCGACTGTCACTTCGTTCGTCAGCACTACCTTGCAAAGACAGTATCGCTTCCGCATATTTCCTCTGTAGAGCAGCTTGTTGATTTCTTTACGAAGTCACATCCAGTTCCTCGATTTCAGTTCCTCATTCGCAAACTCACCTTGTATGATTCACACTGAGTTTGAGGAGGGTTGTTAAATTATATGTGTTATGTCATAGTGTATTACACGTGTAATCCTATGTGTACTTGTATATAAGGGATTGAACCCTAAAGTGCAATACAATGATTCCCATTATTTTACTCTCTGTTTCTATCATTAATAAAGACCACAATAAAACAACAAAAACATCAAAAGTTCCACTCTACTCGCAAAGGACCACCCCAAGCAACAGCTGAAGAAGTTCAATCTTCTATGCATGGCTCCTCCATCTCACCCTCGTCCATGTCAGAGCCCGATGAATTCTGCTCTTCGAGGAGATCTGGGGAGTCCCGCATTGCGCGCAGGCGCACCACCTCTCCGCAGAGCGAATCGTTCTCTCTCCAAAGAGCTTCAATCGTACAGTAGATCACCGGCGTCGCATATGGATTATGGAGCAGAGAGGGTTCCAGACCGCCTCCAACAATGCCCGGTTTTCGCAACGCAGGTCTCCGTTCTCTTCCCTCACCATCTTCAGCTCCTTTTTTTTCATATTATGCTATCCATGTTGATTATAATGGGGAGAAAAAACAATCACAGGTGAGTCAAGACCTTTTTAGAGAAATATATAATCAATTACTTTATCTAAATGAGATGTATATAA
This sequence comes from Acorus gramineus, assembly GCA_030737835.1. Lineage (NCBI taxonomy): Eukaryota > Viridiplantae > Streptophyta > Magnoliopsida > Acorales > Acoraceae > Acorus > Acorus gramineus. The sequence continues at coordinate 17,772,019 of CM060856.1, read as the reverse complement.
TTTTATAAAAAATGTATATAACTTCATACAGATCGAATTGCATTGACACGTTGAATGGAAAAAGTGAAAAATTGCTAATGAGTGTCTTACAACAAAATAAAATAAAATTCACAATATGATGAATTAACTGCATACATTTTGATGTTTTTCATTTAATATAGTATAGAGATTTCATATCAATGTCCTCTGTATTTAGATGACTATAAATTAATCAAATGAAATGGATCTATGAATTTGAAGTTTGTCTCAACGAAACAAAAACAAGCACAAACAGATGGATTTATTGCTAATATCCTGTGTTGGATGCGTCTGTTCCAAAACCTGACCTTGTTCACATCCAGTTGAATCATTTGGCCCAATTCAGACATTTGCTCCTCTGTGGGATTCGGGCACTCCTTAAACAGCCTTCAATACACAGTTATGTAATTCTTCACATAACAACAACAAATAACACAACAACAACAACAACAACAACAACAACAAAAACAATGAAAGGTGGGACAAAAGCAAGAAAACTTTACCCTTCCAGAGCTTCGATTTGGGAAGGAGAGTGGCGATATCCTTTCTTTGGCCAGTCGTCGACCTCACCCATGTCAGCATTGTTGTTGTTAGCAGCTCCTCCATGTTGTTGGTGATCTTCCATTTTTTTCTGCAAGTAATTTAAGCTAATTAACATATCATTCCATGTTAAAGACACCCACATTAAAGAAAATATATTTGTCATGCATTCTTATAGTATATGAAAATCATTTATGCACACATATATAGCCAGTCCAGCATGGTGGAAGGATGAAAAGCTCATGGTCTGTAATTGGATTTTATAGGCCAAATACTTCTTGTAAAATTAATTAGTGGAGCCATGTGTAGTTAACACATTTGGTTACGGTATGTTGATATTTAGATCCAGCCATGATGGATTGATAGTATTTTACAGGGTCTCATCAGTCTCTAATATGAAGTTGAATTGTGGCCATACCTCACATGAAATATGTGTGGTTACGAGAATTTATTAATTAACGTCACGTGTCAACTTTGTATTAAAGTCTAACGAGACTTGGTGGGATATAGCCCCTCTGGATTTATTTAATTTCATTTAGTGGGGCTTTGTGTAAGGGGATTAGGTTAGGTCCAACGAGTGTTGAACATTTTGATTGTCCAACACGTTCATGACCGTTCCATTTTTTTATTTTGTTGTGGTTGATATACTTTATAAGATTTCAAAATTAAATTTAGAATACAATAATTAAATTATAAATCGTTCTTTTTAAGATTCAATTAATTTATACATCTTAAAATTATAAGGTCGGACGATCCCGAATGCGTTGGACAATCAAATTGTCCAATGCCATTGGAACTAATCTAATCCCTTATAGAAGAGGGTGGTTTAATTGTTTGATATGAGACATTGCCACGCACAGTCATTTGTGCATTGTATTTTTTCCAACGTCACATTTTTTAATTTCTTTTTAAAATACATATTTATCTTAAAAATGATATGTCTTTAAAAAAACAAAACATGTATTCAAATAAATTGAATGCATATTTTAACAAGAACGAATTTGTATTAATGTCGTGTTTATAAATATTTTCTGATTCTATTGTAGTCTTGTTAAACTAAAAATAAAAAAATATTATTAGGGCAATCCACCGTATAGTCCACACATGTTTTAATATTTTTTTAAATAATAAACATCATCGAATAAGATATAGTCTTATGAAAATGTATATACTTTTATGAGAAATTGTATAGACCTTTAAATTAAAAAAATTATTAATGAAGAAATATATATCTCATTTAACAAGGTATATAACTTATAGATAACCATTAATATATATAGAACATCCAACTGCATGTCAAACTTAATATATATATATATATATATACACACAGTAGAAATCTAAATAAACTTCGATGGTCAACGGTCAACATGTGTCTATATATATCTAAGAAATCCACTGTGGAAATCTAAATAAACTTCGACGGTCAACGGTCAACGTGTGTCCAAGACGAGTGGGATCCGTATCTAGCCCATTCAATGATACGGTAAAACCCACCAAAAACTAACAAAACACACAAGCATTCATTTTATATGTAAAAACTGAAAAAGAATAATTTACAATGTAATCTAGTCTCCCACAAAGCATATCAAAATTATCCAACACAGCGCAAATAAAATTAGGCCAATATTTGTTCTCAAGAAATCACATTTCAAAAAAAATAATATATATATATATATATATTTCAGGTATACATCGTATAAGCATCTCTGCTTCCACTAAAATATTAAAGACGCATGCACTAAGCATACGCGAATCTATATTACGATTTATTTTAGAGTTCTTGATTACAAAATATGAATAGGGATCTACATTTAAATGAATTGAATATATATTCAAATAAATTGAATACGTATCTTTTTATTTTTTTCCTAATCTAGAATACAGTAACATATATTACGTGAAATTAATACTATAAAAGAAACTGCAAGAGTGACGGCATGTATTATATAACAGTGTTGCTATCTGGGCCATAGAAATTAAGCCTCATTGATAAGCCCCAATAGACGGCATTCTCCTATTGATTCTATGTTTGACTTTTTCAAACAATAAAAAAGACAATGACATTACTACACTTTTGAGGTTTTTAAAAATTGGTTTCAACTAATTATATCATCATTAATTCCTCATAACAAAATCCCTAAAAACGCGGATCATTGAAACTTTGCCGATTGAATAAATTTCAAAAAACAATTTATGACCTAGGGTTTCCGAATTGGGCGAATCCAGACGAACAAAAAAAAGAAAAAAATTCTGGCGATCAAGAGTTCATATCATCTAATTTTCATCCTCAAACAATCATAAACAATGGCGAAGAAAAAAAATTAGATTTCTTCCCACAATGAAACCTCCCCGTCTTTTTTTTTTTTTTTTTTTTGCAACATAAACAGGACCATTAGAAGACATTTTTGCACTTCTTGAAAAATGAAATCACTGATTTAAAAAATTAAATCCATTTAAAGAATATGTGTTTCTGATACATGTATCTGAAATCCAAAATGATTATTTGTTTATATAGGTTTGAGAAAAATAATATTTGACATTGTTCATTTGTTTTAGGTTTTCTTGTGCACATTGTTCATTTTCTGAGTCTGAAAAATAAAAGATATAATGAATACAGCATTTAAATACATGCATCTGAATTCGATATTTGTTTTCAATTTCATTGATCAATCTGAAACTAAAAATTACCAATCGTGATTTTTTTTAGGGTCCAAAAAAGCATAACCTGGATGGATCACCATTATTTGCACCACAATCAGTTCACACAAAAAAAATAGTGTAATTCTTCTCTTTTCCACTGAACAAATCTGAATAAAAAAATCTGAAACAAATATTGAATTCAGATACATGTATCTGAATTCGATATTTATTTTCACTTCTACCGATCAATCTGAAACTAAAAATTGTAAATCGTGATTTTTTTAGGGTCTAAAAAAGCCTAACCTGAATGGATCACCATTGTTTGCACCACAATCAGTTCGCACAAAAAAAAATCGTGTAATTCTTCTCTTCTCCACCGAACAAATTTGAATAAAAAAATGAAATTGATATTTGTTTTCGTTTCAACCGATCATTCTGTATCAAGAAATGGTAAATCGTGATTTTTTTTGTCGTCCAATTGAATTGATATCTTCAAAAGGGAAAAAATCTCTCAAATCATAACCATCTCGGGATTAATGGGGTGGTTATGGAAAGCTCAATCAGATTAGTTAAGGGGGGGTATTATGGGTAATTCAAACTTGCCACCTCATGGGGCTTGGATGAGGTATAATAATTGGGGCTCAAAAATCATTATTGATTATATAATAAGCATTCTTCTAATTTTGCAAATCTATAATGTGTATAACATGTAAAAGAAAATAAATGGTGTCCAAGAGGATATGATAGCCTTTTGAAATACAAAATCCAAAAAAATTAAACACAAAACTGTTAACAAAATAGAGACCTCTTAGATTTTATGAATCTTACCTCAAAGGATTAGGGTGGTAAACGAGCCGAGCTTTGACATGTTCAAGCTCGGCTCGTTTATAAATGAGCTGAGCCGAGCTGAGTTAAGTCGAGCTCACGAGCCTCAATGAGCCTATTATTCTTTTTTATTTTAAGGTTTTTAGGGGTTAAAAATAAAATTTTAGCCTAAATGAGCCAAGTTCATAAGCCTAAACGAGTATAATTTTGTATTGATTTAATGTTTTGATTTTACAAAAGAGTTGAGCAAAGCTTCAACTAAGTTTTTTATAATACAAACTAGTCGAGTTTGAACAAAAAATGAAGTTTAATCCAGGTCCCGAGCCTAACCAAGTTTTAAAAATTGTTCAAGCTCACTCGTTTATCTAATTGAACCAGCCTGAACGAGCTCAAACTGAGCCAAGACTGAGTCAAGCCCGAGCGGCTTGGTTCGTTTATCTAATTGAACCAGCCTGAACGAGCTCAAACTGAGCTAAGACTGAGCCAAACCCGAGCGGCTTGGTTCGTTTACCAGCCTTAGGATAACCTGGGAGGATATGAGTAGACAAGGAGAGGTCTCAAAAAATTGACTATGTTGTGAGAGAGGGGTGTGTGTATTTAGATGCTCTCTGTTCCTAATCTGCCTTTGAAGTTTTCAATATTAACCATCAGTCATTCCTTCAATCTTCACTGAGTATATGGAATATATAATCAAATATATGCTGATCAATTATAGAAAAATTTAAAGGTATGTGTTCAATTTATTGTAATATATGTTTTATTTTTTTTGTGAATACATGCACTTCATTAATATACTTCAGAAAATATAAGAATATTTTCGAAGAGTAAAAAGGACTGCATGAATGATTATATGAAATCAATTTGTATTAAAGTCTTAGATATGAAAAGATAAGAAAAAGATAAGGATTGTGGAATTTATCCTAAATGGCACTCTTTTAATTTGTAGTTTTAATATTTCTCAACAACCAAGTGAGAAAATGAAGCTTAAGATATTTTCATTGAATTGATTTGGGCATCTTTTTTCTTTGAATAAAATTAAGGCGAATGCCTACCAACTCGTTAAAAAAAAAAAGATATTTTCATTGAACAATTAGAATTCTTAATTTAAGGAAATGCTCTTAATACTAACTGGAATTCAACCATCTATGAGATTGTTTATGGTCCGTTGTGTTAAGTTGAGGTTATGACAAAAGTTTTGTTTTTTTAATGAACATGGTTCTTGTACAAGTTCTCAATATATCAAGAGATGTTTGATTTTTAAAAAATATGATAGTTAGATACCTAGAAGGGAGAAGATGGAATTCACCAGTATGCCAAGTATTTTATTTATTAAAAGGCATATATGATTTATTACATTACTATTTTAAATTAAAGTAAAACAAAAGGAGATTACATTTATCTTTGTTACTTAAAATGACAAAAAGGAAAAAGGGGCATCTTATCTCTTTCAATGAATGACCAATTGCTCTCTACGTACATTTACATAGGTGAGTTTACCTTGAACATGTGTCACTGATTTTTTTTTTTTTTTTGATAGATAAGTATCATCTCATATGTTGTATACCCAAATATATTTCACACCCGATTATTTTGATTTTTTTTAAAAAAAATAGTATATCTAATCTAATGTTATATACATTGTCATAAAAGATAAATTACATCTTATCTCTTTCAATAAATGGCCAATTGCTCTATGTGCAAATTTACGTAGGTGAGTTTATCTTAATGTAATTGATTTTATTTTATTTTTTTGATAAATAAGAATCATATGTTGTATACCCAAATATATTTCACACCCTTTTTTATTTTTTATTAAAAAAAAAAGGTATATCTCAGCTAATGTTGATTACACTGTTACAAAAGATGAATAGTGTGGGTTTATTTATATAAAGTGTAATTTTATATATATATAAAAAGTATGTCTCTTTACAGTGAATACATGTGACTAATGAATAATATGAGATAGAATGTAGAGATTGTATATGGACTTGTCGTCGAGACTGTATCCATAACATTTTAAAGAACTTTATGAACAATCAACGGGACGATCTTATATTTAGTTTGTGCACAACTTATTTTTAAAATACTAAGTTTTATTTAATGAGATATATATTTTTACAAAAATATACATACCTTTATAAGGAATTATACAAACTCATTAAATAGAAAATATGAAAAATTGTTAATAAGATATTTACAATGCCTAACAAGATATATATCCCATTGGATAACTATCAACGTATATGGATTGTCTGCGAGACCATGAGTAATTAAATTTTTTTAATGTGAGAGTCAAAATGCACACCACATATTTTTTATTTCTTTAAAATAGTAAGAATCATTTAACTATGTATATATTTTAATAAAAAAACATATAACGCTCTATTTTGAATGAACCCATTTTTATTAAATGTAAAAATAATAATTAATGATGTATATTACGGATTGTATTTTATATAAACAATAAAAATGACTTATTTTTGGTGGACCTATCATGGACTGGGCCTACCATGGTCCACGTTAAATCCAATGACCGGCCCACCTCACCTTATGTGAATTCAGGGAAGTCTCGTAATTCTGCAGAATGGCTAGGGGCTTTATTGGAAATCCCAAAAAGAGAAATAACCCCAGTCATCCAATTTAGGGTTTGAGGAGCCTTGATTGGTGTTTCTTTGAGAGTCGCCGAGAAAGAGAAAGAGAGAGACAACGCAGCCGCGGCAGCCATGGTTCTCAAGTAAGCTTTTTTTGGTTTCTTCCGGAGAACCATTTCTGATGCTCAAATTGTTATCCATGGATCTCTTTGTAGATATATGTTTTTTTTTTACATTTCTGTGAAATGTGTTTCTAGATCTATCCGTGTATGGTTTTTTTTTATATTGAAAAACAGTTATCTAAGGACGGATTTGTATCGATTTAGGGATAGGGTTTCATGTGGGCATATCCTGATCCTTCACTTTCATTTCTGTGGTTTTCAATCTTCAAGTGGTTCTATTATTTATTTTTTCTGTGTAGATTATGTAAATCTGTTATTCTCTTGATTGATTGGTTTCAAATCTTATACTTTCTTAAACATCATTCGGTGTTGTTGTTCACGATGTTATGGTTTTTCTTTTTTTTTGTAAGCACAATGTTATTGTTAGATGAATCGCTTTGATTGCTTTAATCATTCAAAACGGTCATCGGTTCTATTAATTGAAAGGAGATATAATGTTTTTTTTTTTTTGTGGGCTAGCTGTTGATTTTTAGAAGCTCAGCTTCTTGTTTTCAATATAAATTTGCGGTGTTGATGTGATTTTTCAATACTAATGTTTTCCAATTGTCTTGGAAAAAAATGGCTTTTCGTTTCAAGTCAAATGTGCTGAAGATAATCAGTCTTGAACATTGTTGTTATTGCTAGTGATGGTTTATTGTTTTGCATTTGCTAATTTATGGGTTTGTTTCAGGACTGAACTTTGCCGCTTCAGTGGAGCCAAGATATACCCCGGGAAGGGTATTAGATTCGTTCGTTCAGACTCTCAGGTAAATGATGCTAGGCTGTATTTATGTATCTTTTCAGAAAATGTAACCGATGTGTACCTTATATGGTAGGAACACCTTTTTTTGTCTTTTTTGATTGATGATTTTAAGTATTATTGCATCTTGTTTTGTAAAATGTAAAGAGGTGTGTATTTGGGATCTCTTTGTTGCAAATAGACTTGCAAACAAATGGGATGTGGATTCAATTCTCTGTTATCATAAATTTTAGAATTAGTAGTGTTTCCTTTTAGGAGAGTAATCATAAGGACTGGTCTTTCTGAGCTGCTGTAGCAAGGCAAGTTGCACTGTGATTTTTTTTTTTTTTTTGAAATATAAATGCACTGTAAAATATTGAGTGTTCCATGAAGCATAAAGTTTTGTTTGTTATGAATAATTATGAACTGTGCTGATTTTCATTAAAAATAACATATTTAATGAAACATCTATCTGTTTTGCTGTAAAATTAGTCCGGAGAGCAACTTCTTAGAAATTGTTTGGTTGTTTGGTGATGGGGTGTCAACTTTAAATATTTCATGTTGGCCCCTGATAACTTATGAAAATGGCAACTCTCTTTGGGAGTAACGGAAACCTTTTTCTGAAGCCAACTCTTTAATTTGTTTCTTCAATCCCAAAGTAACGGAGTCTGTCATGCCACATCACGTTGATCATTAATTTACTTGGAACAAATCATGTACGTTAATGATTAATGTTTACAAATTTTTGGAAACACTTTAAATTTATCATGGGAGGGTTTATTGAGATCTAAATTGGGATGAAGCATGTAAAAAATGTTGATGTGATGGTATATGTTTCATTGAAATATATTTAGAAAAAAATATATATGTAGATGGAGGTCAAACTCATGGATCCATCTGATCCAAAAATGATCTGGCATGAGCCTATACTACATTGGGTTTGAGAAACAAGCTAGTTTGGAAAATGTTTTTCAGACTGCCACTTTTCTTGGTTTTGGATGGTCGATGTAAGAAGATTTTGCTAAACCCTTATGTTCATCTCTATATGAAAGAGAAGCAGTTTTTCTTGATTCGGTCTACACTTTTACTTTTTATCTCAGAATAAGTGGACCTCAAGTTTGTGTCTTTCTATCATAAACAAATGCTTGTTTTATTTTCAGAGTATTTTTTTTATTGCACCATTAACAATCTGCTTGAAATCCCTGTTTAATTTAAATAACTGAAGAGATGAAATGCCTCTTTTCTTCATGGGAGTGAGGAAAAAGAAATTTCCCAAGTTCTTGTACGTCCAACCGTGTGTGGTAATCATCATTTTTGTGAGAATTTAGAATGTTTGAAGTGGCTTATTGGGCAATGTGAACTTTGAATTCACTGTATTTTTGTCATACTAAAGATCAGATATATCTATACTATGGGTCTTCCTTTTCTCCAACTCGAAATGCAAGAGGTACTTCCACAACCAGCTGAAGCCTTCGAAGCTGACATGGACTGCCATGTACAGGAAACAACACAAGGTAGCTACCTTCTTCAGTTACCTCTATCATCTCATTCCTTTTGCTATACTATGTAGCATTTATATTTGATGATTGCTTGCATTGGGATTAGGATATTCATGCTGAAACTGTTAGGAAGAGGCGTCGCGCTACCAAAAAGCCTTATTCAAGGTCGATTGTTGGTGCTACCTTAGAGGTCATCCAGAAACGTAGAACTGAGAAGGCAGAAGTCCGTGATGCTGCCAGAGAAGCTGCCCTGCGGTGAGGATGCCATTTTCATCATCATCATCATCATCATTATTTGCTGCTCATACAATTAAAACTTGCATTTGTGGTTTTTCTTTGGGCTAAATAATCTATTCTTTCCCAATGCAGTGAAATTAAGGAAAGGATCAAGAAAACAAAGGATGAAAAGAAGGCCAAGAAAGCTGAGGTGATGGCCAAGACACAGAAAACTCAAGGTAAGGCCAACCCCAAGGGAGGAGCACCGAAAGGTGCCAAGCTCGGAGGTGGAGGAAAGCGCTGAGAGTCCCTTCTTCTGTTCTTCACTGGCATTGGTGTAAGAGTTCAGAGAAGAGGAAGATAAAGACTTCACTTCAATGGGCTTTTGTAGGAGATCATCACCTTTAATGTTTAAGATGCACCTAAGAAATATTTCATTATCTTGTCGTGTAGATCGTTGTTTGTATGAGCAGAGATTTTAGACTAAAAGTTGCTTCCTTTGCATTTCTTATTTATGGATAAAACTTCTTTACAATAGCATTTGTGCTACTGCTCTTTTTTTTAGAGAAAAATTTGACCATGAGGCGTTGTGGTCTTTATGTTTGGTAATGGCTGCGTGATGGAAGAGCTGTTTGGATAGAGGGTTATTATTGGAATAGACAGGAATAAGTGAGAATAAGGTTAAAAAACCTCTTAAATTGAATTGAGGGAATAGGTTCGTACATGGATATCAATTGGAATTAGACGATATAGTCATTTTACCTCCTTTTGAAATTAGACTATTCTTAACAATAGAATAAGTAAATTTCACTGTAAAATGAAATATCATCTCTTATAACTAAAGGATTTACAAGTTAAATTATTTTTTTATTTTTTATCAATTATTATTCACATTTTATTCATATTTTATTTAATACTTATCCATAGTAAGTCAAGCAACGAAAATTTCATCATTACATTTCTTAATAAAAATAATTAAAAAAACACAACTAAACAGAAATCACTTATTCCACTAGTATCTTAATTTATTCTTAGAATACGCGTACACCCCATAATAGTGTGTCTAAATGATTTATTCATGTCAATACCCAATATTCCATTGGGAATATAAATTATTCTCATCGGCCATCACATGGTGTCTAGATGGTATTTGTTCTTAATGCTCAAGCTTTATGGATAATTTCATGTTCAATTCGAAGCAAACTTGAATTCAATTTTTTAAAGTTGTTAAGTCTGGGTTGATCCTTACATGCAAGCTACATCAATGTTCTGCAATATTTGCAAATAACACCTTAGAAAAAAAATGTGCACAAAATTAAGAATGCATTACTAATTCGAACGTAAAAATTCTCCCTGATCATGGCAACTATAACTCGGTCATGGATCATAATGTTTTTTTTTTTTTTAAGAATGGTGTCCCTAAGTCAACTTTACTAAAACTCAATTCATATACCCCCCTATGTCATGAAAAATAAACCAGAATAAGAAAGAATACAAAAGAATAGTAAAAAAAGTTATTTGTTTTGACAGAATAAATCCCGATAGTTATGTCTGGATAAGTTAGGATAAGGCCTGATAATTATTCTAAGAAAATGTTGGAATTGCTTATCAGACCTTATCTATGCCAATGGATAAAAATATCATTCTCTGTCATTTTAAAAAATTTATCTAACCTAACAGTCTCACACAGATTTCAAAAACTGTCACATCTATCAAACCAATCATACATTTCTCACATTATTCTCAGGGGTATAGTTGTCATTTAAAAAGCCATAAACTCTTATTCATCCCTTATCAACTATTTATCATCACTTTATCCAAGATGAACCAAACAACAAAAAAATCATTTTTACGTTTTCCAATGAAAATAACAGAAAATACAACCAAATAAAAAATTGTTTATTCAATCTGAATTGTTATCTATCCTAGTATAGCTATCAGGAGCGAATAATCCAATATCACAGTCTAAACAGAGGGATAGATAATAATGTTGGGGGCAAAAAATGGACACTAAAACCAAAGTAAACACTCTTTAAGGGACATATGGGAGATAGCATCTGGCTGCAGCATGGGCAATAGAGACATTCCGACATGGTGGATGAGACTGATTGGTATGTGATGGGTTGAGAGAATTTTTTGTGTCTCAGTAAAAACCTTTTCTACCGAGCCTTTTTTACCTTTTTTTTTGTATTTTTTCTTTCTTTTCATCTCACCTATACCCCGGACATTGTCCTCATTGTCCTCTTTTCTTTGTAAAATAAAACAGCGCTGCTACTTGAGCTTCAAAAATTAAGTTTTGTTGATAAATTTCAATAAGTGACACTTTTCTATTGGTTCTCTGTTTAACTTTTTCAAACCACCAAAATGAAATGACATGACTACCCTTCTAAGATTTTTAAAAATTTACTCTAACTAACTAATATTACTATCAATATTTCTAACAAAATCCCAAAAAAAGGTGGATCATTGAATTCTCTCTCCATCATTAATCCTTGTAACAGAATCCCAAAAAAGGAGGGTTATTGAATCCTCTCCCCTGACTGAACATATTCCAAAAAAAATTTAAAACTTAGGATTTCCACATTGAGCAAAACCATACGAACCAAAAAAATTTTTTGACTATGAAGAGTTCATATCATCTAATTCTCTTCCCCAAACAAATCGTCAATAATGACGAAAACAAAATGTTAGATATCTTGCCACAATCAAAACTTCACCGTCGCGGTTTTTTTTTGGGGCGATATAAACAAATCAATTTAGATTAATTCTTTGCATTTCTTATAAGACGAAATATGTGGTTTTTAAAATTAAATATGAAACGATTTCCTTCCGTTTTTTGGTCTCCTGTTAATAATCTGATTGAATCTGAAATCCATTTGAAAAATTAGTGTTTCAGATACGTGCATCTGAAATCTAAAAAATAGATTGGTTTGAAATCAGTGTTTCAAATACATGTATCTGAATCCAAACAAAATTTGAATTTTTTTTTTTAAGGTTTGGAAGCATGTGCTACATTGTCTTTGTCTACCAGTGTATCTAGATTAAAGGAAAAAAAATTGACAATTTTCAATTGTTTTAGAGTTTCTCGTGTACACAGTTTATTTTCTGAGGAAACAAAAAAACAGATGAACGAATACATAAGTCAGAAACATGTATCTGAAAATGTATATAATATGCAATTGTTTCTTAATTCAGTGAAATAAAATCTGATTGAATGAGCAATTAAATATAACCAAATAAAATGTTTGAAATGTCATGTAAATGTAGATCATGTATTATTATCTTATATTTGATAATTAGAATATATTGGTTTGATGAAAATATTTTAATGTTTCTGTAAACAATGTATGTATCTGAATCAACCGTATCTGTATCTGAAAACCTGTTAACCAAATATATTTGAATATGAAGCAATTATGTAGAAACAGAGATCCCTTTAGTCACATTACATGCTATTAAGAAGTTGTATGTGCCGTGAACCAAAATATATAGTGTATTAATATCTTCAAACTTATAATTTAGAATATTCAACTGTATCTGAAATGTTGTACTCATGTTCTATAAAATATATCTAAATCTGTTGGTGAAAATGTCTTAATGTTTTTGTAAACACTTTATGTATCTGAATCAACTTTATCTAAAATTGTTGTATAAAACATGTTGATCAACCCTATTCATCAACTTGTTTCTAAAGCTTCACGGTAGCTTTTTTGTTGCCGCGATTTTCGCATCTTCAAAAACAAGTTGCATCTCGTATACATTTTGCTGACCAACGACAACAAACAATTTATTCGACAAACTGGTTTTCACTGAATATGAATCGTTAATGTCGTCCAAATAAATTGAATCTTCGCATGTGTCCTCCATAAAATCACCATCACTGCCTGGTGAAAAAACAAAACATCAACCACATATAATCAAATTAAGATACAATAATGTATCTGAAAATCTAAATGTACAATTATGGTTTATATGCTACTGAGCACTGCACAAAAAATTCATAAAAGGTCTTCAAAATACCAACAATAAGCAATTAGATATTAATCAGCTATACATTAATTAAATCCATGGAAATATAAATAACAACTTTCAAAATGGGCTGAATATCAAATTCAGATACAGGTGTATTTGGAATTTGAATTATCAAATACACATGCCATACAAATGAATGTGCATTGTATTTGAAAGAGTCGAATAATGTTGATAAAAAGCTAAAAAATATCATGAATGACACATTATGTATAATTATACACAAACACACAATCGTAAAACGATTGTATAGATCATACCTGGTACACAACAATGCATACAAATCAAGACACGGGCCATGTATTTGAATTTAAAATTAAATTCATATTCAATACATGTATATAATGATTTAAACGAATAACGAAAAATCAAAATCAACATAATTCAGATCGAAAAAGAACTAGCCTGAATAGATTGTCATTGTTTGCACCACAAACTGGTCACAAGTAAAACTAAATGAATTAAATTCTTCTCTTCTCCACCGATCGAACAGAGACAAAAATAAAATTCGATGTTTGTTTTCAAATTCATCTGAAAACTAAAAAATCACAAAATATTGCAATTTTTTGGATCTGAAAAACCTAACCTGGATGTATCAATTTCTGTTTGCACTAGAATCAGATCGCACAGAAAAAAAATTTGTGAATTCACCTCGTATACACCAATCAGATCTGAATAAAAAATGAAATTCATATTTGTTTTTCTATCAGCCGATCATTCACAAATCAGAAATGGAGAATCGTAAATTTTTTGGACCTCAAATTGAAAACAAATATAGAAATATATCACAAATCATAACTACCTGAGAATTAATGGGCGAGTTATGGAATACTAAAAAGATTAATTAAGGAGGGGGCAATATATGTATTTCAAAGTGACCATCTTGCTTGAGATAGGGTCTATCAATTGAAGCTTAAAAATCATTATTAAAAATAAAAAATGCCCAATTTTGTTAAGAAAAAACCATAAAACAAAAGAACACCAACCAGAGTAAACACTGACATAGAAAACCTGGCGTCGCCCGGAATTGAACCGGAGACCTTCAGTGTGTTAGACTGACGTGATAACCAACTACACCACGACACCTTTGTTACTTCAAAATTTTCAGTTACATTAATATTCTTTTCTTCTGTTTTTTTTAAATAATGCATACATCATCTAACCTAATATGTACTGAAGATTAGAAGAATAATGAGTATATCAATCATCCCCACAAAAGGCGTAATGTACTAGATCACAATAAATTTTAAATACAATTCCAAGTGGATATGGGTAACAGGCGTAATGTACTAGATCACAATAAATTTTAAATACAATTCCAAGTGGATATGGGTATTTCAAGACAGTGGGAAAAGCTGCTTCTAAGGCATGTTTGAGCATGCAAAAAATAAAGGAAAACATGGTGGGACTTGCGGGAGGGAGGTTGGTTGTGACGGGCTAGATGTGGTAAGTCGAGCGGACGATGTGGGGATTGATGGCTGGTAGTTTCATCTTCCACTTACCGTCGGTCTTCTAAGTCACCTATTGGTGTTTGTTTTGTTTCTCCCCTTGTTTTTATTTATTTTGTACGCTTCTTTTCTTTTCAGTTCGGACTTTGTATTTCAATTTTTTAACGTTTGTAATACAATTTCTACATTCTCTTAAAAAAAAAGAAAATTTGGGAAAAAGTAGGAAAAAAATTAACCCCTAAGCAATCTCTCTTCTCAGGATGAGAAGAGTGAATGTTTTTTTTTGTTGGGTTGGAGAGTGAGTGTTAAGAAAACTGATTTCATCACTTGTTACAAAAATTGATAAAATAAATAAACAAATACTTTTCATGACCCAGGAAAAATTGATAAAAGGAAAAAATAATTTAGTTTACATCATTTTCCTTTCAACCCATATTCATTTACTTTCTTTCATTTTTCATCCAAACAAACAGTCAAACACGCGTAATAAACTTTTTCCACAAAATAATTTACTTTATATCATTTTCCTTTCAACCGATATTCATTTGCTTTCTTTCATTTTTCATCCAAACACAGTCATAACACATTAACACACATGATAAACTTTTTCCACAGAGGGGTCATCGTTCTCAAAAAAAAAAAAAAAAAATTCATGTTTTAATGGGAAACAGGGCTGTTTTTTTGGTTGCATGAAAAGGAAACCATGCAACTGAAATTACACAAATTTTTGGGGTTAGTTACAGGCATTACATCTCTGTGTTCCAGACTCTCAAAAGATCACAAATTAGTTTTCATGAATTTGTTAGTCCTCACACTTTAGTTGCTGTAAAATCGTAGCATAAAAATACAACTTCCCAGCCATTTTTTTCTGGAAGAAAAGCAGCCCATAATACAACTGAACATAGAGACTTGGCTTCAAAAATACATTACATTTGGGCAAAATTATAGCACTGAGCTTAACCATTTTACATTAAAAATAAATATATTGCATTTTTTTATATGCGTGGCTAGTAAACTTCCCAATCAAATAATATTAGAAGGGGATGAAGAGATATATAATAAAGAATGGAAACAGAGAGAGAGAGAGAGAGAGAGAGAGCATATCATCAATGCGAAGAAGGTAACGTCCAGAAGGTCTTGGTCGCAACCAGGATTTTCTCACCCCCGTTCGATTCCCGTTCGGGGTCATGCACTTTCACCGTCCACCGGATCGCGTGAGCCACGCGCCCTACCTTGTTGATGACCTCTGGCGAATCTCGAATCACAGCCTTCCCTTCTGGACGCAGCATGCGATCCATCTCCACCATCAAGTCAACAAGGTTACATCTGTAGCAAGGAAGAAAAATAGGAATGGGTGGCGACTTTAGTCTGAACTCTCTTTTTTTTTCTGTTAAAAGTTTCAGAAACATATCATAGAAATACAAACTATAATAAATATACAAGTTTTTGATTGGTTACTGACTAATGTGACGGACTGAAATCACCCATGCAATAATATATATGCTATATCACACCTCAAAGTCAAAAAGTTTTTTTTTTTTTATGTGGCGGTACCCACAGTTATCATCCATTAATATAATGGTAAACGCAAAAAAAATATCACTAATAGAAGAAAATATACTATGGAAACACCACCACACAGCAAAAGGAGCAGGTTGAATCTTTTTATTTTCTCTTCTTCCATTAACCTCCACATTAAGTCCAAGTTTTGATGGGGTTTTGGGGGGCTTAAAGGGTGCTGGGTGTGTAGACTTGGGAAGACATCTTGTATATAGAAAAGACTCCCAAGCTATCCCACACCAGAATTCAACATCCCGAATAATACCAGTTGATATATTTACATCCATGAATGATTCCAGATTTTCACTAACCTGGATTTTAAATACATGTAAAAGATGTGCATGCAAAACCCTCCAAGTTTTCTTTTCTAATGTTACCAAATATCACTGCCATATCAAGATGGATTTTCCATGGATGTTTTCAGCCAGCATGTCGTCTCTCTCTTCCATTTAAGAAAGTGCAACTCAACAATCTCAACCTGCTCTTGAAAGATGCACCTAAGTCACTTGCTTTTCCAGGTCTCACCATCTTTTATTTCTTTGACATCCACATCAAAATAATCTCAAAATCCACCCTGATAATCCACCAAATTCATTCACGAAAACCTTTGTGTTTGTCCTTGTGAATGTAAACGATGTGCACATCACTTCTCTCTTAAAAAATTTTCATCAGAACTCTTTTTATAGCAGACCTTCATGGCTGCGAACCGAGCTTTGGGAAAGTCAGCTAGCACCCCCCTCTCCGTAAAAGATGACCAAAGATCAAATCCTGGGGGCACCAATCTTCATAAAAAAAAACAAACCTTCATGGCTGATCTTTCCATATGCTCTGCCAATTCGATTGCATGATACACTTCACCTTCATCCCAATGACTTCATCCTCTTCCATTATTCATACCATGCCCTATTCATTTCAACTTTATATAATTGAAGCAATACTACGCTTCTCTTTGGTCAATTATGCATGCATCCCATGCTTCCCAGCAGTGCTCCCCATGGACTCTGTATCTTGTTAAAGAAATTATCCCACCTCCTCCTATTAGATGCACCCAATGCTTATCCCTTGCAATCTTGCCTAAGTTTTCTCCATTTGCATCTTTATGCATATAAATATTTTTCACTATTAACCATGAAGGTTACCCAGCTCCAGAGCCAGCGCTATATACATTTCACTAATTTTGCATAGTAGTTTCAAACATTTATTTCCACCTTCTCCTCTAGCACTTGATAACTCAATTCTTCACTCAATGGATAGGCATGGTAATGCAATTTGTTTCTCACTTTCTCTATTGGTTTTTCCTTGATTAACGGGCATCGTGTTTCACCTCTTCTATTTATTTCCACCTTCTCTAGCAGTTGATAACTCAGTTCCTCACTCAATGCACAAGCATGGTAATGCAATTTGTTTCTCTCATTCTCTATGGTTTTTCCTTAATTAATGGGTGTCTTGTTTCACCTTTATTGAATCAAAGAACCCAAATCTGTGGCACTAAAATTCCAAACTCTTTAAACACATACTCCAGGGTTAGCATAACATCTGCTTCAGCCACCAAGTTTCACTCAAAACATTAATATAGTTATTTTAAAAGTTGGTAATTCCATTCACTTTTAGATCCCAAAATTTCACTTCTCGGGTATCATCATTGGGTCTTCCTTGGTTACTCATTTAATTCAGATATGTTAATTATGTCCAAAATACACTTTAGACCTTAAAATATTGAAGGGTCATCAACTTTTCTTAAATTCAACCATCTTGCTTCTCCTGGGCATATTATCCATCTTTTCTTTAAAAAAGTAGATTGCATGGTTTGAATGATGCAGATACAGGTAAAAGTGAAGCAAACAGAACCAGAAGAAACCAAAAATCACATAAGAGCAAAAAGCTTATGCATCTATCTAAACAGTTAATAAAAAAAACCATTGAAGGTCATAAGTTAAGTACCTGTTCTTTCCCGATTTTGGATCTTTTATCAAAGAGCTGATGCTGGTTACATGGAGGAAATCATATGTTCGGGGATATGTCGAAAATGGCTCACACCTGTTTGCAACAAATTTACATGTAAGTGTTCAGATAAACACCCATAAGATACATATTTCAGAAAAATTGGAGAACATTTGGCTTTGACTATCACGCAACCAGGCCATCCTCAAGGGTGCCGTGGTCTATGTGAAGAACATATGGAGAACGGGTTCTAGGGTTTTCAAGTTTTTTTTTCTCTAGACGTCAAATACCTAGGACACATTTAATATATGTTTTAATTGTTTTATTGAATAAATCATTTATTAATGCTCATATCATTTAACTAGACAGGATTAAATGGAAATCTAAATATTGATTTTAAAAAAGTGCGGATTTACTATGTGAATTAATCAATCATTCAGAACACTAGGTAACATGGGGCTCTTCTCTGATCTCATTATTATGATCCAACCTTTACTTTTGTATGCTTCTTTGATTCTAACCACCAATTATTAATTTTTTAAGTGTGAATTCAAGTAATGGAAAATTTTCATGGACTTAGCAATTAATGGGGAGCACACACATTCTTATCATTATTCTTCATTAAAGGGAAAACTGATGGCTGCAGTAAAAAAAGCTGATGAAGGCATGGAAACTTACCAATCATGGTAGATTCCAATGAGACCTCTGTCAAAAATTACACTGAGTGTCAATGGCTTGCGTGCAGGAACAATGTTCATGACCCAAACAGGTGCAGATGACAGTGCTGCAGCAAAACCTCCAAAAAATGCATTCATGTCCATGATGTTACGTACTGCCGCAGTTCCCAGCTTCAATCCCAGAGAATTGTTGTAATACATAATCCGTCTAGCCCAACGTCGAGTATCAGCATCAAAGACATCCTTCCCATTTTTCATAGGTGAGACTCTTGCAGGTGCAATGGCTAGCCTATCAGGCCAATTTGGAATGGACCCAACTGCGTATTCCCCTACAAGGGTCGGTATCCTGCTGACACAGTTCTTTAAGTTGAAGTACCTGCATTAACACAAACCTTCAGCATATAAATAAAAGGTACTAAAATGCACTTTTATCATTTAAAAATTACAAACTTCTACAAAGAAGAACCTTTCAGAAGTAAGTCTAACCCACAAAAGAATGACCAGAGCTCACCATGCAACATTTGGGTCTTCATCTTCACTACATAAATCGAGCCCAAATTCATTTTGGTTAGGGAGGCAGGATTCGCCTGATGGCTTTCTCCAAATAACAGTATTACCATCTACGACAATCAATTCATAACATAAGGTGCGTGCAACAGCTTGCAAATCTGCCCATTCCTTATCTTGTTTAGCCCATTGCACAGGTGGGCCAGAAATAACTAAGTACCCTCCTGGTCGAAGCAAACGATCCACTTCAGTGAAGTATGTAGCATCTGTGATAACATGTTTATCAGAGGAAACACAATGAGTAAAAGGCAATAGATTGTTGGAAAAAGTAAATGATGAACGAAATAGAGAACTTACTGTAGGCAGTAAAGGGGATCAAACATCGAGAACAATGCACCAGATCAAATGAATGAGCAGGGAATGGAAGTCTACGAGTGCCAAGCATAGCAACAAGTGCAGGTATTCCTCTTTCTAATGCAAACTGTATCTGGGATTTATGTGAATCTCTTGGGGCAAAGGAAAGAGTCAAAATGTCTTCCTTGAGAAGAAATCCACCAAAGCTAGCAACCTGCATTGAAAACCAAGGGAGGGAGGGAGCAATGCAAAGAGTTGAGAAACTTTTAGGATACGTGAACACTTGTAAATAAATATTTAGACATCAAAATCTGAAAATGACATGATGTTGTGCTTCATACCCCACATCCCATATCTAAAGCAGTTCTCAAGACACCACCACTCAAAGGTATATACTGTCCAAGTTTCTCGATATATGGCACAGCACCATCAGGGAACATAGTTCCTCCGCCTGGAAAAATGAAGTATTCACCTTCTGCTTTCATCCAGCCCTGGTGTCCTTTTCTCTCAGCAATTTTATTATGTGGCATGTTACTATGCCATATCTGTATATAGGAAAAGAGTTACAGGGAATGCAGACAACATAAAATGCCGACAACATAAAATCTTTAGTGTACACTCTCATCCATGCTGGAAAGACAAAACTTAAAATCATTGAAAATTCAAGCTAGGTCTTTCAATTTACTATCAATTATATATATTAACAGTGTGACAGACTGACAGTAGGCTAAGACTTCCAAATTCTTACAGACAACTTGAAGACACAAGGAAATGTGTATGCAAGAATCATTTTGAGTCTTTGATTTAAACCGACCATCAAGTTCATTCAATTTGTAGTTGAGGTAGTTTTTTAGTAGCCCAGGGATTCAGGATGATGCTTTTTCTATTTTTGTCTTATGGGAGTTACTTTCTCCCATTCCCTATTAAATGTACGAGCAATGTCCACTTCATGTAATATTAAAGAGTTTTGCCTCCTTTTTTTTATATAAAATTACATGTGGCAGGCTACCGCCTCGTGTTAAAAAAATGTTTATATAACATTCAAGCTAAGATTATTTAATACAAGAGAAAGGAGCATAACAAAATATATTGTTTATGTTTTATTGTGATAAAACCAACACAATAAGCAAAAACAATTGGTCAACAAATAAGTCTCCACAATGCTGCCTAGGTTCAGTGCAGTTAAATCATACAACAGAAGTACACATTGTAATTTATGATAGAGAAGCATTTGAGTAACCAATATGCTGAGCATCACTATCTAAACATAAAACTGAACAATATAATGGACTAAACTCAATGGCATAAAGCAGCTAACAAGCAATGTTTTAAAAGGCAGCAATCTAGCATAAGGGAGCAGAGGCATTAGTCTCCCAATTCTAAAAAGAAATTAAAAAAAGAGTAGGAAAACATGCAAAAAAATCATCAATTCCTCATACACCAAAATACCATGACATAGCAATGATACAAATATTAATAACACAAGTTCTCAAATAAAATAAAATAAACTTCTCATTGGTTTTGTTCCCAAATAGACTTGCTATATTAATGAATGGGCGTGATACACTTTAGTCCATTTTGCGGCCCCGTATACTCTATTATAAAAAACTTATAAAAATATGCATTTCATTCATACGAGTATGCACCATGTATTCCATTTTTTTTAAAGAAAAATGTAATTCTTAGCTAAGGGAGGGAAGCAGACTAAGTTGCTTGCATCCCCCTAGTAATCTTGGGTTTCTTTTTTGCATGCATCTGTTATGGTTGAACCAAATCCACCTATACAAAATTTATGAGAACCAAATTGCATTTCAAATTTATCTCCAAAGTTTTCGGAAGGGTTCCTACTAGCAGAGTTTTATACTGATCTGGGCTTGCCCTTTATGCAAGAATTACAACAAACAACAATATGTTAAGCTGTGATCATGACAGTAAGAAGCCACTCTGTTTGAACAAAGCGGTCATCTTCCCGCTCGTTTTACTATCCCTTTTGTTATCTCTTATCTTCTTCTGTAATCATACCTTCTGTGATTCATGTTCCTCTTCATTGCAACTGTGATGACAAAGGAACAATCACAGTAACTAATATACATCATATTGGAACACATACAGGCATAGTTACCGATAAACTCAAGCATAGATTCTCAACTTCCATGATCATCTAGATGAGTGTCATTTTGCGGAGAGAAAAATAAACTCAGCATGCATTTGCTGAGCTTGAGCTCTAACATGCACAATGTAAACAAAACACGCATTCAGATCTCAATAGGCTTCCAATAACTATATCAGTTACGGATTTCAAAATCACAAAAGCCTAGATTTCTCCAACATTAAACATCAACTAGAAAGCGAGATAGAGCAGGTCACTTACCTTGTGGAGGCTCTCCGGCCAGGTCACGGGGATCCGGTACCCGTCAGGAGGCGGAATCAGACACAGCGGGGTCTCCTCCGGCAGGGGGCAGTGCCTCTCCCTGTAGAAGTTCATGTCCCTACTGAGCTGGCTGTTCCTCCTGGGGTCCTCGCAGGGCATGTGGTCGACCTCCTCCGCCGAACACGCCTCCACAGTCGCCCTCCCCCCGGCCTCTATCACCGAGATCACCCTCCCCCTCTGCCGCGGATCCACCGCCGCCGATGACGCCCGGGCGAGAGACCTCCGACCGGAGGCGGCGAGGGAGTCGCCGAGGGAGGTGAAGACGAGGACGAAGAAGGCGAGGACCAGGGCGAAGAGGAGGCCCGTCACCGCGTCGAGGATCCTCCACTGACCAGCGGTGGAGGCGCCGCCGCGTTTGGACGCCGGGAGGTTCAGGTGGCCCATTGTTGGGGGGAGATCGGGATCTGATCGGGCGAGGATCAGATCAGATCGGCGTCGGCGGCATTAAGGGTTTTGTTGAATGCGTTAACTGGGATGCAATGGAAAAAAAAAAAGAGATGAAATGGAGAGTTGAAGCGAATCGAACATTTACAGAGAGACCGGTGAAGAGGAGCGGTTCCAGTCTCTCTCTCTCTCTTTTTTCTTTTTTCTTTTTAAATAAAGTTAACCAATCACATAAATTGAATTGTGTTCTGTACTTTGTTTGATTCAACGATTTGATTAAATTTCTTTGTCACGTGATTGGGACTCATCATGAACCTTAGCATGCTACAAAATATCGCGCACACTGTATTTTTAGCACTTTAGGGCCCGTACGGGGGTGTGACGTAGTTTATTCATTCCCACGGGGATAAATAACCACCTATGTTTAATAAATAAATATTCTGTTATTTTTATTGGATAAGAAAAAAATGATATTTTTATTGTTTGATTTATATTGAATAAAGTAATGAAAAGTGATAGATAATGGATGGATAATAATTTATTAATTTTTAAATGACAACTATACCCTTATAAGTGTGAAAAATGTGACTGATTTGATCAATATAACAATTTTTGAAATGTGTGTGTGAGATTGTTAAATGAGATAAATTTTTTTTAAAATAACAGAGAAGAATATTTTTATCATTAGTATAAATAAGCCCTGATAAGCAATTCTCATATTTCCTTGAAATAATTATCAGGTCTCATTTTAGCTTATTCAGTCATAGCTATCAAGGTTCATATGAAAAAAACAAACCGCGAATAATGACTATTCTCTAGTATTCATCCATATTCTTTGTTAATTTTTCACCAAACAATCCAAGTTTCGTCTTACTGCTGCCCTTCGCTACCCAGCTAAAGAATAAGAGATTCCTGAAGCTCAAAGACAGGGATTGGGATTATCGGAATAATCAAGTCAATGTTCCTTCTTGGTATGGATAGAGTATAATCCTCGCTTTTTCAGGACCGGGTCGGTTAATAACCCAAGAAAGGAAGGAGCGTAGCGAGTTAGTTCAAAGAAGAAGAAAGAAACAAAAACCGTATTTTTTATTGCAAGTAAGAGTTAAAGATTTAAACAAACACAAGTTAAAAATAAACTATGGATAGGGGGTTATATTCCAGAAGGAATGTCTCTTACTACCGAACCACAGTAATTTGAGACGTTTATTATATTATTATTTAACTGAAACATGTGAATTTTTTATTTTATATTATGATTTTATGACATATTGTTTTACATTTAGAAAAATTAAAGTATGTAAAGACTAAAAAAAATATTATGTTATTATTAAGAGGGATATAGATGGTGAATTTTCTGTGGGGAGCTTGATTAAGATCCAAGCATGAACAAAACTATATGAAGTTGAATGGTCCTCCACAGAAGGATAACATTAGGAGCATTCCTATATATAGAGTGTTGACGCACACAATCTCTTTTCTAGCTCCAGTTGCATTTTCAAATATTTTGTTAGTATCATATATATATACACACACCTCGTTAGAATTTTTTATATTTTTTATAAATAGATACATGCAGTTTATTAGGTCGTATATGTCTCATTTTTTTATAGAATCATATATCTTATTAAATGAAGTATACTATTTTTTTTTTAAGTCAAAACATATGGATTAAAAATGGGGTTAAAAAAATGATTGTATGTAACATTATATAATATTTTTTGTCATTCTTGCATTCTTACGTGTCTTAATTGTTTTTAAAAATTATATATTTCATGTAATTAGACATGTAAACATTCTCTATTGACTAGTATTTACACTCCTACTAAAAAAGTAAAATAAAATTAACACCACATGCACCATTTAACGAATCATATATTTCATTAATAAAATTAGTCACTTGATCCATCCTAAAACATTAAAATTCAAAAGTCCATTATTGCGTATGGTTTTCCATGGCATGCCTGATCCATTTGAGAGGTGGTGGATCGAAATAGTCAAGAAGTTCATTAAAAAAAAAAAAAAAAAACATGGATAGGGTGAGCACAAAGGTGACATGAGCTTTTTCTCTACATCACCAAGTGAGAAGGTAAGGCATATGTTTAGATATAAGCACACTTCTTATATATTAAGACGCATTTTAAAACTATGAGCGGTATAAAACAAACAATATCACACGTACAGTTCTAAAACGTTATGTTCCACTTCACGATAAAAGATAATACTAGTTGAAAAGATTCATTGACCAATTAAGGAATATAACTAATACGCCGTTGTATAACAACAACAATTCCTTTATCTTTGGAATTCTAGGATCAATTCATGAATAATTTTTCAAAATTTTATAATTCTATTAAAAGTTACTTCTTCCAAATTTCAATATAACATATATAATCAACGTGTTGTCACCCTCTAAATTTGGGGATCGGGTTAGGTTCAACGAGCGTCTCCCTCCCTCCCCCCCTCCACCTATTACCCCCACCTCCTCCGCGGTGGAGCTGACCGACAGGGTTGCTCCACTCAACGTATATACCGCTCTCTTTGTAGGGCTACTCGCCAACCGCTATCATCACCACCGCTGCTGACCTTCCTTGTCGTCGCAGTCATCTTCGGCGCACCATGCCCCTGATCCCATACCATTCGATCTCTCTCCATTCACCGTTGATTGATCTGTTTGTCCTCTCGATCTTTTGAAGGTAAAAAAAAAAAGGTGTCTGGTCCTGGTCATGTTGGAGTTGTTGAAAATGTTGTACATAATAGTGGTGGACGGTGACCGCGAGGAGGAGGAGAGGGCCTTGTCATTCAGGTACCCACGGACCGGCTCCTCGTGAATGACCACAGCTTGATGTGATCTTCGCCACGGATGTCGTGGTGGTGGTGTTGATGTATAGACGATGTCGTGACGGAAGAGCTGGTCGACGGGGAGGGAGGAGAGGGCCCAGAAGTCAAATGCCAGTGAAAATGGGATAACAAGGTGGGTTCCAATTGAAGATCCTTTTGGAATTCAAGTTAAATTAGCATGCAGTGGACCAAAAACAGAACAAGAGACAATGAGTTTCAGAGATGGCTTGGATGGAATCTCCCCTTCAAACACACAGGGTTCTCAACGGTGTGCTCTCTTCAGATACAACCACCCAACCTCTTGCTGATCTTCTCCTCTAGTGCAGCAGGAAGAAGTTATGTGAACCGATCGCTAACTTGTGTAATCGCCAAAAGAAAAGCTTTTTCTAGAACAAGAGAGAGTCGAGATTGCATATTTTAAAAATCCAGTCCTTCATAGAAACTAAAAGGAAGAGAGCCGTTTCAAGATAACGCTCCACTAAGCATCAATTACGCAGTCCTCCATGATTGTTACTTATTCAGCGAAGAAACTATCTCTATCTCTATCCTCTTAACCAAAACCAAGACCTAAGCCCAAATACAAAATGCAAAATGCAAATGCATTCACAAGCCCTTGCCCCCCTTGGGACCCTACCCAAGTACCAACATTCTACCTTATATGGAAGATATAAATTTCCAAGATAAGCAATGTGGGACTATATTTGTGGAGTGCCAAGCCAAGAAAACAAATAGAGGGAACACACTTTCCCTCCTAAACATTTTAAAATTTTGAAGCTCATTTGAAACTTTTTGAAAACTAAAATAGGGGGAACCCAGAACTTTCACAAAGTTTCTAACAAGTTCCAGTCATTCCAATATAACAGCTTTCATATATTAGAGGGGTGGGGTGAGTAACTAAAGGAGTGGAAATAACTGCTCCCAATTTGTTTTTGGTCATCTAGAAATCTTACCATCATTGTATCAATCCTAAATAGAATTAATATAAAAATTCACTGACAAATTTCTCTCTAAGGTTAAGAAACACTTAGATAAGCGTTTTCGTCCCTCTCAGGTTTGTCATAGTGGTAGAGGACATTCCTCCCCATTGGGGAGGGTCTAGATCGAGCCTTCTTGGTTGCCAAAAAAAAAAGTTGGAAAAAAAACTTTTGGGCTTGTCTTATGTGCTTTAACCCATTGTTAGCTTGTGGTCTATGCTAACACAAAATTTGTACTAGTAAAATACGGTGAGACCTTGTAAACCCTCTACCAAAAAAGATGAGTTGTGGTTCTATTGTAATTGAGCTCATCATCATATGCTACCATCACTTTTTTGAGGAGCATTGTTTCATTGCAAAAATTAATTCCGGGTCATTTAGGGAACCCTTGAATTATTTTTAAGTTCTTAAAACATATTGACTTATTTTTAAGTCACTGGACCCCATTGTGAATTATTTCCAGGTCTTTTCATCTATATACCGTTAAGTCCACCATTATATTTTTCATTTTCATCTATATACGATGTTAAACTGTTTGTGTACACTGTTAATAGATCTATACACTTTATTGATGAGTTATGTACATTGTTAATTTTAGTTATTATGAATGTCATTATATTTGTGACATGATGAAAAATTATTGTGTTTTTTAGGGTTGATTGTGGTATTTTGTCATCAAATTTAGATCGCATGGGAGGAAGATGGGGATGGGGGAGATGGGGGCATAAAGAAAATACAAGGATAAAATTGAAAAAAGAACCAGATAAATGATAATCTCATTGGATGAAAGAACCCATAAATAATACCCTAAGTAACTTGAGGACCTAAAAATAAGTTAGATAAGTTCAAAAAATAAGTCATATATGAAATTGTGTTATTTTATTTGTAGCTGTTTCTATGATTTAGCTTCTAGAATTTAGAAAATTTGTTGGATAATATCAAATTTCATTTTTTTTTTTTTTTTTGGTGTTATATTTATCCACATGGCCTCACCAATTATAAGAAAAATTTTCACTACTACATCTAGCACGAACATAGCATAACTAAACTATTGTTATAAGCTTCATCCTAAAACCTAAAGCTCCAAAAGATCAGTTAGCTACTCCATGTAATCTACACGACTTACAAATAATTAAAAAAAAAATGCCAACCATGTGACACTCCTAACAAACCCAATCCAAAAAACACAAAAAACATCAACCAAAGTACACCCCTATATAAACATACAACAACCACAATCAAATCAAATTCAATTCACACCCATCAAAATCCACAAAAAAGAAAACACATACATGGACCACCACCACCCCAAGATCAATGCATGGGCCATTGCAGTTCTGCTCCTGCTGTGCCGCGCCGCGTCCGCGCATGGCGCGGTGGACTGCGGCGCGGTGACCGCGCTGGTCTCCAACTGCTCCAACTTCATAACCTACGGCGTGCCCGACCCAACTCTGGGGTCGCCGTGCTGCGACGCGGTGGTCAGCCTCAACAGCCTCGCCGACACCACTGACAACCGCCGCTCCGTCTGCAGGTGCCTCGTGAGCCTCATGAGCACCTACAATCCCAATGTCAGCGCCATCGGACGGCTACCCGGTCTGTGCGGGATCTCCCTCGACTTCACCATCGACCCCAACCTCGACTGCACCACGTAAGCTTTCGTAGGCTGTCGTTTGGATGTGCAATTAAAACGTTGAGATTTTTATAATCATGTGTTTCAAATTTAACTTTTTGAAAAACATTGTTTTATTAGCTTTTTAATCGTAAGATTTTTTTATCTAAAAAGGAAAGATATTTTGATAAGCTAAACGTTAAAGATATGTTTGGATATGGGTTTAAAAAATTTTAATTTTTCAAACGCAGAATCTATCCAAATATAATTTCAAATGAGGCCATAAACTTTTGATATGTGCTAGCGCGCAATGGGATTGTTTTGGTTTAAACATGGCAATTGTTTACAAGTAGGTGGTTTGTATATGAAAATTTAAAAATTATCTAATATTTGAAAATCTGAAATGAATAAAACAGATACGGATATAATTATATATCATCTAAAAGAATTTGTATCTGATATAATATTAAAAGCTGGCCATCTACAGTCTCATATATTACCCGATAATATAGTATATATTGTGCTGTTGTAGTGTATGGACTTTATCATAGTGTATAAAGCTGAAAATTATTTCTTATTATTTCAAAGATAAAAAAAATATCATAGTATATCTCAGTATATATTTCAATTTGTATAACAGTATATATTTTGATTAATATATGTATATATTTAAAAAATAAAAAAAGAAAACCCATGAGTTCAAGAGGGTGGACATATCATTTTTTTATAATATAATATTATTATTTATTGTGTTAATATATTTAATTATATTTTAATATCATTACAAACACTTTTATTATTTTTCCTAATATTTAACCATATAATGAATCATGTGCATGCTATAAATTTGAGTTTTAGTTATTCTACTTATTACACATATTTCGGATATGTGATCTTGTTTATTATCTGAATATATATATTTTTTGGGCAGGATTCCATGAGAACTTTTGGCGCAGAAAGGATAGTTTTGGTCATTTTGGATGGTTTTATTTGGTGAATAAAAAAAATTTAAAATGTATTGCTGTCATGAGGGGTGCTGCATGTCTCCACTGTAAGGAACAATAAATGATTGTGTTCACGGAAATGCAAGTTTGAATATGTGCAATGTATGTATCAACTTTGATTCATAGTGATATATAAACAAAGTGCAACATTTTTATAATTGTTACCGAACGACCTCTACTCGCGGTGGTATTGAGTTTTGGTCTTATTCTTACTTGATAAAAATTAGGGAAAATTCCATATAACCCTTTTTATAAATTGTTCGAAATCCATTTAACTCTTTGACTTATCTTGAAGTCTATATAATCCTGTGAAAACACTTATGTAGATTCATATAATCTCCTGAATTAAATCTCCGTTGATAGATCATGAATGTTCTGTTTAGTTAATTCTGACTGAAAACACAATATACCAAAATTCTCCTATAATGTGTTAAAAAAACAAAAAATCATTTATAAATGATAATTTTGTTCCACCGGATAGAGTTTTATAATATATTTGAAGGGGTAAAATCATTATTTATATAATGTTTTCCACATTTTAAATGTATTGTAAGAGATTTTTGGTGTACTGCGTTTTCAGTAAGGATTAACCAAACAAAATATTCACATAATATTCTTCATCTGTTAGCAAAAGTTTAATTCATGGGGCTATTTGGATTTACATAGATGTTTTCAGGGAGTTATATGAACTTCAGGAAAATTTAGGGGTTATATGGATTTCAGGCAGTTTACATGGGGTTATTTGAATTTTTTTTCTAAAATTTAAAGAAGTCAAGTAAAGTTTTTAGAAAGTCGACTAGCACCTTTCTATAAAGGAGGTCAAGGGACCAAATTCTGATAGCACATTTATTCAAAAAAAAAAAAAATTAAAGAAGTTATTTACTTACCAAAGAAATAATTACAATAAAAGCCAAAGGTCGAGGCAACCGTATTGAAGGTGAGGGAGATTTGGAAGCTCAAGATACCACTAAAAGTCAAATTTTGTTTATGACTCATGTATCAAGAGAAGCGGCTAACAAATATTTATCTTTCAAAGTGGGCGGCTCAAGAGGATACGTCTTGCTTGATCTGTGCTAACGAGGCGGAATACACCACTCATGTTATGATGGAGTTTCAGCTTGCGAGACAAGTCTGGCGTCATTTGAAAATGGTTGTGGACCTCGATGATTTTTCTCTTCCACCGGTGATTTATGGGAGGCAGGGCGGAAGTTGGTTTAGCATGGTGGTCGCAATGCTAGGGCTAATGTGTTGTAGTCTCTCGTCCCTGCAGTTGCTTGGGCATTATGATTGTCTATGAACAATCTCATTTTCAGGGAGATGAAAGTATATTTTGAAAATGTATGGGACATGGTTGTGAGGTTTATCAAACATTGGGGAGTTTTCTGTAGGGTGAGTGTTTCCAGGAGACAGCTCCTCATAGAGGACTAGAGGAGTAGGTCATTTTTTAAAATAGGATCCAGGTGTATTTGGTAGATTAATCTTCTCTTCTATCCATCCAGGTCATTTTTTTTTCTTCCTTTTGGATCCTTTGGACACTCAATTTTAGAAGTAAAATTGAATCCAAACAGGGCCTTAATTCCAGACCCCCGCTTCCATTCCCTTTTCTTACGTGCCCAAATCTTTAAATATGGATGTCGCATGATTAGATTTTCGCTTGCCTGATGTCATATATATTAACAATGATTCATGGAAGTTAAATATATGTCCCAATTGGAGGCATCCTATTTATGGATCTGGTTTGGGACTTCAGGGTCACTGGGAAGCATTCAACTGAGGAGTTTGTGATATCATATTCAGAAGATGGTGAAAGATCATATGACAATTACCCATGTTTCTGTGAGTCAAGACCTTCCCATGGCATGCACCTCTGGGAGAAGCGACCAACCAAGCTACATTTGATGCTAAATGGGCGTGTCCAACCTCATAAAGATGATGTACTCCTACAAACACAAATCACCTCTCTGTGTGCTAGCAACTGAGAATCATGGGCATGGTTGTCCCAGTCAATGCAGAATTGGAATTTGGAAGCAATCAACAGTGGACTGCAACATACTAGTTTTGTTCACACGTCACTACTACAATATTTGATATTGATCACGGTTTAAAACCGTGATATAAGATTTTTAATCACGGTTTAAAATCGTGATCTCTGAGAGTCTGATCATTTATTTTAAAAGACATTTATGATAATGTTAAAGCTACTACAGGTTGATTTTAAAAGGTCCCTCAGAAAGTCGTTGCTCTCGCAGAGAAACTGGCCCATCGTGCACGGTTTGTTCAAGTGCTGGGATTTTGAAAATATTGCCAAAATAAGCTTGTTTTTCAAAAGCATTGCTTCAATGGATTTTCAAACGCAGTGAACAAGACAAAGAAAATAAGTAGATGTGGATTTGAGATGTATAAGCACAATAATAATTTGGATCCACGTTTGGGATTGTCCATATTTTCAACATTAAATCTATTCAAATGCGGATTCAAACATGATACTTTTCTATTCGGAATTAGATGATTCATACTTTTGATGAGATGGAACTATTTGGTGAATATAGACTAATGTATATGCATATATTTTAGATATATAGTTTGCTTTGTGAGGGACTAACATAATTGATGTATATGTATATATTTTAGATATATAGTTTGCTCTGTGAGGGACTAACATAATTTAAAAAAAAAGACATTGACACACTCAATCATTATTGTAATTCCAACTTCTAAGTTACACTAGTTAGTACATGACATTTATAGTAGAGTATACACATACATACGTGAACTAATAAAGAAAAAAATGAAAAGCATGCATTCATTTCATTTGAGTATACATTATATTAGATAAGGGGCACGGATAGTCCCACCACCCATTTTATTTTCAACACCACCTTTTTTATCCCATAACCTATCATTTGGTTTAATTTCAAGTTCACCATCTTATAAAAATTTCTTATCAAAGACTCAAAGCTCACCACCTTTACATTTTCTAAAACATGCATCTTTCTTCTCTCTTTTTTATTTCCCTTCTCTCTTCTCATTCCACCATCACTCTCTCTGTCCGCTTCCGCTTCGTCGTCGACATCCATTGGTGCAAGAGTGGATCTTGACCTCCATCGACGCCCACTTCCACTTCGTCCTCAACATCCATCGCTGCAAGAATGGATCCCAACTTCCGTTGACAGCCTCCTCGGCTTCGTCGTCAACATTCGCCAGTGCAAGAGCAAATCCCGACCTCCGTCGACGTCCACCTCCGCTTTGTATTGGACATCCGCCGGTGCTTTGAATGTTGGTTTTGATCAAACGTTAGATGGTTTTCTTTGCAAATATGACTTTAAGTGTTATCAATGTTTATCAATGGATTAATTGAAGAGACCTAAGTGTGGACAAGTAACTCTTGTTGAATTTGTGATTTTTTCTTCTTCTTATGTTTTATGAAATAACTTGATTTATGTAGGAATTGACACGCAAACTGTCTAACAATACACATATACTCGATACACAATGTGTCTATCATTTCAGAAAACAACATTAAAGCTTCATACATTTATGTGTTCGACAATAATAGTCTCCAATTACTACAACCATTGACATTGGTGTAGTAAAACACACAACTATAACTCATTCCAGAACCTACAGAGTTTTTTCTGTTTCCATCGATATGGATATTGTCTAGAAAATATAATTATATAGACACTCCTGTGTCTAACTCATTCGAAAACGTACATGTTTTTTTTTTCTATTTCCATCGACGGGGTCATTGTCTAGGAAATATAATTATGTAGCATCTCATGTGTCTAACGTATTCCAGAACCTACAGGATTTTTTTTCTATGTCTATCGACATAAGAATTGTCTAATAAATATAATTATGTAGACACCATATGTTTTTAACTCATTCCAGAACATAAGGTTTTTTTTTTTCTATTTTCATCTACATGGCTATTGTCTAGGAAATATAATTATATAGACATCCTATATGTCGTGTCTAACTCATTCCAGAACCTACATGTTTTTTTTTGTTTTCATCGACAAAGCCATTGTCTAGAAAATATAATTATGTAGATATCTCATGTGTCTAACTTATGCCAATTACTTAGGGAGGTGGGATTGACTTATCCAATTACTTGGGGTGGTGAGAAGGGGAGGGTGGTGCCCTTAATGCATTTTTGAAAGTTATGCTCGGATGATAATATTGTAAATAAAGGGTGGTGTTTAATATAAATGGGGTAAGTACATATATTTTTAAAAAAAATTAAAATATGTCCATACTGGGAAAAAAATCCAAATATTACATTTAGTAGGTGTACATTATTTTACGTGCTGTGGTACAATCTACATTATAGGAATGACTATAACACTTTCCTTATTTTATTAAGTCAGAACCCATTAAATAAGATCACTTTAATGTTCAACCTAATACTGTTTCCATCCAACTAGAAAGATCATTTTAAGGTTATCTAATATCAAAAGTTAACAATAATGTGCTTCTGAAAGCAACACTTAACCAACCTCAACTAAAAAACAATGTTTAAAATTAGAAAAAAAACGTCACACCAAAAAAGTAACAGTAATATGAACTGCTCAAACATGTGTTCTAATAGAGAGTATTTAGAGAGGTGGACAAACATTCTACAAGCTAAAGATATGCTCGAAACCATTTTTAATCTTAAAACTAACTGCTCCATTGAGTTTGTCACATGAAATTAAAAAATGGGGCTGCTGTTACATGTCGTCATATGCAATTTTAGTTACACAAGATCTGCAAAAAGAGAATCAACTTCTAAAGATATGGTAATTCAAATTAAAATTTTCATTATGTTTGTTATCTTTTCTTGCGTTCATGTTATCAATCTCCAGTTGATAACATTTATTAGATGTCATTTTTAATTCACTTAAAAATTCAGAATTATTCACTTTAAAAATCAAATCAATTTTACAGACGACGTGTCACTAACAACGCATAAGAAATCTCTTCATTACATCGATATATTTATATAAAAAAATTAACATATATACCGTTAATTCATATTTTCTTATAAAATAATGTATTTCACTGATCATAAAAAATATGAAATATAATTTTATGTGTGTCTATGCACTTTTTTTTTTTTTTTGTCTGTATTTATATTGGTTGGGGGATTAGATTTTTAATTAGCCTATTCTTCCCGTATCCCTAAAAACTGCAAAACGGACTTCGACTCTATTAAAATCCAACCCGGATAACTTAATCCATCGACCCAAACAGCCGGTCAAACAAATCTAGATATGATTTTGACCCCCTCCCATTCCATTCCACCATCAAAAGATCTTTCTGATGTGACCCACGTCTACAATTAGGATCAACCATGACATATACCGTGCTACAATATTCCTCCGGTGACCATAAACGACTCTCCTGTTCCTGTACTTCAAAACAATAATAATAATAATAACAATTAATAATAATAATAATAAAATAAGAAACACCACCACATATAATAAGATCCAAACATCAAAAAAAAAAAATCCTGAACTCCCACCGACGTTGAATCCGTACATTCACTGCCCCCAACATTCCACAGATTGACATCCCAGTCCCCCCTTTTTTTACACGTGAAACGACAAAAATAAAATAACATAAAATAAACAGAGAGACGGGTCTTTAGTAGCGGACCCCAATAGGCATCCCGAGCCGGTCGAGCCGACCCGACCCGGGATAAGCCTTGCTCGTGAACCTCTGTTGCAAGGTCGTCGTCCTCTGCGCGGTCTGCGTCAACGACACCCTCTTCGCCGACCCCGCCTTCTCGTACTCCGCGGCCGATCTCTGCCTCGGCGCGCTCTGCGACCGCGCCTTCGCGCGCGACGACTCCGTGTTCGCCATGTACCCCGGGTAGTCCGAGTACCCGCTAAACAGACTCCTCGCGCACTCGCTCGCCTTCGACGGCGTGAACAGCCCCCCTCGGTGTCTCACGCTCCGCGACGAGGCGGAGTAGAATTCGGGGCTGTTCTCCGAGTCCGGCATGAGCTGGGTTTCGACGGAGGGGGAGGAGGGGCGGCTCGGGATGGAGAGATGGGCCGTTGTGGAGTCCCTGGAGGGGGAGCCGGGGACAGTCGCGAAGCTGTGGCTGTTTGGGTCGGACCACGACGGCTGGATGTGGTGGTGGTGGTGGTGGGTGTTGTGCTTCCGGCGGTGGTGGGTCGGTGGCCTCCCCGTGTCGATCTCGACAATCTTGTCGCTCTTCTCGTCGTCCAGCGACCAGGCATGCGCGCGGTCGGGATCCATCGCGTCCGCGCTGCGGGGGTTCCTCTGTACAACGAAAAACAACCAATGTTGGTTTGATATTGAATTCTTACTGGGTACCCAAAAACACGTACCTTTATGGGGCTCGATCGGTGGTGTTTGACGGGATCTCGCTCGCGCTTCTCTGGTGTGGCAGGGCCCTGCAATGGGGGAGAAGATTGGGAGATCGGATTACACAATTAAAGTTGCGATCTTTGAAAGGGAAGTTCACTTACGGGGTATGAATGAGAGGGTTTGATGTGGTGCTGGTGGTGAAGGGAGGAAGAGTTGGAGCGGACGACGCGTGCTCTGGACTGGGCGCGCACCAGGGCTTGTAAGCACCGGAGCTTCTCCTCCGCTCGCCTTCTGATTATGTTGCCCCTCACAAGCGCTTGCAGCTTCACGAGTCCCCTCAATGCCTTCAATGCTCTCCTCGCCTTCACAAATCACAATTCACACAAAACCCAAAAAAGATTAGCTTCTGTTCAACTAGATCAATAAAAGCGAGAGGCAGAGATTCCATTTCAGCGTGAAAAATTTGGGGATTTTTAATTCGGCGCGTCGGCAAAGCCATTCTGTTCTTTTCACTCGGCGCGAAACGAGAGAACGAAGAGATGACACTAAAATGACGATTATGCCCTTCAAAGCTATAAAAAAAAATGGAAATTCCGTTCCCAGAGAAGATAATGGTAAAATCGTAATTTCAATCAACGGACAACGACGCGTGAACCCCCCCCCCCCCTCCCCGGCCAAATAAAGGGAAGCCATGGTGAACATTCAGGACATTTGACCAAACTACCCTTGAAACCCCAATCATTTTCAGCTAATACAGACAGACTTGCATGGAAGTAACTGCTACAGTGAATTCTCACTGTAACAAAAACAGAACAACAAAACTGAAGACAAAACGAGATACAGGAAGATAAAAGACATAAAAATCAATACAAAAATGATGTCTTCTCCACATGAAGAACTGACAAAATATTATCACAAACTACAGATTCAAATAAATTTCAAGTTGTTCAGTGGCATTATCGTTATTAAACAAAACCCACAAGGGCATTTCGGGGACACTCACCAAATAACCACGAAACGCCGCCTGGATCCTAACCGCCGCCATCTCCTCCCTTCTCCCTCCGCCGCCGCACCTCCCGCTGCTCGTCATCCTCACAACTGCAGCTGCCGCCTGCGCCGCCGCAACAGCCGCCTCTGCAACCGCGGCGGTAGCCGCCGCCACAGCGATCGCGTGTTTGCTCTGCTCGTCCCCACCACCCCCTCCGTAGACCACCCCATCCGTCGACGCCGCCCGGTCCCTGTCTCGGAAGGACCTCACGAAGCCCCATCTCTTCCTCTCCTTCGCCGGCTGATTCCCGTCCGCAACCCCCGGCGACGGCGATTTCTTCCCGCCTAACAGTCCCCGGAGCCACCTGGAAGCCCTTCCCATCGTCTCACGCCGAAACCACGGAAGGTTTTCGAAATCCGAGTCGCCATTGATGGATGCGAAACATTTCGATCGAAACCCTAAAAAAAAAAAAAAATGAAAAATCGAAAGAAGACCTTCTCGGGAGGATCTGTTGGAAGTGATGGAGAAATAATGAGAGGGGTTGGTGTATCTGTTCATATAAATGGACTACGATCACCCGCGGTGGAGATATCGTTATTTCCACCACCGACAACGTTCAATCCAAACCGTTGGTTTTCCTGTGGATTCGTGACTGTCTTTCCGTTGTCAGTGTGAAAGTACGGTTTTGCCCCTGAAGTGCTCCTGTTGTCGCATCGCTGGCGAGGATCCCTATCCGTCCGTACGAGTAATGGATGATGGAGGGTTGTCGACCGTCCAATCGGGGTCTGACGAACGGTGTCTTCTCCCCGTCACGTCGAAAGTACGTTCGCTTTTTCATTACCCAAAGAGGGGTGGGAAATAAATAAATATAGAAGGGAAAAGGCCACATAACCCCCTGGAAACTACCTAAATCTATAACCCCGTAATGTTTTGTAAAGCCCATGTAACCCTTGAAAACACCTATATAAATCTGAATAACTCCCCTAAATTAAATTTTTGTTAGCAGAATAGGTTTATTATGTGAATATTCTATCTAATTAATCATTGTTGCAAACACAGGATATATAAAAAAAACACCATATAATTTGAAACAAGGAAAATCTATGTATATAGATTATAAAATCCTATTTGAATAGGTAAAATTATTATTTGCATAAAGAATTTATCACATTTTTAATACATTGTACGGGATTTTTAGTTTAATGTGTTTCAATCACAGTTAATCAATTATAATATTTTATAAAATATCATATTTTTTTGTGAAAATGTTAATTTACGGGTTATTTAAATTTATAAGTCTTTTTTTTAAGGTTATATAGACTTGAAAAAAAAAGTCAAAGGGTTTTATGTGGATTTCTGATATTCTACAGGGGTTACATGGATTGTTCCCAAAAAAAAATAAAAATGAAGAGGTATAAAAGCTGGCGGTGTGTCGTTTTGCCAGGAGGAGATCGGGGTCGCTTGATGGGTGATGCCCAATGGATAATGCAATCTCAGTCGTCTGATCGGTGGGCTTCAAGTGATTTTGGGGATGGTGAGGGAAAGTGTGGGTGCCGTATACGGGGTTATGGTTTGTTCTTCTTCTCTCTTATTCTTATATTAATTTTTTTTTAATTTTTTTTTTAATTTGGGGAGTGGGCCTCGTGTATATTTTTTTTATTATTATGATAAGAGTACGTATTAATGCAAAGTATATATTTTAAAAAATGGTTAAAGACGTTTGAGTCCCTATAAATATTATCTATAAACCCATATAAGTATTTGTAAACTTGGGACAGAACGATTACATCTCTAAAAACACAGAAAATGTCTAATACATCCATATTGTTAAATCATTTTAAACTTATCATGGTTAAAATTAACCATATGTGTGATTTTACTATTATACCCTCCACAATGCACAACATGATGATTAACTTGTGTAATCATCTCATCAAAATGTAAAATAAAAAATCTAAATTATATTTATAGTATATTAAATACAATACATAAATAAAATCTTCACAATTACAATTGTTTGAAATAGAAGTAAAAAAATAATAATAATGGAGCAATATGCAACAATAACGTTAAAATCCACAATAGAAAAAAAAGTAAAAATGAGTTTGATCAGGGCAAGATGGTCATTTAAAATGATATATATGTTTTTTCTATTTTTTCAATGATTTATATAAATTTTTAATTTCACTCAAATAGAATATTATGATAATATATAATTAAATTAAATTAAAAAAAATAACTCATTGACTAAATTGACTTACCATATATAACAGTTTAAATGACTTGTATGTCTGACTCCAAGTTTACAAATATTTATATGAGTTTATGGATGTTATAGGAACTCAAATGTCTTTAATCCTTTAAAAAAATAAAAAAAATAAAAAATCGAATAGGGTTGTAGATGGGACAAACGTATCATTTTCTTTCAAGATATGGGTTTGCTCATTTGAGTACCAATGAATGGGGAGGAAAGAAAAAAGATACACACAGCCCCTATTGCAGCCCCAATTGCAGTTCATCCTATTTTTTTTTTTTAAATCATACATTCACCCTTTGGAGTACATGCTGTTATATGAAATGAAGTATATATTGAGATACATTAGTGCATTTTTTTTCATAGTGAAAAAAAAAAAAATTGACTCTCATACACTATGATAGTGCAATATATACTAAGTTATCATAGCGTATGGGGATGTAAAACAAGCTACAAAAAGGACTGCGTGTATCAGCGCTCATAGGAAAATGATACATTAGTTGCACATGAAGTCTCGTTTGCACTCTCTACCTATTTTGAATTTTTTTAAAAAAAAGTGTATACTCAATTAATGGAATGCATACACTAGGAAAAGTGAAATTGCATATTTATATAAATCAATGACTCTTTTTGAAGAAAAAAAAATCATTTCTTTATATACGGTGCTAGTTGAATATATGCTTATAGTGAAACAATATTTGAGTGTGTATAGGCAATTGAAGGACCATCTTTAGCTTGCAAATAAGGTTGCAAAACGAACTACATCAACACCCATAAAATAGGAAGGAAATTAATATGTTTTTTATATTTTAAATTATGTATTTAAATAAATAATGTTATTTTGTAAAAAATGATGCACATGTTCATGTGAATTGAATGCGTTTTTTAGAATGCTTTTTTTTTTATGATTAACCTTAATAATATTTGAGAAAATCTCAAATAGTCAATTGCAACTCAAGGATTTTTCCAGCACTCTTTATTAAAAAAAAAAAAGCCAAGTTATATCATATATAAAATTATCACATAAAAATGGATTTAACAAACACCATTCATCACTTATATGATAAATAACATGACTTGTTTGCATTTTAGGCACCCTCATTATTTTACTCGATTTTTAAAATCACTTGAACTCAGGCCCCGTTTGGTTACGCGATTGAACGCTTTTGTTTTTTGAAAAACTGAAAAGTTAAAATCGTGCAATTAAACGGGACAGCTTTTTGCAGAATCAGAAGCTGGATTCCTTTTAATTTTTCTCTCGAAATCTATATTTTAAAAAGCTAAAAAACAACGTTTTTTTATCGGAATCGATTTTTTGAATTGAAAAGCAACTTTCTCTGACAAACATTAAACTTCTTTTAAATATTGATTCTTGAATTAAAAAAACATTCTAAAAAAGTAAAAATCTAAAATCATCTTAAAAATAACTTTATTTTAAAAGCTACTTTTCAATCTGTTTAGTTTACAATGGGTTCGGATCCTCTTGAGTTTAAAACACAGGGATGTCATGTGGTATCCAATGCAAATGAGACACTTGTCTCATCTTTTTTACATGATGTCATGTTGCACTAACAATGACTTTTGTGAGTTTCATCCAGTCATCTTTTGTGCGAGTTCCCAAGTGAACCTTGTTAAATTTTGTTTTTCATTTTAGCCCCTCTTTCACCCACAAATTGAAAATATCTCTCTCTCTCCCAAAAACTTACCAGTATTTTTTCAAGGGTTTCACAGTGATAATATTTTTCAAGGGTTTAGGTTTTTTTTTTTGTGATATTTATGATTCAATATAGGTTTCACGGTGGTTTTTTTGTATGTAATTGTTTTTTCTATTTACTCTTTTTATTTCCAATTATTAATTTGGTGGAAGAATGTATTTTCTCGTAACAAATGAAATCTATATAGATATCTAGAACATTGAGGTAATGGAAATATAATACATGAATCAATATATTGAAGATGAGATGCATATGATTTTGATTGTGGAAATTTTATTCATCCTGCTTTTGATGTTTTTTTTTTATATATTCCTCTTATAACATTGATTTTTCCTTAAATATGATGCATTTGTTGAAGACAATTTTAATCACATGGATGTTGGTCTTCAATCTTCATGAACTAAGACGGGCTTTCGTTGTTTGGATTATTGTAAGTTATGAAACATAACCATCAAGTTTTATATTATTATATAGTTGTTTTTAAATTGTATCGACCTATTATGGTGCTATATGAAGGTTTAGAGTGAATCATGTAAAGCATGACTTGCTCAGTTCTTTAAAATATAAAATCCAAATGCTCAAATCATTTAAAACACTTAATAGCATATTGCTTGTTACATATAATGTTTTTAATTTTAAAACACTCAAATGTTGTGTTTAGGCCTTGAAGAAACAATCGCATGCCAGAAAAAGATGAACGGACTTCACATATCTATATTACTATGTAAAAGACTCTTAAGCAAAAAAAAAAAAAACCATTTTACGTACCCCTCCCAATCACTTTAATCTCTTGACAATCCATTCACACAACCATTTGACCATTTTACCCCTCCCAAACTATTCAATCTCGTGACAATCCATTCACACCTCTTTAATCCTACACAACTTAATATCCTCAACTAATTAATATTAAATACACTAACCTGCTTATAATATATATATACAGACACACACACACACACATTTTTAAGGACAACAAGTCATTCACTAGATCAAAGCAACCCAATAAATAATAAAATAAAATAAACCAACATATCAAATAGTCAGTCATACAAAAAAAAATGAATTAAAAAAAATTCAGATACCACTCTTTACATCTAAGATTTAATGACAATCAGTTATTCACATTATCAACCCAATAAAACAAAGAAAAACCAACATATTGTGGGGGAAGGATGAAGAAGCTAGGGAATGAATCTCATTCTGCAGGAATCTGCGATTGCAAAACTGATTCTGCAAAAAGCTCACTTTCTCAGCTTTTTGAAATCGCAGCTTTTGGACACTATTTGTCTGAAATCTGTGTGCAGGAAGCTGCTACAGTAAAACTGTTTGGTTGTACGATTGTAAACGCAACTTCCTGCAATCGCAATCACAGCACAATCGGGTAACCAAACGCACTCTTATCAATCTAATTTGGGGAGATGACGATCGAAATGGACATTTAGGGGAAAAACACACAAGGAAAAACATAATTTGTGGGTGAAATAAAAAGCAGCTAAAATGAATTTTTTTTTTAACAGGGTTCATTTTGAGAATTCGCACAAAAGATGACAGAGGAAACACACAAGCCATCGTTAGTGTCACAGTGTCACGTGACCTCATGTGAAAAGATGAGACAAGTGACTCATTTATACTGAATACCACAGGGAATGCCTGTGTTTTAAACTCAAAGGATCCAAACCCGTTTAAAATAAGGTTCGGAACTCCTGTGATAGTATCACAGGCTCACCCTGTGAACATCAATGGGAAGGTGACAGCTGCCCACACCCTCATGTGGACCTCACGTGACATACTCACCAAACTTCACACGCAATAAACGATGTTTCACGCTGTGAAGTCACCACCGACACTTTATCTTTGATCAAAACCGTTCATTTTCGCTTGATGACAACCGTCCATCGCCATCTTTTATTTTCAATATATCCAGTCTCTCTCCTCCCTCTCATTTTATAGGGTCCACCGATCGGAGACCACCCCGAGTCGATCAAAATCTATATCCATCATTGCTTCTTCTTCTTCGTCGTCTTCGGAGAGGGTAGAGACCAAAGAGAGGTTGAATCGTCACCGTCAAGGAGCCAGACCTACACTCTCCTCAAGCAACAATTGGCCGTCGCTGTCAACTCCGAGGTGGGTCCAACCCAAATCCTTTTTTCAGTTTTTTTTATTTATATTTGATTTTGTGTTGTGGATTTTGATGGATTTTTTTGAGGATTGAGTTTTTGGATTTTGATGGATTTTTTGGGGATTGACTTTTTGGATTTTGATGGGTTTTTTTTTTGTTAAAATTTCGATCTTGATCGATTGGCCTGTTTTAATGGTCGATTGTAGTCCGTAACAAACATTGAATGATTTGCTATTTTTTTTATTCGGATTTGGATCAAGAAATTGTGGTATGTTCGTCTGAATAATTGTTCTATTTGATACGGAGATTGGGGTTTTAATGGTTCGATGGGAGTTATTCTTCGGAGGCCATTCATCACGGGTGTTCTTGGAAATTGACACTTTTAATTTGTGACGGTTATTCTCACCACATTTGAAAGATTTGTGACATGTACTGTGCTTTATTATATCTCTTTATAGTGATGACTGATGAGAATTTCATGGAATGAAGAGAACCAAATGGACAAAAGAATAAGAAATCCTGTTTGTTCACTCACTTTTGAAGGTGATACAGATTAAGAAGAACAAAAGAGAAATGCTTGACTAGATTTCAGTGTATATTACGAGTCATATGTGTTTAATACACAATTATTGTTTTCAATTAGTGATGTCAATTCCATCACTTTGAAGTTGGCAATTTCAGAACATCTGTTTCGTATACATGTTTAACGGGTTATGTTTTATCATTCTTGATGTTGTTTATTTGATGTCCAGATTATGCTTGTTTTAGGCCAATTCAGTTCTATGTTATAAGCTTATTTGAGCTATAAGCTTATTTGATATCCAGATTATTTGAGCTATATTGCATTAACCCATCTTGTAACATCCTATAACATGAAAAGTTTGAAGAAGCATCCAATCCAACGCCACAAAGAGTGGTCGGCACAAAAGAGGTAGTTGAAGAACCATTGCTGGCTGAAGGTTTAGAAGTAGCTCCTTCAATCCAACAGAATCTGCCGCCTATCATAGTGGGCATGTTTGGGATCCTGTTTGGGATTGTGGTTTTATTAGTTATTATTGTAATTCTCCTCTCCCTCGTCCTCTTTCGTATGTAAGGATGATGTAATTTCTTACTTTGAAGAATATATGTATTTTGAAATGAATGATGTATTATACTCATGCAGTTTTTTTTTTTTAATTTGAATGAGTGTCTTATCTAACAAAGCTGGTAGTGTATGTCGTAATAATTAAAAATTGTCGTGCCATGGCTAGAAGATTAGCATGAAATGAGCTGATATACACAAAAATACAATCTCTTCATTTTATCAGTGTCACACAGGTAGAGTTCCTTTACTTCTGATGTCCAAGATCACTCACCACATGGCAGTAAAAGCATATGTCACCTGTGATAATTGAATATATGTCGCCTGTATTGAAACATATATCTATTCAAATCACAAGCTTATAAATAGCTTCATACAGTATTGAAACATAGTCTATAACATAAAAGTATTGTAATTTATAACATTCTACAACATAAAAGAATTACCACTGTGTGTATCACTTTCTCCCTTGTGTCTTTTTCAAAACACTTTAAAATTACCATTGTGAGACTATTTTCAAATGAATTACCATATATTCAACAATATAACACTACTAAAATCCGTCCAAGCATGTAAACACAGGACTTCTAAATTATCAACAATAGAACACTACTAAAATCTTAGTAATCTTCATCATCAATTAAGATAGACAAATCATGAACCCGTTCAAAATTCAACGAACCTAATCACTTGACAATCTATAAATCAACAGAAAATTATACAAAAAAGCCAACCACTATTAGCATTGAATCTAAGACATGTTCCTCAATACAAGCATAACAAAGACACCCAAATTAAATAAAACCCAAAAAACCAAAACATTCTTCATTATAAGCATAGAACTGTGATCTGCTCAGTAATCTGTATTCCTCCTCCATTCTTCAGATAAATTTTGAGAAGATTGACTCATTTGAGTAGGATAAAAAAGAGATTCTTGTGCCTGTGATACAAATTCATATATTAATGCGCCATTTAATAAATATTTCTAAAAGTAAAATATATGAAATATACCTGAAGCAATTGAGTCATTGAATGCATTCCTTCACTATTATCATAGTTCCCAACCATTGGCTGAAATAATGGAACACTGTGACTCGCAATATGGGGTTCATGTTGAGTTTGGGAGCTTTGACCTCGTGATCTCCTTTCCATCCCGCCGATCCATCTTTTTTGGGGTTTCCCTCCCACAGTCTTCTTTCCTCTTCTTTTAAAGCCTTTGGCGACCTCGTTGTTACTAGGATCCTCTCCCTCATCATCTTGCACGTTATCATCTTCAAATGTTGTAGAAGATTTTCTCAAGTCTTCCTCAACCTCCCTCATCATCTCATTTGTGCGGCGTTTTACAAGATTTGTTGAATGGTGTGTTTCAGCCGCCTTTGA
This sequence comes from Acorus gramineus, assembly GCA_030737835.1. NCBI lineage: Eukaryota > Viridiplantae > Streptophyta > Magnoliopsida > Acorales > Acoraceae > Acorus > Acorus gramineus. The sequence goes on along the minus strand of CM060856.1, from coordinate 17,727,167 downwards.
TGCCACTTGAATGAGACCATGACTTAATTCTTGAAAGCGTCTTCCCAATTCAGATATCTGTACTGAAGAAGAACATGAATCAAGCACAACGCCAGATTTTGCATCTCTGGTCCACCTCTTCAAGATATATAGTTGTGGAAGCTCCTTGATGTTTCTGTGGTCAAGCACTTTTAAAACATGACAACATTGGATACCCATAAATTCAAATTTTTTACAGCTACAAGTGACCATATCAGTAGAGAGATTATAAAAAATGGTCCTCTCACTACCACGATATCTGTGAACTTTGTACTGTATCATATGTCCCACCTCCCCATGAATGTAGATAGAACAACTAAGAGATTTTCCATACTCTGCTTGAAACAACTCAAGGATCTCTGGCGTGTAAACTGATGCGACACATGACACCATCGGAGCATGAAATGGAATTACGGGGATCGTATCCATCATCTTGAAATCAGCATTCAATTCACTTTCACGTCGGTCATCCATAACCCTATCAAAATGCTGAAAGAAACGCAATGGATCGTGCTTTGAGTTCAAATAGCGTCTCAGAAGAGCATTCAAACTTTCACTACGTTGTGTACTCTTCATGTCTGCACAGAATGTATCCCTCCCATACACTAGAGCCCATTTCTCCTTTTCAGCAAAAGTTTGTTGTAGCCATTTATTACCTTCAAGATTGTATTTTTCAAGCATCACTTTCCAAGCATCTAAGAACTCATCCTCCGTCTCATACCCATAAATACAAGCATAGAAGTCATTTAAACCTTCAGTAGCATAAAGATGTCCAAGATGTTTTGTTGCATTTTGAGTCAAGTGCCAAACACAGAGCCGATGACGAGTATCTGGTAGAACAATTGAAATAGCTTTGGCCATCGCCGCTGACTGATCTGTTAGAATAGTCTTCGGACGTCTTCCAGACATTGCTTCAAGAAAAGTTTCAAACAACCAAATAAATGAGTCAGCCGTCTCATCATAAAGTAATGCACCACCAAAAATAATTGTTTGCCTATGATTATTAACCCCAACGAATGGTGCAAATGGTCTTCCATGATTATTTGTACGATAGGTTGTATCAAAGCAAACAACATCTCCATAATGTGCATAATCGACAATAGACCTAGCATCGGCCCAAAACACATTGGTTATTTGTTCATCGGTATCAAGTTGCATTGAGTGAAAGAAAGAAGGATTTTGCTTTTGCTTATTCTTAAAATACTGAATAAGAGCACCCGCAATTCCATTCTCCATTCTTGTTTCTCTTTTGGTGCGGAGGTAAGATTTCACATCATTTAAAACAAAGCCAAGATTCCTTCTACCTCCAACTTGTCCACTCATCAAATCTATAACTGTCTTCGGTGCTAATCCCGAACCATCTATGATATCAACCTGAGCAGCTTGAGCTTTTCCAATTTTTCTATGTGACCTCAAATTATGGCGCAAGGGGGTTGGAACAAGATCATGATTGTGGTTTTCTTCAAATTTACTGACAAGATACGAACCAGAAGATTGATAAATGATAACCATATGTGCCTCACATCCTGTTCTTGTCTCGGGCTGTGGCTGCAAAGCTTTTCGTTTATCAACCCCTTTGAACCCTTCTTTAGAACAACAGAATTTTCGCTTACGTAGTATGCCATTGGACTTATGTGCATCACTTCTTCGAATGCTAAATCCAACTGATCTTGCATATGTGTTGTAGAATTGATAGGCACTATCTTCAGAATCGAATGCCATACCAATTTCAGGCATACAATTATAACTACATTCTTCAACAAACTCATTGTCTCCTTCCATGTTAATAAAATATTCAGCTAAGATCCAATCTGTTAAAAAAAAAACAGGCATGGATAAAAAATAAAATCAAAATATAAAAAAATCCTTATAATCCAACATTATAGAAAACCTTACAAGCACTTTAAAATCTAGCCAAGCAAACTCTTAACTGATGCATTATAAAATAAAAACAAATTTCTTAAAAAAAATAAAACAGAGTACATGTCACAAATCTTTCAGATGTGGTGAGAATAACTGGCACAAATTAAAAGTATCAATTTTCAAGAACACCCATGATGAATGGCCTCCGAAGAATAACTCCCATCGAACCATTAAAACCCCAATCTCCATATCAAATAGAACAATTATTCAGACGAACATACCACAATTTCTTGATCCAAATCCGAATAAAAAAAAATAGCAAATCATTCAATGTTCGTTATGGACTACAATCGACCATTAAAACAGGCCAATTGATCAAGATCGAAACTTTAACCAAAAAAAAAACCCATCAAAGTCCAAAAAGTCAATCCCCAAAAAATCCGTCAAAATCCAAAAAATCAATCCCCAAAAAAATCCATCAAAATCCAGAACACAAAATCAAATATAAATAAAAAGAAACTGAAAAAAGGATTTGGGTTGGACCCACCTCGGAGTTGGCAGCGACGGCCAACTGTTGCTTGAGGAGAGTGTAGGTCTGGTTCCTTGACGGTGACGATTCAACCTCTCTTTGGTCTCTACCCTCTCCGAAGACGACGAAGAAGAAGAAGCAACGATGGATACAAATTTTGATTGACTCGGGGTGGTCTCCGGTCGGTGGCGGTGGCTAGGGTTTCGTGAACCCTGTAAAATGAGAGGGAGGAGAGAGACTGGATATATTGAAAATAAAAAATGGCGATGGACAGTTGTGATCAAGCGAAAATGAACGGTTTTGATCGAAGATAAAGAGTCGGTGGTGACTTCACAGCGTGAAACGTCGTTTAATGCGTGTGAAGATTGGTGAGTATGCCACGTGAGATCCACGTGAGGGTGTGGGCAGCTGTCACTTTCCCATTGGTGTTCACAGGGTGAGCCTGTGATACTATCAGAGGAGTTCCGAACGCTTTAAAATACAATGCAATTGAATGATTGCAGATGTCAGTGGTTTGGGTTTTAAGATAATTATAATCAAAGATTTAGACCCAGTTTGGTTGCGCGTTTGAGCGCGCTTTTATTTTTTTAAAAGCTGAAAAGTTAAAATCGTGCAACTAAATGGAGCAGCTTTTTACAAAATCGAAAGCTAGATTCCTTTTAATTTTTCTCTCGAAATCTGTGTTTTAAAAAGCTCAAAAATAACGCTTTTTGGTCGGAATCGATTTTTTGAATTGAAAAACAACTTTATCTGCCAAACATTAAACTCCTTTCAAATATTGATTCCTGAATTAAAAGAAAACATTCTATAAAAATCAAGGTCTAAAATCATCTTAAAAAACATTCATTAAATCTACACCAATTATAACTTAAACCTTCACCAGTCAATATAAAGGATAAATATTTCTTCACAGTGTTCGTTTTTCACATAATGTGAAGCCATAATATGAGGGTCTATAGTTGTAATATCTGTGCATTTTCTCTTATTTATATATTTGATTTAAATATATAAATAGGATATTTGAATTAAAATTAGTGTATTTTGTGTGTTTTTAAGTTTTGGCTCATTTAGTGTATCCTTATGGGCCCATTTTAGTTTGCAATTTTAAATACTATTTGTTAATTTTAAAAATTGTATATATTTTCTTTCGAATATTTTCAAGATTTTAATGGTTACAATTTTATAAAATTTTAGAGCTCAAAAGATTAAGTTTTGAGATTTCATTGTTATTGATTTTCAGGGACCTAGTTTTTGAATCTTGAATTTTTCTATTATAGACTGCAGGGACCTATCTGTAATTCGTATAGGGACCTATTTGTAAATAAAAAAAATTCAAAGGCCATTGTATAATGTTTCCACGCCTCCGTTTCTGCAATGATTTTCTAATCAATGTTTTTCACGCCTAAAATATGTATATCTTACATAATTGTGTTGCAATTGATATTGTATATTTGATTTGATTTGTTTTATTACATATATGATATAATAAATATAAAATTTATGATTTCCTTAGTTGTCATTTCTTATTTTGGTTATTCATATATTCTTTTTTTTTGTGCATATCCTTTCAAATCTTTCTAATAACCACTTTTTAAATTTAAATTGAAATCAAATGAGAATATTAGATTAGATAAATATGTATATATGAGAGAGAGAGAGGGAGAGAGAGAGATGTGAGGTGCCGAAGAGTTTGGGAGAGAGAGAGAGAGCGGAGAGAGAAAGGAGTTAGAGAGAGAAAAAAAAGGTATTTAATATATCTTTTCTTTTTACCTTTTGATTTTCCTATTATTTATTAGATCCATGCTTAGGTATTTGGATTTTTGAGCTTTTAATAAAAAATAGGGTTTTGATTTATTAATTATTTTAAGAATTAAATATTTTTTTTATGTTATGGGATTTTGTGTTTTTATCAAATTAGAGTTTTGATATACATATGTTCATATTGTTAGATTCTTATATTTTTATAAAACCAGGGTTTTGATCTATTATTTATTATTATTAGATCTAAGTTAGATTATTAAAATTGAATTTTCTTTAATAAAGCTAGGTTTATGATTTATACAAATCCATAAGATGATAAGTTTTATTTGTTTTCAACTTTTACTAATTAATATTTATTTTTGTAGAGAAAAATGTTTTCATGTTATTATATCAATTTTTGTTATTTTATTATTATTTTGAATTTTCTGGATATTGTCTTTTTCTGTGTTTTATCTTTTCTGGTTTTGTCTTTTAGTGTTTGGTTAGATGGTAAATAGGTTTTTATTCTTCTTCTTAGGTTCTATTATATTTTCTTTTGTATGATTTATATGAGATAAATTTAGCTCATTGGGTATAAAGATTTATACCTATTGATTATGATTAGAGAAATTAGGTCTAGGCTTGAATTATAGGTTTTAATTAATAATTTATTTGGTTCATCTAGGTTGTAAATTTTGTTGCGGGCTTCATTCTCCGGACCTAGGGTCCATTCGGGCTTATCGATTTATTTCGTGTGAGCTTTTGCTTTATAACGTTGAATTTCATATGCCAATGATATTTATTGTGATAAATTTGCATGATTTGGATATTTTTTTTCATATTGGTCAAATTGCATTTTTATTAAATAAAATTGCATGATTTAATTCATTCATTATGTCATTTAAAATAGCATGTATTATGCTATTCATGTTTCAAGAATTAATGTAATACATTTTCTAATGCTTATGTTTTTGAAATAATATTTGGATTAAGGATTATCATTTTTTATATTTTTGGAAAAATTTAGGACTAGTGGAGACAACCTAGTCCTAGGTGATTTTATTAAGATGCACATCATAGCATATTTCAGGAATAAATCCCCCCGTTGTATTTCGCCTTTGGGGAGGAAGGTCTAGGACTCGAAGAGTCTCAAGATCGGTGAGGGGTGTGGTAAAGCATTCCTTGTAGCGGCGGATTCCTTTGTTTGGAGTTTGCAGCAACCGGGGCATCCTGTGCTGGTGTTCTCGTAGTGATGGCAGCGGCGACCCATCAGCGTCTTCTAGATCCGACGTCTCCTCGAGGGAGCTTTTTGAGCGATTTAGTCGCTTGGGGCTTGGCACACCTATTTTGGGGAAACGGTTCTTCCGATTGAAAACCCGACCCGGTCATATCATTTAAACCTCATGATTTCTACAACGTGGGCCAAGGATTGGGCCACATGATTGCTTTAAAATATATATTTTTTTTAGCTCATGAATTTATAAAAGGTTTATTAAAAGAAATTCTGAATTTTATATAACTTATTTTTATATATAACTGTCACGTGAAGTAATTTGTCAATGGGCTTATTCACTGAGTTAATTGCTCACCCTTTTCGATATGGGCTGGTTGTTTCATAACCAGGTATCGCATATTTCGAGGATCAAATTGAAGTTTGGGCTTTTCGCATCTTTCATGAATATCTTCGAAGTAGTGGTTCAAATGTGAATTATAGTCACGATCGACTATTTGGGTTTGTTCAGTTTAGATGGCTCCCACAGGGGTGGTTTATTGTGTATTTCCTTTTAGTATCTTGTTTCCGTAAAACTCTGATATTTTGTAAGACCATTGGTGATTTAAAAACATTGGATATTATTTATATTTATTATCATCTGTTTTATTATATTGTTATCATAAAAAAAAATGAGCTGCAAATTTTGGTCTTATATTTGGATTAAGTTTAGTAGCGACTCATTTACCGTCCGATAAACGGTTAGGTAAACTTGGGGCGTTACAATAGTAGACAATGGGTGTTCATGATCACCATTAAACCTCAATACCTCATCTATTTAAATAAACATGTTTTGAAAATCACCCATGATCCATATTTATAATGACAAATTTACTATTATTATTTTAGTTCACCAACATTAAACAATACAAAATGTAAAATTATTAATTAAATGACTGACAGTTGACAATGACACCTTTCCATAACAAACCGCCTCCCAAATTCAACTTGGTGGTTCTGCTACTCTTCATCTGATTCTGGCAGAGTTTTGTGAACAACAAAAACAAAGGGATGACCTGCATCAAAGTATTATCATAAACCTTGCTGTATATAATAAGAGAAAATGTTGATTTCAATTGTGACTGAAACATAGGCCGGATAACTTGTAACAAAAGCTCAACAACTGAGGCCATTGACAACGACCCAACATATTGATAATCCTTATATACTCTGATATGTACACAACATGCTCGCCACCAGAATAGAGTTTAAGAATACCAACCACATGCAAGTTCACAGGTTCTGAACGGGGAAATAACACTTTTTTGGCATCAAAAAGTACGTTGTTGAATTCAATAAATCTTTTAGGAGACTCTCATATAAATCCAAACTTCCTCGTAGCTTTGGCGTTGTGCTCGTGTTTGAAGAGATTGGCCCTCAACAACATGGCCTTCACATCCTTGTCGAAATCAACACCTGTTTGTAAGACACGTTGAAACGTCGCATTTCTCTGATCGGCGTGTCGTGCATACAGAATCTTATTGTGTGAATCTATTCTCGCCTGCAAGAGGTGGGTAATGGAATTGATAGATGCTGTGAAGAACCAAATCGGGATTCAATAGTAAGGATTTTCTTTCTTTTTTATACCTGAATTTGGTCGTCTGTAATCAACGCTTCTAGTTCTTTCTCCAGCCCTGAAACACTAGTTTTGAAGGCATCTGCCATTGTATGAAGATCAACTGATATAAATGGGTGAGTGTACTGGATAATGGCCTTGTGTCGGATCAGAGTGTACAGCGTCTCAACGTGATCGTGCAAATGGATGTCAAGCAACAGAGTTTCTTTGAGATTCTCAAGGTACTCCAGGCATGTAGCATAGCGACTGCACAAGAAGGAAATATATTGGCAGTAATGAAAGGACATACCATGCTTCAATTAGAATTTAGAACGCATAAATTAGATACATTAGAAGCAACATGATACATTACAGATTTTATTCTTTTATTTAAAAGAAAACCATGTCCTAAGACTGTAGGTATTAGAATCAACAAATTCCTATCATGTACCACACAGCAGAGGACAATGAACAATAATAACACGTAAGTGGAAATTCTCTCAGGAACTAGAGATAAGACGTGCCAAAGCATGTTATCATCGATATAAAGGGAGGTATGCAATCCAACATAATCATTAGATATGAAAATATGCCAAAGGTTGCTCTTAGTTCTTATATATGATTGTTATTAAGTTGGATTGCATGTACAATCTGACAATTGAAGGTGCTTTTTTATTGGAGAATGATAGTAACAACCCCGCATGCAGTCCTCAAGTGTGTTGATTTTTTTAAAATAGTAAACCTTATCTAATGAGATACATACTTTTACAAAATATTTATATACCTTTATGATGAATTTAATGGATTCATTTATAGAAATGTGAAAAATTTAAAGAGAAATATATCTTGTTGGATAGTTATCAAGGTATGAGGAGAACGTGGGGCTGTCCCCATGGACCGGGTGTAACAACACTCTTTTTTATTTCCTCTCATAAACATATCCAATAATAAGCAAGCACAACAATGACATGACAAAAAGTGATATAGATATCAAACTCTAATCCTTTTAACTTGGTTGAAGAAGATGCTGGCTGCAAATTGCATAAGGACATAACTTAATATAAAAGATTGGACTTCATATTTGCATTAAAATGAGCTTACTGGCAAATTGAAACCCTACTCCCATTAAAATGAGCTTCACTCAGGTGTGGGCCCCAATTTGTACATAATAAGAAAGGAAGTAAAGGGAATAAAAGGGAAAATGAATGGGATCCGCCAGATTGGAGTGACCCCTATAATAACTAATAAGTAATAACTATCCCCTAATCTTTAGCACCAGAACCATGTGTTTCCCATGATGGCAGAAGGTGTCTCGACACCCAAAATCACGATTGCCCAACATCTAAAGATTGAAGATATTGCCACCCAAGGGTTTTCCAAGTAAATTTTCTTTTATTGGAAGATGTGATCATTGCGCGTGATCCAAATGCACCAACACACCGCATGTGAGATAACTAGATAAGCCGTTGGAACTCGGCGAGGTTGCTAGAATCATCACGCTTACGCCTTTTTCGGAACGTTGCCACATACCTTCAAGGTCATTGAAGGACAGCACTCACAAAAAATCGCGCCCGCCTTCTCCCATATTCAAGCACTAGACGAGCACCCAAAGAAAAGATGGTCTGTTGCTTCTTTTTTCAATACTGCATAGTTCACAAGTATTGTTGTCGTGCGCTCAATTCACTTGATTGACCTTGTCTAGCGTGAGTAACTACAGGATGCACATAATCTACAAAAGGGCAAGGGTGCCCCACATTGGGCACTCAAATTGGATAGACGGAATATCTTTGGGTTTTTTTTCCTTTTTTTTTTTTTGGTGTGGTGGTTGGGGGGGGGGGGGGGGGGGGGGGGGGGGGGGGGGGGGGGGGGGGGGGGGGGGGGGGGGGGGGAATGCTTGTTGAGCTTTGTATATAGTCTTCACAAAAAACCGAAAACGCAAAGCCAACTTCCAACTAGGAGTGCCCTCTTCAAATTCAAATCCACTTCTTGGGAGCGGAGCCACAAGAAGAGAGATCAACTCAGTCGCTCCTATGTCATTTAAATCCCTTCGGAACCGAGAAATCCAAATAATGATGTTGTCGCCACATGTGAAGGAGTCTCATATGAGATCGTTCTCGTCCAAAGACACTCTAAAAAAGTTGGGAAAGAGGGAAGCTAGAGAGGAGACTTGAAGCCAATTGTCTTTCCAAAAACTTGTTTCCACCCCCATTTCCAAGAAGAAATTGAACCTCCTCGTAAATCGTCACGACCAATTCAAGAATATCATTCATCACCTTCAAAAGAGCAACTCTAGGTTGAGGTGCCCAAGAAACTCTAGTGCTCCCCGAGTAATATTTCTCATGGATGACTAGTCCAAAGGGAGTTTGAATTGGCAAGTAATCTCCAAAGTCATTTTCTCATTAAAGCTTTGTTCATATTATGGAGATTAAGAACACTCGTCCCCCCCTGGCCCAACATAGTAGTTCCCATTTCACTAGATGGGGTCAGTTTCCACTTATATTGATAACCAAAGCTCAAATGAAAAAATTTGGATCATTTCTCAATTTGTGTCATCCTTGTGCACGGGTCATGCTAGTGACATCTAGTGACATCATTGGTGTTGAAATATCGTTCCAAATTTATCAAATATCCGAAAGACAATTGTTCCAAGTTAGTGACATCTGAAACTACAGTGTCATATGTTATGGGCTTTTTTCAAACAGGTGTTGAAACTGCTTGCTATTTTATTTTTTATTTTTTTCAAAAAGTGAGATCATTGGTGTTAAGGAGTGGAGAAGAAGAAAATACATGCACTGAATGCATTGATCGGCTGTGGACTTCAACCTTGATCAAATAAAGTACTTAAGAGTTAATCTTCCAATGGAGAACATCAAAAGAACAGATTAGATTCTACTTGTAGACATCGAAAAGTAACTTGGATTCATGCAAAGGATAGTTATTATCCACAAATAAAATTATTTTGTCAACACAGTGTCTCCAAGCTGCCCAATCATTCTTTATCTTCATGATACCAGTGAATAATTAATAGAATTAAAAAAATAGAATAGCTTTTAGATGGAAGAAGAAAGTGACTGGAGAGGGAAAAGATTCACTTATTAATTTGGGGCAATCATGTCAAAGAAGAGGAACGAAGAACAACAATTAGGAGACACCACAGGGAGGGATAATTCACTGATGCCAAAATGGTTATGATGACCAAGCACAGGTAGACCAGGCTTATAAAAATATTAATTAGTGTTGCCAAGACAATAGAGAAAGAGGTAGATGTGAGGTTGTCCATTCCAGCTATAGACCAATTTTTAAGGGGGTGTCCACCAATTATTATTAAACTGGAAATAAATTATCAAAATGCAACGAAGCAGTAGGGAACCAAGACCCCAAATAGAAAAAGTAGAAGAAAACTAACCACTTTGAACATGAAAAGAAATTAATACATAATCAAAGACATCAGATTGGATCATCATCATCATTGATCATACCTTGCATAGAAGTCATGGATAAGTTCTCTTACTTCAGGTACCAACTCTAGAAAATTCCGGAAGTTGATATTATCAATCACTTTGTTCTGAAAAGATAATCAGATAATTAGAAAATGATAACCGATTAATAAACAATGAAAAGCATAATCTTTCATTTTGAGCAAGAAACACAGAATAAAAAAATATACCTTGAGCTCAGTTCTGTCAAAAGAAGCAAGCGCACAAAGGCCACCATATGTTGCAACATCTTGTGCTGCTATCACTTCAGAATACTGATTGCCCAGTTCAATTCCAGTTTCCAGAAACTGCAACATGCAACACAAGAATTGAATGTTATAGAATAGAAAAGGCAATAATAGCTAAATCTATTACAATTCTTATTTTATTTTATTTTATTGAGAAACTGGTAGGAATCCTACCACCAATTTTCATTGATACTTGGGGTTTTATTCCAAGCAAGAGTAAAAGAAAATCAAAGGAGGAAATGGGAACAGAAGATGAGAGAGATGCATAACAAAGCTCCAGAGGAGCCAATCCCCCTCCACTCCTACAGAATCAGCAAATTGTTCTCCTCAAACTCACATTCGAAACACCCACACAACATAAAGCTCAATCCTTAATAAGCCTTGATATACTAATACTAATAATATGCAATCAAGATTTTCAAGAAGCATTGGTATGGATATGCATAAAAACTTTCATTACTCTGTCAACATGCTACTCATAAAAGCAAAAGGCTTTTTTTAAAAATTAATCGATGTTAAATAATTAATAAATAAATGACTACTGATCGATTTCAACAACAAAAGTGGCCATCTAATAATAGCAGCCATGTCGGATGCTTTTTTATAAAAAAAATTGGCCATAGAAAGCCAGGTTCTTCAGCCTGTGTTTTTCCAAAATTGAATGTTGGTTCGTTTATACCCAACCTCAATGTTTTTTTCTAAAAAAAACGGGACGGTAAATTCAGATCTCACTGCCCTTTAACGAAAATTAAATAATAATAAAGAATCACTTGATTTTAAGGATATTGACAAAATATTTAATTTATCATCTCATTAGTTATATTTCTAATCCCTGGATTTTAAGGATAATAACAAACAGAGCGTGGACATATGACAAAATAAAATATTTTGTTTATTATGGGTAACCCCTAAAATCAACTGATGAACATTTTTTTGTTAAAGGGTGGTGAAACCGGGCCCTTATATCCGGACTCACTGCCCCCATTTTTAAAATAAAACAATTGAAGCCAGCTCTAAAGGACCCGACATTCAACGTAAGAAAAATAGAAGTCGGGTCTAAAGAACCTTGCTACCAATTGTAAAAGCCAAAAAAGAAAAAAAATGGTCATCTAACATGGTGATCATATAGCCATTTTTTCAATGTTCTAATAATCCCTTCTAAGCACAGATTAATCCCCTGTCTAGGCCTAGGCGGGTCCAACCCGCAACTCTTAGCGCCTAGCCATCTTTCCGATTAATCCCTAGTTGACTAGTAAAATATTAAGTCACACACACACACACACACACACACACATATATATATATAATTTTGTATGTTATCCTAATACATTCATATTATCAATTTTGTTTTCATGTTACTTTGTTATTGTTTATGTATATGTATTATATTTATTATTAAGAAAAGTGATTGACTAATCCCTGATTAATATCTGTCTCATTGATTAATCACTAGTCGGTCACCAACTGCCCGACTGGCGCCAGTCGCTTTTTACAACATCGCATTTTTTAAAAAATAAAATTGATCAATATCCATTTATTTTATTAAATATTTATTAATTGTTATTATAAAAAAAGCCCTAAAAGCAAAAAAAAAAAAAAAGAAGATGCAAACATTTCCAAACAACTACACATAAAAACAAACAACAAACTGTGATGTCATCAGTATGACCATCTCCAATTTTATAACGTTCACACCAGTGAAGTGATTCAGGATTCTCTTATTCACGACTCCCATTGGTCATTACAAAAGAATAAAAAAGATAATAAGGCAACCACAATGTTCAAAATCTAGTTTAAGTCTATTGAAGCTACTGCAGTAACAACATTCACAGGATTTTGGAGTAGTCTAAAGCATGCATGGATGTGTGAGTCATGCGATGAACAAGAAGAAACAATATCACATATTTTCTATAGTTGCAAACTTAGCTAAATGACACGGCATAAATTGACAATTGAAATGGTGATCCCATTTTCTTTCCAAGAGACTACACAACCGTTGAAATGATTCAAGAACTGAAGAAGGGTGTGATTATTCCCACCAACTAGGTTAGTAAATCCACTATCCAAAATTACAAAAAAATATATATATCTAATTTTAGTTCGAAACCCATTGAACGCGCTACCCAAACCATCCCCGCCAACCAACATAAAAAAAACCCATTCCCACTATTGAAATAAAAAACAGATGGAGGAGGTGGTGGTGCTGGTGGTGGCGGCGACGGCGGTGTGTGGCAACGGCGGAGGAGGGAGAGGTAGATGAGGTGGAGGTGATGGTGGTGGACCTAGTGTTATGCGGCAGAGGCGGTGGTGGTGCAGCAACGAGGAGGCAAAGAGGGGGGTGCGGCAACGGCAACAGCGGAGAAGAGAGAGGTGGAAGAGGTGGTGGTGGTGTGCAATGACAGCGAAAGAGGAAGAAGGGGAAGGGTGGTGGTGCGGCGATGGCGAAGGGGGAGGTGGTGGTGGTGGCTTGCAGAGATGAGAGGAAAGTGGAGGGGATAGTTGTGTGCAGTGACGATGGAGGATGGAGAAAGGGATGGACACAAGAGAGAAAAAAAGAAAACAGAGAAATCAAATGTGGGTGATGGGTTAATGGTTAAAAAAATGTGTGTGTGTGTGTGTGTGTGTGTGTGGTGGATTTAGGATTATCAAAAAATGTGTTTAGTGGGGTTAATAGGGTAGAGGGGAAGGTCAAAAGGTTAGTGGGAATATCCATTCCCATCGAAGAAAGGATGGGAATAGAAGTCCAAAAGCATATTCATAAATATGATTAGTGATCCAATTTACTGGAGTGCATGGCTAACACAAAATGATATGAATTTTCAAAGGAAAAGAACATATTGGAAGAACATTTGACGAAGTATTGCCAATCTTTTGTGAGAGTGGGAAAGAATACATTGAAGGTTCATACAGTAGTAGATAAGGTGGGAAAGGGGTGGTTTCTATTGTAAATTGTGTCTTTGGTTTTGGGAGGGTATTGGGCTACGTACCCATCATGAAGTGGAAAGAAACCACCTCCTTTCCTCCTCCCCCCCCAAACCAAAACGGAAAGTTCAACCATGAAGTGAAAAGATTCACTCGAAAGGCTTCTTTTTCCTCTGGGTATAATGACTAAATAAATTATTAATACATTGAATTTCAGGTCTAGGTTGAATACATGGACATAGGGGCCAATAATAGTATTTTGGTAAGCTTGAGCACCCACATAAGGATCCGATTGTACAGAATCTGCCAAGAAGGCTACCCAACATGGCCACACCTAGACATAGTCAAAACCCTACCATAATTGATAAAACACTGAGCCCCAAGGACTCCAAATAATAGCCGTCCAAATTGGGAATGAATAGAATGGATCATCATAGTAACACAATTGATACTTCATCCCCCTTTAGTCATCGTCACACGTAAAGAATAGGTCTCAATAAGTATGATAGCCAAAAAAAAAGTCTGTTTTGCCAGTATAAAATCAAGTAGCTATGTCCCAATTGATTAGTATGAACTTATAAAGCCTAATAATAATTCCAAGAGAGACTAGAATTGTTTATCCACTTTTGAGTTAATGGATTAATATACCTTTTCATGTCATTTCGAAAATATTACCTCATCTAATACACACACCCCCTAAATCATTTCACATGTCACATATCTAATATCTTACACACATTTCTCACACACAATTCAAACAAAAACAAATCGTAAAAAAAAAAAAGAATCATGCATCCCTCTTATCCACCTCCTATCTTTAATTTACCCAACATGAACGAATCAAACAAAAAAAAAATCAATAAATGTTTTCCAATGAGAATAACAAAAATGACCTCAGATTGTTACCAATCCCAGTATAGCTATCTATGATGAATAGCACCATGACATTTCCAAATGAGGGCTCAGATTATAATAAACATGAAAAAAAGTGATGCACACAGACACTTTTACTTACTCTCCAACTACACTCTTATCTAGCTAAAAAACCTATCATCAGCAGAGTTCATAATGAAAGAAATTATATGTCCTCCAATATGGGATGCTCTTTACTAAATTAAATCTGAAAAATGGACAGTTTCAACTTAATGCAATACATTGCCTAAAACCATGGATGTCCTCCAGTCATGTGACAAATGACGAAAAAAAATTCATTCTTTAACAAAAAGAAATACACATCCTCCGTGTTCAAGAGGCTAACCTTACGAGCAGCGAGCTTATACTTCTTTGCCTCCAAATGTGCCAGTCCTGCAGCACATTTCAGCTTGGCCACTGTAACCGGCTCCAGCACCTCAGATGCCTGCTCTGCTTTACTCACATAGTTCGTGACATGCATGAACTGGCCCATTTCGATGCTGACCAAGATGACATTCAAGCATGTCTGGATTATGTGCTTTGAATTCGTGCAATAATCTCGCGTCCTGACAAAACTCTTGAATGCATCACCCAACATCCCATGGGCATAGTGAAAATCCCCAAAGTCATTGTATCCCATCCTGATACTCTCCTTGATCAAATTTGTCTGCAGCATACACCATCACATTAAAAATTAATCCAAAAACACAAATAATCATAAACAAGAAAACAAAGTCCAACTCATGACAATAGACAATACAAGAAAGCAAACTATACAACACACAAATCATAATTTACACACTTAAACAATTTTTCTCATATCAAAAAACTCCAAGTACAGCTGCCATTCATTGATACGCAAAATGCACATCAGTGCTAAACTTTATCGCCTACATCAACAAATGATAGATTCAAAAACTTGACCAACGTAAAATCCTTTCCGCATGAGCTTGGAATCCATGAAAACAAATTGACCCTTCATTTCAACAACACAAAAATCCGGAATCTCGCCTTGCCACCAAAATATACAACAATGCTGCTACAACGTTTATCCAAACAACAAACCCTAAAAAACACTCTAAAACAACAAAACCAAGCAGAACAGAAAACAAAAATACATAAAAATGCATGGTCATTGAAATCGTCAAAACGCCTAGGAATGTATACCTTGGAACTGTTGAGTTCGCTTTCGAGCTTCTCCTTCCGCTGCTCGGCCCTCCGATCGACGGCATCGGCCCACACGTGGTCCAGCTCGTACCCCGGGCCAAGCCGGCCGTCGATCTTCTTCACGACCTCGCGGTGGAGCTGCGTGTCCTCCCCCTTCTTGATCTCGTCGTAGGCCATGCGAAGCGCCTCCATCTGCGTCGAGGGGTTGCCGCAACGGTCCGCGATGAACATCAGCCGCACGATCCTCGTCCGTCCGCTGTACAGCCCCGCGTACGCCTCCACGTCCATGTGATCCCCCGACGCGATCGGCCTCTGCTGCTTCTGCTGCTCGGCTTCGACCACCTCCTCGTCGTCCCCCGGCCCCCCTCCGTTGGACCACATAGCGGAGCCCCTCGCCGTCCCCATGGTGTCCTCTTCACC
Source organism: Acorus gramineus (assembly GCA_030737835.1). NCBI lineage: Eukaryota > Viridiplantae > Streptophyta > Magnoliopsida > Acorales > Acoraceae > Acorus > Acorus gramineus. The sequence goes on along the minus strand of CM060856.1, from coordinate 17,711,047 downwards.
TTCCATGGTGACTGCTACGGATGTTCACTCTCTTCTTCGCTTCGGAGTTCGCAAAAACCCTAGATGAAACCCTAGCAGATATCGCCTTCGATTTTGTTTGGTTTGCTTTTTTTAGTTTTGGCCCTTGCAACTTTGCAAGGGATTCCGGCTACTTTGTAGAACGTTTATTTTATTTTTTATTAAAAAAATATTCCAGTAGTCACATACTTATGATTTTTTAAAATAAAAAATAACTGTAGTGTGTGTATATATATATATGTATCATCAAAATATAATTTTTTTTTAATAATATATAACTAATTGAATAACTAGGAAAACAAATTTGTTGCTCAAGGATCTCTAATTGTAACTATTGGTAGTGGAATTTCCATTTGTTGATTTTTTTGTTAGGTTGCGTTAGAATCCGTGTTTGCACGGATTCCATAATAGAAAAGCGTAGAAATGCATACGCTGATCCAAATGCATATTCAGCTTCTCCATCTCATATCTAGTTTTGTATGGTAACCGTATCTTTTTTCTGTATTTAAAAAGCTGATGAAACTCATGAAAGTACGTTTTTTAACATCTGAATTTTTTTTTATAGATTTTTCTAGTCAGGCATTTCAACCACCAATCCTAACGAGCCCTTAATATAGGATTTTGATCAAAATAAATAAAAAAAATTCGAGCATATGTGATCTCGTCATGTCTTGAGAATTTCGGGAGACATAAGAAGTTAGATATATGAGATTACAGGAGTGACTATATTTTGAATATTATGTGTAGCTGCTCTTATTATTTGGTATGAATTATCTGATCGGACTCATTATTAACATATAAAAGGATAATTCAGTATGCACTACCGTGTACTGTAAAATTGAACTCGAGATGCAATGGGTTCAAAATTTCATCTCATGCATCAATATATCATTCTACCCTTTAAACCTTATTGGTCAAATTGATTATGTTTATGCAAAATGAATTTTTAGATAATTAATTCTTAAATATATTGATATCAATTGTCAAACGAATTTTATTTTGTGAATATCAATTTATGACATTCATTGTTTTCAAATTTTGGTTTCAAATTGGATCTAAACGAGACTTTTTAAAATTTAGATTTTAGTGTCATATATTTATTTCTTATATATTATTATTTTTTTAATAAAAAGCTGTTTGAGAATTTTTTTTAAAACAAATATCATTATTGAAAATAGTTCAATTAGAGGAGATCAATTCAAATCAATTCTGGAACCAAATTGGATTTTTGACTTTTGGATAAAGGAATTAAATTATCCAAGATAGATAAACTACACCAAGATTGATAATTGTATAGTGTCATTAACCATATTCTATTTCATTGTATTTTTAATTATTATTGATGACAAATGTAATAATACAATTTTTATTATTTGGTTGATTATAAATAAGTTGTTAATAAAAATTGAATAAGGGTGAATAACGATTTATGGAGGTGAAAAAAAAATTAATATGTGAAATGTTTTTACATGTGAGTTCCCCTTATACTAGTGTAATAAATTATGCAACATAACTCAATCTAGGGGATAGAGAATTTTTATACCACTTAATTTCAGCATTCAATGACACGTAAAATTATTCTAGTCATCCAAACATATTTTTTTTAACTTATTCTGTCATGTTCCATTCTATTCCACAAGGGCTAGCCCTAGCCCCTGTTTGGATAGCAGAAAGAGGAAGGAATAGAGAGGAATATGGGAGACTAAACCTAAAAAACCATTTGTTTGCAAGGAATATATAAGTATAGCTATGACAAAATGGGTAGGAATAATTTGATATTTGTATTCTAAGTCTCACTGAAATTGTGTTATTCCACCTTGAGGAGGATATTTTCCCCATTCAGTTAAACTTTTTAAACTTTGGGGGTTAAAAATCAAAAGGACTATTTTTTTGCAGTAATTTTGATAGCTTGAATTTTACTGAACCTGATATTGACTGTGCCTTTTAGAGTGTTATCTCACGACCTCTTTATAGGCTGCCTACGTACCTCTTGGGGATCAAGTCACACGTAGTTCCTCAGCTAGATTACAGCTTCCACTACTCTGTGGCTGTTATAACCGTCCCCCCCCCCATTAAACACTTTTAGTGGGTGATTTCGATGGAAACCCCCACGTGTTAATGAGGCGCATCATGCCCATGTCGTGCAATTAGTGGGCCATTACTGCCTGTTTGGCAGTTACAGGTGTTATGGTCCTTTGACCGTTTCTTTAATCCGCTCGTGGCTCTTGGTCCTACTCATTCATCAGTTACATCTTTGAATATGTCTGCGAGGTGAAATATCGCCCGACCAGACCTCTTGTCTGGTCTTGTCTTCCCTGCTCGTTCACGAGCAGCAAGGTCGTCCGACCAGACCTCTAATATGATTGTGCCTTAAGTACTTGATGTGACATTTTTTCACGAGGTGTCTGACTGTCCGACTAGACCCTGGATCTAATCGTGCCAGCGCATCCTAGAATGTCATCATGGCCTTTTGGATTCAAATCTGGTTCTGTTGACCCCAAGTGTGATAGCCCATACTTGCCTTGACATGACACGTGTCAAAGCACATATTTTTACTTCCTCACACCTAATCCATTATAATGGTATAAAGGAGCTCCACTGTCAACTTAACTGTCATTATCTCTTATAAATCAAGAGATTCATATGTCAAAATCATTTTTTTTTATCTTTTATAAATCTTTATCCACACCTCATACACATTTTATCCTTAACTTATCCACGATCAATCAAACAATAATTTTTTTATAAAATTATATTTTTCAACTAAAATAACTAAAAACACAAACAAACATAAAAATACTTATTCTTAATCCATTTGTACAGTAATCTATTTCTTATAATAATTATAAACCTTAGCATAGCTTACGCTAAAGAAAAGAACGTGTTGATGGCATCTAGTCCGTCCGATTCTCAAGAAACGGCGGTGGACAATGAAAAGCAAAACAAGTGAAACAAAAGGCGGAGCATCGCACTTGACTTCCCAAAAGGCCTTTTGCGGTTAGACCGTTATAGGAACCGCAGTCCCTTCCTTTCGGTCCTCTCTCTTCGTTTCCATAAAAAAAAATTCGACTTTTTGATGTTCACTGTGATGATCTTCTCTTCAGAGGAGATGACGCACAAATTTCTTCTCTTTCTCCTCTTCGCCCTCTCCCTCCCCCTCTCTTCCGTCGACGGGGTGGAGATCCTCTCGAAATCACGGCTCGAGCGGTGCGAGAAGGTCTCGGAATCCGACAACCTCATCTGCGAGAAGAAGATCGTCGTCAACTTGGCCGTCCCAAGCGGTTCGGTATGTTTGATTCTGGAACCCTAATTGGTGCTTCCGTGGGGACTTTTTTTTTTTCCCAATCTGTAAATCGTTTGCAGAGTGGTGGAGAGGCGTCGATTGTGGCGGAACTGGTGGAGGTGGAGGAGGAGAATTCGACGCAGAAGATGCAGACGATACGGACCCCGCCGGTCATCACCGTCAACAAGTCCGCGGCATACGCGCTCTATGAGATAACTTATATCAGGGTGAGTGTTCGGTTCTCAGTTGATGATATGTGTCAGTGAAATATAGTGTGAATGGTGATTAGAACTATTAAACATGGAATTCGTGGATAGTTTGAAATGGGCAATAGTATGAGTGAAAATGCTAGCAGAGTTTTTTTATTTTGCTTTCGAGTCTGAGGTAGGCTTTGGAAACATGTCTAAATGATTCTACTTTGTAGGAATCATAATTAACTTAACCCAAACGTTTTTTCAAACGCCCCAAGTGGTCACAGCTTTTAAAGAAAGCAAAAAAAGGGGGAGGGGGGTGGGAATCTAGCATAAGTATGTTTCTCTAATTTCAAAAGCAAATTTAAGTGAAAAGCTTCCTTTCAAAACCGTTTCCAAATGCTATCTTGACTCTGCTTGTTGTTTTTGTAGAAAATCCGTCAGGTCGTTTTGTTGTTGCTGGATATTTGTTGTTTATGAACAAATACATTTAGTGAGTATTGTGTAGCCTTGTAATGCTTTTATAAGAATGTGTGCACTCCGGTTGTTTGTGTTGATTACATGTGACAGCTATGAATTTTATGGCATATGGTAGGACCCATTCATACTGTTTTGATTCACTTAATTTATTATGCAAGGTTTGGATATGTTTCAGGATGTGCCTTACAAACCTGAAGAGTATTTTGTCAAGACCCGCAAGTGTGAACCTGATGCTAGTGCCAAGATTGTTAAAATATGTGAAAGGTAAGTTATGGATTTTGGATATGTGTTGGTACATGATCCAATTTGGATTAATAAAGCCAAATTGGATCATGTAACAGACTCAAAATTAGTGTATAATAAAGCCATCTTTTAGATGATGCTTTTTTTTTGTTTTTTTTTTCCTTTGCACACATGGGTAATGGAGGGCTTTAATCCCCTGACCTCCTTTCGGAGGGAGAGGATGCTAATCAGCTAGCCAAAATATGGTCGCTTTGAGATAACTTTTGAACAAGTCATGTTGTCTAGATATAGAGATTTACTCTGTTGATTTTCCAATAAAGTGGAACATCTTGAATAGTTAGAGAAGTCAATCTTCCACTTTGGACAAAACAGTTCTCTTTTTATTGGAATCTGGTTCATAGTTCAAAGCATTGGTTTGACCATGTGAAGATGACATGGGAGAAGTAATTTTCTTACCAAAATCACTGCTCATTTTACTCTTTACCATGTCTTATTTCTTCATTTGCCCATCATTTCCTTTGTCATCTGGAAGTAATTGATTATGAAGAGACCATACCGTGGTTGTGAGGATGGGCATCCATATTCTTTTTGCACTGATTGTTGTTTGGCAGTTACTCATTAGTCCGTTAAATTTTTTATGTTAAGGATAATTTTGTTTGTTCTTGGATATCTTTCTAAGGGAGGCCTTCCGCTGTTTGAGCATGTATATCAGGATCTGAGCAAAGTGGAAAACCCTCCCTATAACCGAACAACCTGAAGTGGCGAAAAAAAAAGATCCCATGCCTAAATAGATCCTTTTGCTTTGGAAAATGTCTTGTTTCCATGCAAACCACAGATTTTTATACACCAGTGAGGGTGACACCCTACAAGTTTGCGTTGCTACTTTTATCACATATCTCGGTAAGATTGAGTTACCTTCTTTTGTCATACATCTGCCATGGATTATCCTGCATCCCTATTGTGAACACCTGATCTTTATGGGTGATGGTTTGCATCATTTCAGTCTATGGAGTACCTTCACTGCCTGTTTGCTCAAACATACTTCTCCTGTGGTTTGCTTTTTTGGGTTCCTTCTGCAACCTCACTCTCTAGCAAAGTACATTGATGATCGGTTATTTCAGTCATGTTCCCTAAAGTCATTCTGCATTCCCAAGTTTAAGCTCCAATGATCATTGAAATAAGGATGTGAGCTTTCCTTTTATAATCAATCTAACACATCTAACTCACTGTTCTTAATTGATCAGTTCAACTATGTTGTTCTAATGAGTAATAGTAGTCAAAGTCATGCACCATAACCATTTTCCATTTCATAGTATTACATTATATATATTTGATTTTTGATGCTTTGGCTTGGCATCTACTTTGTTCATTGATTGTGATTTTTTTTTTTTGAGTAAACATTAGTCCTTTTATATCCTTATCCTTAATTTAAAGAGATACAAGAGTCTAGAGTAAACGCTATCCTCCATTGATTGTGAGTCATGTACTACTTTTTTTTTGTGTAGCTTATACGCCATTGTTGAAGTTGCTTGCTTTTATATGCATTAACAGATTGCGGGATCAAAATGGGCATATCATTGAGCATACGCAGGTGCTTCTTGCATTCTATATACTTCTATGCTGTGATGTTTTGAAATAAATATTGTTTTTCTAATGTGTTTATGTTTTATATTGTGATGTACTAAAATCTATATATCTTTTATTTATTTTTTTCATTCTTATTATGCCTATTTAAGGGTTTTGAACGTGAACATATATACCCTTGAAAGATTCCTTAATTTTAGATGATGCTTTTTTTTTTCTTTTTTTTTTGAAAATGAAAAGGGGTAGGCGATCTACTGCCAATATATTAAAATTGAATGGGGATATGTTGCTGGTGCTCAAGCAAAGAAACAAAGAGCAAAGAAGGGGAAGGAAAGAAGAGAAAAAAGAGAAGTAGACCCGCCTACAACCTACCGGACCGGAATACCAACCCGACCTACTCCTCAATTACAAGCTTTTCCCTCACAAAATGCACATTACTAGCCCCAGCACAAAAATGCCCCCAATCAATTATGAAATCTTGCTCCAATTCAACATTCTCAAAATTAAGTGAGGCATCCCAAAAAATGATTTGATTCCTAGTGAGCTAGATTGCACATGCCGCGACCAGGATTAGGATTTGAGAAATCTTTGTCTTCACACCTCCTGTCCCGATTCGATTTGAGACTTTTCCTCGCCTAACAAATTTGATCTAAAGAAACAAAGTCATGCCTGATCTTCAACTTCTCCGAGAGCCCTCCTAATTTGCTTTGCAGTTGAACAATGATAGAAAAGATGCATGTTGGTTTGGGTTCTACACCACAAAGGATGCACACCATTGGGTCTTCCAGGGAGCACCTTGTCTTGTAAAATCTGGTGATGAATCTCTCTTGATACAATAACTAAAGAAAAGTTTGGATCTTCACCAAATTCCCTTGCTCTTTTTGGAAGCAAGAATAACGTTGTAGCTCATCTATCTATAGTAGTCTTCACTTCATTGGTGGACTTGTATGTTTAGAGAAGTAATAGCTAGTGCATGATTTATTGGGTTTTGCAAATTGTCTAAATATTTTTACAATTCATCCTCATGAGAACTAGTTAATCATTTTAGTTGCTTGTTGGTAAGGAGGTACCACATTACATGTATTAAAAAAATTCCTCAGGATTCAAATTGACATTAATTTCTTGAGATGCTAAAAAAAATTCCTTAGTACTTAATTATATATTTTATATAAAAGTATTAATTTATTTCCCAAGTAAACAATCTATGTATTGTACTAATGAAACTAACGAAGTGTATAGTCTTCTATAGAATTATAAGTGTCACAGTCCGATATACTGGGTAAGATTATAAGAATAACAAAACATCAGCAGTATTTTTCATATTTTATTGAACTTTTACTGTTTAATTATTGATTCACATTTTCTTGAAGTTTTACCCACTGATGTAACTTTGCAAGGTTTGGATGCATCATGTGGCAGCATCAGACCAGTGTGAGATGTGATACAATTTTTTTTATAAATAGTTAACATTTGATTTAATAGTGTGCATGATTTAAAATAATGATGAAACTATTTATTTGCTAGTTACTGTGTGTATGCAACATTTCCCTTAATTTTCCCCCTACATTCTATATCTGAGCATGTATATCTACATTTCCATATTACATATGTATTATTTTCTTATTGTTGGTATTCATGTTTGTTTGTTACTTCCTATATTATTTTGAAATATACATAAATGATTGGAGCAATCATAATTTAAAATGTTGCCACTTGAATAAAAGAAGGAAGCTGAGGGATCTCCATATAAAATGTTGTTACTTTCTATAGTAGCAACAAAGTCCTCTGAAATTCTTGTACCAACTTTCAGACAGTACCACTTTGTTGTTTCTCTGTTTCATTGATATATTTACATTTTTTTCATGTTGTTAATTAGCCAATTTGTTGTCCTTGTGGTCCACGACGGCGTGCTCCTTCTTCTTGTGGAAACGTCTGTAAGTTAGTGTCCATTATTCTAATAAATAAAATTTCTAGGCTGCTTAAAACTCTCTTCTAAGTCTATAATATCTTGACAATCTTTTTTTTTTATTTGGAATAGTTGATAAGTTGATGAAAGGGAAAGCCAATACAGCACATTGTCTTCGATTTCCAGGTGATTGGTACGATCTATAGCGATTGCTCCCCCCCCCCCCCCCCTGTAAATTGATTTTGTTTTACAGTCTATTTGTGGAATGTGGAAATAAAAAAAAGTGAGTGTTGCACCTTGTACTATTTTGGAACTCACTCAAAACTGTATGGATAGGAGGACAATTGTGATAATTAATCTGCTTTATGTTGCTGCATTGCGAAAGTTTTCTGGAGAAAATTGGCATGTACCTGGTTAATTAGAGGGAGGTGGAGTGATTGTTCAAGACCTGATCATAGTTTTTTAAACCATTTTTTTATATCATTTCATTTCACTTTAAAAATATGAAAACCGTTAAAATTTTATACTTTCATCATAGGCAGCTGCATACATCTGAAATTTCTTGTCTGGGTACATTGTTAGATAATCTCCAGTTCATACTAATTACTAAGTTTTTTTCACTTGAATATGTTAAATGCTAATGTTACTTATTTTCGTACTTGCAAGATGTGGTTGGAGGGGGGGGGGGGGATTTTACGCTTTTGTGTCTTTTACTGTTGATTAAGAAAGTCAATATATCTTTTTCCTTTTTGCCAAAGGTTCCATGTTTTTGGCATTGGAAAGCGATCACTTGGCTTCAGTGTGCGTATTGAAGTGAAAAAAGGATCCAAAGTATCGGTATGTTGATATTCAACAGTCTTATTCAGTTTTTCTTCACTGGACTAAACTTCAAGTAGTGTTCTTTTGACAGTGATATGATCCATATTGTCATATTACATTTTTAATCATGCATCTCATAGACCTTTTTTCTTTTTGTATCACTTCCCACTGTATATTTTTTCTTATTTAAGTCAATTTAATATTCTTATTTACATTGATGGACATATGTTGATACCTTTTTTTTTTGAATTGTCATTGCTGTATTGAATATCTTCCGGCATTATATATACGGTACAGTGCTATTTACTCGTTACTGGAATATGCAAAGATATATTCAATGATGTGTTTGATTATTTTATTTTTTGGGGATATAATTTTATTTTTACCTTGCGTATCTAGAAGTGCAATGATACAAAAGTATGCTGTATTATGTGGTGACCTTGTTTTTAAGAAGGTAGACATTCTACTGCAATTTATATTAACCAACCGTAGTACAAAACTACAACGTTCGTAATATATGGCGGCTTTAAGGGTTCATACATTACAATGCCCTGACATAATCGCGGAGATGCTTTGTTCCAAAATGTAAAAGTAATAGAGATATTCCAGGGGCCTATATGGTGCTAGTAGACTAAAATTGGTATATATTATATTTGACTATACATGATGTCCTATTATTTATTAATCTTTTTTTGATATAAAGAAATAGCAAATTTAATTAAAATTGTTTTAGCCTAAAACAGTTTGGGCAGTATTTGTCATGCTGAAATGTGTCTATAATTTACTTGTTACGACATTTTTAAGTGTCATGCATTTGGCCTGAAGCTCACTTAAAATGAGCTCAAGTATATGAATTCTGTTGGCCTGGCTAAACTTGAGCTAGGAATTTTTTCTTAAGTAAAACTGGAATCAAACTAAGATTGCAACCATTCTCATTGATTCCAAACACATTGCAGTGATCTGAAGTTGTCCCTTTGTTTCATACATATCATTAGCAAAAGTCTTTATGATGCATGCTCCGAATAACAGGTAGTAGATGGAAGTTGGATTTATAATCTTGAAAAGAAACCTAGGTGCTATGGTTGTTTTTTTAACCATGATCTATATTAGGGTTCCATTTTAACGATAGTCACTTCGAAGTAATAGAAGTTGCAGTTTGTATTAAAGACTTTAAAGTTAAAAAGGGAATGAAATGCGCATATCTTTTCTGATCTGTCAGAATTTACAAAGACCCTAAACCATTGTGAAACTGGGATGTTCATATTGATCCTAAGTAGGAAATCTAGAAGCTTTTTCAGTCAAAAGCTAGATGGCATGGAATAATATATTTGCTTAGTTGTGCTTAATTTCATTTCATTATTCCCCAATAACAGATCACGACCAGTTCCAGGTGAGTATGGGAATAGTTTTTGTTGGATCATATTATGTCGCATTGTTTTGTACTCATTTAGAATTTACTTCAACTTTACCTGGACCCACTCAGAAAAGAATCAGTCATGTTTTGCTTTGGCAAGGTTATACCACATTAAAAAAATAATAATTTATTGGTCATGCTTGAGGTTGCCATTTCTATATAGAAGTTGATTAAAATGGATTGTGACATAAATTCTGATGAAACACACATTGTAGGCCATGCAACTTGTTAATGGTTAAGTTGTGGCAATTTATTATGTGAAACTCATATCGGGTCATTAGGGTAGTGCCATATTTGTATTTTTGTTGTACATGATTTAGAGAAAAGGTTTATCTGTATTGTGTCATATTTGTACCACTGTCAAATTTAACCCTATTCACCACTGTCAAAATTGACCCTACCCAAACCCACATGCCACATATGGATGCAATTCATCTGTCCCTCCTTTGTTACTAGGTGATACACTGAATATATATCATCATAGTAAATTTGTTTAAATTAAAAAATGAATTCTCTTGCATTAATCTTTTGTTTATTGTTCTGTCATCTTGTGGTTCATATTTATCACCATGTAATATTTTTCTTGTAGGAGGTTGTTGTCGGTCCTGAAAATAGGACAGCACTATCCAACGATAATTTTCTAAGAGTTAACCTTATCGGTGATTTTGTTGGCTATACAAGTGTTCCATCATTTGAAGATTTCTATCTTGTAATACCACGACAGGTATGTTTGTTTAGATGTTGACATGTCTGAATCAACTAAGTAATTACTGTTTTTAATTCAAAACAACCTGTGGAATTATACATCGTGCATCATCAAAAACTAGTCAGGCATATAAAGTCATTTTCCTTTCAGCGCTTTAGCAATTTTGAAAACCCACAAACTTACCGATGATTCATCATCTTATTGACATGGTCTAAATTGAAGATTAAAACATATAACATTACCATTCAATAATCTTTCAATTATTTTTAAATTTAATAAGAATCCCAATTTGAGGTTGTTATTTTTTCTTCGGAATTTTTTAAGAGTTTATATGATCATGCATCTGAGTAGGAGATATCTCTATAATGCTCAGTCCTTTTATGGATGACCCATACTTTACGTTGTGCATGTTTGCTGGTAATGCTGAATTTTGATATATTGTAGGTTGTATTACGTACACAATTCTTGTTCTGCACTTAATCTGGTGAATCTAGTGTGTCTCTAATATTTCTAGATTTTGAAGGGTGCTTCAGGTCAGCCACAAGATCTTGGGAGCAATTTTTCAAAGTGGATGTTGCTGGAAAGAGTTCGTTTTACCTTAGATGGTCTTGAATGCAACAAAATTGGTGTCAGTTATGAAGCGTACAATGGGCAGCCCAACTTTTGTTCGTCACCCTTTTTAAGTTGTCTACATAATCAGCTGTGGCATTTTTGGGAAGTAAGTTTATTTGGCTATAAATATTTGTGTTCTTATTTTTAATTTCCATACATGAGTGGCATTTACTCATAAAATCATCAATCTATGCTTGACTATGGAACCTGCTTCTGGCGATATACAATATTCCCCTTGCGCACACAGATGATTCATATTAACATTAAGAACTTGGTGCTGGTTATCACTAGATTGAAAGGTTAAGTATGGAAGAGATTGCCATAGCCGAAGATAATTAAAGGAAGCAAGTAGTTTTCTATTCTGTGCTTCATTAGACAGAACTTTCCACTCGCTTTTCCTCTCTTAATTTGACCACTGATGATTAAGTATCAAGTGCAATGCTGAGTAATAGTAGTTAACAGTGGATTAAAAGTACTTGAGAGGAAAATATATAGAGAGGAGTTAAAAAGTAGCACTCACCCAGCAAAAAAAAAAAAGTAGCACTCACATGCCACCTGTTTACTTCATGTCATATGACAGGAACCATGATTATGTAAGTTACTTTATTTTGTAGATATGATTAATTACCTGAATGCGTTTTATTCTCTCAACAGGCTGATCAGAACCGGATAATTAGAAATCAGCTACCTCAATATATTGTTGAAGGAAGGTTTGAAAGAATCAATCAGCATCCAGTTATGCTATTTCTGTTTTGATGGTTGCATATAATTTAAAAATTAGATGCGTATTAAAGTTTGTAATTTCCTCTTTATGCAGAATGCAGGAACACATTCTTTTTCAATTGGAATCACCGAAGTTCTGAACACCAACCTTTTAGTAGAATTGAGTGCTGATGATGTACAATATGTGTATCAGAGGTACTGTTAATATATACTTAGAAGTGCCTTTCAACATGATGTTGTTAAAATACTTTATTACTCCTTTATTTAGCTAATTTTGATAAAACATATGCTAACCAGACAATAACACTCTGTATTGGTATTGTTCCTCTTAAGATTGACTTTATAATTCACTATTTCTTGATCTGTATGTAAATCTGTATTCATTGGTAAAGATTGTTTCATTCCATTTGATGGTTCGGCTGTTATTATTGAACAGAATGTTTCTTTATGGGATTTGAAAACAATGTCAGCCATTAGTGCTTTCAATAGTGTACTGTTGTTGCCAGGTTTCTAGACCTTAAATGTGATTTAGTACCATCATTCAAAATTTTAGTTTTTTTTTTTTTTTTGCTGAGTTTCTGTTCTTATTTTTATCCAGCCCGGGCGTGTGTATGTGTGTGTGTGTCATAACATTCATGGAGCCACTTTATGTAATGTCATGCAGTCCTAATTTTTATTTTATTGTTAGCACTTGACTGCGAAGTCAGGTTCCTGATCATATGGTTGCATACATTAGGATTGACTTTATTTTATTTATATTTGTCAGGAGTCCTGGGAAAATTCTAGGTGTCAGCATTCCAACATTTGAAGCACTCACCCAATTTGGTACTGCTACAATTACAGCCAAGAATATTGGAAATTTGGAAGCGTCATACAGCTTAACAGTACGAGTGATATCAGTTTCATTTATTGCACAATGAATATCCATTTATTCATATAGAACTCAACCGCTTAACTGCTTTCATTTGATGTTTATCGAGTTTCATACTGTAATGCATGTTGCATAGCAGTCTCTTAGTAGACGCACCTCCTCACGTAGGTTTTGTAGGGTTTTCTTAAAATAAGGCTTGTGAGGTTATTAATAGAATCGGATTTTATATAACAGTGATTATTCAGATTACAGAGTGGCGGGCAAGTTTAGTAAAGATGATGTATATATCAGTTCATCTTTTTCTATTCATTAGTGATTTTCCTGTCATTTTCATTTATTGTTTTTTTAGATTTCTGTGTTCCACATACACATTAAACTGTCCTCATTCTCATTCATTTTAGATTTCTTTTTCTATTGATTGTATTTGACCTTTTTTCACTGATGACAAGAGCCCAAATTTAAATTAGAATTTTTATATCATATGCAAATCATATGTTTAAAACATGATGGTGTAGATATTAATACATGGTTCCTAGGCTCAATGTGGTCATAATTATATGGTCCTGTTGATATAATATTAATATTTGTTACCAATAAAAAAAAATTAATATTTGTTGAGGTTTCCATATCTAATGTAGTTGGTCTTCTCAAGGTTATGAGTATGGCAAATAATTTGGAAATCTTATTATGGTTATTTCATCTGCAAAATGAAACCCATAGCTAAAAGTGGATAAATTTGATTATATAGTTTTGAGTTTTTAAGGGTAGGGATGTGTTTTAATGGATTAGTAATGCTTTTTACTGATTGCATCATTTATGTCTTTCAAGTATTTTCTCCAAAGTATATTGTCCAGAATGAGACAAACTACCTTTCATGCTTTAGATATGGTGCTTTGATCTGGAAAAAAAACATTTATATAAAAAATGATATAATCTCCTTTTCATTGTTTGAATGCCTGTTGGATCATCCAATGCTTGAAAATTTGTACTGACATCTGTGGATCTAAAACCGATACTTATGAGCTGTATAGTTCATATTGGCCAATAAGGATCCTATTTGAGTTATGCTAGTTTAAATCATTTCTTTCCTTCGAGGCCATAAATGGATGACGATACGAAAAGGTGGTAAGTGTTGTTACAACACTACATTAACCAAGGAATATATATAAAGCAGTTGTTACAACACTACTTTAACAACCACAAATCATTTTCCAATATAGAGAAGTGATTACTAAGACATTTTGTCATGTACTCATGTTTATCTCACTTTTCTCTGATAATATTGAGTCATAGCAACTAGAGCATTGTTCTACCATACTACTATGTTGACAGAATTTTTCTTTTTAAAAAGAAATTGTAGACAGTGCTACCTTTGATTATATATCAGGGTTTCAATGTCTGAAAAAAAGAGAATTAAAGAACATAAACAACGCAAATGACGAAACCTCACACTGATAAGCCACCCGGTCTAGAAAGAAGAGGTTTCCTTCCTGACCCGATGCCTCAATTGCATTGTCATGCTTTGAACCTCATTCCAGTGCACCTGAATTCCAATAATTTTACCCCCTCCAAGTTGATTCCCCAATCGCGAAAAAAAAGTCTCCACTGACTCCCATAAGTTTTCGATGTAGAACCACGCTCCGGTGAACACCATTTGGTTTCTAGTTATGCATATAACCATTCTTCCTTTTCACTTCAGGCAATGTTTCACCATTTATTTTTCTGTATATTGATCCATGGAGCTTTCAATATTTATAAAAATTTGGAACCTGGTTGTTTCTGAATGCAATCATTTCTAATTCTGAATTCCAAATATATTTGATGCACGTCAACTGTTAAATAATGAATGTTTGTGTCTTGCAGTTTGACTGCCTTGTGGGTGTCAGTCACATGGAGGTATGTAGTAATATTATCAAACTAATGTTATTGATTTTCTTCATCCACTCTGAATAGATAGCATCTATGTACTACTTGAATAGGATCAGCATTCCTATGGTAGTGAAATTAGGAATTATCTATATTAGTAGAGCAAATTTGGTGAGTGATTATTGAGAATCTTTGTGGGATTGAGAGTGTCTATTGAGAATATTTGGGAGGACAAAAAGCAACGTATTATGGAATGGGGCCGATTTATAGCGGGAGCTAATGCCATCGACTTCAGAAGAAGTCATCTTGTCATGGAGGTGTAGGACTGCATCTGTTGTAAAAGGCTTAAAAATGGGAATCAGGGAGGTTCTATCCCCCCCCCCCCCCCCCCCCCCCCCCCCCCCCCCCCCCCCTCCCCCCCCCCCCCCCCCCCCCCCCCCCCCCCCCCCCCCCCCCCCCCCCCCCCCCCCCCCCCCCCCCCATATTTCGGACTTTGCACTTCAATTCTAGTTAATGCGTAGTAGCAGGGTCTACCATTTCCAACTAAATAAATAAAATTTGTGATTGGTTATGCTTGGGTGAGATGATGATCACTTAAAATTAATGACCTAATCTTTTGTTTTATTTACTGAGGACAAACAACCCCCCCCCCCCCCCCCCCCCCTCTCCTTTATTTTTTTGTTGTGATGGAAATGGTAGGCAGTCACCCTCATTTTATTAAAAAAGGGTGGAAAATCCAAACTCCAAAATAAAACAGAGCACTATAAAAGAAGAAAATAAACAAAAAAGATCCCAGTAGAGGAGAGTTCTACTACTTAATAGAATGTTAAGTTTGGCCAATATATCATCACGTCTTTTCTCATTTGCAACAAATATCTGTCTTTGATTGTACACCTTTGCTTCTATTTTGAAAGATGCAAATATGTCATGGCCAATATATAGACTACTGGAAACAAAGATCTGTAGAAAAAGAGCGACAGGTCCAAGGAGTGGTACATAAGAAATGGACCACTCCTGTAAAACACACTTAAGCTATTACTGCACCATGAAGCCTCCTTCAGAAATTGTAATCTGTTTTCAGCCTTCAAGATGTACTTGCACCAGGCCCCCAGTAGGTGGACTAGATGAAACCATGTGTTCTCAATATAACTCTGTTCGCTTTGAAAAAGCTTTTTATTTCTAGTTTTCCAGATAGCCAGACGAACTGCTTGTGGTGTTATGGAGATGAACATGCTCTGAATACTTCTGTCATCTTTCTTTTTTTGGTATGAGAAGCTCTTCATCGTATAATTCATAGGATAGGCTGATTGGTTCCCACATGCTCGCTGAAGCATTTCCCAAATCCTCCTGCTGAAATTGAATTTCACAAACAGGTGTTCAATTGATTCAACGATTGACACAACTCAAATCTTAAGGAAGAGTTTGCTGCCCAGACTGCCCTTCTGAGCTTGGATAGAGTCTTATTAATGCAGAGTAACCACTTAATGGTTTGAACCTTCAGAGGAGGTTTGGCTGACTATCAGAATCTCAAGGTGTTCACATCCACCTCACTTGGAATCACATGGGGATTGGCCTGACTTTGCAAAACGTAATATGATTTTACTGTGAAGATATTCTCAAAATTTATGTTCCAAACCCAATATCTTCTGCATCGGCTGATATATTCACAGTTGGAGATTTCCAGCAGATTTTGGCCCTCCAACACTTCAGTATCATTAATTTTTCTTCATATCATGACCCTATTAAAGAGTCTTGTAGAGCTGAGCATTCAATCAAAATTTGTTTGAGTGGCCATACTATACCATAAGCTCACTGTTCACTAAATGAAGTTATTATGTTCTGTTTGTCATATGGTTTCAGGAACAATTTTTCATAATGAAACCAGGTGAAATTGCAACTCGATCATTTAAGCTTTACCCATCGACGGATAAAGCTGCCAAATATGAATGTACAGGTGAGAATTACCCTGGAATGGCCCCCAGAATAAATCAGATGAGATTATATCATTGCTTATCTATGTAGTAGTATCTAATATGCTGGAGTGCAGCTATTCTGAAGGCTTCCGATTTTAGTGAAATTGATAGATCAGTGTGCCAGTTCAGTACCACAGCCACTGTGCTTGACAATGGAACACAGGTAAATAAAACAGTGGTATAGTTTCTTGCACAGAATTTTCTTTACCTGTGATATCTTGGTTCTTGATAAATTATCTATAGGATTAAAAACATTACATCAGTTTCTATTACAATCTACTGACTGTAAGTTTTAATCAAAATCGGGACGTACATGGCATGTTTACGAACTTGTTCTATGACTTTCAATTGGGTAGTTGGAGGTTGGTATTGCAATAACTGTAGATGAGTTTTCCCTTGATGTGTGTTGCAGGACATAAATTACTTAGTGAAAAATATATGAGAAAAGGATTTCTTTTTCATTTGTTTTTTTGTAAGAAATTGGATATCTCCAATATCTTTGCTTTTGATATGAGAAATGCTTACCATCTGGCATTTTGATCAAAGTACAAGTTCCCAATTTCGTGGAAGATGAGTGTTTTTTCAAAAGTGTTTTGCAAGACATAGGTTATATAGATGATATTGATGAATAAAATGTGAAATCAGGCAGTTATCTGTTCTTGAAAATATGAAAATTCTCCAATATCTATGTGTTGATGTTGAGAAGCATTCCTTGGTCTGTGTTTCATATAAAGTTCTATAAATTCAAAATGTGTGTGAAACTAACAGAATAGTTTTTAGTTTTTCTCTGACCAATGTAATTGATGGTGGTTGAATTCTTCATAATTTTACAGTTTGCTTCTACCTTTGGAACAAAGAAGAGTGGGATAAATGGTTTCTTCGAAGGCATTGAAAGTACATGGAAGAAGATGTGGAATGGTGTGGTCGATTTTTTTACTGGTAGACTGTGCAGGTGCGCCTTTTGTGGATTTATAAGGAACTGATTTAAAGCTTTAGGACTCCACATAATATTTTTTTTGCAATTAAGTTTCCTCTTTTTTATGGGCATGGAAACAGCTAGGTTTGTAGTTTTTGACAAGGTCTTCCTTATAGTGACAAGTAATCTCGAACTAGGGTTTTGTGACTTCATAGGCCTGGATTTTCTTCTGGGGAGTGATTGGTTATTTTCCATAGAATAGTGATAAAAAATCATTTTATAAGCATTTTCTTTGGCAGAAGAAAAGCTGTCTGAATTACTTTTATTTTTATCTTATGAATGAGATGCACACATTTTCCTTCCAAACTATGGTTTTGCAACTTAATAGGCCTGGATTTTCTTCTGGGGAGTGATTGGTTATTTTTCATAGAATGTCGAGTGAGAACAATTCATTTCATAAGCATTTTCTTTGGGTGAAGCAAATTTTTAAACCTTGGGAATATACACTTTGCTAAGAAGAAATCTTAGTTTAAATAAAAGCTGTCTGAATTACTCTTATTTTTATCCTATGAATGAGATGCACACATTTTCCTCCCTATCCTTTCTATGCAAGTTTCCAGTTGGATTGCCTTAGATTCAGTGCTACAACTATTTGTATGTTCATTGGCAGGGCCTTCTAGATCTCAGACCAACTTCAGGTGATCATTACATTTTGCAAAATTTTAGTCAAGGAATTATTATACTTGCAATCAGCTGAGGGACAATAATCCAACATCTTTACTCCGGTCTATGTTGGAAAAGAAATGTTATATTAGGACTCATTCTGTAACATATCAAGGTATTATTAATATTTGCAACCGGCTGAGGGATAATAATCCGTCATCCTCAGATCTGTGGGAGAAGAAATGTAGTATTATAACTCATTTAGTAACATATCCTTTTTTTTCTGGAAGAGAACTAGGGATAAAAAATATACTTGGTATACTTGTATTCTCGAAAGATAGTTTCCAAGTAAAAGCACATGTGGTATGTATCCAAATGTTCCTATTCTTTTAAAAGGAAGTCCAAAACACAGAGTTCCAGCCACTTGCAATAGTTTTGAATCTAAAACATATTGAATGTTGTCACAAACTTGTGAAAAGTTAAAAAAGCATTCAACAGAACTTTGGTTCAGCATGCCTGTGAACTTTGTACTCCATTTCATGGTTTCTTTTATCGATCTAGTTTCTACCATTTGTTAGATCTATGAATGACCCTAAGCTTTAAGTTCTTCGGAATTCTTGTCGAGGTTCTTCTTGAGCATTAAGGCCCTCTGCAAATTCACAGCATGCTATACACGTACATTTACAACACCTAAATAGTCTACCTCCAGAATCCTTTCCTTGGTAACTTTTAAATGTAACTCTCAAACTTCTTTTGTTGTGGTGAAATTTAAAATCAGATTCTAACATTCATTTATTGTTAGTTCATTGGCTCATCACAACCTGGGGTTATATATTTGCTTGTGTATTAGACAATGTGGCTACACAACAATAAATAAATAAATAACAATTTTGTCTTTTTGGATCAGAAGTAGATGCTCGGGTTTCTTCGACTTCAGTTGCCACATACAATACATATGCGTGAGCTGGATCCTAATGTTTGGTCTGCTCTTAGCAATTTTTCCAACAGGTTATTCTCTATATCATTACAAACCTCTCTATCTATATAAATGATTTTAATTTTACTGACAACCGCAATTAACCAAACCTATAATAATCATTTGTAGTGGTTGTCCTCCTATGGCTGCTACACCAGAAAGGTTTCTTCGATCACCTCTACGACTGGTGGGACAACCATTTCCAATCTGAGAAGCAAATCAATGTCGCCCCCCGAAGACATGGAAAAGACGTCGAACGCCTTCGTAAACGCCATCTTGTGGAGGACGACTATCATATACATCGCAGCAAAGCTCCGCGAAAACCAAGAATTAGTAGTCATGTTGATCGCGAGCATCGCAAGCATGGGACATCCGAACTGTTTAGCACTCACCATCCCCATGCAAGCAGAAATAAACAGAAGCTTAAACCCAGAAGAGATTTGGGAAAAGTTAGAAAGGGTGGATCTTCTTATGTTAAAGGAAAAGATGAAAGAATTGGTGATAGAGAATTTGAACATCGAGTGCATAGAAAAAGAGAACATGGGATGACCAGACAGTGAGGAATAAAAAGTGGTTTGCGTCGTCCAAAGATGTGACTTAATTAGAGTTTAAATTCTGAGTTTATGTAAACTTTTATTATTATTATTATTATTTATACAATCTTTGCATGTACCTTTTTTAGGGCACCGATACAATTAGTCATTCTTATTGTTCTAACTGAGTGCATGAAATCTCTAATCGAGTATAACTAAGTCAAGGGAGTATGCATGCTCAATGAGAGAAAATGCATTTTATGCATTCAATTCATATTGATTATATACTTTTTATAGTAAATATTAAATTGATTATATCTTAAAATAATAATAATAATAAATGAGTTAGAACTATAAAAATGATTGTAAGAATGAATGTCTTTAATATTTTTTATTCTTTCAAAAATAACTGGAGAGCATCCAATCGATTTTAATAGGAAAAATTTATTAATATTTACAAATTAATTGAGAAAATGTAACAGTGAGAACCTTCACATGAAAATAACACTCATTACTTTTGTTTGAAAGAGTTGTAAAAGTAACAATGTGATAATGATTAATAGTTAAGAACTTGTACGTTCGCTAAGGAAAGCAAAAAGGATGAGAGATTGAGTATCATTCAAAGGATTTATGAACAATATGAGAAACATGAAAGATTAATTTAATTTAAAATCAAAAGCTAAAATTTTGTAAATCCACACCCATTATGACAATTGTGATTTCAAACAAGTAATAATCATTCGTGTGTGTGTGTGTGTGTGTGTGTGTATATTATTGTTTCCTGTAAGAATCCCAAATAGGTTGTTCATTGCCATTGTACCTATAACACCTAAGGCCCAACATTGCCGGGATCATAAGTCTTGAGATTAATAATGCCACTTTCAGGATACCAAGTAACACCTAAAGCCAGATCAGAAATCACATGATCAGAAAATATCAATTTTGATATATATAAAAAAAAAAGAGGAGATGATGCCATAACAAACACCACTGAATTAGAATTAGAATAAACCTCAAACAAATAAGCTCACATCAAATTCAAATAATTTGATAAATGAGTCTTCTCAGCTGAGACAGAACAAAAGGAAGCAAAAGAACACTTGAACGAAATACAACTTATCAAAATAGGTATCCAACCAAAGCTTTACATGGCACAAAAAGGCCTTCGAAACTCCTCAGAACATCAGTTCCTGAATCATCACTTTGACAAAAACACCCAATAAAAAAATGCATGAACAAATCAACACTTCAATTTGTAAGAAATCGTGTATTTTCCCTTACAGAGAGAGAGAGAGAGAGAGACAATGAACAAACGGAAAGGCTAGTTCATGAAGAACAACACCAATATCTCCTGGACTTTTCATCTACTTCACCTGTATCTCCCTGTAAAACCACAGGTCTCCCATTCCCCACAGATGCCGATTCGTGCTTCTTGTGCTCTTGAGATAGGAACACTTTCCGGCTCAAAATTCTATAGATCTCCTTCACTACGGTCTGAAAGGCTGCTGCGACGTTGGATGAATCGAGGGCAGATGTTTCCATATAGAAAAGCCCCTGAGCCTCCGCCAGGGCCTTCCCTTCATCAGTGCTAACCTCTCTTGCATCCTTAAGATCGGTCTTGTTTCCAACAAGAATGGTGACAACATTCATATCGGAATGAGCTAACCAGGAGAAAGAGAAACACGGAATAAGCAAGATCCAACAAGTGGAATAGCATGCTCAAAATTCATATTCTTAATCTGTTGCAATGAGTATCATGACTCTTTGTAATGACCGTGCAAGAATTTCCCAAGTTTATGGAGTGACTCAAAAAATTTCATAATTGTTCATCAAGGCCTAATTTGGCAAGGGGTCAAGTAGTAAAATAAAGGGATAAGGGTTAGAGAAAAATGGGGATAAAAGAAAGTACAGAAATTGTCCAATTTTTAACAATGATGGTTTTTTTTATTTCACCTAAAATCTAGAATAACATTTATCTCATCTTTCCGTCCCAATTTTGACAAATGTGAGCAATGACAATGAACTTCCCCCTCAAAAGTTAGGATAAGTTATCCTCAAAACCTCATCCCCTTGCAAACTAACCCTAAGATTGTAGAAATTAACCCTACAATTAATCTGTTCTTTTCTTTCTTAAATCTTTAAAACAATTTGGGGACCAATGTCACTAATGAGCCAAGATCCATCACAGGTAATAAGTTGACGGGGAAATCATACAACCAGTTTCACAGTACAGTGGCACTTGCACCACAAAAGTTGGTTCTCCACTTCTCCTTCTAACCATATAGCTAAAGGCTTGAAGTGACAATGACTAGGAAAAAAAGGAAGTAATTAAATATGATTTTGAGTGCTTACTATGGAGTTCATTAAGCCACCGGCCGATGCTGTCAAAAGTCTGCCGCCTACTGATGTCATATACAACAAGAGCTCCTACAGCACCTCTGTAGTAGGCAGAAGTCACAGCCCTGAAACGCTCCTGGCCTGCAGTGTCCCAAATCTGTGCCTTGATCTCTTTCCCATCAATGTCCATCCTCTGGGTTTGAAACTCCACCCCGATGGTGGATTTTGAGTTGGAGTAAAATTCATCCCGAGCAAATCTGGCAAGGAGGTTTGATTTTCCAACAGCTGAGTCGCCTATCAAGACAATCTTGAAAAGGTAATCTTCGCTCTGTTCTTCTTCTCCGTAGAATGCCATGCTTTATATCACAGTTTATAAGATAACTTGTGCAATGTCAGCTAAAAATCCTAGCTAACATTGCAAGTAGTCTACTGTTTTCAGAATTTTTATAATCCAGTCCCCTGAAAATTGAAGAGGGAGAGAGAGAGAGAGAGATCAGATCCCAGCGGAATACAGAGAGTTTCTTCCTCTTATGATCTATTCATGGTAATAAAAACAATTGTATAAATGCTTACATAGGAAAAAAAAATTCAAGGAAGCAATTTGAAAAAAATCCCTTTGCTCCCAATGTTGTTCTTGGAAGATAGATGCAAGAATTAAGGAATATGGCATTATAATTAAGTATTGGATGATCTTAAACAATTTCCCCATTGTTGCATGACAAAAAACAATATGTCATTAGTTTTGATAAACAGAAATACAAGAATAGTCAACAAGTTTGAATTTGTTAGGACTATATAAATATGATGCATCATACATTTGGAACCTTTTTTTTCAGTAAGTGCTTTTTTAAAATTATTTTTCCAGGTTAAACCTTCTCCTATCAGCAGGAGAAAGACTCAAAATCAGGACCATTAAGTGAATAAGAGGTGTTTCAATTCATCTAGAACAATTAATATGAGCAATTTTATCCATCAATTCATACCATTAGATGTTTAGGATTATTAAGATCCAACCACAGCATTTTTGGTTCACACACACACACAGTATGCCATTTAACCAGATAAATATTTATTTACCATGCAATGCATAATCTAGCTCTCATAGTAATAACTCCTTATCACTGACCAATTACTTAAAATACAAAAAAAAAACCTCTACCCACTCAAACACCCCAAAGCAATGAAGGGCATCACCATACCTGAGTTAAAATCCACCATTGCAAACTCGGTTAGACCCAATTAGTTATAAAGTGAAGAAACCTAGACAGTAAAAAAAAAAAAAAAACATCTAGATTATCATGTTAATAGAAGACAAGTTACCAGTTGGAAACTATGCTCGTTCTGTGTGAGCTAAAAAAACAAATTATGAAATGGGATAACCTGTGGGATGATTTAAGGCAATTTTAAGAAAAAAAATTTATATGAGATTACCAATGATTTGTTTTAGTTGCCTGAGCCCCAAATCCCCTGCACAATCTTTGGAACCCGGATTTTTTGAAGTTTCCATCTCATACACTGCTATTTCTTATGCATGCATCTTTTACTAGTGAGACAAGGGACAAAAAATGTGGAAAATACCAAAAAACTTAAAATAACATTTTATTGATAAATGTATTTTCCCAAATGACAAGGGAAAAATCCTCATCCAGAATCAGGATTCATTTACAGGAATCCCTAGTTTTTTGAAAATCAAAATTAGTGCCCTCACCCCCCCCCCCCCAAAAAAAAAAAAAAACACACACACACACACACACACACAAAACAAAAAAAAAAAGGGTTGGGATTTGAACCGCTTCCTCTTGGATGGAGGGAGGGGTTGAAGACTGGCTAATCAAAGCTCAGTTCTCAGTGGTCAATGAACAGTTACTCGACTGATGATGCTGTTAAATACTTAAATGAATGATTTAATGCAGTTGGCTTGTGTAATCTATATGGTATGAATCTAACACATGAACACATAAAATCCTAGGTGAACGTGTAAGGAATCTACAGAAAGATGGAACTTACATTACATCAATATTGATATTTTAATGGAGTACAAGAAAAATTAATTGACTAGGCAAAATCTCAAAAGTTATGAGCTGTTTGCAAAATGCTCCAAGAGCAGGTTAGTAGACCTATAAGCCATAACCAGAAGTGTTCCTCACAAGTGAAGGATCCAGGCGTATAGGTAGAAATAAAAACAACTACAACCAAGTTCTACTACAAATTGCCTGACAAGAGAGAAACCAGAATATTATTTATAACAGTTTTAGACATGCATGGAAAGCTCAAAACAGAGCCCAAATATGAGCATCACCTCTCCGTTAAGAACCCGGTGCTTCATGTGGATCCTAACTCTTGAAAAGGTCCTTACCCAAGCAAACCAGTTGAAATAGGCGAATGATGTGAATGGTGCTTGTAAGCTATGTGGAGGTGGAGTGAAAAATAATCTTCGAATGTCCTTTTTAGCATTCAGATTTGCAAAGTAGTAGGATTGCCCCTTGGCTCTCTATGTTCCTTCAAAACATAAAGGACGGACATGTGGGAGTGGTTTCGGAAGAGGAGGGATAAAAGAGATCAAAGCAACAAAGCTAGAATTCAAAGACTCGTCACTCATCCCCCCCACGCGGTATGTTGGAGAGTTTGGTTATCTCGTACTGAGTGCATGTTCCAAAGGAAATGAACATATGAAGAGAATGCTTGGATGGAATCATCTCTTCTCAATGCTTGGACTTTGGCGATTTATTTATTTATCATTATTGGATGAGTCTTCTTCAATAATGGGCAAAATTGGTTTGGGTTGGGAGTCTTTTATATGATTCCTCATAAGGGTCTCCTCTTACCAATGGTGGCCCATCCTATTGGCTCTTTTTGGCTTTCCTTGTGTTTTTCTCCTTTTTCCATCTTTTCTTATATAAAGAGATACCTTGTTAGGAGCCCAAAAGCAAAGATCTCTAAATCATTGGTTCGGGCAGTTGTTTGGTTGATTTGGCTCATTCAGAACCACATGGTCTTCAAGGGTGCAAGGTGGTACGTTGAGAAAATCTGGGAAATGGTGGTCTATTTATAAAAGATTGAGGTCGCTTTTGTTCAAGGACTAGTAATGTCATTTCTCAAGGGAAAATTGTAATCAAGGAGTAACCTTTTTTTATATTGGTGGCTTGACCCCCGGTAGATGTCTCCTCTACTGTGGGTCTGCCTTTCAGTTCTGGCTTTTGTATTGTTTTCCCTCTTTTTGGGCATTCTCTTCTTTATAATATATTGAGGTCAGATGCCCACCGTTCTATTAAAAAAAAAGAGATCCCTCATCTCCTTTCTTTGTTTGAATGGCCTCTTCATCAAGAAGATTGTGCTTACCCTTATTTCAAAAAAAATTAAAAAATTAAAAGAAAAGCTCAACACAAAACAAATACGAAAGGGAGATCATTTTTGGATGGTAGATAATTATGAATTCCCCGTTAGAAAGGCAGAGAATGGATCTGAATAAATCAAGGCAAGTGGTTTTGCAAAGAAAAGAGGATCCTAAATGATTTAAATAGTAGTATTATGCAAAGTTAAAGATTTCTAAGCACGTCCATCAAACAAGGAACATGGCCATGTTAATTGTAATGGTCCAATGTGTAAACTCGACAAACCTTAGTTACAAAATTGTGGAAAATAACTTTTTAAATGAATTGTGAGTGATTAACAAGTGATGTCTTTGCAAACAAGTGAAAGATAAACTAGATAGGCATGGAAGCAACAGAGTGAAAATACAGTGGCATTGAACCAAAAATAATAATTCAGCCACTAATGAAACGAGTCACTCCCGCTAAAGAAAACAATAATAATTTGATAAAGCTAATAGTCCTACAATTGTTGTATTGTATAAGCTTCTTAGCAAAGATCAATGAAAACTATTGCTTATCTAATTGAATATGAATATAGCATCAATGATACAAAAATCTTTCATGAGGGATACAACACAAATTATAACCTTCTTAAACATACCATCAATTTCTTCATTGTTGTTGAGGGAGATAAACCGATCCATCAACTTCTTTTTATAGAGCACGTATTAATATATTTATCTGAACAGTAATACCAAGTGCAGCCCGTTTGGAACTCCCCATATTCCTGCTTCTGCTGGGCCATGCAATATAATTGCCCTTGAATCCTATATTGATACTTGCCCCTCAAGAAAAATGTTCAGGTTCAAGAAAATTCTCTAAATTTCTTTATTCGAATGGAAACTAGTTTTTAAATCAGCAGGAGTGGTTTACACTTCTGCTTAAAGAGAGAAGAGAGGAGAGAGAGAGAGAGAGAGAGAGAGAGAGAGAGAGAGAGAGAGATGGCAATGCCATTTGCACAGATCAGTTTTCTCATTTTTCCCATGCATGCGCGCATGTTTATTATGAGCAAAGGTCATTTTACATCCTCATTCTAAGAGGATTGATTACCAGATAACTCCTCATTCTAATAGGGTTGATCTATACCAGATTGTTGATTTCTCCTTCTTGTAGCAATTTTAGAATAGAGGTCCAAACATACTTTTCATTCTAAATAAGGGGTCCACACTATTAGGCCCAAAGTTAGTATGAAAGAATTCTAATTATAGAAAACTGTTTCCAAACAGACTAAGTCTTCCAAAAACAAAGAGTCTGCATGCCTAGATTTCCTACTGAATTTTCTCTTGATAATCACGTGTGCATGACAAGTTACAAGTGCACATAGATAATAGCCAACAATGATGTTAGCTTCACATCCATAGATGATACATCCGTATGACTCATATAACAGAGACAACAACAATAATTAATAGACATTTGTATTCTATGACTTTCACGCCCATGATCAACCAGTTACACAAATACCACTTCCACTCAGTATCTTTTTTTTTTTTTTTGAGTAAAGCACTTCCACTCAGTATCAGGAAAATGAATGAAAACTTGATACCAACATATGCCTTCCTTTTCAAAACATCTAAAATGCTCTTCCTTTAAAAGATGGCTTCAACATTATCCTCAAAAAAAAAAATGGTCTTCCTTTTTGAGGATAAGGCGGAATAGTCCACCAAATTTGATAAATCGGTAAGCATCCACATGAAGACACACCAATAAGAACCCCGACACAGAAATTTACACCCATACTCCACAAAGAAATTCTCATCCATATATATATGAACACTCTGCTACCCCACAGATTTCATTTAATCCGTACCTGTAGGTTGTCTACAACATAGTCCCACATGTTTACTAAATAGCATTGCCTCTGTTGGAACTTAGCGGACCTTATTTCTTGTACTCTAAATTCTCTAATGATATGCGGTGTCTCGACATGCACTTAAAACACATTTCCATTGTTAAACTTGCACCCAAAACAGATCCAAGATTCTCTGTAGCATCACTTACAATACACCATCAATCAGCATATCATTAAAAATCAAAGCTTGTCATTTTGCAATCATTCTTTGCAGTAGGCCCGATAGAACCAAAAACTTTGTTTACACATGTGCCAGTATATCCATATGTTAGGTTAGAAACCTCATTTTTAAGCAACTTCCTCAATCTAATACATTGTACATGTATGACAACCCATAAAACCAAAGAATATGAGAATTGAGAAGTCAATAGTACATCTTACAAATACAGGATTCAATGTTTTAATAGAACGCCATAAGATGTTCTGAGGTGGCTGAAAACATTACATAACACATATACATGTATTTAAACAGATAATATAATCACGTATTCATATAGCAAAAAAAATACATTCTTCAGCAAAAACACAAAGCAACTTACAGCGAAAAAGTTCAGAGATCTCAAACAGCTCTTCAGCTCCTACAAACACAGAAAGTATGATTGAACATGGAAACCATTGAATTTTTTTCAAAAAAAAAAGACGAGGACGAATTACAAGACCCAAAATCAACCTAGTTTTCATTCAGAATCCCAAGCCCAAAAACATAAATGTGAAATGGAGATAGCCTCTACAAGTTTCAAAATTTCCTCTTTTTTTTTTGTATTTTAGAATGTCAATCAAACCAAATCACCCAAATATCATGAAATAATAACGTCCGACAGAGATTCGAGAGGACAAAAATAAACCCTAATCAATCTTTTGTGGGGATTCAAATTAACAACAAAAACAAAGAAGATAAATCAAGATCAAACAAAACATACAAAATTTGCCACAACATAATAATTATATATCCACAATACACGCTTTCATACCCAGATTCACATAATATGCATTCGCGAAGCCTTTAAAGACGATAGGGTTTCTTTTCAGCGATGAAGAAACCAAATGGGAGTTCTTCCACGGTGGATCGGCGAGGACACGAAAGATCAGAACGAGAGAGATTACCGGCGACGAAGAAGACGCCGTCGCTTCTCCCGAACGAGAGAGCTATATTGGGTTCTCCCGATCCGGATTTTCTTTTTGTTTTTCCTTTAAAGCGTGTCTAAATGAAAAAAAAAAAAAAAAAAAGTGAATAAAACCTCCTTCTGGAAACTTGTGTCCGTTTTGTTTGCATATAATGAATATCACATTTTCTTGGACCCCCCTCTTGGTGGTGGGTTTTTTATTTTATTTTAGTACAAGAGTTCTGACTTGAATTAGGCCGGTTTTATCTCTCTATATACTGGGGGTATTTTATGATGAATGGATGAATCACTAATTTTAATTTATGAATCATCATATCATATACATTATCTTCCATAGATATTAATGCTTTTAGATTGGATAATGTTACATCCGGTCTTAATTTCAGTCTATATGTATTTTAAATTTTTTAAAAATAGTATACCTCATCTAATGAGTTACATATTTTTATAAATAATGAAATATATACTCCAATGAATTGTATGAATGCATTTATAGAAAATGTAAAAAAATTCTTTTAAAGCATATGGCTGGAATTGGGGCTGAAAATGGACTAGTGTGTAACAATGTCCTTTTAGATTTGGAACAAATAATTATATAGTTTGTGTCTAGATATTAACATTAGTCTAGGGTAATCATGTGATATTATAGATATAATTTTTTTAGAAATTGTAAACAATTGCTACCTTGATTATGGTCCGTTTGAAAACTGGTTTGGGGAGCTTTTGGGTTTTCAGGAACTCCTTTCTCGAGTTTCCAAACAGAAAAAAAAAATTGCAGTTTAATTAAAAGCTGACACATTTTATAGATAATTGTTTAAAAGTTAGTTTTTTCATAATCTGTGAAGATGTATCTTCTTACAAACTCAGTTTTATTGAGGAAAAACTGACTCTCAAATCAGTTTTCAAACAGGACTTATATTGAAAACAAAGATACAAAAGTCTGAAATTGATAAAAGGGAGGAGAAAAGAGACCATGTGATGCAGCACGATCATGGACCATTCGATTGGCATTGAGGACCATCAAATGGACGATTATAGATGATTTATAAATTTTAATATTTTTGTTTTATTTGTTAGGATTTTACTATATTTAGATTTGAATTTCAAATATTAGTTTGAATTCGAATTTGAATATTAGTTAGGATTAAATAAAGATGTATTAGTTATTTTTGCAGATTTAGATAATCTGTTAGGATCATAGTTTAGATTTGGATAATCAGTTGAGATCCTAATTAATTATGGATTCTCTATTCTATAAATAGGCATGTAAACCAATTGATTATGTAGGAATTGATTATTAAAGTTTGTTTATTTTCTCTATTGTATTTTGTTATCCTGGGAGGATCAACAACTACATAGAATTACATCATGTTTCTGGTATTCTTAGGAATCAACAAACGCATTGAAGCCCTTCATTACAGTATTCTTAGGAATCAACAGCGTCATAGGAGCCTACAGATCTCGCGTCCCTAAAAGTTGATCGGGTCAGCAAAAGACCGTGATCATCCATGTTGTATCATAGCCTCATCAATTCATCGAGATAATACGTGATCCATTCCATTTATCAAAAAAAAAAAATCCCATCCCATCCGTGCAAACCCAAACAAAAAAAAAGGGGGGAAAAATCCATATAAACCCCTGTAATCTAGCCTAAATCCATATAACCCCCCTGTAATCTTGATAAATCCATATAACCCCCTATAATCATCCCACTATATCCATAAAACCCCCTCCATCACCTTCCGTCCGTCTGTTTAACGGGACAGGGGGTTATATGGA
This sequence comes from Acorus gramineus, assembly GCA_030737835.1. NCBI lineage: Eukaryota > Viridiplantae > Streptophyta > Magnoliopsida > Acorales > Acoraceae > Acorus > Acorus gramineus. The sequence continues at coordinate 17,680,807 of CM060856.1, read as the reverse complement.
TTTATGGCAGATTACAGGGGGTTATATGGATTTTTCTCTTTTTTTTTAATTTTTTTTACGTGTGGTTTAAAAATTGGACGGTTTAACATTTAGTTTTGAATTTTTTTTTCAAGATACCACACACTTTTAATTTTAATAAAAGAAAAAGGGTTATTCAGATTATAAACACATACAAGATCACCCACCGAAGAGATAGAAGTAAAAGAGAATGAATTTTGTAATAAAAAGTGTGTAACATCAACCAACAAATTTTCAAAAATACGAATTATGTTTTTTATTAAATCTTAGGGCACCTCTTGTGTTGGTGTCATGAGTGAATTTTGTTGGGGATAAACTGTACGTGGAGGAATAGTTTTAGGTTCTTTTTTGAAATACCAAAAGAAAAAGTATATATCTCTTTTACTTCTATCTCTTTGGTGGGTGATCTTGTATGTGTTTAAAATCTGAATAACCCTTTTTCTTTTATTAAAATTAAAGGTGCGTGGTATCTTGAAAAAAAATTCAAAACTAAATGTTAAACAGTCCAATTTTTAAACCATATAAGCCCCTGTAATATGCCATAAATCCATATAAACCCCTGCCCCGTTAAACAGACGGACGGAAGGGGTTTTATGGATATAGTGGGATGATTACAGGGGGTTATATGGATTTATCAAGATTGCAGGGGGTTATATGGATTTAGGCCAGATTACAAGGGGTTATATGGATTTTTCCCAAAAAAGAAAAAGGAAACATTTCATTTAAACCCTCACACCCAAGTTTTCATTCCACAGTACCCAACCCCACATATTAATATTTTCATTCCAGTCCACAAAAGAGAGAGAGAGAGAGAGAGAGATAAAAAAAATGTCATCAAGAAGACGTCTCGTTCCACGCGAGGTTCCCATTGGAGAGCCGTACATCCATGACATAACACAATAATTCTTTCATCGAATGGACGCGGGACTTGATGCGTTGACCAATCAAATGGAGAAGATAATAGTGCTTATCCGACATCAAGAACGACCAACAACTCCACAATTTATGGATGAGGAGCTTGAAGTGCCGAATCTTTCAACCACTGTTTTAAATCGCGGACGATATATCGATATATCGATCGATATATCGTTTTCGCCGACGAAAACGATAATTCGCGGGGGATTCACGAAGGATTATCGAAATCCCGCTGACGTCAGCATGACGTCATCGATATATCGTCGATATATCGACTATGTTTTTTTTTTTTTTTTTTTAAAACGGCTATGAAGCCGTTGGGGCCCAACGGCTATTTGCATAAACCCCCCCACCAAAATTTTTTTTTTTTTTGTCCTTATCTCCCCAATCCTATAAATACTCTCCCAAACCCTCCATTCTCACAACAACAACTCAATACACTCCTTCTCTACCATTCAATCACTCTCAATCTCTCATACAATCTCTAGTTCTCTACTCTCTCTTTTAGCAAACAATTTTTTCCCAAGATCCCTCAATCCCAAAAGAAACCAAAAATCCACAAAAAAAAAATTCAAAAATCTAAAAAATTCCTTTTTTAGTGGAGATATTGGTGAACTACTTGGAAGACTTTGGTGGAGTTTTTGGAGAGTTTTCGTGGAGACTTTGAAGGCTTTTGGTGGAAGACTTCTTCTCTTTCTATTTTTCTCCTATTTTTAGAGGTATCTATTCTTTGCACTTAGTAGAGTTTTTTAAAAAAGTAGTTAAAGAAGCATCATCCACTTAATTAAATAATTAATATTTAATTTTTTGAAACCTAAAAAATCTTTTTTTTAAAAAATGTCTTCTTCTGGAGCTAGTTCATCTAATATAAGACCGGCTAATACAGAAGACCCTACATGGAAATATGGTGAATATAAAAGTACCACTGAAAAACATATAGTCAAATGTTTACTTTGCTCACATCTATGTAGTAGTGGCATAACTAGACTGAAAGAACACATATTGCATTCACCAGGAGCTAATGCTAAACCTTGCCCTAGAACAACACCAGAAATTAGAAAAGAAATAGAAGAATTCATGAATAAAAAATCTGAGAGTAAATGTAGAAGAGGTTCATTTTATTCTGAAGATTTTGCTAGAGACATAGGAGATCAACAACCACATGTAGGTGATGATGATGTAATAGAAATTGGTGGTCCTAGTTCAAGGCCTCCTCCATCCAAACAAAGAAGGAAAAACACTAGAGGTCCTATGGATTTATTTTGTAGAGGTAATGTTGAAGATGTAGTTGATCAAAGATTAAGAGGAGGCCCTGGACAACAAACAACTTTATAAAATAGATTAAAAAAAGAAGAAAGGAAAAATGCAATTCAAAAGATAGCTAGATGGGCAATCACTGCAGGTGTATCTTTTCATGCATTAACTTCACGTTCTTTTCATGTTGCATTAGAAGCAATAGGTAGATTTGGGTCTAGTTTAGCCCACCATCGATGCATGAGATAAGTGAAACATGTTTGCAAGAAGAGGTAAGAGAAACTCATAAGATTTTAGAGATACATAAAGGACATTGGAAAACTTATGGTTGTACATTAATGTGTGATGGATGGACTGACAGAAGACAAAGATCATTAATTAACTTTTTAGCTAATTCTCCAAAAGGAACCATGTTTTTGAAATCCATTGATGCATCTGCACATTCACACACTGCAATATTTTTGTTTAAAGAAATAAATGATGTTATTGAAAATATTATTGGAAAAGAAAATGTTGTTCAAATTGTAACTGATAACGCTGCTAATTATAAAGCTGCATGTCAATTAGTGATAGAGAGACACCCCACAATATTTTGGACACCATGTGCTGCACATTGTATTGATTTAATTTTAGAAGACATTGGAAAGATGCATATTAGAACTATTAGTTTAGCTAGAAGAATCACTGTTTTCATTTATGCACACACACAATTATTGCACTGCATGAGATTGTTTTGCAATGGAGATATTGTTAGGCCAGGACCCACTAGATTTGCCACATCATTCTTAACTTTGCAATCACTTTGGGAACATAAGAATGCACTTAGGACACTCATGGTAGCAGATGAATGGACCAAGAGCAAGTGGTGTAACCTTAGAACCGGAAAACAAACAGAAAGAACTATTCTTTCTGTTCAATTCTGGAAAGGTGTACAACGAGCCTTTCACGCTGGAATTCCCCTGGTCCATGTCTTGAGATTAGTTGATGGAGATGAAAAACCCTCTATGGGCTACTTATACAATGCAATGGATAGGGCCAAAGAAAAAATTAAGGAAAACTATCAGTACAGACCACTGCAATATGGCCCTGTTATTGAGGTAATCGAAGAAAGATGGAGTCGTCAGATGTCGTCTGACCTTTACCATGCAGGATTTGTCCTTAACCCCGGAGTATGGTTTAAGACCGCGGACCGGGACGCGGCAGTCCAAACACATATGCTTCGTTGTGTGCAGGCAATGGCGAAGATGGAGCCAGATCCGGAGGTGCAAGACAGACTGCAAAACAACTGGATTATTATTTACAGGAAAGTGGACCGTTCAGTTGGGGAACCATCGTGAGAGCAAGGGACAACACAATCCCAGTCAATTGGTGGGATAAATACGGGGGCGAGGTACCAGAGTTGAGGAAGGTCGCCATCAAAATTCTTGGACTCACTTGTTCATCTTCCGGTTGTGAGAGAAACTGGAGCGCATTTGAAAATGTGAGTTGTCCTTACAAATTTATGAAGTACGATTTTTAAAATTTATCTACTTTATAATATCTCATTTTAATTTTCTTGCTTTTAACAGTTACACACCAAGAAGAGGAATCGGTTGAAGCAAAAGAAGTTGAATGATTTGGTGTTCGTGCAATACAATAAAAAATTGCATGAGCGTTTCCTAAATCTTCAACGTAACCCAGCACATGAAGATCCAATCAATTTGGATTCATTGGAAGACGACAACGAGTGGATTATGGATGTCGACGGCCCAGTATTCCAAGGTGAAGACTTGACATGGTCTCAAGTGGAGCATCAAGTGTCACGCCCCAGGGCGGCCGTCCCCGGGACGCGGCAAGTGTATATATAATATCAGAACTACACAGGAGGTCAACAATATATATCATACACAATAAACAGAATGACACACAACGACAAGAAGCTGACATGATATATACACCTAATGCGGAAGCAAAAGACTGAGTCTGTAAATAAAACATTCTACAGACTCGATACACAATCATCTGTCCTGTGAGAGCCAATATACACAAATATAACTGAACATATACAAACGTGCTCAGCACGGAAATACAATACATACAGCCAAGGAAAGGGATGCTGATAGCCTCTGGTACTCGCGGACGTAGCGCTGCTCCGCTACTGAAGGAATCCCTCGGAAAGCTCCAACTGCTGCTCCGGCTCCAGCTCAGTGGCAACTGGGGAAAAACATATGCGAGGGGTGAGCCACACGCTCAGTGAACGGCACAACCCATGCATCACAGACAATATTGACCACAACATATTAATCCATTCAATCCACAATTTCCATAACCCAGATCATACCCTCACCTTACCCCTCAACAGGGGACTCAGGATGTTGGGACTAACAAACATCCATAAACAAAACTAGCAGGTCGCTCATCGCCAACCCACTACACCCTCACCCTCACCCTCGACGGGTGACATAGGATTTTGGGACTGATAATCATCCATTCACATATCCAGTAGGTCGCTCATCGCCAACCCACTACACCCTCACCCTCACCCTACCACGGGTGACATAGGATTTTGGGACTGACTAGGCTGTTGGTCACCCTTGGTCCACCGATAGTCTCTCCTCCACTCCGTAGGCCGCCTGGTCTACTCCCACATTCAGCACAGTCCGTCACCAAATCAGGAGGTGCCTACTGATGGGAGCCCTCTGTCAGGAAGGCCCTGTCTAACGTTGGGGGTAGTCTCTACCGGATCCAACGCAGGGAACAGAACAGCCTAATCCATACGCATATGATCCACTCGGATCCGCCGACAACGCATCTCTCCAACTCAAATGTCATGAACTCTTCAGAGTTCCTCCAGCGCGCATAACCAAGATGCGGGGAAACAGTACAATCAAAAGCAGTGTTGGAATACCACTGGGGGAAAGAAACTCGGGAGGGCGGCGTGAGTTCCCGATACAGGGTACCCCGACAACCAAACAAGGAACACGGAGTACCCTAACACGGGTCTCACCGCTGTCCTCGCAAGGTCCCTCCCCTATAATATTCACTACTCATGCTAATAATCATACCAAACATACAACTCTAACGTTCTGAATTCCTCAGAACCCACCAGGGCGCATAACTACGATGCGGGGAACATGCATAAGGTTATAACATGGTGAAATATTCTTGGGGGAAAGCAACTCGGGAGGGCAGCGTGAGTTCCCGTTATAGGACGCTCCGACAACCAAACAAGGAACACGGTGTACCCTAACCCGGGTCTCACCGCTGTCCTCGCAAGGCCCCTCCCCTAAAATAATCACTATAACATGCAATTCAACAGATACTAGTATTTAATTTAATAAATAAACTAGTAGGGCACATGCATAGGCGGGTTCCTAACATGGAACAGACATGCTGCATGGCTCATACGCATATCCTAAGGGGCAAGTCCCTAACATGCAAAACTAGGGAAGCATGCATTCTACACATAAATTATACAATCATGGATACATATTATTGCAGGTTAATATTCATCCAAGACGCCCCAGGAGAGGTCGGTATACGCCCAAGTGCGTATAACACCTCTCGACTGGGTTGGATTGTCCCACTCACCAGTATCTGGGTCGACGCGCGACCGTCCGTCTAGATCTGCAAGACAGACATTAACTGGTAAGTATAATCCACAATTATCATTAAATACATAACACACAACCAAACATCCAACACTTCCCCAACAACTACCCGCGGCCTCGGCAACCACCCGCACGGCCCCCGGCAACCACCCGCACGGTCGGCCACCGCCCGGACGCGCCACCGCGGGCCCCGCACGCCTCGCGCCGGTCCGCGAGCACCCCGCGCGCCCCCGCACGCAGTGCCCCGCCTCGCGCGCACCCCGCGCGCACCTCCGCCACCTCGCCGCACCTCGCGCGCACCTCGCACGCACCTCGCACACCTTGCCGCACCTCGCGCGCACCTCGCACGCCTTGCCGCACCTCGCGCACGCCTCGCGCACGCCTCCTCGCCCCGCGCGCACCCCGCGCGCACCTCCGCCACCTCCTCCGCGCGCACCTCGCGCGTCCAGCACCTCCGGCAGCACCTCCGCGCGCCTCCGCGCGCGTCCAGCACGCCCAGCACCGCCACTGCTCGCCCAGCACCGGCCAGCACCTCCGCGCGCACCTGCTCCACGCGCGCCAGCCGCCCAGCACCCGCCTCTGCTCGCCCAGCACCGGCGCCCTGCACCAGGCCCGCGCGCCCTCGCGCGCACGCCGCGCCCCGCGCACGCACGCGCGCCTGCCCGCGCGCACCCGACCTGGCGCCGCCCGGGGTGCTGCTGCTGCTGCTGCTTGGCCCGGACGACCTGCCGCAGCCCGAGCGCCACCACCACTGCCCGAGACCACCCAAACCACCTTCCAACCACCCCCGACCGCCCTCCGACGACCCCCACAGCCTCCGACCACCCCCAAACACAAAAACCCCTCCCTACCATTCATCTAAGCAAGAAAAAGGAGGGAAAGAAGGCTTACCGAGGGGAGGGAGCGAAGTCCGGACGCTCTCCACGCGCCGAAACCCTTCCCAAAAGCTTCTCACGCCCCGATCTAGCTCCACCACCAATATGGGCCAAAACAGAGGAGAGAGAGGGGAGGTCGGGGAGGCTAAAGTCGTCGGAATTCGGATTTGAAGACACCGGTGTGTAGATCGGGACCCGATCTACACTTCCCGTGCTTTGGGTTTTCGATTTCGGGTGGAGGGGCTCGAACGGAAGAAAATCGGAGGAGGAGAGAGAGAGATCACGTCGGGGAGATGATGAATAGTGACGAGGTGATTTTTGATTTCTTTTAAGTAGAGCGCGACTTAAAAACCCGGATACGCCCCGGAACTGGAAAATTTTTGCAAACGATGCCGGAATTCAATGAAATTTTCGTGGGAGGTCAGAAATGGCACCAGGACACCAAATATGCAGTCAGATTTCCAATCGGAGTCCTCTAGCTCAGACGATAGCTAACAGTCTGAAATTAAGCGGTTCCGATCGAAAACCCTAAAAATTTTTAAAACTGCCAGGGCGCTCTAACGGTTACCAACAGGTTAAAAGTGACACATATATAACATTATTCCCCCCTTAGGAAATTTTGTCCCCAAAATTCGCCAAAAACATCTAGGAGGGGAAAGATGCGGATACGCGTCGAACCTGGCCTCCATGAGCTCCCAAGTGTCCTTAACACCGGAACGGTGCTGCCATCGCACCTCGACCAACTGGACGGTCTTGGTGCAGAGCCTCCTCACGCGGCGGTCCATGATCACAATCGACTGCTCCACGAATGACTGTCCGGCTCAGAGACGAGCGGCTCGAACGGGATGACGTGAGCAGGATCGCGGACACACCCTTACCCAACTGCGAACCCACCACTCCAAGACGGAGAGGTAAGAATTGGCGCTGAGGTGAGCCTCCGAGTAAACTCCAGGAAGCTCTCCTCGCAAGAAGGGGACCACTCGAACCGGATATCCCTCCGAGTAAGGCGGGTAAAAGGAACAGCTATCTTCGAGAATCCTCGTCAAACTTCCTGCAATAACTCGCCAAACTCCGGAAGCTCCGAATCCATGCGGGGCTCGACGGTCTACGCCAATTCGACATAGCAAGCGTCTTACCCGGGTCCACAGATACCCTTACCAGAAACCACTCAGCCCAAGAGGCCTTAACCTCTAGCCCAAACTCGCACTTGATCTTTCATCTATCTGATGCTTCCATGGTATCCCTTGCCTGGGAAAAGAAACCTCGGGAGGGCACCATGAAATCCCGATATAGGATACCCCGACAACCAAACAAGGAACACGAAGTATCCTAGCCCGGGTTTCAACGCCGACCTCACAAGGCCCCTTAATCCAGAAAGGAACACTAGAAGAAGACATCATTCTTAAAGAACATTACCAACCTCACCGGATCATCTACATCTAGATAATCATCCACCGATATCCTTCAGCATCCATCTCAAGACCGGACCCAACCTCTATGGGAACGGTCGAACCACGACCGAGTCACGAGGCGACGCGTCTTTGTCTCATCCACACCCTCACTCCCATCAGGAGACATATTGGGACTTTGGGAGAGACTTAGACTGTTCTCTACCCCTGGTCCACCGGTAGCCTCTCCTCCACACCGTAGGCCGCCTGGTCCGCTCCCACAATTCAGCACAGTCCGAAACCAAATCAGGAGGTGCCTACTGAGGGGAGCCCTCTGTCAGGAAGGCCTCTCTAACGCTGAGGAGTCCCTACTCGGGTCCAACGAAGGGGAGAACGACACCATACTCGCGTCATCATCCATTACAGGACCGAACCCAACATCATCGGGAATGGTCGAATAAACCATTTGGTCACGAGCGACCCGTCTTCGCCTCATCCACACCCTCACTCCCGAAAGGAGACATTTTGGGACTTTGGGAGAGACTTAGACTGCTCTCTACCCCTGGTCCACCGGTAGCCTCTCCCCGCTCCGTAGCTCGCCTGGTCCTCTGACCGGGAGCCTGTCTAACGCCGGGGCTGTACTACGCGGATCCAACTAAGGGGAGAGCGATTCCACGCTCGCGACACCATTCAATAACCTCTTACCGGTAGCCCCTACCTAGCATACTCCCAAATTCAGTACTCCTCCGATTGCATCGGCGGTACCTACTGATGGGAATTCACTGCCAGGACAGCTAAAACCCGGCTTCCTTAACCCAAACAACCACTCTTGATACTCACTCATCCAGATACCCCACACACTTGCATAATAACCACCAATTACACACACAACTATCCTTATACTAGAAAGCTGGGAACTTAGGATAATACCTCGAACCATGACACCCGAAGGCTGCGCCTCCTCGGCCGTAAGCGCTGCAACTCTGCCCTGCACCAACCGCGGCTGAGGAACAGGAGCACGCCTCGCCGGCTGCACTGGCTGCTGCTGGCGCTGAGGCTGCTGCTGCTGCTGGCGCGGAAGCTGCTGCTGCAAGAACGGCGGCTGCTGAGGTGGCACTCGGGGTCGGTCAGCATCTGGGCAATTGTATCTGATATGCCCGATGCGCTGACAATGAAAACAGCGCCGCTTCTCCGGCTGCCAGGACTGGATGGGCACTGCTGCAATGGGCGCCGGATCCCATACTGGCACCGCATCTGCTGGAGGAGAGGCAGCCGCTGACTGCTCGAAGCGGGGCCTCTTCCTCTTGCGCTGCCCCTGGTCCCGACTCCCGGAAGGACCCTGATCTGAAGAAGGGGTCGGAGCCCGCACTTGAATCCCGAGGTCTCTCTCGACGGTCTTCGCCCGAGACACTACGTCGGAGTACCTCGTGAAAGCGTGGGCAGTGACATGCACCCGGATAGCGCTGCTGAGACCCAGCTCGAATCGCCGGCACCTCGTGACCTCATCCGTCACCAAGGCTGGAGCAAATCTGGACAGACTCGTGAAGCGCGCAGAGTAGTCAGCGACGGACATGGTGCCCTGAGTCAGCTGCTCGAACTCCCGCTCCACTAGCTGTCGCGTCGAGAACGGAAAGTACTCATCCAAGAAGTACCTCCGGAATCCCGCCCAAGAAAGCTGCTCCACTCCCTCTGGAATGTCCACCACTCGGGTAGCCCACCACTCGGCGGCATCACCCTTCAGCATGAAGGTGGCCAGGCGACTCGCTGGCGATCGGTGCAAAGCATAGCCGCGAAGATCACATCCACCTCCCTCAACCAACGCTCTGGCGCAAGAGGATCTGCCGACTGCCCATGAAACTCGGGAGGATGGAGCTTTAGAAAGGCGTTGAGGCCACTCTGCTGCACTCGCGCTGCCGCCTCTAGCTCCTCCTCCCTTTCCAGGGGATCCTCAACTCCTACTGCCGGAACTGCCACAGGAACTGGGGGTACATCGGGTACCACAGGCGGATCTGCCGCCAAGGGGACCTGCGGAACTGCCTCGCGAGTCGCCCTCAGCTCCTGAATCTCTCTAGCCTGCTCTGCCATCATCCGCGTCTGTGTCTCCACCAAATCAGCCAACCGAGCGAAAGCACGCTCCCAAGCAGGTGGCTCCTGCGTCAAGGGCTCTCCGGTAGCATCCTCGTCTCTGGTAGGTCCGGAAACCTCCAAAGACCGAGAGGGACCTCGTCCGCGCCGTCCTCTGCGAGGAGGCATATCAGCACCCTAAGAAAACCAGACACTAGGATCAGAATACTCATCTCGAAATCCTAGGACTCATCTCTACGAAAGGAGACTATTGGCTCTGACAGGACCAGGCTCTGATACCAACTTTTGTCACGCCCCAGGGCGGCCAACCCCGGGACGCGGCAAATGTATATATATCATATCAGAAACCTACACAGGAGGTCAACAATATATATCATACACAATAAACAGAATGACACACAACGACAAGAAGCTGACATGATATATACACCTAATGCGGAAGCAAAAGACTGAATCTGTGAATAAACATTCTACAGACTCGATACTCAATCATCTGTCCTGTGAGAGCCAATATACACAAATACAACTGAATATATACAACACGTGCCAAGCACGGAAATCAAATACATACAGCCAAGGAAAGGGATGCTGATAGCCTCTGGTACTCGCGGACGTTGCGCTGCTCCGCTACTGAAGAAATCCCTCGGAAAGCTCCAACTGCTGCTCCGGCTCCAGCTCAGGCTCAGTGGCAACTGGGGAAAAACATATGCGAGGGGTGAGCCACACGCTCAGTGAACGGCACAACCCATGCATCACAGACAATATTGACCACAACATATTAATCCATTCTAATCCACAATTTCCATAACCCAGATCATACCCTCACCTTTTTACCCCTCAACAGGGGACTCAGGATGTTGGGACTAACAAACATCCATAAACAAATCTAGCAGGTCGCTCATCGCCAACCCACTACACCCTCACCCTCACCCTCGACGGGTGACATAGGATTTTGGGACTGATAATCATCCATTCACATATCCAGTAGGTCGCTCATCGCCAACCCACTACACCCTCACCCTCACCCTACCACGGGTGACATAGGATTTTGGGACTGACTAGGCTGTTGGTCACCCTTGGTCCACCGATAGTCTCTCCCTCCACTCCGTAGGCCGCCTGGTCTACTCCCACATTCAGCACAGTCCGTCACCAAATCAGGAGGTGCCTACTGATGGGAGCCCTCTGTCAGGAAGGCCCTGTCTAACGTTGGGGGTAGTCTCTACCGGATCCAACGCAGGGGGACAGAACAGCCTATCCATACGCATATGATCCACTCGGATCCGCAGACAACACATCTCTCCAACTCAAATGTCATGAACTCTTCAGAGTTCCTCCAGGGCGCATATCCAAGATGCGGGGAAACAGTACAATCAAAAGCAGTGTTGGAATACCACTGGGGGAAAGAAACTCGGGAGGGCGGCGTGAGTTCCCGATACAGGGTACCCCGACAACCAAACAAGGAACACGGAGTACCCTAACACGGGTCTCACCGCTGTCCTCGCAAGGTCCCTCCCCTATAATATTCACTACTCATGCTAATAATCATACCAAACATACAACTCTAACGTTCTGAATTCCTCAGAACCCACCAGGGCGCATAACTACGATGCGGGGAACATGCATAAGGTTATAACATGGTGAAATATTCTTGGGGGAAAGCAACTCGGGAGGGCAGCGTGAGTTCCCGTTATAGGACGCTCCGACAACCAAACAAGGAACACGGTGTACCCTAACCCGGGTCTCACCGCTGTCCTCGCAAGGCCCCTCCCCTAAAATAATCACTATAACATGCAATTCAACAGATACTAGTAATTAATTTAATAAATAAACTAGTAGGGCACATGCATCGGTCGGGCTTCCTAACAAGGAACCAGGAGACATGCTGCATGGCTCATACGCATATCCTAAGGGGGCAAGTCCCTAACATGCAAAAACTAGGGAAGCATGCATTCTACACATAAATTATACAAGCATGGATTACATATTATCGCAGGTTAATATTTATCCATGGCGCCCCAGGAGAGGTCGGTATACGCCCAAGTGCGTATAACACCTCTCGACTGGGTTGGATTGTCCCACTCACCAGTATTGGGTCGACGCGCGACCGTCCGTCTAGATCTGCAAGACAGACATTAACTGGGTAAGTATAAATCCACAATTATCATTAAATACATAACACACAACCAAACATCCAACACTTCCCCAACAACTACCCGCGGCCTCGGCAACCACCCGCACGGCCCCCGGCAACCACCCGCACGGTCGGCCACCGCCCGGACGCGCCACCGCGGGCCCCGCACGCCTCGCGCCGGTCCGCGAGCACCCCGCGCGCCCCCGCACGCAGTGCCCCGCCTCGCGCGCACCCCGCGCGCACCTCCGCCACCTCGCCGCACCTCGCGCGCACCTCGCACGCACCTCGCACACCTTGCCGCACCTCGCGCGCACCTCGCACGCCTTGCCGCACCTCGCGCACGCCTCGCGCACGCCTCCTCGCCCCGCGCGCACCCCGCGCGCACCTCCGCCACCTCCTCCGCGCGCACCTCGCGCGTCCAGCACCTCCGGCAGCACCTCCGCGCGCCTCCGCGCGCGTCCAGCACGCCCAGCACCGGCCACTGCTCGCCCAGCACCGGCCAGCACCTCCGCGCGCACCTGCTCCACGCGCGCCAGCCGCCCAGCACCCGCCTCTGCTCGCCCAGCACCGGCGCCCTGCACCAGGCCCGCGCGCCCTCGCGCGCACGCCGCGCACCCGCGCACGCACGCGCGCCTGCCCGCGCGCACCCGACCTGGCGCCGCCCGGGGGTGCTGCTGCTGCTGCTGCTTGGCCCGGACGACCTGCCGCAGCCCGAGCGCCACCACCACTGCCCGAGACCACCCAAACCACCTTCCAACCACCCCCGACCGCCCTCCGACGACCCCCACAGCCTCCGACCACCCCCAAACACAAAAACCCCTCCCTACCATTCATCTAAGCAAGAAAAAGGAGGGAAAGAAGGCTTACCGAGGGGAGGGAGCGAAGTCCGGACGCTCTCCACGCGCCGAAACCCTTCCCAAAAGCTTTCTCACGCCCGATCTAGCTCCACCACCAATATGGGCCAAAACAGAGGAGAGAGAGGGGAGGTCGGGGAGGCTAAAGTCGTCGGAATTCGGATTTGAAGACACCGGTGTGTAGATCGGGACCCGATCTACACTTCCCGTGCTTTGGGTTTTTGGTTTTGACGGGTGGAAGGGGCTCGAACGGAAGAAAATCGGAGGAGGAGAGAGAGAGATCACGTCGGGGGAGATGATGAATAGTGACGAGGTGATTTTTGATTTCTTTTAAGTAGAGCGCGACTTAAAAACCCGGATACGCCCCGGAACTGGAAAATTTTTGCAAACGATGCCGGAATTCAATGAAATTTTCGTGGGAGGTCAGAAATGGCACCAGGACACCAAATATGCAGTTAGATTTCCAATCGGAGTCCTCTAGCTCAGGAAATAGCTAACAGACTGAAATTAAGCGGTTCCGATCGAAAACCCTAAAAATTTTAAAAACCGCCAGGGCGCTCTAACGGTTACCAACAGGTCAAAAGTGACACATATATAACATCAAGCATACGGCGACGCCATAGAACATCAACGCCCGAGACGATCCACGCAGCAGACTCAACAATCTGAAGGTGCAAGACGACGTGGAAAACGGCCAATCATTGAGGAGCCTGAAGATGAGGACGACGATGATGAAGAAGACGAAGTCATCCCTGCAACACAATTTCAGGGCCAAGAAGGAGTTGAATCATCAGATGAAACAAGAGATGTGGATAATGAAATTCAAGAAGAAGACACAGATTCGGATGACAACAACGGTGGACACGGCGGCAACGATGGTGGTGGCACCTCTTATGGTTATGGCACACCATTAGGTGGAACCCAGAAAGGGGATTTTGTAACCAATGCAATGGATTATCTATTTAAATGAAATTTCTTCACTTTTATAGTTTTATGTTGTAATTAATTAGTTATGCATTTTTATTTCAAACCAAAACCATTGTAAAATTATTAATATCTTCATATGAAATTATTCTTATTCATTTTCATTATTTTCCACAATTTTTTTTATCATTTTTTTGCTTTTTTTAAATTTTTTCCATTTTTTTTTTTTTTTTAAAAAAAATTCGGCCAATCGATATATCAATCGATATATCAATTGGAAGCCTAATCGATATATCGATTTAATCGATATTTATAACACTGCTTTCAACTATATTCGACGAGGAAATTGAAGAGATGAACCTTCCACCAATCTTTGATGAAGAAACTGAGGAAATATAAATTCCATCAATCTTCGATGAAGAGATGGAGAAATCTGAGCCCAAGAACTCCCCTCAAATATTTGACCCCATTCAATTCACTCATACCGCTTCACAATCGAAAAAGCTATCTCATGAAGCATTTCATCCACCCTACCATTATTTTGTGGATCCCATTGGAGAGTCTGCGGTCTCGCATCTCTGAAGATTGATTGGTTTTTGTTTTTTATTATTATTATTATTATTTACAAGAGTTCTGACCTGAATTAGGACGATATTATCTCTCTGTATACTACTGTTATTTTATGATAAATTGATAAATGGATGAATCACATAATTTTAATTTATGAATCATCATATCATATGCATTATCTTTCATAAATATTAATTTTTTTAGATTGGATAATGTTACATCCAGCCCCATTTCAAGCCTTAATTCCAGTTTATATGTGTTTCAAATTTTTTAAAAATAATATACATCATTTAATGAGGTATATGTTTTTATAAAAAATGAAACATATACTCCAATGAATTGTATGGACGTATTTATAGAAAATGTAAAAAAATTCTTATAAAAAAATGCTTGTAAAAAAATGAAACATAAGCATATGCATTGATAGAAATCTATTGACGCATATATGGCTAGAATTGGGGCTGGAAATGGATTTGGGTGTAACAACGCCCTTTTAGATTTGGAACAAATAATTATATTGTAACGCCCTCGAATCCACGACCCCATTTTGAAGCATGAAATCCGGTTGTGTTAACTAAATTCCTCGAATCTCATAATTGGATTTTTTTTCTTTCCTTTTATCCAGAGAACATAAGAATACATCACCATACTTTGTACATCAATTGTCAAAGCTAAAATCCAATACAAATTCGATATATATCGGGAATGACTGAATTCTAAATATCATCATACTATCATACATTCGGGTCCTCTACATGCCAAAGAAATGACCAACACCTTCTATGCAAAGTCTAGCCTTCTAGAAAACGTGATCTCGTCCACAGCTACATGAGATCCACCACTCTAAGCCTTTAATCTAAAAGATGGGAAAAAGGAGGGGTGAGCAACCACACGCTCAGTGAATGGACCTATAGCGTCCCGTTAATAATAACTTTGAAAATAACAGAGTTATAGAATGTGAGTCACGCATAACATAATATATCACAATAAGGAAAACATCTGTAAGTCGTACTAAACTTGTAAAATAACAATGTATCTCTTTAGAAGAATAACCATAAATTCACAAGCACTATACTACATGATGCGTATGATGCAACGGACACGCAGCCAAAGAGGTGCTCCATCTAGAGCCTGGTCACGCAGACAATGTCACGCAGACAGGGTCCCACTGGATTGTGGTCACGCAGACCGGCGTCACGAAGACGGTGTCACATAGAACATTAATATGCATGTATGATCAACTACTCACACTCCAACTGCTCCACCATGCAATACAATATAATATAATATCCACAATCATATGAGACATGTATAAAATAATCACCTCATGTCTATCATGATGACATGCTGAAATACTCCATACACAAAATAACAGTTGTATACATAAACTAATCATGATGCGGAATGATATACAGTATAGGTAGTTTGACAACTATATAAGAGACTAGACCCATTCACCTCTAGTCCACGCAATATAATTCGATGCACGTGCATGAACGCACACACTCGCACATGGATAACCTATCATAACAATTATGTAATAATAAATCAGAAATCATTCAATCATGATCCAAACAACTAACAACCAACTTACAACAACACTAGGCCCAATAATCCCAAAAGCCCATACCTAATAGACCTATAATCCGCAACTCACCTCAAAGGCCTAACAAAAATCCCAACTCCGAATAAATATTAAAATATTCATATACTCACAATGATCGGATAATCAGTATCCATTTATTTCATAAGGCCCACATAATCGATCAATCATCGAATAAATATTTAGACAAATCCAATAAGGCTCCACTACAACTCCAATGATCCAAATAACTTAACTCAACTAATTTACATCAAAATAACAATAATATCCAATTAATATTTATTGATCACACTAAATCAAATTATCGATTTAAGACTCAATTTGAGTCACAAAGACCAATAAAATCATCAAAATCCACAAATCAAATTATACTCATTAAACATCCATTTGGGATCCTTTTAATCTCTAAAATTCATCAAACTTGGTCATGAAGCTAAATATTTAAATTATAAGAAACTGCACAGAAATCTTTGAAAAATCATAACTTTCTACCCGTAACTCCGAATTGCACGATTCATGATTCGTTGGAAAGCTCTTTTCAAACTCTATTTCTGTTTGTGAAATATATTTTTCTCAGAAAAGATCCCTTTAAGGTCAAAAACACGATTTAACATCCAAGTATATAATCAACCCGAAAATAACATTTAAATCCTCAAAACCAATAAATCTAGTTTGATCTTAAGAAATCCTTCGAGATCCATTGAAATCTAATCAAATAATCATCTATTTAAAATCAATCAAACCCTAAACCTAATCCATCAATTTTCTTCCCTAAACAATCAATTGACACAATCATCTTCTAACAAAAATAAATTAAAAAAAACTAAACAATAAAATTAATAGAGAATGATTTCTCACCTTAGATTGGTCTTGGTCACAACACCCACCATTATCATCTCTTGTGGTATTCGATGGGATATGGTTATGTCATCACCACCCTTATAAAAATTGGATGCAAAACCCTAATCCAACGTGCTATTTATGTGGGGTTTTACTAAAATTACAAATGACCCCTCAAGTATTCCGGGTTTACAACTAGGTCCTTATCTGATTTACAAAGCGATCCCTGTCCGATTTACAGACAGGTCCCTGAAGGCTATTAAAAGATTTTCTGGATTCGCAACTAGATTCTTGGGCCCAATAACTTAACACAAAATCCTAAAAACCTAATTTCCTGAACTCTGAATCTTACCAAATTTTAACCAAAATATCTTGAGACTATAAAGATCTCTAGAAAAATATAAAATAAATATTTCAATATCAATTTATAATTATTATAATTATAAATCAAATTAGACCCATTTGGGCCCACCATCAAAACTGAAAAAAATGAAATAATCTAATTTCAATTAAAAATTTTATTATATATTTAAAACAATATATAATATTGAAAAATACAGAAACATTACAACGGGAGTGGACATGTGACGAAGGAGGACAGACGAGATGATGAAAATGACGGATATCTTGTGCTTGTCGTGAAAGGAGAGGTGATCGTCGTCCCTATCTTCATCATCATCTCTCTTGCTCTCTGTTCTTGTCATGTTGAGGAAGATGAACCCTCTGTCTCTTTCTCTTCACTCTCTGTTTCCCTCATATAGTAAAGAAAAAAATGAAGAAGCTACTACTTTATTCCTCATATAGCAACCTTTTTGAAAAACATTAAAAAAATAATACATCGCAGTACCATCATCGTGCACCCATCCAGCGGGAAAAACGATGGACCGTCTGATGTGTGTTCCTCTAATCGGATGGTCTAGATCCTTTTTTGTTTTCTTTTTTATTCCTCATATAGCAATCTTTTTGAAAAACATTTTTAAAAAAATACATCGCAGTACCATCATTGTGCACCTATCCGGCGGGAAAAAAAGATGGACCGTCTAATGTGTGTTCCCCGAATCGGATGGTCTAGATCCTTTTTTTTTGTCACACTAAGGCTCCATTTGGGAGCTCGTTGGGCAAGTCTGCTGTGGGGGAACAATGAAAAATAAGATACGATAAAGGTTTATAATATTTCGATGCAGCGGTGAAAAATGTGTTTGTTTTGGCGTTTGCGTCCGCCCACATCGTCCGATGCCACCGCTCACCAACCGTTCTCCCAAACAGAACCTAAAAGATCTTTTAGGGCACTTTAGCAAATGAGTCCTGAGTGCAATAAAAAAAACCTAGGATTGAATTTGTAAAATATCATTAAGGGTATTTTTGGTTTATATTTGTAAAAAAATGAAAAAAAATGGGATACGATAAAGGTTTATAATGTTCCGACGCAGCGGCGAAAAATGTGTTTGTGTTAGCGTTTGCGTCCGCCCCACATCCTCCGATGCCATCGCTCTCCAACTGTGCCCCCCCACAGCCTAAAATATCTTTTAGGACACTTTAGCAAATAAGTCATGTGTGCAATAAAAAAAACCTAGGGTTGAATCTGTAAAATATCATTAAGGATATTTTTGATTTTCTGGTTTTAATTAATAAAATGACATGAAAAATTAAAGAAAATATACTTAAATAATAACTTGAGTAAAAACTGGTTTACATTTATAATAATTAAAAAAAATCTAAAAGTTTATTATTGACCCAAATCATAGGCTAAATGTTTCTTCCTAGTAGAGTCCCAAGTTTTCAAAAAGCTGGCTAGACCTCAATATCATTCTCACCTGTCACAATTTTGTTTGACCCCTACCAAAATCACATGAAAATTAACATGCACGTATATATTCAAGTAAATAGTCTAGTAAACTAAAAAAGCCAAGTAGAATATCACATGACACCATTAGTGCATAACATAAGTAACATTTTCAAATATAATGTTGGTGAGATACATTGTATAGTTATTGAATTAAATATCCAACATGTCATGACAAGGTTACATGAATAGCCTAGAATATATGTTTAATTTAAAAAAAAATTAGTGAAAGTGAAATAAATGGAACACAGAAATTGAGAGAACATGTGGTAGTGTGAGTTCAAATCCAGTCATATTTGATACCATCAGTATTGAACTGCACTGTTAATTAATCGAACTACACAGCATAAAACTAGGTTACAACCCTTTTTATTATTATTGTTCCTTGTAGCTTTTGTATCCATTTTGGGCATCTTCCTTTCTATTTAATATGAAAGTGTAATGCCTATTGTTCCAACAAACAAAAAATTAAACGTGATTTTATATAAAATGACAACACCCTTTTAAATACTTGAATGAATGTGATGATTTCCTCCAACAAGTGATGGGCCATCAAAGCTCGGCCTTCGACTGACGATCCGAGAACTCTCGAGAGTGAACCTGCACCCAAAGAGCCCTTGACACCGGGGTGGTGTTGATCAAGAGGATTTCGATGCTCAAATTAGTAGTGAAGGTCGAGTGGTTTTGTGGAAAAAAAGAATGACTCGCTAAGATTGTGATCCCTTCTCTCCTTCGCGTTTGTCTCCCTTTATGGTTGAGAAAATGACACAGTTTTCCACTTAATCTCCTATGTAATTTGACAAATATCTTTTGACATAGAAGATTCCATGGGTTACGGCATTGAGAATTTGTTGTGATGTCGTGGCCCCATGATACTGATCCATATGTGCCAATTGGATTATGGCAGCTTGTTTGTCGGGTCCAGGACGTGCCCCACTAGTTAAGTTGGGTAAAGTGGTCTCGGTCTCTCTGTAATCAAGATTGAGTCGTTGTGGCCCCCTACTATCTGCAACTAGACTTAGGCTTGGGTTGAGGCCTGATTTGTGACGGCCCGTTCCCAAAAACACCAGCACGACCACGTCACGCGCCTCAAAACTCACCATTTTGTTTTTATAAAAACATCGAAATATCCACCCTATATAATCAAATATGATAACAACCCTGGGATAACATATAATCAACAAGATATATATAATCAACTATATCACAACACGCCCAGGAAATTTTAAGCAGTCGAGCATCTAAAACACCTCATATACAGTCATCCATATATACAGAGCATTATAACATAGGCATAGTTCGCTAGACCAGCCTCTACCAAAATAATCATGTACAAATTCCAAACATCAAAATATACACATCTATATATACCTATAACCAGCTGAACGTGACACCAAAAGAAAATAAAGCCAACGCCCAGAAACCCCACCTCTGCTATGCAATAATAGAAAAAGATAATAGAATGAGTAAAAGATGCTTAGTAAGTAACCTAGATATTCCATTCACAATAACTCAAAGGTGAAGCTCAAATAGAATGGAATACTAACTCAAACATCTCAATAAGCATGAAGCTAAATAATAAAATACCAAATGAACTCACTGTATGATTGTCAATAGAGAAAAGGAATAACCTCGCTGACAAACTCACCAATAAACAGGAAATGAATACACAAACTAACTAACACGTCACAACTGATACTGTCAATAGACATCATATCACTATGGTGCACCTTAATGATTGAGAAATAAAACTCTGAAATACAAATCATACTCAGAAAGGGATGCACTGAAACTCTCTCTAATATGAAGAACACCAACAACGTCAAATATACTCACTGTGGTCCTTGAAATATCTAAAGCACATAGATTGACTATTTCCACGACCTCACCTCAGCCCCTGTGTCTAAGTTGTACTCCACATACACACACACACAAACCTCACGGGTGGCCCTCGAAACGTCCACCACGGAAAACGCTACCTGGCCCCCCGCCGTCCAGGTACGGTAGGGATTATCACCGAGCCCCCCTACAGGACCCATGCATACTCATACGCACTGAGGAAGTGAGATTAATAGGCATCCATGGTCATCCATCTCCAAGCACACACCAAGATAATATATGACAAACAATGATACTAAACACACCATAGAGATCAACCAATAGTGAGAAATGTTACAAACCAATAGTGAGAGATAATTCTGAAACTCAAATGATATATAATCAACAATGAAGTGTGGAATTGGAAGGAACAAACAAATAATGATTGGGTCACTTACAATAATACAACGTGGAATGGAATGGAACAAAAATATCAATCAAGTCACTTACAACAATATAACGTGGAATGGAATGGAACAAACAAATATCGATTGAATCACTTACCCCGCAATTTACAATCCCAAACTGGACTCACCCTATTCTCGCTCCTAAACCACGTAGATAGGAATCCACTGATAAAAATATAATCTCAATTAGATATTAAATATAACCCCAATAATCAAGAAATTCTCAGTTCCCCTAAAACAAATACTTTGTCCCCACTACAAATCCTAAGTTAACACAATAAAAACAACTCTCTAATTCTTATTTACCTAGCTTTAAAAACATATTCATATTTCAGCCCAAATCATAATTTTGATTCAAAATTGAAATAGAACAACCCTATACAAAGAAAAACAATGAAAAAAGTAAGAATTTTTATCCACTGCAACACAAAAAATACCCCACGAAGCTTTTCTAAATTTTTCCCAAATTTTCCTTTTTCATTTTCCCTTGAAAACGAGTCTTGGCCGATTCACTCTCACACACCATATAAACAGCCTCCACCTCTCCCATTGAATTAAACTAGTTTTCTCCCACGCACGATGTGCGTGTAAATAAAAAAAAATATTTTAAAAAAACTGTCCATAATCAATATACTCCATTTTTTCAATTAATTTATATGTGATATAATATATACCCCCTCCACCAACCATATATTGTAAGATTACTTCATTTGAAACTCTAAAACGAACAATATCGTTTGAATGGATTTAAAAAAATAACATTTATATTCAATTTAAATCTTTTTCAGAACAATAATGATTCCTAAACCCCAACTTCACATGCCCCAAACCAGGCCCCATGATGTGGCAAGTGTACATTGTCTATTATACCATTAATGCTTATCTCCTTCTCTCCCAATAATGGCTAAAACCCTTCAAAAATAAAAATATATAAAAAACAATCAACGACCCAAATTAAAAACCCCTCTCTCTCTTATCTCTTCAAAACCTTCCAAATAAAATTAAAATAAAAACTCTCTCTCTCAATGGGTTCCATCGTCAGCAACGAAGAAAAATCCGACCCCGACGGCAAACCCCCACTCTCCGCTGTTGGAACACCCTCCTGTCCCACCTGGAGCTTCAGCTCCCGCCACCGTCGGAGGCGATAGCGGCGAAGGATTTCGAGATGGTCTCCTAGAAGCGGTCGGCGTACACGAGCCTCCGTCGCATATCAACGCAGCCTCTCCCACCGCCTCCGCCGCAGATCGACGCCCAAAACAACCCCTTTTTTCGATTTGGATGTTACCTCAATGTCTCTCGAATTAGGTTTGACATTATTAGATTTGTAATCGAGTTATGTTTTGCTTATTGTTTTAAATTTAAACACGATTTTTTTTATGTATTGAATGTCATTTTTCACAGTTTAATTTGTTTTTGTCTCAATATCTAAATATAACAATTGATACTGTTACATTTTATATGGGGGTAGTTCGTTTGATGCTACTGTAACAATCGGTAAATGTAACTGTTATGTTACATTTATATAAATGTAACAGTTTTTATGAAAATGAATCAAATAGTTCATGTAATTTTGGTTAAATGTAACTCATAACAAAAAAGGTGTTGGATATTTTTCATAAAATGTAATTGACTATTGAAGAGAGGATCTGTTTAAAATTGTTTAAACATTGCATGGAATGTAAAACAGTTATGTAAATGTAGCTGTAATGTTACATTTACGTAAATGTAACAGTGTTTATGTAAATACAACAAATAATTATAAAGTATGTAAATATTTAGAAAATGTATTTGTATTTTCATATATGATCTTATTTATGTAAATTGAAAAAATGTTTGTCAAATGCTATGATGTTTAGTTAATAACATTCTTAAAAAAAATAAGTACGAATGTAATTTGAAAAAAAAAGAGTAGCCGTTTGGATTTTGACAACAAAAAAAAAAAATTTAGGTAAGTTTTGGTGTAATTTAGGTTAATTTTGGGTCTAACTGAAATAGAAAATTAAATTACTAAGTAAAGATTTCAAAATTCAAATTTTGAAATACATAAAATTAGTAACTGATTTGAGAAAAAAAAAAGATTTGGATTAATGGAAAAGATTTTTAATAAAGGGCAGATTTGTATTTTAACATTTTGCCCTTTTTGAAAAGTCAACAAGCCAACCAATGAGATGATGACACTTCATGAGACTTGTGAGTGAGACTTATATTTTGGGGCCTGGGTATCATGACTCTTTTTAGAATTAGGGATGTAATTTGAACGGGTTGAACTTGACCCAACCCGAAATTTGGGCGGATTTAAGTTAGGATTTTACCGTTCGGGTTCAACATGAGCCTGAACTCCGAACAACAGGAACTCAATTTGGGTTGAATAAGCTAAAGAGAAATAAGATTAAAAATAAATAATATATTTTTATTTTTTCACATGGATAAGTTTTTTTTTGAAACTGCACATGAATAAGTTAAAATAGATTTAAAATTGTAATTTAAAAATTGATAAATTACGAAAAAATAAATGGGAAAAATCAATATAACTCCTTGAAAATTTTGAAAAATCGGTTTTAGTCCCTGTAAATTCTAAAAATTGTCACAGGTCCCTATCTTTTATCCCAGTTAATTGTTTTCGTCCCTGAGTTAAATGAGATGGCATATACCCCAAATATTCCGTCACGATAACGGTGACGTCCAAACTTTCATGCATATAAGTCCCTCCAAAGTAGGTTTAATATGTTTTAGTCCTTCTATTTCCGAAAAAGTCCTCTTCCCCAACTATTTGAAATTTGTTCTTCCCTTAAAAACCCAAACCAACTGTTACCACTTCTACATCTTCTGCTAACCGAGATCTTCGGCTCCTCCACCATCCACGATCACCAGGCTTTGCCGATACTCCTCCACCTAACCCAAATCTCCCCTCCCGACCCCCTCGTTGACCTCCTTCCCCCCCCTCCCTCCAATTCCCCATCACCTCCACTGACTCCAACAACCACTCCTACATCTCCTCCTTCGTCGACTCCATCTTTGACATCGTCATCTCCTCCGCCCCGTCCGATCACCTCGACCGTCTGATGAACTCGAGGTTGTTGCCGAAGTTGGGGAGGTCGATGCAGGCGGTGGCCGACGCCGAGCCTCTGCTCAAGACCCTGTTCATCGCAGGGCAGCCCTGGTGGTGGTGGAATACTAGCAGACGATACGCTTTCCTTTCCATGGCGGACGTAATTTTAGCAATCCATCCCTAATTTTAATAACAATATTTCACTACCAATGCCTGAACAAGAAATATCACCATTAGACTTAAAAAAAAAAAACAGAGCTAAAAAAAAATGCAAAAGAAGTCAATCCATGACGAATCAAAGTCAAAGTGTACATAAAAAAAACCCTCAAATTCTCAAAACCCACACCACCAAATCCCCCCAAAATTCATTTTTTCCCCAAATTCATCCCATTGAAGCTCTTCCAAACTCTCAACAAGAATCCATGGCCGTCCGGGGTCACGATCGCGTGAGGTTCAGCGTGGGCGGGAGGATCTTCGAGACAATCACGACGACCCTTGCGAACACAGGCCTCGATTCCATACTCGGGGCCATGCTCGACGACAACTAGTCCCCGGACGGCGAGGCAGACCACTTCATCGACCGCAACCCAGACTGCTTTTTCGTCCTCCTCGATCTCCTCTGCAAGGGCGAGCTCCACCCTTCCCCTTCACCTTGGGGAGGCTCCCTACAAAGAGGCCGCCTTCTACGCCCTCCTCGACCACGTCCATGCTGCAAAGTTCGGACCTTTCGATGGAAACCGCCTCCACCTCGTCGCCTCCAACTCCGGCCGCGCGCCGCACGCATGGCGACGGCACCGCCATCCGCGCCACCCCCGATGACGCCGGGCCTCTGCATTGTGTCTTCTTCTTTCCGTGAAGATTGTTTTCGAGGAGAGAGGGAGGGCTAAAAGAGGGGTCATATATATGTGAATGGTAGTTCAGTAAACTATCAAGTTTAGTTAGGTTAACTGTACGTGTGGTTAGTTAGGATTACAGTAGGTTAATCCAGGGACTAAATCCATACTTTTTTGAAAAGGTAGGGTCCTGTGACGATTTTCAGAGTTTACAGGGACTAAAATCGATTTTCAAAAATTTACATGAAGTTATATCGAATTTTTTCAAAATAAATTCAACCGAAAAACCCTAAATTCAAACTCAAAAACTCATGCATAAAGGTTGAATAAATTTATTCAATGTTAAGAACCCACATAAATAAACTAATAACTTATCATGAAGTCTCCATCCACCACTGGCATCCGAACCATGCAATCTAATTTCATGAGTAAGAACTCATATATTCAAATAACAAATGAATGTAAGTTCTTTATTGATAGAGGTAATGCCCATAAATAAGTTTTTTATTTTTTTTTATCCTACAATCATTCATTCAGATTTACCCACAAATTTTTTAAAATACATATAATAAAAATGATTAAATATAACCAATCTAACTATAATATCATATAATGTTTCAAAAAAAAAAAAAAATGGAATAACCATTGTATAGGATGAAAAAAATATTACCTTGTAGAGGTTCCATAAGTGTAGATAGGAAGGGAGGAATGAATTTGAATTTATATATACCCGAGAGTTTTTTTTTTTTTTTTTTTTTAAAAAAAAACTGTTAAGATTTTTTGTGAGATTTATTAAAAAATACTTTAAGAGTTCATAAGAAAAATTGGAATTTGATTAGGATATAAAATATGGATTTGGTTACCAATGCAATTGATAGTTCATTTGCTTAAACCCAATCTAAATAAATCCATATGCTTTATTAATATTATTTTAATTAATATGCATGTCTAAAAACATAGATGTTAAAAAAATAAGTTGTTGAAAAGGTTTAAACAACATATAAATAGATTTAAAAATTTTAAGTTAAAATTCAATCTTATAAGTGTAACTTAACTATATGTTTCATGAATATTTAATAAAGCCTTTTGTTAAAATTCAATAAGATAGATTTTATGAATATTTAATATTATCATTTTAAAATATATTGACACTAAATTTTGAATAGAATATAGATTGATTTATAAAATTTAATTATCTATTTAAAATCCTAAAATAAGATTTGGAGACTAAATATTAGTTTTGGATAATAACATATTTTAACAAATTTATTAGGGGTAAAGATGTAAAATTGTGCTTTCTCACATTATCCTTTTCTTTTTTCATTCTTACCCTTGATCCAAAAAATAATGATAATAAAAAATTAAGGGTAAATTCAGAAATGAAAGTATTATGAAGTTGAAAGCATTTTTGGTTAGTAATATAGATAGATAGATAGATGGATGAGATTATGAAATCCGGCCAAATTACCAAAATGCCCTCCCTTAGAATTCTGCGCAGCCTTGACTCAAACCATTATAGCTTCTCATAAGAAAGTCCACTTCAGATGAAACAACTTCTATTAGAAAGATAACCAAAATAGCTACAACTTCTATGTTTAGGCCAAGATCCGAAGAAGCCTCCAACTATACTAAATAAATCAACGAACAGAAGATCTCGCGATTTCTTCTTCTAAGGGCAGAAATGGTAAAACAGACATAACTTTTCTCATACAGCTCTAAATAATGTAAAACTAATTTTATATGAAAGGTAACTTAAAAATAAAGACTTCATATGTTTACATCAAATCCTAAATATGTCTCTAAGGTGCTTAACCAAAATTAAACCGAATGCACGACTTCAAGGATAATAAATACAAAAAGCCCCAATAGCATAAAATTATTCTATCTTGCAATTCAAACATGTAAATATTAGCATAAACAACATAAGAGGGTTCAGGTTATTACATGATTGATCAATCCTAGAGATGCTTTGACGACTCCGCTTTAGGGTGATTCGACAATGTGATTAGTCTTGAGCCTCCTCGGGCTGCGATTAATCTGATCGTTCTCTCCTCCTCGACGAGTCTTGTGAGCTATTCTCTCTGGGCAACAGATTAGACCGGCGAACAGTTTTGGTCATAGGGTTTCGAGTTGGGTCGAATAGTTCGTCAACCCGATTTGGACGAACACGTGTTGCGTTTGAGATGAACGCATTTCCTCCACAATATTAATGTTTTTTAAAATTTGTAGGATATTTTAAGTTTTTTACAAAAATGATACTAAAAAGATATTGGAAAAAAGCTAAGAGAAGTAATTTTACTCGATTGTACCTATGTTAGACACAAAACATACCATAAAAGAATTGGACTCTTAGCCCCCGTTTGGATTGCTGAGTTATTCTGGATAGATAACTATGCCAGTATAGATAGCAATTTTACAGGAATAAGAGATTTTCTGTTTGTTTGTGTTTTCAGTTATTCTCGTTGGATAACGTGATAAATTGATTTTTGGTGTTTGGTTGATCTGGAATAAATGAAGAGTAAACACAGTATAAGAAATGGATAAGCATTGTAAGTGTCCTTTTTACCCCTATCCATGGTTGGTGATTTGAAAAAAAAGAAGCTAGGAATCATAAAAATGGGATTATCACATGTTTCATACTACGTATATTTGTATGAAATTGTACTTTTCAACTTGCTTTATGATAAGCAACATCCTTGTCAACTACAACAATAGAGTAGTTCAAATGAATGAAAATTTGTCCAATCTCCAATGAATGTAAAAATAGAGATTTTAAGGTGCTCGTATACATCCAATATCTCAACAATATTAGAACTTGGTTGACATAAAATAAATTTATTCACAAGCAATGAGATGTAGGTGCTCCAAGAAATTAAATTGAGTATTTTGTTTTCTTTCTAAACCACCATTGTTACACTTGTGACTACAAAGACATATACAAAAACACCATTCTTCAAAACATCGTCTTCCACCCTGTCATACAATATCAACTAATTTAAAAACTAGCAACTAAGTCATAAGCGATATTTTGCTTCGAATGGTTTGCCAGAATTATTTATAACCTGTGGAAGAATTCAAAGGTAACAACCTAATTTCTCCTTCAATCGGAAACAACAAAATAGATGATTTGAATACAATTGCAATTATATTTACAAACATCCAGCCATCATAGAAATATTAAATTCAGTTTGCACTACACACATTGAATATTTTGGAGTTCATCAAATAAGGGTGTCTAAAATCTAGGTACAAGTTTCCACATTCTTTATAATAAGTTTTACTACATAACATGCCAAAATAAACCACACATAATTAAAACCAGTTTGTTTATAGGATTTTATATGTAGTACCTAATACATTTGTAGTACCAAATACAACACATACTAGGAAGAAAATAAGAACACCAGTTGCAACAATGAGTCTCTGGGAAAGATGCACCGCATATGGTATATGATCAAATGTTCCCTCCATTCTTGTCTTTTGGACCAATTTAGCATGTCTGCAGGTTATATTATTGTTAATATCGCTGAAACAGTCAAATATGAGAACATTATAATGTAATAATCATATACATCAGAATTTTAATCATATTACATGTTTGGTTGTCCAGATTTGACCTGCTATCAAACCACGCAATTCATCACTACGCCTAATGTCCTCAAATTGCATAGGCACTGATGCATCTACTTCATCATCACCAGCATCTGCAATTGCTTCTTGAGACATGTTGTTGAAGAACATGTCATTTCCTTGTTCTCGATAAATAAAATTGTGGATGATGCAACATGCCATTACTATCTTTGTTTGGGTTCTAAAAGGGTAATATGGCGTGAATCTGAGACATTTGAATCTCATCTTCAAAACACCAAATCCTCGTTCTGTAACATTTCTTAGTTGTGCATGCCTGTGGTTGAAGATCTCATTTGGTCCCGTGTATCGGCGGTTCCTTCGATTCTGAAATTTAGAAAGATGATATCTGGTCGAACGATATGGGGCAACGAACTGATGTGTGTTTGCATATCCAGAATCAACTAGATAATACTTCCCTATGGCCAATGAAATGAAGCAATTATTTTTCATAAAGAGACTAAATTTATCCATTGTATTTTAATATAATTGGTATATACCTTCTGGAACAGAGAAACCACCGTCCTCTAGTGC
Source organism: Acorus gramineus (assembly GCA_030737835.1). Classification (NCBI taxonomy): domain Eukaryota; kingdom Viridiplantae; phylum Streptophyta; class Magnoliopsida; order Acorales; family Acoraceae; genus Acorus; species Acorus gramineus. The sequence continues at coordinate 17,651,589 of CM060856.1, read as the reverse complement.
CCATTGCAAGACTCTCATATCTGCAGTTGATCCTTCCCACCCAACAGCCACATAAAGGAATTGTAAATCAAATGAATATGCAGCCATGACATTTTGAGAAATCTAGCCCTTTCTATTCCTATACCTGGATTGTTTGCTTTTCCTTACCAATGCAGGTATATGGGTCCCATCAATTGCACCAATTGCATTCTGTAATGGAAAAATAGGTTAGCTTGATATATAAATTATCTTTTTTGGCTTTAAAGATGATTCTAAAGATTTATGTGAATATAATTTGAAGAAAGGATAAAACAGACGATGTTGTCTAACGTGTGGGTGTGTCCCTACCCTGCCTTGTGGTAGTTGAATGTAATCTGTGCTTAATTCAAAAATAGCTCTCAACATACCATTGAAATGCCTGCTAATAGTCTCCCCAGAATGTTGAAACCTCTCACACAATACATGATTTGGTACTCCATGGCCAATTGTGTGGAGCTGTTCAGTTGAACTAACATTCTTCGAATCTTTCAATAAACCCTTTCCTATGAGTAAATCACGCAACCTAAAAAACATTTGTGGTGTCAATCTGAAGTTCTCATACGCTCTGACGTCATTCCCTTGCATCAACTCATGTATGAATTGATGACCCGATAATTGCCCTGTACGACATGCTCTCCTATTAATCCAGGCTTGTCTTTGAAAAATTCTATGTCTTATTATGTAACTCGCCTCCATCTGCCATAACTCTTTGTCCTCTTTCAAAAATTGTGTAATGAAAGATCTCCAACTCTCGGGGTCCATTACTCCTATATGAAACACAATAAGGTAGTTTAAATTAGAAGAAATGTAACCATATTCACTTGTGCAGATGTAAAATGATGAGAGAGTGATACATTTGGTGTGGGCCAATGTCAATTGGGTGTGCAATACTGCTGGATCAAACCATTTATTTACATAATGAGACAAACACCATAAATGAGTGCAATGAAGACCTTGAAAATGAGCTGATCAAATCATTTAATCATAGAAAATGGTTCAACAGAGAGAATTGTTAGCAGACAGAACATGAAAAGTCATCAGCATAAGGCATGTACTACCATAACAAGCAGTTGGTGTATTACTGGTGAAGCATAACATCACATTACATAGTTCCAACTAATACAACAAAATGAAAGGGTGTACTACACCACCAGATCTACATTCAACCATACAACCATAATATATTTAATAGCATTACATGCCATTGTTTTCCCATAAACAGCTGTCCAATAATTGGAAGCACAAAATGTTATGAAGAAGGCATCAAAAAACATAAAAAAGCTTCAACTAGTCTATAGTAGGGCGGTAATCATCATCCATGTACTTCATGCCTTGTTTTTGCACCCATAGCTGTTTCACTGCATCAAAAAAGGACATGAATATGGTCCTATTGTTTTCATCCTTCAAAGCCTCAGCCTCTGCCAACTTGATTTCTCCATAGAGGTTTGGGTAGGTGTTTAGGCATTTTACACATTGGGACAAAGTATACTTTCTATCCAAATTATGTTCAATAATTTTTTCAGCTGCTTCTGCCCTTTTCTTTCCAATGTTGAGGAACTCAACCATCATTTTGTCCTCCTTCACAGCCCTCTTTCTTTTTTGAGATGAGGTGGAACACTTCTTAGCACCATTGCCCCCTTCTTCAAACCCCTCAGAAGCAACAACAGGTGAACCCTTTGCAAGGTTCCTAGAACAACCTTCATCACCATGTTCAGAATGAGACAGGTCAACAAAGGCCCTCTCATTTGTGTTCCCCCACATATTCTTCCTATTCTCATTCAACCCTTCCCACATGTAATCTTGATCATTCTCATTTGAATTATGCCTCTGATCATCAGAATCCCCAACATAACGCGAGTGATCTTCCTTGTTAACCCTAGGGGATCCAAATGCCTTAAACCCCTTTGATGTTGCTCCTCCACAAAGCATCTCAATGTCATTGTAAAGGGGGAAGGGCTTGTCTCAGATTGATCCGTATTTATCATTTTTCTACAAAATAAATTCTAAGTTATATTAATCACTAAAACTGAATGGAATATGGGTTTTGAAATTCTAAATTGACATACTAATATCTCAATCTCCCAAAGTTTAAGATCACCAGGAATGGCCATCTTTTTTTTGTCATCCTAACCCCAACCTGTTTTTGCAAGAGGCTAGCATACAAGTTGTAAAATTGCTTGAGCACCTTCCAACGATTCTTGCAATTGTTGTTATTCAAAGCAAGACCCATCTTCAGGTTTAAAGAGGCTGTTATTGAGTTCCATGCACTCAATTGAAATATGCCTTTAATGCAATTTCCTTCATGAAATTGCTCCACTAGTAATCCAACCAAACAATTGTCCATTTGACTTGTCCAATTTGCGATCCTTTGCTTTCCACCATTTGTGAAAGCATTTGCATGACCTCCCCTTGACATGTTAGTGGACTATGTTGTTTAAACAGGCAGCAATGATACATACAAACACAAATAAAGCAAAACAATATCAATGCATGAAAAATATAGATAAGCCACATATGGTAAAACAACACCAAGATGTTCAATATAACAAACCACAAAGAACACATGCATATTTGAAAGATTGAAACATGTCATTGCTACAACCAAATTCTCACATGAGATTATCCATGAAGCAAGTAGAGACATGAACCATCTACTAGTTTCTATTAGTGAAATATTCACAAAAAAAAAGGTTTACAAAAGAAATAAGAAAAGATTTCATGAACACCATAAGCTATGTAAAAAATAAGTCATACAAACCATTCCAAAAACACCAATCGGGTTACATTTCCACACCAAAGGACACTTGAAAACGAAAAAGGGAGAACGGATTGCAAGATATTCCACCATATCATTGTATATAGGATGTGAAGGACATCATTTAAAACAGAGCATGATCAGGGCATAAGAGGTAAGCAAGCATATTATGTTATTTGGAGTGAAGGAGCACACACAGAGAAAAAACCCAGAAAATTTTACATACCTCAGATGATGGAACTGATCTCTCGTTCTCTGGTTGGGGCAAACATAAACTTGGGAGGCGAAGAACTGATGAAAAATTGATTAAGGTGGTGGGAGGGGAAGTGAATGTTGGGTTAATGGTGATGGTTGAGAGGGGCTCCATGAGGAGGGAGGACAACTCAGTGATTGATGACTGAATGACAGCAGAGTGAATGAGAGGCAGATGAGGAATATTAGTTGTTGTAATCAATGCTCTTTGGGGGTTGAGAGGATGAGGAAATGATGAAGCAGGGCTGAGTAGGGTTTCGGTTTGGGATGATGAGAGGGCGATCAAGGGAGGCTCGATGGGTTGATTCATGAAATCGGTGAGGGGGGTCTGAAATCAAAGAGGGGGTTGATTTAAAAATGGATTTCAGTGGTGATTCATGCTCAGTGGCCAGTGGGTGTAGATGAAGAAGAATATGTGTTGTGCTTAAAGCTTTTTGACGACGTCATTGCCTTCCCTTTTTTATTTTTTGATTTGATGTGAGGTGGGTCCCACTTATCCATAGGAATAGATAAACTTAGTATAGCTTATCCGAAGGATAACTTAGAATTGTTATACTCTCTTATACTCATTTATATTGGCATAGTAATTCCAACCAATACCCTTTAAACAAACACCTAATTCCCCCTACCTATTCTTATCCCACCTTATACCATCCTTAAACCATTCTTATTCTACAATACAAACGGGGACTTACTGCTCTATATTGAATTACCTGTTTTACACTTTTAATGTTTATTTGACGATAAATAAAATTTTTAAAATAAAATATCAAATTTATTTATACATTTGTCCAAGAGTGGAGTTAAAAGGTATTGTAAAATTTTTTGAAAACAAAATTTATTTGTTTTCATTTTAAAATTAGAATAAGAATGGATATTTTTATCCAAATTTTTATGTATAACAAAAGTGATAAGTTATTTTTGAGCACGTGCATTAAACGTGAAACATATCCTCGAAGCACGTGCGTTATACGTGAAAGAGCGTCAGCACGAACGAGCCCCCCCTCCTCTCCCGCAACACGCGCCAAGTAATGGAGGCGTACGACGCCACCACCAAACATCGTCAACTACACTCGAACCCGCACTCATCTTCTCTACACCAGGTTTGCGTTTAGCAAATTCCCTCCGTCTGATTGATGGATCTACCAAAAAAAATACCAATCAAACGATCTTCACGCAACTTATCCCTCATCATCGAACGTGGAAGAACCTGCACCGTCCGATGAAAATCGTTAACTACACTCGGGTGTTTTGTCCAGAACATCCCTGTATCTACTATCTTTCTTGAATACAAAGTCTTGAATCACCGATTGCTTTTTCAAAGGAAAAGTTGGAAGAAGAAGCTCTGATAGGAGCCCGATTTCAATTGGAAAAAGATTTTGTTTGGATTCTTCAATGGCGAGAGCCACACAAGACGCGATCGAGACCTTCATCAGCATCACTGGAGCTTCCGAGGCGGTCGCTCTGCAGAAGCTGGAGGTACTGTTTCGATCGAATTCCGTTAGGGTTTCGGGGGAGGTTACTGGATGTGAATCTCCTGGGATGAATGAACCTAGGTTTTTTTGTTTTTAAATTCTGATTTCATTGTTTGTGAAATTTGGTTTTGTGTGTGGCGATTTCAGTAGTTGTTTGGATTGTGACGGCATTAACAGGGAACTCCTTTTTATGGAACCAGTTTGAATTTTTTGAAGAACTTCGGTTGTGATCATCTGAAATCGGTTGTACGAGTTGTGAAACTATTCCAGACTTGTGTTAATTTAATATTGCAAGAAACCCCGAAATATTTATCAAACATAAAATTTTGCTTCACTGGATGTTTATTTTCAGTGATTCATTTTTAAACCGTTTGAATCATGCAGTATGCTATTAGATGTTAATTTGTCTAAGTTGGTGTTGATCTTCTATGAATTCTTTATTAATTTTATATATGGAGGTGAATTTACATGTGTACATAATGGCTTCTGGAACCTTTAGTGAAAAACATACACTGAGAATTTGCAGGCTTTGGATTTTGGAATCGTACTCAATCATGCAAGAGTAATTTATTTATGATTTTTTTTACCTTCTGGGTTTGTAATTTTAAAGGTACTCTACAATGTAGATCATTCGTTATGACCATAATTCAATTTTGCGCTTGCTTGGTTGAATTTGAAGATGATTTAGGCAAATGCGTAGTCTCCACTTATAACCTTTATCTGGCTACACGTACCTACAATTTAGGCAAATTCGTTGTGGATTTGCTTTATTAGAGAGAAATATTACAAGATATGCTCGCGATTGGAGTTAATTCCTCATTCTAGAGCTGCTCTATCCAAAATTTGGAAGGACATTCTCAAGAGTGCGGATGCAATTAAAGAAGATTCAATTTTCATTCCGGGAAATGGAGTTGAAACTAAATTCTGGAAAGATCCTTGGCTCCGTGGTGCGTCTCCGGCTAGTATTTGTCCTAATCTAATCTGGGTGGCATATAATGTGGATGACTTGATATGTGACTCTTTTACTTGTGTGGTTAATTCTATCATTTGGTGTCCTCGGTTGCGCCGAAATTTAAATGATGTCGAAGCAATGGAATTTACAAATCTTGTGGATCTTCTACAAGGTGTGGAGTTAAAACCGGAAGATGAGGATGTGGTAAAATGGAAATTGGCACCTCTTCTTGGGTTCTCAGTGAAAACCTTTTATCGGAAGATCAACAAAGTATCATCTCCAATCCTGACTGCTAACAACAATGAAAACCTTTTATCGGAAGATCAACAAAGTATCATCTCCAATCCTGACTGCTAACAACCATATCCTTATTTGGAGTTCTCTAGCGCCTCTGAAAACCAGAGCTTTTATGTGGCTTCTCTCCATAAATAAAGTGCTAACCAAGGTTAATAGGGCAAAATGGTTTCCCAACAGTGATACTTCATGTGTGCTATGTGGTGGTGCCAAGGAGGATAGGGAATATTTGTTCTTTACATGTCCATTTGTTTTATTGATTTGGGGATTGGTTGGGAAAGCGATTGGTTCGTCATGTAATTTCCTTAATATTGATGAAATGTGGGAGCTATTCCGTCATAGAAAGAAAAAAGGGGACCGTAGTAATATGGCTAAATTTCAGTTATTCATTCTTCATGCGGTTTGTTGGAGTATTTGGTTGATGCGAAATGAGTGTCTATCTCAAAGTAAGAGGGTGTACGTGGAAAACACTTGGACGCATATTTCATTCTTGCTCATGGATTGGGTGAAAATGATCCTACAAGAAGATAATCCTACCACAGTTATGGATCCATTTTGGTTCACGAGGAAGTGATTCAATTTATCTTCTCATTACTACGATTTGGGATTTCCTCAAATCGCACAATTTGTAACTATTTGGAGATCCCTCGTCTCCTTTGTTCGGGGGCTTTTAATTAATAAAAGTTTCTATCCTTATTCAAAAAAAAAAAAAAAACCTTTATCTGGCTTCTATGAAGAATGTTTTCCAGTGCTATGATCCTGTTGTGAGCTAGCCGTTGGATCACTTTTTATTTATTTATTTTTTGTTCATATACCACAAATAAAGGCAGCCGTGGAGGCGGGTGTTGAGGTGTGGACGTTTGATTGGGCGTCCAGGGGTGGTGCCAGGGGTGTTCATTTGTTTTTCTGATGAACTGTCTAGGTTGGAACATTAAGGGTCTTAATGACCCTAGGAAGAAGTCGGTAGTGAAGAAGCATATAGTGAATCACAAAATTTCTTTGTGTTGCATCCAAGAATCTAAGATGGAAATGGTTTTGCTGAGTGATATTCGGGCGATTAGCGGTAGAAATTTTTCAGATTTTCTTTAAACTAGTAGAGGAAGCTTCGGGGGCTATCATTATTTTGTTGGATGAGAGGGTTTGGGAAAAGCTGGATTCATCAACTGGGAATTTCTCCATCTCAGTGGTGCTGGACAACAGGGAGTCACATTGGAGATGGTTATGTTCTTAGGTATATGGTCCCCATGCTGATTCGGAGAGGGAGAGGATGTGGTTGGGGCTCAGTCATACTAGCCTTAGGTGGAGTCGCCTGTGGTGCATTCTTGGAGACTTTAATGTCACTAGGTTTGCCGAAGATCGAAACAGGGAGGGAACAATCTCTACAACAACGGTGGATTTCTTAAATTAGATTGTAAAAGAAGGGCTTACAGACATTCTTTCCAACCACTGCTTCGCATGGAGTAATTTGTGGGAGGTACCTTCTTTAGCAAGATTGGATTGGGGTTTGATTAACTCGGAGTGGAAGGAGGCATTCTAGCTATGTTGTCTCAAAGGCCTACCACGGATGTGCTCGGATCACTCCCCTCTTGTCTTGATGGGAGGGGGCATAGTGATGAGGCCAGCCTTGTTTTGCTTCGAGACATGGTGAGATAGTTGCTGAGTCATGGCAGGCGGAGACTCTGGGTTAATCTGAAGCGAAAGGATGGCTTTCAAGCTCAAACGGCTTAACCTGACCTTGAAAAGCTGGAACAAAGTGGAAATTCGCAATCACAGTGAAAGAAAGAAGGTCCTTGAGGAGCAGATTGGCGGTTTTGATAGTTGGGAGGAGGTGGGACTGCTTTTAGATGAGACAGAGAGGTTCGGTCTTGCCTCCAGTGCGAATGGATGTTAATTATCAGGAGGGAAGAGGTGGAATGGAGGTTCAGATCGAGGGCAGTGTGCTGAAAGAGGGTGACGATAACACAACTTTTGCACAAAGTAGCTAACCAACGAAGAAAAATCCGGTAGGATAGACAGATTGTAGGTGGGAGAGAATTAGTTGGACCAGATGCAGGATATTCAGGTGGCTTTAGTGGACCACTTGTCCAGAGCCTCTGAGAAAAAGAGGGGCTCGCCCTCTTTAGCTCGATGAGGAGCTGGGCTGCATCCCTTCTCATTGTCTACCGAGGTTGGAGATATATTTGTTGCTTCGATAAGGAGGTAAAAGTTGCAGTTTTGATGCAGAGGCAGACAAAGCCCTGGTCCGAATGGGTTCAGGTTACGCTTCTTTTTGGAGTTCTGGGAGTTAGTAAAGGTTGATGTTATGTACATGTTTTGGTGAGTTTTTTTCACTCCTCTTAGTGAACAGGAGGTTTGAATGCCACTTTCTTTGTGTTGATTCTGAAGAAGGAAGGTGTGATTGAGATTGGAGATTTTAGACCGATTGACTTAGTCAATGGGTGTTACAAGATGATTTTCAAGGTCCTTGCCAATAGGATTAAGGGAGTCATTGAGCATTTGGTTGATGATACTTATTTGACATTCATTCCAGGGAGGTTTCTTTAGAATGAATTTAGGGCGGTCCAAGAGTGTATTACTATGGTGAATTGAGATAGGAGGAAAGGGATTCTGACTTGACTTTGTGAAAGCCTATGACAATGTAAACTGAGACTTTCTTTTCCACCTCCTCAGTTGTCATGGTTTTGAGCCTGACTGAATTCAGATGGTTAAGCCTTGTGTGTCATTGGGCAAAGCTTCGATTGCTAGTTAGTGGTAGACCTTGCTTTTTCTTCCACCTAAATAAAGGTCTTCCATAAGGTGACCCTCTTTCACCCCTCCTCTTTGTGATAGTGGCGAACCCATTTAGTAGGGTGATGAAGATGATCGTTTTGGAAGGTTGGGTGACTGGTCTGCAATGCACAGCTTAGGATGGCTCCATATGACCATATCCCATGTTCAATGTGCGGACGACACTATTATTTTATGTGCAATAGATGAGGTCTCAGTCAAGGGGGTGAAATTTGTTTGTAACTGTTTAGAGTTGTTGTCAGGCCTCCAAATCAATTTTAGTAAGAGTTTAGAAAGACTGGCGGTTATTCTTTCTTGTAGAGTGCTACATCTTTTAGTCCGCCATGTGGGTCTTCCACTTCATCTGGGTTGCTTACTGAAAGCGGAGTGGACGTCACTGGTAAGCCATTTTGAAAAAAGACAAGAGGGGTGGAAAAGCAGGTTTCTGATCTTTGGAGGTAAAATCACTGTTCTTCAAGCGGTTTTGACAAATCTCCCCATCTAAGTGGCTGTGGAGATGGTTGTCGAACCCGGAGTTGTTGTGGGCCAGAATGGTTCAGGAGAAATATATTTGCCACTCAATCGACATATTCCCGAGTCTTTCCTACAAAATATCCAAGCTGTGGAAGGGCATTCTTTCTATCTCAGATGTTTCTATAGCAATTAGGTGGGAGCTTGGAGGGGGTGATGTGATTCGTTTCTGGCATGATGATTGACTGGGGGGCTCTTCGTTACGTGAGAGACTACCGAGGATATTCTAGATTGCGTTGGATAAAGATGGAGGGATTTCTCACTTTTGGTCAAGGAGGGGGGATACTAGCTTTTGTGAGATCCAAATGAGGAGAAATCTACACGATGATGAGACTGCCATTTACTTGTCATTGTTGGAGGAGCCACAAGGAACCATCCTGATTCCTAGTGGGAGGGATACAATTGTGTGGAGGCCTAAGCGGAGGGAGGGGTTCTCGGTTTGCAATTGCTATGTTTGATTGAGGAGAGAGGACAATCACCATCGTTACAGCCCAGAGGCACAAGGAGATGTGGCGTTGCATAGGCCCACTTAAAGGTAAGGCTTTCATGTGGACTATGCCCCTGCGAAGGAGCTTGACAAAGACCTGCATCGCGAGGTGGCTACCGAATATGGACATGACTTGTGTTCTATCTAGGGAGGAGGCTGAATCGGTGGAGCATCTATTCATTCATTGCCTGACGGTCAGGTGTGTGTGGAGGTGGCTCAACTTGGCCAATGGCCACCGGGATGGATGTTAGTTTCTCTTTGTTCGAGTTGTTTTAGGAGTCGGGGAAGAAGCTGAGGAAGCCGGGGGACAGAGGCATCTGGGGTAAGATCTCGCAGTCCTTTGTTCCAGCGGTGGTTTGGTCTACTTGATTGATGAGGAACCACGTTATGTTCAGTGGGTCCACCCCCCTATGCATAAAATATTTGGGAGTTGGCCATCAGGTGCATTCAAGAATGGGGGAGATTCTATGCGGGAGCGGGGTCTGTTTTGTACTCGGGGGTTTCCTTTTTGATCTAGGAAAAGCCGCTTAGTTTGTCCCCCATAGAGTTCTTTTCTACCGGGGACATTCATGTCTATTGTTTTTTCTTTCTTATATTGTACCCCTACTTAGGTTCTCTCTTATTGAATATAATTAAGGCGACTGCCTGCCGTTTATACAAAAAAAAGCTTCTTTCTAGTTTTGCTAATTTTCAAATGTTTACTGTTAAGTGAACTAGTGTTTGTTTTGGATTATTTACTTTGTATATTTCTTTTTTCATAATATGGTTTCTTTGATTTAGAGACTCCCAGTCTGTCATTCCTCAAAATTTGAATTTTGTCGTGTTATTTTATTAATATTATTTTCCATTATGTCTTTACATCTGTCTGTTAAACAGGAGCACGGTGGTGATTTGAATGCTGCTGTGAATGCACACTTCAGTGAAGGGGATAACATCAAGTATGTTGCCTCTTTTTTAAAACTTGGTTTACTATTTTCATCTGTCATTAAGTTTTTATACATGGATCCTTCGGTAGATTTTAATTTTTAATATTAATTTATTGATATTAATCTAAATTGTTAAATTGTGCAGTGAACGACATGCTCCTGTTTCAGTTCCACCAGAGGATGAATTGATGGTCATAGATGAACCAGTTGTTGAACCTCATGAATTTCCTCGGCCATTTCCATCAGCTTCTAGTGTTTTTAACCCCTTTTCAATTCTGGATCCTAATTTTCCTCAGAGTTTATTTGATCGTAGAGGTTCTGATGATTTCAATACCCGAGGACCATTTGTTTCTCATCCTAGAGAAGTGAGAGAGATCCCCATAGATTTCAAGGATGGCAGTGGCCAATCAGATCATTTAGGTCAAGGGCCTAGAATTGAGGACATTACTGGAGAATCAACTGAATATGGACCAGATATTCATGGAAATGTGGTTATTGCTGATGATGAAGATGAAGACCTGCCAGTTGCGCCTGTTGCCAACACTACTGGTGAGCTTGATAGAAATGAAATCATGTCTTGGATGATCAATTTTATCAGAAACTTGCTGAACGTAGTGTCTGTCAAATAGATACTGCGACAGACTACAGCAATGATATTGAAGAGCAAATGATCCAAGCTGCTATTGAGGCTTCAAAGATGGAGGTTGAAGAAAGATACTCAGATGGGCTGTTCAGCAATTCCAATGTAAATAATACTACTTTGGAACATTAATTTAAATTTTTTTTTCCATTTGTTTTGACTTGAGACTCCGATGTTATATGTGATTTCTATATCCATTTTATTTTTATGTAGGACTCTCCAGGTGTCCAGATCAATCAGCAGCCTCCAGCCACGAATGATGCTTACCTTGCACATGCAGTTTCACTGTCATTAAAGGTTTACTTCAGTACATGTTTGTTTCCATCTGATTATGCTTACCATGTGTGTTTCTAAGTCCAATTAGCATATCCTTTTCAGACAGCTGAAGAAGAGAAAGCTTTGCGTGAAGTGGAAGGACTAGGTGGATTAAAAGATAAGGGACCTGCCAGTTCCTCTGGTGTAGAAGAGCAAGGAATAATGACTGCATCTGACAAAAGGTGTACATCTTTTGATCTCCTCCATATAATTGTGGCCTTACTTTAATTTTTGAACTGCCCAAAAGACATGCCATGGAATGTGATGCATGAACATGTATTTGTATGTGCATGGGTGCTTGTCTTTCTGATGCCTGACATGTCATCCTTCCCTTTTGGAGGCAAGGGGTTGTTTCATCTGATAAGGGCGGTCCTAGCACGATAAACATTGAATCAGGAGACATATTTGTTCATGAAGAAGATGAAGATGTTGATGAACAGCCATTAGTTAGAAACAGGCCCAGGCGTACCAATTCTGGTGCTATTGAACCTTCAAAAGAAGCTGTAGACATGCAAGATGACCCACCATCAGACCACATATCAAATGATATCAGTAGTCATTCCTTGCAGAATGGTGATGCATTCCAATCCTATGAGGTATCTACACTTCAGACTTCAGACATTTGCCTATAAATTGTTTTAAGATAGATGAAGCTTCACACAATATTGATCAATACGATGATTGGTTGTATTGTTTCTATTGTAAAACAGTGGGGAGGCCTCTCATCAATAGAACGTGATGAAGCCGTCATGCTTGAAGCTGCCATGTTTGGTGGAATTCCTGAAAGTTCTGCATATCATTATGCATATCCATCACGTGGTTTGGATAGGAATGCAGGTATTTACCCCTCAGTTATACCACCTCGTCAACCATCACCCACACTGGCAGCTCAGCGCCTACTACGGGAACAGCAAGTTAGTCTTTTTTTTTTATTTAGAGCATTACTGTTATATGGCATTATGGAGCTGGACATTTTTTTGGAGATAGATTGATGATAAAAATTAACTTTGCAGGACGATGAATATCATGCAGCACTGCAAGCTGACAGGGAAAAAGAATTAAAGGCTGTCGAAGAAGAAGAACGCCGCCTGTTAGAAGAAGCTGCAGCAATAGAAGCCGCGCGTGAAAAACAAAAGCTTTTAGAAGAAGAGGCCCATAGAAAATTGCTTGAGGAAGAGGTACTGCCAATTATTTTATGATATTGCATTTCTAAAAAAACCCTGTGTATTTTAAAATATGAGAAAGGAAACATCTTCATACAACTTCTTATTGCTGTTATAATTTTAGATAGAAATCATTTTTTTTTCATCAATATAATACATGGGCATATGTCAATTCAGATTACATTCACACTAAAGATATGCAATATGTTTATATCTGATTTATATGCCTTGGAGTGCAAACGTTCATATAACATAACTTGGATGCATTCTAATTCTGATACTCAGCCAATCATTATAAATATATATCTTGTGCAGCAGAGTTCAAATGTAATCTAAAGTCCTTGCATCTGGTTTGAGATTGTTTCATCCTTTTTTCTTCTTTTTTTCTGAGCGTGTTTCATCTTGTTTCAGTTTGTTTGAGCTTGTTTCATCTAGGCCACATAATATTCTTCATAAGTTCCATGGCATGATTGAACTGCTTGCATCTTACAATATTGTTGTGCTGACTTGCTTTTGGAGATTGTCATGCATAGACATACTTTCTCTACCGCAATATAATGTGATGTTTCCTCTTGTGTAGTTGTTTTGCACTTTTGTATTGGTGTTGGATAAAGATGAGATGTTGGATTTTGCAAAGCCACAACCTCATAATTCATAAGAAATGACCTTAGGGACTTAGCCACACCTTTTACATGGAAATGACCTGGCTTGGAATTAGGGGATTGATGTTGCCACCTCCTTGTATTCTGCTATCAATCTTGTGACCCCTATCTCAAATTAGATTGAGTGCAATCTGAGTCTCTAACACAAGAAGCTTCCTTTGACGAAAAGATAATTTCCAGTTGTTTCTTCGTTTAAATCCATCTCAATGCTCTCAATAGAAGTGGTTTTAGCATAATTGTTGGTCCATGAAAGCATTGCCCCATGGCTCATGTTTTTCTTTGACTTGGTGAACTGCTCTCCATTATTTTATCTATCTTAGAATTATGCAGACATTCCATCTCAAAACCTTATTGCTATTCACTCACTTGTCATGGAAGGTTACATGTAAAATTCAACTAAATCCAATTAAGTCCAATTCCTCACTTTATTTTTTTTAATATAAATTTTATCTGGATTTTAGGAACTTGAAAGACAGATTGCTGCAAAACAGGCTTCCCTTCCTCAAGAACCTGCTTCGGATGATGAAAGTGCTGTAACACTTCTCATTCGGATGCCTGATGGAAGCCGGCGTGGACGTCGGTTTCTTAAGTCTGACAAGCTTCAGGTAGATCTTGTAATGCCAACACTGAAAATTGATTTTTTTTAATCACCACCTTAAATCTTTTTTTTTGGGGGGCAAATGGCTCTCTCTTTCTTCTGTATCTTATTATAAAATTGTACTTCTTTGTGCAGTCCCTTTTTGACTTTATAGATGTTGGCAGGGGGTTCAAACCTAGCACCTACCGATTGGTAATCTCTCTCTCTCTCTCTCTCTTTTATTTCCTTAGCTTGATCAGTCATTAGGTTGTTATCTTCAATTATTACATCTGCAGTAGTACAGTACCTCCGAGTATATTTAATATATATATTGGTGGTAGGATTCCTACCAATCTTCCTAGTTTTGTTTTTCTTTGACTCACTCAAAGCGGAAAAGGGAAGAAAGGAATGAGCCATTCACTTATTTGGAAGAACATGTATAAAAGGATTTAGGTCAGAATCCTTACATTGTGGAGATATTTTTTGTTGATGTGTCTTCAATATCTCGTTACCAATGGTGGTGTAAAGTCAGGTGGAAGCACTCTCTTGTCTAGAGAAAGAGGGAGAAAATAATCACTTATATAAATGAACTACAAACATAAATGATACATGTTCCTTAAAATTGTGAATAAAATCTGAGAGAAATGATTCACCCCACTAGGAATTCCATTAGCAGTCTAAGTTATTACTCGCGGTCTTGATCGTCACATGAGAGTATTTTGAAATTTGAATGAGAGGGCATTGGAGTGCCCTGTGGCTAAATTTGAATGAGATGGCATTGGATTGCCCTGTGGCTGTCATGTCGTTGTTTATTTTATTTTATTTTGAAAAAAAGCAATCTTATTTTATTTTATGTTGTTGCTTACCACCCCCCCCCCCCCCCCCAAACAAAAAAAAAAAGAAAAGAGAAAAAAGGGAGACAAGGGATCTCCGAAAGGTGCGAAGCATAAAAGGAAGATACTAATTAAACAAGACAAGGTGAAACCACCTTCAATGCAAGGATGACCTTGCATCAGAAAAGAAACTTTGAGGGTGGTGGACTCACAACCCAAATCATTTTTTTCCCTATAGTTGTAGATGATTCCTCCTCCCCAAGAAGCCCCTTCTTCCAAGATTTAAGAAGAGTTGGAAATTTCTCCCTAATTATTCTCTTCACTCTTAACCTTTGAAGGATGCGCACCCATTGCGGGATAGCTATGTACTTCAACATACGGCATGGGGGATGAACCTTTGAAATTTTGATTTGTTGCTACAATTGCTTCTTTTTCTCCTGTGCTGGGACCACTCTCATATGTCCTTCAGATTTTTGCAATAATATCATGAGCCAAGGACCAACTTTTCCCCAAATCTGAGCACTAAAGGGGCATTTAAATAAAAGATGCTCTCTATTTTCCAATTCTGCACCACATAGATTGCATACTCCATTGCTGTCATTTGCCAGTGGCTGATATCTTTGTACAATTCAGTGTTCCATCTTTTTTTGGATGAGTGGATCAAATTAAAGTATGGATAATGATACGCATGGTGTGATACTGTGATCCCAGCCATTTCAGGGGAGTCACAATATGTAGCATCGGTCGTTAATTGATTGCCTGGATAATGTGCTTCTTGGCTCATCAAAATATATTAGTAGAAATATATATAATTTCTTATATGCATTACAAATTTATATAATATAATATCCAAAGATTACCTTGTTCCAAATCATGTGACCTTGATGCTCCGGTTTAAGTATGTATTTTAAAAAGCAAAAAACATGTCCATAGGATGACCGTGATTAAGCATCAGAATGACTCAATTATCAAACATTAGCATTCCATTTTTGTAGGGTTGAGAGAGCGATGAATATATCTTTTGACAAATTCAGGTTTAGTGGTGTATTCACTGGATAGGTTAGCAACATAATTTCAGGAAGGTTGCTATGGCATTGTGTATTAGTTGAAATCTCCTGCAAGCTTGTGATTGCAGATTTGTGAGCTATATCCATGCTTATTTTTCTCTCATAGCGTGTTTTTCCCCGTGGATGCCCATCAAAGGGCAATTCTTCCCTTTTCAGTTTTCACCACCTATTAGATTTTCCAACATAAAAAATACAATATCTTAAGAATTCTATATATCTTATCAAATTATGCAATCCATTTTCTTTGCAAAGGATAATTTGTTTTTTAATGGGGGTTTTCTTTGAGAATCACCTCAGTGAATGTGCACCTAGTGTAAAATTAGTGGTATTGGTGGATGTTGATATCCAGACAATGTTCTCTTGTATGAATGAAGCAAATGTTACCTTCAAACAAATTAAGTTCCACAAGTGGCCCTTTCATCAGTCAGTTCCTTGTACGATTTAAAGGACTTCTTATAACTTCCACTGCACATGACTATCATTCTATTGATGATTTTTTCTTCATTGGATGGTCTTAGCAATGCATCTTTGAATAAATCGAACAAATTCATGTCAAATAACAGTTTTAAATGGAAGTTTTGGGTTAGTACTCTCATGATTTCACATTACACTTTATGTTGTTCATATAAAGCTTATGCTCCCCTTTTGCATGAACAGGTGAGGCCATTCCCCCGGCGTGCCTTCAGTGATGTTGAAAGTGGGTTGTCTCTAAGTGAGCTAGGCCTCACCAGCAAGCAAGAAGCATTGTTCCTTGAACTAATTTAGCATTCTCCAATATGTAACTTTTACAGTTTGGTTCAAAAATGCCTTTGTGATGCTTGAAGTTGTTAGGATTGTTTTATATTTGCAGAACCCCCTTCCCTCTTGGGGAAAAAAAAATTGAAACATCCACAATGAATGGACAAATCTGTTTAGAGAGAATGAAGGGGAAACCACAGCCAACTTCGCACCATTTCAACTGCATTGGTTTGGTTTATGAAGTTCTTCAGGATTTGTTCTCTGCTGTTTGTTGTTTGTGACAATTTATGTATAGAAGTTTTTTATTTGCTTCACCAAAAATTCAATGTCAAAAGTAATCTTCTTTTGCTACAGTGAATGCTGAATACCTTGCTTAGGAGTCATCCTGGTACACCTGAAATGATTTTGTTTTTAATTCCTATTTATGAGTTTCAGGGAGGTCCTGTTATATTTGAGATTGACCTTAGAGCATTTTCAAAAGTAGAGAGAGATTCTCTCTATGATACGTAGAGAGTTTTTTTTTTTTTTTTTGTCGTTTCAAAAGTTTCTTCATTCTTACTTTCTTCATTTAAAATGATCAAATACCTCAAGTCATATTTATAAATTATAAGATATTTAAATATTAAATGAATAAAAGTGTCTTTTGAAATTTATCAATATTGACCTGGAATAAAGATTATTTAAATAAGAATTATTAATAATGAATAAAAATTAATTAAAAGTAAATTAAAATTTTTAAAAGACCATGAAAAATAAATAAAAAGTAATTATTAATCATGAATAAAAATTTCATGGTAAGAAATTATCCATTATGCTTATATAAAAAAAAATGAAAGAAAGTGAAGAGTTAATATTGTCTTTTTTTGAGGTAGGAGTGTGAAGTTTCTCGATGAATTTTATTGAAGGGAGTTATCAAAGGAGTCTTTTGGACTTTGTTTTTAAAATTTTGACTCCATATGTTGGGGAATGAATCCCATATGGAGTCTTTTAGACATGCTCTTATAATACATGTTTGGTTTGTGGTATGTCAAGTTGGGTTTTGATTCCATCCTAGATTACAGAAACTCTGAGAATCCAAAATTCAGTTGGTGGTATTTTTGGATGGAAATGTGGGTATCTCGAAGATCTCCTTGAAATTCATGTCCTTTCATAGTTTTCCGAGCGATAAGAAAGATATAAAATATGAGTGCTATTATACACAATTTTTATTCTAGCCCTAATTCAAGTCTCAAATGCATCGATAAAAAATTATTAGAGCATATACTCATCTTAACAAGGTATATGCTTCGATAGATTTTTCACATTTTCTATAAATGCATCTATACAATTCATTAGAATGTATGCTTATTTTTTTATAAAAATACGTAGACTGGATTTAGGGCTGGAAAATGGACTGGATGTAACATTAACATTATCCATAAAATATTTGTACCAACGACGCCATCAATACTTCAAGAAAAATGTTATAGTCTTTTTTACACTATCTAAAATGTACACGACACATGTTTTAATGTTTTTAAAAGTAATAAACATCGTCTAAAAATGTATATACTTTGATAAACAATGTATATCGCTCCATTTTAAATTGAATAAGCTCATTTTTAATAAATGTAAGATAAATTCATGAAATTTCTTTTTGAAAACCTGAGGGACACTATAAAAGTGAGCCTTAAATTAAAAAATGAATGATAAAATCAAATTCATGAAGAATTTTGAAATCATTAATAAATTTAATTTGAAACAACTTCCAATATCGTACATACTTTGAAGGCCATATCCGAAAGGGTAATTTTTTTTTAATCAGCATAAATTTGACATAATTTTCATACTAAATGCATATATCTTCGAGATATATCATGTCTTCCAAACTGTATACCATTTGAAAATGGTATGTCTAGATCTTTGTGTAGCTTCGTCAGCGACACTCATTGTTTTTTTTTTTATTAAGTACACACTTGGTCATTGAAATAAATACTGTTATAAGAAGTGAAACATTATACACTAAAAATATTTTTTATTCAAAAAATATAATTTTATTTTCTTAAGAAAATTTTCATACATATAGAGTGTTGGGAATTGCTTCTAAGTTGTTATCGGGACTATAAAACGGATTGTGTGTATCAACTTAGAGCAAGAAAGCATGCTATAATCTTGGGTTGGTTGTATAGTTGTTGTACACCCCTATCTCCTTTTTTTTTTTTTTTTTTTTTTAAGAACTGCATCTCTTTGTGTCATACTATCAACATTTACTCTCCCAAGTCTCATCACTTGATTCTTTGTTTATCTACATTTATTAAGGATTCTTCCAATCTTATAATAACACAGATTCTCTTCACACACGCACACACGCAAAGTGGTAGTTGAAGTGTCAATTAACCTCACTGGGATTCCCCTCCTTTTTTTCTCTGTTTTTTTTTTTGTTGTCATTGGCTGGCAAGATAGAGTTCACATGGGTTGCTCACTCTCACACTCTTCTCTCAATATAGGATAAAATGGGAGTGGGTGAGCTTGCTTGGGTGGACTTAGCTTGTTTAGAATAATCAGCACATGCTCTATCAGTCTAGCTGACCTTCATATTAGATTCTTAAAATTTATATTATGTTCTCGTTTGCATGCAACGTATAATATATATAGGTTTTTATACACTTGAAAGAAATCACTAAAATAATCATGTATATACACAATGCCGGGCCAACCTTCATAATTCTATTTATTTTAGAGTGATGATACACTCAAAGCAATTTGCATGTCTTGTTTGCGGTTCGATTAATAGACATATATGTATCAATTTATCTATGTATATGCTTCACGTTTCATAATTGTAAAATTTCATTACGTAAATATAGTTTAGAAAAATCATAATGGTTACTGATCGGGCTGGACACCTTTATTTCATGGACCAACTCTAAAAAATTAGTGAAAAAGTGGGCCAATTAGGTTCTCTCTTACCTTTGTTAGTTAATTAATCACTGACTATTTCTTAAGGTGTGATTTCGAGTGTAGTAAGCGACCAAAACATCACAACATGATTAATGAAGCCTTGAAAATTCTTCAAGTGTCCCATGTGCTTCCACTGTCACTGTGAGCTTTTGTTATTGCATTTTAATTTTGGCTTTCCACACATTGGACTAATTAATTAAATTTATGAACCTTAGAACCCCCATCAATGTCATGTGTGACTATTGTCAATCACATATTTATATCATTCGGCGTGACACTTCTTTCACACTCTGCATCCTAATTCAGTATATCATACAAAACAATGTCACAATTGGACTTTTTGATCAGCCAATTGCACTGGCCCCATTAGTATTAATAGAAGTTGAGATCCATGTTCAAACATTATATTATATATATTATTATATGAGGATACCATTTTTCAGACATTTATTCAAAACCTAACACTCATACTAAATTGATTTGCAAGCTAGGCACAGGAACTGCAAATCAATTGACTTCGCAATAGAAACAAGTGGGTACTTAAGAAAAAAAAAACAAAGAAAGAAAACAAAAGGAGAAGGTGCTGCTTGGTGAGTGATCTTCAGTTTATTCTGCCGACAGCTCCTCTCCAGTCCATCACACTCACAGAGCTGTCCAAAGAAAATAATAATAATAATAAATTAATATTGACTGTTTGTTAATGCATAGAACATAATCAATTAAATATTATTGATTTACATGCACTATTTTGAGTATGATTCAAAACCAAGTAATTAGCAGTTATCATATATAAACCATTTTTGTGAATTAGCAAAATTTCTATAAATCATATGTAAACCAATTATTTTATCATGTATAGAAATTTAGCCTTTGTAAAACCATTTTAAAAGAGCTAAATTTCTATAAAATAAAAATTGTTTGAAAAGCTTCTTTTTTTTCACACCTTTTTCCCACTTAAATACTAAAAAGTAATATTACAAAAACTGAAAAAGTTAAAATTTTGATAGTTTATCATACTACTAGCTAGTTGAATGAGTAATCACCAACAAATATTGCCACCCGGTGTTACAAAGGAAGTTAAAGTGTGCATGCAATTTTTATTTTTCTAATTATTGTGTATGTGACATACTCTTATGGACTACACAGAGATCCTCTGTGTGAGACTCTAATATGTTAAATGACACACAACTTATGTTATGATAAATCACATCATAATATATATATATATAGAGAGAGAGAGAGAGAGATTTATAGACCGCATGGGACGGCGGGGAGGCTGCAGCTGGCGGGGAGCTGAGCTACCATGTGGAGGGTGTTGCAGAGGCAGCCGGTGTCGATGCCTTTTAGGGCGGTGCAGCACTGCGAGGTCGGCGACGGCGTCGACGCTCCGGGGACCACGAACGGAGCGCACGTGGTCAGGTCCGTCAGCTGGACCGTGCAGTTCTGGCCCGCTGGGGCCTGAGCCTGGGCCTTGGGCCCATGGGCCATCATGATCAGGCCCACCATGACAATCACCAATGCAGCTGCTTTGGTGGTGGTGTTGGCCTTCTTGTCAACTGCCATTTTTTTTTTTTTTTTTGTCACTAAAAAGTAAATTTTGAAGACAAATTGGACTTTGATGGTACAATTCTCTGATGATGGTTCTATTTATAGAGGACTTTGTAGAGGAGCAATCTTGGCATGGTTCACCTTTTTTTTATAAATTTTATTTTTACAGGAAAAATAAGATCTTCATGGAAATGTTGTGAGCTCAAACTACTAGTGGGGGAGCCTGGATGTTGTGAATTACCTATACAAGATGATATTTGATTTTTAAAAAAGAGATGAATGTCTGATTGGAAAAAAAATTGGTCCTATAAGGTTGGTTTGTTAAATAATTTCTTTATTCAATTCAGTATATATTGAAAGCAGTGACTGAATCACGTTAGGCCCAGTGGGGACAACTGCACCCTCTCATGTTTGGATTATCTAAATAATAGGTGTTATCATATTCTTATGCAATAATGGTGGTTTAGATTTGTGAATATTATATTGTATATGTAGTGTTATATATATCATTCTCGTACAATATTCTTTTAACTCTAGTTTGTGCATTCGTAAGAGTGTAATTTTATGTTTTCTACATTTATAAATTGATGAAGACTCTATTTTATATATAATTAATTAATTAAGATAATTGTATATTATTAATTAAGATATGTTTCATAAAGAGTGCAATCATACCAGCACTAATGCACCGAATCATATCAAAACTTTGAAGTCAAACATATTTAGACGAGAGTAGTAGGACGACCTCATGGGAAGTCCTCTTGTTGCACCTTCTAAAACTTATTTAGACTATCTTTGCCTAAAAAAAAAAATCAGTTTCACAACATTGACAATGCATGAGTTTATCATTATGCAATGCTCTCAAAGTAGGAGAATTTATTGGAATCAAAATTTATTAGGATCAATTATAAATGTGTCAAATAGAAAACTATGTTGTAACTGCAAATGAGATTGAATTTTTATTTTTAATTTTAAATTATTATAATAAATGTAATTAGCTTCATTTTACTTTTTGTCTCAATGCATCTTGTAACAAGAGATATTTTATACTTTCTTTTATATTTAATTTTTTTTATTTGAAAAATATAATCTTATGATTGTTGACAAGAAAACAAAATTGAAGATTACAATCCAAGGTCCTCAATATAGAAATTTCTGATCCTTGAAAGTCACTTGCAATTATATGTCTCTTTGTGGGAATAATCAATCTTGATGGCTTCGATACGAAAGATTAAAAAGATATGTTTGGTGTTCATGTATGAACGTATCATCATTATAATGAACCAAAAATGTCTTCAAAATATAATACTGTCACACCATACTATCAAATTAATATATACATTAATTTATTCATCATTAATTAAATCAGAATGCACAAGCAGTGACAATGACCAATCTCAATTTATTGGTCCATAACATAACTAAATCATATCAAAATTTCAAAAAAAAAAAAACATTTTTTTTTAATGCAAATCATAAAAGGTGGCGATATCTAATGAATGAACGTTATCATTACCACCATTTACCATACTAGACCAAAAAACTGATGTCTTCAAAAAATAACAGTCACCCCATACTATCAAATTAATATTACTTAATTTATCATTAATCAAATCAAAGTGCCACAATGACCAATCTCAAGTTATTGGTCCATAACATAACTCTAATCAACATTTCAAAAAAATCATAAAATTCAAAGAATCACCATTTGAAAGGGTAGAAATATTAAAAAAAAAAAAAAACCAGTCCTCTCTGTTCAAACACTATGCATGACCACCGGACTGTCCCTACTGAGCCGGCGCCGTCCAGTAGGTCTTGACGGCCAACAGAATCTTCTCCCTCTCCATCGGACCGTCCTCGTGATCGACGATCATCGACTCCCACCTCATCCGGTCGGCGACGGCCTTCACCTTCACCAACATGTCGACGTCGTCTCTGAATATAACAGTCCCTTCCGGTCTCAGTATTCTGTCCATCTCTAACAGTATATCCTCCATTTCACATCTGATATATAAACCACATAAACAAGTACCCACATCACCAAAAATCATAATTTCTTTTGAATTCAATATTTTTTTTTTTATAATTAGAGTCGTAATAATCACCTGTCATTGTAGAGCGTGAACACTGAATCTGCGTGTATGAGATCGTACGTCCTTGGATAAGTTGACATCGCTTCGCACCTGAATTAGAATAAGCTGAGTCAGTGACACTAAATCTATGTGTGTTGATACACTCAATCATTTCTATTGTCATATTTGAAGGCATCATCCAATGTATAATTAATTAATTATATATAGGGTTAAAATTCCGTTAGGAAATGAGTGAACTTATAAAAAAGCTTTATTTTTTTTAGTTTTTTAATAATAAAAAAAATTTTACAAGAAAGTTGAAAATCATGTTTACTAAAAAAAAGTATAATGAAATGCGTGTTTAAAAAAATAAAATTGGATTAATTATGTTACCCCAAACCCATAATCGGCTAAAATGCGGATTCAAAAAGACACTAAACTTGTTTAGACATGTATTTAGATTGATTTTGTGTTCTAGAATCCTAAAAAAAATCAAATGCAGATCCAAGGTTCTGTTTCGAAAACCAAGTTCCAATTTTTAGTGTAAAAGAACACCACAATTTGAAAAATTGAGGAAAGTTTGAGAAATTAAAAGCGACGGCAAAAATGACTAACCAGTCCTGGTACGTCCCGATGAGGCCGCGCTCGTAAACCACGCCGAGGGTGTTCACCGGGGCGATTGTCGGGACGACGTTCATGACCCACACGGGGTCGTCGGCCAACGCCGCGGCGAACCCGCCGAGGCGGGCGTTCATGTCGAGGAGGTTTCGGTACCTCCCCTTCTTCGAGAGCTGATTGTTCGCCCTCTTGTAGTGCCCCACCCTGCGCTTCCACAGCTCCGTGTCCTGTTTGAAAGTGTCCGGCGACACGCCCTTTATGCTTCCGCTGAGGATCCTCGGCGGTACCGCCGTCAGTCTCTCCGGCCACCTCTTGAGCTCTCCGCCGGCGACTTCTCTTATGTTGCTCGCCTCCGGCAGAGGAGTGATGCAGGTCTCCATTTTGGTGTACCTGTTATAGAGTTCGCGTGTGACAGGTATTTGATTTAATGTTCTGATTTTGTTGAGGTATACATAAATACAGAAAAAAATATATATAAAGATAATTAAATTATTTTCATTTTTTACCAAAAAAAAAAAATATGCATTAAAAATATGCTAGGTTGAATGTGTGAAGGCAGGTACAATAATTATGATTATTTTTTTAACTATAAAACTTTTGAAAATTCATTCAAACTTAAGGGATTCTAAAAATAGAATTAAATGCATAATCCGAATGATTAGAAACCTATTCAAGTGATATATATACAGAATGTGTTCAATTTTGCTCATACTTAATTCAAAATTCATTCTCAAACGCCAACAATAGTCATAAAACAATGTGGTTAATTATTTTCAAAATGCAAGTTATAAAGAAGATGAAGATGTGATATTTTAACCATGCTGAGTCGGGGTCCCGAGAAGAGCAGAACTGGGGAGTCTTGATGACCCTCCTATTGGCCTTGCAATGGATGTGGTTCGTGGGCTTTTGCCAGATTGCAAGGTCCCCCTTCTCCTTGATCTTCTTCCAGCAGAGGCTCCTCGCGACGTTCTCGATCGACGTCTGCTCTGCGTTCAGGTCCTCCTTTGTCCTCTCCCATCCCTTATAGTGTGTCTTCCAGTTGATCGGCGGCCCCGACAGGATCCAGTAACCCCCCGGCCGGAGCACCCTGTCCACCTCGATCAAAAACTGTCCGTCTATCACCAGGATAGCAAAAACAAATGTTAAGGACAGTCGTTTCTGTAGTCATTTTTTTTTACAATTCCAACACGTTACAAATTTCGTTTGGAAATAATATATACTCTGAATTAATTTGATTACCCTAATTTGAGTAGCCATATAAGCTATTTCATAATAGGTAAGGCATAATACATTTTCTGTTTTGTTGTTTTTTTAGTTATTTTTTGTTGATAAATGTAATAATGAAATTTTTTATGTTTGAATGATTGAATAAAATATGAATAAGATATGAATGATAAATTATAAAATGTAAAAAAATGATTTAACAAAACAATAGGTAATGACAAATAATTTGACACGTTGATCCTTTCTATTAATTAAATAGATTTGATAAAATAACATAATTCTCAATACAAGCTTATTCATAACCATTTTAGTATAGCTATCTTACCAATTGTTTTCATTCAAACATGTTTTTAAGCTTATTTACTCTAATTTCAGTCTATTTCACATTTACTCTTCTACCCAAAGTCAGAGAAATCAGAAATTTACCATATTGGGCCCAAGGGATGAGGCAACGGGAGCAGTGGGCCATGTCGAACGCGCGGGAGGGGTAGGGGAGGCGGTTGGAGGCCATCACCCCGATCATGGCCGGCACGCCCCGCTCCAGCGCGAACTGCACCTGCGCCTCGTGCGAGTCCTTTGGCGCAAACGACATCGTTATTATGTTCCTTGATAACAAATACCCTCCCCAGCTAGCCACCTATACAAAACACAAATCCGGTCCATTGACAAACAACCTACACTAAAATATAAATATGATACAAGTATATAAAAACAAACAGATGAATATGAATCCTTCGCGAACCCCTCTCCCTTCCCCCAAACCATCCGGGGTCAACGACTAGAACCGGTCAAATCCAATCAACCCAACAAGCCAAAACAAAGAAGAAAAAAAGTCAAAAACAGAGCAAAAACAGAGACAGAGAGAGAGAACCACTCACGCCACAACCAGTATCAATGGCGGTCCTGATGGACCCATCACGAAGAGGCACCAACTCCTCAATCCCATCGATGTACGCGTCGGCCCCTCTCGGAAACATAGTCCCCCCACCCGGGAACCGGAACCTGTCCCCCTCGACGCGGATCCAGTTCTGCACGGCCTTCTCCACGGTGAGCTCCTTGTGCGGCACGTTCGCGAACCACGCGAGGTCCCGACTCGTCGGCCACTCGAACGGGTTCCTGTACCCGCTCGGCGAGGGCACAAGGCACCTCATCAGCTCCTCCTTCTCGGGGCAGTGCCTCTCCCTGTACAGGAGCTTCTCCCTCGGGAACTTCAATGACCTCTTCGTGTCCTCGCACGGGGTGTACTCGCTGAACCCAACGTCGCAGGCCGGGTAAGACGAGTTGGGTTGGTCTGTCACGTTGTGGGTGTGGTGGGTTTTGAAGTCGAGGGTGGTGGATTGGGTGGTTTGGATGGTCGGGCATGGTTTGGGAGGGGTTGGGGAGGTGGTGTTGGGGCTGTGTTGCCAGACGCCGAGGAGGTAGAAGAGGGAGCAGAGGACGGAGAGGGTGGTGATTTGGTAGAGATTCGGTCTCTTCATGTGTTGGTGGTGGGAGAGCTTTGTGTAGGGGGTGGTCATCGCACCCGCCATGGCTCTCTCTCCTCTGTTTCTTGTTCAGTTGTTTCTGTAGATGAAGAGATGTATATAAAGATGGGGAGGAGTTGGAGGTGGTGTGTGTTGGGTGTATTGGAAGGAAGGTATATGTGGAGAGAGAGAGAGAGAGAGAGAGAGAGAAAGAGAGAGAGAGAAGGAAATAAAGATTGGAAATACAGAGAGGATGTATTTGAAGTTTTGTTAATTAAATGGAGGTTGGATTCTGGTTTGTTTTTGGGTTATGTGGTGAGTCGCGGGTGAGTTTACTCTGTTTGTTTTTTGTCAGGAGGTAGTGGTGGGAATAATTAGTCTGCTTATTTCTTTTTGTGTTACTTCGGATAAATAAAATTCATTAAATAAAATTAGTCTATTTTAATCAAAAATAAACATGAGAAGCTTCTTATTGGCTAATTCTTTAGGGTCAATTTTTTTTTACCAAAACTACTAACCTATACAAAATATTTTAAAATGTTCACTTTTTCACGGCTATAATAGTGTAATATTTTTTAATTCAAAAAATATATTAAAAACTTTTTTTATAAATGTAAAATAAAAATATATTTATAGTATATATATAATTCATAAAATATACATCTTTTCTCATAGACCACTGTATTTATAAATCCATTGGGATGTTATATTTATGAAATAAGTATTCTAATAGAAAAATTTGTCAGTGGAGCGGCTCAATGAGATTATTCCAATTTTTATGAAATCTTGACCAACCATCACACAAACGTGAGTCTATACTCTCTTATGTGTGTGTGTTTTCTTCTTCATTTTTTTTTTATCTCAATTTGACATAAAATTAATTTTATCATAATAAGATTTTAATAAATCTACTGAAAACAAGTGGGTAAATTTTTTTTTAAGGTTTTTTTGCATGTATACATTTCAAAAACATGCTATTTAATTTTATACCACTTCAAATAAACTATTTAATTTTATACCATTGAAATATGTAGAACTTATGCATATTTACCATTCTAGTTAACTTTCATCCAAATTTTCATTAAAACCATTAAAGTTTTGGAGAAAAGATCAAATTACCCTTATTTTTTATTATTTTTTTGCATATTTAACCTTACCAAATACAATATTTATAAAAATAAAAGATATTAATTTTAATATGAAAATGATAAATTTCATCTAAAATCCAAAAACATAAAAATTAATCATAAAAACTATTTATTAGCATGAATATAATAATTATTAATATTTACATTTGTAAATATATATATATATATATATATATATATATATATATATATTTTGGGACCAATTAATAATATATATTACAAAATACAATTTTTTTTTTAAATTAGATCTTGATTGGAAGAAAAAGAAAGAAGAAGTAAGGGTGAATGGATCACGATTGATTTAGAAAGAACATTAAATTAATTAGATTATTATGTTTAATTATTTACATTATGACCAAAAATATTATATATTAATGTTATTTTTGTCAATTTTATTTCTTGGTTAATAAACTAACTATAGTTAAGGCCTATTTTTGTTAAAAAGGATAAAAGAGAGGCACACTTTTACATTAAAAAAATTATAATGATATAAAAATAAATACGTTATTTGTGGTGGTATAAAAATAAATACCATATTTTTTTATAGTATACATAAAAAAACCCAATTTTTTATGGTAGAAGATTGAATGATATATGTATTACTCAATAAATAATAATAAAAAAACGCGTTACAGAACAACAGCTAAAATTATATTTGGCAAAAACGCGTTACTTATTTAAACTTATTAATTACAATCAATTGCAAACTTTCCTTTACAGGTGGCAATTTCGAACAGTGAAGATCAAGATCGGACGGCGGAGATTTGATGTTATGGTCGTGGTTTACTACTAATTATGGAAAGAGAAGCTGGTGACAGAAGTGGAAGCTTGTTGGGTACACGCATTTGATTATCACCAAGAAAAATCTTAATCCGTTTGTCCGTATCATATACTGGTTTGACAAATTGATAAGTGGTGGAATAATAGATAATTATAAAAATAAGTGAGTAGAAGAACAGTTTATCCCAGTTTAATATAAAAAATAATCGTGATAAATTGCGGACAATTGTCCCGATTTTAAAATGAAAATGAAGATAAAGGTTGGGATAACATTTATCCCCACTTTTTATTTTTTATCCCAAGACAACGGATCCTCAAAATCTTAACTCCTTGTCAAACAAGTTTTTTTTACATATTTCATATAATTAGATATATTATTTTTAATTTTCAGATATTTCATAATTCTCTGAATCTGAATTTCAGATGTTTCAAATCAGATACACATACTTAATTTAAATATCCATCAGATATCGAATATAGTTATTTTTTCAGATATCTAGTTTAGATACAGATATGAATATGGCCCTGCTTACCCCCACACCCAAACATCCCACCCCCTCTCTCGAGAAACTTAACAAAATGTAAAAATAACCTGAGTTAAAAATAAACTTGACACAAGTGGAATATTCTTATATTATTCTGTTACATTAAGCCACCATAACTCCAAATACACATATAAATCTATGTGAACGACTCAAAATTCAAATTACCCCCTGATAAAAATGATTTGCCCCTCCTCTATTAGAACTCATCTTCTTCCGCATTGTTACCCCTCTTCTTCAATATTGATTCTCACTCATCCGATCATTACTTCTTAAGTAGTTTTACATGCAGTCCGCGGGGATAGTCTTGCGGACAATCTATATACCTCAATAGCATTCCAACAATATATATATGTCTTGTTAAAAAATTCCATATTTACAAAAAAAATAAGTCTATTCAGTTCATCATAAAAACATATACTTCGTTTGAATACGTTTACTATTTAAAAAAAAGTGCAAACTGCAGTCACAACTGTCTCATGAACTGTCCCTAACATTATTTTTTCTTGTTTGATGATTTTTTTTATTTATTGAAACGGTAGGTCTACACCATAATATATTAAGGTCGAAAGCCCTATACAAAGAAGAGAACTACATTCAAACACGCCAATTTTCGCCTGAGTAGAAAAGATATCTACCCGGCTCCAACTCGTGGTCCGCACCCTAAATCATAACTAAAATGTCATTTTGAAAACTAATACTCCCTGTCCCCACGCAGGAGGACCCCCAATCACGAATAAAACACTTAGCCATCTCCCAGATGTTTTCTCCATACGACCTTTGACCCGAGAAGATCGCCCTGTTATGCATCAACCAAGTCGCCCAAACCACCGCGGGGATGAATAGTTGGGAGATTTTTGCCCTGGCCGACCTATCTCCACCCTATCTGAGGCATTTACCTGCCTGCCGCCCACATCCCTTCTAGATCGTTGAAGTCCACCTCCATCGCAGTTGCCATCTTTAAGCTATCCCAAACACTACGCACCAACGTGCAGGAAATGAACAAGTGATCCGGCGACTCCACTTCCACCCCCACATAACCCGCAATCCGTCGGCAAACTGGAAACCCAGTTTACGAGTCTAAATCTCATAAGTACCTTCCGTTGATATAATATTCAAAAGTATTCAAAAGTGGGACTTACAAATAATAACCGGACTATAAATAGTAGACCAGCCTATAGTAGAAAAGTCCATCCTATTGGACTTGTATGAACATATTTTAATATAAAATTAATCATCATTTCGGAACTATAATTTATAATACATACATTTCGACAAAGAGGAAACCCTTATCATCAACACACAGAAAAGTTGAAGTCAGAAGGTTCCATCTCCATTTGGTCAGGTGTACCTTTCAAAGAACACATTTCTATTGTCATTATTCATCCACTCCGCTTCAAAATTTAACCCTTGTATATCAGCTTAAGTGAGTCTATGAAGGGGCTCCACCTACTCTGATCAAATTGGTCTAATTTCAGATCTGATTTCAGGTCTGATTAATACTTAAATTTAAAAAATAAACAAAAACAATGTTTTAAAATCATCTATGGGATACTTGAATTAGTAGGTTCTTAACCTATAAAACAAATTAATCGTGACAAAAAATATAGTATTATATTATAAAGAGATTTTAAGTATCATTGTGGGTGTTTGGACCAATCGTAACTAAGTGGTTGATAAATGACAATAAACATTTATGTAAACAGAAAAGAGTACTATTGCGGGATTTTTAATTTCCTAAATATTTTCATGTTTTGTTGTATTTTATTAATTATAAATAATAGCTATCATACATATTACATATGGATGACATAATGATTCTACTATGATGAACTCGATAATTGAACATATGATTTTTTTATTTTTAATTTGATCATTTTTTTTCAAATACAAGCTTTTAAAATAATTTCTCTTAAGACTCATTTCATGTTTATTCTCATTGTATTAGAATAGTCCAAAAACATTTTGTTAATAATTTTTAAAATTTTCATTCCATGAAATATATCGGAACTGAATTTTTGAGAATGAAGAATTCTCCACTAGAATGAGACTTTAATAATAGCTTTGAAATCTAGATTTTGGGGTCAAGGGGATCACTATTGAAAAATGATGTGGTCCATTATATTGGTGGATTAAGGATAGGGTTGCATTGGAGTTTTAATGAAAATGGGCCTTGTTTGGATAGGATACATCCGGATCCGAATTATTGGGCATCAGAGCATATCGCATCTTCTTTAACATTTCTATGACAAGTTAATGATTAATTAATTGATAGTCAATTAATTAGTTCATACAAAAATGTACGTGGCTATATCCGATAATTATTCTAAAAATATCCTAATTGTTCAAAAACCCTATCGACTATCCATAAAATATGATTAGAATTCATATATGAAAATTTAAAATTTTTTCTATATCCGAAAAAATAATGGTATCGGTAGAGGATAAAATTTATTTTGATTGAATAAGTGGCATGTGTATAGTCCGAGCTTTGTTGTTCAAGTTTGGTTCGGGACCGAGTTTAATTTCGTGTTCAA
Source organism: Acorus gramineus (assembly GCA_030737835.1). NCBI lineage: Eukaryota > Viridiplantae > Streptophyta > Magnoliopsida > Acorales > Acoraceae > Acorus > Acorus gramineus. The sequence continues at coordinate 17,620,266 of CM060856.1, read as the reverse complement.
ATTCGGCTTGTTTGGTTCGTGAAAAGCTCGGTTGAAGCTCAGCTTGGCCCGTTTGTTAAACAAATCAAGCCGAAGCTTGAACCAAGGATCGGCTCGGCTCGGCTCGGCTCGTTTAGCTAAGAAAAAACTTGTTTAGCATTTGAGAAGTCACATTTCACAAATTACATTATCTTATACACATGAAAATGACATAAGCTCGGGCTCAGGCTTGGCTTAGATTTTTTGTTTTCCCCTTTTTATGTTATAACGAGCTCGTATAGGCTCAGGCTCGGCTCGTTTACAAACCGAGTTTTGAAAAGTGTTCAAGCTGGGCTCATTTGTCTAATCGAACGAGTTCGAACGAGCTTTAACCGAGTCGAGCCCGAGCTGCTCAGCTCGTTTACCACCGTTACTTGGATTGATAGAAACTGACGCAAGTCTGTATTGAATTGAAGCTATATTTCACCTCGAGGTCTGGCGTACACCTCAAATTAAACCCTCTCAGGACTAGACTCATCCTAGAAGAAGGGATCCGAAGACCCGAGGACTGCACATGTCTGAGGTGTGAAGACTTTTCCATCTGGGGACTATGTATATCCAAAAACATAAGGCACACCTAACACGGATGCTCGGCTCATCTAAAGAAGTATTCAAGCAAAGCACATCAAAGTAGGCTAATAAGCCTAACAGGGTGCCACAGTTGGAGCCAGGTCACCAAGTTGACTTGGTCAAAAAAGAGGAGAATAAATCCACGTGGCCAACATATATTAGTCCACGTAAAATATTCTCCCACACCAGCAAAGTGGGGTGTATACACCTTTGTCAGCTTATAAATAGAGGGGTGCTCCATCTTTCAAAAGTACGCAAGAAATCCTAACAAACACTTGTTTTTTAAACTCATCAAATCACGTCTGACTTGATCGTCGGAGTCTCTTAGGTTGACATCACACCGGTGTGAGCGAGGAGTCCAGATTGTGAAGAACATCAACCTTGAATTCTCTACCACAAGGTTCTTGGATCACAAACCTTAAGATCCGACTTGACCTGGATCGATCTTGATCATGTAAGAATTTTTGACCTTCTACACTATCTAATCCAAAAGCAATATTCATATTATATATATAATCATTTACAATATTAATATTTTTTTATTTACTGTGCTTTTTGTTATTTTTATTTGTCAAATTATAAATACTTTATGTGTATGTGCTTTATAATGAATAATTATTATATTTTCTTGGATACTTCAAATATCAAATATATTTGACCTATATATATATATTCATTTTGATTAATATTTTTGAATCAAATACTGATACAATACATATATATATTTGTTTTTGAATAATATTAGTAAGAATACCGATATTCAATTTGGATGAGAGTTTGAATAGAGGCATATATGCTTCCATGTACGCTCCGCTTAGGCATTGATTGATTGATATAACCCTAGCTGAAAATCAAACCAAAACTTACATGAACAATAAAAAAAAACTGAAACCAAAAGCCAATACTTACATGCCCAAATAAAACAGAAATCCAAAGCAAAACCCAAGACACATGAACCAAAAACCAAACTCAAACTTTACATCAACCTAACAAAAAAACACCCAAAATATAAAGAACCCATAAAAATAAACCTTACATGAACCCAAAATACAAAACACACAAGAAAAAAACTGAAAAGCAAACCAAAGCTTACATCAACTAAAAAAAATCTGAAACCAGAAGGCAAACCTTACATTCCCAGATAAAACACAAACCCAAAACAAAACCCAGAAAAAGAAATGTTAAATGATCTAAGATAAGTACACAAAACGAAATACCCTAAAAAATATGAAAAACCTAAACCTTAACATTTTCCTTACATTCATAATAATGGAAACAATGTGTATGTTGAAAAAGAGGGCTCCCCAACTATTAGATGGACAGATACGGATGCGACAACGGTTAGGAGGGCTATAATGGTCAACTCCCCAAAGTTATGCACCATGGAGCGAAGTATACTCATGTGGTACTTGGCAAACATAGTGATGCCCGACCTGGGAAGCAGGAGGCCCAACATCCAAAGAGGCCTATGAATTCGGTGAAAGTGAGATGTTTAGTCCTACGTCGCCTAATGTAAGGAGATAGTCTTTATTTATATGGGAGCACAACTCTTACACACCAAGACGTGTTTTAAAGCCGTGAGCCTATTTATGAGCAAAGCGGACAACTTCTTGCTATATAAGCCTGGGACGTTACAATTGGTATCAGAGCCTGTCCATTACACGATATTGATGCAGACCCACACATGTAGCCCATTAAGGGGGTTACAATTGGTATCAAAGTCTGTCCATTACGCGATATTGATGCAAACCCACACAAGGACATCTGGCCCATTAGAGGGGTGATTGTGATGCTTGTCCTGTTGAGGGGGAGGCCCAACAATTTCAAAATGCCTATGAATTGGGTGAGAGTGAGGCCATTTAGGAGCAAAATGGATAATTTTTTATTTTGTAAGCCTGGAACGTTACACATATATTCAACAATTAATTAACATCATTGGAATAAGTCTTTCACCATGAATTCTAAGCGACATTTAAGATCAATTATTAAAAATAGGCAACTAACTATAGAAAAAAAGGATCTTAATTATGTGTAAATTTAATTGAAATAATGTAACAACTGTGAAATTTTTATGTCATTACGCATTATGGGTTTTTTTTTTCATGCTAATTATTAAAGTCTTATGTTAGTTAATTTTTCAATGTGAATGCTTAGTTGCAATCCTTGTTCTGTAAGCTGTTCAATGTAGTTTCAGATTGAAAATTTTTAAAAATATATAGAATAAAATTAAGACTGAAAATAAAACTGGACGTAACATTAACTTTATTAAATTGTGAGTCAATCTTGTCGGACTGTCTATCTAGGAACGTCCCTGGGCCTGGGTCGTCACCCAGAGACTACTTTGGGCCTGGTCGTCACCCAAGGTTTGTGGTGGACCAGAGAGTGGATTTTGTTTTAAATTTTTTTGTGGGGTTAAAGAAAAGAGGGTGGGGATAAAATTCGAGCCGGTCTAATCCCACCAAACCGATTACTCTCCCCCCCAACCTAATAAAAAATTAAAACATTTTATTTTAGACACTCATCACACCAACCTCATTTGACACGAACTTTGTCATACTAGGATGTCTAATGTGACCCAAGGTGTGTCACTCAAAAGTTTTCAACTACAATATTTTAAAAGTTACGCGACACACCTTGAGTCACCATAAGTTGTTCGATTTGACATACTCGAGTCAAACTAAGATGTTTACTATGACTTAAAGTGTGTCACATAGAATTTTTCAATTACGATATTTTAGAAGTAATGTGACACACTTTGAGTCACCATAAGTTATTTGATTTGACATACTCCGAGTCAAGCTAGAATGTCCACTATGACCCAATGTGTGTCGCCAAATACTATCCAATTGATAATAAGTTAATTTTTTTATCTATCATAAATATCATAAATATACAACAAATAAAATATATCATAAATAAACAACATTCGTATACATGGTCATATAAGTTAATTCAACATTCACATATCCAACCTACACATTCACAAATCCAATACATTATTTTTTTCACAAATGAAAACTTACTATTAACATAACAGTCTTCCCTGTTGAAAATGTATACATCCAAATTCAATTAATTAACACATCCACGTTAATACGTTTTTTTACTTAATACATTGTTCAAAAGTCAAAATATAATATGGATATGTTCGTTGGTTGAATTTGGATGTGTGAATGTTGAACAATGAAAACTGTTATGTCAATAGCATGTTTTCATTTACGACAAAAAAATATTAGATTTGTGAATGTACATGATATGTATGTGAATTAACTTATGTAATTATGTACGTGAATTTTGTTTATTTATGATATTATTTGTTATGTATTTATGATATTTATGATAGATTAAAAAATTAAATTATTGTCAATCTAATAGTGTTGGACGACACACCTTGAGTCTTAGTAGACACATGGTTTGACTCAGAGTATGTCGAATTATACAATTTACTTTGACCCAAGGTGTGTCGCGTCAAAATATTGTAATTAAAAAATTTTGGGTGACATAATTTGTGTCATATTAGACACCTCAGTATGATTAGATTTGTGTCAACTGAAATTGATAGAATGAATATCTCATGTAACATGTTTTAAATTTTTGTTAGGTCGGGAAGAGAGCATTTAGGTTGGCCCGTGATAGACGGCAGGCAAATTCATATGTCTTGGTTATGTGAATTGATTGATGGGACTAGTGATTAAGACAAATTCATTGATATGACTAGTGATTAGACAAATTCAGACGTTGATATGTCATGGTTACGTGTATTGATTGATGGGACCATTAGGATCATTAAAAAAATTTTGATAGGAAACTGAAGCAGCTCCAACCATTACCATTAGCCGCCATTTGAACATGGAATAGTCATGAAAATAAGTGATAGAATATATGTTTTTTTTTTTTTTTACTTGGATGCTAAGAGTATTTAGAGATAAATTATGTTAAAATAAATTGATATAAAATAATATATAAATTCTAACTAACTCAAAATTAAAATTGAAGTTATTTCAAGTTATTCCATCCAAAGAATACATAGGTTCACTGTTAAATCAAATGTCATCACGTCTAATAAATCACATGTCAAATCAACTATCATTATTTTTTTACATTTTATAAATTCTTATCACACTTTATTCACATTTTACCCAAACAACGAAAAATTTATTATTACATTTTCCAACGAGAATAATTCAAAACACAACCAAACACAAAATCACTTTATCCTTATCCAGGGGCAGAACCAGGAATGACATCAAGGGAGGGCCAGAGGGCCAAGAGATAGAGTGAAAAATCTTCAAATCTCATTATTTCCATTGCAAAAATTAGAAAAAATAAAATTTTAAAATTGAAAAAATGAATATGAAGAAAATAACTGATCACAAAAACATACAGAGATATCTTTCAAGCTTATATTTGGATAGAGATTTTAACACCTAACTTAAAAAAAAAAAAAATTGAAAGATTCAATATAAGCAAACATGAAAAATCAAAATAAACAAAAAAATCGCTAAGAAACCAAATCAGTAATTTTTCAACCTTTCAAAATCAAATACCAATTATCAATATTCTCTTGAAAACGAAGCTTTTCACAATTTTTTAAAATATATTCATGCCTCCAAATCTCATAATATTCAATGAGCACTGATATACTCAATCTATTTTATAGCCTTTTTTCATTTGTTATGTTTAACGTAGTATATAAAATCGGTTTACTCAATATATATTTCACTATCTCCATATACAATACTGTAGAAACCATAAATTAAAAATATGCATTTATTTCATATAAGTATGTACTTCATTCTCTATAAAAAAAATTAATATACTTCATTATATAGGTATATACTCAAAAAAATCAAATTATGTATATTAACCATGATACATGACAAAAAAAAATTTATGTAAATAAATCATACGCTGCTTATAAAATGCTTTCTATTTATAATCACTCAATACCATATAAGCCTATGGTTTTGTTACGAGTGTTTCCGCTGTTTATAACCCATACTTCATTTAACATGTCACCCTGTACATATGTGTATATGATTCATGACTTGGGCCTTGGGGGGAGGGGGGGGGCTCGGTTCTACCTTTGTCCTTATTTATACTTACTTATACCGGGATAACTGTATATCCAAGAATAAATTATATTCTGCATCTAAATGGGGGCTTAAAAAAACATTTTCTCCCTATTTTTTTTGTTCCTTATATTAGTGATGACTCTAATTTTATTTCCTAATTTTTCCTCTTTTCAAAGCCAAAAAAACATAAATTCCCATTGAAACATAAAAAAGCTTTTGAACAAAGACATGTTCAAAGGATAGTTTTGTAACATAGCTGGTGGAGCCCATTTAATTTTAAGTATATACAGCATTATTTTGGAGGCCATTTAATGCAAAAATTTCTCTAAATTATGACGAAAGGGACTTTTAGGGAGAGCCTTGGAGTTGCTCTTAGGAAACTTCTTTTTCTTTTTCAGTGAGTTTTGAAGAAGTTGATTTTTTATACATAAATCAATTTGATGGTTAGTATATTATATTTTCCTTTCTAGATTGGAAGGATGAATTGATCATGTTTTCTTTTTCGTTTTTCTTTTTCTTCTTAAATTCAATCTAAATTATTGAAACATCAATAAACGACCTAAATTTTGTGCAACCACATTACGGGAACACACACACAAACTATAAGATTATAATTAGACCTGTTAACGGGTCGGGTCTGGGTCGAGTCGGGGTGGACCGGACCCGACCCGTGAAAGGACCCGACGGGTCCGGGTCCAATCCAAGACCCTGCAGATCTAGGGAAATGTGGATCCGGACCCGTCGGACCTGGATCTGGTCCGGGTCCGACCCGACCCAGATGGTTGGGTAAAAAAAAAGAGAGAAGAGCTCATGTATTTGTTTGCCTTATCATTCTATTTGAATTTTTTTGTAATAAAACATTATTGTTAATGAGACTATGTTTGAATATAATTTTATACAATTCAAAAGAAGTAAATGAATTATTAAACAACATCCAAAACAATAATCACTAACATAAAAATCATATTAACCTAAATAATAAACATAACTAACCTAAACAACATTCAAAACAATAAACACTAACATATTAACCTAAATAATAAACATAAATCATACAACAAAACTAATTAATCATACAAATTCAAAAGCTAATAAGTTAATTGTCTAAAACAAACCGATTTATAGGCTTGTTATGATTATGATTTATGAACTTTTAGATACAAAAATAAGTTAAGTAAGAAATAAAATTATGTATCAACTAATACTAATGGTCTTATAATATATGAACATATATTAAAAAAAACATTCGGGTCCAACAGGTCCAACGGGTCGGGGCGGGGTGGATCCGGACCTGACCCGTTTGTTTGTTCGAGTCCGCCGGGTCCGGTCGAACTCAAGTCGAATCCAAATCGAATCGAGTATATTACACGTGTAATCGGGTTTGAGTCGGGTCGGGTCCGGGTCTGGACCCGACCCGTTGACAGGCCTAATTATAATGGTAAATCAAATTTTAACCCTTCATGATCCAGTTTGACCTGCATATTTATCCAGTATGCACCTCTGGATTATGTTACACGCCCTTTTAAATGGATATGAAAATCCATTTAAATTTATTTGATTTACACACCTCTTAATTTGCATGTTTCTTTCACAAAATTCACATTCATTTGTACTCTCCTATGTCCATTTTTTAAATTCATATTTTTCGTGCTTGCGAGAAAGACGGATGATCGACAAAGATGTGGGGTAGGCCGACGACGAGGCTAAGCGACGAACTGATGAAGAGGTATTTTGGCAAGAAGTTGTCTTTTACGAATGGGGTTGTGCAAATTGAAGGGGCGTACAATCTTATTCCTGTAGATGAAAAGGTATGCAAATTGGAAATGTCATAAGTTGGCTATGCAACTAAAAATATAATGTGGAAGATAAAAATAAGGAAAAAATCCATATAACCCCCCAGCCAACTTTTTGAAATCCATATAACCCCTGAAAACACTTATGTAAATCCAAATAATTCATCTAGTTATATTTTCGTTGACATATTAAGATTATTCAGTTAATATTCTATTTGGTTAATCTTAATTGAAAACATAGTATATTAAAAAGCCCTTATAATGAATTAAAAATACGAAAAATCATATGTAAATAATGATTTTATTCTTCAAGAATATTTACAAAATTTCATCATCTGTCAACGAAAGTTTAACTCGTGGGATTATTTGAATTTATATAAGTGTTTTTAGGGGGTTATATGGGATTTCAGAAACTTCGGAGGGTTATATATATTCCAAGAAGTTTGCACGGGATTATTTGGATATTTTCTTAAAAATAATAATAATATAATAAAAATTATCTTGATATCCGTTTAACTATTTTAGATTAGGGGTTTGTTTGGATATGAGTTTAAGTAGATTCTGTGTTTTAAAAGTTAAAAATTCTGAAACTCAAATCCAAACACATTTTTAGCATTTAGTTTTTTAAATCACAATCTTTCACCAAAAAAATCTTAAAAATCTAATAAAACATAATTGTTTAAAAATTAAATTTAAAATATAAAATTTTAACTATCTTAGAATTTTAATCCCACGTTCGAACGCACCTATGTCAGTAATCTATCTATTCATGATAAGGCTACGCGTCACCCCAAGGTGCTGGCAATAAGTACGTGTTTCTGATGTCGACATAGAGAAAAAGACATAGAAGAATCCCACGAGTTCAACGTTAACAAAAAAGATTATTTCAGACTTGACATCTTCCCATGCTTGCAACATAACTGAACGGATTTTCGGGTCAGCATTCAATGATATCCCAAGATCCAAAGCAACGTGTTTAATTGGCTTGCACTTATTTTATTTAGGAGCTTTTGTATTTTTATAATTTTAAATACAATTTTTATTTATTTATTTATTTATATATATCGTTAAACTTTTTTAATATTTTTAATAAATAATTTTATTTAATTTATTGAACTACATATTTCATCTTTTCTTATAATTGTATATCTCATTAAAAGAAACAGATATACCCATACCACATAATTAGAAACCTACACCAAATAAAATATAAAAAATAACTATTTTTGTTCTTTTAAAATAGAGGAAAGTAGAAACCCACACCCAAACCCATCACCACCACCCCCGTAAGCCGTGGCCCATCCCGACCCCCTCCTCCTCCACCTCGGAAAATGTTAAACTCAATTTATTTTATCAACCAAAACTCAGACTAATCATATTTTTATTTTTATTTTAAATAATAAACATCATCTAATGAAATATATGTTTTGATAAAAAAATGTATCTTTCCCTTTAAAATTGAATGAACCAATTTTTATAGGACTTTATTTTGAACTGAAAAAAAAAAAAAGAAGAGTGTAACTCCCTCCGCCCCCTTCCAATCATGCGAAGCCCACTTCAGAAATGGTTTCACCCGCCTGCTCCACCTCCTCCGTCTTTACAATCGACATCTTTAGGTGCCTCCACAGCCAGACATCAAGAGACTTATTACACCTCGCATGAACCGTCCACGCATCCTCTGTAGAGTCGCCTTTTTGTTGTATATTTAAGTTTGGCAAAAAAAAAAAATATAGCTTTTAGTTTTAGAGGACAGATCAACTTAAATACATTATCATTTAAAAGCTAAAAGCTATTACTAAATAGCTCAACTTAAATAGATCATCATTACTATATTTTATCTTTAAACTATGTCTCGAAATATATGTTTCATAAAGCAGTCATCATCATTACACCCTCAAAAGATGTGATATTGAAGGATTATATTTATAGAAACATATACTTTGTTAATGTGAGTGGATTACGTTATCAAAGATAGTGTGTAACAAAGCTCATGTATTTATATTTTTTACCTCACATATCTTAAATTTATTGGAATGTGTACACCCATGAAAATGCATACCCGCGTGTTCCAAAAAAACATTATAATAAAAAAATCACATGTTTATGTAACAAAACATATAAATTCCATGATTGACAAACCCAGCATGAGTAGAGTAGATTGGGTTGAGTTTCCGTGGACTTCTACTTCCATGGTGAGTAATCCAAGCTAAGTAGAATCTAAGTCTAAAGGGTGTTTGGAAATACGGTTTGAGTAATTCTGCTTTTGTAGGAAATTAAAAAGTGCTAACGTGATTCAAAACACTCAAAATTGTATATGTTTAATTGAAAAGTTTGACTACTTTTTTTTATTATAAATGTTATTTCAAAACAACTTTTTAAAAACACAGTATCATACTTCCTAAGAATCAAATTGTGTTTCCTAACACACCTAATTATTGTTTTCAGGGACTGTGTATCATGAGTCATTACATAGCCTTGTATTTTTTAAAAATGTTACATTCAGTCCATTTTATAGTTCAAAATGCATACCGCAAATATATTTATTTTTTTAAAAATCATATACCTTATCTAATAAACTATGTACCATCATAAAATGTGAAATATATACTCTAATGAATTAAATAATATCATTCATAAAAATATAAACTTTTTTTTTTTTAGTTATACATCTCAACAATGAGTGAAAAAAACTAACAATTCTGCTTTTGCAGGAAATAAAAAAACTGCAAATGTGATTCCAAACACTCAAAATTGTATATGTTTAATTGAAAAGTTTGACTAATTTTTTAATTATAAATGTTATTTCAAAAACATATTATCACGCTTCCTAAGAATCAAACTGTGTTTTCAAACACACCTAAATTAACATTAATTATTGTTTTCAAGGAGTGTGTAGCTCATCAGTGAAAAATAAATTTACAGAGTCATGACAATGCCTTGTATTTTTAGAAAATATTACATTCAGTTCATTTTATAGTTCAAAATACAAACCGTACATATATTCATTTTTTTTCTAAATCATATACCTTATCTAATGAGCTATGTACTATCATAAAATGTGAAATAGATACTCTAATGAATGGAATATTATCATTCATAAAAATATAAACTTTTTTTTTTTAGTTATACATCTCAACAATGAGTGAAAAAAACTAACAAGGTATATATGACTGTATTTCCGATCGTAAAAGGGGCATTTTTTTCAAAATAATCACCACTCATTGCTTAATTACCAAATTAATCACATGTTTCAAAAAAATTACCAAAGTAGTCACGTGACCGAGTCAAATAATCCATGTCAGCGTTTTTATTTTTATTTTAATTTGTCTGCTAAAAACGCCAAAGGAGGTGGCGTTTTCACACTTGTGATTTTTGTTCTCTTTTTCTTCTTAAAACGTCAACATAGGTAGTGTTCAATACATCCAACACATTTAAAGACGCCAATAACGTTGGCGTTATACACTAGAAAACAATAAAATGCCACTCTTATTGGCGTTTTATTTATTTATGTTTTATAACGCCAACGAAATTGGCATTTTATTAGTCACAAAATAAATTATTTTTAAAAATAATGGGATCATATCTTAAATTTAAATTTTAAATCCTTTTTAAAATCTTATTATGTTTAATTCTTAACAAATTTAATTGGTTGAAGAGAGATCATCAAGATCTACAATTTAATGCTAAAGTCTATCAAAAAATGAAGATCTCTCTTATCTTAAATTTAAATTTCAAATCTTTCTCAATTTTGAAATGAATTAAATTGTTTTATCCAATAATTTTTTACTTTTATTAATTAGATTAAGATTCATTTTTATCTTTAATTAAATATTTAAATTTTGAAAATTATAGATGACAACTACATATCTAAATAATTATGTACACACACGTTGGTTAATATTCAATTTTTTTTTTATTTTCGGGTAATATTTGTAGATACCCCAATTTTGACTGTCCAAAGAAACGAAAATACTTCAAGTAATATTTAGAAATGATCACATTTGGACATCTACTAGAAAACTTCCTTAGAAACCAAAACCGGAAACCCTAGTGCAACACTTAGAAAATTCTAAAACCAGAACAGAGGCGGCTACTTGAGAGTAGCCGCCCCTTATTAGGCGGCTAGTTTCAACTACCCGCCCCTCTAGCCAACTCCAAACCGCTTCCCTTAGATGGGACATAAAGCAGCATTTAATGCTGATGATTGCGGCGGTTTGTTACCTTTAGTCGCCTCCTCTTGGCCGGTTCAACCCTAGTAACCGACCCACGCCACCGCTTGTCAGAGATGGGACGTTTGTCAGGCCATCATAGGGGCGGCTACTTGAGAATAACCGCCCCTCACTAAGCGGCTAGTTTCAACTAGCCGCCCCCCTCCTGGACCTTATCTGAACAGTAAAGATCTAATGGAGGTCAAATCAAACACCCTATTATCCATTTTAATCTATTGTTCATTGGACATTCCTCTGCCTCTTTTTTACTTTAAATAGAGGGGTCCAAAACATTTCTAAGACATCCAATAATCACCAATCCAAGATAAAAACCCAATACTTCACATCCATTCACAATTCACATTCATAAGCCCAAAACCAAGAAAAGAGAGAGAGAAATCCATTGCCTACACAAGGTCCACTCTCCAAAACCCAGGTTAAACCTAGCTTAACCTCTGCTAAACCCTAACCTTTTTCCTACCCAGCTTCTGCCCAAATTGAACCAGAACCCAGGCGGCTAACCACAACTAGCCGTCCCCCACCAGGCGGCTATTATCCACTAGCCGGCCCACACCCACTCACACCCTGCCTTTTAAACCTCCCTTTGTCAAGTCTCGGAAGCCGAAAAAGATTCCCCGTTTCCATCTCTATGTACGGAAGGCCCATGTCTCAGAGCGGAGAATCCCCAATCCCCCCCCCCCCAAAAGCGATCAATTGCAACACCCAACTTTTCCTGCTTTTTCGAGAAAGCAGGTGACGATCACAACAAACCCCGTTTTTCTGAGAAGCTGTCGGGCAGCTCAGAAACGACTCTCCAGACAGTGATCTGATCAGTCGCGAGACGGACCAGGACCAAGTTCGCAGAACCCCCAAGTCTTACATACCGACATCATTATCCCTATAAAATTGGAACCAATTTTGACCGTAAAGAAATATTAATTTTTTGAAAAACTTATTCCCAATAAGTTGGATAATATATAGAGAAAGTTTTTTAATTTTCAGGTAGTATTATCCCTATAAAATTGGAAATAGTTTGACCATAAAAATATCATGTTTTTTTTTAAAAAACTTAATAAATTGGATAATATACAGTATTATATAGTTTTTGATAGACTTTCACATTAAATTGTAGATCTCAATAATCTCTATTCAACCAATTAAATTTGTTAGGAATTAAACTTAAAAAGATTTTAAAAGGATTTAAAATTAAAATTTAAGATAAGATCTCATTATTTTTAAAAATAATTTATTTTGATTGGCGTTAAAAAACATACATAAATAAAACACCAACAAGAGTAGCGTTTTATTGTTTTCTAGTGTATAATGTCAACGTTGTTGGTATCTTTAAATGTGTAAGATATATATTACACTACTCGTTTCAAGAAGAAAAAAAGAAAAAAATCACAAATTGTGAAAACGCAACCTCTGTTGGCGATTTTAGCCGACAGATTTAAAAAAAAATAAAAACGCTGACGTGACTCATTTAACTCGATCATGTGTTTAATTTGATAATTTTTTAAAACATACGATTATTTTGAAAAAAATGAATTGAGTGTAACAGAACACCATGCCTTTTTTAACCTCATCAGCCCTTTATAATGCAAAGCTTGCTGCAACCAAATCAAGAAGAAAACAAAAAATTCACCCCCAAAAAGGATGGCAGATATTTTAATCCTGACCCTAACCCTGACCCTCCTCTCCCTCTGCCTCCTCCTCCTCTTCCTCTCCAACTCCCACAAAACCAAATCCCCCCCGGGCCCAAAACCATGGCCCATCCTCGGCAACCTCCCCGATCTCCTCCCCCACCGCGGCTGCCTCCACCGCTTCCTCTCCGACCTCTCCCGCCTCCACGGCCCCCTCCTCACCCTCCGCCGCGGCTCCTCCCCCCTCTTCGTCGCCTCCACCCCCGCCTCCGCCTCCGCCGTCCTCCGCACCCACGACCGCTCCCTCTGCGGCCGCCACGTTCCCGCCGCCTTCCGCTGCCCGGCCTACATCCCCTCCACCTTCATATGGTCCACCACCCTCGACGAGCGCTGGAGGTCCGTGCGCTCCCTCTGCAAGTCCGAGCTCTTCTCTTCGATGGCGCTCGACGCGGGGTCCGCGGAGAGGGAGCGCCTCGCGGCGCGGATGGTGGAGGGCGTGCGCGGGAGAGCGGGCACGCGCGTGGACGTGCGGGAGGCGGTGGTGAAGGTGGTGTACCGGATGGTCGGGGAGATAGTGCTGTCAGCGGATGTGTTGGAGAGGGCGCCGTTTTTGAGGGAGCAGGTGGCGCGGGCGATGGAGCTTGCGGTGACCCCCAATTTGGAGGACCTTTGGCCGCGGGTGTTCGGGGGGCTTGACTTGCAGGGGCTAAGGAAGGAGACGGCGGAGCAGCTCGAGAGGATGTATCGGGTTTGGGATGATATGATTGAGGAGAGGCGGAGGGCGGCGGAGGATGAAGCGACGAAGAAGCAGGACTTCTTCGCGGCCCTGCTTCGGTCCGGGTTGGATGACGCCCGGATCAAGGCGTTGTTTTCGGTGCGTGCGCTCTCTCTCTCTCTCTTTCTTTAATCTCATTGTCGTCAGTCACAAAATTCGTGTATGATTTATTCGATATAATATGTGTGCATTTGGATATCATAAATGAAATAATAGGAAGATTAAACATTCAACCCCATCTACAACTCCCAATGATTTTGACTTTTTTTTAAAAAAAAGTATATACTCGTTTAATTATGAAGATTGAGTATATATACCTAGATAACTAGATAAATTAGTACAATTTTTTTAAAATATTCCATGCATTGTATTCTGGATCCATTTGGATAGAGACATAAGTTATTCTGGGGTTTATACCTATTCCAGGAATTGTTGAATTTTTTAATGGAATAAGAGATTTTGTGTTTGGTTGTGTTTTCAGTTATTCTAGTTGGAAAACGTAATAATAAAAATTGGAGAGTGTTTAGTTGATGAAGAATGAAATATGAATAAGGTGTAAAAAGCTGATTTGACATGTGGACCCCATTGATGTATAAGAGATGATGACATGTGATTTGATATGTGGGTTCCTTTATATCAGTGGAGGAATAACACAATTTCATAACACAATTTCATGGGGGGGACTTGGAATACAAATACCAGCTTATCCTCTTCAAATTCTGCATAGTTATACCCCCTTATTCTCTCTACCCAAACATCTTTTTTTTGTTATTTCCTTTATTCCCATCTATTCTTTCTCTATCCCTCTACCCAAACGCCCCCTTAGAGTATATATTGTATTAGTGGAGTTACTTTACTAGTTGGGAGATTGCTCCAGATTACAAATGTGGCTATAAAATGGATTGAGTGTCTCGATGCCCAAAATAATAGGATAAACATAGTATAATAAACTATTTTAATTTAAAGATGTCATTACATTATGATTGATATTACACACAATTTTTTCTTCTAGGCTCAATTACAGTTTTATATGCGTTGATAGAAAATCAGTAGAGCATATATTTACATTAACGTGATATATGCTTTGATAAATTTTTTTTATATTATCTATAAATACATCTATGTAATTCATTAAAGTCTATGATTCATTTTTTTTATAAAAACATATATACCTCATTAGATGAGGTATATTATTTTTAAAAAATTCAAAACACTTATAAAGTAAAACCAAGGCTGAAAAATGGATAAGTAACATTTTCATTACATTTTTTATTCCTTTGACCATGGCATAGGCTACCTCCCCTTTTATGGGATCTAGTTTAAATCTTGTCGTTTGGAAAACTGAATAATCATGTCTATGGTCCTCTAAGCTGATTTTGTAAACTTATTCTGGTTTCATGGCCTCAGTACCCTTCACATCAGGGATTTTGAAGCTTAACTGGGCACTTATACCGAAAAAACAGAAAGATGTTATCATGTTTTTAATACTAGTAGGTTCAAAAATTATATAAATTTTTTTTGGCTTAGAAGGGTATCCAATTGTTAGAACTTTTTGGAACATTCAATCAAGTTCAGAGTATGATCGCGTTCACCTGTTTCATATGCTTCACACAGGATCTGTTCGCAGCGGGGGTGGACACGACGACGGCGTCGATCGAGTGGACCCTATCAGAGCTCGTTAAGAACGCCTGCGCAATGGCGCGGGTGAAGCAAGAACTGGATGCGGTAGTGGGGAAGCACAATCAGGTCAGGGAGTCACACCTCCCGGAGCTTGCGTACCTCAACGCGTGCATCAAGGAGAGCCTCCGCCTCCACCCCCCAGTGCCACTGCTCCTCCCGCACCAATCGGAGGAGGACTGCGAGGTCATGGGGCACGTCATACCGAAGGGGTGCGGGGTGATGGTGAACGTGTGGGCGATTGGGAGGGACCCGGACGCGTGGGGGAACGCCCCGGAGGAGTTTTGTCCGGAGAGGTTCATTGACCACCACGACGAATGCGGGGTGGACTTCAAAGGGAGCCATTTCAAGTTCTTGCCATTCGGGAGCGGGCGGAGGGCCTGCGTGGGGATGCCACTCGGGCATCGAATGATCCAGCTTGTGGTTGCTTCTTTGGTGCGTAATTTCGATTGGGGTCTCCCGGATGGAGGGATGGCTGATCAGCTTGACATGGATGATTGGTTTGAATTGACACTGGAGAGGAAGAGAGCTCTTGTTCTCATTCCCTCAGAAGTTGGTGCTTGTTAGTTAAAGATGATTGTTCTGCATTGTTACTGAATTCATCATGTATTATAGTTATCAGTCTAGATAGACATGTTTGTTTCAGGTGAGTTCTTTTGCTTTGTTGTTGTTTATGATTAATGTGCTATTTTTAGAATTGCTTCACTGAGTTTTCAGTGTTTGAAATATGTTATGAAAACTTATTCAGAATTCAGCGAGTCTTAAATTGTCTGTCTTTATGATTACTACAATTTTATGGGACAGACCATATTTTTATGAAGATCAAGTAAATACTTGGCACTTGAAGAGAGTGTAGACTTTATAAATTATATTTGTTCTTAAAAGGCAAGCAAATATATGATTTTACAAAAGAATGGCTCTCAGGAGCTGTTTCTGTCAATATCATCTCACATTGAAAAAAAAAAAAGAACAGACACAACAACTGAAGACAATCTTCTTAAAACACATACGGTAATCAATGACATCAATGTTGACAATAAACAAATACAGATGTACAAAAGAATTCAAACACGACTAACTAAACAGAATCTGATATGTTTCACCATCAAACAAAAAAAGAATCAAAGAATACCAACAAAAAAGAATACATATTCAGAGATGTCAATACAAAATATTGAATGAAAGAATGAACTAAAAAAGAATATGTTTTTCTCCTATCTAGAACTAAAAACATATACCTATCTTTTTTATGTCATGCTTTGGGTAGTAAATCTATAACTGAGCATCTGTAAACGAAGAAGGCGGCGATGAAGAACCACCCGCAGCAACATCAACAGGTGCCCACGCCGAAACCGTATAGAGAGACTGATCCATCCAATTCAGTGTTAGTCCTTCATCTCCGCCTCGCCTTTCAATGCTGTAATTCTCGCCCGAAAACATCCTCAACAACATCCTGCTCTGCACCTCCTCCCTCTCCCCGATCCCGATGTTCCTAAACCCTCCTCCACCCATCAATCGCCTCCACTTCTCAAACTCCTCGTGCCTCTCGACCCTCTCCCTCTCCCCGCACGCCACGATGTCCCTAATCTCCCTCGCAAACATCTCTTCTATGATGATCCTGGCCGGGTTTTCAGTCATGGGCAGGCTCGAATGCACCGAATCGAAGATCGCCGAGTAGTACTTGAGGGAGCTCAAGATCCTCCCCTCCCACCTCTGCTCATTGTGCTTGGCTTCCTGTTCCGCGACCAGTACGATTGTCGGGTTCGCGCTCTTTATCAGCCCGTACAAGTCCCGCAGAGCCCCGCCTTCGCCGCCATCGAGCACCTTGTGTAGTTGTAGAACGCAATTCACCGCCACGCACTCCCCCTCCTTCACGTGGAGCATCCAAAGCCGCACGTCCTCGATGCGGTCGACGACCGGGTGGAACTCAAATGCGAGGTTCATCGCCCCCGCGAGCCCAGCGAGGCGTGCCCCCGTGTCGTGGAGCTCGTGCTTCGACTCCCCGATCCCTGTGATCCTGACGTGGCTCGGCGGGTTCGGCCTAGATGCGAGGCTCTGGAAGAGCCCCGGCCACTGCAACCCCTGCTTGATGTCGAAGTCTATGATGTGGATCCTGTCCTTCCCTTCAAAGGCCCTCAAAAGCCTCTCGTTCAGCGTGAAATGCAAGAACCTCGGTATGGGATTCACGTGGTTGAGGAGGCGGAGGGCGGTGGCGGTGGCGGTAGAGGACTTGTCGAGGTCTCGGGGAGGCGCTATTCGGAAGACGTGCGGCCAAAGCCTCGCGACGCGGAGGGATAATGCTTCGGTGAAGTAGGCCACGACGCGGTGGATTGGGGATGCGCCGGTGGGGGCGGCGAGCTCGCCTAGCCGGGCCAAGTAGTAGTTGACGGCGGCGTGGTTACCGGACCCGATCGAGTCCACGCACGCCACAAAAAGGCTCACTAGCTCGAGCCCCTGCTGTTCGAGGTGGGGCACGCCGTCGTCGCCGCCCGGGGCGGTGGAGGGGCACGGATTCCGGGAGGACCCGTTGTTCCCCGGTCTTTCGTTCTCCGAATCCCCCGTGTCGGCGGCGGAGGAGCTCGAGGTGGCCGAATTCGCCGCCACTCCCTCGACTCTGCTTGAACCGACCACCTTGTCCTCCGCATCGGCTAAGTGGGTCACGACCGATCCAACCCAAATGTCATCTGCGGCGGTCGATGTGGGCGGCGGGGCCGGCTCGAGGGGTTCGGAGAACCAGAAATCGCCGGCGCCCAATTGGGTCAGTCTCTTCCTCTTCACGCGGGATATGCACGACTCATCGGATGAGTTGTACTCGCAGAACCTCTTCAAGCTCCTCCTCTGCTGCTCCTCCTCCTCTTCCTCCTCTGCTTTCTTCCAAAACCCGTATTCGTGCGCGGCGGAGGTGGTGGTGATCAAGGGTGCCGGGGGTCTCGTGTTCTGTCGGAGGGAAAGACTACTTGGTTTGGATGGCTCGATTGGGTTCTCGATGGAGACACCAATGGGTCTCCGTGGGAAGTTGTTGCAGGGCAAGTCTAGTCTTTGGGTGCTCATTTTCACGGATGATTCACTGATCAAATGCTGGTGGTGGTGGTTGTGGTGGTGGTGCCTCGGCGACAGAAGCGTCGATGAACACCCCGCCAACATCCTCTAAATCTCTCTCTCTCTCTCTCTCTAACAATCTCTCTCTCTCTCTGTGTCTCTCAATCTGTCTATCTCTCTGTTTTACTTAATTTTTTGGAGAGTCTGTTCTGTTAGAGTTTTTATGAATCAATTTGTATGGGGTCTTTTTTGTTTGGGAAAGAATAAAATGCAATGGAAAAGAGAGAGGATGAATTATGGACACTGATTTTGTAAGATATGAAAAATATATGTGTGTGAAAGAATGGGCTATAGAAATCCTGTAATTTTGAAAGATTGGGTTTTTATGTAGTTAGAAATCGAAAGAGAGAATGCGAAGATCGGGAGAAGAATAAATAATGAATCAAAAGAATAGTTAGAACAAATAAATTCTTAAACTTAAAACATGGTTTGCTTGTGAAAAAAACATTCAAAGGGAACACTTACTCTGCCTGAAAAACGTTTCTCCAGCTTAAGAAGCACGTATGAACTCAGGAGAACCAGGACCCATTTGAAGCTGGTGGAGTTCATGTGAGGTTTGTCACCAAAAACACCAGACGGGACCTTCTGTTCCTCCATGAGAGCTTACTTTGCTTCCTCTTCTAGAGAAAACCCAAACCCCAAAAATCATTCAAACATGCAAGAAAACCATTTGGGTTGATTTTTCAAAAACACATAGAGAGATTTAGAACTCTAATAACCCTAAAAAAAAAAAGAAAACCTAGCTAAGCTTTCCTTGTGTCTTCTATGGCTGCTAGAACTACTACTACTACTACTACCATGTTTTTGCTATCTTGGTAAGCTATGGATTATGTTTGGACACTTTCGGCCATTAAACACTTTGATTCGGGTGGGGAGGGAATAAGAGTGTACTATTCAGGGTGGATCGTTGGATTGGGATCGGACGGCTGGGATGGAAGTCAAGATGACCGTTGCGAGGGTCAATGTGACCGTTGGTTGTACGGGGAGTTTTTTTTTTTTTTTTTTCAATTTAAGTGTACCCTGTCTGAAATCCAGCAGAAACGGATCACGTGAGGGACACGTGGCGGATGCAGAGCGTCACCCCCTCCTGTTTTTACGTGACCGTTGGCCAAATCCGCACGTGCGTTGTTCTGGTCGTAGGGGTGGGTGAGATCACAACTTTTGGACGGTCAGGATTTCTAGCCTTACACGTAAGATAACAGAGTTACACGTGAGATCCAAATAATTACATCTTACATCTTTATTTAAATATGAAGGATAATTTAGAAATGTCAATGTCTTTGTTTTACAAAAATTTAATTCACGTGATTATAAAAGCATATACGTTAGTATTGTATTTTAATTTAAGTTCATTTATTTTATATTTCTTGAAATTTTAATACAAGAACTCAAGTATCTGTCCTACTCTCAGTTTTTTCTGATTCACCTCGAAATATTTGTAGTTCGTTATTTCGATTATTTTATGTCTAAATTTTTCAATTGTTTGAGAAATATTTGTATCAATGTGGAGGGTCTCTTTTCCTAACCCAATCAACGTTTGTCATGTACTTACCGCAGGTCAATTCTAAGCATCACATATTGATATATGTATCGACCGCTACAACTCATTGTTGACTGACATGTGTCTTCAACAAGCCCATATCTTCAATCGCATGTGAGGTCCATCTATTTTAGGACAACCAAAAAACACAATCAAAGCCTACAGGATTCCTCCTACATTAAAGTCTAATAAGAATCTCTCTTATTGTTAGATGATGCGAGATTAAACAATGGGTTTGACTTCACTTCACCCTCACCCCTCATTGAGTTTAGTGGGCCCTTGGCCTCTTATTTAGCCCAGCCCTTCCCATGAGACCACATGTCCCCATGTAACCAAAAAACAAAATCAAAGCCTACGGGATTCCTCCTACATTAAAAACAGATAATGAATCTAATAAGAATTCCTCTTATTGTTGGATGATGTGATACTAAACAATGGGTCTAACTTCACTTCACCCTCACCCCTTATTGAGTTTATCGTGCTCTTGGCATCTTGTCCAACCCAACCTCTCTCATGTGACCTCACAGCCCTATGTATGATCCAGAGTCCCATCCATCGCATATGCTAGAGGTATATATATATATATATATTTACTATGGTTGAAAAATTAAATTTAATGAAATATATTCTTCATGTCTTATCCTTATTTTTGGTCAAGTAAGATTTTTAATTTTTAATTTTATTTTAAAAAGGGTTCACAACATCACATCCATACTAACTGAAGGTGGTGTTTTCCTTCAATAAGAGCTGTCGGGTCAGAGGTCTGCCCCCAGGTGAAAGTCCGGGTCATCGAACCTGAGATCCTGCACCAAAAGAGCCTAAGGGACACCGGTATGGTGCCAGCCAAAGGGACTCCGACGCTTAAGTCAGTGGAGTAAGGAGTGGAGATGATGAAGTGGATAAGAAGATGAAAACTCTAGAATTAGAATTGCTTACTCGTGAATGTCCTCCCTCTTCTCCTCTCCAGACATCCCCTTGTCCCGATTGGAATCTTCTAACACGTAAGATTCCATAGGATTTGAGATTGGGGGTTTGTTATGATGTCGTACAGTCGTAGCCACGTGAAGCCCTCTCATAAGCCCTAACCATGACCGCAACAACAATGGCAGGCGGTTTGTCGGGGTCATGACACATCTTGTGGTTAGCGGTCGCTTTCCTCCTCTGATTAAGGTCGGGTCCGAACCTAGATCAAGGTGGTGCACCCCAACGATCATGTTGGATATGAGTGGCTAGCTTGGTCAACCGGCCTCGGTCATCCTTGGGAAGGTGTTGGTCTGGTCGCAGCTGTGGCCTTCTCACCATAATGCTCATGGCAGAGGAGACTCAACCCAAAGTATCTTACTCAGGCTAGGTGATCCCCAAACAGGACTCTGTTGTCAAGCCATCCTGCCTCCTTTTCTCTGGCTTAAGACTACTCGATTCTAACATGGGCCGAGTTACACTACCCGTTTATCCGGTTTTCTGAGATACATGGCGCCCTCAGAAATAGCGCAAAATCCCCCCTCTATACTAACTAAGTTATATATTTTTATTTTCACCCCAATTCAAATATTGTCTAATTTACTAAATGAAATGGAGATGACAAAAAAAAAAATTAATTTGAGGTATGTATTGCTAGTCTCAAAGACCGTCTATTAAAATGTGATGATGATCCTTGTTAGCTAGAGATGTAGAATCTGTGGGCCCTTCAAATGTGATGTTCATTGTTCACATGTTTTCTTGCATTGAACCATGTTGTCTCCCAGCGAAGTAGGGCCTGGAACAATTTTAGATAACTGATGGGTTAATTGTATATCGGGATATAAATAAGTTTTTTAGTTTCTCTAAATTGTAAGTAAGTTTTTCTTAAATAAATTTTATTGTTAAAGATCTATTTAATTTTTTTTTAATAAATACACGTCCCAATAAGTAAGTCCACTGAACTTTTTAGTAAAATCTTTAGTTAATATTCTTTTAATAAGCATGCTCCCATCTCATATAAATTTGTTTATTTATTTATAAATTCTTAATTTTATATTCTTCCTTCTTGAGAAAGAAGATGAGGCGAAGATATTTTTTTATTTTGTTATTAGGCATGACTTTTTCTTCACCAAATAATGAGATACATAATTTATCTAGGGTTTCTATTGATATTGGTTTGTGTAGGGTTTGAATTTTTATTTTTTTTAGGATTTAGGGTTTTGAGCATTTGTGTGAATTTGTGTATGAACAATGGATTCTCATATTCCCGTTATATTTACATTAATTTTTTTTGTCAGAATTCTCGAACGGTGAGAGATAGAGTTTAATGTGAGAGGGGCTTATTTATTGTTTGAATATGGGGTTAATATATAAGAGACTTATAAATTAAGTTTTGAAAATGTGAGACTTACTTACAATTTAAAGGTGCTCAAATATAGCCACCTTTGATACAAACCATAGTTTTATGGCGTTCAGCGTTACAATTAGGCATAGGCAAACAAGGCCCAAGCCCACAGGCCTGGGCCAGGATGGCCCGCAGCCAAAAAAAAGGCCCACGCCCTGCCCACGGGCCCAAACATGAACGGGTCTGATTCGGACCCACGAGCGGGTCTGCGGGCCCAGATTTTAAACATCTTATTTATTTTATTTTTTAATTTCAAGTTGTCCATGCTATATATGTGCTAAAATAACACAAAATTGAAAATATAATATTGAAAAAAAATATTTATTGAATTTTTTTTTTTAAATACTAATTACTTGAAAAATTAAATAACTATATGTACCTAACTAAGTTGACACGTAAAAGAATCTTAATAATTTGCATAATTCAATTATAATTTAAATAAAAATTATATGTGACTTATTTATTATATTGCCCCACAGGCCTACGAACCAGTTTGGACGAGCCTACGTGCAGGGCCCGACCCTCCCTGAAAATGGCTGGGCCGGCAAGGCCCCGCGAGTGGTCCGGGTTGGGCCTCAGGCCTTTTGGGGGACCTTTTTACAAGTGAGCCTAGATAGTGGCCATATGTCAAGATGGCCCGAGCGCGCCTAGATGCCTATAAAGGCCCAAGCACCCGTATAAGACATGGGCCGGAACTATGGCACAAACCACTGACTCGTTAGATTTCATTATTATTATTATTATTATTTGAAAAATGATATTTTTAGCATATTGTACGATCCCATTTATAGTTCATGCAATTTTTCTCTGTTTTTTTAAATTATATATATTTTTATTGAAATATATATTGTTATACAGAAATACATATCGAGATATAATAGTATATTTTTTTTAAAAAATAATAGTGTATGGGACTGCAAATCAAACTGCAAAATGGATTGAATATTTTAACATCTTTTTTTCTTCAACATCCAAAACACAATCATTATTTCCAGAAACTCTTAGATGCATGGTAATTGGTACACCATTTCTTTTTCTTTTTTTTCCTGAGATCTAAGCATTCCTTAAAAAATTGTGTTGTTACACAGCTTTTATTTTAAAATTGAGTGTTGTTACACAGTTTTTTTTTCAACCCTAATTTCAATTTTATATGCGTCGATAGAAAATCAACAAAACAAGTACTCATATTAACGAATTATATGCTTCAATAATTTTTTTTTATATTTTCTATAAATATATTTATACAATTCATTAAAACATATGCTTCATTTGTTATAAAAATATATACTTCATTATATATATATATATATATATATATATATATATATATATATATATATTTACTATGGTTGAAAAATTAAATTTAATAAAATATATTCTTCATGTCTTATCCTTATTTTTGGTCAAGTAAGATTTTTAATTTTATTTTAAAAAGGGTTCACAACATCACATCCATACTAACTGAAGGTGGTGTTTTCCTTCAATAAGACCTGTCGGGTCAGAGGTCTGCCCCCAGGTGAAAGTCCGGGTCATCGAACCTGAGATCCTGCACCAAAAGAGCCTAAGGGACACCGGTATGGTGCCAGCCAAAGGGACTCCGACGCTTAAGTCAATGGAGTGGAGATGATGAAGTGGATAAGAAGATGAAAACTCTAGAATTAGAATTGCTTACTCGTGAATGTCCTCCCTCTTCTTCTCTCCAGACATCCCCTTGTCCCGATTGGAATCTTCTAACATGTAAGATTCCATAGGATTTGAGATTGGGGGTTTGTTATGATGTCGTACAGTCGTAGCCACGTGAAGCCCTCTCATATGCCCTAACTATGACCGCAACAACAATGGCAGGCGGTTTGTCGGGGTCAGAACACATCTTTGCCAATTCGGCGGAGCAGAGTAGCCCTGACCACACCTTGTGGTTAGCGGTCGCTTTCCTCCTCTGATTAAGGCCGGGTCCGAACCCAGGTCAAGGTGGTGCACCCCAACGATCATGTTGGGTATGAGTGGCTAGCTTGGTCAACCGGCCTCAGTCATCCTTGGGAAGGTGTTGGTCTGGTCGCAGCTGTGGCCTTCTCGCCATAATGCTCATGGCAGAGGAGACTCAACCCAAAGTACCTTACTCAGGCTAGGTGATCCCCAAACAGGACTCTGTTGTCAAGCCATCCTGCCTCCTTTTCTCTAGCTTAAGACTACTCGATTCTAACATGGGCCGAGTCACACTACCCGTTTATCCGGTTTTCTGATATACATGGCGCCCTTAGAAATAGCGCAAAATCCCCCCTCTATACTAACTAAGTTATATATTTTTATTTTCACCCCAATTCAAATATTGTCTAATTTACTAAATGAAATGGAGATGACAAAAAAAAAATTAATTTGAAGTATGTATTGCTAGTCTCAAAGACCGTCTATTAAAATGTGATGATGATCCTTGTTAGCTAGAGATGTAGAATCTGTGGGTCCTTCAAATGTGATGTTCATTGTTCACATGTTTTCTTGCATTGAACCATGTTGTCTCCCAGCGAAGTAGGGCCTGGAACAATTTTAGATAACTGATGGGTTAATTGTATATCGGGATAGAAACCGATCTTTGATATCAAGGTAGTTCTTTTTTAGTATCTCTAAATTGTAAGTAAGTTTTTCTTAAATAAATTTTATTGTTAAAGATCTATTTAATTTTTTCTAATAAATACACGTCCCAATAAGTAAGCCCATCGAACTTTTTAGTAAAATCTTTAGTTAATATTCTTTTAATAAGCATGCCCCCATCTCATATAAATTTGTTTATTTATTTATAAATTCTTAATTTTATATTCTTCCTTCTTGAGAAAGAAGACGAGGCGAAGATTTTTTTTATTTTGTTATTAGGCATGACTTTTTCTTCACCAAATAATGAGATACATAATTTATCTAGGGTTTCTATTGATATTGGTTTGTGTAGGGTTTGAATTTTTATTTTTTTTAGGATTTAGGGTTTTGAGCATTTGTGTGAATTTGTGTATGAACAATGGATTCTCATACTCCCGTTATATTTACATTAATTTTTTTTGTCAGAATTCTCGAACGGTGAGAGATAGGGTTTAATGTGAGAGGGGCTTATTTATTGTTTGAATATGGGGTTAATATATAAGAGACTTATAAATTAAGTTATAAAAATGTGATACTTACTTACAATTTAAAGGTGCTCAAATATAGCCACCCTTAATACAAACCATAGTTTTATGGCGTTCAACGTTACAATTAGGCATAGGCAAACAAGGCCCAAGCCCACAGGCCTGGGTCGGGATGGCCTGTAGCCAAAAAAGGCCCACGCCCTGCCCACGGGCCCAAACATGAACGGGTCTGATTCGGACCCACAAGCGGGCCTGCGGGCCCAGATTTTAAACATCTTATTTATTTTATTTTTTAATTTCAAATTGTCCATGCTATATATGTGCTAAAATAACACAAAATTAAAAATATAATATTGAAAAAAAATATTTATTGAATTTTTTTAAAAAAAATACTAATTACTTGAAAAATTAAATAACTATATGTACCTAACTAAGTTGACACATAAAAGAATCTTAATAATTTGCATAATTTAATCATAATTCAAATAAAAATTATATGTGACTCATTTATTATATTTCCTCCACAGGCCTACGAACCAGTTTGGACGGGCCTACGTGCAGGGCCCGACCCTCCCTGAAAATGGCTGGGCCGGCAAGGCCCCGCGAGTGGTCCGGGTTGGGCCTCAGGCCTTTTGGGGGACCTTTTTACAAGTGAGCCTAGATAGTGGCCATATGTCAAGATGGCCCGAGCGCGCCTAGATGCCTATAAAGGCCCAAGCACCCGTATAAGACATGGGCCGGAACTATGGCACAAACCACTGACTCGTTAGATTTCATTATTATTTTTTTTTAAAAAAAAAATGATATTTTTAGCATATTGTACGATCCCATTTATAGTTCATGGAATTTTTCTCTGTTTTTTTAAATTATATATATTTTTATTGAAATATATATTGTTATACAAAAATACATATCGAGATACAATAGTATATTTAAAAAAAAAAAAAAATGATAGTGTATGAGACTGCAAATCAAACTGCAAAATGGATTGAATATTTTAACGTCTTTTTTTCTTCAACGTCTAAAACACAATCATTATTTCCAGAAACTCTAGATGCATGGTAATTGGTACACCATTTCTTTTTCTTTTTTTTCCTGAGATCTAAGCATTCCTTAAAAAATTGTGTTGTTACACAGCTTTTATTTTAAAATTGAGTGTTGTTACACAGTTTTTTTTTCAACCCTAATTTCAATTTTATATGCGTCGATAGAAAATCAACAAAACAAGTACTCATATTAACGAATTATATGCTTCAATAAATTTTTTTATATTTTCTATAAATATATTTATACAATTCATTAAAACATATGCTTCATTTGTTATAAAAATATATGCTTCATTATTTAAAGTATATCATTTTTAAAATATTTAAAACACGTATAAATTAAAAAAAAAAAATTGTGAGTAACATTATCTAAAAAATTACATAATACATCCACTGATTTTATGGATCTAAGCATTCTTTGGAAACTTCTTCGCTCATTGTCGAAGAAACGACAAGTGGGAGGCGACTGATATAGACTTTCAAACAACGTGTTGTTTAATATATGGTTCTCGTGATCAAACCATAATATGATGTCATGACAGTAACTTCAGTTGGTCCGCAAATGCATCAAACGAACTACTGTTGTTGGGATGTTGATTTTCCTTCTGTCATCTTGGCTTTTAATGTGATGTGTGTGTGTATATATATATATATTATATGGAGAGAGAGAGAGATTTGATAAGTTGCGGACGGTGCAGATCAAACCTACAGCTGGCGGATCGATTTCTAGCCGTTCTTTTTTTCTTTTCTTTTTTTTCCTGTGAGACCCACACATACATAGCATAGCATCTCATGATTCATAAAACTCCAAATGCTAGTGGATAGAGGTGATAAATGAGTCGAGCAAGTCAAATTTTGACATGTTCAAGCTTGATTCATTTATAATTAGGTTTGGCTCAATTCAGGATCGAGTTTAATTTTGTGTTCAAGCTTGACTCATTTGAGTGATGAAAAACTCGATAAAAGCTCTCCTCGACTCGTTTCGAGTGCAAGCTCGAAGCAAAGCTCAAATTCGAGCTTGTTTAGTTAAAAAAAAACTTATTTAGCTCTCATTTAACTAAAAAAAAACTCGTTTAACAATTAAAACATGTAGAAAACAGATAACATGTCAAAAATAAATAATTATATTAAAAAATTATCACTAAACAATTATATTTGAAATAAGGCCATATTAGCTCTGGCTCAACTCGTTTACAATCAAGTTTTAAAAAAATATTCAAACACGGACTGATTTATCTAATCTAACGAATTCGAACGAGTCAAGCCAAGCCGGCTATCGGTGGAATGGTGGTCCCGTGATTTTCCATCAATAATGAAAGTTCTCGCACGTGCATGGAACTGACTCAGTCAATACTTAAGACGCGTTTCTTTTGATTAGTGGTCAATGCCATTGTTGGGGGAGGCTTCAATGCATTTGGAGAGGGTAAGAAATTTCAATGCAATGGCAGCTGTGTCTGTAGATTAGGCAGGAAAAAAAAATTAAGAAATTATTTAGATCTTTTTAAAATAATATAATCTCTTGTACATGTTAAATTTAGATAATTTTTCAAAATATTATGAGAGATTAAGCTCTTGTTTGGATAAGAGAGTAAATGTAAAATAATATAAAATAAATCTAAAAAAACTTGAAAAATGTTAGACTTAATCATTTTTATAAGACTGTATTTTGAACTGTAAAAAAACTGAGTATAGTAGCGCCAAGAAAGTGAAAAGCTGTGTGTTTCCAAATAATTTATGGGTGCCGTTGTGTTTGAATAAGTGAGAAAAAACTGATAATGATATTTCAGATCTCCCTTAAAATTGTATTATTACATTCAGTCTATTCCACTAATATAACGAGACTCATGTTTTTTTTTTATGAACAAATTTTGGTCATACCTATTCTAATTCATGAGAGCAATCAAAATAGATGAGACTCATATGTTATATCACCTATTATCAAATAACCAATAAATTAATTTATTTTTTATTTTTCATAAATTCTTATCCACATCTTGTCTATCTTTTATCCACAGCTTATCTACAGTCTTTCCTTAATCGTAATACAACGTTTACCTTTTGTTCAAAAATTTATCCATGGTCAATCACACAACAAAAAATATTTTTTATAACATAATAAAAAATGATTTATTCAATTGTTATATTTATCAAATTTATGTCGCTATCCAAACTAAATCTGTTAACTTATCTTATAAAAGTTTTTTTTCCGCAACAATAGAAAAAAAGAGACATAAATTCTTTAAAATTTATGTTAAATTCATATATTTTTGCCAATATCTTGATATGAATAATAATATCTACTAATTTATAGATTTTGAATATATCTTCATTTGAGCATGGGGTCTTTGAATGGATCTCCTATTCAGGTTTATCCTTTCTTTTTGTTTTGTTTAATTTGTATTTCTTTTTGGATCTTTGTGTTATTCAATTAATATAATCAGCGTAGCTGCAAGCCTACATCAACTTAAAAAAAAAAATTAGATTTTTTTTTAGATACAATATAATATATATATATATATATATATATAATCATTTTAGAGATGTTGGTGGGGTCTACTCAGACACACTTTGCTTTCCTGTTCCTCACCTCACACGTGACAACAGAACCCCATATATCACCCGGAGACTTTGGCACGCACACTCAGTCATGGCCGGCCCAATCTGAGGTGAATCTCTCACTCCTCTCTCTTTCTTTGCAAATTCGGTGAGGTTTTCATGTTGGGTACTTTTGTTTTTCCATGTAATCCATGAAGAGATTCAATTTGAGTAGATCTTATGTAGTTTCTGTTGTATTTGCACTGAATAAAACCAACCCAACTGATTTTCATAATGTTTTGTTTTCTTAAGGAAGATTGTCATAAGTTGCAGTTCACTTTCTTCAAAAAAAAAAAATTCTCCTTAAAATTCTCTTCTTTGTTTTTTGTCTTTATAGTCTGTGCAATTAAGAATTCAGTGATCTAATTCATCTGTTGGGGCATTTCATATTCTTTCTTCATATATTGGTCATGTAGAATTCATGGTTTTCAAGAGGGACCATTTGTTCACTATTGAAGGCCTTTTGAAATTTGAAACTTTCTCTGTATTTGTGAACTCAATATTCACACACAGTAGAACAGTCCTTTAGATTTTATTATTCGGTTTGGTTTGATAAAAGAAGAACAACAGAGTAGTTTCAATGTAAATATGCTGTATTCCTCCCTAAGGATCTTATTCTGCGTGTTCTCAAATTTTGGAATAGGAAGAGGTCGTGTTTAAGTCTCATCGACGGTAATCATGAGGTTGGAGACTGTTGAGATCCGGCCCAATGGGGGGCAGCAGGTGGAAGTCCATTTTATGAACTCCGGTGTCCCTGGCGTTGTTCAAGAGAACTTTGAGGGATATTACATTGATCATGACGATCTTGCTCTTGCTGAAGTTCTCCAGGATCAGGTGAGGTTCTGTTTGATTAGTTAAGCATGTCACGTGCTGAAACTCTGGTCTTGCAATTGGATTCGTGAAGAAGTGCATATATTTTTGTTGGTGCTTGCTTGACATTGAAGTTTAAAAATATCTATTTGCTTCTAACAGAAAGGCACAATTTTAAACGTGTACCTATGACATTTCTGTTGACATGATTATCATAAATGATAGTTTAGAAAAATAAATGTAACTGTAGATTCGATGTTGATTGGCTGATCAGTAAGGAGGACTTATGTTAAATGACATGCTATTCTAGATGGCATTTCCAAATGTGTTCCATAATAAAATGTTGATAATGCTTGTTGTGAGATTTATGTACAAATTGTGAAGATGAGGTGTTTGCTTGGAAAATTATATCAAGAAACAGATGTTGAAGTTTCACAATATCATGACTGAATTTTTGTGTGCAAGATCTAATTTACTATCCTGAGCCTTATTGATTTGTCAAGGTCAAGTTGAAAGCGAAGATATTTAAAGTGGTGTAAGATGTCATATAGTTGATGTCAATTAGATTGTGCCTTTGGCTTGATTTTTTCCGTTTACATGTTATTATTTTCGTTCATACTACTACTTGACTTTTCAGCTAGTAAATGACCTATCTTTTTTCCAAAAAAAAAAAAAAAAAAACACACACACTGTTTTGGTACTCTGTAAAAGAATGTAATTCAATTTCTCCTAGTGGGTACCTTGGGAAGTGCTAGAGTTATCCTGATCAAGTGTCAGCAATATATCTTACTTTCCCCTTATTTTGCCCATTCATCAGAATTGTACCCCATATTATCAATGATT
This sequence comes from Acorus gramineus, assembly GCA_030737835.1. Classification (NCBI taxonomy): domain Eukaryota; kingdom Viridiplantae; phylum Streptophyta; class Magnoliopsida; order Acorales; family Acoraceae; genus Acorus; species Acorus gramineus. Next base: position 17,589,099 of record CM060856.1, on the reverse strand, counting down.
TTTGGTAGTAGGAGTTCTACCTTATTCTTTGTTAACTTCGAATATGATATATTTTTATATTCTGAAATTTTATGTCGTGTAATCATCTGTGAGACATTAAGATTTTATCCAGGGTAGTCAACTATCATAGGTTCCCCGAGAACTAATGTAAAATAAGCTTAATTTGTTAAACTGAAGTCCAATCTACTGTTTCAGGTTCTTGCCATGTGCTTGGTTATCTTTATTGTTGAATCTGTTGCAGGAAAGTGCATTGAGCTCGCTCCAGCTTGGCTCAGACAAAGCTTCTTCAAGTACCAATTCTAAGACTGATACTGTCCAGAAAGAATCTTCAGATGCTTTGGATCCTCAGACACAATTAGAAGTAGATGAAGCCATTGCTAGGGCCTTGCAAGATGAGGAAAATAATGCTCCAAGTGTAACTGAAGCTGGTAATCACCACTGTAGTGATTTTTTTATGGGTGGTTGTGTTTGTTGAGTAGAATGAATCTTTCTATTTATCTTGATAAAAAAATATATATTGAACTTCAATCCCCACTGATTTTGGTTTATTTACATCTGTGACTATTCCTGCAATACCTAGCTTTGATTCCACTTGCATGATAATAGCTTTATTGTGATGGCACCCCATTTTATGTATTTATTTATCTGTCACACAAATTTAGTATTTGTAATAAAAATTTCTATCAAAACTGGTGAATAAATTACCTACATCAACCTATTGATTTCGGGTGGGTTTTGTATCATTTGAACAAATGCTCTCTGCGTTTCAGTTGTAAAATGTCTTATAACAATTGCATGGTAATTAGTTGCATCCTGGATGCATAAAGGTACAGATAACTGATTATTATCGTATTTATGTAAATGGACGATGAAATTATTTACAAATACCATGGTGTGATAGCACTGTGAAAGTAGTCCCTTTTTTTAACAGTTGAACCTTTCCTCATATGGTTGGTTTGCTTTGCTTTGAAAACATGCACTATGATTTTTCTAGTGTATGTGCAATATGACTGATTGTTTGACCTATTAATCATATATTGGAGACCATTATCTGAAGTGATTGCCTGAGCACACAAGCTCTTGTTCAAATCTATGAGAGAGATCTTTGAATTCTCTTTGGCATTTGGTTGGCCACATTTGGTGTTACATATTCAAGTTCATATTATAAGCAGCCTGCACTACTTCTTTAGGGTACAATGTCATCTCAGCTGTAGGCACAATTACTCACATTTCAATAATATCTGATTATCCAACTGTTGTTAACTATTGCTTAGAGTTACAGACTTACAGTAATATACGCAGGTGGTGTTATCCATGTGTTAGTTACAGTAGTTTGTTTCTTGCATAAAAATGAGTGTATATGTGCATGAGGAATAGACGGGTTCTGACAACATAAAAGCAACATTGGGCACTGTTACTTTCCTTTTTATGGTATATGGTTCTTCAATCTTCATTTGTTGTCATTTATTGCTTTAGATGCATTAAAAATGGAGCTTCTGCGTCCATGTAATATTATTTTTTACTATATAATGATTGCCTACTATTGTCAATATTCTTTTGGCGTGTCTTATCAAGGGAATACCTCATCATCATCCTCAGTGAACAGAGAAGCCAACACTACGGATGCCCCTGCTTTGGTAGAATTCTTTCTGAACCATCATATCTTCCAATAAATTCTGTTGTTTAATTTTGACGATTATGGCATTCTTGTTGTGCTAATATTCAGGCTTCTGGGCAAGACAACATTGACGCAGATAATATGACTTATGAGGTAAGTCTGTTAGATCTGCATCGCCCTCTTGTTTGCTTTATGACGACCTCATTTTAGATAAGTTGAACAAATTCCTCATATTCGGGATGAAATTTGATATTTTTTGAAACTCTAGGCCCCCGTTTGGACACAGAATATGACTTATTCTTGGGTATACAATTATTCCGGCATAAGTGAGTATAAATAAGGATAAACTGATTTTGTGTTTGGTTGTGTTTTGAATTATTCTCGTTGGTAAACATAAGAATAAATGTTTTGTTGTTTGGAAAAAATGTGAATAAAGTATGGATAAGGATTTATAAAAGGTAAAAAAATAATGATAGTTGATTTGACAGATGATTTATAAGAGGCGATGACAGTTGATTTGACAGTGGGCCCACATATTCTTTAGGTGGAATAACCTAGGATAACTTTTATTCTAGGGGTTGATTGGAATCCATATACCACTTTGTACCAGTTTATTCTGGCATACCTTATCTGGGGTTATCCGGGCTTTCCAAACACAACAAAATTTATATCCGGGGTTATCCGGGGGTTTATTCTCATTCCAAACATGGGCTAGGAGTGCATTTTCCGAATATATTATCCTGTATTTTGTTATTGAAGTTAATGTTGTTTCTTTATGCATTTATTTATCAGTAGCATCACATTGAATGTATTTTCTAGTATCAGTTTCATTATTTGTTTTTTGCCACTTTTTATCAAGTCATTTTTCTTTATTCTTCTGATAGCTGACAAGAATCAGAAATTTTTTATGTATACATTGTAGATGATAAAAAGGGTGCATCTATTAATGCTCTATTTAATTTACAATTAATCACCATTAAATATGTGTGTCATTTACAATGTCATATGTTCCTAGATCATGTCCCAAAACTAATAACCTCAAGGATTTCTAAAAAGATTTGTCTTGGAATTTGGAGACTTATAAATATGATGTAAATTCTGTTATAAGTAGTATGAATGAGACAAGCATAAAATTGATGATCTCTAACACAATAGAACTCACTCCAATAGAACTCGCTCCACTATCTAAGTTAAGACTACATGCCATGTATGCTTAGACGTCTAAGTTAAGACTACATGGCATGTATGCTTAGATGATCTGGTTGGAAATTAACATTCCTTCTATGTGAATATGAGTATTGTCTGCTCAAATAACAAATATTTCCAATTTTCAAAATATAAATCCACATGAAAGATAACAATGTGTGTTTGTATAAACTTATAAGTTGTAGATTCTAGCTATTAACTCAAAAAAGTTATTGTAGCATGTTTGTTTAAATTTATTGGACATTAAAGCTAATAATAACAACTTTAAAAGTTAGGAATTGGGGGTGCGGCATAGCTGGAGTGAGGGGGGCCTCGTTGCATGCCAATATTTTTGTCACTACTGAATGATGCGTCTACTTGGTTGGGGAGGAGGCGGACCGCTAGATATCCAATCTATGGATCCCCCATCCCACTTCTGGGTGACGCTTTCTTGTTCATTTGATTTTTTTTTCTTCTCTTATCCTCTCACCCCTTATCCAGACTTGTGACCCCCACTTTGCAATACAAGCGAAGGTAGCAAGATTAACCCTTTTTTCAAAAATAAAAAAAAAACTGCAAATTGAGTTAATGGTACTTTTTGGATTACAATTTTTTCGTCTTGAACACAAATACCCTTGACCTATGTTAGGAATAACAATTGTACTCTTTTATATACAAGCACACAGTCAATTTTTCATTTTCATAGCTTAAAAGGGCATTTTTGACAATTACACACCAAAAGCTGTGTTACTGCTTATTCAAACAAACATCTATTGCTACTTATTTATTGTTTCTTCACAACTACAACAAACATGTCCATTTAAGTTAAATCTATAATATACAAATTATAATCTATAATCTGTAAATTGAAACTACAACAAACATGACCAATACCTAGTTTAGCAAGGTTATGATGCCAGTGAACCACATTTTTTGCATATTGACGCTTACAAAATGAAACCAATCTCCTCCTGACATCATATTCCCCTTTATATTTGTGCCATTCATGTTATTTTCACCTTTATATTTGTGCCATTCATGTTTTTTTCACCTTTATATTTGTGCCATTCATGTTTGTTTCACCTTTTAGAAGTTTAGTTTTTAAAAATTTTAGCATGAAAAACTAACTTCTATTATACTTTCAATCAGAATATGTTTATTTTTTCTTGTATGTTAATCTCGTGTTACTTAGTCCACCACCTACTTGTGGCATTGTTCAGGAGTTTTACATCCTTAGGGTGGGTCAATTGCAGTTTGCTGCTAGTTGAAAACGAGTTCCTTCTAGATCCTCAAGATATGCCCCATAGCCATAGTTGAACCAAATTACTTTTCAAGGAGTGCTGTCAGTAGTGGTGATATGCTAGTAGATAACTTGACTTTATCAACTAGCATGTATAAGAAATGACACCCTGCATCTTTCTTTATTAAGCAACTCTTCAGTGCACCTTTTTGTTCTTCTTTTCCGGATGAGGCTCACTTATCCTTTTGGGATACCTGAGGACCAAACATGAAAGTTGGTCGCTCCTTGGAAATTGGCATGCACTTGCTGTCACTATGAAATTAATTTGCTGCTTTGTTGTTTGCTAGAAAATTATGCTTTTCTTTAGTCATAAGAATCATGTTAGTAGTTTATAAAATAGTTTAGACATCTTTACTACAGATTTGAAATGTAATTTTATACGATCACTTTAGAATTTTCTCTGTTTTTTACCTTATTGGAACCACAATTTAAATCGATTTTCATCCAGGAGTTGCAATTGTTAGGAGAATCCATCGGTACTGAAAGCAAAGGATTATCGGATGAGGTCATTTCATATTTGCCAACTTCCAAATATAAAATAGGGCTGTTCTCAAGAAAGGAGAAACGTGAAGAGTAAGATGCTATTTTCAATCATTTTCGATTTTTATCTTTTTGCGTGCGATTTATTTGAATCCAAAACAAATTGATTGAGAAACTCTTTTTATATTTGATATGTGTGTACGTGTAGTGGCTGGCAAGGGATTTTTAACAATGCACAAACTCTTTTCCACACAGTCTTGAGTTTAAAAAAAAGAAAAACATAATCATTTTCCCAAACACTGCGTGACCTAGAAGTGCATCATTCATAATATTCCCTAAATTCTTAATAAGCTTATTTCAGGATCCCTGGAAGGACATGAAATACCTAGGAAAGCTCATTTAAAGAAGAAGCTTATTATATTTATTATTATCTTCCTGCAACCGTTTAAGCACACAAGAAAGCCAGACCCTGAAAAAAATAGTGTGCAAATATAAGAAAACCATGATATTTGCAAACCAACCACAAATTTCATAAGAGAAAGTAATTTACCAGTTGTGTGAGTGATTGCACATCAATGGGCTTTTTTCTTTTGGGTTCATGCTATATGGATGAATGATTATTCATCCTTGGCATGTGTTGATTACACATCTGGATTTGATGCCTAAATGAGAGTGCCAGTCCTGCGAGGATCCTGCAAGGTCACCCTTATGATTCTGTGTGGACAACCGCATCTCAACAGAAAGGTTCTGTGAGAACAAGCATGTGTTAATTCAAGGTTTTGAAACAAGGCCCAGACATACTATGAGCAGTTATAGTTTATTTGGTTTCAGAGATACTAATTTATAGGAAAAAGATATACGCAACCCCAATTGCAGTCCATCCCGTTTTTCTTTTTTTATAAAATTATACACTCACCCTTTAAAGTGCATGCTATTAAATGAAATGAAGTATATACTGAGATACATTAGTGTATTTTTTTTCACGGTGAAAAAATGAAAAAAACGGACTGTAGTATATACTATGATAGTGTAGTATACACTATGATAGAGCAGTATACATTATCACAGCGTACGGGCTGCAAAACGGGCTGCATGTAGCAGCACTCTAATTTATAACAATGAGTATATGTTAGAGGACACATTAAGGTTGTTGGCACACCCATTGTTCCTTGGTTCAGAGACATGAACAATCTGAGGGGCTATCACCTATCTAAGATTTTCATCATCGTTAATATTGATTTTCTAATTAAATATTTGAAAATAAAAATTCTCAAATATCATCGGCTCATAAACATGAGATGAATAATAACTTTATTTCAATGTCACCTTATGTGGAAGGAATCCCCAGCAAAATTGTTATGAAGGCTCCATTCTGATTTCTTGCATGAACCAAGTTACTTCCAACCTTGCCATACAGATATACAATGAACTTGATCAGTTTATTTGTCGCTTGACATTCCTCTATAGCCTTTTCCCTGGTGTTTATGACATGTGTTCATGCAGATGCGTGATCTGTTACATGGCTTTCAAAAATAAAGAAACTTTGATTACTTTGCCATGCCAGCATGAATACCATTCCAAATGTATCACTCGTTGGCTGAAGATGAACAGGGTAATAATTTTCATTTGCTTATTAGTGTTAACATTTTTTTCACTGTTGGACAGTTTTTGAACTTAGTTTAAGTGGCTGGTGCCTTTGCTTGATAAGACAATTCAGAAAAGTTTTGTTACTCTTTTGAGTTGCACATTCATGACTGTTGTTTTTGCTGGAACTTTATGCGCTCTATTGTTCTGAAAACATATTTTCAGTTATTGGAAATCATAAATGATTAGAAGGGTTAACCTATTTTTGTATATGCTTTCTTTCCTGCCTCCCCTTGTGTATCTTTAATTAATCTAACCAGCTAAATCAAATATGGTATTTCAATTGGGTAAGATTGAGTAGCTGCCTTTTACTGATAAGAGAATGAACAAATATTACAAAAAAAATTAATGGTTTTTTTTTTTTTTTTGAAAAAATTAATTGGAGAAATCTTGGTTGTGGTTCTGTTGGCACTATGCTCATCAACCTTTGTAAAATTCCATATAACTAGTAAATAGCATGAGAAATATATATTGGACAAAGTTTAGTGTGACTTGAATTACTGCAAGTTCATTCTTACAGGTGGCTTTTGCCCCATGGTGCTTTTAAATAAATGTGCTTATTTGGCATCCCTCATTTTTTGGTCGACATGCTTCGTTGAGAGACATTAAATCAATTATTATGTTATCTTGAGATGAAAAGAAAGATTTTTTTGTGGAGGGCATCACTTCTCCCCATTGGTCAAATGACCAGGCAGAAGAGAAACTATATGGAAATCCAACAGCTCATGGAGGATAGTATGTGTGTATATATATATATATATGAGATCCAAAATTTAGGCTTTCGGCGTTGGGTAATTTCCATTGAGAGCTCTGGTTTTAATTTACCATCCTCTTAAACAGATTTTCTAATATCACTATTACAATTTTTTTGCCTGTAAATTCAACAATATATGTGACATTTTCAGCCTTTTTGATGCATACATGACATATACAACAACAGAAGAGGTTTCTTTAGTTGTTTCAGAGACATCCTTTCATCAATTCTTGGTTTTAAAAAAAAAATTAACCTCAAGTTGTGTTTCTGAATCAGGAATGCCCTGTTTGCAAGGTAGAGGTGTTTGGATCTTAGGGAAGCCAAAATAAAGCTGCAGTGGATTTCTTCAAGTCAACATAAACAATAAGAAAAAGCAGCCTCTTCTCGTATGTCGATTATATTCGCGTTATATTTGTCATGTGTCAGAAGTATTGATGTGGATGATTTATATTATTGGACTCCAATTCTTTCATCTGAAAGAGCTATTTATGTTGAATATGTAAATTATGAACTATAAATGTGTGTTTATAATACAGTTTCCTCTACTGTAAGCCAAATATGCTGTATATTAACAAGATTTCTCAAATTTGAAGGAACTCATGGTGTGAGAAGAAGTGAAGTTATTAATAGAAAAACTTGTGGATTATTATTAAAAGTTTGCTGTTCTTGTATTGTGTGATTTTTTTTTTTTTTTTAATATCTTGTAAGAGCACATTTGTTCATCATTCTACAATAATACAATTTGGAAAACGTTACGCTCTCTTTTTGCAGCCCCTTTGATTTTGTTAAAGTGTATACAGTATATTTTCTACAAAAATATAATTGAGTGTATATTTTTATGAATTAAATACATGTATTTTTTTTATATTTTTGTTAATATGATATGTTAGTGTTATAGCTATTGCAATACCAGTTGCAAATCAGATTGAATGTATAAAAGACCATATCATATTGATGTTACGGATCTAATACAATGATTTAAAAAATGTCAAACCAACTAATTAAAATACAAAAACTGTTAAACGTTCATGATGACACACATATGTATTTTTGTTTATAAGATCTTCTGGCAAGTAGGTTCGAGACTATGCTCAATGAACATCCCTATTTTATATTAGATAAAATCTAGAAGATTTCATATAATTGTCAATAGTCAACATAGCGTGTTCCATGTGACAATATGTAGGTGTTTTAAAATTCTAACAAAATGTGAACAATACAGGCTAACATCAATGCAAAAACCAATAATTTTATGCACATGTGCTATGCCTGGGATAATAAAAAATAAAAATCCATGCTTATATGTCAACAACATTGTCCCATACATCAATGAAACTCCACACGAGTTTGATCATTACAACCAATTTTTCCCTTCCATTTGAGCTGTCAATTGGATTCATTTGATTGTCCATTTTATAGGTAGTTAACTATCAACATTGTCTGCAGGTCCACAATAAATACTCTTCACCTGTCAAAATTTATTTAGAAATAAGAACAATGCCATGCTGACTAATAACAATTACACGTTAAACCATCATCATCATCACCAGTTACCATAGCACAATGGTCATAGTTCATAGTCATAAAGTAATATGATTGTACATTTTACCATTAGTTAATCAACATGATGTTACATTAGACAAATCACATACACTGTTTGAAGATCCGCCCCTAAAAATTTATTTAGAAACAAGGACAATGTGATGCTAATCATTTGCCAATTTTTAATCCAAATTTATCAAGTTGGATTTTCAAATTTCAACCTTTGGTACAGATGCTAACCTTTCTAAATGCCACATCAGCAGTCCAAGAAGTTCCATTCTCCGTTCATCCGGACCGATCAACGGTCAATAATTAACACTGAAAACCTTCATTAGTGGGCCCCATTTTTTTTTTTTTACAGCCAATGGTTTATATTAAACTAATGGAAGGCTTGATCTCAATCATCCACAAGTGCCACGTGGCAGGATAGCTCACGGACCACAGTAGGTCTATGTGGTGCTGACTCGGATCCACGCTTCCTCGGCGTGGATGTTTGCGAGGGCCAATGATTGATCGCCACGTGTACATCATGTGAGTGGGAGAGCGACCGAAGCTTCGCTCGGTTACAAAATGGGACCATATACTCCCAAAAAGCGTAAAAAACCGAGTCGCAACGCATACGTTTGGGTCGGTGTTAGATCGAATCGGATACGCTAATAATCGTATCCTAACTTTTATATTTAGATACAGATATTAATTTTTTATTCAGATTCCTTCGAATACGGATTGGATACAGATAATTTTTTGAATAATTGACATGTTTAAATATTAACGTTAATTTGAATAATCAATTGATATTTTAGAGAGACATTAAAATTAAAATTGAGATTTTAAGGCTTACTATCTCTTTCAGATATCATACATTGAAAATTTAATAGTATTATAATATATTATCATTGTGATTAATCATACAAAATAACAATATGGATAATATATAATATAAATATATATATTTTTATAATATATGTCGGATACGGATAATAGACTGATATCCATATCCGTATTCCGGATCTTCGAATATCCAATATTTCTGATTTTTTATATACGAATTTGTATCGGATTCAGATTTTTTTTGGATAATTGACAGGCTTAATCGGTGTGAGTGCACTTCCGGTGAGAATAAGATATTGTGGGATGCTTTTTGGCTTAGAAATCATTAACAAGGTTAATAAATATTCTATTAGGTCTGTCCAACATAAGAGACAACAGTCCAACTTATATACTCAAAGCTGGGAAGACACGTTTATATTATGTTGTTACAGACACCTTTTATAAATAGATGTACAAAAGGTCTGTAGGATGATTCTATACATGTGGCTTTTTATAAATACACTAAAGCAATGCATCAGGGAGGTGCAAGAATCAGTAACTACCTCCCAGTGCACAATTTATGTTGTTTTTTTGAGAAAAACTCAAATGACCCCTGAAAATTGACCGACATTCTTATAACCTCTTGAGTTTTTTTGAAATTTATATAACCCACTAAAGACACACATGTAAATCCAAGCAGCTTTCCTTGAGTTAAACTTCCGTTGACGGATATCCTGCAAATATTTACCTTAGTTAACCTTGACAGAAAACATAGTGTACCATAAACCCTCTATAATGTGTTAAAAATGTCAGAAACCTCCATAAATGATGATTTTACTCATCCAAATATATTATAAAACCTTATCCAGATGGTTAAAATAATCATCTACAGATGATTTTCTACATTTTTAACACATTGAAAGAGATTTTAAGTATATTGTGGTTTTAACCAGTATTAAATAAAACAGAATATTCATCATCTGTTAATGAATATTAAACTAAGGGCGTTATTTGAATTTACATAAGTGTTTTCAATTGACTATACGGACTTCAGAAAAAGTCAAGTGGTAATGGATGCCCAGTAAAAAGCCTTTTCCACCAAAAATTAAATAAATAGATAAATAAATAATAAGATTAAATACTCCAACACCCATTTCGACCCTCTAAATTTTGTTTTATTGAAGATGCTCCTAAAATGCATGCCTGCCTCTACATCTATATCCCAATTCCCACATAAGTATACACTTCCACCATGCCTTGCTTATGATAACAAAGTCTGAGAATGAAGTTTTAAAGATGTTCTGCCTGTTAAACCAACTCTTGGCAGTTGGTGGAGGTTCATGGATCTGAGCCTTTTCTCCTGCTGAAAGAACAAGATTTAACCAGAATGTAAAAAATCAGTATATGCATGGCTTTTTATATTTTCTGCTCATCAATTGAATAAATGTGAGGTTTGAAATTTTTGCATGACCCCTAACTCAAGTGATTGTATATCTAAAGAGTAAAGACGGAATAATTGCTTGTTTTAAGATAGTCATCTATCATTCTGCGCGCTTATTGTTCTTGTGATATAGATTGTGATATAATTATTCAAAGAAATATATAGTAGAGTATCTGGCATTCATGTGGAGATTATTGTTGATAGAACGAATAGTTGGTTTCTAATTATATGAAGAACTGCAATAAAAAAAGAAAAATAAATACAATGAAAGAAAATAAATGAAAACGATTAACCCATAGATCAAAGGAATGAATTACATTGCTTCAAAAGAAGCATGGGGTGGGTTTTGAGGGATTCAAAATCCCTATGTAATGGTTTGAAATGGACAATTGGGACTTGGGAGGAAGTAGATAGGGTTGAAAACATGTATTTTAGAGTCTCTTAATTGAGCAGCTTATCACTTGGATATTCCAACTTTGGAGGGGGTCAATATGAATATCAAACATTTGTTAGGACTTAGGAGGGCACAATGCATTTAACCCATAATAATATATATATACAATTTGGAGATGTAAACACCATGGACTTAAAAAAAAAAAAAAATAGAATGAACATGTTTGACTCTGGGTGACCATAAAATGTATTTATTATATGTGATCTTGCAATCTCATGTATATATTTCATATGTAATTTTTTTTTTTTTTTTTGATAAGTGAGTTTATCCAATTCATTGAAACAAATATTTCAGTTTTGATAAAAGTGTGATTTCTAGGTACCTATCATCAATGCTTTTAGTTTATCTCATTATTCGAGTGACGCATATGAACAAAAAATACACATGCTTTAACATGCACTTATAATTTTAACATGTGAAACTATTCATGGTAATGTATGTAACATTTGTTATTTTTTTTATAGTTCTAATTTACATAATATAGATTACAATAGACATATTTATTGTAGCTGTCAAAAAACAATAATTAAATAATAGTGATTGTTTGTTAAAATAAGATGTCAAACATTATTTTGTTGTGTAATTGTTCATTAAAAATATCCTTTTAAGCTATAGAAGTGAAAAGTTGATGTCGTGTTTATTTACAATAAAAGGACACAATTGTTATCCCTAATGTTAGGTTAAATGTATTTATGTCCAATAAAAAATTATATAAAATATCATATAAGCTACAATTCCAAAACATATATAAGCTCTAATTCCAAAACATCCTTACGCAATTTTAGATTATTACATTTTAAAGTTTTGTTTAGCACATATACAATCTAGGAAAAATGACCAAAAAAAGTCCCCTAAGTATTAGAAATATCAAAATTAGTCACTTTTTAAAATTATACAAAAAAAAAGTCTTATTTTACAATTTTGAAAATAAAAAGATTAACCTACCATTATGTAATTAGATCTTTAACATAATCAATACCTCTTAACTTTGTTAAAATATTTCACTCTCTTAATTTTATTAATGTATTTCACGCATTCTCGTGTAAAACTTTTTTATTCTAAATTCTTCATGATTAGGTGGATTTTGTGAGATATGTACCAATATAATTTTAAGTTTTTTATGATGAACTCCATTAAATATTGATACTTCTTTAAAAACATGGATAAGCACTAATGACGACATAAAAATATGTGAATAGCCAAGCAAAAAAAATACATAAATAAGGATTTAAAATACTAAAATATCATCTGCTACATTATGGCACAACACATTTAAATTACATGATTATACACAATGAAAAATGATAAACAACATCAAGTAAGATATATATAAGAAACACACAATATGATATATAATAACAGAATCTCTATGAGGAAAGAGGCTGTTGTTTTGTCAGAAAAATAAGTTTTTGGTGTGGAATAATCTAACAAGGGTTAGAGGAATACTAAGGATCTAATTATGTATGGGTAGATTAGTCTTTTACATTTTCAAAATTGTGAAATGTGATTTTTTTAAAATACAATTTTAAAAAGTGGCTAATTTGGATATTTCTAACTTTTATGATATTTTTTTAGTCATTTTTCTTACAATCTATCTCCAACTAAGTTAAACAAATATACCACAATTGCTTATTAATTTTAAGCTAAAACTATATGTTGCAATTTACAAGTTTCATTTCTTGAATTAATTCAAAGTAACCTAAATTTTGATTGAGATTGATAGGTAATCTAATGAGGATAACAGTATTGTTGACACACTCGGTCTATTTTGAGTCTGTACACTGCGATATAGTGCAATATACGTTACGCTTTTGCAAAAAAAAAAATTAAATTTTTTTCAAATAAATAATTATATTAGTATACCTCAACACATTTTTCAAATGGTACAATGTATGGACTGTAAATGGAATCGCATAAATACTGGACATATCATTTTCCTATGGGAATAAACATCACCTAACCAATCTCTACGTGGACTCCTTCAAGCCATAAAATGGAGGAATATTATTGTCGGATACTGAGATTAGCCATTTATGGACAAGTTGATTATTTTATCATTATTAGAATTATTGGGAAGTTTGAATTTGTTAATCCAATTTTGTTAGGTTTCTATGAGCAAGGGGGAATGCATGGAAATTGTGCCGTGTGGGATTATGTATACTTTTGTCCATCATGGGGTTTAGTGGGATTATGTATACTTTTGTCCATCATGGGGTTTAGCTGTACTGCTCAAAATGGTTTATCCATTTTCAAAATTATGATTTTTCAGTGTGCATCATGTCTTAACTTTCTCTGTGTTTCTCTTTCAATGGAATTGGCTTCCCATTTTTGAAAATATAATTCTTCATGACATGTTAACAAGTATAATGTTATGTGTGCATCATCATTTAAAAAGTACCTCCAGTGGCGGAGCCAGGAATTCATTACAGGGGGGCGAACTTCAACTACAATCTCTCCAATCATAATAACAAATCATCATTTTCTTTCAATCATAATGACAAATCACCATTTCTCTAGATATTTCAGTTCCAAGATCTCTCTCCAACATTTAGTCCCAAGTAAATCTTTCTCTCTTTCCAATTAGTTAAATTAAATAATGCTCAAACCCTCTTTAGGTATTTTTTAGATTTTTATATTTTTTCATTCCATTAAAATTTAACATTTTTATTGCTTTTAAACTTTTAAATTATTATAAAATATCATGTATCTAATTTATAATATTTGTAGTTTTTAATAAAATGACATATAAGATTCAAATAAGTTTTTTATAAATATATATGAAATCCTGTTTTAAAAATTCTCTTAGAGTCCAATTAAAAAATCAATTATGAGGACCGGGCCCTTAATAAACCATACTTTAACTCCAATTCTAGTCTTTTCAGTTTTTCTTTTTTATACCTGAAAAAAGAGACACAGACATGTTTGGAATACTAAAGATCCACGTTTGTTTGGAACACTAAAGATCCACGTTTGAAAAATAAATATTAGAAACAAGTTTAAGAGATTGGGCTTATTACAAAAAGAACTACCTTTAACACTTCCATTTCACTTCGCTCCCCCACCCCCACTAAAATAAAAGCAAGCCATGAAAATCTTTCCACGTTTGTGTGAGCTTATTACAAAAAAACCACTTCATCATTTCCATTTTACTTCACACACCCTCCCCCCATAAAAAAAAAAAAAAAAAAAAAGCAAGCCATAGAAACCTTTCCATGAGTGTGCTTGCATTAATGACCAGAGCAAAATTACAAAATGACCCTGATTGAAAAAACAATCTGCATCGTCTTTCTTTAGACATTTGGGATAATTTTAAATATTTACTGAGAGTATTTCAGTCTTTTGAGTATATATAATAATTTAAAAAAAAAAACTGAGTGGGGGCAGCTCGCCCCAACATGGCTCCGCCCTTGCTCTCTAAATGTAGTGCGGACCCAGAATTTTCTTTAAGGGGGCTTGAAGAAAGTAACTCGAAATATGGTAGAAAACTTAATTTCAAATTTTTTATTCGTTATTTTTTGAAGCCCCTTGAACTTCTTTAACAAACATATAAAAACACCCCAAGTTAACGTTATATTTTTTTTATTTATAAAGATGCATTTTATGATTGATTTAAAATTAATTTTGAAAAAAAACATTGTATCTATCATTCATAAATAATAATATTTGGAATTAATTTATTATTTTCTTCTAACTTTGATTTTGGCAATAAAAGATAAGAAGAATCATGTTATATTGTTGTTTCTTCTTTTTTTTTAGTGGATGATAGGTCATATATTAGTTGTTTTTCAAATTCCAAGGGTTAAAACAAAGGGGTAAAAGACATTTACATCTCTACAAACATTGATAATCCCATATATATCCTTGTCAAAGTTGGGGAACATATACAAGTCCCTAAGAAGTCATAAAAATCCAATTATCATCCCTAGAAGAAATTTTCATCCAAATTAACGGAATATTTTCATAATATTTCATCATCATATACTTGTGTAGACATTATAGTTCCTATAAATAATAAAAAAAATATGAATTAATCCACGCAAAAGACCAAATTACCTTTATAGAACTTTTATATTTCTTCAACTTCTACCTCGACAATGTTTGAAGGGGTTGAAAAATTAAGGATAATTTAATCATTTCATAGTATAAGTTAGAGTTAACTAAGGTAATTTGAATTGTGATTAAATTTTGTTGAGGATAGGGATGTATACGGATTTTTGTGAGTTTTTATGGACTTGTATGTCTGCCCTAACATTGGTAGGAATTTATATAGGATTATCAATGTTTACAGGGACCTAGATGTTTTTAACCCTAAAACAAATTAAAGGGGGAGGGGGCTTATGTCATGAATAGTAGAATTTGAATGCACAAGTGAAGACGAGATACCTCTATTAACTTGTCAAAATATTGTCCATTTATTTGGTACTTATTAAGAGAATTTTAATTTATTCATTTACAGTCTACATTGTTTTTTTCATAATTTTAATTTGGATATTTTATTTTTAAGTTCCCGTAAACTATATGATTTAGTGATTAATCCATCACTTATTCATATTTCAATTTTTAGTCCATATTTCAGGGAATGACTAATAAGAAACATATCATTTAAATCTAGAAACTTAAACTAAAATTCAAAGAAGTGAGGGATCGATCACTAAATCATATAGTTTACAAGAACTAAAAAATAAAAAATCCTTTTATTTTATCTATATTTTCTTGCACGTAATATAATCACCATAAACATAGACAAGTGGAGATCTTTTACATAATAAGTTTTTCAAAGTCCATTAATTTTTACATCACTGTTCAAAATGACATATTATACTTTATTTTGTAACTCTATTGTAGTGAGGAACTTTATTATATTAAATTCATATAAGATATCTTCCGTTCCACATTGAATTCCTTAGAAATAAATTCATTTGGATCTTCCGTCCCACTTCGTTAGAAATAAATTAGGTTTGATTTAATTTCAATCAGAAACATATAACTAAAATTTAATTAAAAAATTGAACCTTCTCTTTGTAGGATGGGAGAGGTACCCCCTCTTTAGTAAGGAGACTTAGATTCAAGTCTTATCACCTGTTGATAGGGAAAGATTTGACCAAGTAAAAAAAAAATTAATTCAAAAAGAAATATCAATTGCTTGCCCATGGGTTTTAGAATCTTTATATACAATTCCATTTGGACATGGAGATAAGATACATGATTTTTTATAATATTTTTTCTAAAATAAGTACATTCAATTATCTATTCAAGTATATTTTTGTGTGTATATATATCAATTAAGATATATATTTTAAAAAAATCATCAAAACATGATATTAAATAATTATGCAATTAAGATTGCATCTAACTTTATCCAATGATATAAAGCTTAAATATATTATAGGCTACGAAGCCCCGATTGAATCCTCAATTAGGTAGAAAACCTATAAAAATTTAAATCCAAATCTATACATATTTTTTCATTTTTACGCTCCCACCTCACCTGCCTTTGAAAAGCTATGGAAACATTGATTTTGAAAAATTGGGTTCAAAAACATGAGATTATGAGAATTTTCGCGTTTAAATCTCATATCCAAATGTAATATTAAAATGTGTTGCATAAAATTTAATTAACTTACACGATATTTAAAATTTGGCCTTTAAAATTCTTGAACTGAATCTCTTGTGCTTATTTGGTGCACATAATTTGTGATCAAATGTATACATTCCTTTTTTCTTTCCATTAATGCTGGGTTGTACGGTTCTAATCGGTGTTAAAAAAAAAGGGAAAATCATATAACCCCCCATAAATTGTTCCAAATCTATATAACTTCCTAATTCTTTTTTATAGCCCATATAATCATATGAAAATGCATATGTAAATCTAAATATGAAAACACAGTAAACCTTCAAAAATCTGTTAAAAATGCATAAAATCCTCTATTAATAACAGTTTTACTCTCTCGGAGATATAAAATTATCATTTACAGAAGATTTTTGATATTTTTAACACATTTAACACATTGTAGAGGGTTTTGACATACTGTTTTTTCAGCCATGATTAATCAAATGAAATATTCACATAATATTCATCATCAGTCCACGAAAATTTAACTCATTAGTATATTTGGATTTACATAAATATTTTCAAGGGATCATATGGACTTAAAAAAAAATCAAAAGATTATATAGATTTCAAACAGTTTACACGGGGTTATTTTGAGTTTTAACCAATAATAATAATAATAATAATTGTGCGAAAAGTGGGTGCAGCCTAAGACGGAGGGACTGGATGATGATCCGCAGACACGTGTAAATAAAAATACTTGCCGCATACGGAGAGAATCCCACGGGAGGCCTACGTGGATTCGTCTTTTCTCAATATTTTTCATTAATAAATGAAAAATAAATAAATATTCTACGCGTAGAAAGACAGCATACGTGTCCCGTGCGGCCGTATCCGTCTGCGTCCCGGATAAGCTCAAATTAATAAAACGATCCCATAATCTCTATTTTTTGGGGGGCGTCAAATGACCAACCAATCCTTATATCTAACATATAACTACATCTCATTTATCTTATTTGGAATAATTATTTTAATAAAAGCATATTTTATATTCTAAATTATCGTGGAATAAACCATTTAAAAAGTTGAACAATGTAGTCATGTTAATTGGTTTCGAACCAATCACGGAAGAAACTATGATTTGATGCTATCACCTTTTGAATTAAATTGGCTAATTTTTTTCATAATTATGAACAATTGATAAACAAACATCAATATAAATAATAAAAACATAATCCAAATTATGCAATATATGTTTCAGGTTTCTCCTTTACCTCATTTTAACCATCATTTTGTTCTTGAAAAGACGTTACATGTAACTTATTATAATCCATTAAAATTAAAATGTATGTTATCTTTATAAAAATTCTTATAAGCATTCATAAAATTAACATCACATGCTCACTTACTAGATCGCTTTCTTTTCTACTTATCTCAATTTCTTTGTAATAATCAGTGTCTCATTAATTTTTTTCAATGATCAGTAAAAACTGACACCAAACATTAAGGGTTTGGATAGTGACATAAGCTATTCAAAGTCTTATGACTATTCTAGAAATAGATTACTATTCTACTGAAATAAATGATTTTCTATTTGATTGTACTTTTTAATATTCTCATATTATTCTAGGTGTGTTGTTTAGTTGATAAAAAATATGTTTATAGATAAAAGTTGAATAAAGTGTTGATAAGACTTTTTATTTTTAATAATGACTATTTTACCCCACCTATATGATTTAAATATTCACGTATAAAATCCAAAACTGTTTTTCACCTGACTTCTACCCAACGCCAAACCTGTGTAATAACTGATTACGTGTAAAATCCTTCCAATTTGTTTTTTGGGTTTTGTTTTTTTTTTTTTTTGTTTATAAACTATGATGCTTAATGTATGCATATATTTGTTGAAGCTGTGATTTATTTTTCTGAATGTAACCACAGCATATACAACTAAAACCTCTTGAAAAGATGAATAAAATATGTAGGTGGAATTGTGTGGTGAAGGAATCCCTGGTAAGAAACAACAAAGTATGGATCGATCTTTGCCTAGGGAAGATGAAGTTCTTCTCTGTTGCGTTAATGGAGGTAGGAGAGGTAAGTGACGGATGCTTTCGCATTCAAAATCGAGAGGTAGGGGAAATAAACACTGGATACAATGGAGAACCCTCTTTTTTAGCTATCACTGTTGACAGGGGCATGCATTAAAAGGTGATGGAACTTGTGGGTCCTACATATTCTGATCGATGGAATAGTGTATTTCAAGATTTTATTGGAATGCTTATCCCTCTTTATACCAACCTATTCTGTTATCCAAATTCTCCCTTGTATCTCTCATTCAAACAACAATTTTACTCTTATTCTAGGATACATGTTACTGTACCACTCTGATGCCCCCACATCCCCTTATCCATCATCAACTAAATTGGGCGGTAAGGGGTAATTTAGTAAGATTCAGACAACCCCCGCCAACTGCCACGTCTATTATTTTATTTTTCACCCATCCAAATCTTCATCCACAGATATTCCTTCTCTTCTCTTCCCCGCCGTCTTCAAAGAAGCCTCTTTTTTCTCTCTCTCACACAACAAAGAGAGAGAGAGAGAGAGCGACATCAGCGAATTCGATGTCCCCTGCAAAACCCTAACCAAAGAAAACCCGATCCCTTCATCTTCCTTGTCATCTACGGAGCCCCACAACAGAATCTGCGTTTTCAATTTAGGGTTTTTGGGGGTTCTTCTTCAATGGGTGCCGGAATCTCTGTCTTTGCCGCCGAGGGCGAGACGGCCGAGTTCCCTGGCCTCGGCGACATCCCGGAGGGGTGCGTCGCGTCGGTGTTCGTGCACCTTGACCCCGTCGAGATCTGCAGATTGGCCGGGCTGAGCCGCTCGTTCCGGGGCGCCTCGTCCGCCGATTTCGTCTGGGAGTCGAAGCTCCCCGGGAACTATCGGTACCTTCTCGACGTCCTCGGCGAGGAGGATCGGCTGGCGAAGGCGACCAAGAAGGAGATCTACGCCCGGCTTTGCCGGCCCAGCCCGTTCGGTGGAGGCGCAAAGGTCCAATCTTTTCCCCCCCTTTTTGTGTTTTTTTTTTTTTTTTTTGGTCTGAATTGATTGGTTTTGATGAGGTTTCTTTGTGGGGGGTATTCAGGAGGTGTGGTTGGAGAAACGGACGGGCGGGGTTTGTATGGTGATCTCGTCGAAGGCGCTCTCAATCACGGGGATTGACGACCGGAGATACTGGAACCACATCCCAACCGAGGAATCTAGGTATTGCTTTAATTGATTCTTCAGAATAGTATTTTTTTTTTTTTTTTTTGTGAACTTGTTGCTTTTAATGTTTGTTTCAATGGTAATCAGTGTTTGGATTGGCTTCCATGGTTGTCTTTTGTTTGATGTCTTGTTGTCATTGTTAGCTATTGAATTTGTGTAGTGAGAACTGGATTCTTTAAGCTGTTCTTGATGAGGACTTGTTGTTTTCTTTGTGAAGGAACATTATAAATTAACATTTCCCTCTTTGAATCTCCTTGGAGAAATTCTAATTATGTACTTCCATAGAAATTTAATACCTGGTCAATGCTGAAAGTGGTTTTTTAACATAATTGGTTTGCTAAGTTGCTATTAGGGGAGTCATGGTGAGAATTGTCATAATATAGTACAGTATTTCATAGGAACCACTGAAAGCTTTATTGGTTGAGTAATTCCTCTCTTGATTTGCATGTCATGACTTTATCAACGGGGACAGTGTATAATAAAAATCCTTGGGTTTGAAAATTTTCTTGTTCAATCTATGGTGAATGAGTGGATGTGTAATTTGATTCCTTTTTTTTTATTTTCCCTTTGGTTTTGCTTGTGGATGGTGTAGTTGCTTGTAAATTATTTGGCATAAGGGAATCTAAAGATATTTACCAGCATGCTGAGCTTTCTGCACAACTATCTTCCTTTTGTTCGTTTTCTTTGAACTGTCTGATGTGGTGGATGCATGCAAATATATTTTTGTACTATCCCCAGCAAATCTGAGTGTGCTTTTGCCTTTTGATTTGTGGTGCATGTCGTCTCTTTTTTTCCTGGTCGGTTAGCTATAGGAGAGGAATACTGCCATATGGAACTTTAAATATCTTATTGCTGGTGCTGTATTATGAACCTCATAAATTTTCCTTTATATGTTGTGGCCATCTAATTGTTTTTTACTTTTTTTTTTTTTTTTTTGTCTCTATCCGTTAATTCCCTTTTCACATTGATCACTTGTTGGTTCCTTGTGTTTGCGAATGTTTGAATTTTGTGAATGTACAGTATGTCATTTTCAGATAGTATGAATTTTGAATAATTTTAGACTTATTGTGAAGCATGTTGAACTAATCGGAAACATATCAGGTGGCAAGTGGAGTACAAGTGGATCAGAATTGGCCACTTCGATGTGTTAAAATCCATCCATCATTCATAGCATATAACATAGTTACATTGATTTTTTGATCGAGCTCGCCTTTTTTCTGTTATGTGGAAGATATTTTTTGAGTCCATACCATCATTACTCCCCCATCTTATCCATTGCTACTCAATTTCGTGTCATGTATTCAGATCAACTGGATTCAAATATTATTTGAAAACTAAAAAAAATGCATCTTTTCCTCTGTTAATACAGATTCCAAACAGTAGCGTATCTCCAGCAAATCTGGTGGTTCGAGGTGGTCGGGGAGATCGAGTTCCGCTTCCCTCCCGGGACCTACAGCCTATACTTCAGGCTCCAACTAGGCCGAGCCTCAAAGAGGCTGGGCCGTCGGATCTGCAACCTGGAGCACATCCACGGCTGGGACCTGAAGCCTGTGAAGTTCCAGATCTCCACATCGGACGGCCAGCATGCACTCTCCCAGTGCTACCTGGACGAGCCGGGAATATGGATCCACTACCATGTGGGAGATTTTGTGGTCGCTGCCTCCAATGAGCCAATGAGGATCAAGTTCTCGATGATCCAGATTGACTGCACCCACACAAAGGGCGGTCTTTGTGTGGACTCGGTTCTGATCCGTCCGAGCAGATCCAGGAAGGTGAGATCTTCAGTCCCCAACGGCGGCTGAACCTTGTAGCATTTCAGGAAAAATTATGCAGAATCCCCTCTCTCCAGTGTGTTTTTTGTTCTTGCTGCAGAGTTGTAGAGGTTTTTTTATATAGTTTTGTATACAAGACTAGTGTGATGTTCTGTTCATTTATTCAATGAAATAGAGGAAGGTTTTTGTAATGCTTTCATGTGTACTGGGTGTGGATGATCTGGTAAAAAAAAAGTAGCTTTAATTGCTCCAACTGTTTGAAGAATCACATATGGAAAAACAGTGTGTCATGTCTATGGGTCATTCTTTTGGTCCTTGGTGGCTGTTGAAAACTTGGAATTGATGTCTGACTGAAAAGAAATATTCCCTTGAATTCTCTAATTAGAATCTGAATGAATTGAAATGGATGTTTTAATCTGAAAAAAAATATATCTTCCTGTCATTGGTCCTCCCTACATCACATTCAATCATTCATCAAGGATTTGAAGCTGTATTCACTTGGATTTATTTTATTTCTAATCTATATATTAAATGCTTTTACATGTTAACCACTCCCTAAGTGCGAGGGAAATTAAATCCTTGTTTAAATGAAATTCTGTTTTCCTCATATTAAAATTAAATACAATACATAGTCCATCAATTACAAAAATAAACTATCAATTATTTATGAAATTCAAAATATGGAATAGTGGGATAACATTTTAAGTTGGGACAATCATGAAATTCAGTCCCTTTCTAAGTTTCTAATTTTCTTTCAGGTTTTCCTCAATTAATATGTGCATTCTTTTTTCAAACAAGTGTTCCATAATTTTTTTTTCAACCTCAATCCCAGTTCTATGTAGAAAACCATCAAAACATGTATTCACATTAATGAGGTATATATTTCGATAGAAATTTTTTATATTTCCATGATTATATTCATGCAATTCATTGTAGTATATATTCCTTTTTTTTCTATAAAAACATATACATCATTAGATGATGTATACTATTTTAAAAAAAAATTAAAATACTTATAGACTGGAATTGGAACTGAAAATAGAGTTGTATGTAACATTATCCTTTTTCAAAATATTTCTATTATTATACATTTTCTTTTTTGTGTTTACAAGCGACATTAAGAGTATATAATCATTGTTATCTTTATTACTAAACTAAAACTATCCATGGTGCACACCTATTAGTCCTTTTCATTCATTGGTAGGGTGGGTCGTATATTCTCTACTGCTTTAGTATATACTCTATTAAGAAATAAATAAATATATATGCATTTAATTCGGATAAACTATTGTTTATAAAGAATATACATTTAATTGGTTAAATATATAATTAAAAAAAATCAAAATGTACGTGGTTTGCAAAAGTAATTACAAAAATAACTGAGCATCGCATTTTTCATTTTACAGTTCATTCACAAATAAATTTTGCCAAATTCTTCAAAGCAAAGGGCTTGGTTAAGATAGCATTCAAAAACACGTTTGAATGTACTTTTCTTTATTAAAAAAAGACAAAAAAATACAAGTGTGAGGCTGAGGCCCGTTTAGAAACATTTTCATATGGATTTTGCTTTTGTAAAATCTATTTTTGGATAATCTGTTCTAAACGGATAATTTTTAACTTGATGATTTCATATTCTAATTTTTATATTTTAAAATAAAAAACATATTTCATGAAAAATTTGATTGGGACTAACTTTACTGAAATTATTTTTTTTTAAAGTGAGCATAAGTAGTTTTTAAAAATTAGTTTCAAATGGAGTCTTGAGTGATTTAAACAAATCTTTACATAAATTTTAGAACAGTGCTGCTACCTAGGCCCCAGAAATTAGGCTGGTAAGCCCTATTAGGTTACACAATCCTATTGGTTGTCTGATTGACTTTTTCAAACCATAAAAAAGACAATTACTAGAATACCCTCATGAGCAATTTAAAAATTGGTTCCAATTAATACCGCTATTAATCCTCGTTTTCAAAATCCCAAAAATCACGCGACCAAACAAACTGCAATCATCTCCACCGAATAATCATATTTCAAAAAAAATTAAAAGTTAGGGTTTCAGAATTGGAAGAAAACATTCGAACACCACCAAAAAAAGAAAAGAAAAATCAGTTTTCAAGAGACAATATAATCCGTTCTCTTCCCCAACCTAATCGTCGACAATGGCGAAGAATAAAAGTTAGATTTCTTCCCACAATCAACTCTTCCTTATCAACGTTTTTTTTTTCTATAAAAAACATGACGATCGGGTGGATTTATTCCACATCTTATACGAAAAATCTCTGATTTTCATGATCAAAATATGAGACGACGCAATTCCAGATACATGAATCAGAAATCCGAACAAATTAGTTTATCTGGATTTTTTTTAAACAAATCAGTATTTCAGATACATAAATCTAAATTTTTTTTTAGCAATATGAACAAATTAGTATTTCAGATACATGAATCTGAAAACCAAACATATAGTGAATGTGGAATTAATTTTTTTTTTAGCAATATAAACAATTTTGTATTTTCAATTAGTGAATCTGAAAATCAAACAAAATAGTGTATCTGGAATTAATTTTTATTCTGTAGTAATACAAACAAATCTAACTTTCAGATACATGATTCTGTTATCCAAACAAGTAGTGTATCTGAAAATGTGACGCAATGGATAAGGTTAACATGGGGCACCCACAATCTGAAATTGAATTTAGTGTATCTGTCTTTCAGATACATGAGTCTGATACCCAGTGTATCTAGAAATGTTATGCATATGTGAAGCCTAAGCTGTATCTGAAATAACAAACATCATTTATTGGTGTGGAATGTCACTGTTATGCATGTATCAGAAATATAAACCTCTGCATTTTGTTTGTGAACTGTTGATTTATGAGTTTTCACATGTATCATTCATACAATCGTCATCATTGCCTGCTGAAAAATTAGGAAGTTGTCACATGTTATATAATTAAGATACAGTACTGTATCTTAAAAAAAAACAAACAATTTCATGGTCTACAAGCTAATTAGCAAAACACACATAGATTTTCAATGAAAGTCATTCAAGCCTTTATATAAATACGACAATAAGCAATTAAATATTAATCAGATAGGCATCAATCAAATCCATATAAATAATAAATCAAACTTCAATTGGGCTGGAAACAACATCAAGATACACATGTATCTGGAATTGGAATTAACATCTACATATTTGATACTACCGAATATTGCAGAGGGTTGTTTGTTCAACACATTTGATGTTATAATGTGTTATGTCAATGTGTTTGTGAACTTCATTTTACATTGTCATAATGTTTGCTGTTATCAGATATACGTGGTTCATTTTCTACATCCATTACAATTTTGTAGATACACATAACAAAGTCAAAACACATCACAATTTCAGATATGAATCACCTTTTGTTATGCAAATTATACAGGTTTTCAGATACACATTTCAAATTCAGATACACTACAAATTTACTTTGACAGGTTTTCAGGTAGTACCAATTATTTACTATGTGACAGATATAGCCAATCTTATATGATTCATTTCGAATTAAGATACACTTAATAAAAAGTCCAAGATTTTGTTAAGTATAGAGAACAAGCTACATGTTTCACTTCTTATGCACATCATATATACCAGGTACAGTTCACATGCTCATCACATTGTAAGATACAATTCATCTTCTCAGATGAAAGTAAATCAGAAAACCTGTTTTTTTTTCATAAACACCTCACAATAAGCAAATACATTCCACACACAATAGACATTGTATTTGTAATTTATATAGATGTCTAATAAAACTTTCAGATACACTTTCAAATTCAAGTACATCTGAATTGTATCATATATGATCTTAAACACAGAACCAAAAACCAATCAGTTGTTCATCAAACATCAACAATACTTTGAATACAGAATTTCGTATCCAAACATCAACTTTTGCCTTCCATTTTCATCATTTTTTCCATGAATTTTGGCGATGCTAAATCCAACACTGTGAGCAAAATTATTATAAAATAACCGCACATCTTCATAATGAAAACACATCCCAATATATGGAATAGACTGTTCTGCGCATGCTACAATCTCATCTACATTTTGCTGATCAGCCAAATCAAACAGCTCCTTCTGGTTTCCAGAGCACATGAATCATTGATGTCTTCCAAATAGATTGATTCTTCGCATGTGTCATCCATAAAATCATCATTACTGCATGCTGAAAAAATAAGAAACGTTGCCACATGTTATATAATTAAGATACAGTACTGTATCTTAAATCCAAACAAACAATTTATGGTCTACATGCTAATGAGCAGTGCATAGATTTTCAATAAAAGTCTTTCAAGTCTTTATATATATATGGCAATAAGCAATTAAATATTTATCGGATACACATTAATCAAATCTATAGAAATAAAATATCAAACTTAAAATTGGGTTGGAAAACAAATTCAAGATACACGTGTCTCTGGAATTTCAATTAACAACTACACATTCGATACTACTGAATATTGATTCTGATGAGTTCAATAATGATCATTCAAAGCTAAAAAATATGTTGAATGACTCAATATGCATAAATATACACATACACACCACTAAATACCGATTATACAGATCATACATAAAACACAAAAATGCATCTAAATTCAGATACACAACATGTATCTGAATTTAACAAAAACACATTTCATACTAGTGAATGTGCACTTTATCATGCAAAGTTCAACCAACTATTGAAAAAATTTGAATCTGAATGAGTCGAATAATGCTGATACAAAACTAAAAAATATGGTGAATGATACAATATGCATAATTATTCACAAACATACAAACATAAATGATTGTATATATCATACTTAGTACACAAATAAGCATATAAATCAAAATACAGACCATGTATCTGAATTTAAATTAAATTCAGATTCAATACATGTATATGATGATTCAAAGGAATGACGAAAAATCAGATCAACATATTTTATTGAGATCGAAAAGGTCTAACCTGAATGAATCGCCATTGTTTGCACCACAATCAGATCGCAAACAAAATAAATGAATCGTGTAATTCTTATATTCTCCATCGATCAAACAAAAAAAAAATGATTTTGAAATTTGTTTTCATTTACACCGATCAATCTGGATCTAAACATTACAAATCGTGATTTTTGGGTGGTCCAAAAAGGCCTAACCTGGATGTTTACACCACAATCAAATCGCACAAAAAAAGAAGAAGTTGAAATCTTCTCTTCTCCGCTGATCAGATCTGATTGAAAAATGAAATTGTTGTTTATTTTCGTTACGACAGATCAATCGGTATAAAAAAAGAGGAAACCCATGATTTTTTATTTTTTTGAATGTGCAATTGAATTGGTATTTTCAAAAAGAGAAACAATTAGCCAAATCGTAACTGCCTCAACATTTATCGGACCGGTTATAGAAAAAAACGGTGAGATTAGTTAGGGGGGGTAATATGGGTAATTCAAACTTGCCACCTCATGGGGCCTATGATGAGGTCTACTAATTGGGGCCCACAAATCATTATTGATTTTAGAATAGAACGAGTACATATTCCAATATACAAACAAAAATATACATATGTCAATTGTTTTCATAATTTCATAAAAAAAAATTTGCCTTTTATAATATCGACATATGAATGCAATATTAGGAGGTTGATACACTCAGTCTGTTTTGTGATCCTTTAGCCACGTATACATTACAATAGTGCAGTATACACTCTCAGCATATAAAAATTTATAAAAATTATTTTTCAAAAAAATAT
Source organism: Acorus gramineus (assembly GCA_030737835.1). Taxonomy (NCBI): domain Eukaryota; kingdom Viridiplantae; phylum Streptophyta; class Magnoliopsida; order Acorales; family Acoraceae; genus Acorus; species Acorus gramineus. The sequence continues at coordinate 17,561,498 of CM060856.1, read as the reverse complement.
ATATATTAATGTATCTTAGTGTATAATTTTATTTTTATAGTATGTATTTCAGTGAGCAGTGTATGTTTTAAAAGAAAAAGATAATCGGTGAGAACTGCGAATGTGGGGGCGTATGGGACTGTCTCAACCCTTAGTAATGGTCATTGCCCCGTTTAGATACAGAATATGAATTATTCTTGGGTATACAATTATTCCGGCGTAAGTGAGTATAAATAAGGATAAAAGGATTTTGTGTTTGGTTGTATTTTGAATTATTTTTGTTATGAAACGTAATAATAAATTTTTTTTGTTTGGGTAAAACGTGAATAAAGTGTAGATAAGGATTTATAAAAGGTGAAAAAATAATGATATATGATTTGACATATAATTTATTAGAGGTGATGATGATTGATTTGACAGTGGGCCCAAATATTCTTTGAGTTGAATAATCTAAAATAACTTTAATTTCAGTGATTGGTTGGAATTCATATATCACTTTATGCCGGTTTATTCTGACATAGTTTATCTCTGGGTATTCCTTGCATTCAAACAACAAAAAATATATATTCTGCTTTATTCTAACTTATTCCCCAGCTATTCCATATCTGAACGGAAGAAGGAAAATAATACAGGCATTCATGTTTTCAAATATATTTTAAACCTTTTTAAATTTATATCATTGTCTAATGAAAAAAAAAAAAAAATTGAAAAATAAAATAAAATAGAATACTTATTTTTTGTAATTTTCTAATCAAATATATACTTTTAAACCCCCCCCCCCCCTTCCCTCTCGTTTGTTTGGAGGGGGGGGGGGGTTAAGGTGGTATAAGGGTAGTATAAGAATGGATAGGAAAAATGTCTGCTTGTTTACAGAGTATAACTTGGTATTATTATGCTAGGTTAAATAAGTATAAGAGAGTATAGCAATTCTAAGTAACCTCTGGGATAAGCTTATACCCATCTTATCTATTCTCATGGAAGGTGGGGCCTACCATCACATAAAAAAAATTACATCTCATCACATCAAATCACATATCATCAACTTTTATACACTCACATGTCAAATCAATTTTTTACACCTTATTCACATTTTATTCTTCATCAATCAAACAACTCAACATTCATTATTATATTTTCAAATGAGAATGAAAAAAAAACACAACCAAACAAAAAAATCACTTATTTCATTTGATAAAGTTATATGTTCCTGAAATATATATAAATCCCACAATTGTTTATTCCTCGATCCGAACAGGGGATTAGAGAATGTGAAAGACTACAAAAAAAAAAAATCATAAAAATGAAAATGAATGTAACAACAGTTGTTCTAATTATTTGAATATTAAGACGGATGCAAAGACTAATAACAATCTAAACGTTTGAAATTGAGGATTTAAAAAAAATATGTATAAAAAATAGATTAATTAATAAATAACATAATTTGTATAGATTTAAAAATAAAGTCACTTATTCTAATTATTATTTTTTAAAATAAATATCATGTTACATCGAGTGAATGGGGAATAAGTGCCCCTGTATTAGAAACACATTTAACTTTTTCTACGGCTGCGATAATTTCTTAATTAATAAGCCTTAAATGGACGGTGAGGATGAGCTGTAAAAAGGGGACGATGACGACACCACCACCACCAGAAGATGAACACTTGATAAAGCCACTCCTCATCTCGACACACTCAACCAAAATACGCCGAAAATCAACCATGACCGTCCGATGAACACGATCACGGAAGATCTATAGAATAAGAAGAGGTGATAATAAAACGACTCCAAACAAAAACCAGAACAATCAATCGCGCACTTCAGAACCTCTGAAAAACGGATATCTGGAGATCTTCTCCGTCGGTGATGGCCATTTCTCTCTCTCAGGGTTTTCTCTTCATTCCCCCAAATTACGTCTAAAGAAGATGTTTTTTATGCGTCGATTCTTCTCTTCATTGATTCAACCTCCGATTTTTATCTGTCAGGATTGATTTGGGGGACCTGAATTGCATCCGGGGATGGAGAAGTGTTGGGACTTGTTGGAATGGGTGGGGCCGGACATGTCGATCAACGTCTTCTCGTTGTTGGATGATCCGAAGGTCCTCGTCCGGGCCGGTGCCGTCTCGCGATCGTGGCGTCGATTCGGTGATCACACCTTTCTCCGCCTCCCCCCCCCCCTTTTTTTTTATTATGCGTGTCTTGTGTTGTGGTTCTGTTTTGTGTTGTTTTTGTTCTTCGTTTTTCGATTGTTTGAAAATTTGAGATTTTGATGGGTGGGTCCCGGTTATAAAACGATTTAAGGTAAATTTTTTTAGGGGTGCATTTAAATTTCACGCCTGGTTGGACTTTTTGGAGATTTCTTTTGTTAGTTTGTTTAATTTGATAAGATTATTGAAGAGAATTGTTGCAATCTAACAACCTAAAGTTCTGTATGGCTTTAATAATACATATATTCATTCATATGATTCTAAGATTGTCAAAGTGGGATAAGGGGATTGAGAGGGGCTGGATTTTCCGTCCAGTGAAACAATAAATAAATAAGGGAAAGAATCATTGAGCAATATTTAATATTAGCATCTTGTGTAAAATTTTATAGAAAGTGGAAAAGTCTATCATAGTTGTTGAGAACACCTGAGTGACAACACCATGTTTAACAAGACTGGCAAATGTGGAAATAAAGAGAAAATAAATTAAGAAAGGCAAGAAGCTTGTCAGCCTACATCAATGAAGCCATAAATGAATGATGAAGGATAACATGATGTAGGAGAAAGGAGAAGGGGTTAAGGTCTAGTTAAATTAAGGATTCTAAAGTGGACAAAAGAGGAAGGGAAGATGAGGAAAAAACTGGAATGTTTTAAATAAATAGCTCATGTCACTGCACTTCCTACTTGACTTTTTCTTTCCCACTTGTTGGCTTCACTCCCCGCTCACTTGAAAGTGAAATGAGTGGTTATAATCCCAAAGTGTGGACTTTTATATAAATCAATACATTTTTTTTTTAACTAAGTTACAAATTGAAGGATATTATGAGGGCAAATATTTGGGTGATCGATCAGAAAATTGATCAGCGTTGTCGAGTTGCCTTGACAACCACTGCTCTGTTCCCTGCCCTAGATGAATGCCTTCACAAGAATGGAGGTGGGTGCACCTTGCACCAGCTGAAACACTCTCACGAGCAAGTTAGTAATAATCTTTTTCAGGGTAGGAGCTAAGGATTGAGTATATTCCTTCCCATTCGTCCTTCTCCCCTTTTACTTCCTCCTACCGCCTCGATATTCTCTCGTAAATGCTAAAACTCATTACTCATTGAATTTGCCAGTCAATTGTAACTGTCCCTATTTCGGCGGATGCTATGCGCCGGCCTTATTGATTCAACTGGGGAAAAAATCCTAACATCATCTGATCGCGGCTTAGTATCCGCTTCTAGATTGGATGGACCAAAATGGACATGTGGCATCATGGGATTGGCCCAAGCCAAATGGCCCCTATCTGCACTGGTTTCACCTTTTTTAATTAACCACAAGGAGGACTGTATTATGTGATAACAACTAGCTCTATCATATCTAAATAGGGTTGATTTTGTCCTCACACAACAGTTCAGGGCTTACATGTGTTAAGGGTAGATCTTGGGTTTGAGTCTCGGTGTTGATTTACCCACCCGTTTGTTGGAAAAAATTCAAATTTTTTTTCTATGGGACAGGCGGAGGTAGCTTCTTAGTTTGGCCATAAGGTTAGCCACGGGAGGTCCCTCCGATATATAAAAAAAGGGTTGATTTTTAGTATATTTTAGAATTGAAAAGTCTACACATACATAGTTTTATGATCGGTTGTCTTCGGTCTACCTAACAACAACCCTCAATAGATGGTACTGTATTTTGGAGATGAGGGCTGGGTAGAGATCTCTTGTAGATGGCTTACACTAGTTTGCAGGCTGGAAAGTGGAAACCTATTGTATTGGTCACTATATCCAGGCTTGTGCAATAGTGAGCATTTTTTAACTCTTGAGATTTTCTAAATGAGGATGTCCAAAGGATCATAAATGTTGGGTTTCCATTATCTCTGAGGCAATTCATTGGCCAAATATTTTATTTTGAAGAAGCATTAACCATATAGATTAACTAAAAAGAGAAATGGGTGTTGCAATGAACTAAAGAAATATTACTAACAGTACAATACAAAGCACACAAACGAAAAGGTGTCTGCTCGGGGATAAGGAATGAGCAAACACATTCACTCCATTTTTTTTTTTTTTTTGAGAATGTAGGCATCCTACCACATTATATTAAGATGGATAGGAATTCTTATAACAAGAAAACATCAAGCGATCGAAGGTGACCACAGGGAATGGTTTAAAAAGAGTAATGAGGCAATTGTTGTATGGTATGATTCGGGTGAGTGTAGTTTAGTGGAAGTTGCAATAAGTTTGAACAAACTCAACAAAGTTTCGGCATTGTTTAACATTTATTCAACAAGTTCTCACATACAAAGCAACACAAACACAAGCCACTACAATAGTAGATGATATCTACAGTAGCCACTAGCCACTGGCCTGACCCCATGCCAAGGACCCTACTCTATAATTTAGTTTCTCCCTAATATAGAAACCGACTCGCGACCTCAATTCTTTATAAACCATACAACTAACTCCCAAATGTTCTCCTCATATAGAATGGTTATGTGTCAGCCAAATCGCCCAAATAACCTCCGGGACAAAAGGTTGAGGAATTTTCACTTTCATGCATCTATCTCCCCTCTTTCTTAGTTTCTTCCTGTCTCCCAGGATCCCACATCCCTCCAATGTAGAAAAGCCCACCAAAAACCACCCCGTGACAACAGCAGCAAGTCACCCCCATATGCGACGTGCCACCAGGCAGAAGCAAACTGATGTTTGGTATTTTTTTCCTCCGCGTTGCACAAAACACGTGATTAGGTCATTAGGTGTTGGCTTAGCTCTGCAAATCTTTGTCAGCAACTTGCTCTGATACATCAGCCACATGCATGGTTGGACTTTCAACGGGACCCTGATAACCCAAAGGTCAGCCGAGGCTTCACATTGTTGCACATTCACTCCAGTTGTATGGGTGGGAGTGTTGGACATGTAATGGGAAGGGAGCATGGAAATGAACATGTTTTAAATGAGAATGCTAAAATGGATGGGTGGTTAAAGGTTGATTAATTTACGAATGAACATATTACTACTAGAGGTTTTGGAAGTCGTTTGAATTGTTTTGGACATGTTCAAGGAAAACAATAGATTGGGGTCACTTTTGCACTGGGGTGATAGGGTTGCATTAGTAATTGGGAAGTTTTCTTAATTTTGTCTTGGATGACCCCGAGTCAGATGCTCTCTTACTTTGGTTCAGATGGGTTATTTGTATTTACATGTTCTGTGCTCTTAATATAAATTGGGTAGGTTGCCTACCATTTACATCAAAAAATAAAAATGAGGGATGTTTCAAGATTTTGGTTGAAGGCCCTAGAGGAGGGAAGCAATTAAGGAATTTCCAGTGGAAGTGATGGGAAGTGATTTGACAGATAATACCAAATGCCTTGGCTTGGGATAGGTTCCAATGGTGGAATCAGATCCATATGCCCGGTACTAGAAGGGATTGAGGATTTGCGTAAACGCGTAATTAGGTTTACCAACTAGGTGGGGCCGTGGATTGCTAGACCAACTGGGTTTATCAACTAGAAAGGGTTAAGGATGCACGTTAGGTTTACTAACAATGTTTTTTTTTAAATATCACTATTACATGAGAAGCATGATGAATTGGAATGCCTGCTACAATCTTCTTCTTTTTTCCTTTTAGAATTAAACTGTTTTCCTGAATCTTCCACATTTTGTAACTAGCGTTGTGTTGCAAACATGTCTCCCATTCTATCCCAATCATAATGCTAAAATTGCATGGGAATAAAAGATGAATTGCGGATTTTTCTTGTGTGTCATATACAAGTATACAACTCGCAGATGATGTTGCCATCATTAGCTCGCTTGTTTATGTTTTCCTTTGTAATTGGATTGGCAGTATAATTTAGGTGGTCTTTTCCCTACCTTCAATAGATCTATTTTAGAACTTTTTGATGTATATTTATCGGATGTTTGTTATAATTTAACAAGTGGTTTTGGAACCCCCCCCCCCCCCACTTTCCTTCCTTTTTTGAGAAGAAATTTGGAGCTTATTATTGAAATAAAGATGCCTCCAAACATAAAAAAAAGTAGAAAAGACTTCCCCCTTGTTGGGACAAAGTTCTACGTCCATGTCAATCAGATGCTCCAGTGTACATCGTTGAATTTTTTGTTTTGTTTTGAGTATTAGTTTTATCGATCTTGAAGGGGTGGGTGTTTGATGACTGTCCAGGTAAATGCCACTGGAAATGGACCCAATTTGATGGATGTTTTATTTATTTATTTATTTGGGGACATACAGACTTTTAATTTGTGAATATTGCTACTGGGGTACAGTTTTTTTTTTTTCCCCTGTCCGGAGAGATATTTATAATCAATTATATTATTAGATGGACTGCCAATGCATTATCAAGGTTGTAAAAGTAAATAGTTACCTGAAGCTCCATACCCACCAATGCATCACTGTCCATTTAACGGTGCAGCCTTGTTTGATGAAAAGCAGCCTGAAAAAAATGTGGAATAGGGGAAAAAAATAACTACAGGAATTCAAATGGAAAAGAGTTGTGATGATTGCGGACACTTTAATATGATGGTAACAATAATGGTTTAAAATTAGGTTGTTAAATTTGAAGGAGAATCTGAATTAAAATAAAAGGAAGGAAAATACAACGAGAGGGAATTAAAAGACAAAAAGATATTTCTGAAGCTGACCTGTTACTGGGTATTTGGTGAATTTTGGATTGAGCTTCTTCAACTTTACACAGCAAATTGAATAAAAAAAACAGTTACTTGATATAAAGTTGTTCTGACATCATTTGTAATGTGTCCACTAGAACAAGTGGCTGCTTCTAATAGACTTTCAGAAGGCAAGACAGCAGATTCTTACTGATGTCAGGCCCATAGTGGTATATAATAGAGATATTCAGTACATGAACATGACAAACAATCGATCATGCAATTCTTACTTTCCATGTGTTGAGGAATATGCATTCCCTATATAACGCAGAGTTCCAGACCCTATTCTTTTAATGGAGAAGAAAAGAACAATGGATGGTTATATACATATGTTTGATCAAATCAAAATTTTAATATTAGTTGTAACCATATGTGGATGAGCTTAAATGTCGTCGTCGTCGTCGTCGTCGTTGTTCAAGCCAGCAAATATTATTAGAGAAGAGAGAAGAGACACGGTGGGTTCATTTTTGCACTTAATGAGATCTAATATGCTTCTAAACACACTGCAGTGATTGAGAATGCTTTCTGCAAGAAGCTGTACATGAGGATATTTCCAGAGGCATCATGTTTAATGCATGTTGTTGAAGTGGAGAACGCAAGTGAGAACGCTGAAGCAGGATCAAGCAGTTCTGCAGAATGGGAGAGTTTAGAGAGGGAGCACAGGGTCTATGCTCTTCTACTAGCTCAAAGTCTCTCATCTCAGGCAGAAATTAGTAAAGCTTGCATTATAGAACCAGTCAGTGCCTCGAGCACCGACAACTTTCCAGATGAGAGTATCGTAAACACATTAGAACCAAACGATCGAGTCCACAGGAGGCCATCTTATTGGTCGAGTGATGGAGAAAGGGATCCTGGAGTGCCGGAGTCACTGACTTACAGATTAAAGTCCAAGCTGTGCTTTGTCAGTGAAATCAGTGTACAACCATTTCAAGGTTTTCATTCTGATTTGATCCACATCACATGATTCTTTCATTTTGCATCACCTTTTGCTGATCTTGATAATTTGCTCTTTTTGTCAAGCCTTTTTTCAACATGGTCACCCTATCTATTCATCGAAAGCTGTTCGGATTAGGATGGGTTATTCAAAGAATTCAGAGGAAACAAATTTGCAGACAGTGGAACAAACCAAGTTAAAGCGTAGATTTGATGATGATGACTACATCTGGACATATGTTTCACCAGAGTATCCAATGGCCCAGGTTAGTTGGAACAACTCATTTTTAAATGTTTATAGTATGCCTTTTTATTTGATACTCTCTCTTACTGGACAACCCCTATGATTGAAACTAACAAAAAGCATGATTTCTGATGAGTTCATTCACCATCTATAGATGCTTTTTAAGAGTGATAAAAAAAAAAAAAATTAAATGCCTTTTAACCTATACCTGTATTTATTGTCATGTGTAAGGCGATCATTGCAGCTAATTTTGTCAACCCTTGTCATTCTAGTTTATGTAAGAGTTCTGTTGTATATGACAGCAATTGAAGGGAGTGAAAACTGGTATTTTCACCTAGACTCTTAAATTGTGTTTTATGGAAATCTGGTTTTCCAACATCATGATAATTGTTTCCATGATTGCCCATCACGGAATAGTGTTTATTTGCAGCTTATATGTGTTCTTAATGTTCATTTTGTTTAAAGAAGTTTCTAACTAATGCATTTTTTTTTCCATTAACACATACAATGTGACTAGCTTTCATGCTGTTAGTTCATTCTCACATATTGAGTGGGAAAAAAAGGTGATGATTTTTTGAATTAGATATATATTCATCATAGGGTGAATTCGTTGTTGTCCTGATGGTGTGCAAACATTACTCGTAGTGGATTGCCGGTTTTATGATCACTATTGAGGAGTAGGTTGTACTTGTTTTTTGTAGTGTGGTGGGTATGATTCTATTAGATACCTCTTCTACTGTAATCATGGCCTGGGTGTTTTTATCTTTTATGTTGTTTGTATTTGGGCATTCTGTTCTAATAAATTGGGTTAGGATGCCTACCATTTTCTTTGAAAAATAAGTTCATGGATCTTGGGGTCGATTCTGCATATATGGTGCACATGTTAACTTGTTCATAATTTTTGGTACCTCAAAGCTCATGCTTTATTGTGCCTATTTGATTGAAGGTGGAAATCTTTGATTGGCGGTCTGGAAACACTTCTATATTTTGTAAAGTTCAGCCAAAACCAAACAAGATTCTTTGGATTTGAAAATTTTCAGCTGTTCCTGATTGCCTTACATAATGAGACAAGCATGTTTGTATATTATTAGTTAATCGTCCATTAAAATACTTATTGTGTTAATTTTCTTTCACATGTTAACTTTAACCTTGAATTTTTTTTCCCCTTCATATAACAGGAGAATATATTGCAATCATTCAAGCTCCCACGTCCTGTTATTTGCGTTGGGGGAATTGTGAGGATTGAGCTGCTGGGCAGGGTGCAGAAGCAAGACATGGATGGTTTATACTATATCTGGTGAGTACTTCTTGTAGAATATTACATAATTTTTTTGAACTAATGGGTAGGAATCCTACCGTCAATTTCAATTCACAAAATTTGGGTACAATGCCATGTAAACAGAAAAAGAAAAGCATTGAAAAAAGAGAAACACCCGGTAGAGATGAGAATTACACCAGGCCCGGTGACCTAAACATTTATATTAACTTTTGTTGTAGAACTGTGTCACAGGTGAAATCTCATGGGCTTTTTACAAGAAAAATTATGTCTCGTCGCTTATACTGGTGATTCCTAGGTAAAAGGAACCTTAAAAATGGATCTTATTAAAATATTCTTGGAAGTATAATCCTTAATATGGACAGCTGCCGCAGCTCTAGAGCAAGGCATTTCATAAGCATTCCTCTGTCGAAAAATTATGATATCATTAGAAATGCATGGAGGGTGTAGAGTTTGTGGGACCTGCTCACTACATGCAACCACATTCTATTGGCACATGTACTTCTCAAAACAATATTTTCATTTATTTTCAGGTCTCTAAGATCTCAATAAGATCTAGTAGTCCCTTATTTTTATCTTAGCGATACAAAGGATAGTAGAAAAATCTGCCACAAAAATATGACTAACGCACAGAGATCATACCATTGCATTTGAGGATTGACAATTTGGAACAATGATAGGCTGTATCTGATATGGTTATAATAGTTATAATTCTTAATCTGAAGAGATAAAATTGGGCACACCCTTTTTTGCTTTTGGATCATCATGTTATCTGCCTGAATTTTCCATGCAACTTTTGTTATTATTTTCATTTTACATTCAACAAAGAGCCTCTGAGTTTGTATATTGTCCCCCTTCTTGCCCAAAGCGTGTGCCATGTACAAGTCATTGGAAGACCACTTTCGCCGGCATTTGAAGTTGATTTCCTTCGTCACCTTGGGAGCTGCGTGTTGAAATATTTTCCTGGAGCCAGAGATTACGCATCGCCAAAGGAGGGCGTTGAAGATGAGAACGGTGGGTCCTCTAGCTGGCACGCTTTTGCAACAAGAATCAGAATGTTGAGAGCAGGGAGAGGAGCGTATCGCACGCTCTTAAACACTTTGCTTGGGGATCATGCGGATGAAGACGATGATGTGGATGAGTCCGATGATGAAGTCGAGCTTTTAGAGGGTTGAAGCTCCGTTGGTTTGTCGTCCTTCCTGCTGCCGGAGCTGTAAATTGTGAGCAAACTGTGTTGGGAATAACAGGGTTTATATGATGGGTTGGTATATATAGAAGTGAACCAGTGACACGAAAAAGTTTTATCTCTTCTCAAGAAAGGTGATTACAAGAGATGATGGGCATGAAGTATATTTGGTTTATTATGTGGTGGTACTCAGTTTTTGCTTGTCCTACTTACTGCAAATTGCTTTTTCCCTTCTTTCCTCACCCCACCATGCCTTTTTGTGGGATTCTAAGATTGAAATGATATAATTATTTTCAGGTCTTTGGATGAAAATCAAATTGTTCGGTTCCATTGAAAATTTATATAACCATTAATTAGTGAAAGGTGAAATTAGGATTTTTAGTATTTTCATTAGATTGTTTTCTTATTTTTAATTGTTTCATTTATTTCTCTTTTAATTTTAGAAGAGTCTATATTTATTGGCATTTAATATATTTTTATAATAATTTTGCCATTAAAAGTGTGTTTTGGGGAAAATGTGGTCTATAAAAAGGTGTCACCTTTTGTATGAAAGAACTTTATGAATCAATAAAAACTAAAAAAGTACTCACGTGGAGTTTTCTTTCCTTGATTCAAGGGCATACTGTGCATTTAAAGATTTATCATTTGATGTCAATGGGATCCTTTTATCATTTCACATTGTATTAGGTGGTATCGGAGCGAAGAACAATAATATTTTTTGTAGGAGCTTAGTCAATTGCTGCAGATTGTTCGTGAGGTGATTGCGGATGTGAATCACAACACTGACAATAGATGACCCGGGGATGGAAGGATATGTCGAGGGAGTTGTCTGAGATCAGTCTATTAGTTAGAATGTGGTCCATCAGCATCCCTGTTATTGAATTGATGATGAGAGTAAGTTGATGACACTCAACCAAGATGGTTACACACATTCTATGATGACTATCCATTGAATGTTGATATTTCCCAGTTCAATGGTAATATGGAAGTCGAAGAATTTCTTGACTGGATCTCAAAGGTTGAGAGATTTTTTGAGACGATAAAGATTGCGAAAGAGAAAAATTGAAGTTGGAGGTGAGCAAACTAAATGGAAGAGCTTGCACGTAGTGGTAGAAATTGTTAAAACTTATGTTCACGACAAAGGATGGCACATGTACAATGGTGGATGAAGATGTAGCGACTGTTGAAGGCGAGATGTCTCTCTTCGGACTATGAACCACCCTTGTTTTAGCAGTGCAAGGACTACAAGCCATCAATGCTACTGTAGATGTGGAACTGTGCCTTGACGAAAGCAATCGATGCTGCCGTAAGGGTTGAATCACAACTAAAGAGGTCAAGGAGAAAGATGTGTTGAAAGACTTTTTTGACCCATTTTATTCTACCATGAACAAAGGGGCGCATCTTACATGCTGCATTAGACAAAGATGTGGTTGATGGATCGAGGAAGACTATGAAAGCAACTCCTATCGAACGATGTCACAATTGGATGCCAATCCACATGAACCAACATTGGAGGAGTGTTGTAGATGCTATCAACCATGTCACCGTTCAAATCAGTTTCCTATGAAAGTGGTTGAACCTGATGTTGGTGTCGACAAGAGAAAAGTAAACGCGCGGGTGATGATGCCTTCTCTCATGAGTCATGATCCTAAGGTGACTAAAGGAGATGAGCTTTTTTCATATTTTTTTGGTGGTGATCCTAAAGAAGATCTTTGCACAATTACAGCGTACTTCTTTTTATAAGGAATCATTGAATCCAAAAAGAGAAAAAAAACTCACAAAAGATAACAATTTTTATTGATTAATAAAGCCCTTCCATGATATTTGATATAATCAAATATATCAATCACGGTATAAAAAAAAAAAAAAATGCAAAGACTAATAATACATTTTTTGTTTTTTTTTGTACTTTCTTATATTTGACATTTAGCAAGAGCAGAGATATATTTATTCTCTAAATTCTTTCTCAATCAAATTGATCTTATAGAGAGTTGGCTGTATGTCGATTTGTAGCCCAATTTTCTTCACTATTATGATAGCCACAATGCTCTCATTATTACCATGGTTGATAGTGGCATCAAATTCATGGTGCATCTCATCTCGAGCACATTTGATTATATAAGAAATCTTCCTTTTTTGGGGATCACCACCAATGAATGTGAAAGAAGTTCCACTTCATCTCCTTCGGATCATTAGAGAAGATTTCATCACCTGCGTCTCTCTTGCTCTCGTCAACATCAACTCCACTTTCAAACATTTTCATCAAAAACTGATTTGAATGATGACTTGGTTGATCACATCCATAGCACTCCTCTGATGTTAGTTGGTCATGTGGATAAGCTTCTATAGCCTTCCCTCGATCCCTCAACCACATACTAATCTGACATAACATGTAATGGGTTATCTATCCATAAGATGCATCCCCTTGTTCATAGCAGAATGTGATGGGTTAAAAAGAGCTTTTTCAACACCTCTTGCGCCATTAACCTTTTCAGTTGTGATTCAACCCTTAGGACAATTTTGATTGCTTTCGTTAAGGTGTAGTTCCACCTATGTGGTAACATTGATTGCTTGTAGTACTTGCGCCATTGAAACAAGAGTGATTCAATAATCAAAATAACAAATCTTGGCTTCAACAGCCACTTCATCTTCATCCACCATAGCACATGCGCGCCATCTTCTGCCGTGAACAAAAGATTTGCAGTTTTACTTTTTTTTCTTCAGCAATTTTCATCATCTTAAAGAATCGCTCAAATTCTGAGATCTAGTCAAGGAATTTCCTCATACTTTCGTATTACCGTTGAAGTAAGAAATACCCACATTCAATCGGTAATCGTTGTAGTATGTGCGTTGTCGAATAGATACTCGTCATCGTCATCCAACTCATCCTAATAGATAATGAGGATATCGTCGGATTACGTTCTGAGTAATCCATCAACGTCTCCTGCCACTGTCAAGTCATCTGTTGTCAACATTGAGATTCACGACAGCAATCATCTCATGAAGAGTTTACCATAAAGCTCCTCCAAAAATTATCATCGTTTCTCCCGCAACTGCCGAATGATGATCATCAATGGAATGGATGTTTCCTACATGAATATATGTCATCGAAATCAGGCGAATCCGAAATTTGATACCACCGAACGCGGTGTGATACGATAGAAGGATATGATCTATGTCAAGATTCCATGATAAACCTTGAATGCATAAGGTGCCCTTGAATTCACGAGAAAAAAAAAAGTACTTTTTATTGATTCATAAAGTTGTTTCATATAAAGAATAGTACAACTTTTATAAACCACAATATTAAGACTTGTTTTCTGAGACATACTATCATGGCATAATTATTGAAATACATTATATGCCACTAAACATAGACTCCTAATATAAAGGGACACAACCATTGAAACTCATAAAAATAAGATAACCTAATGAAATTCCTAAAAATCCTAAATTCACATTTCACTAATTAAAGGTGATTATTAAAGACTAGAAAATAAAAAAAAATTACCAAAATAGTGCACTACAATAACAAATTATCATAAATTATTCTTAATTTTGAGGAAAGATTTGGATATAGACACCCGTGTCACAGATACCATGTCAGCAAACAGAAAAATATACAATATACAATTCAAGTACTTCACTTTTTATAAATAAAATTCAAAAAAAAAATAAAATCAAAACAAGGTTCATTCTGCAAAAGTGATTATGATGCAATCTCAACAAAGCCGCTTCTTTGTAATTAAGCTTGTTGAAGAAAAACATGCATGGCCAGGAAATCAAGAAAATCAGTTACATCACAAATCACCCTAATAATAATGTCTTGGTATTGATATTCTTCATCAACTTAAAACTGTAAACAAGATGAAATGTTTCTGTCTGGAAGTAGTTTATAAAGACAACGACTGAGACTTGGAAACCCTACTAAAACTGCCCATCTCTGAAAACAGCCAAAAAAACTGGCAACACCAAAATTAAAAATGCAAGTTTTGGTATCTTTTAGCCATCAGACAATGTAAGGCGTGCGGCGACAAATGAAAAATCACCATGACTACACCTTCCATCCATAGCTCATGTCACCTGAATCAGTGCTGAACAACCCATTCTCACAGAACTCGTGTGATATGCCTGGCAGAAGTTCAGTGGCCATGTGAGGACCTTGAAGCATGTCAGGATTTGAACCGATGGCATTGGTGCCAGCCGTGTTGGAGCTGAGCGGGTTGGAGATGCCAGCATTGGCTTGAAAGCTGTTGGTTCTGCTTGGAGCCATGCTCATTATATTATTTGTCGATGCATTCATGTTATTTCCAAATCCTACGTTCCCAGGCACACTTGAGCTTGTCCTCATTGGCATGCCACCACTTGAATTGCTCACCCCACCGAAGGCATCCTCAGCTTCATTTCCATTTGGGGTTGACCTGCTGGGAGTCTGTTGTTGTGCACCTCGATTTGTGTTCATCATCTCTTGTAGCACCTGTTGAAGCATTTGTTCCTGTAGTTGTTGGTTCACTTGAGTGGTCTGTGGATTGCTCTGCTGGTGCAACAAGTTCAGCCTATGCTGCCGATAAGGATTTGAGAACGTATTTAGAGTTGTGTTTGAAATGGATCCCGGCAGGGAAGAAACCTGGCCCTGATTTGATCCATCAAAAGTGCACGCCGAATTTGTGATTGAATTGGTGGAGTTCTGCCTAAGCAAAGGCTGGTAATTGTTGCTCAAAGCCATCGGATTTTGAGGAGCATTACTCAGGACTCCTGGACCTGATTGATTGTGATTTATGTTATGGCTCAAACCAGAATGCATTCCCATAACCTTATTCAGGGTGTTTTGATCAGCTGGCAGTCCATGAGTGTTTCCTGGTTGCTCCATCTGCAATTTTTGAGCTTGGAGCTTGGCTGCAGTAGTTTGGCGAGTGTAGCTCTTCAGACTCTCTACATGAGAAACCATAAAAAGATCAGTGAGGAGGTATCATTGACTCAATATGGCATTCGAAAGCATCTTCAATTAACAATGAAACTGTAGAGTATAGACTATGAGGAGAGCCCCTTCTACATATTACACCTGTTTCTGTGTTAAGGCGTATTAATTGATATGATGCAAATGGATTTTAGAAATAAAGACCAAAAGTACCCTTTTCATGGTTTTTTTTTCATGAGTGGAATGCAGGTTTATAAACAAATGAAATGAGCAATAGAACTATAAGAAGACAGACACAAAGCAAATGACCAGAATCATACAGAAACTCACTTCCAGCCGAAAAAGTAATGTATGCATAACATCCGTATCATTAAATTTTAGAGAAAACAAACATTTTTTCCATACACGAAATTGTAACTGAAACTCTGTTTATGATAGAAATTCCTGAGCAAATAAATTAATTCATCCATACGGAGAATTGTGTGGGAACATCCAACATACTCAAAGAACAAAATACATTAAGCATGTTAATTGTGAGATAAGAAATGTTGGTAAGAATGTTACCAATAGGTCCCATGTTGTTTCTCCGACTAAAATCTATCAAGTCCTTCATACCATTTACAACCTCTGCTATCTGTGACACATTCAACATCAGCGCCATGATAGGTCAATGGAATGGAAAATAATAATTGAAAGGTCAGGATGCCATAAAGGTGTAACAACCAAATATGCCAACATGTATTGATTTGCACCTGCAAGCATCTAACATATCTTTTGGAAAGTCCCAAATCATTTAATGACTGTAGCTCCAAGTTTTTTGCCAGCTGACGCCCTATTGACATGAACCTACAAAAACATATGAACCAATGCGCGTGTCTGAGCTTTCTACACAACCTTCCTTGCAAACAGAAGCAAACAAAACAGACAGAGAAACCTAATTGATAGATCATAGATTTTTTTTTTATATAAAAAAGGAACCAAAACAAAGTAATTGACTATAAGCTAAAATTCACAAATGAAATGCTATTTCAAGTGTTTGATTTTTGCTGGTACACTCTTGACAGTCTGATAAATGAATATACCGGATTCAGTTGTACAGACGCCATCTTTCTTTCTTTTTTGTACTTACATCATCTTTTATTAGATTCTGGGATACAACCCCATGAAAACAGAAAGAGGGTAGCAGAGGAGGGAACTGCCGTCGAAAAGTCCAAATAAAATTACAACATAACCATGAGAAGGGGAAGTACTGAGTAGAGTCAGCCCATCAATAACTTACCCTCCCTTGAAAAAGAAAGGGAAGATGAGTATGATTGCAACCCTAGTCTTTTATAAATCTAGATGCCAACACATGCATTCCCTAAATAAGGATTTCTATCCCCGATAGTCAATTCATTTCATGACAACTAAAATTCCCAACAGCCTAGGATTTACTACAGTGTTCCTATAAGATAGGGTGAGTTTGGAAAACAAAATAAGCTAATAGCATATTAGCATGCTAACATAGATAAAAGAAAACAAAAGGCAAAAGAAGAAGCAATAAGAATATTCCATCCTTGCACTATCATTAAATAACTGCTACTCCTTCCCTTATATCAGTTTCACCATTCGCCGATCATAAAAAGAGTGCTGACATAATGTTTGTGATCCCAGAGTTTATATGCTTAATCCAGCAATTCCAGAAGTTCCAAGGTCTCATGCCACCACTATATATCCCTCCCATTAAATTACCTTCATATATCATTTTCCACCGAACATCACTTTGCAGCAGTACAATTCTTACGGATTTTTGTGTCCATAGTTTGACATATTTCATCCCTTCTTATCCCTCCCCAGCTCCAGTAGTTCAGTTTGCCTAGAGGGCAACTTCCATTCTTCCTAGGTGTTCCATTACAATATTGCTTTAGGTGTATGGTTCGTGCATTCTACATACATCTCAGCACCGATCAATGAACCATTGCTCATGCCACACACCTTGTCCACATCAATCCACAATGTTTTTTTTACAGTTTCCCCATCTTTCTGGGGCCTTTGGCCTTAATCTTAAGATAAAGAGCCTTCTACTCTCCCCCTCCTCTACAAACTAAAGAAAACAAACTCTGTGCCCCCCAATAGTTTTTTACAACATCCATTTTGTGATACACAATTTATTTTGTGATACACAATTTGCATGAGTTTGACATTATACAACTACAAACTAAAGAAAACAAACTCTGTGCCCCCCAATAGTTTTTTACAACTTCCATTTTGTCATACACAATTTGCATGAATTTGACATTATACAACTACACCAACAACTACAATAAGAGAGTTCTAAGCTTGAATTCATGAATATAGAAGGCTTCAGTTGCTCACTAGAAAAACTGAATGCACATACAGTACTTTGGAAATGTTATGAGGCAATCACCTGTCACCCACATAAAAAAAAAACTGGAAATATACCAAAACTGAATTGCTAATACTTGCAATTTTTTTTTACTCACATGTTGCAATTTGTTTGCAAATCTTGAACAGAAGCTCCAGATGACCCATTGTCAGTCAAGGAATTTTGATATTTCTGTGCCACCTGCATCAATTGGCTTACCTGCAAAAACAAATCAATAAAAATTCTTATTTTTCTAAGAAAAGCGGGATGTACACAAAATTCATTAAAACGGTTAATGTCCAGATAAGAAGAGATAACATGTATCCTCTACAGAAATTATAACAACCCAAAAAAAAATAGTGACCTTTTATACAAACCCCCCCCCCCCCCCCCCCCACACACACACAAAAAAAGATTCCCACAAGGTTTTAAATTGATGGGCGGAAATATTTCCTTAGAGAATTCTGAGAACATATATGTACCAATCTGAACTATTTCATTCCCATTACACTGCTTCAAATCAGAGGAACCATACATTCTGACAGAACATAGAGCACCAGGAAACAATTTGAGAACCAAATGTCCTTCACCACAAAAGATCAAGTACATCAGAAATTACAAAAATGGTATTCAAAGACAAAATATGAAAGTAATTTTTATTATGTGAAAGGGGAAGGAACGATGCAGTGGATGTATGTCAAACCCATCAGCCACATAGAGAATTTAATAAATACTAGGTAACTTGAATGGTTACCTATCTTTTAGAAAAAAATGTCCAAAAAATGTAATAAAAGCCAGGGAAATCTGAATGAGGTTAGGACCAACAACGAGAAAGCATTATTAAAAAGAGCTTCAGCCAGTTTTTTAGAAAAAGAAATTTATGAAGTAGGCATTACTTGGAACATTGGTAAAGTACTCGGATGACAATGTCCTGAATTTGAGTCCTAAGGGCTGCCAATTTATGCAAAAATATGCCAAAGGTTAGAATCATATATCCAGTCTCTCCTCTTCTTGCACCATGCTTTACGTGTGACCGCTATGGGTGATGGCCTTTAGTTATGAAGAGGGCGGCAAAAGACATAATATATATAATCTGGTCTCAACAAACACATTAAAGTACAACACACTCAAATTCAAGTCATTCTGAAATTCAACTACATCCGTCCTACTTGCAGAGTATGAAGGCATGATGAATACCAGCCAATACTTCTCATCATATCTAATTAAAATATAGCCAAATTTGACATAAATGAAACTCAACATATTCAAACATACATGATGACAAACACATATGTAGAAAAGATACCTGAGGAGCTACTAATCTACGATGCAAAAACTCTTCATGGCGCCGTGCACAAAATTCCCATTTTAATATCTGTAATGGGAAATAATTATTAGTCATCAAATAAACATAATGATAAAGGAACTTTGAAAATGCATAAAAGATATACAAGTGTGAATACTAGAGTGAGCTGACAGCTCAGAATATAATTGAAGCAATATTACCTTCAAATCAGGAGTGAATGTCACGCGGAGTTGCCCTTCACGAACAACTCGAAGTTGCTCATAGACACTTTCTTGAATAGCTCTCCCATACTCTATCATCATCATTCCCGAAGGTAATATATACTCATCACCCACTTCAAGAAATAAAAACTCATCGATGACTCCACTGTCAAATTTGATTTTTGCAAGCCTAGGCAGTACTTCAAATGTAGTCTCTGTTACAGAAAACGATAAAAGTTAGCCTCTTTTGTAACAGAATGTATAGTAGCCTTAGCCACCCAACTTTTTGTAAATTTATTCTAAGTCCTTAGCCTGCTGAGGCTACTTTAGGGGATGCATGGCAACTTGCTGCCTTTCCCTCCCTAATCTGGCACTATTCAATGGGACGCAGCTCATCCCTAACTCTTCTTGGTACCAATGTTCGTCCATGTGATTTTGTGAATATTGCAGTATACTTTATTACCAATAAAGAAGGGGTTAAGATACAAAAAAAAAAAAAAAAAAGAGGATAAATATTAAATAGTATAACAAAAAAAAAATTTACATGAATCCCACACACACACACACACACAATCAGGTGACCTAGATTTGTTGAACAATTACATAAAGTAGCCTGACTGGGTAGGCCAATGAGAAGGAAAATGTCAAGAAGTGAATTCAACTCTGGCAGGAGCTTGTCTTCACTGTGGTAAAGAGAGAAGGAAGCCGAGCTAGATTAAAGTAATGCTTGAACAGACTCATCCGACCAATTCATGGGCACAGCACAACACTGGCAAAAGCCTGATGGAACTGAAATATGTCAATGGTAGGTGATATACAGGGTATATCATTCCAGAGCATCTCAATGATTCACCAGAGAAAAGGTGCATAGACCAGCAAAGGATGCCGCTGATTGAAAAGGGTTGTACAGTTGAGATCTTCTGAAGCTCTCCTATTGCATATACTTTAGGTTTCCGGTACTATATACATGTGACATATCTTACTTTCAGATTTTGGTTAAAGATGAGGGAAAGGAAAACTAATAGAGTTTTTTTTTTATCTATAAACGCAGAGGTTGTTGAGTAAGGCACTTTGAAAAGCAGAAACGAAACAAATTGGACAGGGAAAGAACCATGACAGGAGGGCTAATAAAGAAATGTAGCTAGAGAGGTAAACATGATTGATTATGTGCCTCGTGGTTCACCAGTAAGGGGGAGGCAGGAAGCCCACCTACGATGACATTCCAACCGCTTTCCATGTTTGGCAAAAGGCAGACTGAGAAGGATCTTTTTTTAGCACAGGCATCTATGCCACAGTGTGCCGCACCAACCAGATCATACGAAGATTGGGCATTGAGCTTCTTTTAGTAGCCAAAAAAATTTATGTCCTTATTTAATTCACCAAAACCTATCTATATTTACTATTTTAATGACAATTTCGAATTCATAAAACCCTTTTTTTGTCTATTATTTTATTTATTTTGGTAAGTCCTTTTTTCTTTTTCAAAATGTAAGATCCCTCGTCTCCTATCTTTCGGGGGTTTCTTGAATAAGATTCTCTTATATTTTTCTGAACAAAAAAAAGTCTTTTTTTCTTTTTTTGAAAAAGACGGGAGGCAGTTGACCTCGTTTTATTTCAAATAAGAGAAATTGCACAAAACTGATACAAAAGCAAGTAAAGAAGCAGCAAAGGAGTCTGAAGTCAGTTATGAAGCAGATACCCTACTTGAAAAATGTGTGGTTGATATTCCACATATTGGCGATGGCACTTTACTTTCAAGAGAGAATCAACATTACTTTTCAATTAGTTAGTGCTTTCCAATCACGTTAATTCATTCCAGCTTTTGAGTTTTAATTGCTCAGAGAGTGCAGATAAATGTTAAATGGTTCGCAAGATCTATGGCCACCATCATCCAGGACATATGGAATCGAGTGAAGGGATGTCATTTCAGCATCAAACCAAATCAACAGAGAAAAGTACAGATCATGTGTACATCGCACCAGTAAGAAGAAACCCAAAGATGTAGACAGCCAGGGTGGAGACCAAAGAAGAATCTGATGATAGTAGTGAGAAGGTGTGTGAAAGAACAATGCTTAACAGGAGTTGACTCGAGATATAGTTCAGCGATGACATAAAATTCCTACCTCCAATTCTTAAATAATCTTGTGGTTAGGATGTATATACCATTTAAGAATCTACGCTAAGTACACATGTAATTTCTTAGGACATAAACTCTCCCCACTTGGTTTTGTCTCTAATTTGTTATATATTGTACCAAGGTGGACTCCTCTGAAACTATCAAATGGGTCGGTCAGGCCACAATTCTAGAGAACTTCAAGTGAAAACTTAGATCAATTTTATAGCTTGTTGGATACGACAATCTTAATCCTACATGGTGCTTCTCCCATAGGTCAACGTTGATCCCCATTAATTTACAGCCAACACCCCCCCCCCCACCCTTTCCCCCGGCGGTTGAAATAAAATTTTATATTTATGCAAATTTACCCCTTATATGTTATGTTAGTATGCAGAGAGGTATACAAATTTCAAAGCTTTCAGTTTAACTGCAAAATACAATTTTACATATAACCCAACTTGATAAAACTACTGCCCACTAAAGAGGCATCCATCAAACAGCCTGGACAATTCCGTTTGGCCGGCCAAAGAGAACGAGTGTACAACCAAATTATGGAAAGATCTCAATAATAGAGAGAGGTCATATTAGGTGACTAGGATGATGTGATGCATTAATTGGACATGTTCAACTCCCCATATGATAATGCATTTGTTCAAGTACGGGAAAGATTGCAGGGGAGTTTAACATTATCCCATGTAAGAATGAACCATCAACTGTAATCCTTGGTAGTGTTATTTTTCTGCTTCTCTTTCTCTCTCTCTCTCTCGATCTGTTTAAGGAAACTCCCAGATTCTTTGAAAACTTGGATGTTTACCGTATAATATAAATAATATTTAGTTGGGATCCCACCATTTAAAATAAGGAAAGAAGATTAAAAAAATGAATATGAAAGTTAACAGTTGTAGTAAAAGCAGAGTTGCAAGCAAGAGTAAAAAAACAGATGAAAAATTTCAACCATTTTGCTACCAAGTCCAAGAACAAATATTTACCCTCAAATTGTCATAGGAATAAAGGAAAATTAATTAAAAATCTAAAATTAGGAAAAAATTTAACCCTTTGACTGAACTTATTTTTAAATCATGTCTCTCAAATCACTGTTGACAAAAGACCAAACTAGTATTCAGGTAGGATTGAATTTATGGATGACACTTCAAATCTTAAAACTTACACTTTAATGCTCGCATACAACATTTTATCTCTTACATAAAACATTTAAAGTTTATAATAAAGTAACACAAAATATTTTAATTAAAGGAACAAACCATTATTATTTTAAAGTCCATGTCAAAAATGTCACAAAACAAATTAACATGACACGAAGTTATCATTTATAAGTGTATGCACAAACTATCATTGAAATTATAACATAACTAACATTACCTATAAGAAAAAGAAGAAACATATTGTTAAAGTAATTATCTATTAAGATTACAATCTTAATTGAAAGGTTTTGGTCTTGACATCCTCCCAATAAAAAAAAAGAACAATAAAAGAAAAAGAGGGGCAAAAATATGAATGTGGAAGTGAACAATTGAATCACTGCAAATAGACTTACAAGTAAGAATATGAGATAGATTTAAAGCTTGAATTCAACCACTTGGCTACCCTGGTCCAATAACAAATACCAACCATTCAAATTGTTAAATGAATAAAAAAAAATCATTTTTAATCCTCAGTAAGTTAGGGAGTTATTTTTTAACCCTTTTACTAGTTAATTTATTTTTAAATCACACACCAAATCGCTGCTGAGTGCTGACAAAAAACAAACTGGTATTCTGTTAGGATTGAAAATTTTGTGGATGATATTTTAACTCAAAAGGTCACTTTAATGCTTGCATATAACACCTTAACTCTTACATAAAACATTTAAAATTTATGATAAAGTAACACTTAATATTTTAATTAACATGACAAGACAATATCATTTTAAAGTTTAAGTCAAAAGCATCAAATATCAAATTAATATGACATGAAGCTATCACTTAAAAGTACATGTTCAAGTATTACAACTATCACATAAACTAACATTATAAGAGAAAAAGAAATACTAAATTAAAGTATTATCTATATGAGTTAAAATCTTAACTGAAAGGTATTTTGGTCTTTTGTCAATGGTCATTTGATAGATATGACCTAAAAATAAGTTGATTAGACAAAGCGCTGGAGACTTGTAATTAATTTTCCAAAAGCATATTATATAAGTAATGCTCTACTTCAATTTTAAAATGCAAAATACATTAGATTCATATTGAATCAACATCATCCAACAGAAACAATGTCCGATATTGCCCAGATTTTGGCCCCTAAAATATTAAAGCCCACACAGAGAATATAATAATAATAAAAAAGAGGCCCAACATTTTGGAGCTCATGATCAATAAATCATGCTTTTCTTGGAAAATGTATTATATATAACATAGACATTAAAATAAAAAAAGAAACTTCATGCAGAGTAGTTTAGTACAAAGATATACAATTCTGCCAGTAAAATTTGTAAATGAGGAAAAGCTTAGCACATGAATATGGAAATTTGGCCTTGTCATAAAAAGTAATGGCTCCATGTAAATGAAAAATTTACTAACCAAATCCCCTCCCTCTTTTAGAACCACAAATATCACAATGCCATGAATCCTGCAATAAACAACACAAAATATTTACACATGTATTAGATTATAAAATCAACCTAATTTTAAAAATAGTAATTGAGTTGCCAGGTTCTTCACATAGTGGGAAAAAATTCCAAGTAAACTATGAGATGATGAACCACTTCATGGTACTGCACAGAAGGCAAGCCATGATTGAAACTTCACTCTGAGTTTTCTCTTTGCTGTTTTTGTCTTAATTTTTTTATATTGTGATCATAATTTAACATGTCCATTAACAGTTCTATTGAAAAATTAACACCAATATGATACTATTTGGAATCTAAATTGCCACTATACAACAATTAAACTGTGTATCTCTACCATGCCATAAAACAAATAAATAATCCAGAATGCAGAAACTAACCATAGCCACCTGTGGAAAAACACCAAGGTTGTGATGGCCAACATTCTCGTACCGCGATAAACACCATCTTTTCTTAGAATGAGGAGAGAAATACTCAGCATAAAACTTTCTCCAATAGAGTATATTATTGTCCTACAGGAAACATAGAAACAATGTTACACTTACATAGTTATCCAACATTCAAGAGCTACAAAAATTTCAGTTCATTGATCCCAAATTAAGGGTATCATTTACGAAACAACATTATATACTGCATAAAGATATCACCATCATATACTTGAGTTTGTGATTTCCATTTGGTAAGGAGTAATTATATTGTAATTGTTGTTCCGAAAAAGAAAACATCTGATTCCACTACCCTTCTGATAATCAATGTTATGTTTTATAAACATTCTCGACTTCACGAATCACGGAAATGACATAAACAGTGCACTGAATGAAAAATTAGGTATAGTAGGACTTGTACAATGTTTATATAATAAACATAATATTTAATCTCTACAATTGTATGTCCTAAATTTATGAAGCACTTGTACCAAATATCATATAGGTGTTGCCAAAGGCCCTATTTGGCAACATAAGATGAAATTCAGAGCAGAATGGGTCCAATCTCTGCGACATCGCTCCAATAAATTTTCAAGTGGTTCTTTAAATCGATACTTATACCAAAGAAACTGGGCCAAAAAAATCTGCCTGTTGAAAAGATCAATCTCAGATAAAACAGAGGTCAACCATGAACACATAATTGCTTCAGAATTCTAAATCAGGTCCAATTTCAGATATTAATGATCTCAGTATCCATCCTATACACTGAATAAAGGTGAGCAAAGTAAAATACACAGATAAAAATGATTCTATTGCAACCTTAAAAGAATTGAGAAAAAAGGATAGGAGCATTCATATTAAAAATGATGTCACTTGAACAAAATAGAGATGTCTCCAATCACAAAAAAATAGAAAAGGGTGAAGAAAAAAATTAAAGTCAACACTTTGTCCTAGTGTAAACCCCTTCTCACCCAAGCACAAAGTATAACTACCCTTTCCAATTGTGTTCTCCATGATAAAAAGCTGGATCTTCTCCGAGAACCATAACCCAGGTCTGAAGGTTGCCGTAATAATCGCCCAAATGTTCTCTTCATATACTCCTTCCTTTTGAAATATATGCTCGTTTTTAGCAGTTAAAATGCCCCGACAACCGCATGAGGGCCAACGCCTTATAATTTTGCTTTGTTGATACAGTCTCCTCTTTTATTTCTTTTGTGGAGCCACTCCCACATACCATCAAGGCTATTAGAAATCACATTGCAAACCTAGGGCCAAACCATTCCTTGGCCCACATGTGGAGCTATAATGGGCAACATAAAACAAATGGTCTGATAGCAATAACATAAAGCACTGAATCTTCAATGGAGAAATGAATCCCCAAATTTGATGAGAGAAACAAAAGGAATAGATCACACATGAAAGATCTTCAATAAGTCTTCCATAAAATGATTTCATGGAGAAGCCATTTTGGGGTAAACACTTACAAAGACATTTTGGGTAGCAAAGTGTTTTAAAGTTGAATAGGGTCTGAGGTTTGAAGTGCACTTAAGCCTTAACGACTGGTGTGGTGCCTTTGGACGCTGGACTCCATTTGAGGCCTTAAGATTTTAAATTCCATCACTTTGGAAGCTTATGAAGAAGTACTGTCATAACAATTTGAACTCAATGGGTGTTTGTTTTAATTCCTTATGATACAAATCCAAAGTGTAACTTTGTACCGCCTATAACTTGCATTACACTTTTCTAGTTATTATCCTTCTTGCATGTGCAAAGGAAAGAAACACCCTTCCTTACTGGAGGATTGAGGTTCAAGTCTCACCAACAGAATCTTGAGAAAATTATGCTCAAGAAAACACTTACCTATTAAATATATATAAAAAAAATCTACTTATTAAATGTATTCGAAATTTCTTCAACTACTGTGAATATATCTACTACTCTTAAGTCATCCATAACTCATATTTTTCTTTTTTTTCATATATTATAAAAAAAATCAACTATTTCTCTGGATATCTACAGCTCTGAATCAAATCCATCTGCAATAATCCTGCCAATTTTCTCTGTCCATCACACCCTTTCAATGCTTGTTAAAGATCAGACAAATAATGTGTCCATGCCAGTGTCAAGAAATTCTCCAAACAAGAGGCACAATGAATACATAGAACCACTAAAACAAGATGAATAACCAGCACAAATCTTCAAAACCATGAGGAAAACAGCTCATGAAAGAGAATAATGCTTCAAAACAAATCATGATTACCCTACATATCTAACCATGAGGAAAAATGTTAGTTATATAGTCAGGATCCTGAGAGAAAAATTCTCGAAAATGCTTCAAAACAACACTTTGATTACTCTGCATATCTAACCATGAGGAAAACAACTCATGATTTAATTAATCCTTGGGGGACATGATTTAATTAATGCTTCAAAATTCTGGAAAAATGCTTCAAAACAACAATTTGATTACTCTACATATCTAACCATGAGGAAAACAACTCATGATTTAATTAATCCTTAGGGTACATGGTTTTCCAAATTTTTATGCAGAAAAGTATATCATCTCTCTACAAATGTATTGAAGTAAAATGTGGCATTACAAAAGAAGAATTAATTCTGGTGAACAGCTTGTACATGAAAAGAAAATGATAACACTCACAGTTGGCCGATATCGCAGGTGATAAATATACTGCATCATCCGTCTGTTGCATACATTATTGTCAGATTTGCGCTTTGCTGCAGCTCCGGGCTGGATCATTGGTTGCTGCTGCTGCTGCAGCTGCTGCCTAAGCTGGATCTGCTGTTGCTGCAGCTGAGCCCGCTGTAATGGTGACATAGACTGAAACAGTTGCTGCTGCTGCTGTTGTTGTTGCTGCTGCTGCTGCTGCTGCTGCCTCTGTTGAACAAGCCTTCGCTGGTGAATCAGAGCCTGAAGCTGTGGGTTCCCTTCTTGCATCCCAAAGGAGTCCTGCCCCTGCAACAGTTGCTGAATAACCTGCTGCTGCAAAATGTCATCTTGTTTTACATCCAACCTCTGTTTCTTCTGCATGTGCAACAGATTGCTTGGATCCTGAGTGAAAAATGCCGAACCCGGCCTGCCCTGCAAAGATGGCTGTGAAGTAGCAGTGGAACCTCCTGGATGGGACCTTTTCGGAGGCATCGAAGACCCATCAACAACAGATGAGCCCGATATGGTGCCATTGCTGGTGTTATTATTGTTGGTAGTGTTGGAAGTGAAGGACGCTGGAGACGTGGGGAGGCGAAGATAAGACTCTGTGTTGATGCTCGCACTCCTCTGGAGACGGGGTCCCCCACCCCCACCACCACCGGTAACGGCCCCCGATGAGTTTGCATCCGTGACAAGCGAGCTAGCGCCAACACTGGGTCCTGAGTTGGCTGCGCTGTTGAGCGCGGTGGCTGGGGAGGCACCAGGCCCGGGATTGTTGCTGGAACGGGGCATGGAGCCCGAGATGGAGCTCAATTGGGCTGGCCCGTTATTGTTGTCTCCCTGAAAGAAGATTCCGGAGGTGGAAGAAGACTGGGTCGGCCCACCACCTGCAGAGGCCACCCGTGGCAGTGCTGCCGACGGGTGGCTGGTGTCCAAGTAGCTCTTCAAAGCCAGGCCTTCAAGTTTCTGCCTCCTGTGTACAAATACAGTAAAGGGTGATCAGATCCTGAGAGACGATTTTGAGGGGAAACCCAAGAAGAAGGGTCCAAACAAACCCATAATTTTGAATCTCGTGCATAAAGATTTCAACTTCAGCGATTTTAGTTTCAAGGTTTTCGAAACAATCTGATCAAATGCACACATTCAGAAAGAAAAGCTTGAGAAACCCCCCAAAAAAAAAAAAAAAAACGCAAGTACTTGTCACACTGTAAAATTGGATAAAAACCCTAAAATTGTTCCCCAAATTATCGATTTAGGAACAAAAAAGAGAGAGAGAGCATATTCATTCAACCATGAACATATGATCGGTAAGGCTTGGTCAAGTAACATTACTTTTTAATTAATCTACAAAAATAAGAAAACCCCATAAATAGCCAACAAATTTTTTACAAAACTCACACCAAGAAACCCTAATAAAACACGGATACACGGATTTAAAAAATGAAACAAAACCCTAAAAAATTTAAAAGATACATTAATCAGATGTTAAGATCAAAATCTGAAGAACAATCATAACAGAGGAGAATCAAAACCATTATAAATTAAATTAATTAAGTTTGGGGACAAACTGACGTACCAATGGATTGAAAGTTAAAATCTTTCTCTCTCTCTCTAACTAAAAATATATGTTTGTTAGGACAAATAAAACGAAACAGCGGTGGCGACGAAAAAATCCGAAGAGGAACCATATAAAGGTCGCGGGAACAACCGGCCCGAGTCACCGGCTGTAGGTTTGTCTGACCACGGTCAACTGGCTATAGACAGTCACCCCCAAATACGAGCGAGAGATAATAGGGTATATCTGCAGTCCTCACCGTTCGATTTTGACACGTGTAAACCTCTGATTGAGTCTTTCGGAAGGGGGACATTCCACACGTGGGATGATCAAGGAATACGCGTGTGGAAGTGATAGAATTTGATTTTACATGAAATTACTCGAAAATCTTGATGGTAACTGTGAACCCTACTAAAATTAAAACTCGTGCGAGTAAACAAATACAGTGGAATTAGATTTTCATTATTTGTGGTGGTAATCTTAAATTCTATCAGAAATCTTGGATTACTATTATACCATTTACAAATTAATAAAATTACTATTTACATCCATTTTAAAATAAATAGCCTCCTCTTATTTTTTTATACCCATCTCCTCCTCTCCTCTTTTTAGGAGAGTTCATAATATTCAATTAATTTAGAAAAATTACTATCATTATATGTTTAATTATATAATTAGTTATTTTATTTGTTTACATTTGTTAAATATTTATAAAAATATTTATACATAAATTACTCTTTTTTTATAATTGTGATGTAGATAAATAAATAAAGAGTCATGATACCCAGGCTCCATAATATAAGCCTTACTCATAAGCCCCATGAGTTGTCATCATTTCATTGGTTGATTTTTTGGTTTGTTGACTTTTTCAAAAAATGGTAAAATGACAAAATACAAATTTGCCCTTTATTAAAAATTTGTCTTATTAACCCAAATCCCCCTATTTTCTCTATTTGGTTATGACTCTTCCATGTAAATCTTAAAATCCATTTACCTATTTCAAATTTTGAATTTTGAAATCATTACCTAAATTATAATTGAACTTAGATTACACCAAAAATTACCGAAATTGTTTTCATTAAAATCCTTCAAACGACTCATTTTCTCTAGGTAGTTATTGTATTCAAATTTAAATAAAAAACACATATAGTTAACATATGAAACAGTTACATTTTATATTGGTAGTTACAAATACATTTTTAAATGTTTACATCTCTCACAACGATTTGTTACATTTATATAAAAACTGTTACATTTATATAGATGGAACAAACAATTATATTTACCTAAATGTCAAACAGTTACATTTACTATTTAAAATTATCTATTTCAATTTCTAGTGCACTGCCTTCCAAAGAAAATGTATCAGAATCCTCTGTAAAAGTATGTACTTCATTGTTACATTTATACGTCATTTCTATTTGCATTGTTAAAAGAAATGCACAATATGAGATAATGTTACATTTCAGAGTGTTACATTTATGAATGTAACAAAATTGTGCAAATAAATATCCGAATTCGGGAGTCTAATATAAACATCACACGAACCAGTAATAATTAAATGTAACAATATCAAAATTACATTTATGAAATTATAACGAAACAAATATAAAAAAAAGTGTGAAATAGTGATCAAAACATAAAAAAAATTTTGAATTAAAACATATAACATAGATTGAATATTTGATCATTAAAAATTTAATTTCAAATTCGATGTGCCTTTCATTCAATAAGATAAAAAAAAATAAAAAAAACAATTGATAAACCTGATCCGAAAGAGATATCTAACTCGATAAAGAACAAATCAGTTTTTCAAACTTCTTCAAATTAAAATTTCGGGACTACTACGAATATGTTCATCGTAAATTATAGGGATTAATGATTTTACACAATGCAAGGAAGAAGAAATACAGTAATTAATGAAATCTCCATAATCCTAGGAATAAATCAAACCGTTTTCCTTATTTAGAGGTGGTTATCAATTAGAGGGTATAATAGGTAATATCCTATTGCCACATCATGGGGCCTGTGATGGGGCCTGAAAAGTTGGGGTCTAAGAATCATTATTGATAAATAAATTTTACAAGTAGATATATAATATTAAGGGTTATTTAAATATTTGAACCAAATTCCTTGCAAAAATCCATGTGTGAAGTAAACACTGAAAATTATTTTTTTACATAAATCTACTAATGAACCAAACAATTTAATGGAATCTGGATTCCTGATAAAGTAAATCTATAAAAAAAAATGACACTAATCAAACGGGGCCTTAGGAACACTCTTATCCATTTTGCAATCTGTTTGGCAATGTAGCTCCACACCCGTGTTTGAGAATTCACCTGCTTTTTGAAAAGCATTGTTTTCGAGCGTTCAAATGTTCATTTAAATATATACATGCAATGCGATCATCGACAATAACGTTGACATTGTATTTTGTGTTTGTTTATCAGTCTGCGTTTACCAGCATCTGTTAACTCCACCACCGGCATAATGCTCTCCTAAACACTACCTTAGAGGCCAACATATTTTTTTTAAAAAAATTTAAAATATATATATTTCTTTGAAATATGCACACGTATATATATAAAGTAAGGTGTATGATTAGAATTAAATGGATATGTAATGATTGTGGATTCTTTAAATTATTTTTGTGTTTTAAATTTCTGTTTAATTGTTTGAGTCAGTTTGGAATATATATATATACATGCACAAATACACACACATATATGACATTTTATTGTAGGTAGTGTATTGTTACTCAATTGAATGACATTTTTTGTAATTCTTTTGTGATTAAATTGTTAATTAATATGTTGATCAAATTTCAATTAATTTGTTGGTCTCAATTCCTGGACGGAACGTCCAGTCAAGGATCCATTGTTGTTCAAGACGAGAGAATACCACTAGCGTTAGCTTGCTAAGATTCATTGTTGATTCTCTCTCTCTCACTTTTGAGGTTTCAACAAAAAGCGGGAGAGTTAATGCATAATAGGTAAAATAATGGAATATATAATAGGAGGGGATTATAAATGTGGGAACTTGGAAGGGAATAGAGCAATGGGGTTGAAAGATTTGGCAACCCAAGATTGCCATCTCAAAATTAGGGTTCCGTGGATGAGCTCATAGATGAAGACATAACTGATTAATTACAACAAACAACTACCCCTTCAAAAAAATTAACTATTTGTGACTAAAAATGGAATGCTGTAAATAAAAAAATAATAATGGCGAGTTTAGTCACTCCCCACAAACTTCAGTCAACTATTGGCATCGAACTCGTTATGTTCATCAGAAAAATATTATTTGTGACAATTATCCTTGTTATTGCTAAAAAAAATGTAATGCCGTAAAAGACACGTTTTTGTGGTGTAAACATGTTAGTTAAGTTTTCAATTGAAAGTGATTTTTCAAAATGTGTTTGAAATAATAGAAGATTCAAAGTTGTCTTCAATTCTAGTTTTTAGGAATTATCGAGTAAATAATACATTTTTAATGTTGTGTTTCTAAATGAAGAAGTTTGGGCTAATGTATTTCACTAGTAGAAACGGATTGAAAAAAAAATTCCACAAGCTAGAATACACCCTAATCATAGTAACTATTTAAAAGTTATGAATTTTTTAATATTGTAATATAGAAAAAAATTTCCAAATGAGAATAACAAATTAAATTGTTAGTGGAGTTAATTTATGGAACATATTTAACCTCACCTTTGTGGATTTAATTTGTGGACAAATTTAACCTCACCTATTTTATTTTGGCATTGAAGTTGGCACGTGTGTAAATTGTGTTTCTTGTGTCTATATAAATCATTGAATCTCTGTAAATCTGTGATTGAAGAGCAACCATAAATAAATAAAAGTTTTTTTTACAAATATACCCTTAATAAATTCTGTTTTTTACAATACCTTATTTAAATCGCTCCTTACATAAACCCTGGGTTGAGAACCTCTGTTTTTATAAAACAGAGTTTCTCTGTTTTGGCGAATGGGAGCATGACACGTAGTGGATGGAACACGTGATGTCACGTGCTAACACTTAACAGAAAACCAGTTTTTCTTTTCCGTCTCCTTCCGTTTCGTCCTCTCTCCCATCTCACCCTGTCACACCTTCTTCAAATCAAACAAAAAACAGACCCTTCTCTCATGTCTCACCCTCTCTGCAGATCAACCAAAAAAAAAAATCATTCGGGCTGAGTTCGCCCCCTCCGCCTCTCGACCTCCCCGACGCCCCTCAAGTCCAACGTCATCGTCACTGTCCGACTACCCCTTCCGGTGAGACCTAGTTTTTTTTTTTTTTTTGGATGATATAGATTTTTTGTGGATATATATATATATATATATATATATATATATATATATATATTTTGTGGTTTCTAGATCTAATATGTTTTGATTTTTTGTGGATTTATTTATATGTTTGTGTATTTGTAGATTTGATCTATTTGTTATTTTTTTTTGGAGTTATTTTTATTTTTGAAAATAGGATTTGCTTTTAGTCTGATATGTATTGTGAGGATTTTTGTGGGTTTGTTGAGTTTGAGCTGGACTGTCATGGTTAGGGTAATATTTGGTCATGAATCACTTGAAATATAAGAGGCTATAGATATGGGTCGTACATTCTTCGATCTTGTTTGATTTTTCAAGTATCCATGTGTCTATGTGTGTGTGTATTTGGATATAAGTTGGCATGGTTGCTAGAGGCTATTTGAGTGTTGTTTCTTTTATCATATATCTGGAACAAGTGGCATATTTGGTTTTGTCAGAATATGCAAAATGAATCTGATATTCAAGTTGTTGTTCTACTCTTTTATTGGATCGAGAATGAGTGATGCCAGTCATGTTATATGATCTGAAAGTTATTTTAGGTGATGCCAGTCATGTTATATGATCTGTAAGTTCATATTGTTGACTACAATTCCATACACTGATGTATATCATTGAGAGGAGGGGAGATGCTTAATTTTAATGAATATTTGGGGCTGCAGGAGATCATCCATTGGGGAATTTAAAAGTGCATCCTAGTTATAAAAATGAAGATTGCACTCCTAGACAATAACTTGGTACGCTAGTTGTTTAAAAATGGTCTATTCCTCTACTTATCATCTAAATCAAGAATACTGAATGGTGCAAATTAATTATGTAATTGTTTCACAAAAAATGAAGTGGTAAGGCATAATTCATATTATAGGTTTTATAATCGAGTCTATCCTTTTCAATGTTGCAGTTTCACTCTTCCTAATCTTCTGAAAGACTGGAAATGTTCATATCAAAAAATATAATGTATCATTTTTCTTGCAGTTTAAGAGATGACCAACTAAAACTAATGTGCAAACAAGCTAAGAAAACAAAAT
Organism: Acorus gramineus; assembly: GCA_030737835.1. Classification (NCBI taxonomy): domain Eukaryota; kingdom Viridiplantae; phylum Streptophyta; class Magnoliopsida; order Acorales; family Acoraceae; genus Acorus; species Acorus gramineus. The sequence goes on along the minus strand of CM060856.1, from coordinate 17,527,483 downwards.
GCTTCATTATATTGTGTAAATATAAGGATACTAACCTCCAAATACACACACACACACAGACACATGGATACTTGAATAATCAAACAAGATCGAAGAATGTACGACCCATATCTATAGCCTCTAGCAACCATGCCAACTTTTTTTTCTTTTGCTTCTTGGGTTTATTGCAATGCTGTTTGTAGTAGCTTTCTTTTTTCTGTTTGCCTTTATTTCTCATTTTCCACTGAAATCTTTAGTGGGTATGTAATTTTTGATAGTTTGGTTCATTGGGTTTTTTATGTATGCTCATTTGGATTCAGTATTTGAGTTGGTTCATGTATGAATCATGTACTAATTTTTGGAATGATATGAGATGAATGATATGTTTTATTGTAGGTTCATGGCAAAATTTAAGTATTACGCAGTTGCAATAGGCAGGACCCCGGGCGTGTATACGAATTGGCCTGAATGCAAAGCACAAATACATGAGTTTCGAGAGCCAATATTCAGGGGCTTCCAAAATCTTGAGGAGGCCAATGAATTTGTTACCAAGCATGCCGTCCACTCCACTACTGACCATTCCACTCCATTGCTGACCTCTTCAAAGAGAGGTAGTTCAAGCTCAGCACCTACATGCATGATTTCCCAAACTGATCCACTGCAAAGAGAGGTAGTACAAGCTCAACACCCACATGAATGCCCACCTACATCAGTTGTTTTGCCTATCACTCATATCATACTTGCCATGTTCGGTTGTACTATTTTCTTGTTGGTCCTGATTCTCACAATTCTCATCCTCATTTTTTATCACATGTAATTTTGGTTGGTTTTGATGTCTTGGAGTTGTAATTTTGATTTGGGACAATAGGTTATGGTTGTGGACATCTGTGTTTGAAGGAATGTGTATGGTTATGAAAGTTTGTATTTGAATTAGTATTTGAATGAATGTTTCATTTTGATGTTTCTGGAAGCATAACAGAGGAAGCTATGTGTTGGTGATGATGTGATGCATATTTCTGGAAGCATAACAGAGGAAGCTATATGTTGGTAATGATGTGATGCATATTTCTGGAAGCATAATTCTTTGGGAAGATGTTTTATGTGGGTGTGTCAAGGAAGGATGCTATTGAGTCTTGATGAGATTCCCCTGAACCTTAAAATTCTTCACCTCAAATTCAACACATTACATTTTGAAATTCAACACACTACATTCAGAATTCCACAATACATAATATAATCAGAATTCCACAATACATAATATAATCGCAAAATGCAGAACACACACACTATAATGTTTGAGGACAACTCCACTCCACTGAATATGGAAATAGATGCAACTCCAAGAGACAAAAGCAGTCCAGACAACCTTGAATTGTGTAAGACTCCAAACTCCATCTAGCACCTGTAATATAAATTTATCTATGTTAATTTTTGTAATGAACTCATTAAATGAAATCAAGTATACTAGTGTATTTTAAAAATTAACATTACACATGACAATAAAAAATCTGTGCTCCTCCTCCATTCTTCAGAAAAATTTGATGCTTCACTCATTTGAGTAGGATAAAAAAGGGATTCCTGTGCCTGCGATAGAATTGATTTAACATCATTGAAGTATATATGAAATATAAATTCCATCCACGACAAAAAAAAAAATGAAATGTACCTGAAGCAATTGAGTCATTGAAGTCATTCCTTGACTGCTATCGTAGTTCCCAACTATGGGGGCTCTCATTCCTTGCGCAAATGTTTGAGGGCTCTCAATCGCAATATGGGACGCATGTTGGGACACACGTTGAGTTTGAGAGCTTTGACCTCGTGATCCCTTCTCCAACGCGCCGATCCATCTTTTTTGAGGCTTCCCTCCCACAGTCTTCTTTCCTCTTCTTTTAAAGCCTTTAGCAATCTCATTGTTCGGATTGCTTTCCACCTCATGTTGCTCATTGTCATCTTGCAAATTTTGAGATGATGTCCGCAAATCTATCTCAACCTCCTCCATTATCTCATTTGTGCGACGTTTAAGTAGCTCTGTTGAATGATCTGTTTCAGATGCCTTGGATGCCACTTGAATGAGACCATGACTTAATTGTTGAAATCGTCTTCCCAAATCAGAAATAGCATCAACTTGTACTGAAGAAGAACACATATCATGCACAACACCGGATTTTGCATATCTTGTCCACCTCTTCAAGATATACTGTTGTGGAAGCTCCTTAATATTTCTGTGATCAAGAACTTTTAGAACATGACAGCACTGGATACCCATAAATTCAAATTTTTTACAGCTACAAGTGACCATCTCATTAGATGAATTATAAAAATGGTTCTTTCACTGCCACAATCTCTACGAACTTTGTACTCTATCATATGTCCCACCTCCCGATGAATGTAGATAGAACAATTCAAAAATTTTCCATACTCTGCTTGAAATAACTCAAATATCTCTGGCGTGTAAACCTTTGTGACACATGTCATCATCAAAGCATGAAATGGAATTACCGGTACTGTATTCATCATCTTGAAATCAGCACTCAATTCACTTTCACGCCGATCATCCATAACCCTATCAAAATGCTGAAAGAAACGCAATGGATCATGCTTTGAGTTCAGGTAGCGTCTCAGAAGAGCATTGAAGCTTTCACTACGTTGTGTACTCTTCATATCCGCGCAGAATGTGTCTCTCCCATACACTAGAGCCCATTTCTCCTTCTCAACAAAAGTTTGTTGAAGCCATTTATTATCTCGAAGATTGTATTTCTCAAGCATGTTATCCCAAGCATATAGAAATTCATCCTCCGTCTCGTACCCATAAATACAAGCATAGAAGGAACTTCTGAAGCCTTCGATAGCATAAAGATGTCCAAGATGTTTTGTTGCATTTTGGGTCAAGTGCCACAGACATAGCCGATGATGAGTCTCTGGTAGGACAACTGAAATAGCTTTGGCCATCGCCGCTGATTGATCTGTTAGAATAGTCTTCGGACGTCTCCCTGACATTGCTTGAAGAAAAGTTTCAAATAACCAAATAAATGAGTCGGCTGTCTCATCATAAAGCAATGCACCACCAAAAATAATTGTTTGTCTATGATTATTCACTCCAACGAATGGTGCAAATGGCCTCCCATGATTATTTGTGCGATAGGTCGTGTCGAAACAAATTACATCACCATAATGTGCATAATCGACAATAGACCTAGAATCGGCCCAAAACACATTGGTTATTTGTTCATCGGCATCAAGTTGCATTGAGTAAAAGAATGATGGATCTTGCTGTTGCTTGTTGTTGAAATACTGAAAAAGAGCACCCGCAATACCATTTTCCATTCTACTTTCTCTTTTAGTGCGCAAGTAAGACTTCACATCATTTAAGACAAAACCAAGATTCCTTCTGCCTCCAACTTGTCCACTCATCAAATCCATAACGGTTTTTGGTGCCAATCCTGACCCATCTATAATATCAACCTGAGCAGCTTGAGCCTTTTCAATTTTTCTGTGAGACCTCAAATTGTGACGCAAAGGGGTTGTTACAAGATCCAACTGATCTTGCATATGCGTTGTAAAATTGATATGCACTCTCTTCGGAATCGAATGCCATACCAACTTCAGGCACACCATTATCATTACATTCATCAATACACTCATTGTCTCCTTCCATATTGATATCAATAATCACCTTTTAAGAAAAAGACATAATTAAAAACATAATTATATATTGGCATGAAATTAAATAACTCATAAAAAATATCATATTAGATCTAGAAACCACATAAATATAAAAATCAATTAATAAAAAATCTATATCATCTACAAAAAAATTAAAATAACTCCACAAAAAATAATCTCCAAATACACACACACATAGACACATGGATACTTGAAAAATCAAACAAGATCGAAGAATGTACGACCCATATCTATAGCCTCTAGCAACCATGCCAACTTATATTTCAAGTGATTCATGACCAAATATTACCCTAACCATGACAGTCCAGCTCAAACTCAACAAACCCACAAAAATCCTCACAATACATATCAGACTAAAAGCAAATCCTATTTTCAAAAATAAAAATAACTCAAAAAAAAATAACAAATAGATCAAATCTACAAACACACAAACATATAAATAAATCCACAAAAAATCAAAACATATTAGATCTAGAAACCACAAAATATATATATATATATCCACAAAAAATCTATATCATCCAAAAAAAAAAAAAAAAAAACTAGGTCTCACCGGAAGGGGTAGTCGGACGGTGACGACGACGTCGGACTTGAGGGGCGTCGGGGAGGTCGAGAGGCGGAGGGGGCGAACTCAGCCCGAATGATTTTTTTTTTGGTTGATCTACAGAGAGGGTGAGACATGAGAGAGGGCCCTGTTTTTTGTTTAATTTGAAGAGGGTGAGACAGGGTGAGATGGGAGAGAGGACGAAACGGAAGGAGACGGAAAAGAAAAACAGGGTTTTCTGTTAAGTGTTAGCACGTGACATCACGTGTTCCATCCACTACGTGTCATGCTCCCATTCGCCAAAACAGAGAAACTCTGTTTTATAAAAACAGAGGTTCTTTTATAAAAAAAGATTAAAAAGTTTGTATGGGTCACTCTATTACAACTTGAAGGATCGTGAGTTTGATATGCGAAAGACGATGATACGATAATTGTGAACATCACCCTGATAAGAATGTCGAAGCCCTACATGGTGAAGATGAGGGCGATGAAAACCCCGCGGGTCAGTACGCCATCATACTCGGACATGATGGTGGAAAAGAGTAGATAGTCATTGCCGATGTTGAAGTTGAGCGAGAGCTAGATGAAGTAGAGAGTGGCCATGACGCTTTCCAGGGACTTTGCCGAAGGAGAGCCCGGATGCCACATAGCAGATCATCTTGAGGATTTAGATCGTATTGCGGCCCATCTTGTCTCCAAGCCACCCGAAGAAGAGCTAGCCCACAAGGGTTTCACAAAATGCGACATTAATGACATCGCTCGAGATATTGGGGGAGGGAGGGATGGTCGGATGGAGGTTCTCGTGTTTTGAATTTTGGTCAATGTGGTAGAAGATGCGTCCAAGGAGCTTGTTGATAATGGAGATGCAGAAAAGTTTACTGGTGTAGGTAAAGAAGCTCATGCCGCCAATGACGATGGTCATGAAGTGTGGGTCTCCACAACGTCGAGCATGTTAAGAATTTGAAGCTGATCGTTCACCATTACCACTAGGGTTAATTAGCTTGGCAAGAACATGAAAACACAAATAGTTAATTTTAAATAATGGGTTATCATTGGTTGAATCCAAAAACAATTATAAAATGTAGGAAATTCTAACAATCCAAAAAATGTAAAAATAATATAATCGAACATGTGATTTTTAAATATTAAATTAATAATACTTTAAAATAGTTAGATTTTAAGACTCCATCTAACGTATAATAGGATATATATAAATAACAACTATATATCAATCAGAAAAATGAGCAACAGATGAAAGAAAGAGTTGGTGAACAACACGACAATATAAAAATTGGGGAAAGAAAAGAAAATAAGAGCAATCACCTGACTAGCAAAATCTGATGGTCAAAGGAAAAAAATTGTAAGTGTTGGGAGGTTGAAAAAGAAGATGAAAAACAAGGATATTTTTGAAATTTTTATTTTAATAGCAACAATTAACCCCAACTCATCGACAGTTGACAGCAGGGGTATCGACGTACACCTTTTAAGCTTTTGAGGGATATATTTTTGTAAGGAACAGTTGAACAGTGGTAATTTGCAAAACATGGAATATATAAGGGGTCTATATGCAAAAACCGAACCTCTTCCGTTGGGTCGGCAGCCTACCACACGGTATAGATCTGACGATCCACATGCGAGTGAACCCCCCCCAGATCTTGATTTCCCATACGATATCCCGAGACCGTATATGGTTATCCAGACATCCAAACGGCGAAACACCCATAACGCATTAACGCCCCCTCCTCGCGAGGCGGAACTTACGAAGTTCCCCCCCTTCAAAGACGTCCAACCCCAGTTCAGTCATTTCACGCGAACCCCACCCACATAAGGTCCTCCCCTCCGCCCCCCCCCCCTCCTCTCGTTCGAATCCGCAGAGAAAACCCTCAAGTCAGGGCCGTCGAAGCGATGGGGCTGGAGATGGGGGAGATGGCGGCGGCGATCGGGGTTTCCGTGCCGGTCCTCCGGTTCCTGCTGTGCTTCCTGGCGACGATCCCAGTCAGCTTCGCCGGGAGATTCGTGCCGGGGCGGATCCCGAGGCACGTCTACTCGGCGGCCACCGGCGCCGTCCTCTCCTACCTCTCATTCGGCGCCTCCTCCAACCTCCACTTCATCGTCCCCATGTCGATCGGCTACCTCTTCATGATCGCCTTCCGCCGGCACTGCGGGCTCCTCACCTTCCTCGCCGCCTTCGGATACCTCATCGGATGGTAACTCCCTCCGCCGATCGCCTCAATTTCATGCCCAGTAGATCTTGTTTTTTTTTTTTCTTTTCCTGATGAAGTAGTGTTTTTTTTTTTTTTGGTTCTGTTTGTCAATAAGTGTCGTTTTATTCCATGTTTTGCATTGTATTTTTTGGAATCTTAAGAGGGGCCTTGATTGAGGTGCTTTGTAGCGTTGGTTGATCTTGCTTTGTTGTAAGTTTTTTTAAGTGGAGTTGCATGTTCTGAACTAATACGTGTACTGCATTGAAAAAATCATAGCTTTGGATTTTTTTTTTTTTTTTTTATCTTCATATCATATGGAGCGGTTGATCTTTCATTATTATGGTTATTTATAGTTTATTTTATGTGGACAGTTACACTAGTACTTTCATGTGGCTGGACTTTGATTTTGTGATTTGAGTGAATATTTTTCTTTGCGGACCACAGGAGTTTATTTAGGCTTGTTAGTGAAGTAATGGCATCAGAAGTCTGGACCGCATTGTGGACCTGTGGTGACATAGCTGTAGCATTTTTATTTTTATTTATTTTAATTTTCCATTTCACCATGTTCAAAGTGGATTAGTGCAACCTTTGAGGAATTCAAGTCATCTTGATTTGCCCGAATATCTTAAAACTGGGGCTTTCTGTATAGATTTAAGATTGAGAGCTACCAATAAAAGATTGCAATATGCATATCTGGTTTGCTGGTTTGATCATGTTTTCACTACATTATATTGCCTTTTTACTCTTTCTGACACTGCTTTTGTTTATAGCCATGTATATTACATGAGCGGAGATGCATGGAAGGAAGGAGGCATTGATGCCACTGGTAAGGGGAATTTTTATTTCAGATATACATGTTTTAATTGTTGAGTGGATATATTTTAATTAATCTGCCTAGAAATAAATTAAGTGTCCAGATGTTTATATTTTTGCAAGCTTATCACAAAAGGGAAATCTTTTGCTTGTATGTATAGTGTTTATTTATTTTTTACCATTCATGATTATGCACATATATGGTCTATTGAATTAGCAAACAGAGGGTAAAAAATATAAAGTAATAGGCCGACTGGACATTTCTTATGCATAAGATATATAGTATCTGTAAATGTGAAGTGTCTTTCTAGTTGCACCTGATTGTTATCAATAGCTGACATTTGGCTCATGGTTCAAATCATAAGGTCGGTGCACTCTGGCACAAAACTCTGTGTTGGGATCAAACCAATGTAGAACATTCTTAAGCCAGTGCATCAATGTTTATTTTTGCACAATATTATCTTAAGATCCTAATGGCAGAATACTTCGATCATCTTCATCATCAACAGCCTCAAGCTTGTCTGTCGTCAGTACTTTGTCTTCCTCCTGAAACAGTGACTGATGACACTTCTCATGTTACTTATTGAGGCTATTCCTATAGTTTTTTTATGAGTCACTTGCACTCAATCAAATATGTTTTTTGTCCAGTATCCCTATTCATGAGGTAGCAAAAATTTATGGCAGCTTGTTTATCATGAAGCTTATTATGCGATGCCAGGCAAATGCATTCATATAGCCTTAACCATAAGACATGTTTCTAGGAAAAGAACAAGCTTTACTTCTTTGGAGGATATATGCAGATGAGTTCTGCTTCCTCCTTCATATATATTACAGTGCTCGTTTGTTATCTGAATATTGGAATCTGGGTTCAAATCCACTCACTGACTTTAACCAAGAAAAAATCGATATTTAGCATTGACATGTGCTATTGACAGGCACTAGGACTGAGTGGAGGGAGACCAAGAGGGAGAGCCCGAGCATGAGAGAGATAAAATGGTAGCTTTTTACAGGGAAACCCCAAGTAATGCCAATTTCAAGTTTTCAACCATCCTATGCATGGTCTCCATGGGACTGTAAATATAGGGTTCTTCTATCTTCCTCAATAATATTCCAATCCTAACCATCATACGAGCTTTTCTTATTGTAGGACGGTCATGGGAGGTTAATTGTCTTGTTGTAGGACTTGATTCTTCAGTAGCTCTGATATACAGATGGTTATGAGCTCTCTATGCGTTAAATAATAGTAGGAGTCCTGGGGCAGTAACAGCACCTTCAGATGAAAGTCATAAACATGCCATAGATATTATGGCTCACATCATGTCTGTTGTTTTGGTTCAAGTCAACTCTGGCCTCAATTGTATGCAGTAGTGCAATTTGTTATAAAATGAACAAAATGAAGGGAATGCTATTTTTACAGTGTTTTGCTTATGTAACCTAGCTGTTCTTTTATCATCAGAGGAGTGTTTTAACGAGACAATCTTTTGGCTGTAACGTTCCAATTTTGTCGGATGTCCTAAAAGACTGCAGATACTTTTGTTAATATGATTGATTATGAAAAATGGAGATATTGTAGATAAGTGCAGTAGCAAATCTTTCTTTGAAAAATGAGGAAATGGGAGGAAGGAAAGAAGAAAAAATGCAATGCAGAAAAGTGAAATAGGTAGTTATTGTGAAAGAACAAATATTTTAAAAATGCCCTGCAATTACTTTTTCATTTATCATTGACGATTACTTGTTTGTTAGCTCAAATGACCGTGTATTATATATATCATGATTTATATGGCAAAACACTTATACGGAACTATGAAAAAGAATTTTATGTAAAATATAAGTTTATTTACATGTATCACGAATAATGTAGGACCCATGCAGTAAAAATGCAATAGACCTATAGATCAGCATGTGGTGGAATATGCCCAATCAACCACTCATGCAGTTGAAAACTCGAGCAACTTCTAATTCATTAATACCGGTCATTCAGTGCTGCCTCATGCATTACCATTTTGCAATATAATTATTATTTGATCTACATCTACATGGATAATGATACACTCATTTCTTACTTTCCAATATAGGAGCTCTGATGGTGTTGACTCTAAAAGTAATTTCGTGTGCAATAAATTATAATGATGGCCTACTGAAAGAAGAAGGTTTGCGTGAAGCACAGAAGAAATATCGATTGATCCAGTGCCCATCAATAATTGAATATGTTGGTTATTGCCTCTGTTGTGGTAGTCACTTTGCGGGGCCAGTATACGAAATGAAGGATTACCTTGACTGGACGGAAGAGAAAGGGGTAGGTTTCAAAGTTTGCATTTTTTCACATCTTTTATTTAATGTGGACTATGAATAAATCTTTATTTTTGGTCACATTGCACAGCTATGGAGCCGTTCTGGGGTACCATCACCATCACCTTATGGTGCTACATTGCGTGCCATAGTTCAAGCAGGCATATGCATGGGAATATACCTGTATCTGGTTGCCCTTTATCCGCTGTCCCGTTTTAATGAACCCATTTACCAGGAATGGGGATTCTGGCACCGGTTGTGGTACCAGTACATGTCAGGTTTCACGGCACGCTGGAAGTACTACTTCATCTGGTCTATCTCGGAGTCCTCTATTATTATTTCTGGTCTGGGTTTCAGTGGTTGGTCCGGTTCTCCTCCCAAAGCACAGTGGGACCGTGCAAAGAATGTTGATATTCTTGGTGTTGAATTGGCAACAAGTTCAGTCCAGCTGCCGGCCGTGTGGAATATACAAGTCAGCACATGGCTTCGCTATTGTGAGTTTCCGAATATCTATATTTATCCTTGTTTTAATTTCCGTTTATATATGCACTTGTGGTATGAATCGTACCGTATGATATATTTTGAATAAGTCACTCAGAAAGGCAATCTGTGGAAATGTGAAGGTTATCTGACATAAGATGTGAAATAAGTCTCTTGTTATAGAATTTTTATCACCCTTATTGTTTTTCCAGATTCACCATATATGGCACTATTGAATTTACCGTTCACAGTGCCCTAAGAGAGTATTTTATAGTAACACATATACTGCAACAACTGACCAGCAAACTTTTTTCTGACCATGCCATTTATCCTTGAACAACCTTCTTGTTTAGTAGAATTTATATATTTAGTGTAGTGAGCAACCACATACCTGGCAACTATCCATTTATGGCTGTGGCGGTCAAGGCTGTATTTGGATAATCAACGAAGAACCACCCGAAAGGATAAAGCACTGTATATAAGTAATAGGTGTATGCTTTGGTTTATGCATGACTTGTTGCTTTGTGATATACATCCACGCCATGCTGGGCGCATAAATGAAGGTATGTGCACACAAATTTATGTAATTTGTGATATACATTCATGCCTCATTGCTGTCTAGTTCATTTATATTAGCTTGTTTGCGGCTGAAAGATTCAAACTGTACTTAGGTTATGGTTATGTACTGATCCCTTAAAGTAGGAGCTACTTAAAGTGTTAGGGGGATTAGTTTGTTGGTGGATTTTCAGGATTAAGGCCAATACTGTTAATGGCACATGTATATCCTAATATCAGAGGCTACCAATGTCCTTATTTGTATAAGGATCCACTGTTGTACAATCAATAAATCATGTGGTTGTTTGTGGAATTGTTATGTTCATCATGCAATCTAACATATCTGTTATTTTAGATGTCTATGAGAGGCTCATTACAAAGGGGAAGAAACCTGGATTCCTTCAGTTGCTCGCGACACAAACAGTTAGTGCTGTTTGGCACGTGAGTATCTTCTTATATCTATTCTTTAACTAAAAATGCTTTCGTAGTCTTTATAAGACATCTGCTTAATAAAGGCATCATCAATTGCTTGGAAGCAAATTAGCCCCAGGGTTTTCCACTATTTGATATTGCTTAGCTGAACCTATCAGTTTTTATTTCTGAAATGCCCATATAAATTATCTTTACAAGCATGGTTCATGAAGTTGACATGAATATGATAACATAGCTTCCAATGCTGACATCATTCTAATGTCCTTTCTTCAAAGAATAGTAGTTCACACTTGGATTGTTAGTATATCAACCTGTTGAATATATTCCAAATTTGTTTTTTCATGCATAACATGATTAATCTCATGTTCAATTATCTTAAATGGTGGTGGTGAGATTTATTGTTTATCTTGAACATATGATACAAGCAAATCAGGAGATTGAGAATGTTTTATGACTGGTGTTCAATCTGATCCTGGCTTGAGCAAGTAGATATAGTTTTTTTTTTTTTTTTGGTTTTTTGGCAGGGATTTGCCTACTTTGATATTAGCTTCTGTACATTTAACATAGGATTTGATCTTGATTCTGCACATTGATGCCTAATACTTTGGCTGATCATATGTTCATTTTTGCCTAGATATTGTTCTAGATATCTGTATAATTATTTTTTTCTCTAGATACTGCTTGCTTTTCATTAATATATTGATGCTTGCATGACCATGAACAGCTAATTGAACTTCTGTATCATCTTCATTAAATGTTGCCTCTCACTGAATTCTTATTTCAGTTGTATAACACTGCACCTTCAGGAAAATGATAGCTAAAATGACAGCAGAAATGTGTTATGGATAAGTTTAATCATTTTTTGCCTATTTGAATGCGTAATGCATAGAAGAAAATCGCAGGATGTGAACACAAAATCAGAGGAGTTGTTTGAGATGAAAATATATTAATGTTTTGTGGACTCAATTGCTTAACAATAGCATGACTGAATCATACTATTCAGTAAAATAAAATATACAAAAAATTGAGGTTTAAACTTTTGTGAAGTGGCACATTTAACAGATACATGAGCAGACTATTCGGCAATATAAACATATAAAATTGAGATTTAAACTTTTATAAAGTGATGTAGAAATCATGAACTCCTGAAGACTGTCATAACTCTAGAGAATTTGTCGTCCTGAATTTCCGATAGGGATACATTTCCCTCTTTCATTTGTATACTGAGTCTTTTACTTTATATCGTATTACAGGGATTATACCCAGGGTACATGATATTCTTCATTCAATCAGCATTGATGATTGCAGGTTCACGAGGTATTACTTTTTTCTCATAATACTGTACATTCTTGTATGGTGCTCACTCTTATTTCTTGGGTGCTGCTTCTACCTGGCATTCTGATTATTATTATTTATATGTTATGTGCAGTTATCTACAGATGGCAGCAGGGGATTCCTGAGAAATTGGGACTGTTTAAGAATCTTCTGAGTCTCATGAATTTTTTCTACACAATTCTTGTTCTCAATTATTCATGCATTGGTTTCCAGGTAAGTTTGCACTCATATTTCCCCCTTTTATCCATGTTGAGTTTTTGGCATGGCCTTTTACTCTGGGTGTACTTGTTTACACAGTTAAATCACAATGATAATGTTGGTCCATGCTTTTAGATCGGTAATTACTGCCACAAGGGGAGGAATAGGATAAACCTCTACCAACCTTTCTAGAGATCATACAAAAATAAGCATAAGATAACCTTCAACTTCTCCTTTTTGTGGGCAGTTTTGAAAATTCGTAATGGTGAGATATTTTCAGAAAGATGCAGCTTGAGTGTTTCATATGCCCATTTGGGTGGTGTCTCCTCAAACAGAAGTACTTGAATTGAAGATGCATAGTGTTTAATCAGCTTTTCATACTAACTACACAAGTCTCTCCCGCTAACCACAGTTACAAAGTACTTCAAACTTTTCCAAATGTTTGAAAAAGTACTCCAATTAGATACTTCCCTACCTATCAACCAAACATACTTCACCTTTGGTACATTAGAAATCTAAATATCAATGATTTATCACGTATTTTTTAATTGTCACCGTTGCATTCACCCAACATGGAATTTCTTGCATGTGTTTTTCATAGTAACAACAAAAAACATCTAGAAAATAGTTTAATCATCTCAATACTTTTACTGTACTTATCCCATATGAGTTACGAATGTACATGTATCATACTGAACAGACCACGTACCAAATATCTGCTTTGTGACTGTACCCCTAATCTGATCATTTGAATGTGCAGGTCCTCAGCTTGAATGAAACACTGGGGTCCTACAAGAGTGTGTACTACGTGGGCACCATCATCCCCGTCGTTCTCATCCTATTGAGCTACATTATCAAACCCGCAAGACCTTCCAAACCCAAAGCTCGCAAGGAACAATGAGACACAAGTTTCTAATGTTTCTCCTCCCACACTAGTGGGAGCAGAAACAGGAAAGTTGCATGGTGTCCCACTCTCATATTCATTAGAATTGTAATACCCCCATATTCTCATTCTCTGGCATGATTATTGCCCCGTAGGCATGGTGAATGATTCATCTCGTTATGTTAATTTTGTACAAGCAGATTAACAGGTCCGGTAGTCTCTTATTTGCTATTATGTTGCCATTCTGGGTCATTATGTAATTTTTATGTTTGCTCCAACCAGATACTTATGAGAGAGCGGTTGGGCTTCAATTATATTCCAAAATTTGGAGGTTCTTTTTTTTTTCCTTTTCTTTTTGTTTTTTTTTAGTTTATTTGAAGTCATTATAAATTAGTCTTTATCCACGCTCAATGTAAATAAAAAAAATATTTTTAAAAAATTGCTCTGAACCAATACCCTCAATTTTTTTAGTCATTTCTGTGTGTTATGATAACTCATGTTATATATAAATAAATAATATAATAAATTTTTTAATTCTATTAAATAAATTATTTGGAATATTTGTTACGGTGTTATAAATGAAAGACATGTTACAACTCAAAAATAGATTTTGTATACATATCAGTATTAATCAACTAACTATGTATTGTCCGCTTATTTCAAAAAAAAAAAAACTCTATATTGTCCGTATTCTTCATGTCAAACTCTTGGTTGAACAAACGAGCCTTTCAAGGACATTGTTGAAAATAACAAATCTTCAAGGGATAAAAAAAAAGACATATTAGAGTCATGATACCCAGGCCCCATAATATAAACCTCACTCACAAGCCCCATGAGGTGTCATCATTTCATTGGTTGGTTTTTTGGTTTGTTGATTTTTTCAAAAAATGGTAAAATGACAAAATACAAATTTGTCATTCATTAAAAATTTATCTTATTAACCCAAATCCCCCCATTTTCTCTATTTGGTTATGACTCTTCCATGTAAATCTTAAAATCCATTTACCTATTTCAAATTTTGAATTTTAAAATCATTACCTAAATTATAATTGAACCTAGATTACACCAAAAATTACCGAAATTGTTTTCATTAAAATCCTTCAAACGACTCATTTTCTCTAGGTAGTTATTGTATTCAAATTTAAATAAAAAAAACACATATGTTAACATATGAAACAGTTACATTTTATATTGGTAGTTACAAATACATTTCTTAAATGTTTACATCTCTCACAACGATTTGTTACATTTATATAAAAACTGTTACATTTATATAGATGGAACAAACAATTATATTTACCTAAATGTCAAACAGTTACATTTACTATTTAAAATTATCTATTTCAATTTCTAGTGCACTGCCTTCCAAAGAAAATGTATCAGAATCCTCTGTAAAAGTATGTACTTCACTGTTACATTTATATGTCATTTCTATTTGCATTGTTAAAAGAAATGCACAACATGAGATAATGTTACATTTCAGAGTATTACATTTATGAATGTAACAAAATTGTGTAAATGAATATCCGAGTTCGGGAGTCTAATATAAACATCACACGAACCAATAATAATTAAATGTAACAATATCAAAATTACATTTATGAAATTATAACGAAACAAATATAAAAAAAAAGTGTGAAATAGTGATCAAAACATAAAAAAATTCATTTTTTGAATTGAAACATGTAACATATATTGATTATTTGATCATCAAAAATTTAATTTCAAATCTGATGTGACTTTCATTCAATAAGATAAAAAAAAATAAAAAAAACAATTGACAAACCTGATCCGAAAGAGAGATCCAACTCGATAAAGAACAAATCAGTTTTTCAAACTTCTTCAAATTAAAATTTCGGGACTGCTACGAATATGTTCATCGTAAATTATAGGGATGAATGATTTTACACAATGCAAGGAAGAAGAAATACAGTAATTAATGAAATCTCCACAATCCTAGGAATAAATCAAATCGTTTTCCTTGTTTAGAGGTGGTTATCAATTAGAAGGTATAATAGGTAATGTCCTATTGCCACATCATGGGGCCTGTGATGGGGCCTGGAAAGTTGGGGTCTAGGAATGATTATTGTATATATATATCAGTGCTGCTACCCAGGCCCCAAAAATTAGGCCCCATTGTTGAGCCCCAATAGGTGGCATAATCCTATTGGTCCAATGTTTGACTTTTTCTAACCACCAAAAGGCCAATTACACAACTACCCTTATCATTAATATCCTCATTAAAATCGTAACCGAATCCCACAAATTGGGGCACCATTAATTCCTCTCCCCAAAGTAACCGAATTCCACAAATGGGGGCACCATTAATTCCTCTCCCCAATAAAATTTGAATGTTAGGGTTCCGATTTGGGCAAAGCCATATGAATGAAAAAAAAAGAAAAAATTAGGCGATCAAGATTTCAATCCATCTGATTCTCTTCCCCAACAAATCGTTAACAATGGCGAATAAAAAAGGATAGATTTCTTCTGCCAATCGAAACTTAACTGTCATTTTGTATTTGTTTTTTTTTTTTTTTTGACAAAAAAAAAAACAGGTCATTTGTATCTGATAAAAAAGTCACATTTTTTTTTTTTGCACTTCTTGCAAATGTGGAATCCAATCAAGAAACTGTCTCAGTTGTGAAATTTTTCCTTCCGTGCATCTGAATTTCTTCCGTTAATACCGTGTATCTGAAATTCGGCAGTGTATCTAGATTAATTTTTTGCACTTCTTGCAAATGTGAAATCCAATCAAGAAACTGTCTCAGTTGTTGAATTTTCCCTTCTGTGCATCTGAATTTCTTCTGTTAATACTGTGTATCTGAAATTCGACAGTGTATCTTGATTTGGGAAATCACAAATGTTTTATGTTTTCCTGTGCACACCATTCATATTCTGCTTCGAATGATGCAATTAGCCTGTAATATCAGATACTTGTATCTGAAAATCATTTTAAGATACAGCGCTGTATCTTAAAACCAAACAAAAACCATGTGGATTTTGAATTACCAAACATGTTAATTAGCAGTACATATATTTTAAAAAAAGTCCTTCAAGCCTTTATATACATATATATATGACAATTAGAAATTAAATATGAATCAGATAAACTTTAATCAATTCCATGGAGAAATAAAATGTCAAACTTCAAATTGTGCTTGAAACAGGTTTTAAGATACACATTTCACATTCAGACACACCTCAATAGTTATTATCTACTATGCTGGAGAAGCAGCCAATTATATTTGATTCATTTTTTGAGTTAAGGTATACCTAATAAAAAGTCTCACATACACATCACAATAGACATACATTCCACATACAATTTGACATTGATTTGCATTTCACATAGATGTCTAATACAAATTTCAGATACACCATCAAATTCAGATACATCTATCACTGTATCAAATACAATGTTATCTCGTCCACATTTTGCTGATCAGCCAAATCAATCACTTCCTTTGGTAAACTGGTTTCCATTTCACATGAATCGTAGATGTCTTCCAAATAATTTGATTCTTCAAATGTGTCATCCATATAATCCTCCTCACTGCCTGTTGAAAAATAGAAAAGAAGTCACATGTTATAAAATTAAAATTAAGATACAGTGCTGTATCTTAAAACCAATACAAACCATATGGATTTTAAATTACCGGACATGTTATTTAGCAGTACATATTTTCAAATAAAGTCCTTCAAACCTTTATATGTATATACGTATATGACAATTAGCAATTAAATATTGATCAAGTACACATTAATCAATTCCATAGAAATAAAATGTCAAAAATTCATTTTAAGATACAGTGCTGTATCTTAAAACCAAACAAAAACCATGTGGATTTTGAATTACCAAACATGTTAATTCCTTTGGTAAACTGGTTTCCATTTCACATGAATCGTAGATGTCTTCCAAATAATTTGATTCTTCAAATGTGTCATCCATATAATCCTCCTCACTGCCTGTTGAAAAATAGAAAAGAAGTCACATGTTATAAAATTAAAATTAAGATACAGTGCTGTATCTTAAAACCAATACAAACCATATGGATTTTGAATTACCGGACATGTTATTTAGCAGTACATATTTTCAAATAAAGTCCTTCAAACCTTTATATGTATATACGTATATGACAATTAGCAATTAAATATTGATCAAGTACACATTAATCAATTCCATGGTGAAATAAAATGTCAAAAATTCATTTTAAGATACAATGTTGTATCTTAAAACCAAACAAAAACCATGTGGATTTTGAATTACGAAACATGTTAATTAGCGGTACATATACTTTAAAAAAAGTCCTTCAAGCCTTTATATACATATAATATAAAGTATATATCTATATCTATATGACAATTAGAAATTTTATATGAATCAGATAAACATTAATCAATTCCATGGAGAAATAAAATGTCAAAAATTCAATTTAAGATACAGTACTGTATCTTAAAAACAAACAAAAACCATGTGGATTTTGAATAACCAAACATGTTAATTAGCAGTACATATACTTTAAAAAAAGTCCTTCAAGCCTTCATATACTGGAATATATATATAATTAGCAATTAAATACGAATCACATAAACATTAATCAATTCCATGGAGAAATAAAATGTCAAACTTTAAATCGTGCATGAAAAATAAAATCAAGATACACATGTATCTGGAATTTATTTTGATAGAGAAATTAAAACAAACAAAAAAGGTATGTGATGAATCGAATGAGTAATAAAAAAATCAGATCGAATATGAATTATTCAGATCGAAAATAAATCTAACCTGATTGGATCGCCATTGTCTCACCACAATCGATCGCGAACAAAAAAATATATGAACCGCGCAATTCTAATAACCTCCACAGATTCAACTGAAAAAAAAAAATGATTTCGATGCTTGTTTTCACTTCCACCATTGAATCTAGATATAAAATAAATGTAAATCGTGATATTTTTTTAGGGTTCGAAATACCTAACCTGGATATTTGCACCACCATTAAAATCGCACGAAAAAAAAAAGAAAAACGATGAAATCCTCTCCTTCAACGTTGAAAGTCTGAACGAAAAATGTAAATTGATGTTTGTTTTCTTTGCAGCATATCAATCTTTATAAAACTCTGTGATTTTTTTTTTTTTTTATCGTGCAAATGAAGTATCTTCATACACCGAAAATTAATTGAACGGTTGATATGCTAGGCATTAATTTTTTTTTATCGTGCGTATCAAATCGTAACTAACTCGGCATTAATTGAACGGTTATTGAAAAAAACGGGGAGATTAATTAGGAGGGCTAATATAGGTATTTCAAGATTGCCACCTCATGGGGCTTGGGTTGGGGTCTATTAGTTGGGGCCCAAAAATCATTATTGTATATATATATATATTATAGATATTTTTTTATTTTATCCTTATCTCAATATAAAATAAATAAAAATAAAAACAATAAAAATGATGATGTTGACATGATAAATATCATTCATCCCTTAATATAAAATCAAATATCATAAATAACTAAAAATGTAATTGAAAATAAAAATGTTACAAAGAAACAAAGTTGAAAACTAAAATACTTCATGCTATACAGAGCTATATTTTAATATATAAATTCAAATTCAATAAAATTGATACTACAGAGCAGAATAGATACATTTAAGCCGAGAGTAATTTTGAATTTCTTTAGCATATGTTTAAAAATAATAAATTGTAAGATTCATTAACTAACATTTTTTTTTTCTGTTAGCAATTAATGTTAATTTGTATTTATTTATTAAAATATTCTTCTCTTGATTATATTTATAAATTTTATTTTTAGATTAAAATGTTATTCAAAATATAATGGATGGAGACGGTAATGTTTGAGTTGGAGCTTTGAGTTCTCGGGGTGTTGATATTTGTTGTGACAGTATAAAGAATTTTTAATTTGAGGTGTTCGGTCTACTGGACATGGCACTCGTGTCAGCACGAAATACCACGATATTTTTTTTTAAAATAAGCTATGTGTACGATTGAAAACATATTTGACAAATAAGAATTTATATAAAGTGATTTAAATAGACTTAATTTCTGGAAAACGTATTTTTTAAACTTTTTAAAATTGTATGAAAAGCTGTGAGAACTTTTTAATTAACCCTATTTTTAGAATGTGTTTGAATATACTTTTCAATTTTTTATTTAATTAAAAACAGAATTACTTTATTTAAGTGCTATCAAACACCCCTTAAATAAATGCTCAATAATAAGTGTATATATCTTATTTTGAGTTGAATGAATTCATTTTGAATAATAATAAATTTTTTTACTGATATATATATATATATCGTGCGGCCGTGCACCTCATCTACAGTTGCAAAGATGGACCGTCTGATCTGTGGGATCAGATCTGACGGTCCATGTTATTTTTGTCAAATCGGTTACCACCTGTTTCGCGAGGTCACAAGTTAACACAATAGAAATGAAATCAGTTGATAGCATGTTTTATTCTAAAAAATAAAATATCTGTAAGAAAAAATTTATTGATATACACACCATGTAATTGTGGACTATAAAAATGACGAGTATAACAATACCAGATATAAACGACGGAACGGAGAAAGCGTCTTCTCTTCTCTCTCTCTCTCACACACACACACGCGCACACACACACAAATGTGGAGTGGATGTTTGAACCTGGGCTGCACAATAACGCCCCGGCCGGAGACCACCAGAAGAGTTCGTCCCCATCGCGACTCGTTCACCACACTCAACGGCGCGTCTCTACGGGTCAACAAGTCTCGTCGGGTCTTCTCTGCCCGACTCGACGGCACAGAAGCAAAGCCATCCAACCAACCGCAGCAGCTGAACTTATCCGTCCTTCGTTTCACCTTCGGTCGGTCTTCTTCTTCTTCTTCTTCTTTCATGTCTTGCTTGAACAAAACAAAACTCTGATACACGAATGGAGTGCTTCAGGGATACCAGGGTTGGACGAGTCGTACCTTCCGAGATGGATCGGACTCGGCTTCGGATCTCTCATCCTCCTCAACCATTTCTTCTCCCCTTCCTCGCCCGCCCAGCTCGTCAGTTTCTCTCTCTCTCTCTCTATCTCTCTATCTCTCACACACAGTTTTTGAAGCGAAATTATGCAGAGATCGGAGTCTATTGGGATCGGATTGGCGGTTTTCTCCTACTTGCTTCCCTACTTGGGGAAGTTCCTCGAGGTAGTGACCTTGAAATTCAGGTTCTGTGAATTTATTGATTGATATTTTCATGGGAAGTTCATAGACTGATATGGATTTTGCTGCTTTTGCAAAATCAGTTTTTTAGATAATCTGTTCAAAATGGGTACTTTTGAACTTCGGCATTTGGTTTCAGATTTTTGGTATTTATGTTCCAAACATGGCTAGAATTGAATTGGACACTAGACATTCTTTATGTTTATATGGGACGGTAGTTTCTTTGTAACTACTCGTGGGATTTTGGTAGATAATAGATTTTCATCACTTATAACTTCTTCATGGAGTAACTGTTCTTACCCTTAACCTGTACATACTAGTTTAGGCTAGTATGTGATTTTTTTGGGCAGAAAAGTGTGCATTCTATTCATTCGGATTTTTTTGTTTGTGTAAAGGCATGTAATTCATTAGAGTTGTGCATACCTTCAAAACATGTTGGAATCTGCAAACCCTAACATTTTCGTGCTCATAATGGAAGTATTTTTATTTTTGTATTTATATTTTTCGTAGTACGGTTCATGATGTTATAGTAATATATATGCAGGGCGCAAATCCAGTTGAGCGTGCTTCTCTTCCAGAGGGCAACCGACAGATATTTCTCCTGCCGGAAGACATCTCTGATTACCAAAAAGAGGACCTGGCTTGGGGATCTTATGTTCTGTTGCAGAACACAAACTCTATGTCACTGGTACTGGGCTACTGAAAATTGCCGCTTGAATATTTTTAGAAGTAGAGATATATAATGGTCTGAAATCCTATCGATCAAGACAGTTAAACCATGCTTTTTTGTTATCATCTTTCTACTAATTGCATGATGCCTCAGTCCAAATGTTTTTGTTTCTATTTGATGCATTTTTTTTCTTCTTTCATCAGCTTATATCAGTTGAAAATTCGTTATGCGTACGTGGCTACTGGAATTCACCAGAGAATGCATCAAAAGATGAGTTGCTCAACTGGTTCGAGAAACAGACCCAACAAATCGGATTTTCTGACTTGAATGACACCTTATATATTCCTCAATATACAGGTATAAATCATTGATCACCTCCATCCCCCTCCCCCAAGGTCTTTGGAAGGGCAAGGACTGCTTTAAGTGTTTGAATATTTCATTTTTGTTACATGGGGTGTTTTCCCCTTCCATCATTGCTGAGGATTGTTTTTCTAAAACACAAAACTAGAATATCTAACTGTATTGCGACCCTTTTCTAAGTTGAAGGTGTAGAGGAGATAATACAGGTGATTATCGCCTAGGAGATGTTAAACAGGGACAAAGCAATCCGTAGCACAATATATGTCTGAAGAGGAGTCATAGAGGGAAATTAGTACTTATCCCTTGAAAGGTTTGGCTAATGGACTGAAGCTCACCTGATAATGACTGTTGATTGTGGTTTGCACCTCCATCCTCCAGAGAGTCGACTCTTAGCGTCTGTTTTCCATTTTACTATCATATTGTGAAATAAGTCATTTTGGATATCACAAAATTATTTCCCATTTCCTTGGCTTGGATGGGTTTTTTGTAGGGTGGAGGAGACTATTTTCTTGGATTGCACTTTGGATAATTGGACATAGCTTTCAAGTTCCTCAATGATTGAGGCAGTTGTACTTATGCCTTTTTCTTCAATTTGGCATACAGTCGTGTGCAGTCTATGCACCCAAGTCATAGGTTCGAAATTCGGAATAATTTGGGGAGGGTAAAAATTCATAATTTGGTAAAATTTGTGTAAAGTTTGGGAAATTTGGAAAACTAGACATATTATTTATGATATGCAAAATTAACAATATCTTGATTGAATTCATGATCTCCTTGAAAATTTATTAATATCTGTTTATTACATGTTAATATGTTTATTGCCTGAATAATTTTTTATTTGCTATATAAACATGAATTGTACTTTTGTTGAAAACTACGCATTTAATATGTGAATTAATCAATAATGCAGTGCATTTGGTAAAGGGGCTATGCATACACTTGCACCAATTGGATTGTGTGTCAACCACCCTTCAATATTAACTATTAAAATTTTTAGTAGCAGATATTTACATTTATTCATTGTAAAGGAGGTCATTCTATCATCTCAGTAATTTTGTTGAGATATGTTCTTTTTAATGTGCCTATTCTTGTGGACTTAGTTCATTCTGGATTCGAAAGTATAAGTCTTTTTTTAAATTGCTACATGGGGTGTTGTAAGATTATCTGTTTCCGTTCCTAATGAGAAATTCAATTGATTGGTGCAATGATTTATGATTGAGTACAAAAAATCAGTTTGTGATTCGTTCATAAATTGAGGAGGTTTGAAATCCACGTACTACATAAATAGAAAAATGTACCTAATACATTTTTTGAATCTTTCTAACAATCAACAAGGAAGTCAAAGACTTCAGAAATCCGAGGTCGCATGACCAATGATAAAGGGTAAATGCAGAAGTATTTTGTACTTTCACTTTTCTATAAGATTTCATGGATGACGATGAAAAAAAAAAACTTGAGCCATAAACATTAGTGACTGGAAGGTCCAGACCATTATGTCATGGTTCCTAATATAATTTTTGTGGTTGCTTCATAAACTGTTCTGCTCCTTTTTACATTATAGCATGAGCTGCTTTTCCACAGATTCTCAGGCTTCGAGGATGCTACCCAAGGGGACATGTTCTCTTTTAGTGCAACCATTTCAAAGAACTTCTGATAAGAGTGCTGGCAGTGTGGAGAAAAATAGAGGGTTTATCTTGTTGGCTTCTAGTGTGAGATATGCATACAGTGACAGAGACAGGGCTTGGATTAGAGCAGTTGCTAACAAATTTATAGGTATGTATATTTTTCCCTGTTATCAAAGGCCTATCTCTAGAACAATTTCTAATTTGGTGTATGTGGTTTTCAGGGTTTCATTCATCTAGAAGTGACTGAGAAGAAATTTAAAGGTATTGAGAAGTGGTGACCTAATTTCCTGTGTGATGAAATGATGCTCTTCACGCTTGATTTCACTTGAAATTCATTCCTTGTGAATGACTTGTATTAAAGAGATATCCAAGTTTTGTTGTACTATTCTGTATTCGTTCTTTGGAGAAATTATTGATTTTTGTTTGTCTAATAACGTAGTGCTTCACAAGGAACGTTGCACTTAGTGAGTATATGTAGTAAATGTTTTGTGTGCTGTTATCAGTGCTCAGGTATTTGAAATCAAATAATTAGCAACTTCCCGAGATCAATGAAAATGTAAAGCAAAGACATTTACTAATTGCATCTTCTTTTAGGTATTACCATGTTTTAAAATTTTGGACAATCTCTTGTATGGATGTACAGATATCAACTTGTTACTCTTGCAGTTTTATTAGCATTTATTATTATTGAATTTTGTTATAACAGTTCATCTTCTGATGGTCATATTAATTATTTTAGGTTGTGGTTGCCTATGACCGTTGCTAATGGAGAAATTTAGTATTTGCTATCGTGTAGACAAGAATTGCAAAACATCATGAATTTGTAGTTCTTGATTGTGAATATGTTACATTCTTAAGTTTCCCATCTCACTTGTAGCAAAACACACACTATTCTTCTCTATTCAAAAGTGAACTTTAGGAATACATAATTAAATATATAAATAATATCTTTCAGATAGTATAGAAAATTCAAGTAGCATTTTCTGATAGCCCATATATGTTTGTTCTGTTTGAGTTTTCAGTAAACTGACTTATTCCTTCAGATGATAATTGATCATTTTGTTGCAGGAACCTTAATTATGCGGCAAAAGCTGATTTGGTGACTCAAGTCCATTTATTGTACTACCAAACTGGACTGCATGCTTTCATAATAGTTGCTCCCTACTTGTATATTTTCCTTTCCGGTAAGTGATGATTACTTGCTAAATCGATAATAATTGGCTGCAGTGAATGGTATTGGCAGTTTCACCACGTATTACTTCTATCATGGTTGACTATTTGCCCTTTAAAGTTTATTCACAGTTTTAGTACTTTCTATTGGTCACTGGTTGAACTCACCTTGATTGAGTGGAGGCAATGAAAATTAGTGGTTGCAGGTGAAATGATCACCACTTTATCAATCAAGCGTGACTCAATAATTTTTTTTTACTGCTGCAGTATCTTGATTGTCTATATAACTATATTTTTATGCCATTTGAAACCAATGTAATTTCTTTTCATATTAAACATCTCATGTACATTCTTTTTCAATTGTAAGAAATGGACTGATCTTCCCAATTCACAACTCTGCAGGTTCTTGCCCTGCCCCTCTCATCCAGAGAATTGTTCTGCTGGACACATCACACATGAGAAGGTGTTAGTGCTACATTTACAATCTGTGGAAGTCTGCAGCATTGGACCAATTCTTCATAATCGGAGCTCGAAATGTACCTTGCTTCTCTATAAGAACTTCTCTAGGGTCGCATTTGGAAACATGTTTGAAAATGAACTTTCACTTAGGGGGTGTTTGGTAACAGATTAGGGGGTGATTTTGTTTTTAATTAAACAGAAAGCTCAAATGTGTTATCAAATGCGTTTCAGGAAAAGGACTTAATCAAAAAGTTACTTACAGCTTTCAGTGCAAAAGGATTGCATTTTTAAAAGGCATAGAAAATGTGCTTTTTAGAAATTAAGTGTATTTATGCCACTTTATTCAATCTTATTTTTCAAATGTGCTTTTTAAACGCTATCTTATGCTACTTTTAAAACCAGGTTTCTAAGAAACATGTTTGTTAGTTTCTTGAAAAATTCTTTTTTTTTTTTTACCAGTTTATGTTTAGAAGCTAGTTTTTTTTATTTCTTCAAAAGCAGCAGATCATTTTGGGTGTTTGGAAACAAATTTGGTTTAAGTTTGATTCCTTCAAAGTAGATTCATTTAAACATGTTTTCAAACGCTATCTTATAAAACCACAAATAGTATACATAATCTAGTTAATGAGATATATATTTTATAAAAAAATGAAGTATTTATTCTAGTAAATCATAAGGATTCATTTATAGATTTTGTAAAAAAGTTAAGTGTAAGAAAGCTCGTAGTCAATTGATTTGAGTCTGAACTTTAGTTGAACGGTTTTAAGTTTGTGTGTGCACTAAATGTAAGTGCAAATAAGAACATAATAAAAAAAGCGTTGTTACATGCAGTATGCAGAAACAATGCACGTATCTCTATAACTGTTTTGTTTAAAATGAGTTCATTCAATTTTGTAATTGAGTAATATATATTTTTCATCAACACAACGCATATATTTCATT
Organism: Acorus gramineus; assembly: GCA_030737835.1. Taxonomy (NCBI): domain Eukaryota; kingdom Viridiplantae; phylum Streptophyta; class Magnoliopsida; order Acorales; family Acoraceae; genus Acorus; species Acorus gramineus. The sequence continues at coordinate 17,501,650 of CM060856.1, read as the reverse complement.
AGATAAAGTTAATTATTTTTTTAAAATTAAAGCACGAGCGGATTGTCAATGGGATTGGTTGCAATTTGCAAGTGCCTTTCACTGTACAAAGGACTCACTTAATAATACATCAATCAGTATTTTTGAAATTCTATATTTTAGAATATCAAAAGGGGTGTTTGATTTATTGGTGTAATTTTGGAGATTGGATTTATAGCTCAATGGGTGATTACAAAATTTATACCAATTGAGTCATGGGTTCAAATTTCACCGCATATAAACAAAATCCTTCAAAATATGTTAAAAATACTTACTATCAGCGTTTCACTCTACGTTTAAACCACTAAGAAATACACTTGATTATTCATGCAATCATTCTTGTCATCCTAACTCCATATGTGAAATCTTAAATAGAATATATAATCTACTATGTGAGTATTATATTATGTTAAAGAAAAATAAAAATACATGCATTCAATTAATTTAAATATGTATTTTTTTTTTTTTTTTTTGGTGAAAATATGTACTTCATACGCAAAACTTTAATAAAATCCCACCTTGTTGGAACTGTTGAAATAGCTGCAGGAATGATTTATTGTTAACATTTTCATTGAGAGAATGCTTGAAATTCAATATTTGAAGGTTAATTCCATAATCTTTCTGTCACCTCCAAATAATACCATCACAAACTTTATTCTATAACCTCTGTAGATGTTCTGTAAATCATGATTTCTTTAGATATTAGGAGGAAGGAGACTCTTCCCAACATATCATCCTCTTTATTCCTTGTAGTCTTATCCCATTAGTTGTTCAGTAATGAGACAGCATCACTTTGCCGGGGAATAAAAACAAAATCAATCAATGCAGAGTTTTAGGTGTTGAACATCTTTTGGTCACAAGAAAGTTCAAAAAGAAAAGAAACAAGATATTTGACACCTTTGAACAGGTCCCATTTTGTCCTCCAAAATGGATCCCACCTAACCTAGAGTTTAACTTGGGGATCCAGGTTTAGCATTATAAATTCACCATCTCCCGCTTCAAAAAATGGCCCAGCAAAACATCTTAACAGGGAGGATTCATCAGAATCCAGTCATCCCAAATGTTCTCCAAAATGGAAACAACTTTTGTGTTGAATTGTTGTGTTAAATGAATTCAATTCATGTAAATCTTAAATCAAACCAGACAATCGATGAATCTAACTGAACTATTCATGAGTCATCTCTCATTAACACTTTTTTTTTTATATGAAATGGTAGACATGCGTCTTAAATTTTATTCAAATTCAAGCGACAAGTCCAAAGTTTGAAGTTGGTAGAGGAAGGATCTACCGAGGCATGTTACAAATCCTACGCCATAACCTCAAATTTACCCCCAATATATAAAACTTTATTTGCCTCTGTCCAAGCAATCCTCCAATCTTTAACAAAATTAATAACTGAATCCCCCAATATGCTTAACACCTTACATGTAACACTTGATGTGTTCCCGTCAATATCATATTAGATGATTGTCTAACCATGTTTGAATCCAAACCCTTCAAATTATAACATGAATAAAGCATGCCTTAAATTGAACATAATATTTGATTCATCGAACCAAACAATCGATAAATTAAACTGAACTATTTATGAGTCATCTTTATGCCTAACACCTCACATGCCTAATACCAGAGATGTATTTGGCCTAACACTTGAGGTGTGTCTGAATACGTATCATATTGAATGATTGTCTAACCTCAAAGATTCAATCATATTTGAATTCAAACCCTTCAAACTGTAACATGAATATATTAAACCTAGTAACTATACTGAAATCTTTCAAATAAGTGGCGGAGCCAGGAATTTCTGTTAGTGGGGGCGACATTTGACTACAACTTTTAATATTTTCTTAATCAATAATAAGGTGCCACTTTTTATATAATTAATATTCATTTCATTAATTAAACACAAAAGATAGTGAAAACCTAATATTTTAAGGTGAATACAAAAAAATTAATAATTATTAAAAAAATACGAATAATAATCTATAAGCAAGATAATATATCAATTTTGTATTCCACATAATAGATAAGAAAGAGTAACGATGAATTTTTTCTTGTTTACTTTGTGTGTCTATACAGAGAGAGAGAGAGAGAGAGAGAGAGAGATGCTCAGAGAGAGTCTAAAAAACAAATATCATTATTGAACATGACATATTTGAAGTCAATATAAATGGTTAGATAACAACTTATTATAGTTGTTATTGAAAAATAAGGATAAATTGATTATAATTGTTCCAATTTTAAAAGAAAATTAGAGATGCTTGTTCTATCTAAACATTAAAGTAACACAATCAATGTTTTATCCTAATTTTGATAATGTGAATAAGCACATAATTAAATAGACTTTTTATCCCTTAAAATAATATTAATTTGCCATATTCAAAATCTTATCCTTTGCCAATCATCCTTATATGTTTAATAACTAAAATAAAATTATGGAATATGTTAATTAAAATAGTAATTATCAAATTAAACAAATGATTGGACACCTCCCTAAATTTTGAAAAAAAAGCTAACAAAATACACATTATCATTTTATTTTGATTTTTCAAATCACGTATCTCAAAATGTTTAATGGGTGTCTATGTGAAAATGTGCAATTATTTACCAATGGGTGTCTATGTGAAAATGTGCAATTATTTACCATGTCACGGGGATAACAACATGTGCTGAGGTTTGTTTGACACATATACATGGTGTGTGGATTGAATTAAAATAACATCACTATCCAACAAATTAAATTCACCCTTCTTTTATTAAACCAATTAGCCCCTGTATGGCTCCGCCCTTGTTGTTTCAAATAGATGACTTCCAACTTAAATATACTTCCTGATTAAGTTTGACCCATATTATTGGATGTTAAACTCAACAAGCATCAATGAAGTTTTAACAACCACTTGTATATTTATTTTCTGATATTTCTAACTCATCCTAAGAAAGGATCACGTGATTGCCATGCAATAAAAAAAAAATGTAACTTCATGGAGTCAAATATATTACAAAAACATTTAAACATGGACCTTCCATTAGAACATATGTTTGGTTGTTAAGCAAGTTGTTAGTCCACTGGAGATAAAGGAATTGTTGAGACAGTAAATTCTTTTCTTCTTTGTCTCTCTCTCTATGTCTCATTTACTGAATTTATCTTGTTTTGCTATTGTTCAATTTTGGCTTTTCCGTGGGGAAAAGAAGATAGTTCTGCCGACCACGTCTCATTGAATACTTCATTTTAGTATATAAAATAAAATTATTAATAAGCACTACCTAGCACATTTGAATTAAATACTTCAATGTCATGAAATACTATAAAAATTATTGCGTCTGTAGATCTACAACTTGTCTGAGTGGTGTTTAAGTCCCTCCATCCAAAGCATCTCCTCTTGGACAATGTGATTCCAATGAATTGTCTGGATCTAATGCTTGATTGATTAAGTTGTGCTTTATAAGAAATTATTATAAAAATAAAAAGGACATTTGACTTTGTAAGTAATAGTAGAAAAAAATAAAGATTCATGTGGCTTGTGGGTTTATCTCTTTCTTGCCAATTTATAGAAAGAGGGGCTTGATCTGAATCACTCAATTCCAAAATCATGCCATTTCCACTTATTCGTGGAGACAAATATGTCACATTTAGACTTTGTTTGGAAAAACGAGTTTGGACAGCTTTTGAGTTTACAGGAAGCTGTTTTTCTCAAACATATTTCTAAACAAAAAAACTAGGATCAAAAGTTGCAGTCTGATTTATGTGAAAAAGTATTCAAAACCTGAGTTTTTCAGAAGATGTAGAGAAGCAACCTCCTGCAAAATCAGTTTTAAACTCAACTTTTGCTTAAAATCAATTTTGCAATCGTGCAATCAAAATAATTGGAGTGGGATGTCACCCCTTTTATTACACCATTAATTGGAGTGGGATGTTTTTTAGCTCCTAAACTTTTTTAACACGAGATTTGGGATGTCTGGTTGTTTCAAAATATTGTTTGTACAAGTTATTTGGGGGTTATTTGTTGGAATTTGAATTTTTTTAAAACTGTCTTTTTTTTTTGGATTATGTCATAGGTTGAACAAATGTACAATTCGAAGCTGTATTTTTTAACGAACTTTTATAGGTTTGATTTTGAATACTAGTTTTGATATTTAGTTTTTTTTTGTCTCCTATTGTATTATCAGGAGATAGAGTAGATATCTATTCTACCTCTATCTCTGGTGAGTATTTTTGTAAGTGTTTATGCTTTGAACAATCCCTTTCTTTTCAATGAAATTAAGGGCGTATGCCTATCGTTTCTTAAAAAAAAAAAAAAAAAAAAACTTTCTTCAAAATGCACTATATGCTTGAAGCTGTAATATGAATTTTTTTTTTTTTTATAAAAGATGGTTAAATCATATCTTTCTCTAAAAAATGTGTTATTATTTGAAATTTTTTTAAAGTGGGCATACATAGATTACATTATTATACATTGTTTACTATCAAATAAAGAATGAATGGTGTTAATTATACTTATTCAATTGTGATTTAATTTTTGATAAAGTTAAATACACATCTCTTATGCACATTCAGTTACACGTGTATTAAGTGAGTATAAATTCAATTTTTATGTGTAGAGACTTATTAATAACCCATTTATAATTCCAATCATTATGATGGGTAAAGATGAAATTTAAGTTGTCTATATAAATGGTTCCTCAATTTCTCTTTTTCATATTCATCTCTTCATTGCGTGAGAGAAGGTAAAAAAGAGAGAGACTTGGAGATGAAAGACCTCCGTCATATCCTTAAAACAATGAGGATAGATACGCATATTATTCTTTTTTCTTCATTGATCTGCATGAGACATAGGGTTTAGGGGTTTTATTGAAATCGAAACAACCAGATGCAACCTTAACGAAGAAAATCCGCATATAGGTACCATTTAAAAATAATGTTTTGGTGTGGAGGACAACAGTCGAGGTGCTATTTATAAATGGACAAGATGTAATAATCCCCATTATAAGACCATAAATATACTGTACATATTTGTTAAAATTTATAAGCTACAACAACTCAACAAGCATGGCTATAATATATTAGAAAATTATAAGGAAACTTATAAATTACACCTTACAAATCTCACCTGCATGATATGATCACAGGCATTCAGTACATACAACATTTTAAAATATATTAAATTAATGATAATGAGAATATAAGATGTGTAAACAGTGTAATGGCATTTGGTATTATCCATCTTTATGTAGTAGGTATATGGTGAGTGGTGGATGAGATAGGTACCTATTTTTCAGTTTTACAATTTAAATTCACATGACAGCTGTGATTTAGAATATACCATATGTTTCATAGTCTGCTGACTCTGCTCTCGTGGAATATGGTTTCTCTTTTAACAAATAAAAAATATGGTTTAAGAATTTATGGATTCATACAGCAAAGTCATATGGTAGGAAAGTTGTAGCATCAACTTTAAATCTAATTAAGCATATTCCCTTTTTAGTGGAGTAAAAAAAGCATGCAAGATGGAAAATTAATCTACACTAGAGCTACAACAAATAGATAAACACAGACCCAAGAAAAGGATATAAACAAGAATATTTAAAAAATTATATTCAATTTATCAAAACTTATTTTCTTTCTCATAGATTCTTATCCTAATAATCAAACTCTCATGACCATGACTCTAAAACAACCCTAATAAAAATATTAGAACTACTAGACAAGCACTGCATTATTTAGCCCATTTATTTATAGGTTAAAAGCACCCATTTAGAATTTTATGAAAGTTACATGAAATTAAACTTGACATGTTTGTTTAACTAACGGACCCAAAAGAATAGTAGACATCTCAAGGAATAAGGAAATAAAATAAAAAAAATGTTCTTGAATTGTATAAATTTGTTTTAAAAAATGGATATCTCTTGCATGCGGTGGAAGAAAGCATACCCTATTTTCAAAGAATATTGAATTATTTTTTTTGAAAAGGTAGATCTTCCTATCGTCACTTCCATTACTAAAAATGGGTTACAAATCTAAATTGGGAATGAAAAGATACAAAAAAAAAAAAAAGACAACGTGACTATTGTACCAGGAACATCTCCTTACAAAGGTATGCCGCGTGAAATGAAGGCCTTTTGATCTAGTGAGTTGCGTCCTTTATGGAGAGGAACCATAGAGAATTGTTCACCTCTTCGTCAGTGCAAGGTCTCGCGAGCCAAAGAATATTAAATTAGCCACATCAATCAGGACTCTGGTCCAGAAGAAAACGATACCCAAGTTCTAAATAATATTACGTGGACAACAACCAAAAAGATATAATTGGAGGTCGCCCCAAATATCATAGGGCAAAAATGACTAGTTTAAGTTTTGTAGAGGACAAATATGCTAGTCTTGATGCCATACCAAGATGAAAAAAAGTTTTGATAAAGTCTATTGACTAATGTCCATAAAAGATCTACTTCTTAGGGCTTTGTATTAACATGTGTTCCTTAGATCCATTCCGAATTGCATTCTAATAGCTTTTAGGGCTCTTCACATTTGATTAGATTTTATGCAACTCTTAGCTAACCAACTAAAATGGATCATAAATTCAAGTAGCCCATAAAAATATGTGCTAATGTAATTAAGGAGTAAGTTTTACTAATCGTGCAGAAATTGCAGTGTTTATGAAATGGAAAAGCCAATTAATCTCGACGACTTATTAGATTTGATAGCAAATTCACAAAGACAATGTTACATTCAATCCTAATCAACCTCATCTGCACATTCACAAAGACAAGTTTTACTAATCAACCTCATTTGCAACTTGCATATATTTGAAATTTTTTCTTGAAATATATCCTTAACTAATGAAGCACAAACTCATACGAATTAAATGCATATAATTTTATGTTTTTTTCCTACTAAATTATATAATGAGATAACGAATTATATACAGCGTCTAGTGATTTTATACAATGGTATAGTAAGTGATGTGGCAACTAAAACGGGACAGCAAAACAAAGGAGCACGAATTATCACAGAGAACTAATCAAGTAGCCTATCTACATGAGGACTGATCATTAAATTAATGCTTAACCATAGGTTTTTTTTTTTTTTTGTACAAATGATTAACTATAGCTACCGATATAATATTTTGATTGAATCTGAATCCATAGTTAATTATCCTAAGTGCATTTACCTATAATTGTTATCCAAATGGAAGTACATTCTTTAAGCAACCACCTAACCCTGCCAGTAATGATAATTGCAATGAAATAAACGTTGCAAACCCATTTGTACACGTACTGGATTACTATTTGCATTCTGTTTTCCATAGCTTTCAATTCATAATAATAATATATGCAAATTGTACCATTCACAGCCATTTTGATTGTGATTTTTTTTGTTTCTGATTGTTTGGAAGTTGTTAAATGTTTAAGCTGGGGATAATGTTACGTACATCCTATTTTTTAACCTCAATTTCAGTATACATATGTTTTAAATTTTTTAAAAATAGTATACATTATTTAATGTTGTACATGTTTCTATAGAAAATGAAATATATATTTCAATGAATTACATGGATGTATTTATAGAAAATGTAATTTTTTTTTATCAAATCATTAATTTTGAGTATATGCTCCGTTAATTTTCTATTGATGCATATAAAATTAGAATTTAGACTGGAAAAAATTAAGGATAACAACAGTACTCATAAATTAAGGGTAAAAATTGGGAGTTCTTGAATTTTTATGATCTCATAAATATGGGTGATTTGAAAACAATGTCATTATTTACAAATTCGTCAATCACAATATTTTAGAAGGTTAATTAGATGAGATGATACAATTAGGAAAACATATACAAAGTTAATTGGATTATATCATGTGTAGTTGCATAAAAATTCTATCTAATTGAATGCCATTGTATGGACAATAGGGTTGCAACTCGGATAGGTTGGATTCGGGTTGGAGTCAAACAGAAACCAACTCGAAATGCAAAGCATTTAACTCTAACTTGATCCAACCCGATTTTTAACCCAGAGACTCTAACCCAAACCCAACCTTGAAAAAACCAGTGTACCCGAACCCAACCCGTGAAACCCCGGATTTTAAGCTTTTCTCACAAAAACAAAGCTCAAAACAAATAGAACAAATTTTAGGGCAAAAAAAAAAAAAAAAACTAATTTCACACACTGTGATCCCGAAACAATCAATTGATGTTCACTAGCAAATCTTTAAAAATCCATCAAAAGTCCACCAAAAACAGAGAAATTTATCTCTAACAAACTATGACTGTCAATAACTCCTCCAACGATGAAATTTGGGTTTTCTTTAAAAGGTATTTTTTTGAAGGGAGAGAGAGAGAGATCTTCAAGAACTCAAGATTCACCATCACTGGTCTTCTTTTTTTCTTTTTGTGTATTTTGAAGATAGAGAGAGAGAGAGAGAGAGTTGTGGGAGAGGAGTGAAAGGGGGGCGACTGGTCTTTTCTTTCTTGCGGTGTGAAAAGAGAGAGAGAGAGATGGGAGAGGAGTGAAAGGGAGAGGGGCGGCCAGTTTTCACTTAGGATCCGTTTGTTTTGATGTAAAAGTCCCTGAAAACTCTAGTTTTCAGGAAAAGTAATTACATAGAGATGTTTGGTAGCTTTAGAAAAAAACGGTTATGGAAAATTATTTCTTTAACCGCTTTCAAATCCAGATTGGCATTCGCTTTGAGGGGTTCGTAAGCCGTTTTCCAGGGATTCAGAACTCCATATATCAGAACTTTTCAAAAGTTTCATTAACCTTCTTTTTATTTTTAAATTGTAAATAATAATTTTAAATTTTAGAAAATATCATCTAATTAAATGAAATGTATTTTTACATCTTTTAAATATAAAAAAAATTGTTTCTAAAATATTTGAAATTTTTAGATTTAATTAAATCTTAATAGTTTTTTTTATTTATGATAAATATTCAATACAAATAGTTTTTGTAACTAAAAATCAAATTTCAAAGAATTTTAAAATATGTTCGATGTAAATTTAATTGATCAAATTTATCTCAGAATATCCTAAAGTAACTATAGGATATCTAAATATCTCATATATTTTCTAGTTTGATCTCACTTTGAAATTTAAATTCAAAATTCAAATTTTTAATTTAAATTTAAAATTTGGATTTACATGGTATTTGAACTTTTTTGTGTTAGACATTTTCCATAAGTAAGGTAAACATAGCAGATATCTTTATTCTGAACAAAATATAATGCAATACTAATTTTTTAATAAAATTTATCAATGATTTTGATATGTTTATAGTTATTATATTTTTTATTCATAATTTGATATTAATGCCTATAGATGAAAAATAAGATTTCACATATTTGTAGAACCAAACACTAGAAGACTAATATTTTACGTGAAAACAAACAACTGAAATCATTTTCCGTAAAATAATTTCAATGCAGCCAAATGCTGGAAATGAATTTCATTTTCCAGGAAAACTTTTTCCTTGTAAAAGAAAATCCTTAGAAAATCAAACTACATGAAACCAAATGAACCCTTAATGTGTGTGAAAGTTAGTTCTGTAGCATTTATTCAATGGTGGAGATTAAAAACAAAACCAAGTTGAACTGCCCATATTGAACATTATATCGGGTGTATATTACGGGATCGGTTGTCTATGATGCTAACTCGAACTCAATCCGATTTCTGACTCAACCCGAATTGACCAACCCGAATCCAAACCCGATTTTTACAACCCAACCCATATAAAAATAGAGTTCAACCAGTCCCAATTAGTTGCAGCCCTATTGAACAAAACATAAAGCATAATGCGAGAGAGTTGCAACAACGATTAATGCAGTTATGACAATATGCTAATTCACCTATGAAGTAACTTATCTCGAAAATACAATGATTTTATCTAGGTTAACAATCTCATCCTAAAAGCAGATAATACTATATAATCCTCAAAACTGAAAGATCACAACCGAAAGATAAACTACTACATGTAGAGACATGTGCATAAAGAGAAAAAAAAAATGATGTCTTAATTATTTTTTAGTATTGTTCATTGATTTGATCTTTAGAATATGTCCCTCTTTTTGTGAATTATCTCCACACCAGTTAAAGTTTCCATCAATTGCGAGTCACATTCTCTAATCAACTGCATAAAAAACACCAAAATAGTCATAATAGAAATTGACACCACACCGCATGTTTGTTTTGATATATATATATATATATATGGACAAAACCAAAGATGCATTCTACTAACATATCTGTACAGAAGGTCCTTGAATCATTATTCAAATTATGACCATCGATTCAAAGAACATGCACCAAATATTTCTTTTAAAAACCTGAAATTAAAAACCTTCCTATAACAGTGATGCTTTCATATGACATAAAAATTCTATCTCCCATGTATTGCAGTAGATACTCCCATAGACATCTACAATCTTTCAAATCCTTCATTAGCTATACAATTAATTATAGATCAAATCTGAAAACTTAATTATCAATGATCAAACAAAGCCATTTTAACACACAAAATGAAATAAAACCATACTGATGGTCCCTTAATTAAACATATCTCCGATCTCCGGAGTCGCTAATATCGACATATCACCTACTATGAATCACAGTCTCCTTGTCTCTCAAATCATCGCTATCAGGGCGATGTCTCCACTAAGACCACCACCACAAACCATCACACACAGCTTATATTACTAATATGATTCTCTTTATTTCTAAACTTGGTTTACTTGAAAGGTTATATTAAAACACTCCCACAATGTCAATAAAATACAAACCTTACTTACCTAAAAGAAGAACACTCCCTTAGCATGGGCATACATAATTAATGGTATGGTTGACTAGTTCCCTTAACCAAAACACACACACACACACACACTACATAATTTCAATTAACTAGATTATTCCATTGACCTTCTGAGTTTTTGCAACCAAGCCATCAATCAAAAAAAAAAAAAAAAATCATTCTAAAGATTAAAGTAAGTGAAAACAGAAACTTAAAGTACATAAAAGAATAATAACCATGCAATCACAAATGCAGTGCACCCACTTTTTTTTATTTTTTTTGGTGTGCACTTATTTTTTGACACATGACAAAAAAGCCAGCCAATGATAATTTAATTTTTATTTTGTTTGGTGTAAAGATCCAGCCAATGATTTAGAGAGTCCACCTATCATAAGAAAATGATTTTATTGACTTTGATGATGAGCATTTCCTAACTAATCTTGCTTTATTTTAATTTTTTTTCTCTAGAAAAATGTGAAATTCATAAAAACATATAAACTGATCATTTAAAACACATGCTTGGAACTTATAAGGAACCACACTCTCTTGATAACTATATAATAATCCAAGCATTTAATTATTTTCATTATAAAACAAAGAAGTCACATTTCTATAACATTTGATAAAATGAATATGAATGTTGGATAAAAGTTCATAACTTTAAATAATAATTCCATCTTTATTTAGACAGTGTTTGGATAAGAGATAAAAATATAGAGATTTTAAAAATTTGCTCAAAATATGCTCGTTTTTCAAAGGAGAACTTTTGGTGGTTTTAAGAGCCAGAAAGAATATAAAGACAATACAGTAAATGTGGTGTTGGACACTGAATAAAAAAAAATTGTTAAGATTTGCGTATGAGACTTTTCACTTTTTTCACCATCGATTCCGTTCAAATATAGATCCAAACACTTTTTTAGTTATTTGAATTTAAAAATGTGTATGACAAATGAGTGGTAAATATATAAATATGATATATTTTAAAGATGTGTGTCACTATTAGACATGATAATATTTTAAATTTTCTTAAAAGAATAACATAAAAATAGTTTAATCTAACGCCATGATAATCAAATGATACAGCACCCATAGTACTGGTTATCATTTATCAACAAACAAATATTATTACTGTATAAGGTTAAAGACTAATCGGGCAAGATAGTACTACACAAATATAATTATAATTATAGAAATAATTAATTTTGTCTTTATTTAGAGAAACTAAATAAAAAAAAAAACTAATCAACATCAGTGGGTGACTTGTCTGCCTCCAACACAAACCGAAAAAGAAAAAATAAAGCCACAAACGCATTATTATATTTATATCTATATTTTTCTTGTTTGTCATTTTTTTCAATTCACCGAGATGGACTTATAATTATTTATTATTATACATTATTCGTGCGTTACAGCGTCCCTATCACATCATACGTAGACCCCAAAAGGATCACCGGAACTCTTGATGGACGGTCCATCATCGTCCACGTGGCATAAAAGTGTCGGTGGCGAGGGGGTTAGGTTAAAAAGTCGGACGGCAGGGCTTTCCGGGGGGCGGACACCACGTGGGACCCACTAGTGCCACGTGGTATCCAGTTCCAACCAATGTAATACCGCCACGTGTCAAACATACCGATTTGCTCAATTTGTTATTAAGACAAGTTTGTAATCGAAATCACGGACATGCCACTGTTTGCAACAACATTTATTTTCCATGGATGGCAGAACTGTAGATTCCGTCATAATTAGGTGGATATTGAGAAAGGTAAATCCTTTAAGCGACAAAACAAGTTCTCCAGTCGTTGTCAACGGGAGTGACTGTTATTTATTTTATTTAAATAATTTATAATTATCTCCCGTTTTTACTTTCCACACGTGTCGATCAGGTAAAAAAATGGGTGTCAGGAGCATGTGATTCGGAGATCGCACGTGTGAGTTTGGTGAGAGCCTTCCATCACAGGAGGGTAAAACCGTAAATCGCACGTGATCTCCGTTTTTTTACCTTTGAATTGAAGTGTTGGCGGCATTTATTTATTTATTTATAAAAATATGTATTTTTTTTTTGTGATGTCGTGTTCGGGATTTTTTTTATTATATATTTATAGGCGCTGTTTTTTGTTCTCTCGTCATTCGCTCGGACGAAAATAAAAAGAACCTTTTTTTTTTTTTTTTGGGTTTTCTTTTAAAGCGAAGACACTCAGTCTCTGAAATACTCGGCGATTTTTTTCTCTCGAGAAAGCCCATAATTGCGATCGCCGATTTGGAGGGAATCCCGAGCCGATTTTGTGGGCGATCTAATTCGAGATCTGAAGCGGGTGACGTTGTCTTTTTTTGGGGGGTCGGCGATTTTTATCCTCGATTCGGGAGGACCTCCATTAGCGATGTCTTCGGAGCTTCTTCGTATGGAGAGATCGGGGTCTCTCTCTTGAGACGGGAGTCCAAATAGAAAAAAATCTCGACTTTTTGTTATTTTTGGCCTGAAAGAGAGGGGATTCAGAGATGATACGAACGAAGGCGAAATCCTCGGCGAAGTTCGCGGCGATGAACGGCGGCGGAGGATCTCCGGCGGCGAAGGTAGTGGAGGTGGAGAACTGGGAGGTCCGGCCGGGGGGGATGCTGGTGCAGAAGCGGAACCTGGATTCGGACGGCGGCGGGTCCATTCCGGCGCCGACGATCCGGATCAGGGTCAAGTACGGCTCCGCCTACCATGAAGTCCTCATCGGTTCCCAGGCGTCATTCGGTAAAAAAAGATCCCACCTTTTTCGTTCCCCGCTGTTGAAAATCGAGCGGTCGGTCATTAATTCTTGTTGGGTGTGTCTGTGTTTGTGTTTGTTTTTGAAGGGGAATTGAAGAAGTTGTTGTCGGAGCGGACTGGGTTGCACCCGATGGACCAGAAGTTGCTGTTCAAGGACAAGGAGAAGGAGTCCGGGGCCTTTCTGGACACATCGGGAGTGAAGGACCGGTCGAAGATCGTCCTCGTCGAGGATCCGACGGCGCAGGCGAAGCGATTCATCGAGATGCGGAGGAACGCCAAGATGGAGAGGGCTTCCAAGTCCATATCGGAGGTCAGCCTCGAAGTCGACAAGCTCGCCGGACAGGTATTCGATGAATTCCCGCAGAGAATTTGAATACCCAATTGAGGAAAGATGTGATCTTGAGCGAGAAAAGATTCAATTTTGATCAGGTTAAGTTACTGGAATCGTTGATATCGAAAGGGACGAAGGTCGCGGAGAAGGAGGTGCTCAATTTGATTGAGCTCTTGATGACCCAGTTGATCAAATTGGACGGAATCATCGCCGATGGCGATGCGAAGCAGCAGAGGCGCCTGCAGGTAGTGCTTACTGACTGAATTGCTGATCAAACTATTTGATTCGATCGCTGCTTGATTTTGATGTGGGGCTTTATTGGATGTGAATTCAGGTGAAGAGAGTTCAAAAGTACGTGGAGACGCTTGATGTTCTGAAGATCCGGAATGCAATGCCGAGCCCGAACGAGAAAATTCGGAAGCAACAAGAGCAGCAGCAACAACCACAACAGAAACAGCAGCAGCAGCAGCCACCAAAGCAGAATTTGCATACACAGGCACCGGTCATAGTGACGACGCAATGGGAGAAGTTTGATTTTGATATTGATTCGATATTCTCCACCCCGCCCACCTCCGCCACTTCCACTGCCACCTCTGCATCCTCCACAGCCTCGGCTGCTCCACCACCAAGGTTCGCATGGGAGCTTTTTTAGTTGCACTTAAAAGAAAAAAGGGATTGCTTGGTAATGTATATCTTCATCATTTTACATGAGCTATGTTGTTGTCGTTGTTGTCATTGTTGTTCATGTTGTTCAGGTTGTTGTTCTGCATTTGTGTGAAGAGTGGGTTTTGGATTTGATGTTCTTGTTTTTTTTTTCCCTTTTATTTTTCATTCTTTTCTGTATTTAGATTTTGAAGGGGTCTTTTACTTCTCCCGTTAGATCCAATTGAAGGAACAACAAAAATAAAATGGGGTTTCTATTGGTTGTTGGATATTCAAAACCAGTCTGTCATGTATTACTTTTAATATATACTACAAATTTTTGTGAGTGAGATATATGTTACAATCATTTACAATTTAAAGTCACACATTGAAGAGAACACCAACAAATTGTAGTGGTTTTGTTTGTTTTTTTTATTGTAAATGAAAATGTAGTCTTTGAAGGCATGCATTGTATGTTATTTTGTTAATATATTTTAAGTTAAGATGCCTTGCTTGCTGTGTGGTGTAAGAGAGATTTTTAATTTTTTTTATTAAAGCTGAAAAGATGGGGAAGGGTTTGCTTATGCAACAGATCAATCAATGATAGGAGGGGCTCTGGAAGGCCCACATGTGCGCAGTAGTAATGGTGAAGGACCACATTTCCTTCTATAATCCCCCCTACAGAACCTGTTAATCCAACTGAACCTCCCCTGTTTGTTTTGTGTCATTTTTTGGTGGTGGTTGTGTGTGACATGGGAATGACAATGGTAGTTTAGTCCCAATTCAATACACCATACTTGCTGAAATTCAATGTTAGGCCCCCATCTCGTACCGGTCGAGGTTCGACCCACTGTATATGAGTAATTATGCCACAGATATAGAATTATGTATTGCTGATGCAATCATATGGAGAGATAGATTGATTTGTCTTGGATGTTCTTTGGATGGTATTAGGTGACAGCGTGAACATTCACATGGGAGATGTTCCCAGATGAAGCATACCTTGCTGAACCCACCACAACCTTTTTACATGCCCATAATGAACATCATATTCATGTTTTTGTTTTCTTTTGGGGAGCTCTCCTTAAGATAGCTTGATTTTTACGTCTGATGTATTCCTCTCTTGTGCTTTCCTTGTCCATGACTGGAGGAATTGATGCAATGGTAGTAGATTTTTTTCTTCTTTTTCTTGGTTAGATGGCCTCAGACTCCTGACCATATACAAGTACCATCAAGTATAGATACAATTAATAAAGCACAAATTACTACTTGATCCTAACTGGGGTGTTAGAATGGATGGAACAACTTGATCAATCAATTGTCAATGTGGAACCTAAGGATGCACTAATTCAATCAATTGTCAATGTGGAACCTAACCTCCCATGTGTAGCCAGATATTGATATTCATTACTTTAGGAATATTAGATATGATCCTTTGTACCATCTCAAAGAAACTGCTGTCCTTGGACACAATCACCAAATGCTTCAATGCCTTCACAAATGTGTGTACACATATTATGAAATATGTCTCTCCGTGTAACATAGGTGTCTATGTGACATAGTCGAAGCGGAAAACGCTGCGAGAAACAAGACGAAGATGAACAATGTCAGCTCTGTAGTCCTTTTCGTAGAAATGGAAGTAGAAAGAAAAAAATCTCTCTCAAAATAACTAGAAAACTCAAAATATTATTATTATTGATTGATTATTTGCACAATCCCTTTACATGATTAAATATGGTGATATTACTTGCAAAGCAAGAAAATCTAAGAAAAAAAAGGGAAATTTCAAAAATTCGGATCTCTATAATGCAGCTAATTAAAACATAATTAAAACTTATTAAAATAGCACCTAAAATATTATATATTTGCTTCTAACTTAATGTCCTAGTAAAAGGTAATTAAATATGACTAAAAACATTCAAAATAGATCCATAATCATGGAGAAATCAATGTAAATTTGATTCTTCTAATTATGAGCAACTAAATTTTATGCCACATTGATTGTTTCTTTTTTTTTTTACATTTTTTCCTTAATAATGGTTGATTTTCTTGTCAAATTGTCCTACATCAGTTCCCTCCACTTATAGAGAACTTGTCCTCAAGTTCATAACTATTGCTTTATCCTCCTCTTTGAATATTTCAGAGTGTTGCTTGCCATTTTTCGTTGTTCTAAACTTTGTATTGGACTCCTCATGTTATTCTTTATCCATGGATTCTTTCATAAAATCCTTAATGGAAAGAAAAGAGTGTCCCTTCACTTCTAAAGCTTTGGGAGATTTTTCATCCTTCATAGGAATAATAACAATATTTCTAGTGTTGCATTGAGAGGATTCATTTACCGTGGGTGTGCATATCAACCGCCGAACCATACGAGATTCTCCTGGCGGACATATAGCTGGAATCTCTTCCTTCAAATCTCCATCTTCCTCATTGATACTAGCATACTCATGGTAGTTGGCATTTGCTTCTTCGACATCTTTGCATAGTGCTAGATTCATGGTACAACAATTTCTTTGAAGACATTGGTTGGATCGATGCCCTTGTTCTCCACATCGATAAGAAACGATCCTCTGCTCGAATTGGGACTCATTTGGATTCCTTTGGTTCATCGTATGAGCCATTGTGGTTGACGATGTAACCTCATCACCATGTCCTTTTCCTTGTTCCAGGAATGCCTGGGTTGGATGTTTTGTTCCAATATTTGGAATCAGAGTAGTCGTGTTGTCAGATGATGCCATCGAGATTTAAAATTTTTTTACATTATCTTGGCCATAGATTGAACTTATCGTAGTTGGATGACTATGAAGTGTTTCCACCGCTTTGCCATCTTCACCGCATCTGATAACGTCCAAATAGGTTGCAAAGACACCAAATCATAGATCATTGGGTTTAACCCACTGATGTAACGAGCCACTCATTGTGCCTCTGTTTCCACAATGTCGTTGAGAGACAACAATCGATATAACTCTTTTGTATAGTCTCTTATAGCCCTATTGCCTTAGCGACAATTTTGGTACCGTTGGAACACTGATCGTAGTCGATAGGGAGAAATCATTGACGAAGAAGCTGCTTCATCTGCTACCACGTCTGAATTGGACGCTTTCCCATCCCAGTGCGAGACAACTGGAGTTGTTCCCACCATGCTGATGCCCAACCTTTAAGCTTGATTGCTACAAGCTTCGTTTTCTTCGCATCAGGCACCTCCCTATAGTCGAAGAAGCGTTCGATTGTCGCAAACCAATCGATAAAATCCTCAATGTGAAGTTGACCGTTGAATTCGGGCATATCGACCTTCACCTAGAAGTCACAACACGATCAGCAGCCCGCAGTCGTTGATAACCACCACGCACGTCTAGAATCGAGAAACACATTGAGTTCCTCTTCAGAGAAGTCATCCTCTTTGTATTGAGGGACTCGATGATTTTGAGTCCTCCGTGGAACTATTTCATCGACCACCGGATGCTTCCGATCTTGACGAACCGTCACACATCACCTTCGTCAGCCATTTAACAGCAGTCTCCAATGCTTGAAACCGCTCGGTAGTGACGAGATTTTGGTTTACTTCTTCTTCTTCTTCCATTGCCATGGAGTGTAGCCTTAGCTCTGATACCACTTGGGCGTAATCAGAATTGCGAAATGCTGCGAGAAACAAGATGAAGACGAATAAAATCGACTTCGTAATCCTTTCCGTAGAAATGAAAGTAAGAAGAAAAAAAACAACTCTCAAAATAACTAGAAAACTCAAAATGCTATTATTATTGGTTGATTATTTGTACAACCCTTTTATATGATTAAATAGGGTGATGTAACTTGTAAAACAAGAAAATTTAAGGAAAAAAAAAGAACAATTCATAAAAAAAAGAACAAGCCATTAAATCATCATTAAAACTTATTAAAATAGCTCCTAAAATATTATATATTGCTCCTAACTTAATGCCTAACTAATAAATAATTAAATGTAATTAAAAATATTCAAAATAGATCCATAACCATGAAGAAATTAATGTAAATTTGATTCTCCTAATTATGAGCATTCAAATTTTATGTTATGTTAATTGTTTTCTTTTGTTTTTTTCTTCCCCAATAATGATTGATTTTCTTGTCAAATCCTCCACCATCACTCTGGTTCTTCAATATCTAAAGTAAGCAAATGTGATTCTCACGTTCTGTTGAATACTACTTTTAATTGAGAAACACCTTTTGAAAATAGTTTTTTTTTTAAAACATACTTTTGTTAGATTCCTAAAAATCTGTCTATTATAATTAAAAATTTGTTTTTCGTTTTCTTCAAAATCTGGGACTGCTGAAGGCATATGAAAATGACTTAAAAAAATAGAAGCTTCAAAAGTTGTCTAGTAGACCTTGTGAGGTCCATCATCTTTGATATGTGCTTGCACTTGAAGATCATCAATCACATAAGGTTGGTATAGTAACCACAATAGTAGATGTTGAGTCAATGCCAATGCCTGTTCTGTGATTTGTTTTTTGGGTTTTGTGATGGGGAGGGCAGACCTAATTATTGATTTGGTGGGCTGTGATTTCAAGAAGGGTTCATAATCACCCATTTTTTGTACACCAAGTAAGGATACTAGTGTTGTGAGGTTAGGTCAACCAAAAGATGGGATGCCACTTTGAGGTGGCCGGCCAGTTTTGGCCTACAATGATAAATCGTATGATCCCTCCTCTAGAATATGTTTAATGCTGGGAAAGTGTTAACACTCAGCTAGCCTGTAACTTGAGCTTCCACCAGTGTCAAGTCAAGATCAAAGATTGCATTTTTAGATATATATTTTTTTCTTTCAAATCTCATCAATTCTAACTTGGATCCAGAATTTCACCTCCCTCGTAGTGAGAACGCCCTGTCAAAACTCTAATCATTGATTGAACAAAAAAAAATATGATGGGGTTAAAGATCAATGGTTCAACTATTGAGTTATTATCATCATTACATAATTTATATAATATAATTTATTACTAATAATTATAAAATATTGTAGAAAAAAATTCTATAATTTTTCAGTATTGAATCTTAGCACCCTTATAACATCTATACAATAGCATAGTTTTATTATATAAAATTAAAAATTTAATATATATATATATATAAAAGATAGGCATTTTATTCAAATAGATCAAAGTACAATGACTGAATTAAGGATAAAAAAATTCAAAGAAATTTAAAAACAAAACAACATAGTACTACCAAGAGAACCCGGTGGACGATAGGCCACCCAGATTAAATTATATATCTTAACAAGTAACAAATCACAGTTTAGTTGAATAAGACATGATAAATTTAATGTAATTTCTCTATTTATGTTTTGTTAAGGTAGAATAAATGTTGGGGGGGGGGGGGGGAGGCAGTGGTGGCTGGCTGTAGTAAGCGGGGGATTGCGGTTGACCGCTATTGTCCGACACTGCTGCCCCCCTCTCCCATTACCCCCCGCCACCATCTCCCTCTTTCTCTCTCTTTTTCCCTCCCCCTCCGCTGCTTCCTCCCTTGTCACTACCGCCTCTTCCGCCCTCCTCCGTCACCCTCTCTCTGCTTCGCGGCCCTCCACTGGCTCCCGGCCCCATCTCTTGTTCTTTCTCTCCCTCTTCTTTTTTTTTTCCTTGAAGATTGTACCCCACCCCAAAAAAAAAAAAAAAATGAGGGGTGGGGTTCCACCTTCAAGTGATGGTTCTACCCTATTAATAAATGTGCCAATCCATAAATTTAACCGATTTGATGAAAATTTGATTGGACAAAACATAAGTCAATGCCACAATATTCATATATCCATACATCGTAGAGGTTGGAACAATACATTTAACACAAAATAGGTCCTTATCGAAGGCTAGTTGTTGGGATGGCTTTACTGGGGTGGTAGAATTCTTTGCTGCTAAGGTCACTTTGTATTCACTTTGATTGTTATGGACTAACAAGCTGTGTTGCCCCTCAGCTTGTTTTTGGTCTCCTCTAATTGAGCTTTTACTTTTAATGAAAAGGTTCTAACCTATCTTACAATAATAATAAAAAAAAAAAACATAAAATAGTTTTGGGTGAATATATAATTCTTTCTCTCAACAAAAGTGAGGTGACCATCAGAACTCCAATGTTAAAAATGCGTGAACAAGAGTATTATTAAGATGTATGACCTCTTAAAAAGTCATCGTGTTGCATCCCCTCAAAAGATTTTGTTTAAAAAAACAAAACTGAGGTGTCCATTGGGATCCAACCCTCGACGAGACCACCGTTCTCCCAATCCACTAACCAAGTTCAGCATGTCCTTAGGATTATTTTGAATCCAATTTCGAATCCAATTTCTTGTTCACCGGATACTACAATAATCTCTTTGACTAGGAGAATGCAATCCAACGGTTATCCATTTCAAATAATAAGTGAAAATCAAACTCCATTTTTGTTCCTGAATACATTTGTCTAAACCAAATTTCCACCAATATTCGATTGCTTGTGAAAGGATGTGGGGAGTATGAGAAATGAAGAGGATAAAAAGAGTGTTGAGAGCTGAAGATGAAGTCGCTTAGTTGGAAATTAAATTCTTAGCATATCAATTTAACAATTAAAAACAATGTTTTCACAAAATCCTCGTTTGGATACAGAATAAGATTTATTCTTGGGTATACAGTTATTCCAGCATAAGTGAGTATAAATAAGAATAAAACGATTTTGTGTTTGGTTGGGTTTTGAATTATTCTCGTTGGGAAACGTAATAATAAAAATTTTGTTGTTTGAGTAAAATGTGAATAAGCTGTGGATAAGGATTTATAAAATGTGAAAAAATAATTATAGTTGATTTGACATGTGACTTATTAGAGGCGATGACAATTGATTTGACAGTGGGCCTATATATTCTTTGGGTGGAATAACCTAGAATAACTTTAATTGCAATGATTGGTTGGAATCCATATACCACTTTATACTAGTTTATTCTGACATAGTTTATCCCTGAGCATTCCCTACATCAAAAAAAAAAAAAAAAAATCTATTATGTTTTATTCCCATTTATTCCTTGGGCTATTCTATGTCCAACCGGGGCGATTGCGTGGACCAAATTTCCACCAATATTCGAAAGCAATGCTAATGTTGAAAGGTAACATGGATATTTATGGGATATTGATAACACCCCTCTCAATGTATGCATCCATGATTTCTCTAGTAATTAATATAAAACAAAATAGGCTAGGCCTTCCAAAGAAACTTTTTTTTATTGTGGGTATGAGATCGATGTCAATTTCACAGGGTTACCATCTTCAAAAGAAATCATACCCAAGAATCTAGATTTATCAGCCATATCATTCAATAACAACACAAATACTAGTTGTAGACAAAACACAAGTCACACCCCGAAACATCAACCGCATCAAAACATAAATGACAAACCACCACATTAAAACAACAAATGAAATGAATACTAATTAACATTCCTTAGTAACCCCCCACCTTTTTGAAGAATCACACGCGGCTTTCTTCACACATCCGCAATGACAAATGGACCGTCCAATCGGAATCCAACGGTTGTGATGCCATTGATTTCATTAAAAACCAAATAATTTAAACATGAACATGTATAACGTCCATCCAAAATAGAAGCATCACAGTAGGAGCCAAGAACCTGCCCATTCATCTCTCTCTCTCACCTAATTAGATACCACACTGTAACGCCTCTCTCTCTCTCTCTCTCTCTATATATATATATATATTATGTGTGTGTATATCACTGTATTGCCTTCTCATCAAACACACTTGCATACACAAAAATATCTCTCTCTCTCTCTCTCTAAATGGACTCCTCCGCCTACTTTGAGACCGATGAGGACCTCCGGAGGCAGATTATGCTCTTGTTAGTGGAGGAAGAGGAGGGGCTCAAAGACACGACGCCGACTCGCGCTGCATCTGGTCAGCTCCGGTTACCCATTGAGGTATATCTTCCTATTTCTGTACTTAACTAGGAATGACAATGAGATGTGTTTTTTTTTCCTAGAAAGAATAGCTCGTTCTTCCTGATCTTATTGGGTTTGATATGGATTCTTTGACTGTTCTTAATTTTCTAACTTGTCCTGTCCTTGATTGGGTTTTGATGGGACTTTTAGATAAATTATATATAATTTATACGAATGGTTAATATATTTATCTAATTTTATATTTAGATTTTTATTGAAACTTACATTGATGGTAAAATATATTTTAATTCATTAAAAAAAAAGGATTTTACCTTATGTATTTTGATAAAAGTGTAAAACATTATGTACTTTATTTTCGGTTTGTGATCCAAATGAGTTGTGACTCGATCAACCATAAGGGTGGAGTATGTGGGTTAAGATGTTCCAAAAAATTTAGTGTCAGACCAGGCTTGAACCTGCCCCCATTGCCATCCTTAAGTTATACTTAGATGATTTTGCATCCTAATAATTTTTTTCCCACTATGGGTGTGTGTTTTTACAGTCTTGCTTCTATGGATGGTTGGACCAAACAGGAACTTGGAGCCCTCTGGTTCGTTTGAGCACACTTAAGAATCATCAACCCATCAAAGCCCGGAGACCTGACATGGTATTGTATTGGAGTTGTTGATCTTTGCTTTCAAATGGAGTCATCAGTGTTGGTTTTAGTTAACATGAATATGATTGGTGTTTTTTCAATAAATTGCAGGTTCAGTTGCAGAGGGAGAGCAATGGAACTGGAGTCTTCATCCCTCGCCGTTCTATCAATCCTAATAGAGGCTCAAAATATGGTGGTGTTCATGATCAGGGGAGTCTCTGCAAGCATGTAGTGAAATCATAAGATGTTTGTGCACATGTTTTGATGTCATAGAAAGCAGAGATATGGTCAAGAGCTGTATTTCCTTGTTTACATAAGTGATGATATAATGATATATAATATATATAAAATATAGAAGCATTGTAGGGCATTTTTATTCTGGTTAATTTTGGAGTTCTGATGAAATTCGGTACATTAGTGTTGGTATAATCACATGTTCATACATTAAGCTCATGTTTGGTTTGATAATTAAATTATTCTGAGATTTATTACTATTCCAGTATAAATAATGATAAAATAATTTTGTGTTTGGTTGTGTTTTGAATTATTCTAATCGGAAAACGTAATAATAAAGTTTTTGTTGTTTGGATAAAATGTGAATAAGGTGTGGATAAGGATTTATAAAAGATAAAAAGATGATGACAGTTGATTTATAAGAGGTGATGACAATTGATTTGATAGTGGGCTCACATATTCTTTTCATTTGAATAATCTGGAATAACTTAATTCTAATAGATGGATGGAATCCACATACCACTTTATACTAATTAATTCTAGCATACAAATTCTCATTTATTCCAGTCATCCAAACATCTATAATGAGGTTATTTCAACTAATTCCAATTTATTTCGAGCTTATTTTCGAACCAAACATGGGCTAAGAGTTAAAGAATGGAAAATGTTAAAGCTTTTGAAATTCACCCAACTTAGCCCTACATCATATGCATTTATAGATGAGGTTGATTAGAGAAAATCTATGTATCCAATAATTGGGGATTGTGAAACTGTCATATTTCTTCTTATTTTTTTTCATAAAACTCATTTTAACATGTATTAGACTTTTATATCTTCAACAAAATTCATCACTCCCATTCGTGGAGTTAGTTAACTTTGCTAAACCATATAAGTTTAATTGTTTTTCTGTTTTTCTCAAATCTTCAGATCTAGATTTAAAATTTGGATATTGAACTATTGGCAATTTAATAGATATGTATTAAAACAAATAAAGAAACATTTACCTACCTAATTTTTCTTAGAAGAGTGAATCTGTGGATAGTCTAATTTATCAACATATTTTTTTTATAAAAAGACGAGATTCTAATTTATAATAATTTTCAAAAGATAAATGAAGTATGTAATGTAATGACATACTCAATCACGCCAAAAAAAAAAAATTTATCTAATGAATCATATACGTAGCAGGGTGTAACAGTGTCTGATAAGTTTAATCTTGGGCCCCTTTCAACATGTCTAACAAGATATATTTTTTTATAAATGGAATTTTATAATTTGTTGGATTATATATATTTCATTTTCATAAGAGTACATTCTTTGTCGCATCAAATATACACCTTCAATAATTAACCAGGCTTTGTGGACTGCACGCTTGAGTGTCACGAGCGTTTTTCAAAAATATTTTGAGCGTTGATACACTTAATTTATTTTATAGCCCTATTCATCACAGTTGAAGGTGGAGTTTTCCTAATATTTTCTCTCTACAACAGTATATTCATTTGTCTAATACATTATATACTTCATTATCTCAATATATATTTTATTATGAAAAATATAAAAGATATACATTAATTTATACGAACATGGATGTTTTTTTTTTAATTATATAGAATGTATTTTATTAACTAAATATATACATGGGAATACGGGAGCTCTCTTTCCACCCATATGAGTTCTCTACTCACCCCAAAATTTACATTCTTTATAATTAAAAAAAAATATATATGCTCATATAATTGAATGTATATTTTTTCATTTTAGTAATAAAGTATAAGAATTAAAAACTAGTGTTAGCTGAAAAAAGGGCTAAATGTAACATTTTCCTTCGTGGTTCGCTTTGGAAAGAGGGGTTGGACCGAGCGGGCTCTGCATGTTTTTTGGGCCCAGTTCATCTGTGTTTGACTGGGCTGACTCTGCATGTTATGTTGTGGGCCGAGTAACACTTTTTAATGAAAAATGTCACGTTCAACACTATTTGTAGCCCACATACAATATTTGATAATGGAAAATAATATCTCCAGACCCTTGTGTAATCCAAACACAGTCCACACCTTTTTTTTTTAATATTTTTTTTTATACGCTCTCACTTAAGTAAATACTGTTATACAAAATGAAGTATATACTAAATTAATACAATAATATTTTTTTTTTATTTTTTTCTCTTTGAAAAATATTTCTTTTATTCTACACACTATAATAAAATCATATATACTATGATAACGCACAATACACTACGCTATCATAATGTATGGCGCTGCAAAATAAACTGAGTGTATTAGCGCTCTCTGATAATATACTTGACTAATAAAATATATATTTGATAAAATATAAAATACGTACTTGTATAAATTAAATGCACATATTTTTTTAAGCTCTTGTAATTGAGTATATACTATGATAGTTGATTGTGTTAGATAATTTCATATACTACATTACTGATGTTGAGATTGCATAGGAGACCGCAAAACGGAATGAGCGTATCACCGCTCATTTTTAATTAGGCACAGTTACAGGTAGTCGTTCTTTCCAATCTCACATGGAGTCTTATTTCACTAATGATGTATATATTTTATAAGATGAAATATGGAATTTTATTTTTTTTTTCATACAAAGATTTATGCAATTTAGTGTTTATACATTTTATTTTTCTTAATACATGTTTTTTACATGAAATATAACTTTAACAAAATCAGATACGTGAAGACTACACATAAAATTGTCCCTAACATTAACTTCTAAGATTTGAAAATGAAAGATATGATTTGATATGTTATTCTAATCATGTTTTATCAAAATCATTTGAAATGCGTGTATCAGCGCTCTTATGATAATAGGTCAATTAAATTTAGGTCCATAGCGGGTCCTAGGTTCACATTCCCCGAACTTCTTGTCTTATATCAGGTCATGTCCATATTGGGTCGATCCAGGTGAAGAATGGACTAGTTAAAAATATTGTTGTCTCATAGAGAAGTGCCTCTTAAGTGGTGTTTGGCAACGGCGGAATGCGGATTTTAAGTACTGATTAATAAGTGTAGAAAGAGGTTAGCTGATAATCTTGAAGAGTTCAGAAAAAAAAGTGTTTGGTTCAACGAAAAATATTAAGTAGTTATTTAGATAAGTGTGTTTGGTTGACCACTTAATATATGTGATTATTTGAAAGATGGCATTTTGATCCATTTAATAAGTGTTGAATGTTATTTGATGTTTGGTTAAAAACTTGAAAATTTGATTATTTTAGCCTTTAAAATTAAAAAAGGATAATTTGATTGGCTCAATAAAATACATGTGTACAATTTTAAAATTTGTCAAATGGAAGTCTATACAAATTAATGAATATAGATTAATGTCAAATATGTCTATATATAAAGTGGTGGGGATTAGAAAATAGGTAGTGGGAGTATCTGTCGCCTTTGTTATTTTGTAAACCCAATTGTGTATAGAAATATACAAAGTGCTGTTTCGATGTTTTGCCTCTCTAAAAGAGTATCGAAACCCATCTTCCCCAACGCAGAAACCCTAAAAAAAAAAACACAATGTTTCAGTCCCATGTGTCGCACATCCTGCCATCCCCAGCCCGGCTCAGCCTGACCCCGGCAAACCCCAACTCTCTGAACCCCACCACCTCCTCCTCCTCCTCCTCCTCCTCCTCCGCCTCCTCCCCCTCCATCGCCACCTCCACCACCCTCCTCTCCCTCCACCCTCCCCTCGCACGCACGCAAACTCTCCTCCAAATGTCCCTCCTCGGATGTTGGCCCGCGAGGAGATTCGAAGAGGAGGCAGAAGTTCGAACTGACAGAAGGTGAATGCGACGGGGAGAGGGGCCGGGGTCTCGTGAATGAGCAGACGATGAAGGAGAAGACATTTGCTCCTCAGCCTTGTTTCTTGAGGACTTCGATCGACGGGATCAGGTGTGCCGTGACGAGGCTGGCAAATCCGGTTTTTCCTCTCTCAAACGGCAAAGAGAGAGCTCCCCTTTTTTTGTCCGGTGCAAAGAGAGGTGAGGAGAGAGAGAGAGAGAGCGCGCCACTTGAAAAAGGGGTTTAAATACCCTATGTCAATAGTTGAAATGTGCAGCGGTACTGTGGTCTTTTCATGTCGATAACCAATACGCGGAATGCGATTGCTGGAAAAAAAGTGATGTATCGACGCTGAAATCTTGGTATGTTTTTTATCTGAAAGAGGAGTTTTTTCATCACTTATAAAGATGTCTACTAAACGGCAGCGTGGTTGCATAAGCGCTTATTTTCAGTTTTAAGCATAATAAGCGTTGAACACTGGTTTAACCAAACGGTCCCTTAGTTTATAGGACTTTCCTTTTTTTTTTTTTTTTTTTTGGTTGAACTTTTTCTAGATATTTTTTTTATATATATATACAAGGCCTAGATAGGGCCACTTATAGTCCCAACATACAAGACTACACCTACTATTGGTGCAAGACACATGGTTCTATTTAGGGCTCGTAAACGAGTCGAGCAGCTCGGGCTCAGCTCGGTTAAAGTTCGCTCAGGCTCATTTGATTAGACAAACGAGTTGAGTTTGAACAATTTTTAAAGCTCGGTTTATAAACGAGCTGAGCCCGAGCCTAGACGAGCTCGTTTACTTAACAGAAAAAGTGAACGAGCCGAGCCCGAGCCCGAACTTATGTTACTTTCACATGTATAATGTGTTGTGATTTGTGAAATGTGACTTCTTAAATACTAAACAAGGTTTTTTTTAGTTAAATAAGCCCGAGCCGAGCCTTACTTCGAGTTTTGACTTGACTTGTTTAACAAACGAGTTGAGCCGTGCTTCAAACGAGCTTTTCACGAGCCCAACGAGTCGAGTTTGAACACAAAATGAAACTTGTTCTTGAGCTGAGCCTGAGCAGAGTCTGAGCAGGTCAAAGCTCGACTCATTCGGCTCGTTTGCAACCCCTAATTCTATACGCATCCATTCATCAAACCCTCTCTCTTTGGTTATATCTCCCCATAGATTTAGAGCATTTGATTTTTAATGTTTGTTTTGACCCAATTATTACAATGTTATGGTTACTCTGACCCTTGTCAGGCTGAGAGCATAATTTAATTTTATGGGTTTTTTTTTAATATATATTATCTGAAAACACGTTATTTGTTTTACAACATTATAAACTATATATTTAGTTTTATACAATTAATATTTAAATTTTTTACATATTTACCAACATTAATACCGTTAAGCCATGAGGTAATTCTAAATTACCCTTGTTTTTTTTTTTTTTTGTACATTTTGATTCTCAAAAAAGTAATATTTATTTGGAAAATATAAAAACCTGCATGATTTTATAAAATGAAAGATATACATTTTCAAATTTTAAATAAAATGGATTTCGTTCAACCAAAATCAGGAGTTTTCTTTATATTTTTATTACATTAATAGAGGAAAAACAACTATTTTATATAAATACTTATAATATGTTAACCATAAAATAATAAAGTTATGGAAATAACTCAATATATTCATTTAATTATAGTAAATATGAAAAAGATGAAATAATAATAAATTTGGTTGTTGATGATAATTTATTTACATTATGACAGAGATTGAGCTATTATTACGAATATTAGGCTACAATTTTTTTTTTCATTTAATTTCATTCCACCAGTTAGAGATAAACTCTAGTTAACTTAGATTTTAATCATGTATAACAAATTATCAAATGACATATATTTTCATTAAATATGATTTATGTATATATGCAAGTAAATATATTATTTATAGTTGTATAAAAATATCAGCATGTATTGAAGTATATATGTGTGGGTAAAAATTCATTTAGTGTTATCTCATTATTTGTTCATGTAAAGGATGCCTTTTTTCCACTTGATTTACTGTACATTCTAGCTTGCATTGTAATGAAAAATAATACGTGTAAGTATTTTTTAATTTAACTGTTAGCTTTACCTCTTTATTTGAGGGTATATGCATTTATATGGGGATTACTTCTTTATATATTCTTTAACTAAATAAATATGACTCAGGCTAAAAAAACGGTTTATATCAAAACCCTTTGGAAAATGTTCGACGCCGTTATTTAACCAACAAAAAACTCTGACCACACATATTTTTATTTTTTTAAATAGTAAACATTACTTAATGATGTATATGCTTTAATAAAAAGTGTACATCGATCCATTTGAAATTGAATGAATTTATTTTTAATAAGTATAAAAAGAAATTTTTTTAATAAGGTACATAAATCGTCTAGAGATATATGATTCATTAGAGTTGTAATGAGGTATATAAGTAGGGATGGCCATGGGACTGTCCCAATAGGGTACCCGACCTGACCTTGTTGGGTCGGGTTCGGGTTTGTGACAGGTTTGAGACAGATAAAATAAAACTCGTTGGGTTTGGGACAGAAAATGGGTTTACTTAGCAAAACCCGCCCGAACCCACCTCGGTTGCTATTAATAATAAGATTAAATATTTATTATAATAATTATATAATTTATATATGTCATTTGGTATTCCAAAAATTATATTCATCACTTGTTATGGAGATTGAAAGTTTATATTTCATATTTTGTAGGATTTATTTTAATAAATATTTATTTTTATTTCAAATTTTAACTTAAATTAAATATTAAATAAACCCGATCTAAATGGGATAGGTCAAGGTGGGTTCGGGTTTTTTACATACTTGTTGGGAAGGGTTTGGAATGAAAAAACTAAACCTGTCACGAGTTTGAGACAATATTTTGGGAGTGAGATTCACAAAACCCGTTCCAACCCACTCCATTGCTATCCCTATATATAAAACTATATTTTGGACTATATATTAAAAAAACTGAGTGTAATAGCGCCCATACACTATTCCGATTATATATATATATATATAGCGCCCAGACACTTTTGTTTTGCTTTGATTGTTATATCTCTATTCTCATCTCTGTTCGGACATTATTCGTTTTGAAAGTTCTTTTCAAATGGGAATGCCCAAATTTACTCTATATATCCATTTGAAAAGAACTTTTAAAACAGATAATGTCTGAACAGAGATGAAAATAGAGATACAACAATCAAAGCAAAACAAAAAAAACATAACACCAAAAAAAGGAGTCCGTCACTACATGTTGAATGGGTGGAAAAGACTTTTACCCACTTGCCCAAGTGACACCGCTTCCTGGGTAATTCTGCAATGAGGAGGAACTCCTCATCCAACCGAATGCTCGATATCCTCGCCAACCCGGCCTCCAATCCACTATGCTTCTCCTCATTGATTTCCAAAGGTTCTCAAAGTAAAAGTTTACCCCTTTAAAATCACTTCGTTCTTTGCTCGTCATATCGCTCATGCTCCCGCTGAAATCAAAGAAAGCATAACTCGCCGTATTATTGTTATAAATTATAATAATATAACATATTATATTACTTTGATTATTGTTTGTTACATAATTTTACATAACATTTTTAACTAACAAATAAAAAGTTTGTGATTCGTTAATCATCACGTTGTTATAAGGGTTCCCAACTGGCCTGAGGGTCAAAACCCGGGTCTGTAGGGTCAAAACCCGGCATGTTTTTAAGGGCCAGGCTCGGGGGGGGGGGGGGGGGGGGAATAAATTAATGAGTTTATATGTAATTTTTATTTGAATTGTGCTTAAATTATGTAAATTATTGATATTTATGTAGGTGCCAACCTAGTTATGTACATGTAGTGATTTAGTTTTTCAAGTAATTAATTTATTTTATATTTGAAAATTCAATTGATGTAAATATTTTTTCTGAACATTATATATTTAATTTTGTGTTATTTTAACATTATATATAGATAAACAACTTAAAATAAAAAAATAAAAAGAAATAACATATTTAAAGTTTGGGCTCGTAGGTCTGCCCATGGAGCTGAAGCTCGGGCCTGGCCTGTGGGCCCGTTGAAGCCTAGGCTAGTGGGCAATGCTCGGCCTGTTTATTTGGCCGCAGGCCAGACCGCCCTTGCAAGCCAGGTAGGCCCACGAGACTGGGCCAGGGCCCTATTTCAATGGGCCAGCCCTACCCATTGTTGATGCCTATGTTGTTACTAGGCCTGTCAACGGGTTGGGTCGGGGTAGACTTGGATGAGACTCAACCTGTTTGATTGTCGGGTACTTCGGGTTGGGTCCATATCGGGTCTCGGGTCCGGTCGGATCAGGTTGAGTCATTAACAGGCTTAGATCAAACGAAAAGAGATTGATGAACTTCTTAAAGGCCTACAATGACTTCATTTTTTTTTTTTAAAGGAGTCTAGTGTATTATTAGAGCATCTCCAACCCAAGCCTCCAAATGGAGGAAATTCATTTTTGGAGAGTGTTGCACTCCAACCATCACCTTCTATTTTTTCTTATCATTTTTAAAATTGTATAATATTATATGAAAACTCATTAATAAATATTATTATTATTAATCCATTTATATAAAAATTATACCATTGAAAAGATCTAATTAAGACCTTTAAAATAAGTCTAATATTAAATGATTTTGGAGTTATTTTTAAATTAATAATTTTTTAATTAAATAAATAAAATAATTCTTGAATAATTAAACGTATGAAGATTTATTTAAAATTAATTCTAAAATAATTTAATATTAGTCTCATTTTGAAGGTTTCAAAGAGGTATTTCCAACTATAGTATTTTTATTAAAAATGGATTAGTGAATCTAAATATACATTAAGTTGAATTAATTAGTGTATAAAGTAAAAAGTGAAAAAAATGATTTAGATGTGACCTCTAAATTTGGAGGGTCAAATCCAAATCTCCAAATTTGGAGGTGGATATGGAGTGTGGTTGGAGCACACCACCCTCCAAATTTGGAGATATGGAGTGTGGTTGGAGATGCTCTTATATATAGTTATTTACTATTTTGATTTTTTAATTTTTTATGAGTAAACATTTGGAATACGGTACGTTTGGATTATTATGTTTTTACGTGAAATCAAAAAATTGTAAAAATATTTTAAATGCTTAAAACTTTAAATGATTATTAAGTACTTAGTTATAACTGTTGGATTGGATCATGGGTGTTTGGTTGAGTCATAAATAAAAAAAGTCACAGTGTTTGAATTTAGTCAATCGAGTCTATAGGATCGGATATAGATCCAACCCGTTTTAATCGTAAGTCTTTCGAATCGGGATATTTATGTTTTTTATTCGATCGGCGGTCTGGGTCAATCCTGGGTCAATCCGCGATCTGTGAACCGGACTAGTTGTCAGTTGTTACATGTTGGAATATAATAAACATGATACAATAATTAAAAAAAAAAAAAAAAAATTTATAAAAGAAGGGGGATCCCAATCCGATTTGAGACGTCTGTACTCCGCATGTCCACACGTCACGATCAAATCAAAAGAATTTCAGACATGCAAGCCTAATAATTCGTGCAAATCCATCCGTACGTGAGGATATGATTGTGGACCACAATTTGTGGTCGTTTAACCGCCACGTTTTCGTTTAATTTGCGATTTGAAGGCGTGTGCGTGACGGGGTGTGTGTATCCGTGGCGTCAGAAGGCCCATACATTGGGTTTCACCTTTTCGATAAATAAACAACTGCGGTTTTCGACCCCTTCAACGGTGCAATTTTTATCTGTCAAATTTAATCTGAACGGATCTAAATTTTTTTTTTTTTTTTAAAGAGAAAAATCCATATAAATCACGGTAGTCTTTTTGATATTCATAAAATCCTTTATAATCTCAATATATCCATATAACCTCTTATAAATACATCATAAATATAAATAACCCCTCACGATTAAATTTTTTTTAATAGAATTGAAATATTTTGAACATATTGCATTATCTAAACCATGATTAACAAATATGTATTATTTTAAAAATCTGAAAAGCAACCAATACTTTAAAAAAGGACCCCTAAAAGAGTGTAAAATTAAAAATATGAGGGTTTTTTTTTAAATAATGACAGTTTTTCAGGGTTTAAAAGAATATACATTCATTAACTATGGTTTAGATAACAGAATATGCCAGGAGTATTCTAACTCTGTTAAAAAAATTTTAACCGCTAGGGGTTATATACATTTATGGTGTGTTTACAGGGGGTTATATGGATATACTGAGATTACAGGGGGTTATATGGATACCATGAAGATTACATAAGGTTATATGGATTTTTCCCTTTTTCTTAATTTGAATCATTAGATTTTTTTTTGGGTAAATTGTCGATATGCCCTTGGACCAAGTCCCCGATTTTTTCTGTACCCCTGGACTTTTGGAAAATTTTTTTTTGCCCCTGCAGCTGTTTCCAATTGTTGTTTTATCCCTAACCAGTTCCTATTCGCAATTCCTACCCAAACTACCCTTTACGCCTAAAATACCCCCCACGAAATCAATTTCCCCCCAAATCACGTCGACTTCTCCCCCGACTTTCTCTCTCCGAAAATCCGCGCGAGGTCCATTTAACCTCTCCATTTCCGGTGACCCTCGCGAGCTCCTCCACGCCGTTCAGTTCTCCATGCGGAACTTCCCCCTTTCTTTCACCCCGAAATCCGACGACGCGGCGACATTGTCTGTTCTGGACGAACCCAAGGAGACTCGCGACCTTCACACTTTCCTGGCAACCCCTATTTTGTCTCCCGATGACCTCACACAAATTCTCCCTTGCCAATACCCTTTCCCCTCGCTTAAACCCAAACTCAAGCTGAACCCTAACCCATTCTCTAAACCATCTAACCATAGCTGAATCACCCAAAATAGCATCGAAGAAGAAGCCGAAGTACGTTAATCCAATGGGAGGTATGCGAGTTATGATGTATTTTGTTGTATTTCCATATAACTACCTGTAAATTGTTACTTTAATTCCATAGATGGTGTTATATTGTTGTGTAAATGAAAGATATGTTAAAATCGGTGTTATGACATTTGTGTAAATGTTGCATTATCGCACCGTTCTTATATGTATGATTTCTGTTTATTTTGTATTTTTTTATGTAACTTGTCATATTAGATTAATGGATATGTTGTATTTTGTATGTTCATTGGTCATTAGATTCTGTAATTGTGTGGTAGGTGTTATGTGAAGGACATATGGGATTACATTTATAGGTTTAATATTGTAGTTGTTCATTGGAACAATGTTTTTATTTGAACAATTCTTAGAGGTATAATAGCCACAATGTGTATATATTCATAAATTATATGTGAATGATACAATTAAAGATTGATGAAAGGTTTGTTAGTACAATCTATATACATCTAATCAGGTATACAGTTTCTGTACAATCTGATTATCTATAGATAAATTGACATATGTGTTATGTAAATGTATATACATGTCCATCATCTATAATGATGATAGGTATTAGTGTAAATGGGTTGATGTAGTAAATAGGTATTGGTGATAGTTGTATGTTGATGTAGTTGTTGTTTGAATGATACATGGCATTACACTGGTGTATGTTATCTTTTAGTGCATGTTTCTGTCTTACATTACACTGGTATATGAAATGTATTCAGTGTTGTACTTCCTGTAATATGTTATGCAGTTTATGTACATTCTAATTGTATATGTGTAATATGAAATATTCTTTTTGTTAATGGATTTACATGTATCTATAGTCCTGTTAGGGATTAGTGTAAATGGGTGGTTTTCTTTGTATTCTGTAACGGGATTATGTAACTTTCTGTGTGTACATATATGTTTATGTGATTTTATATTACAATTGTGTAATAATGTGATTTGTATATTTCTTACGCAGATGAAGTGAATCATTGGTGTTACATGAAATATTTTAGAGACATATTAGGCAAGGTCAGACCATTTGCCGAGCACCTTCACATCCTTGAAAAGACCCAATTCTACCATTTTCTTGAGATACGAGTCATTTACTACGAGGGACACCTCATAGAAAAATTTGTCGATGTTATGTGTTAGACAATAAATTCAATTTCTGTGGGGTTACATGCCATTTCTCGAAGGAGGAGGTTGCGTTGATTACAAGTCTACCCTTCCAAGGGAAGGCCTTAGATGTGAAGAGTAAGAAAATTTCTGAAACACGCATCCTCCAGAAGCACTTTCCATTGAAGCCTCTGCATAGAAAGGATGTTGGGTTGAAGCTTATTGAGTTGTTCTCTTCCAAGGAGGATGAGCATGTGCATGACTTTGTTCGCATCCTAATAATTTTTATGTTTGCCACTTTTCGCCTACCCAACAAGGGGTACGCATGTCCAAGGATCTTGGCCGAATACTTGGATGATTTAGATGCGACGTGAGAATTTTCATGGGCCTCTATTGTCCAAGAAATGATTTTAGATGACCTAAAGCTGCTTGCCGAGAGGATCCAACAAAGAGATGTAGAGAAAGAAGGGGTTCCCCTAGGCTACGTTGGTGGATGTACTGCTACCGTGATGGTATGTTTACCATATTGTTTTTATTTTTTTATTGTTAATATATTATGTGGGCTAATACATAATTACAATGTAGGTGTGGTTCTAGAATACACCAGGCTACGGAGGCCCTCGGTCTATGGTAAAGTTCCAAGGATCTTTAGGTGGGGGAGGCTAGATGACAAAGGCCCCCTTATACGTTGCTCAAAAAAATTTCATCTCCTCACAGAGGAAGAGGTAATGTTTGTTTATGTAATTGTATGTGCCATAGATATGTGCAACTATTATCACTGAAACTCTACCTAGATAACATGTTTTCCATCTCATTCATCAATGATGTTTGTATTTATAACTACTGTATATTTTTTTTTGTAACTACAACACAATGTCATTATCTCATTTTTTCATCGTAGAAGTGTCCTTTATATTTTTATAATCAGTGTTTTTTATATCTGTAACTATTTCCTACTTTTCTGCAATTGTAAGATATATCACTATGAACATATATATGTTATTAACTTGACAGCATCATCAGGTTGACCTTGGAATGAGGATAAGTGTGCATTCCATTTCTATAATCCGTGATATTAGTTTCTGTAACTAGGTCTTTTGTTCTGTAACTATAGCATAATGTCACTGTGAACAGATATATGTTATTAACCTTGACATCATCATCAGGTTGACCCTAGAATGAGGTTTAAGAGGTATTTTATTTCCTGTAATAAATGATATTGGTATCTATAACTATGTCCTTATGTTTTGTAACTGTAGCATAATGTCACTGTGAACAGATATATGTTATCTTGACAACATCATCAAGTTGGCCGTGGAATGAGGTTTAAGTGTGCATTCCATTTCTATAATCAGTGATATTGGTATCTGTAACTATTGTCTATTGTTATGTAATTGTAGCATAATGTCACTGTGAATGGATATACCTTATTAACCCTTTAATGCATCATCAGGTGGACCCTGAAATAAGGATTAGTAAGGCTGAGGAGTACTTCTTCAAGCCTCATGAAGCCAAATTGATTGTTGATCATTTGAAGAAGCGTATTCAGAAGTAGATATTGAAAGACCAGATACGTTTGATCACGAAGAGCAAGAGAAAGATGGGGGAGGAAGAGGAAGCTGTGGGACAAAGGGAGGGAAAGAAGACAAAGAAGGGGATAGAGGAGAAAGACGTGCCGGAGTGGACTACTGAGAAGTTGTTGAAATAGAATGACGAACTCCGGCAAGAAATCCTCCAGCTGAACAAGAGGATGGATGGTATGATGGTGGAACATCAACATCTGAAGAAGAAAATTGCAAGTTTTCGAAAAGCAAGCAATGAGCGCACCGCAGAGCCCTCCACACATTGAAGGATGTCTCCAGTGTTTGTCAGGAGGACGGACCTGTCAGATATATTAGGTGTAGTTGACAAGATAGTGTAGAACACCATGAAGAACAAGGAGAAGAAGGGAGAAAAGGGGAAGAAGGGAGAATAGGGGAAGAAGGCTAGTGCGAGGAAGCACGAACCGACACCCCTTTTGAGGAGGAGCACGCACCTGAACCCAAACCCTACCCCTAGTTCAATGATCAGGAGAGTGAAGAGAAAAACCGAGAGTTTGGCCTCCAAGAAGATAGGGCCACCTTTTCTGGACAGTAAAAAGAAGGTCAAGAAGAGTAAGGAGAAGAAATGGCCTAAGGCTGAGGAGAACAGGAGAAGGGGAGAGAGGTGGTGGACCGCAAAGAAGAGGAGGAGGTCATGGAAAAGAAGCAAGAGAACAGAAAGGGTGTTGAGGAGAAGGGGATGGGGCAGGGGAAGGTAGAAGAAGGGAGTGTTAATGGGACAGGGATGATGATGAGGGGAAGGTGGAGTGGGGAGAGTTATTGGAGGGGGAGGGGAAGGTGGAGTGGGGAGAGGGATTAGAGGGGGAGGAGAAGGTGGAAGAGGCGGTAGTGGAAGAGGGGAAGGTGAAGGGGGGAGAGGGATTAGAGGGGGAGGAGAAGGTGGAAGAAGGGGAAGTGGAAGAGGGGAAGATGGAGGGGGGAGAGGTGAAAGATAAAAGAGGAGGTCCATGATATTGTCACGCCCCAGGGCGGCCAACCCAGGGACGCGGCAAGTGTATATATAATATCAGAATTTACACAGGAGGTCAATAATATATATCATACACAAACAACCAGAATGACACACATGCAACAAAAGGCTGACATGATATATACACCAAATGCGGAAGCAAAAGACTGAATCTGTGAATAAACATTCTACAGACTCGATACTCAATCATCTGTCCTGTGAGAGCCAATATACACAAATACAACTGAACATATACAAACACGTGCCAAGCACGGAAATCAAATACATACAGTCAAGAAGGGATGCTGATAACCTCTGGCACTCGCGGAACGTGGCGCTGCTCCGCTACTGAAGGAATCCCTCGGAAAGCTCCAACTGCTGCTCCGGCTCTAGCTCAGGCTCAGTGACCACTGGGGAAAAACATGTGCGAGGGGTGAGCCACACGCTCAGTGAATAGCACAACCCATGCATCACAGACAATATTTACCACAATTCCATTATTTATCCATCCTCTAAGACATAACAACATGATCCAGTGATTCGTACTTCGCCGAACCACCACACCCTCACCCTCACCCATCAATGGGTGACATAGGATATTGGGACTGATAATCATCCATACCCAAATCCAGTGGGTCGCTCATCGCCAACCCACTACACCCTCACCCTCACCCCTCAACAGGTGACATAGGATATTGGGACTGACTAGGCTGTTGGTCACCCTTGGTCCACCGATAGTCTCTCCCTCCACTCCGTAGGCCGCTTGGTCTCCACCCACAACTTCAGCACAGTCCGAAACCAAATCAGGAGGTGCCTACTGATATGGGTCCTCCGAAGGACGGCCTTTCTAACGCTGGGGGTAGCCTCTACCGGATCCAACGCAGGGAACAGAACAGCCTATCCATACGCATATGATCCACTCGGATCCGCCGACAATACATCTCTACCACTCAAATGTCATGAACTCTTCAGAGTTCCTCCAGGGCGCATATCCAAGATGCGGGGAATAAGTACAATCAAAAGCAATGTTGGAATATCATTGGGGGAAAGAAACTCGGGAGGGCGGCGTGAGTTCCCGATACAGGATACCCCGACAACCAAACAAGGAACACGGAGTACCCTAACACGGGTCTCACCGCTGTCCTCGCAAGGCCCCTCCCCTATAATATTCACTACACATGCTAATAATCATACCAAACATACAACATTACTTATAATATTATTGGGACTAGAAACCTTGGGAGAGCAGCATGAGGTCCCGATGCAGGACATCCCGACAACCAAACAAGGAACACGGAGTACCCTAACACGGGTCTCACCGCTGTCCTCGCAAGGCTCCTCCCGATAATATTACCTAAGGCATGCGATTTAACATACACTAGCATTTAATTGAATAAATAAACTAATAGGACGCATACACAGGTCGAGGTTCCCTAACAGAAATAGGAGGCATGGTGCATGGCTCTTACACCTATCCTATGGGTGCAAGTCCCTAACATAAAAGCCTAGGGTAGCATGCATTTCTACATATTCATCAGGCTCACATGCAATACATATTATTACAGGTTAATATAATCCACGGTGCCCCAGGAGAGGTCGGTATACGCCCAAGTGCGTATAACACCTCTCTACTGGGTTGGATTGTCCCACTCACCAGTATCTGGGTCGTCGCGCGACCTCCCGTCGAGATCTGCAAGACAGGGTATTACTTGGTAAGTATAAATCCACAGTTATCATTAAATACACAAATAAATACCCCAAAACCCACAACAAACACCTAACACTCGGGCAAACGTGCACACGACCTGCACGCACGCTAGCCCGAGCACTCCGGCAACTACCCGCACGGCCGGCAACCACCCGCACGGCCACCCGACCGCCCGGGTGCACCGCCGTGCCTCCGCCCGCGCACCCCGCGCGCCTCGCGCCGGCCCGCGAGCACCCCGCGCGCCCCCGCGCGCAGCACCTCGCCTCGCGCGCACCCCGTGCGCACCTCCGCCACCTCGCCGCGCCTCACGCGCACCACCACGGCCTCGCCGCGCCCCGCGCGCACCACCACGGCCTCGCCGCGCCCTCCGCGCGCACCCTGCACTCGGCCACCACCTCGCGCCCACACCACCGCTGCTCAGCCACCACCTCGCACCCGCGCGACCTGCTCCACGCGCACCAACCCGCCCAGCACGACCAGCACGCGCCCCGCACGCCCGCGCGCACGCCCATGCGCACGCACGCGCGCACGCCCGCGCGCGCCCGGCCTGCTGCGCTGCTGTGCTGCTTGAAACCTCCAGCCCGAGCACGCCAGCACTGCCAGCCCATCCCGCGCGCCCAGCACGTCCAGCCCCTCGCATCAGACCCGCGCACACCCGCGCGCACGCACACCCGCGCACGCACGCGCGCACGCCCGCGCGCGCTCAGCATGTGCGCTGCCTGGGCCGCTGCCGCTGCTGCCTGCGTCCGAGGGCATCTCCCACCATTCCCGAGCACCCAAACCACCCCCCACCGACCTCCGACCACTTCCGCCGCCCTCCGACGGCCACCCACAGCCGCCGACCTCCTCCCATACATAGATCCACACTCCTAGCATACATCTATGCAAGAAAAGTGAAGAAAAGGACCTTACCGAGGGGAGGAAGCGAAGACCGAACGCTCACCGCGCGCCGAAACCTTTCCCAAGGGCTCTCATTCGCCCCGATCTACCACGGCCCTCGAAATGGCTCGAATCAGAGGACAAAGAGAGGGGGACGGAGTGGCTAGAGTCGTCGGAATCGGGTTTTGAAAACACCG
Organism: Acorus gramineus; assembly: GCA_030737835.1. Taxonomy (NCBI): domain Eukaryota; kingdom Viridiplantae; phylum Streptophyta; class Magnoliopsida; order Acorales; family Acoraceae; genus Acorus; species Acorus gramineus. The sequence goes on along the minus strand of CM060856.1, from coordinate 17,461,180 downwards.
GAGTGTAGATCGGGACCCGATCTACACTTCTCGTGTTTTAAGTTTTTGATTTTGAGGGGTGTAGGGGGCTCAAACGGAAGAAAAACGGAGGAGAGGAGAGAGAAAGCTCGACGAGGAAGACGATGAACAGTAACTCGGGTTTTAGATCCCACTTATTTATAGTGCGCGACTTAAAAACCCGGATACGTCCCGGAACTATGAAATTTTAGTAAACGATGCCGGAATTCGATGAAATTTTCGTGAGAGGCTTAAAATGGCACCAGGACACCAAATATGCAGTTAGATTTCCAATCGGAGTCCTCTAACTCAGGACGATAGCTAACAGTCCAAAAATAAGCGGTTCCGATCAAAAACCGATAAAAACCAAAAAACTGCCAGAACGCTCCAACGGTTACCCGCAGGCTAAAAGTGACATATATAACAGATATGGTTGTGGTTGATAACCGGTTTTAAGAGGTAAATCTATATATGGAACTATATGTTTTGTAATTTAATATGTTATATATGTATGTAATACATTTCATTTATGTAACTATTACAGAGCCAAGTGGTGGAAAATGGGAAGGTGGAGGGGGGAGAGGTGAAAGACAAAGAGGAGGAGGCCCATGATATGGTTGTGATTGATAGCCAGTTTGAAGAGGGAAATCAGAAAGTGGAATTATATGTTTTGTAATTTAGTATGTTATATTTGTATGTAATACATGTCATTTATGTAATTGTTACAGAGCCAAGTGGTGGAGGTTGTAATGGTGGAGGGGGGAGAGGGGGGAGAGCTAAAAGACAAAGAGGAGGAGGTCCATGATATTGTTGTGTTTGATAGCCAGATTGAAGAGGTAAATCTGTATATGGAATTATATGTTCTGTAATTTAATATGTTATATCTGTATATAATATATGTCATTTATGCAGCTGTTACAAAGTTAAGTGGTGGAGGTTTTTCAGGTACCGAACAACAATCAGTCAGATCAGGTAAGCCATTGGATATTTGATGTCGTCTCTGAAACTTTGAAAACATTTACCATTTGCCATGTCTAATCCTACAGTGAATTTCATTTTGCTAGTTGCATGTTGGGCTTGGCGTGTCCGAGATCATAGAAACAAGACGAGATTATGAGGGGAAGGAATTTTTGTCAAACGATGAGAGAGGATGGATCGAGAGATTCCTAGATTTGCCCATCACACACGAGACAATACTGAGAACCAGGAAAGACACAGACGTCAACGGTAATCACATCCGTGACATGTTGTTTGATGGGCAAATGACCGAGAGATATGTTATCGATACATATTTTGACTTACTGGATGAGAGAATCAACGATGGCGATAACTCAGAAGCCTACTGGAGGTGCTTGTTTATAAATCATTTTGTGTAGGTACCTTTCATTGTTCATAGTTACAGTATGCCAGAGTACAGATTTATTTTAAATGTTTACAGTTATAGTATGCCAGAGTACAGATTTATTTTAAATGTTTATAGTTACAGTATGTCAGATTACGGATTAATTTTAAATGTTTACAGTTACAGTATGTCAGATTACAGATTTATTTTTAGTGTTTACAGTTACATCATGTCAGATTACAGTTTTGGTTTTATTGTTTATAGAACGTTATATCAAATTTACAGATATATCATTTACTGTGTGTAAATTTGTCTTTTTAGCGTCTAATCATGCAAAAGGGGGAGGAAGAGCGACTAAATTTCATGTCCTGTTACATTCCGGAGTGTAGAGATGATGTCATAAGTGAGGCGGATAAGTTTTTTTTTGTCCTCAACAACAATTTGCATTGGCATTTGGTGATGTTGGACTTCTGCAGGGAGGGATTCTTTGCGATAACTCGTTATCTTTTACTCGTTACAAGAAAAATGTTCTTGAATGGGTAGAGTGTATCAAAAAGTATTTCCATAAAAAACATCACTGTTGTTGATATTTCAAAATGGAAAATTTACTGGGAGAAAGAACTTCTCTAGAAGGAAAACAGGTATGTATAATTCTTTATTGTTTTCAATTTGAGTATTTTCTATTACTAATCAGGTTCTTCTTCACTTCACATTGGACTAGTCCCTGTACGTCAACTGTAGCATGGACTGCGCATTGTTCGCTATGAAGTATGTTGATTGCCTCGTTCGAAGACCTTTCACTGGGTTTGATTTCATCCAGCATGACATGAAGAGAATAAGGGGGAATACAGCCAGTGATTTTATTCGAATTGGCATAGAACGATGTAGTTCAAACATTTGATGTTTCTATCTTTTTCAGTCCTCCAATGTTGGTGTTTAGCTATCTTTGTTTCTAAAAAAAAATTGTGTTACCAAATATGCTAATATCTATGTCTTGTTAGTTCAAACATTTGATGTATGTTTCTTTTTGTTACAATACTTTCAAGTCTCCAATACTTGTGTTTTGCTATATTTGTTTCTGTTTAAAAATGTGGTACTCAATATTATAATATTTGTTAATTATTAGTATCTTCTTGTAAATAGTTTGAATATTTCTGTAACAGGATATTACAATTTTTGTAATCTTTTATCTGACTTGATATAACAAATGTGTGAATGCATTGAATTTAAACGAATATGACTTAGATGATAGAACTAACAATTAACATACACAACTCATGAAATAACTTCAACTCATCATGTTTCTATATATAGTTATATAACTAGTAAAATTTGTTTATGTAAATAATTAATAATGGTTCTGTATTTCGATATTATTATTTTTGCAAAGCACTGCGATCATTTCTGTAACTGTGGCAGTGAAAGAAACTAATATGCTAGGATGTTAGAATTACATCCTCTTTCAAAACTGTCAAATCAGTTTGATGAATTGCATAACAGTAGAATTAGATAACACACCATATTGTTAATTACATAACAATAGAGATACATAAAATACCATATGAATTATAGAACCTTAAATAATAATTAGTTTTCTCCTACACTTCAAAGTTCACTGATATCTATGAAGGCATTGGATCCTCACAAGTTTGTCGATTGTGACCCAACTATCCACAGTAAGAACACTTGTACGACAATGTATCAATCTCCCCTCCAGATGGAATTCTTCTCTTCTTCTTTCTTTTTGGTCGCTTCTTCATCATAGGAGGCTTGATCAGAATTTCATTCAACGCTGGTTTTGGCATTCCGAATGGTAGGTATTGGAAAGATATTGACTCCATAAGTTCTTCGATACATTTCAGTAGTGTAGAATGGGTCACACCATGTGTGCAGTGATTCATTGATGCTAACAAGGACCGCACAAGCATGCACGCATGGTAATTTCAGGACCTGCCATTTTTCACATAAGCATGTGCGATCTTCTAAATTTACCACGTACGAGAGTTCCCTACCCAAAACATCAAACCTGATACCATCAGATGGTCTGACCCTCATTCCCCTTCGCTCCTCATTCATCTCTTCAAGTCTTTTATGTACTCTAGGACACAAAAAAGTCTGCCATGTTGCGGATTTGATCCTCCTCCGTGATTTTATATCCATAATCTGGGCACCAATGTGATCCACCATTTGTAAAACCGTCAAGTGATGTGCTTGCATAATCCAATTGTTGAAAGATTCAGTCAGGTTGGAATACATGATTTGTAAAAATGTATCAAATTTGAAAATCCAGTTGCGAAAATATCAAACAATAAATACATAAATAGTACATCCAATTACATCTCTATTGTACGTAATCAGCTTTTCTAATCAATAGTAGTATTAGTGTACAGAAATAAATCTTGTAACTACAGAAATATAAAAGGAGAATACAGACACATAAATTCAATTACACAAATAGATATGACTGTGGATATCTTACCCCATATCGCTCACCTGGGTATAGTGCATTACACCAATGCTCGGGATTGTGTTCAGCGATCCAGACCTCAGCTTGCGGCACCTCCCTTATCAAATCTTGAAGCATTTTTTCATATCCAGATCTTGTAAATGAATAAGCAACAAAATCAAGCAAACTAGACAAAACTTCCTTGCATGTTTTGTTATACTGTTTCAGAACAGTACTCTTGAAATTCATCTTTAAATGCCTAAGACAAAAGGAATGAAATGAATATGAAAACGTTTGTTTGATGACAGCTATCAAACCTTTGTTCTTGTCAGAAATAAATGTAATCCAATGTTCACTTGTAAGACTATTCCTTAGATTTGTAAAGAACCACAACCAAGACTCATAATTCTCATTATCAACAACAACAAACGCAACATGATAAAGCTTATCTTCAGCGTTGTAGGCTAAGGTGGCCAACAATATTCCTTGAAACCTAAACTTCAAAAATGTTGCATCAACACAACATCGGTCTACATTTAGTCTAAAAACCAGCAACGCATGCTCAAAAACAAATTAATAAATACTTGAATCGTTGTGTGCCATCCATTTTGATCACCACTGAACTACCTGAATTAGTGGCTTCAACCACCTCAGCATACCATCTCAATAAATCAAAACTACAGAATTCATTGCCATGCAAGTCTTTATTTGCAATCTCTTTTCCATGCCATGACTGATCGTATGAGACATTCATCCCAAACCGTCTATTCAGTTGGATCCTCATGTCCTTTGTGGCAAATAGGGGATTAACTTGAAGATCGTCTCTAACGAGTTCGAAAACCCATTTCCTGCCTACCTTGGGATGCCCTGCTCTTCGTAAACCACCCCCACAAGTATGTGTCGGCACGTAAGTCTTAATTTTGAACAACTTCTCCTCCCCCTCCGTTCCTTGTAAAATCGATGCATGAATACGCCAAGCACAATTGGATGTAGCACATTTTGTAGTAACTCTGGTTTGGTCACTCTTAATGACATGGTAGTCAAATCCATGTGCAATAGCAAAGTTTCGAGGGTCACGACGAAAGTGATCTACATCGTGAAAGATTTGCCCAGGCTGTCTAATGAGGTCACCCCACATGCTAATCATTAGACTATGAGCTTCACTAGATTCATTATGGACGTTCGCTAATGCCATATCGTTTGGTTGTTCGACTGTGTTTTGATTATCACCTACTTGTGATCCATTCACATGAATAGGGGCAACTTCAGTTCTGCAAGTACTTACAGAAATTATATCACAGGTTACACTATTTACGAATAGATTCACAGAATATATATAGAACTTTACAAAAACTTCACAAGACGATAAAAATTACAAATCTTATGCATGCAACTTACAGAATAACAAGATATAAATTACAAATTTCTAAGCCTATACATAATCTAGTGTAGAAAATATGCATGAACTGGAACAGTAACATAAGTTACAGTTTTACTTAACTAAATTACAAATTATATTATAAATGGTTACAGAAATGGATTATCTTGGATACTAATTCTTTGAAACACGTAAACTGAATGTAGCCCTAATATTAGATGACCCAGTAACCAACATAATGCATCAAAAATAGCATCATACCCATTTGTGGTAGAACTTTGAAGATAGATATGTATGAGCTTTGCATTGAAGTGAATATGCACCTCAACCATCTTCTGTATGTCGCTGTCATCAATGACTGACACAAACTCTTTCTCGTAGCCGGGAACGGAGTATTTCATCGCCATTTGTTGTGGATCCAACCTCCATCTTGAACACAACTTCACAATCAAACTCTGAAACTCAGTACCTTCTCCAACATTTTCCATGAATGCATCTTCTTTGTATTTACAAATGGAAGGCAGTGAAGACATCGGTGAGGTGGATCGGCGAGGACTATTGGAAGATCGGATGGTCAGATCGAATGAATCGCTGAAAATGGGTGGTCTAGGTAGATCGACGATGGTGTGAAGGGCGACGAGGTAAATGGCGGACGACAATGTTGACAGCGACGGTGTGAACGGCGATAATGTGAAGGATCTCAATGACGGCGATGGATACTTGCAATATTTTCGGCCCTCGATTTTGAAAGAAGAAAAAAAAATAATAGGGATTTGGGGGAGTTCTTCGACTGGACTGGTGAAGAAGAAGATCATTAAAAGGGAATATGTTTATAAGGGGGGTAGTAATGGTATTTAGAAAAGTCAGGGGTAAAAAAATAATTGGATAAAGCTGCAAGGGCAAATTTTTTTTTTTCCAAAAGTCCAGGGGTACAGAAAAACCGAGGGATTGGTCCAGGGGCATATTGACAATTTACCCCTTTTTTTTGTTTAATTTGTGTATGTATTGAAAAATCAATAAGTTAATCTATTTTGGTTTGGATTTAATTTTATCTTAAAAAAATTCTGAATTAACTGAACTGAATCGAATTAAATTTAAATACATGATTATTCATAATTAATATTAATTCAGATAATTCTTTTTATATTAAAAATTATATTATTATTATATCATTAATATTTATAAAAAAATGAATACACTCATTTATTCCATCAATCATAACCTTTTTTTATATTTATGTGAAGTTGTAATCCACTAAAAAAATACTCTAATCAACCTAAATAGGTAGAACGAAAAAAAATGATAGGGTATATATATGTTTATCTTTAACAGTTCGGTTTGGTTCAGTTTAGTTCGATTTTAAAAAATTCGATTAGGCTTGGTTCGGTTTGGTTTTGAATTTTCAGTTCGATTCGGTTTGATTTTCAAGTTATATGTGATTATATTTTGATTCAATATGGATTTGCAAAAAACCGAACCAAACCGATCGAATTGCACCCCTGCTTCTAATCCATTTTCCGTTTTGTGTAATCAATTAATCATGTATGCATAATTTTCATTGTAAATATAGTTTAAAATGATAGTTTACTACTTATTGGGCATGTTTTTATTAATCTAGCTATGAAGATAATTTTTGTGTTTCACCATGCAGATAATCCTACTTCTGGATTGTAAAAAGAGAAAGAGATACATGTGCAAAAAAGGGTGTAGGATAGCTGATAAACACAATAATAAGGGGTTGGAATAACCAACCAATCTATGTATTAAAAAACCTAATAATATAAAAAAACCAAGAATCTACGGTGTTTTTAAAAGGGAAATGTAGACCTTTTATAATTTAGTAGTGATGGGGCGGGCCTATCAATTATCCGAAAAAGTCCAAATCCGATCCAAATTCGTATCTGAAAAATCAGAAATATCCGATATTCGAAGATTCGGATTGTGGATATGGATATTAGTCTATCTGATCTGAAAAATATCTGTATCCGACATATATTATAAAAATATATATTTGTATTATATATTGCCCATATTATTATCTTGTATGATTAATCACAATGATAATATATTATAATACTATTAAATTTTCAATGTATGATATCTGAAAGAGATAGTAAGCCTTAAAATCTCAAGTTTAATTTTAATGTCTCTCTAAAATATCATTTGATTATGCAAATTAATGTTAACATTCATACATGTCAATTATCTGAAAAATATCCGTATCCGATCCGTATCCTAAGGGATCTGAATCCGAAAATTAATTCCGAAAGTTAGGATTTGGATATTAGCATATCCGATTCGTATCCGTCCGATTGACAGACTTAACGATAAGCACGCATTTATTATTCTATGTTTTAATTTTATCATCATACAAAAAAATGTACTTAATCATGATTCATAGAATTTTATTAAAATGTTAACTTGAGTAAAAATTTAGATTTTGTATAATAAAATCGTACTATGATATATAAATACTACAAAAGCACCAAAAATTTAAAGTTTTGATGATTCTAGAAAATTTTCTAAAACACTTTATATGTTTTAATGTTTTTAAGGGAAAAATCCAAATGACCCCCTGTACACTGCCTAAAATCCATATAACCCTGACTTTTTCTGAAGACCTAATAACCCTATGAAAATACCTATGTAAATCTAAATAAACCCTTGAGATAAACTTCCGTTGACAAATGAGGAATATTATGTGAATATTCTGTTTTATTAACCCCAACTGAAAACATAGTATACCAAAAAACCCTACAAGTTGTTAAAAATGCGAAAAATTAACCTTCTATATATGACGATTTTACCCCTTTGGATAGCTTATAAAACCCTATCCGGAGGGATAAAATCATTATTTACATATGATTTTTCATATTTTTAACACACATTGTATAAGGGTTTTGCGATACTATGTTTTCAACAAGGGTTAATTAGATAGAATATTTCCAGAATAATCTTAATCTGTCACCGAATATTTAACTCATGGAGTTATTTGAATTTATATAGATGTTTTCATGGGGTTATATTGACTTTAGGAAAAGTCAGGGGGTTATAAGGATTTCAGGCAGTTTACACTGGATGGATTTTTTCATTTACTTAAATAATAATAATTTTAATATATGACATTTATTATGTTAGACGGTGTCACACAGTTCAATTATGTTTAGTCCAAAGTTAGAAATAAGCTAATTAGGTGTGTGTGTGATCCCTAATCCGGTGACCCGGACACTGAAAAACAGCATGAAAGAGAGACTTTTAATTTTAAGACCAATTCCACCACTTGTTGTTCTTCAATTTGCAATAAATGAGTTGGAAAAATTATATAAACAAAGTCATACGTACAGGGACTGTGTAGCTTCAATTTTCAATCTTTTCATGCCCCATTGATTGACTGCAACAGTTCCAACGTCCACCCAATATTTCCCCCCTTCGAAAACAAATAAATCCCAACGACACGAAATATCAAATGAAAAAAAAAGATAAACCCACCGTCTCATGTTATGTCAACACACTTCGATGTATATATGTTTCACTGAAATTTTTTCGTATTTTCAATGAATGATATTACTCGATTAATTGAATTACATATTATGGTTTTTATAAAAGTACAAACATCAATAGATGAAGTAAATATTTTTTTAAAAAGAAACGATTAAACCCACCCCTAAAAGATGACACCCCACCCCAAAAAAAGACAAAAAATTAAAAGGGAGGAGTTTCTATCTTCAAGAAGGGGGGGGGGGGGGGAGGATCGCGACTACTCATCTCTCTCTCCCTACCCCTTATCTGCCTCCACCGCCGTCCTGCCCTGCCACCTCCTCCCTCCCTCTTTAACTCTCTTTCTCCCTCCCCTTTCGTCGCCACCTCCTTCGTCTGCTCAGCCACCACGCATCCACCTCCATTGTCTGTCACCCTCACTGCCCCCCCCCCTTCTCTCTCTCTCTCCCTCTCACTCATTTTTTTTTCTTTTGAGGATGGAACCTATCAAAAAAAAAAAAAATGGGGTGGGTTCCATCTTTTTGAGGGTGGATCTAACCCTTCCTTCTAAAAATATATAAAAACATTTGTAATTGTAAAATGGATTGAATATAACATTTTTCATAAAATAAAGAGAGCCGTGGGAAGAACCATCTCCACCTCTTCCGCCCCCTCCCCCCCCTTTCTGCCGACATCTCCGACTTTCACATACAAATATCATGTTGCTTTCCAACTCCTTTGCACCTTTGAACGTGTACCTCCCAAGCGTTGGCAACGGTTGTCCTGTCCGGAAGAAACATGTGAAAATGATGCCCCACATTTGAATCCTTTTTATACTTGATCAATGTGTGTAGGGCCGAATATGAACCAGTGACAAGAAAACACCTCCTCCATTCAAATCCACCCCCATCTTAATACACGGTTCAATGAGCCTTTCAGTAGACTTTGTTTTGTTTGTTTGTTGTGTTTTTTCTTGACCCTACCCAATGAAACATTCTAAGTTGGGTGGAGCCAACACACACTGAAATTGGTAAAGTCTAAGTCTCTCTTGCCGTCTTTGGACCGTCAAGTACTACCACCAAAAGGATTGTGTGACTACTTGATTTGTTGTCTTATGTTTCTTTAGTTTGTATGCCTTCCATTACTATTAACAATGTCGACGCATATATTACAACATAACAAAAGGGAGATTTGAACAGGATTTGGAAAGACCACACAGGACAACAGATTCATTTTAAACGTTTTGGTTGGGGGCGGTGGGCTTACTTTTTCTTAGCGCGTTGTTTATCACTTTCGAATCGAGTGTCGATTGAAAGCCTCTCCATGCATGGACTTAATTTACACGTTTATTATTGATGAATTTAGTATAGTAAGATAAAATATAAATGACTTATCCCTACTAACCTACCCTCCAACCCCACCATTTGAAACAAATATTAGTTGGTAGAGACAATAAGGAAGCAAAGAGGGGAGAGAGAAGAGGTTGAAGGAGGGTGGCGGGAGGGGCTGGTGGCTGGAGGAGGCTGGGAAGGGAGAGGGAAGAGAGAGAAAGAGTCCGGAGGGCCCTCCCTCCACCCTCTCTCCCTCATTCCCTCCCCTTGTCTCTCTCTCTCTCTCCCTCTCTCTTTCTCTCTCTCTCTCCCTCTTTCTCTTCCTGACCTCCTCTGGCGTCCTCCACCCCCTCTCTTCTCCGCTCTCTGCTGCCGCTTGCCATCCTCTCCTCTCCCTCACTCTTACTCTCTCTCCTCCCCCTCACCCTATTTTCTCCACCAACCACTCTTTCTTCTTTTTTTTTTTAGTTGATGGGGTTGGAAGATCCATTAGTGGGAATGACCCTTCAATTAAATCTCATTCACATTGACACATTGAGTTATTCTCTTTGATTCATTTCACACATTTGTCCCAAATGACACATTGTAGTACACTTTTCCATGATGCGCTTGATTAGTTGAAATTGACTCTTGTAAATCGATCAGCATCAAACAATCATCAAATCAAACGCATTCACACCAATGCATGGCATAACCAAAGATTTGAGCTCTTGAACTGATCCTGAAAAGGCTCCTCTATCTTCTCTCCAACCTGTTTGCTCTGTTAATACTTTCATCATCATCCATGGATAAATAAAAAAAATCAGGATAGAAGAAATCCATCTCACTTTGAAGAGATCAACGGAACTATGCTTCTAATACCGGGTCCAACCTCCCCTGTTTTGTTGACAATCACCCATCCAAAAATTTCAAGACATCCACGCACGAAAAGAAGAGAAGAGAAAAGAAGAGAAGAGAAAAGCATCCAAATGAGGGCCTAAATTGGAAGTTAAGATGACACAAATACCTTGTTAAATAGAAGATGTTAGGGAGTACCTTTTTTGAGACAAAAAAAAAAAAATACATTTTTAAATTTTTCTAATATGGTTCATACTATGGACGTATTTGTAATTTCACTGGCCCAAAAAAGGAGGCAAATAAATTGGTGCGTTAAGAATCAGAACCAACAACACCCACTGGTTTGTTCAAAACCGGCTTTCCATCTTCTGAAACTTTATTTTATTCTTCAACTAAACATATCATGAGACGGGGGTCTGAACCCATAACTCAGTTATCAACAACAAAATTTATAACCATAAAAAAAAAAAAAAAAAAAAAAACTCAAGTGTGTATTCAGTACTCTCTCTGTTCTTTGTCAAGTGTCTCCAATCAACCATCAAAGCTCTGTCGACAGGTGTGAAACGTAATTATACGTAGAGAGAGATCTATATATATAAGTCAGACAGGTTGACATCGATTCCCAAAAAGGACAAACGAACGAACGTATGAAAAAATCCATTTATTATAATTTCCAATTCAACCCAAACTCCCCCCTCCATCATATATATAAATCCTTCCCGGCCTCCAAACCTCCCTCTCTCATATCCTCTCTGTTTCTCTCTCTCTCTCTCTCTCTCTAAACAAACAAACATGTGTGAACAACAGAGCCCCTGCAAATGCACCCCCTTCATCACAAACCAACAGCCAAAGAAGCCACCCCAAGCCCTCATCGAAGCCAAGTCCATCGCCGACATAGCCCTCCCCATGGTCCTCACGGGCCTCCTCCTCTACTCCCGCTCCATGGTCTCCATGCTCTTCCTCGGCCATCTCGGCGACCTTGCCCTCGCCGGCGGTTCCCTCGCCGTCGGCTTCTCCAACATCACAGGCTACTCCGTCCTCTCCGGCCTCTCAATGGGCATGGAACCCATCTGCGGCCAAGCCTTCGGCGCCCGCAAACACAACCTCCTCGGCCTCGCCCTCCAAAAAACCGTGCTCTTGCTCCTCCTCGCCTCCCTCCCCATCGCCGCTCTCTGGCTCCACATGGAGTCCATCCTCCTCTTCTTCGGCCAGGACCGCGACATCGCCTCCGCCGCCCACTCTTACGTCCTCTTCGCCCTCCCCGACCTCTTCATCCAGTCCTTCCTCCACCCCCTCCGCATATACTTGCGCACCCAATCCATAACTCTCCCCCTAACCTACGCCGCCGCCGCTGCCTTCTGCCTCCACATCCCCATCAACTACTACCTCGTCTCCGTCCTCCGCCTCGGCATCCGCGGCGTCGCCCTCGGCGCGGCGTGGACCAATCTCAATTTTGTCCTGCTTCTGCTCTCCTACGTGTACCTGTCCGGCGCGTGCGAGAAGACGTGGGAGGGTCTCTCGATGGAGTGCTTGAGAGGGTGGGGGAGTCTCTTGAACCTGGCGATCCCCAGCTGCGTCTCGGTCTGCCTCGAGTGGTGGTGGTACGAGATCATGATCGTGCTGTGCGGGCTCCTCGCGAACCCGCGCGCGACCGTCGCGTCGATGGGGATCCTCATCCAGACGACCGCGCTCGTCTACGTCTTCCCTTCGTCCCTCAGCTTCGCCGTTTCGACGCGCGTGGGGAACGAGCTAGGCGCGAACCGGCCGGGAAAGGCGCGGGTCGCGGCGAATACAGGGCTGGCGTGCGCGGGCCTGCTCGGGCTGAGCGCGCTCGGGTTCGTGTTCTCGGTGCGGAAGGTTTGGGCGGGATTGTTCACGGAGGATGTGGAGATAGCGAGGCTGACGGCGGCGGTGCTGCCGATAATTGGGCTTTGCGAGCTGGGGAACTGCCCGCAGACGACGGGGTGCGGGGTGTTGAGGGGGTGCGCGAGGCCGAAGGTTGGGGCGAATGTGAATCTGGGGTCGTTTTATGGGGTGGGGATGCCGGTGGCGGTGGGGTTGGGGTTCTACGCGGGGATGGATTTCATGGGGTTGTGGTTGGGGTTGCTGGCGGCGCAGGGGGCGTGCGTGGCGATGATGCTGGCGGTGGTGTGGGGAACGGATTGGGAATTGGAGGCGCAGAGGGCTCAGGAGCTCACGGGGGCTACGGAGGATGAGAAATCAAGTTTGATTTCCATAAAAATTGAACAATCATGACTGTTCATTTATTATTATTATTATTATTTCGTGTACAGGGAGGGGAAGGGGATATTTCAAGTTTTGTTAGTTAGGGTGAAATTTGATTAAGAAAATATTAAACTCATTCACTTTTACTGATCAAAACTCATATTATACATATTTTTATTTTTTTTAAATAGTAAGTATCATCTAATGAGATATATATTTTGATAAAAAAATATATATTACTCAATTTGAGTTGAATGAATCATTTTTAGTAAGTGTAAGAAGATATTTAACGAGATATATGTTTCACTAGATTTTAAAATGGTATGCTTTTATTTCAAGAACCTTTAATAGATGACACGACAAAAGATAAGGGAACTTGTATTGGGGGTGCAACGCAAATCCAGTTAGAAGGATGTGTTTCACATCTCGGTGTGAGGCTCGAGGTTATTTGGGTGTGAGGAAGTGGTAGAAACCTTTTCTACTAGCTTTCCCTTCCCACTTCGGATATTCCATTCTTTCACTCGTTTTGTTTTTGTTATTATATTTTCTCGTTTATTCCTCTCATCCTCAATTCAAACATGTTCTTTTGATTTTATCAAAATGAAGATGCCTACATTTTCCTTCAAAACAAATGCATAAATGTTAGACAATCATTGGTCATTTTTATAAGATAATTAAATAGTATACATTGTCATTCGTGTTGTCGCTTTTGTTAATCCCTTGTGAATTATATATATATATATAATTCTATGAAGATCTAAATTCATACTCAATAAATTGAATACTTATATTTTTTTCATTGTTTTTGTAATATAATACATATATTGACATAACAAAGTATATATATTATGGTAGATGATTTTATATATTGCGTTAGTAACATGAATTTACACTAATTAATGGCTGTAGTGCAGAAGTGTTAAAAGAGTGTAACAACACCTTTTTTAGCTCTTATTTTAATTTTTTTAAAAGTACATATGTTTTTATAGAAAATAAAATATATTCGTAAAAACTTAAGTAGATTGACTGCATGTAAGAATGTCCTTTATGTATAAAAAATTATACGTGTTTGAACTGATTAAATTATGGTATGTCAGTTGGTGGTTGTGGGAGGGGGAGGGGACTAGAAAAAGGGTGGTGATCTTAATAAATCGATATTATTTTGTGGGTTTAAACTTTCTTGTTCTATATGAGCTTAGATGTCATATGGTAAATTTAATCAATTAGCATCAAATTCTTGCTACCAGGAAAAGAACCAAGTTGAAATTTTGGCGGTGCCCACTGAGACTAGGTCTTAATTTGGACCACCGCACCGAGCCATCTATTTTGATGGGTCCATATTCATGGATTTTCATAATCTTCACCTTTGCTTGGACAAAAAAACTCATTTTCTTAGTGATGTGACGCACAGTTTTAATTCCAATTTCATATGTTTTGTTGGTGTCATATACTGATCACATTAACGAAGTATATATTTTGCTAAATTTCACATTTTCTGTAAATACATTCATGCAATTTATTGAAATATATATTTCTTTAATAAAAGCATGTACCTAAATAAATGATGTATAATTTTTTATTTTTTATTTTTAAAATCAAAACATGGGGATTAGACTGAAATTGGAGCTAGAAAAGGGTTGTATGTAAGGTAATCCTGTTTTCTTTCAATTAAAGAACATGAAATCTGGAAAGAGCAATGACAAATTCAATCCATTTTGCACTATCGCGGTATATAAAAATTAATTTTTTTTAATTTTTCAAAGAAATACACATGTATTTTAGTATATATTTTACTTTTTATAACAGTACCTATTTCAATAAATGAGTGTATATTATTCTAAATTAAAAAAAAAAAAAACTGATGGGTGCTATAAAAGAGATTGCGCACATGATTGGATATGTCATTTTCCATCCAGAAATGAAGTAATGGATCTCCCGTGAATGAGATTATTATTCATTGTTCCCACTAGAAGAAGAAACTATGTTATAAAACACTTAAGTATAACTACCACTACATAAGTATATATATCACCAAAATGTCTACAGAACCTCTTTTTCTTTGTTGCATAAAAAAATCACGCGTGGTGGTACTTATCCATCCTCCAAAGGCCATGCGTAAAGCACAAACATATACATTTTGAACAGTACACATAAGATGCAAAGGTAGTTTAAGGTACAGTTTTAATTTATAATCATTGTTGTTGTTATTACATGCTTAGCTTAGCCAATGAAAATCTTTCAATTAGTCAGAATAATTTTAATAATCTGGTTGAATTAATTGAGACACAATTGTGATTGGCCTTTCACATTGATCATCATAAGTGATTCGCTGCGTAGAGTTGAGAGATGCTTAATGTATTCAATTAGTTTATATCAATATTAAATTAGTACTTAGCTTAATCATTTTAGGAGATGATTGAGAATCACCGCCCTCTCACGCTGTCTACGATTTGCTGCGTCACGGGGGGGCACTTTAATTTAGTTATTCCATTTTGCTTAAGGAAACAACGATGCCATTGTACAACATAATCTGATTAAACTAATCAGCTTAAGCAGTTGATTAACACAGAATCAGCTCATCTAATCAATGTTTTTATCATCCAAGTTGTTGATACTTATGTCATATATGGCTATAACATGCATGCCTAGCTAGCTAGCTAGGCCAAGTTGCCATTACAAAACTGAAATTGTTTGTTCTAGCTAGGCGGCAACCCGCATGAGTTGTGTTGCGTAGGGACCAACATAACGATATTTGTTTATAATTAAAGTTAGGGGAGTTGAATACATCTATATATAATAATAATTAAAATAAAGTATATGACTTCTGAGTAAGGTCTAAATGTCTCCTAAAAATAGGATCAACATCAGCAGATGCATCACCACACTGTTCAACTGTTTTCATTCTAACGATCTCAAAAGGTCTCGGTCTCCTAGGCCTGTACAACTGTACGTGATGATCAGATCATAAGAGAATGAGTGATCTTTTTCCATGTACATTTAAATTTAGATGATGATATTTTTAAGAAAATCTTCGTGAGGTATCCTGAATAGTCCATGCAACAATTATTTGTGTATGTAATAAAATAGGATTTTTTATTTTTAAGTCCTCATAAATCATAGGATTTAGTAATCGATCCCTCACTTCTTCGTATTTTGATTTTAGTCCCCAGATTTAAAGGATATGTTCATTTTTTGTCCATAGGAGAAACCTATCCCTAAATTATTTGGTTTTATTTTTAGTTCCTGAGAGGAACTAAAAAGGAACATATCCTTTAAATCTAAGGACTAAAATCAAAATACGAAAAAGTAATGGATCGATCACTAAATTCTATGGTTTATGGAGACTTAAAAATAAAAAAACCCAATAAAATATCAGGATCTTTTACAACTTGTGTTAAGTTAGATAGGTTATCCTCGCCAATTATCAATTACAAGGTAGGAATTTAATAGTGAATCATGAATTATTAATTGTATAATAAAAAATCTCCACAAGAAAAAGAGAATTATTAGAGAAGCATCTCAAATGAGTAATGGGCACTGGTGCAATTATTGTCAAGGCTCTCTGATGATCAAGTTAAAAGAATCACAAACTTATGCTCAAAAAATCAAGAAGCCTCACTTATAAATTGAAAAGTGGATAATGAATGATTTGTTAACTTTTCAGTTCAGATTGTGAACCATTCTAGTCTCTAGACCAGGGATAATAAGAAGTTTCCATGTGACAAACGTGGCATAGGAGAAGTCATGCATTTGGCATGACTTCCATATTTAGTCACATCCTTTCAAATCAATACCAGTCCCTCCCATGTGCCATTGACAAAGTCAACATCCAAACTTATACATCGTGGAGGAATCACAGTCCGCAGAGTTGGCAGACATCCTCACCGGGTGGGAGGGGCATTTCACCAATGCCCCGGACAGTCCTTGTTGGGTCCTAGCTCCGGCCACGGGCTTCTCAGTCAAGAGTAGCTACGAGTGGCTTCGCAGAGACGTTGCTGCGGTCACGCTCTCATGTGGCAGCCCTTCATGCATCTGGCGCCCGAAAGTCCCTCGCAAGATAAAAGTTTTTTCATGGCTCATCGCACACGAGCGTTTGCTCACTAAATTCTATCGGGTGAAATGGTGCGTCAACGAAGAGGTAACATGCGGGCTGTGCGGCGAGGCATCGGAGACGATCTCCCATCTATTCTGCGGGTGCCGGGTGTCCCAGGCGCTATGGACCGAGGTGCGGGCAGCGACTTCACTCGGCCAGTTCTGCTCCATCGAGGACATGTGGGGCGTGGATGCAAGGCTGTGCTGTACTACGTGGCGCGGTTGGGATCGGGGTTTCCAAACACGTCGCGCGGCTGGTGATCCCCGTGGCTTCCTGGGTCATATGGCGTTCTTGGAACAACGCGGTCTTCACAGACGCACGCATCTACATCGAGAACATGTGGGCCTTCACTTGGGCGCTCATCTAGGATTGGGCGCGGGAGCTAGTGGGCGTAAGGGGGGTCCGCTGCAGCAGGGGAACCTTGGAGGCGGTACCGTAGGCTTGGGTGGAGGGGGATTCTACTCCGGTGGGTAGGCACCGCGCCTACGCCTGGACGCGCCCCTAAAGCTCTATTTTGAATATTTCCTGTATTCGTACTCATATCATTTTTCTTGTTTTCTTCTCCTCTCACCCTCATTCAGACTCTGTACTAATCCATTTTCTTAATGAAATTGGTTGGTGGAGTGTGTCTATCTTTTTTTTTTAAAAAAAAATCCAAACTTATACTTACCCAGTCTAATTATTAGCTATATAAAATCTCAGTCATGTGAGGGGCCTCAAACCATCAACAATCAAAATGCTCTCATAACATACTCAAAGTCTTCTCATTCATCATATAATAATACACTGCATATCCAGCTCGTATTGGGCCTTTGGACATTTGATCATTTTGTACCATTTGATTATTGTGACATGTCCCACAATATATTTTTTCTTCACTCGTAAGAATCTCACGTGTCAAATATGTGAGCATGAAATATTACAATATCCATACATATAAAGGGTTGACCTTAATTATTGTCGACTTCACCCACCAAGAAAAACAACAGGCCGATGTAGAAACAAATTAAATGCATGCAGCGAGGATCATTTAATTGTGACAGCAGTAACTCCACCGGCCTCTGCAAACCCTAGATCTCGGACCGGTAGTGGTGGGTGCCGGACCTATGTGTGTGTGTGCATCTTCGATGGTGGTATATATATGTGGTGGGGTTTTATGTGTGCGTGTGACCAGCTCATCTTCGATGGTGATATATATATGTGGTACTGGGGTTTCTGTACAGAATATATATATAGGTCGAATTGGAAATTGAATTCTCCAAAATCTAATGCCACATGCAATGTGTCCACTGTGCATGGACAAAGACTCATCATCTAATGCGCATATATATTTAAGGTACAGCAATTCGTCTTTGTATTGTCAAACATTAGATAAAAAGCTATATAAAGTGAATAATGAAAGTGACGCATGTTTATATATTGGAATGCGCGGCTGATATATTTGCACGACAGCACGAGGTTGATAAGTTTGTGAAAACAGAATAAGAAGGGTTCGTTATGATCGAAAGTCGAAACAGAGGAAGTATTTTTCTCAATGATTAAATTTGAAAGTGATTGGATTGGCATGTTTTGGGGTTGGGGATGTATAAATATATAATATAGTGGACGGTTGAGGGAACTGTCACAAGAATAGGTGCTTAATTAAATTAATGAAAATACAGCAATTCTGACTTTGAGGGATGGAGAAACATTCGTACCAATAATATTATCATATATGCCGTTATTTTGTTAAATGTGACTTTTATTTTTAGATCCTTGTAAATTTTATTATTTAATGATCAATCCTTCTCTTCTTCATATTTTTAAGTATCCAACTTCAAATGTCTTTTTCTTATTAGTTCCTGAATAATATATTTATATAATTTTATAAGTATTCTAATATTTGAAACTTGTATATAAAATATTTAGTGAAATATCAAATAAAAAATTGCATTTGGATTGTTGGGTGTTCAGTGACAATTTCCAAAATAGAATGATTTTCAAAACCAATGTTTAAGGGGGTGTACTTTTAGGTTTTGTAATTAAACAAAGATACCCAAAACTGGAGTTCTTGTATTTATGGAAAATGTTAGACTCGGTTTGTTTTACCAACAAAAACTCAAATCACACATGTTTTTATTTATTTTTTAAATAGTAAAGATTATTTAATGAATTATATGCTTTAATAAAAAAAAATGTATATCTCTCCATTTTGAATTGACTGAACCCATTTTTAGTAAGTGTAAAAAAATTTAATGAGGTATATACAACGTCTAACAAGATATATGTTTCACTAAATTTCTAACGAGATAAATAAGATTGTATTTTGGATAGAAAAAAACTTCAGACCCCGTTTGGTTGCACGTTTGGGTACGATTTTGTTTTTTGAAAAGCTGAAAAGCTAAAATCTTGCAGCCAAACAGGACAGCTTTTTGAAGAATCGGAAGATGGATTCCTTTTAATTTTTTTCTTGAAATCTGTGTTTTGAAAAGCTAAAAAACAATGTTTTTTAGTCCGAATCGATTTTTTAAATTGAAAAGCAGTTTTCTCTGCTAAACAAAAACTGTTTTCAAATATTGATTCCTAAATTAAAAAAAAAACATCCCAATAAAAGTCAATGTTAAAATCATCTTAAAAAGCAGTTTTAGCTACTTTTCAATATGTGTTTTCAAACGGACCTTTGAGTGTAACAACACACCGATATTTATTGATGGCCTAGGACTAGGACGGTGATGTTGAATAAGGTCAGAATGGTATGTGGGGGCAACACATCCAATCACACTATCACAGCCCACATGAAATTAAACATAAACAAATGATGGGCACATCTATTCCCAATTTCCCACCAATCAAATTACAATCAATTTATTGATCCCCCCCCCCCCCCCAAAAAAAAAAAAAACAAACCTTATTTTGTTTTGAAAATGATTAACCCCACCAACCCAGTCGAAAATGGTTCATTCTCTTTTTTTTGCAACCAGAACCCTAAACAATATCCACAAAAATGAAAGAATAGAAACCCTAAAATACCTCTCTTTAAAACCCTAACCTCGATTTCCATGGAATCTACCTCATCATCCTCCATCAATTTTTCTGTTAACGACTATGACCTCGACTCTATCACCACCTCTCACTCCGTTTCAAGGCCTCGAAAGCTCCTCATTCTGAAACAAAATGTTTCCCGGCTCCTCCTCCATCTGAACCTCTTTCAGTCCGGTCCAAGGCTCTTTCCCATCTACCGGTTGAATGAGAGAGAGTGAGTGGTGACTTTAGAATCTGAAAGTGGATTTAGGAATATCAAAATTTTAGAGTGGTGGGTTCAACAAGGTGGGGGGTGGATTAAAAAGGGTGGTGGGGCTAGTTGTAGCGACTCTGACTTTTTAGTCCATAATTAACCTGCTTCTATGGTACGTTTAGTATTCCAAATTTCTAATAATTTGGCATGGTTAGATTCCTCGTTTCGTTGGCTTTCCAACGCTTTTTGCGGATCGTAAATCAGATGAGTATCGATCAAGTTATGGATCAAACAGTAATAGGGTGTCAGATAGTGTCTGACGGATCTTATAGCTGCTGTCGGACACATGGACGACGAATGCTATAGGAGCCGTCGGAAGCATGGGCGACGGATCGGGGAGAGCCGTGGAAGCCTGGGTGACGGATACTATAGGAGCCGTCGATATGGAAAAAACGTATTTTTGAAAATAGGTTACATTTTTGGAAGGAACAGGTGCATTAATTGGAATTAATGCAAATTATTCGCGTCGTAATTGTTTCCTCACGTGTAAGAGAGGCTTATAAACCACTTTTTCTCTTTCATTGCCTTGAAACCCTAGAAATTTCAAACCCTAAAAGATCTTCTTCTTCTTGTTTTCGGCATCATTGTTGAGGAGCTCGGGAAGGGGTTCGATTAGAAGGTTCTTGTGAGTATTATCCTCTGTTTATGAAGAGTTTTTGGTTCATAATGATTCCCTTTAGATGTTCTTTTAATATGATCTTGTTTTCAAGGTTTTTCCAAGCAAAGAGAATAGTTTTCTTCCTGTTTCTTAGGTGTTTTCGTACCATTTCGTATTGATTGTTTTAACAATGATATAATGCTGATTATATGATGTTTTTGTAAGCCTTTCATGCAAAAATAAATATGCTTATGTATATACCATGCTTAGGTTAAAATTCGTTGAGGTAGAAATCATGTTTTGATGATCTTTAAGTTTTGTTTGACACTTATATGCATAGATCCGAACCTATACATGCTTTTCTGATTATTTTTAAGAGTTTTTATCATAGATCCATGTTAGTTGCCTCTACATATAATAGATCTATGGTTTTTGAAGATTTTTGTAATATGAGTTAATTATTTTTATACATGTCCTTTTTATTAATCCTTTTAAATCTAGGGTTTTGAATAGAAGAATATCATGTTAAGTATAATAATATGTTATCTCTTGCGGTTTTCAAAGGATTTCATAAAGTATATTCAGACCCTTGGGTGTATCAAGTATTTTATGTTTCATCGATGTTTTTATCGTTTTTCCATAAGCTAGGATTTCGAATGGATTTTCTCTATACGATCTTCGATCTATCTCGTAAATGATTTGTATCGTTTTATCTGTTTTATATTACTTTTATACCTATGTTAAATATATGATTTTTCAATGATGTTTTAAATGAGTTTTGGATTGGTTTTTAATTAGATTTTTCGAGATGAGTTCTCTTCTGTTTTATGCCGTTTTAAACGACTTGTGTATGGTTTTCCATGATAGAACGTGTTAGGATGTTTTAATAAAAATAAGGTTTCATGTTTTTTGCCTCGGGACGGCTCCCTTGAGAGCCGTCAGGCATGTTCGGGACGGCTCCCAAAGGAGCCGTGGGTTTGTTTGGGGCGGTTCCAGAGGAGCCATCGGGTATGTTTCGGACGGCCCCTATGGGAGCCGTTGGGTTTGTTAAATAATGGCCCCAGTGGGAGCCATCGAGTTTGTTAAGTGACGGTCCCTATGGGAGCCGTCGGGTTGGTCAGTGACGGTCCCTCTGGGAGCCGTCGGTTTCTGCATGTACGGGTACCATCAGGTTCTGTATTCTACGTATGTATTTTTGATCGGTTCGCATCGTTTCAGGTCTGACTAGAGTGCTTTAGGCCTTCTGGGGTTGTTTCCGTATCATTGGACCTAAGGTGAGTGGGTCTAGTCTCTACGTAGATTTTGAAACTATTTATATTTATATCATGATCGCATCATGCCTATTTTATGAATACAACTGTTATCTTGATTATGGAATACATGAGCATGACATCATGATTTTAAGGTACTATTTTACGTATAATCTATATTGGAGACTATGTTATTCCTGCATGCAAATTGCTATTGATAAATTGATCTTGCATGCATATTATCTGTCTGCGTGACACCATCTGCGTGACCCAGTCCAGTGGGACCTTGTCTGCGTGACGACCGGTCTGCGTGACCAAGCTCTAGATGGAGCATCTTTCGGCTGCGTGCCATACGGGCATGCGTGTCCATTGCATCATACGCATCATGTAGATTAGTATGAGATTGTGACTATTATTTTAAATGAGATGCATTATGTTTTATCGTTACATTGGCAACAATTATATGTATATGTTTATAATTTGTTAGTTTGGATTAATTGGAATTATTTTTATTGCTATTCTTGTTATTATTATTGGGACGCTATAGGTCCATTCACTAAGCGTGTGGTAGCTCACCCCTCTTTTCCCAACCTTTCAGAGTAGGCATTGGTTATCGTTGTTCGTGGAGAGGCGTTGCATCGTAGGTGTTGAATAAGTCTTCTTCTTGGCATGTAATAGATGTCCTTAGCCTTATCAGCAAAACCGGATGAATTATTATTAGTATTAAATAAAGAACTCGTGTGTATTCGTTCAAACTTAAGAATGAATTATTGAGATCCTATGGTTGGTTTTGTTTTAAATCCTGAGAGTATTTTACGTCTTTATTTATATTATCCGTTATATTGTGGATGGTGTTTACGTAACGCGCCGTATCGCATGCCTTAATTAGGGATAATGGATAAGGGGGCGTTACACTAGTTGTTCCCTAAATTGAAAGGACCAATATCGTGCTCGTTCACTTTCCTGAGCTTGTTTAGTAGCGAACATTAGTTATTATAAGATACATAATAACTATGTTAGTATACCCATCTTTTGGGGTGTGACATAAAGTTCTTCACCCTAGATAGTTATTTTGGGATGAATAACAATCCCTGCAGAGTAAGTAATTTTCTGTTTGATTTCCTTTTCTGTTTTTTTCATCGATAAAGTTAAAAATGACCTTTAATTGTTTGATTCACCTTGAATAAAATGATGAGAAATAATAAATAAGAATTTATGACTTTTTAAATGATAACTAAATTAAACCCCCTTGATAAATTGTTTATTGTTTGATAATAAGTGTGAGAGATGCATGTATGTAATATGATGTGACATATTTTTAGAATGCATGTGAAAGTGTTAAGTGAAATAATTTTTAAAAATGACACATATGTGTATTTTTATTCATTGGCGTAGATAGGTCTTAATAAGCAATTGCTATCCCAACCCCTAGAGTTTTCCAGGCATGACTATCAGAGTTTTCTCTCTCAACAAACAGCTTTTTTTTTCCTTATTCCTGTCTATTCCCCCAAATCCACAATTATGCTTACCCCAAATGGGGGGATAGATTATTATTCCGGTATAATATTTTGTTGTATTTTATTTTCATTGAAAATTGTAATAAAAGAGTTTTTGTTTTTTGGTTGATCATGGATAAATTGTGTAGATAATGCGTATAAGATGCTACTGATTTATAAAATGTAAAACAAATGATTTGATATATAAGTCTCCCTGATTTATAAGAGGTGATAAAAGTGATTTGACATGTCGGCCCCTAATACCAATGGAATAGAATGTGTGTATAAAGATTTGAAATACCAATACTAACTTTTTTTTTTCACCCATATTTCACCATATTCCATATCTGTTCTTCTTCTCAAACAGAGGCTAATAGCATATATTTTTCTAAAATCTAGTACATTAAAGTTAAGTTAGTATATACTAGTTTAAAAATATAAAACAATGTGCATTCAATATGTGAGTGTGTGAGTGATTAAATTTTTTGTGAATGTAATATTTTGTTAGACAAATATATACCTTCAAAAAAATCAAAATGCTCATGCACTCGATCTTTATGAAACGTATATACATCTATAAATGATGAATTACATGTTTCAATTAATTGTATGGATTCATTTAGTTATTTTTTTAAAGAGGTATATACCCTGCTATTGTGAGTGCCGGTGGTTAACGAAGCATATGAGACTGCAAAAAAATTGTTTACCAAATTATCAAAGAATGTCTCACGTGTCATATTAATAAAATATTGATCTTGTGATAAAAATTTTAAACAATTTGATGATCTGAATCAATCACAAGATTGAAAAGCAGTTAATAAATTAAACCCCGCTATATAAGTTGCAATCTCACCCTGAAAAAAGAAATTCAAAGCAGGATTGCATGTTCAAAGAGAAAAGCGAAAGAGAGAAGGAGATAGAGAGAAACAGGAAGGGAGAGAAATTGGGGTGCCGGGGAGGCAAAAAAGGGCCACAGCGTTGGTCGGTGGAGGAAAATGACACAGTGGTGGTGGTACTGTACATGGGTGGATGCAATGGTTTGTTGGATTGGGCTATACCATTGTGAAATGTTACATACAATCTCTTTCCGGTCCTAACTCTAATTCATACATGTTCTGATTTCTTTATAATTAGATGATGGATATGCTATTAGAAAAAATGAAGTATATATTTCAGAATTGCATGGATCCATTGATAAAAAAAAAATGTGGTATATGCCTCATTAATGTGGGTATATGATGCTAAAGAAGTATATGTAGAGCTAAAAACAAATTGCCTCATTTAAATAAATAAAAAATTGTGAAACACTCAAATGTTGTGAAAAAACTCATGCTCTTGTCAAACATAGGAATTGGGGGGGGGGGGGGGGGGGAATGGAAGGGCAGTTTAGGGAGGCTGTGGGCGTTGGGGACCACACCCACCATTCTCTCTCTCTCCCACCCTATCGTCAATCTCTCCCGACCGCCTTTGTTCACCGTCGTTGCCCTCCCCCTCTCTTTCTCTCTCTCCCCCCTTGTCCCACCATCCTCCTCCGCCGCTTCCTCCATTCACTGTCACTGTCTTCTGCTACCCCCCTCACTTTCTCTATTTTTCTTTCTGTCTTTTTCCCGTTTTCTATTTCTTTTTTTCTTTGACTATACAATCCCACCCTGAAAAGAAAAGAAAATTTGGGGTGGGAATACAATATAATAGGTTCTCTTTAACCTCCTCCCAATCTTTTGGTATTTTGATAGTGTACTATAACGTGGTTTTAAAAAAATTAAAGTTTTTTTTTAACTCCACTGTTCACACAATTCACCATTATGGTCCTGTTTGGTTCATGTTTTTTTGTTTTTTTTGTGGAATTACTTTACCATGAATCATTTTACAAAGAATCAAGATTCTATCAGACTGTTTGATTGGCTAGTGGATTTCTAAAAAAAATCATTTTTCAGTGTTTGGTTCACATATGAAAAATGATAAAGAATTTAGTTTAAATGTCTAAAATACTTATACTATTATATATATACTTGCAACATATCACAATTATAAAAATGAGTAATTTTTTTATAGATATTTTTATAAATATTTAACGAATGAAAATAAATAAAAACTATTTTACCAATTATAATAATATATAAACCCCTCTATAAAAATAAAATTGAATTAAAAAACATAAATCAATATCTAATACACAATCAAGATTTCCACATCACATATACCAATTATAACAGAGTTTCTTAATTATAAAATCAAAACAAATATATAAACGGTGAGTAAAAAAAAGAAAGGATACTATTTTATTCTAGAAATGTTGTAGATAGTAATTTAATTAATTTATAAATATTAAAATAATAATATAATTTAAGATTTATGATAGAATTTAATATTACCATAAAGAAAAAGTAAAAATTTGATTCCACTGTAATTTTTTTACATGCATTGATTTTCATATGAGTGGGGTGACCTACAATTATTATCAAAATTACACACTTCAAATTAAAAAACCATTCAAGAATGACGTGAAACAGACGGGAGACCTACGTGTCAATATCATGCCCCAACAACAACCACACACGTCGGGGAGGACATAAAACACGGACGCATTGGACGGACAAAAAGCACAAACATGGGAGGCGTGTCTGGTGGACGGGCTACGTGACGAACGTGCGCGGTGGGGTTGATCTTCGACAGTCGTCATTACACACGCCTCCCCCCACTCTTCATCAACTACATACATATATTGATATATTTATATATTCCATGCCACACCTACTGCGCATGATCTTTTATATTTTCAAACATCAACACTATAATATATGATATTCCCTCTATATTTTATTTCAACCCCAACTTTAGATTGATCTCATCGAGAAGGATTCTATATCCGAATGTGTACCCTGACTAGAATCTCACCATGCCACCATAAAGACTTGACTTTTTTAGTTAATCATGTCTTTTTGACTGAATGAATGTCACATATATCAAGCTTTGAATGTTGCATTACGATTGGAGCTACTTTATATATATATATATATAATACATCTGTAACACAAGTTTCCAAAGCATTCAACGATGCTGTAAAGATCTTTCACGCACAAGTTGGGTGATTGGATTTTGATTTTTGCATTATAATTTGGCGAAACAATGACCAGAAACCACTGACAAATCCGGATTTTCAACTTATGCGGACAGTGGACTCATTGTTTTTTTTTTTTTTTTACTCAAATTTAAATCTTATATGTGTCGATTAAGTATATGTATATTAATGAGGTATATGTTTTGATATTAATTTTTTATATTTTTTATAAATGTATCTATACAATTCATTGAAATATATGTTTCATTTTTTATAAAAACATATATTTCATTAGATGAAGTATACTCTTTTTAAAAAATTCAAATCACACGTAAACTAGAATTGAGACTGAAAATAGACTTGTACATAACATTATCCTATTATGTAAGATTGTACTGAATTTTTGGAGGGTATGCACCATTTTTTCCCCTGATAACACAAATGAAACTCTATTGATCACCATTAATGGCTTCTTTGTCGAGATGGAATCCGCTGTAACATTTTCCTTTTCAAAAACCGACCCTGCTTTTACAAACAGGTGTTTCGAGGGAGTTTAAAACGCGTGATATTTAATGAATAAATGAAATTTCATAAATGCGAAAATGTCTCATTTGTCACATTTAACGTTTCGATCACAAAATCTATTCAAACACAGATCCAAACATAACCATGAAAAATAGAGCGAAAAATGATTGAGAAGGAGAAGAATGAACAACGTCAGGGACCCTTCTTTGGGGGTCCCCATGTATAGACGAAGACGAGACAGGATCGCTTAACGTACGTTCTTCTCTCGGTCGCCGCCAACGCGTGATCTCGTGTAATCCCACCCCAAAAAGCGGCGGCCGAGATCCTCTTCTTCTCAGGATCCCCCACAGTGCATGCATGCGCACGCGTGTCCGAGGCAAGTTATCGGCAAGCGATCCCGGCTCGGATCGGATTCAAAGAGACGTAAAAGTTGAAAAAGTGCGCACCAACCCCAACTTGTCACTTGTCACTTGTGAAGTTGAAAAAGTTTAGTTTGAGACGTGAACGCAAGATCAAGAGATCAAGATCTTCAATAGAATGCGTGCTCCCCCCTTTTGACGCATGACTTTTTTTTATGTCTTTGAAGGGGGGGGTGCACGTGGACGTGGGTCTGTTTTTGTGTTTTTTTTTTCAAATCGTGACAATAGGTTTGAATTTTTATTACATAGAAGATTTGATATGAAATAGAATGCATGGACCAAAAAAGTTGTTTGTTTTAAAGGATGTGTTGGTGTACAATTTGGAAGGGAGATTAAAAAAAAAAAAGGTGAAGGAATTTAAGTCAAAAGAAAAATGAAAAAAGTGAATAATAAAATATTTTTTCTTTTGATTAACTTTTATGTTATTTGTAACTTTGTGCATATGGTGAAAAGTGTCAAATAATTTTTCATAACTTTCTCTCAAATTTTACCTATGAGGAAGAGAGAATTTTTCTCATATTTTTTAATAAGACAAAATAAGATGGAGAAAGTGATGAAATTTGTTTTTCCTTGTTTGACACAAAAATTATTATTTTCCCTCACTTTCGTCATGCACAAACACATTCAAAGCCCATGTTTGCATTGGGAATAAAAGGTGGAATAAATAGGTGTAATGTAGAATAAGGGGTTTAAGGCTATTTGGATGGCTGTAATAAATGAGAATTTATATGTCATAACAAACTAGTATAAAGTGATATATGAATTTCAGTCAACCTCTGAAATTAAGTTATTCTAAGTTATTCAACTCATAAAATATGTGAACTCACTGTTAAATCAACTGTTACCATCTCTTATAAATCAACTGCCAAATCAATTATCATCATTTTTTCATTTTTTATAAATCCTTATCCACACTTATACATATTTTAGTCAAACAACAAAAACTTTATTATTACGTTTTTCAACGAGAATAATTCAAAACGCAACCAAACACAAAAATCATTTATCCTTATTTATAATATAATAGTCATAAACCTTAGAATAATTTAATTCTCTATCAAAACGGGAGGTAAGGATAGGTGGACATAGTTATACCATGTACACATTTGTTAAAACTTATAAGCTGAAAATTATAATTTTTAATTTAAAATAAACAGTTGTTAATTATTAAAACTCATTTTCACTTAAAAAACTTTAAAATTTTAGGAAAGAGATAGTTTTTAGATTATTGTTTATAAAATGCTTTAAATTTTTTATTTTGAACACTCATGCCCTTAATCTTTTATTTACTAATAATATGTGTATCTATTTCTTTACCATCACACCATAAACCACCAAAACACCTTTCATCTTCTCAATTTTTTTACTATTACAAATAATGCATTATCAATTTTTTTTTATAATTTCATTTGTCACTCAATTTATTAAAATTATAGAATATAATATTTGAAAAATATTAGAGAATTTAAAATATTATTTATGTTAAGTTTTATTTATTTACTGGGGCTCATTTATGTTAATTTTATTAAAGAAATATTTTTAGAAAATTAATTTTATATATAAAAATTAACTTATTTTACCGATATAAATCAATTTTTCACTTATTTTTTTACGATTGTTCAGCATAAAACTGTTTTACAACTTATTAAACAAACATCCATTGCTGTTAATTTCTTTTTAAACAGTTGCAACAACGATGTCTACTAATTATCCAAAAAATTATAATCTATAATTATAATAATATTTTATAACCTGTAAATTTAAGCTACAACAAACATAAGTAAGGCCCCATAATTTATTTTTATTTATTTTTGCTTGACCTTATTTATGTATACGAGAGGCCCATAGTATCCCTACACACCCTAATATATGAATAAGTTGATATTGGTATTTAGGTCCTTACTAAAATTGAATTATTTCAATAAATCTATTCCAGTACAAGGATGCATTATGCATATCAACATCTCATATAAATTTAAGCATATAAATTTTTTTTTTATATGGGCTGAGAGTAATAACGCCTTCCAAGAACGGCCTATCCTTTTCAAACTCCATGGGCCCCCATCCTGGTCAGGCCCAGCCTTACACTCAATTTACACAATTTTAGTCCCAACAAGTTTTGAATGTTTTTTAAAGAGTGCTGCTACACTCAATTTTTTTCTCAATTCAAAACACATACTTATATACCTCGTTACAAATTCAGTAAAGAATATACCTCTTTAGATTATGTATATACCTCACTAAATTTATTTTTATACTTACTAAAAATAGGTTCATTCAACTCGACATGGAACAATATACACTTTTTATCAAAGCATATATCTCATTAGATGATGTTTATTTTAAATAAAAAATAAAAACATGTCAGATCTGAGTTTTAATTAGTGAATGTGACTAAGTATATCATTTTCCTTTATATATATATATTACCTGCTCAAATTTTAACAGAATCACAATCATGTTTTGCCCTCAAAGTTCATATTATTAGTTTAAATCACAAATACACAAATAAACAATTTCGTTTCGAGCCTAATGTTTGCATGAGTGATGTATGTGATGTCTTATAGGGAGAGCGCTGGAGTAGAAGAAGATTCTACCACCTGGTGCCCCTAGAGGAACCCCTAAATATCACAAGGATATACTACCCAAGAAGATTCTACCAACTGGTGCCCCTAGAGGAACTCCTAAATATCACAAGGATGTACTACCCCAGTACACAAAAACTCCCTTCCCTCATCACCACCCCACCTGCCCCCGCAAAAATACATCCTCAGTCCAAAATAAATCTCACCACTTCCTTACAAATATTCTCCACATACGGTGAGCATCCATGGAACACCACGATGATTCTAGTAAACAAAATAGACCATAGGACAGCCGGGATGTAGGATTGTAAAACTTTCGCAGCCACACTCCTATCTCCCACGACTCTAAGGCCCCGTTTGGTTACACGTTTGAGGCAGCTTTTACTTTTTGAAAAGCTGAAAAGCTAAAATCGTACAACCAAAAGAAACAGCTTTATTCATAATCGGAAGTTGGATTCCTTTTAATTTTTCTCTCGAAATTGCTCAAAAACAACGCTTTTTGGTTGGAATCGATTTTTTGAATTAAAAAACAACTTTCTCTACCAAACATCAATTGTTTTCAAATATTGATTCCTGAATTAAAAAAAAAAACATCCCAATAAAAGTCAAGGTCTAAAATAATATAAAAAAACAGCTTTATTCTAAAAGCTACAATCTGTGTTTCCAAACAGACCCTAAGTCTTCTCCCCGCCCTCAAAAGCTCCTCCAGCAAAGCATTGGGCTCAAAATGAAATTGTTTATTCGGTTAATTTGTAACCTTTCCAACTATTACAAATTAACATCACTCATGAGTGAGTATTTTTTTATCAAAGTTCATACACTAATTACTTTAATTTTGTTACCTTTCCAACTATTATATTTTTGATGAAAATGGATTAGTGGATCTAAATATACACGACATTAAAATAATTAGTGTACAAAATAAAACAAGAAAAATTAATTACAGGTACACCAAATCACCCCATTTTTATTTTTAGGCCTACTTTTTAATTTTTCTTTGGTTCCCTAGTTTAGTAAAAAGTATTTTTCATGGGTCATTCCATCCACTCGGGGTTATCTTTTACCCCTTTCTTTTCCATTTTACCATTTTGTTCTCTTTTTGTTTATGGCGCCCCCTTCACACACAATTAAAGAGAAATCAAGATATATATGTCCCTAATGGAACATTTATAAAATCCAATACTCCAAAGAGGGTTAACAATATACATGTGTGTTAATAATGTACATGAGATATTTAATAATATACCTAAAAATGTTAACAGTATATATAAGATTATTGGACAGGTGCATTTTTAGTATCTCTAACGAGCGAACTAAGAAAATCCAATTGAAAGAACCTAAAACAATTTTTCACCCCCTTGGGGACTTAAAAATAACTTAAAAGTTTCAGGAACCTAAAATAATAGATGAGTAACTATAACGACCACTAATTAATTTCCCCAATAAAATATGACATAGAAGGAATTTAACATGTACTTGAAGAAGATTTTAAATATTTAAAAAGTTAAATAATATTTTGGAGGTGGTCTCCAAATGCACCTTCAAACCTCCAAATTTAGTGGGCCAATTCCAAATTTGTATAAATGAAGATTTATTTGGAGTGGGGTTGGAAGCAAAATACAACTCAAATTTGCAGGTTTAGAGGGCCATTGGTGATGCTCTTAACAAAGCAATGAAACATATGATTTTTTGTTATTATTTTTTGCCTAATGGGGTATATACAATTTATTAAAGTATATATTTTATTGTGTAAGTACATGCTTTGTTAGATAAATACACTTTAAAACATGCGAAAGTGTCCCTAACATTATCCAAAATCAAATCCTCCACACAAAGAAAGTAACGCATCCAAGTGAAAAGACCATGCAGGGTGATCATATGTACATGTATGCATGTGAGAGACTACTAAGTTACCCAATGTATGAACACATGCAACCGTCCATGTGGATGTTTAATACCTATGGGCCATGGTCCACCCAATCAAGCACCTATCAATTATAGAATTTTATAATTACATGACTAATAAATAAAACAGCCAAGATCAGTATGGCATTCTGGATGGTATTCCAGATTATGGTTCCAGGACAATTATAATGCAGATATATAAAGTAAGGAAATTGTTATGTCTCTCATTTCCATAACAAATTGACATCCCTAACTGACCTGGACAAGTTATTAATGCGATGAAGATCTCTGTGTGAATGCACTCCCGCATCATGGTGCCTTAGCCTTTGATGAGGAAGGAAGCAACTGCATAGAGTCACCAACATCAGTTATTTATGAGGCCACAGTGAAAACTCTTCCATATAAATCCATATATTATCATGTGCAACTCACAAATTACCTGATAACAAGAGATGAGGGAGCTGACGAATCCAAATCCTCCTGTCACGCGTGGGTTGACCTTCTTAGGTGCCAATTGGAGCAGCCCAACTGCAACTACCACATCCATGGATGCTTTTACCAGAGCCAGAACCCTATCATTGGATTGTTTAAGCTTGGTAGCATATCGTTCATCCTGAATTCCGAAAGGCAATTTCATTTAGAATTTAATCAGCAGTGCGATATATGCATGTATTCAGCCACTTATCATCTTTGATAGCATGACATACTTGATATTTGTTTGTCTTCTTGAGCTCTTTCTCCAGCTTTTTCATTGAAGCAGAAAGCCTTGCAATCTCTGACAACTACCAGAAACAAAATAGTGTGTGCAGATTAAGCTCAGCATCATCTAAGATCAAGGGTATTTCCAATAATAATGAAAAAAAAATGAAGTACAAACCTCAATTACGGTAGTGCAAACCGAGGAACCCAACCAGCAGAAAAGGGATATTCTTCCAATCAACTCTGCACGTTCTTTGTTCTACAGAAGGCATTCGGTTGTCCTTAGAATGAAGTACTTCTCAAAAAATATAGTGAGAAAATAAACAGAGAGTATAAGAAAAAGAAAATCTGCACCTTGTAGATGGCAGTTCTTCCTAACCAGACCACTTGATCCAGAAGCAAGAAAGTCGACAATAGTGCATTTTTTGACTGTAAAATAAGTACAAATTGGCATTCTGGGGACATTAGTATGAATGAACTTATGGAAAGAAATGTATTTTTTTCCATGTAGATTGGTGATATAGAACAAAATCATCATAAAGGTGTATACTCAGCAGAAATTGTGTACCTTCCCAAGTAAAATGAGTGGGAGTGGAGTCCCTTTGGCAGGTGGGCTAATAAGAGCATGCAAATCATTGACAAACTGCAAATTGTTCAAAAAGGAAGCACCGTCACGTAAATTAGATACGACAGAGAATATGCATCAATCAACCTTCTTTTTATGTATTACAGTCTGACCTTGAAAAGACGAAAAACTTTTCTTGCCAAGCTCGTTGATTTATCAACATTTTGAGCAGTACCAGGCTCCCCATTGCTCAAAAATTTTGAACCATACTGAATAGCTCTGCATATCTTATCTCTGGCTTCAGCTTTGTTCAAATATAACACTAATAGAGCAAGTTCTGCCCTTGATGCATCCAGGGTGGTGCTCATATTCGTTCTTTAAGATGGCTGTTTCAACTCAGTAAAACAACTCAAATTAGATAGCACAGCTTAATAAAGAGATTTACTAATGGACACACTACTGAAATACTCTCAGGCCACAAAAGAAGAGTAATGCATAACTAACACATTTTAAGGGTTAAAGGTCTATATGCTTTCAAGAGCAATCAAAGAAAAAATAATCAACCAACTACTATAGATGCAGGACAAACATGGAACAGAAAGAAGTATATTGCAAACTTCAGTGCCAGACATCTTTCGTTCTATATTAAGATCAAGAAATAACAGCCCACGTTAATCTTGATTCTGAAACATACATAAAGGTCAAATTATCGTCAACCATATAATCTTATGTTATGTCGGTACACTTCACTATTGACTGGATTATAAAAGGTGAAAAAATGACCAAGCGAAAAAAAAAAGGTGAAAAAAGGAAGCATTAAGAAATCATGGTACAAATCCAGAATTTTTTTTTGGGAAGAAGGGGGTGTGGAGAGAAAGAACAGCATCAATAGATACAAAATTGGAGGCTCAATAGTATAAAAATTAAAGAATTTGATCAAGAGAACAATCACGATTAAAGGGATATAACTCATAAACAAACCATTCTACAAAAAAACTATAAGCATCAAAGCAAAACTTTAATGGCGATGATGGTGGAGTTCTATGTTTTCTGGGAGGTAGTAAAACAAGATGTGAAAATGATGGATGGACAAGGTTATGCTTGTCCCAATTCCACCTTCGTTTCATTGATCCCAAAAAATGAATGGTGCAAAAGCAATAGGAGACTACTGTCTCATTAGTTTCCCTAATGGTGTATAGTGTATACAAGATCATCCCAAAGGTGTTGGCTCGACGCCAAAGGAAAGTGATTGGTCACTTGGTGGATGATTCATTCATCCATAGGCATACGCTTCTTGACGAATTTTTGGTGGTTCACGAATGCATGGTTGTGGCATATAAACATTAAAGACCAGAAAAAAGGATTTCTTTGCAAGCTCAATTTGATAAAGCATATGACTCTATGCAGTGGTACTTCCCTTGGAAACTATTAGAGGCATATGGCATCTCCATAAGGTGTGTATGTTGGCTCTGAGATCGTATTGGCACATTGCATCTATCAGTTCGTGTCAATGGAAAAGCAGTGGGATATTTCAATATAGGTAAATATTTTCATCAAGGGAATCCTCTGTCGCTGTGTATCTTCATCATTAGTAGAATGGTGAAATTCTTGATCAAATGTTTCAAGATGGTCTCCAAAATGAAGGTTAACTCACGGTTGGTATCAGTTTGGCCCATGAGGAAGCTACAATATGTGTGCTAGTAAAATGGGATGTCCAAACCACTGATTCTCCTATAAGTAAGCTTGGTCTTCCTCTCCATATGATCTCACTAAGAAAGAGAGATTGGGAACCTCTAATTCAAAGGTTCAATAGAAGCTTGAAAATTGGAATGGTAAATGCTTGAGCATGGGCAATTGTCTTGTTCTCTTGAAGACAATGCTCTCAAGTCTTCCACTTTTTTATACTAATCAAGTTCTTCTCGATGTTTAAGGATTACAATGGGGATACTTCAAAAGTAGAGGTATTCAAAAAAGGCTCATGTAGACCAGTCGCAAAGAAAATGGGTCTGGAGCTCACTTGGTAATTGGAAAATGGCTTGTTGTAGTTAGGAGAAAGACGGCTTGGGGGTTCTTAATATCCAAAACATGAATCCAGCTCCGTTGGGAAAATAAGTTTAGAAGGTGCCAGTCGATCCTCCATCCTTATAAAATAGGGTGGGTCATGGGAAGTAGAATACGGAGAGTAATATGTTGGCCTTGGTACCAAATGAAAGTGTTCACCTATTGGTGGTGTGGAAAAACACCCTCCATGTGACCAACAAGATGATGGAGGATCTTCTTTTTAAAGTAAAAAATGGGGAAGCAATTCTCCTTTGGAAAGACAAGTGGGTTGATGGTTCCAAATTGGAGACTAGTTTCCCCAATCTTTTTAAGGTGGCAGCAAGCAAGGAAGACTTTATTTGCGACTCTTTTGTATGAGACCTCAACACTATTGTTTGCCGCCCAAGAATTCAAAGGAATCTCAATGACGTAGGAGTGGTGACCCTTCAAGATGTGACCATCATATGGAAGCATGAACCACAACATGGCATCTCTGTTAAGGGCTTAACGAAGATCATTTGCGTGAGATCATCTCTACATGGTTTTTACTCCATATCTGGAGAACAAATTCCCATTTATAGATTAGGTGCTTCATTTGGCTTCTCTCCCAAGACAAGCTCCTCACCAAGACAAGGTGCTCGAAATGGGCCATTGATGGTGACACTCATAGTGAGTTTTGAGGAAAAGAATATGAAAC
Source organism: Acorus gramineus (assembly GCA_030737835.1). Taxonomy (NCBI): domain Eukaryota; kingdom Viridiplantae; phylum Streptophyta; class Magnoliopsida; order Acorales; family Acoraceae; genus Acorus; species Acorus gramineus. Next base: position 17,424,942 of record CM060856.1, on the reverse strand, counting down.
TAGCAAGCATTTTTTTTTTGGTGTCGTTTTAGCTCTCGCGTATGGTTAAAGTTGGGTTGAGTACTTGGCTCGCGATGGGAATTCAGCCACCTTCATGGCATATGGGATGGGTCCAAAAAAGAGGATATAGGGGAAATTGTGGCGACATGACAAAATTCTGACGCCTAATCCGTCATGCAGTGTGTTGGACAATATGGCTCGCCCGTAATGAGCTAATTTCCCAAAGGTAACAACAATATGAACAAAATATTTAGGCGGCTATCACAGCATCACTTCGTTCTTAAGTTTCAGTGATCCTTGATGAAGAAAGAGTTTCGCTCATGATGGGGCCAATGCTGAGAGGGAACTTACTCTTGTTTTTTGGGGAGGTGGTATGTCACCTTGGCCGTGAGGTTATTTTAATCATTTAATGTAATGTAATTTGAGATCCCTCGTCTCCATTTTCTTCAAAGGACAACATTTTTTTTTTTAAAGATTGGTGCTCCCCAGGATTTGATCTCCTTAATCTCTTTCACAGAGATTGGAGGTGAAATAAAATATGAATGCTCTAATCTTCTCAAAATAAAATAAAATAAAATAAATAAAAATACAGGTGCTAGAAAAACCTAATGTTTTAACTGAACACCAAAATAAGAGAATACAACATAAACTTAGATGTTTGTTTCCTCAATTGAGGTGGAATTTATAGATCTTTTAACACATTGAAATCTCAAGATCTCCTCATTTCAAGATGAGCATCTTTGAGCAAACTGATGATTAGAGAGATCTAGCCACCTCGAATGATGGATACTTGATGTTCATCACTAGCCAACGGGTACCCTTGTGTAGGCACCCCTTTTTGCTAGAACCCTCAAAAAGAGAGCTTCAAGATACCCTCCTTGTTACTCTCTCTTACAAATCTCTGACTGTATTAACTAAATTCAAAAATTGAACTTCAGACAGTTCCTTTTTAAATTTGAGATTCAAACTTGAATTCAGACTCTAATGAATGGTGATGGTGCCCGAGGGAGCAATCCGTGGGTTGGTTGGGTAGAACTCTCTTCTGCCTGAGGGAGAAATCCGAGGGGGTTTTTTCTTGTTTTTTGACTTCATGTTTTTTTCTGGCAGGTGTTTCTGTAATCCCTGCAAAGGGCTTTCTCTCTTCTATTTAGACAAGGGCGAAAGCCAACCTTCTCTTTCAAAAAAATGAATGGTGATGGTGCCAAGATCATGGCTGTCAGATAGGTCTTCTATACTGGCCATTGGTTTCAGCTCCCTTTAAACACTTTCTGCACCTAAGTGTGGGGAGGGGCAATGGCCTTGCTGATGTGGCCATTGACAGTCCTCCTAGGGCAGTCTTCGTATTTGTAGGTTGAGTTGGGCTGCATCAAACACTTTTGCACTACCAATTGTGGGAAAATAAACTTTTGCCCAACAGACGTTCAGTGCATGCTTCCCTCCCGCTCAAGGGTAAAACATACATCTCTTCCCCAGAGGTATCCTGTTTACTGATGGAGCATGGGAAACTCTCGCTTAGTAGATTTCTTACCTTAAATCCATTTTCATTCTTGGAAGTCATCAACATTTATGTCGAAATTAAATAGCAATGTTTCATATATATGCTGCCCTGCCCATTAAATAGGACAGATTCCCATTTTCCACAACCCCATCAGCTATTTTCAAAATACAACTGCTAAAACCAACTTCCACATGAGAAACCTTCTTGCAAGGAATTCATTGGGCAAAATCATAGGAAAACCCTTAGCCCATGTTTGGATGAGGAATAAAAAGGGAATACATGTGGATAAATAAGGATAAAGCAAAACAATGTGTTTGGATGAGTGGGTATAACATGGTGTAGGTATGCCAAAATAAACGGGTATAAAGTGGTATATGGATTCCAACTAACCCATGAAATTAAAGTAATTCTAGGTTATTCCACCTAAAGAATATGTGGGCCCACTGTCAAATCAACTGTCATCATCTCTTATAAATCACATATCAAATCAACCTCATTATTTTTTTTACCTTTTATGAATTTTTATCCATACTTTATTCACATTTTACTCAAACAACAAAAACTTTATTATTACGTTTTCCAACTTGAATAATTCAAAACACAACCAAACACAAAATCACTTTATCCTTATTTATACTAGAATAATCATAAACATCAGAATAACTTAATTCTATATCCAAACGGGGGATTAAGGGAAACCAAAAACATCCATTTCAGTTCGTGAAACTGCATTGAAATACAAACAACATGCCCTATGCCCATGTTTGGATCCTAGGTTAGAGGGTAGATAAGTTCCAGATTAAAAAAAAAAACTTTTCATAGATTGGTTTTTATGAAGAAATGGTGCTCCCAAGGATTTGATCATTTGATCTCTTTCAGAGAGAGAAGAGATGCTCGCCGATTTAACCAAAGCTCAGTTCGCCTTTTCATGGATTGGTTGGGCTGAATAAAGCCCAATGGACATCCTAGATAAAAATAGAATAACACAACGGTATTTCCAAGGAGGCGGAATTGATTGTCCAAGCCTGCATAGCATAAATTTATAAATACACTATCCCCCTATGAAAAGAGTGGAATAATAAAAAAAATGTTGTTTGTTTTGGGACAATAAATGCCGATAGCTCTGCCTAGATAAGCTAGGAATAAACTCATTAACTATTCTAGGGGCATGCTGGAATTGTTAATCAGGACTTATCCATACCAATGGATATAAATATCCTTTTGTGTCATTTAAAAACAATTATCTCATCTAACACTCTCACACACATCCCAAAATCATGTCACATTCATCATATCACACACATCTTTCACATTTATTCTCAAGTACAAACAATTAATGCAATGATATAATTATCATTTTAAAAGTTTTAAATTTTTATCCATCTCTTATCTACCGCATATCCCCGCTTTATTCAAGGTGAATACAAAAAAAAGGTCATTTTTACGTTTCTCAATGAAAATAACAAAAAAATTCAACCAAACAAAAAAATTTCTTATTCTGCATAGATTGTTATCTATCCCTTCTCAAACTGTTTCCAAACAGGAAATAAAAGATTGCCCTCAAACAATCAACAATAATCAATTGTGTTCATCAAATTTTCAACAACCAAAAACCCGAATTACAGAAACACCAGAACTCCATAAAGGACGCGAACATCTAAATTCGCAAATGGATATCAACAAAAAATCTACAAACCATTGACACCAATAAAATTATTCCACACAGGTGATACGCAGCAAAGTAATTACAAAACATATAAAAAAGCAAACTTTTTAACAGATTCAAACAAAGCAAAACAAAAAAAAGCAATCTTTTTCTACATGTGTGACACGATTGATGGAAAATCAGTAGAAACACAGAGATCTCCCAAAAGAAGAAGAGAAAACCCTAGATTTGAAAGACGATCAACAACAGAACTACCATTGATTCACAAAAGATTCAAAGACGCATAGACGGTGAGGGTTCTGAATACCTGGATGAGGAGGGGTGAGAATAAGACAAAGCAACGACGTCGTGAGAAAGAGAGAGAGAGATGACCGAGCCTTGCTTTTATTTTGTTTTTTTTTTATTATTATCTTTGGCATGTTGGGAGGCAAGATATGCTCACCGGCGGTCAGTATTAATACGGATCATTGGTCCCTGGATTCTCTCCTTCAAAGATGTGGGTATCTGTGGGTGTAAAGAGAGAGTAACATAGTTCGGAGAATAAGAATCTCTGCGTGTGACAATTGAATATGTGCCAAGTAGTATCAGATAACCTCTAAAAAAACACACGCCTTTTATTGTGAACGATCTATTTTCCATTTTATCTTATTTCAATATCTTGTTTTTCTTATTTATTTTTTTCAAAACGATGCCAATGTAATTTCTTTCCAAAGGCAAGAAGATACGGTATTGCGTGTAATATATGTTAATATATTTCTATATTATATTATTTGTAACTATAATATTGATATAAAAATATAAAATATAGGTGAATTTTTTGAATTTTTTTTTTTTTTTTATATAAACGGTAGACATACGGCTTAATCTATCTATATTACTATATAATAATTATTATATAAAAGTCTCTTAAATCAAAAACTTGCTATTTGACCTTTTTGTCCTTGTCAATTCATTCAATCCCATTATAGTCCATTCACACCACTTTAATGACAACCATTTTTTTTTTCATTTTTCATTTTACCCTAACATTTTTATTCAATTACATTTCTATTCACATTTAAAAAAAAGTATCAAATATTAATGAAATTCACATCTATTAGCATTTATTTAATTCACACATATTTGATTATGATTTACTATTTACTTGGATTTCTCTACTCTATTAATGCCCCAAATAATCAATAGTCAATAAGATCTACCCAACAAAATTTTTTATAATTCACAATAATTAAAAATGCAATCCAATAAAAAAAACAAACATATAAAATACTGGTACAAAAAAAAAATTTATTGTTATAAAAATGAACAAATTCAAATTTGAGCTTTGTGTGAACTCAACGATAGATTTAATCCAATGAAAATCCATTCATATCATTGTAATTTCATCAATAATTTATTCATATTTTCATCATATCATGCATGACACATTAAAATTTTAAGCTTTACATTTCATCATACTTATATGATGACTACTATAGATATATAATAAAATAATATTAATAATTTACATTATCTATGATAAAATTACATTCATATGCCGACTTATCCATGAAAAAATTCCTCTACATCAATTATGATTAAATTACATTAATATGCTGACTAAAATTATATTAATATGTTTATTATTTTATTATAATCATATTTGAATATTATAATATTGTTATGATAATGTGAATGTACTACAATGCAAGTGCATCATCACTGTTGGTTCAATTGGCTTTTACGAAACGAACTCATAAATCAAACAGCAGAAATAAAATTGACACAAGATATTAAACATCAAGAAATGCACACAGAAATAAAGCTGTATTTTAATACTTTCGCACACATCTATAATAATAATAAACACCACAAAAGAAATGCACACAGACGTTTCAGAAAACAGGAGCTGAAAAAATGGATCTATCATTCAATCTCCTCATCATTCATCCCCTCTCCATTCAATCCCCTCATCTTCTTCTAGAGACAATGACTTATGCTATTCCACAAACCCTCAAATTTATTTATGCAACATTGAATACCCATTCATTGTCATCCCCATTCATTGTCATCCCCATTCATTTGGATAAATGGATCTATCATCTCTCTCTTTTTTCTTCTCTCTCAAAATTTTGGAATGTGGAGGTGGTGTTCATCTTTTTTTCTTATACGGGTATGTTTTTAGTTTGTTTGATTACTCAGTTGTTTAATTTTTTTTTTTGTCATTTATTTAGAATATGAAATTTTGTGATTTGTTCATTTCAAAATCCCAATTTTCGTTTCAGAGGGATGGGATTCTAGGGATGGGATTCTAGGGATGGGATTAATTGTTTTTTTCAGATAGGCCCTTTTTTTGTTGCAGATTTGGGGTTCATGTGATGATGAGACATAGATCTTTGGATCTTTTGATAAATGAATTTTCCTATCAAAAATTTTTTTCCTCAATTTTAGCTCTTCATGATACAGGATGTGTAGCCGTCTTCACAATTTTTTATCTCGTAATCTTAAAAAAAAAAATTCTTTTGAATTTATTATGATTGAATTCTATAGATTTTAGGATCTATATAAAAGATACGATGATATCTATTTAAAGTTTAGGTAATTTTCAATATGAATTTATTCATCTTCAGTTATTTTTTTTCGTTTGCATGGTATATAGAAAATTTGATTTTTAAATTTTTTTTTATTATGATTGAATTCTATATATTTTAGGATCTGTATAAAAATACAATGATATCTATTTAAAATTTAGTTAATTTTCAATATGAATTTACATCTTCATTTGTTTTCCCTTTTGCATGGTACATAAAAACTTTCATGTTATTCATATCTATAAATCACCAAATAATTAATTCTGTAGATTTTAGGGATTTTAGGATATGTGTAAGTGATGTGATGATATCTATTTAAATTTTTAAAACTCTTATAATGATTTCATCCATATTATCAATATTTCTTATTTTCATTTGCATAATTCAAAAATACTTTTATGTTAAATATTTATATTCCTTTGATTTGATTTTGTAACCCTCCCTTATCATGATAATATTCTGATATCCCTGCTTCATTATAAGATTGAAAAAATAATCTCATTAAAGTTGGCGTATATATATAATATAAGGGAGGTCATGCTTGGATGTTTTTACTTCTGCTTTAAGTGGTTTCTTAATTTGGTTTTGAATGGTGATGGATTGATTTGTTCTTCATTTGGAAGTTTTTTTCTTCATTTTTTTGCGTTAATGTAGGTGATTTTTTTTTTTAACCGTGACTGAGTACATCAATTTTTTGCAAAGTTGTCGGATTTTTTTATGTCGGTGACGGTTATGACAAAATAATTAATACCTCTTCCCTACATGAAAAGAGGCATTTTAATTATTACTTTTCTCGGCCTAATCAAAGATGTGCAACACATCTTATTAGTCTAAATATTTAAATAATAATAATAACGTTTGATTCAATAATTCAAATACAATATATATCACACAGTTACTTGCAAAAAAAGAAAAGAAAAGAATAGAGAGAGAGAACATTAATGTAGTGTATATAATTTCAGTCTATTTAAAATATGAATAGGATTTATTTCTTAGCTTCTTTTGAATATCATTTTACACATGTTTTCCTTATCAAAAGAGAGAGATTATTTTTTCTTATAGAAAGTTATATCTAGGATCTGAGTATAATGATAATGTTTCGGTCAATGTAATACTCCATTCGTGTATATAAATATTTTTACTCCTTTGATTTTATAAGCATCCCTTTATTATGATAATAATATGATCAGGGTTTATTTTCAGGTCCAAAAATATATTATCCTAATTAATGTTGGTACATATAAAAATATTCTTATACATATGATCTATAGAAATTAATTTTAATGTATTATCATTTTTTTAATCGTGCACTATTCAAAATGAAAAACTGTAGTTTACTCCGATGTTTTTTAATCATGTCTTTTTTTAAAAAAATAATACATCTCTAAGGAAAGTGTCCTCCACGTTAGTCAGGATCTATTACTAAATTAAATAGAAACTAAACATACTTAACGAATCACGCCATCAACATTACATATCTACATCTAAACAATCACCTAGAAGAAGCTTCACTTTAATGGGGAATTCATTTATCTTGCTGTTCTGCACATACAAGCATGAGCTCTATCCCTTCTATCGAACTTCCTCGTGAATTCCTTCTATAAAGATTACTCTGTATGCTGGAATACAAGTGACATTTATTCTGTACAGTTGATAGTAGGCTTACTCTATATATGTGGGAAATGACTAGAATGAATAAAAGTGGCCTACATATTATTATCTTCTTCAAATGTGTAATGTTCCTCCTTTCAAATAAAATATTTAGATGTATCTGAGTTTACAAATCGGGGTAAACGATACTTCAATAATTCCATCAAACTAAATCTCATTCTTCATCACACTATCTAAAGCACCTTCCAATACCAAAAAAAGAAAAAAAAATCAGCTTCCTATTTATATATAAAAAAATTCTTAAGATAACAAATCTACAGTATTTCAAATTATCATTAAGATAACAAATCTACAGTATTTCAAATTCTTAAGGATAATAACATTAAGGCATACTTATCATTCCTCTATAAGGATAAGGATGACATTACAAATTAGCATGAAATATTTAATATAACAATAGTATTTCAATTTATTCATGCGAAGCTATACAGTTGCATTGAACACTAATAATTTAACAAGTTTGCTTTCATTTTTAAATCTGTGTTAAATTTCAATTTTTTTTAAAAAAAAATTATTCGTATTGGGATGTCTTGTACTTAACGGGTTGTAAACATTTTAAAAATAATAATGAATAAGATATTTTGATTTTCTTATGATATTTATTATACTTTCACTTCTTATGTTCTTATTGTGGTGTGTTATCCTAGGCTTTTTATCCGGCTACATCATATTCTACTTCCAGACCACCTTTCAACCAAAACAAGTAAGTTACCAACATCCCTGAATATGATATATATATATATATATATAAAATGAAATTCATTCCATATACTGCCTTTTATTCAAGTATTGGAAGCATTGTGTTACGTAACATCCAACCTAATGGATAGAGCTCTAATAATTAACTTTGCTTCTTCAAATAGAAAGTGTTTATGTTTATTGCTGTATTTAAATGATTTATTTATTTAATGTACATGTAGGTGTCATGCAACATGTATATTCCTACTACAATGTAGAAAACTAAAGTTGCATAAATTTACTGATAATGATAATGTAGTTTAGTATTATAATAATTTGTTTTTGCATAGAGATCTGGATGGTCAAGTTTATGATCTAACAGTTTTAAGTATGAAAATTGTCTAACGGGGTTTCAATGATCTATCTTATTCTATTTTTCATGTCAAATTATAGGAGGAAACAATCCTCAAGAGAAAAAAAATATTATAAAAAAAAAATATGGATCATCTTATCTAATCCTTAAAGTCATAATAATCATAGAATGAGCACGGACGCACGGTTTTAAAAAAGAATGACTGATTTATTTGAGCCTTCAAATAAATATCGAATCTATCATAAATGAACATGTTTTCTTACTTTTAATAGAATATATATATATATATATATATATAGACACACACTGTTTAACTAGATGAAAGTTTAACTCTCCCTGAATTACCTCACTCACAGCTGGTTAAATGATACCTATTAAAGAAGATCTTTCGTAGATTAGTTATTGGTGAAAGAAATTAATATTACAAAGTCAAAGTTCATGGGCTGCCACAGAAAAAAAAATATATATGTAAAACTTTGTGAAAAACAAACGAGTTATATATATGACATGCTTATTGATGCCTCACAATAATTCAGAAGAGAAACAAAATATATGCCATATATCACATAATGCATCCATATGTAATTATTTTACATTTCTTGAGGATATTTAAGGTATTATAACAAAATATAATGTAGTCGTACAACAAACTGAATATAAGGTATGCATGATATATTTGTACGTATATACGATGAAATGATATTTAATCTATCAAACTCTATTTTGTGATTTGGATAAATGAAAAAAATAAAATAAAATATTGTTAAGTTAGATTGTTATTGGTTATCATTTTTTTTTTCTGTGTTAAAAAAAATTAAACTTCATTTATAGGTCAGATGAGTTCTCTTAAACCAAAAACTTGCCATTTGACCTTTTTGTCCTTGTCAATTCATTCAATCCCATTATAGTCCATTGACACCACTTTAATGACAACCATTTTTTTTCATTTTACCCTTACATTTCTATTTAATTACATTTCTATTCACATTTAAAAAAAAGTATCAAATATTAATGTAATTCACATCTATTAGCATTTATTTAATTCACACATATTTGATTAGCATTTACTATTTACTTGGATTTCTCTACTCTATTAATGCCCCAAATAATCAATAGTCAACAAGATCTACCCAACAAATATACATTTTTTCGATTTTCTATTCTGATTGGAAGTAGCACAACAGTGGATCTGGTTTTATTTATATATCTTTTGTAATATAACTTTTTTTATGATATTTTCATCATCATAAAAAGCACTATTTTTTTCTATCTATTCATGAGAATATTGTTAAAATTTCTTCCGATTTTCTTCCCACTAACTTATCAGCCATCTTAACCGTTCCTATAACAATCTTAGGGGTTTGTCAATTCATTGAACAACCTGCCACATAAGAAAAACTGCAGTTAGATAGGCTCCTTGGCCATAACTACGACCATGCATGCATAATGTCTAACATGTGCTTGTAAAATTGTTAAAATGAACACCCTTAAATAGAATGATATCAAATATGCATGATTATGTTTTCTGTAAAAGTCATAACGGATGACTTTTTTTTTATGCACAAGAGATGATCAGATTAGGGCACTTCAGTTATTCTTCAGCAAATCTGTCACTCGATGAAATTAAAACAATTTCAAGAACTGATATTATTCATCAAATGTGTCGGTCAATGCATATGATATTTATATGGAAAAATACAATAGCACTCCATCAAATTCTGATGCATCTACCCCCATGTAACATTCTCTTTCTACATTATAAAAAGAAAAAACCATATAAGAGGCACATGATCTCAGACCAAATATGAAACTTAAGATCATATGTTTCCATGTAAGAAGCTATTCACCAAGCAATGGAACCAATGATATGTTCAAAGGCATTAATCAGTCATTCAAAAGCATATATTTCTACAACATAATTACAAATTATGCCTATATATATACACACCAACAAGGAATCCAATGAAGCATCAATTCCAATATAATATAGAACTGCAAGTAAAATATGAGACTTTTTCGTATAACTCTTCAACATCAATAAATCCATTTTTTTAGATTTTCCAAGCCCCAAATTCAAATCTTTCCAACTTATTATCTATAAAATGTTATGCTATGTTATTTTATGACTTCCCATTTTCTTCCCGCTAACTTATCATGACCTCTCTCTTTTTTCTTCTCTCTCAAAATTTCTTCTAACCTTAGGAAGGTCGATTATTCTTTGGTATAAACGATGCTTAATTTGGTTCATCTAATCCATTTTATGTTGCAATTAAGATTAATATATTGATTTTTTTCTTTGGTTCCTTTTCTTTAAAAAAAAAGGCTTTATATGTTTATGCTGTTAATAGAAAAAAAATCTCAACTAATTAATTTGTAGAATAATCCTAATCTGTTAGACATAGGTAAGCACATTTTTATATACAAAAAACGATTTTTTACATGAAGAAGTAAAACAGAAATCATTTGTTTAATAAGAGTTAGTTAGACAAAGTATTCGTAGAATAATCCTAATCTGTTAATGAAAATTTAACTCATAGAACTATTTGGAATAGTTTTCAGTCAGAGTACAAAGAAAAGAGATATGATTACTGTTTAGCGGAGTAAGGAGATTTATTAAAACAACCTAATTCACCGTATCGGTCAACAAAGTTAGCATCTGTGGTATATGAAAAAAGGGAACTTCTTCAAAACAATGTTGTCGAGTAGTAAAAGGAAAAACACTCCATAGATAGAATAAAAGTTGGTTATTAAGGATCGATGCTGCAATAATCCTAAGAGTTAGCTAAGTAACCAATTAAAAATGAGTATTGTTACAATTGTTCTTTTTACAGTCTTATGCATCTCATTAGCTCCCTTCACTCACTGAAACCAGTGGTAGTTCCAAGAATTTACATAGATTGGGTCATTAAAAAAATAAAATTAACTAAAATTACAAAAGACCTAAATTTGTTACTGAATTACACACAAAAAATAAATAAATAAAAAGTAAAATGTGTTTGAAATAAAATCTTGTTGAAATAGAATCAAAACAATGAACCATAGAAGCATAAAAAAATAGAAAATGAGTTAAGCCATACTCAAAATTTTTGTATTTGTTGTTTGTTGGGTTGGACCACTGCCTCGCCTTGGAAGTTGTGATAAAAGAAAATGTTGTGATGAGTATTTGTTAAAAATCCTATATATAAAAAAATTTAAAATGTATAAAAAAAATTATATACCATATAAATGAATCAGTTAATCATATAGTTTACATGATGGCTAATGGATTGTTCTTATCAAAAATTGAAATTGGGGATGACAAATTGTTCTTTTCAAAAATTTATAATACAGGTTGATGTCCTTATCAAAAATTGGGGATGACAAATTGTTCTTTTCAACAACAACAAAGGTTACAGATTCCACCGAAATGACTATTGAACAGATCATTCGGGAAGGAACATCAGGTGTCCAGGTATACTAATTACTATGTAATTTTCTTCAAATGTTGCCTCAGATCTTAATATTGAAGATCAAAATTTAGTTATACACATATTGCCTCAGATCTTAATATTGAAGATCCTTTGTTTTATTCTTGAAACCGAAACCAAAAAAAAAAAAAAGGTGATAATTGAGGGAAAAATCGTTCTATGATTATATAGATACATCTAAACTTAAATTAGAATACTCTCCTAGGATGACAGCATAAACAACACAATCAAATCTCAAAATAAGAAATCCAAAAAACCCATCCTACATGCCCATCCCTTCTACCTATATCAATTGCATGCTACGTATTAAAAGTTTTTTCAAAGAGTCCTAAATTTAACATTAATTGAACGTACAGAAAAGCTTATGCTCTTTCAAAGCAACCATCGAGAGCATTGACAACAAAAGAGAACCATACTATAATGCTTGTAATAAGTGTTACAGTAAAGTCGACGTCAAAGAAGGTGAAGCGCATTGTTACAAATGTAACACGTCTGGTGTAGATCACACAGAGAGGTAAACATTACAAAACTGATTACTTATCCAATCACGTGTTAACTTATTACAACCAATTGAATCTATCATTTTTTCAGATACATCCTAAAACTTCTCGTATCTGATGGAGATCGAACCATTCAGCTTACTCTCTTCGATGCTACAGAGATTTTAATTGGTTGTCCTGCTCCAGAATTCGTCCGGCTGAATAAAGAGGTGAAACAGACAATTAAATTCAAATTCAAATTATGATGTAAATATGATTATAGTAATATTTTTAATATGTCATTGCAGATAAATATCCAATAAATATGATTATAGTAATATTTTTAATATGTTATTGCAGATAAATATCCAATCCAAATTTTACAGAAAAATGATTTCATGCATTGGAAAAAAGTATGTCTTCTTCACTAAACCAAAAAAAATTACTGAGAAAGATCGAGCAATGGGATGTTGGATTGCAGAGCATATCGAGACTACGAATGATTTTGAAGAAGGCAGCGAGAGCAACAGTGGATCTAAAAACAAAAAGAGTAGGGTTTAAATTGATCAACCAAGGTTGTCTTTCTCTCATAGATATAACTTTTGTGTTAAGTTTATAAAGTCGAAGATTTAAAAACATAGCTGCAAGGTTATTCCCCTTATATGGAACTTATGTAAGTTAATGGATATGTGTTCTATGCTTTAATTATTGTATGGCATATTTAACATTATTGTTTTCTATTATTGGACGGGTTTTCCTTTTCTTCATTTACTACTTATCAACTTTTCAATAGTTACCATTGGTATTACTCAATAATATATAAGTAAACCTTATATTAGTTAATCTTTGATGGTGTGGAATTTTTGGATTCTTTAATCTCAACTATGGTTTTTAGTGGCCCATTTTTATCATTCACATAGAGATTGATCAACTGATAGCATTGTTGCATAGAATATTTCTTATTTAATAATTCAGCAACTGTACTATTTTTTAAAAAACATCATATCATTTACGTTAAAGATATTAAAATTTTTAATATTTAATTTATTAAACTATATTAAACAAAAACCGTTATTGATTTCTTCAATGTGTGTTTTTGTTTTTCTACAAATCCCATGTTTCAAAGAATTTTTTGTTAATGTCACTGGTTATTATTGTTGAAAGTAGTACGTAATTTAAACCATCTATATATATATATCATTTTATAGTTGCATAATGTTATTGTATTTAAATTATTTGACATGAATGAAAAAAATTAATGAAAAAAAATGCTTACACTATATTCATGTGCATTTGCACATACGCTACAACTAGTATATTAAAATGAGAGTTCAAACAAAGAACAACTGAAAAATCAAAGAGGAGCCACGGTATGAGACCTACCAGACTCCCTTCCCCTCTACCACTTATGACAGAGTTAGTTTGCCATGAAGAAAAACAATCTCCCTTGCCTCCACACAAAATTTACCCTAATCTAAAATAAAAGCAACCAAATATTCTCTACATATAGGGCTGGTAAACGAGTCGAGTAGCTTGGGCTCGACTCGGTTAAAACTCATTCAGATTCGTTTGATTAGACAAATGAGCCGAGCCTTAACCACGAACCCGAGCTTTGACGAGCTCATTTAACAGCCCATTAAACTTCATTTAGCCCAGCCCAAGTACTCGACTGCCCAGCTCGAGTCCGACAGCCCATTAATTGTATATAAAGATTTTCCCTCTCTCGACTCTCATGACTCATCTCCTCATCTCCTCTCTGCAATGAAAAGGGGAAAACCCTAGCCATCACTGCCGATCCCTCTCTCTTGGCGTCGTCAGTAATCTCTCGGTGTTCCTCATCGATCCCTCTGTTTTCTATCGACTTGGCGATCCCTCTCTCTCGACAATCTCTCGGCGTTCCCTCTCGGCGATCTCTCTTGGTTTGGCGATCCCTCTCAGCGATCCCTCCCATTTGTTCTATCGGCTTGGCGATTCCTCTTGGCGATCTCTCTCGGTGTTCTATCGGCGATCCCTCTCGGTGTTCTATCGGCGATCCCTCTCGGCGATCTCTCTCTCTCTCTCTCTCTCTCTCTCTCTCTCTCTCTCCCGGGTATGAGTTTTTTCCCTTAAATAGTTATTCTATTTTATGCTTATGATATTCATAAGAGATGATGAACCCTAAAATTTTGAAAGGCTTACCAGAAGGTGATCTTTGGTTTTGTAACTTCTGTTTTAGTAAGTTTTGTTTACAGTTCTTTTGAATTTGTAGTTTTTTTTTGTATCTGTTTTTTGAAGTTTCTCTGTGAGGTTTGTCTTCATTAGTGAGAATGTGGCATGAGTTTTTTCTTTGGGTGTAAGTTTTTAATGTTTTCTTTTGATATAAGTTTTTTGTGGTGTGGGCATGTGAATCAGTGAATGTGATTTAGGATCGAAGGGTTTGTGTAGGTTTTGGTTTCTATTTCTCTTCCTTTTAGACCTGTGAAGGGCTGAAGGCAGTGAAGCTCTATGTGGGTTCTTGATTTTTGTGTTTTTTTTTTTTTTTCTCTGGTGTTTGTTTGCTTTAGAGATGCAGTTCTGTAGAGCATTTTATTGACTTCTATTTCTGGTACCCAAATCTGATGAGCATTTGTTTCTTGATTGGTTTATGTAATTTAAAGATTCGAATCCTTTTGTTCCATATTTCAGTATATCTGCTTTTGCTTTTCTTGGTTGGGTTTCTCAAGTTATTGTTTTTAAGCATGCTAGAATGGTGTGAAGTTTTTTGCACTATAGCCCAGAAGTGGAAATTTATGTATTTGCTTCTATGGAGTTTCCCTGATAAGTTGCTGCAGTTCATATGAGTTTGGAGGAGATTACATTATTGAAATTTGAATCATAATGAAATAAACGAAATTTCAAAAACCTTAGTCCAATTGAAAAACTGTCATACAACCTGATTGGAATTCATTAGACTGAAGTGGGAAAATAATAAGCTAACCAATTATATTCTGATGCCTTACATAAAAATTCTGAATTATTCCATTGTTTTAGTCATGTAACAACTGACTGCTCTGCACATTGTTTTACTTTTTACATTCATTTAAGTAATTAACGATGACTAAATTTACCCTTTTTTTTAATGCAGTAATCTACTTGGTGTTGATCGGAGGTGTTCAAGTTGTTTCCTCAATCAATTTAGTCATGATAGTAATATTTTTGGTATTGATTGGAGGTGTTCAAGGTGGTTTGGATACTTTAAATATGTTTGTTTATTAGTGTAGACTGTTATCTATTGTCAAATATGTTTGTGTAGACTTTAGTGATGCCTTTGGTGGTTTCTTGTTTCTTATTCTTCAAAAACATTGAATATGATGCATGATAATCTGGATGCTTGATTAGTGATATCTCTTTTTTTCTTGTCACGTTTTCTTATAATCTAGATTTTTTTTTTGTCTTGTATGATTTTTGTGATTTTACCTCCACAAGAGAGTGTTAGAAAATTTATGCTGGTCTACTGACTACTACATGCCTACATAGCCCTCAAATAAAAGGGTTTCTATTGTATATATAGCAAAGTGTATGGATTTATACAAGGAATCCATGGATGTTGAGTTGGTGGTTGAATTATGAATGGATCTGTCTCTGTTTGGCAGTTGAATACTTGAATATCCCTCAATTTTTTATTAGTATGTTTAGTGTTGACTGGAGTTGTTCAAGGTGATGAATTTTGATTATGTTGTTTATTTTTTGTTTATTTTCAATATGTTGTTTATTAGTGTGGAATTTTGAACATGTATAAGGTGTTGTGGTTTGTGAAAATTGACTCTAAAAATGCCCAAAAAAAAAAATTAGCTTCTAACGAGTCTGAGCCGAGCTCGAAGCCTTGGTTCGAGCTCGGCTCGGCTTGTTTATTAAACGAGCCGAGTCGAGCTTCAGCCGAGCTTTTCACGAGCTTAACGAGCCGAGCTTAAACACAAAATTAAACTCGTAACCGAGCTGAGCCGAGCCTGAGCAGGTTGAAGCTTGGCTCGTTCGGCTCGTTTACCAGCCCTATCTACATATGGTCTTTGACCTTGGAATGCCACCAGGTTGCTAATTAACCACGTCGCCCAATTGGGCCGGCCCTGGGTAGAGGTCACTAAGGCAACTGTCTAGGGTCCCCACATAGGGAGGGCTCCAAATCCCTTTGATAGTTAACATTTGCAGTTTAAAATAAAATTTAAACAATCTAGATTTTTTTTTTTTTGAACATGTATGGGGCCCTACTTTAAAGTTCGCCTAGGGCCTGGCCAACAAAATCAATTTTCAGGGCCAGCCCTACGCCCAAACCACCACGGGTACCAATAGCTGAGAAACCTTCGCCTTGGGGGGGATCTGTTGCCTCTGTGCTGCAGACCTTCGCCTTGGGGGATCTGTCGCCTCTATGTCGCATAATATTTTGGAATATTGAACTACCTAAAAAGTTCATTCCATTTAATATATAAGATAATAAATTATTATATCATATAATAATTTTTTATATTATAATAAAAATAACATACCGAATTTTTATTAAATTCAAATGAGATAGATTTGATGAATATTTTTAATTTTGAATTATTAAATTTTAATATATTGATATGATTTATTTAAATCTAATTTTAAAATATGAAAATATATTTATGATTTATCTAAACCTAATTTGAAATCTTAAATTTTAAATAAATATAATATACATAATTGTTAAATTTATGATAATGTAAAACAGAAATGAAAAGGTTCGATTACTTTTTCAAAAATAATTAAATAGTAATAGATTCTTTTTTTATGAAATGGTAGATGATCACCATTATATTAGGGCAAGACATGG